>CM060928.1:633248586-634599086 GCA_030765085.1 Allium cepa | reverse complement strand
TTAATTGGTCGTGATTTGAATGGAATAAATTAGTGAAGTAGACTAGTAAATGGATTAAATTGGAATGTGAATGAATTGAATTAGAAAATAAAATTTAAAATTGAATTGAATTCAACTTAATCTAAGTTAAATAAAATTGATTTGAATTTGAATTGAATTGAAAAAAAATTGTATTGAGTTGTAGACGATATTGAATGGAATTAATTTTCTTACTTGATTAAATTCAAATGAGTTGTGTGAAATTAAAATTTAACTTATAAAGTTAAATAAATTAAAAGAAATGGTATGAATTAAGATTTAACGTAAGGTAGTTAAATAAAAATTGAATTGGAATAAATAAATTTCAAAAGCTTAAAGAATTTGGAATCAATGAAATGAAAGTGCATATTAAGATATTGTGTGATGTATAATCCCAAGTTAAAAATAAAATGTGAACATACTCGAGTGTAGAATTTATGAAGTGAGAAAAATAAGTTGTATAGCTTTTAAAAATTTGGAACTGAAATAGAAAACCAAAAATAAAAATGTTTTGGTATTTTGGAAAAGAAATAAAGTCCAACTTGAATTGTAAATAAAATTTGAACTCAAGTAAATTAGTTGAAGTGATTTTTTAAATGAAAATCAAATATTAAATGATAAATTGGAAGTTAACTACTTAGATAATTAATTAGTTAGAAATATGGGAATGGAACTTGATTTGGTGGAATACTTGTTGGTTAAAAAAATGGATTTTTGAATTGAAGCTTGAGTTATAAATAAAATTCGACTTAGTTGGTGAGTGAGTTAAAATAAAATTGAAATGTTGTCGAATAAAATAAAATTGGATTAGAATAGGTTACAAATAAATTCAATTGAGTATAAATAAAATATAGCCTTGAATATCATTTAAATGAAGTCGAGAAGGAGTTTGAGTATGGAAATAAAATTAAATGGATTTAAGTACAGTAAAAGATGAATTTGAATGGAATGCAAATTAAATTGATTGAGAATCAATTAAAAATGGAATAGCGCTACATATAGATTGATTTGGGATCAATTCAAAACAGTTATAAACTAAGTGGATATTTTATTAAATAGATATCGTTAAAACATGCATGGGAAAATTGTCGTTAGGCGTAAAGGGAAGTAAATAAAACCCTATGAATTGATAGAAGCGAATAAAATTGATTTTAAATCAACTGGAATGAATATGAGTTTGTTTGGTTTATAAAATAAACTGAATGCATATAAAGCAAGTTATAGACCATTTAAATTGAATAAAATGGCATAAGAATCGATTGAAAGCAATTAGATTAGCATCATAACCTTATAATTGCTCATTATATATGTTGACATGTTGATTTATGAAGTTGTTGGGTTGTAATTATGGAAATAAGCGAAATGCTATTAAAAATTTTTGGGGTACCTACATGTTTAAATTGAGTAAGTACAGATATCTAGAGGCGGTTTGACTAGACTTTGGTGGCGCTAATTGCAAAATAAATAAGCTGATTGCTTAAAAATGCTAAATAAAGGTACGCCTACGCAATAAAAGAATGAAAATATAAATATTGTTATATATATTTTATTTTCTGACCGTGTGGGTCGATGTATATATATTTATCTCTGTTGTCATATTGCAAAAGGTCCTCCGTACAAGGGAGACACTACTAAAAAAATTTGGAAATTTAGGGAGTTACAAAATGGTTTTGAAAAATTTTTGAAATTTTTTTATTAACGGAAATCGATTTCGAATTTATAATCGAAATAAAGGATTTTAGGAAATAGAATAGAGAACAAATTGTTTTGGTCAAAACTAGAAGACTTGAAAAGTGAAATTCGAATTCTCACTAAGTGGGTTTTTGATAAATTAATAGGTTTGGAGCATTCTTTCTACCTTAGCAATTTCGGGGACGAAATTCTTTTAAGGGGGAGGAATGTCACCACCTTGGTTTTTCAACGTTTGATTTGGAATATTTAAATCATTTTAATTATTGAATTTGAATTATAAATTGATTTTTTAATATGAAAGTTTAGTTTTTATTCATAAAATAAATTCAATATTTAAATATAGCGATTTATTGAGTAATTTAATTATTGAATTTAATAATCTGATATTAGTTAAATTATTGTATTTTGAGTTTTAAGCACGATAAAAATAATTTAAAGGCTTATAAATTTATGATTATGATAGTGGAGATAATAAAACTCTTAATTTGAATTTAAAAGTGATTTGTCCAATTTTAAAATATATCGATTAAATTAATGTATATAAATAGTCTTCCGAGACATAGTCTTCGAATTCGACGAAACCAGTTCCATTTGATCCATAATATTGTATTATCATCAGATTTCAAATTTAAAATTTCGTACCATTTGGTGTTATCGTTGGTCGTATGGAATAAAATCACACTGAAATTTATATCGAAAATTGAATATAATAATTAAGTCCAAAAAACTATCTTCTCCATACGATCGAATTAGGATTCGAAACCTTATCCATTGCATTCGGAGTAGGGGAATAACATTATCAATGCCTAGCGGTACGTGTCGATAGGGGTTTAAGATTTTAAGTTACGAAATTGAGACGTTTTAAACTTAAATTAATATATATATATATATATGTATGTATGTGTGTGTGTATGTATGTATGTGTGTGTGTGTATGTATGTGTGTGTGTGTGTGTGTATTGATTGACCTATATATTTCACTTTAGCACTTTTCACCCCTCACCTCAAAAAACTATATACCTATCCACACACGTTACTTTCCTTTCCATTATTTCTTCCCATCTTTTTTCTTTTAAAAACAGTTAGAATCAAAAGAAAAAAAGGAACGAAGAGCTTCATCTAAAAAGAAATGGCCGAACCAAAAAATTTACATATAATAACAACCACATCATTTTTTTTAAATTCTCTCTTCTCATTCCGAAACCAGAAATCAACGAAAAACAAAAGAAGGGGGAACGAACGCGATTCGTTCGGAAATAAAAGGGGGCATAAAACTTGAATCGAATAAAATAGCGACCACGATCAAAATCGCGACCGATATGGGCATGGTTGGGAGAGATGGGATGATTGATTTTTTTGCATTGATGAGGCCAGGAAGGTTGGAGGGTAGTGGGGTGTTCGATGTAGGTGTCGTAGGAAAATATGGTTTTGGTCGTGTGGAAGGATTGGGTTGGAAGGCAAATGCGATGCCGCCAACGAGTCACGAGATCTTGGGGTTGTAGGCGCGGCTAAGAGCGATGGTGGCAGTTCGATCAACCATCAGGCAAGGTCAAAAGGAAGAAGGGAACACGAGGGCAGAAGGCGAGGTTGGTTCGGCGACTGTTAGCGATGACAGTGGGGGGCTTCCTGTCGCGTTCGAGAAGAAGCGGCGACCTTGATTTGTTCCGCTTGTTCTGCTTTAGGGGGTAATTAACTATGATAATTTAACTTATTTAAATAATTATATTATTGAAGTCGAATACTTATTAATTTAAATTACTTACTATACGAGGCCCAAAAATACATTAAATAAGTCGAGATTTGGAATGGTCTGCAAATAAAAATCAGCTGAGAAAAATTCTCACTCATTTTGATTTTCAAAATTTAAATGGTCGAAAATAAAAATTTGGATGCTTGTTGAATTTATATAATTATTATCTGTAGATATGATATTATATATATAGTAGTATATATATACTAGTATTCGGTGTGATATTCCCACACATTATAACGGATAAGACCCTATGCGCTCCGCATAATAGCGGATGACCCTATATACCGCGATATCCCCCTTGAAGTAGGATTGGTATCATTTTTATGATGTATTAACATCTGTGGATGTAGGAAAACAAGTTGGAGGGATCCAACTGGAATCCTCAAATATGTCGTTTATTTTTCATATATAGTGATATATGATTTGTGTAGTATAATCTATTATAGATTATTGCGGTGATTGAGATTTGTGGATGCTATTATAGCACTAGCCTAAATTTTTGATAATTTAAATATGATAAATTTATGTATTTTTAAAATTTATGGGATTGAAGGGAATTTGATAATAAAAATATATATTGGAATTGGAGTTGTTCTAAAAAAATTGAATTAGAAAAATATATTTGACTATTATGGATTAGTAAACGGAGATTTTTAAAAAACATTATACAAAATAACTTATAAATGATATTCTAGATATATAAAAGGAGTTAAAGTAAATATCAAAATAGATTGGGAGTATAAAAGGAATTTATAAGAAATGAATGTATATAATGGAATTTTATAAGTAAGATTTGTTCTATAAATAAGTAAATCCAAGGGATTATAAAATTGATAAATGATGTCTACGAATAAAGGAATTCGATATCAAACAATAATTGGAAATATAAATTCGTATGGTGAAATTATATTAAAATTTGTAAAACAGGTTTGGAAAAATAGTTGATTCTATTTTCGAAATGAGAATAGTTAGGAAATCGACAATGAATCGGTATGTTGTGAAATCGAGAGGAAGTTATAAAGTAAATTGGTTATTAAGATTTCAAAAATATATTTTAAATTTTAAGAGGTAAGTTTGTTTTAAAGGAAACTTTTAATTTTTTCAAAACTATGGAATTTTAAACTAGCTGACATTGAAATACTATGGTAAACAGATTTTTGAATATTAAGTATTTAATTTACTAAATTTTAACTTTTTAAAAATCAGCTTTGAAATTTATTTGTTTAACTAAAATTGAGTTACCGATGTTCATAAAGTATTTCCGATATATTAAAAAATTATTTGAACATATTTTTAAAACTAAATCATTTTTCTTTAAAATGCTTATTTTATACATATATAGAGTTTGAAGTGATTGAAATTTTTAATTTATAAATACTCTCGAAATTCGAAAAGGGGCTTACAAAAGGATATGACTTGCGGAGAGTAAATTTATTTGTGATTCCGGAGATTTTGGGAATAAGTTATGGAATAATTTTCTAAAATGTTAATATTGAAAAGATTGTGGAAAACAAGACCGGTGATATTTTCTTAAGTATAGAAAATAGAAATTTGGAAATATTTCTAAGTGTTGAGGTGCTGGAAGTATCCTATTACGGATTTAAGTATTTGAAAAATTGTTTTCAAATGTTGGGAGGGATTGATTTTTTTTTTAAAAGATATTTTAAAAGTAAATATTATGGGGAAAATATACATTAAGGCTGGATGATTGCTTATGGATGTTTAAGATTGATAGTTAAATAACCGACTTTCAACATTGGCCAATTTAGTTAATCGTTTCAAAAAGACCAAGATCGGATTTAATTATCCATAAACTACTTCGATCTGGTTTGAACATAATGAATGAATACTGTGAAGATGATAGAGATGGTGATTCAGTTTGTCCAAATCCCGAACAACTTGTATGGTCATGCTATCATAACATCGTCACTAGAGGATGATGAGCATTCTAAGTAAAATTGATCTTGAAAGGTAACGCTTAGCCTCGAACCTCATCAACCAGGAATGACTAAAACAAGGGTGATGCAGCAAGGCTAAGTGGGTCGCACCCAAGTAGGTTATGTTATCACCTTTCTAGATATCCTCGAAAAACCTATTATTTATGGATATGGTTGTGCACGTTGGAGCGCTCGATAGTAAGGGGGAACAACCGGGGTGATAACATATTCGGTCTATCCAAGTCAGGGGTCGACCGGTCTTGTGTAGTAGGGGATCCCAACAAGGTCCTCGTTACGTTGCTCTAGTGGTGTACTGTGATGGGCGGTACCACAGTGGCCCAGTCATTCATTGGAATCTATTCTCCAATACGAGCTTACGATTTTATTTGTAGAGCCTAGTACTCTGGAATATAATCAATGTAACAATTTCGGCTATTTGAATAAGTATTTATATTTAGCACTATTATAATATCACTGGATTTTCTATAAAATGCTTTGGTTATCGTAAGGTAAAAACCTGGCATGTTTATGTGTGACGCGATCTTATGAGATACCTTTGTTTTTCAAAGGATTTTGATAACTCTAATAGTTCAAATTGAGCGTGTTTTCTCACACTGCTTTTCCAAACCGACTCGAGTATTAATTTATTATAATGCTTGGATCAGACCAAGTATTAAAATTTTTGGTTAAAATGCTATGGAGCTCAGGAGATGAGATAGAGGATTCAGACATATATCACGTAGTTGATTATTTTCCGTTTTGTGAGGACAAGTCATTATAATTGTCCATTTGATGAATTGAATTGTTGTACTCTGATGATTATAAGTATAAACAGTTACAGATTCTTTTGTATAAAAATCTATTATTATATTTTGTTCCTCCGCGGTTGTGAGATTCTGTGTTATTGTTTCTATTCTTCTTTATCACTTTCTTCTTCTACCCTAGTTATTCGCTCTTTCTTACGGCTTGGATTGAACATGAGTGATTTATTATCAATTCAAAAGGTACAGAATTGAGGATGCTGCACTATTAATATATATATATATAGGATAATATTAAATTAAAGATTCATAATCTTCAATATATTATATTGAGTGATGTCAACTAATGGAATAATGTATTTCTTATGAAATACTATAACATCTTGTAAAATTAACCATAAATAAATAAAGTGGACAAATTAATTTAAATAAGATAAGTTTAAAAGTGGAAATATTTCAAAAATCAGAACTTGACCAGGAAAGTTATGTCGTTGTGTTCGTAGTAAAATTCTACTCAATTTCCATATTTAATGTTACGAAAATAGAGCTGAAATGAAAAGTTATAGACGTTTAATGTTTTAAATTTAAAATAATTTAAATAGAATTCAAATTCAAATAATTAAATAATCCTTAAATTTGAAATTTGGAAGTTAAAAATATTTAGACATTGGGGTTAAGTAATTGTTAAATTAACTTTAATGTTAAAAATCAATTAAGGAATTAAATAAATAAAATAATGGCATAAAATTCTTTTCCCCAAAATAACATAACGATTGGCAGCTCCCTTAGGATTGGTCAACCACTAGCGGTCGACTGGTAGGGTAGATACAGTTGGCTGGTGGAAGCTAGTGGCGACTAGGGTTTTGGGCATTTTGAACGTACTAGATTATATTATTTTAAACTAACCTAAACCCGATGATTCTGGTGCATTCTAACCACTATAAATAAAAGCCTAACCATGCACTTTCATTCACAAATTATTTTAGGAATCTAACGAAGCTTTATTAGTCTCTCTATTCAGATTCAGAAAAATTCTTTAGGGCTTTAGGTAACAAATCCTAAATGTTTATAACTTCATTTCTAATTCTATTCCTCTCTAGTCCCTCAATTTTTGAATCTAATATATATGGACAAATCTCTTGTTGTACATCTCAAAAAGAAGAGACCTGAAGACATTGTTAAAGACATGTAAAATCCAAAGGAGCAAAGCTAAGGATATACTATGAGTGGAAATATTAGTTTTTCTATTTTAGTAATTAATTAGTATAGTTTGGTTTTGAATATTCCATGGAGAGTTTTGGTTTGCGAAAACATCATATTGTAAACCCCAAAAACTCCTTTAGTGCGAAATGTCAATTCTAGATTGAAATATCAATTGTTTATGCCAAAATAATGGGAATTGTGTAGGTTTGCAGTTTTTTTTTTACCATCTAATCCACTTCTTATTCTTTTTCTTTGAATTTGATTAAAGGGTTTTGGTCATGGAATAGTGTGTAAGGTACGAATTTTATTCGTAGTTTGCACCACTTATTACCATGAACTAAATAGAAATTTATTTTTATTTTTATATGAAAAAGTAGTTGAATAGAGTGTAAAATTGGAATCGTAAGTTTCTATTATCAATATATCCCATTATTTTAATGTTACAAGTTGAATTTAAATTTAATTGTATACAATTCTATTTATTGGAATTTTTGGATATGAGTTAGCACCAGAATTGGTCACTAACACCCTTAAGAGAGATTGTGTAGAGAGGTTAATGAAGAAAGTAAGTTAAATAGAGGATAATATGCAGACTTAAATGCAGAAAATACGAACGCCAGATTTATAGTGGTTTGGCGTAATTGCCTACATCAACTTTGAGGCTAATCTTTATTTCTTTTCTCGATAATCGATTATAGATACAATCCGTATACCAAGTTTATTGAATACAATTGCTAAGCAAAAAAGATAAGTCTTGAATGAGTCTTGAATGAGTCTTGAATGCGGCAGAGTCTCCCCGGTGTTCTCGAAAAAAGGTCCATTTCACTGTGCCCCTGCCTCTCTATTTATAGACGAAGGTAGGTTGGACTTCTCTGGTGGGCGTAACAGCTTGGTATCTCGGCCCAAAAAGAGTGATCTTTGTGTGCCGACCTAGAGAGGCCGAAGGGAAAAATACCGAGTAAGGAATAAATGCCGAACAATGTTCTCATGCCCAACGAAGTGATGCCGAACAACCTGAATGCCGAACGAGATATTTGTGCCGAACAATATTCCCATGCCGAACGAAGTGATGTCGAACAACCTGAATGTCGAATGAGATATTTGTGCCGAACAAGGTTTGGATGCCGAGCAGTAGGAAGTGCCGAACGAACCAGCCATGCCGAACATCCATAGATGCCGATCGATATTCAATACCGAACGTCTCTCAAGGCCGAACGCTCTCGCACGCCGAACGATATACAATACCGAACGTTTCGCAATGCTGAACGCTCTCGTATGCCGAACAGTATGTTAATGCCGAGTACTTAGTTGCCTGGTCAAATCTCCAGGTAACACTTGCCATCCAAAGTGCATCACGTGGTTGAACGTGGTGCGCTTTGAATCACGTGTCCATTGTGCCTTACTTTGAGATGTGGTTTAGTTTCCTCAATGGTTACTTCCCTTGATCACAAGTTGAGGTGATACGTGCCGAACGTCATGCAAATGCCGAACGGTACAGCCGAAGCCGAACGCTACATGTATGCCGAACGAATTTTAAAGCCGATGCCAAACGAGGCCGTCTTGACCGGTTCTACTGGTCATAGTCTCCTCGACTTCCCCTCTTCTCCTTTAAAAGTCAGCATTGTCTTTCTTCTCTTTTCACTTTTTACCTCCGTTATCCTGTATTCAAGAATCTCGTCAAACTCTAAGAATTTGACTACCCTTCTTTCCTCGAACTTCATACCCTGCATCAACCTTTTCCCGAGTCGCTTGGAATTAATCAAAGCTGTGCCCTTAATTCCAGAATTCTCCCGAGCTTCAATCTATTTGCTACGTATCGACCCCTTCTATTTAACTGCTTCACCTGACTAAAATTTTAATACGAGGCTTAAACTCGTAACTCAGAACCGTGGTCAATAGGTATTTCGTGGATGAAAGGATCGAACTGCAATTAGGGCATGTTCTAGGGCTAGATGACGTAGAGAAAAGGGGAAGTGGTCAGAGGCAAGTTCATGAGGGTGTTGATGGAAGATGTATTGTGGTTCAGTATGGTTCTCCCACGCCGAACGAGATTGGAGGGAAGAGTAGAGGAGGAACATAAATTGGCTAGAATGCCAAACAACTTGGCCCGGCATGATTTACTGAACGACTTGACCACGTCGTTCGGCATGGATGGAGGAGAAAGACAAAACCGTTGTTAAGGGCGAAGTGCCGAGCATTGGGGATCGGCATAACCTTGGCTCGGCATGATTCGCCACATGCCGAGCAGCGGAGTGGAAAAGTAGGGAGGAAGTATGAATTGGTTACGATGCCAAACGGTGTTTTGGTCGAACAGCGCGTAGGTCGAACGGTCATGAATGCCAAACGATAGTTTGGCCGAACTACATTTAGGCGGAAAAACATTTAGGCCGAACAACATTTAGGCCGAACGATACTTAGGCCGAATGATAGTTTGGCCGAACGACATTTAGGCCGATTAACATTTAGGCCAAACGATAATTTGGCCGAACGACACTTTGGCCGACCAACATTTAGGCCGAACGATAATTTGGCCGAACAACACTTAGGCCGACCAACATTTACTTTGCCTAATCCTATGACAAAAACAAGGACAAGGACCTAAGCCAACTAGCATATCGAACTAATCCGGACTGATAATTTCCTAGTTTCAGTAGTCACAAGCCTGAACCTAAATCGACAGAAACGGATGATTTCCTCTAACATATAGCGCCAATGTTTGAGTTCGAAATTGAAAACACTATAGGGCAGGCTTTTGGAGACGGCCAGCGATGACGGTCTTCGAAGGCGACGATTCGAAGCTCAACTTCGTACCATTGACTCTGTGACTTTCAATCTTTCAGCACTTATACTTGAATTATCACATTAGTCCACGCACCACCCGGGGGGAATACTTGTGTTGTTAAGTCTAATGTCAATTGTTTTTCAAGTATAGTTCAAACAGGTACTCTACTAGATTCAATTTCTATCAAAGATGTCTAAGAAATCTAGCTCCACCACGATCTCGGATAGACCTGGGCCGTCTTCTAAACAAGGAGTCGCAGATACTTCAAACCTGTCGACTTCCCCTGCTCATAACTTAGCTCACGACGCCCTGGAGGCATCAATTTTCTTGGACAACCCGGTCAATTCACAGGCTTCGAAGTTTAATGAAAGTGCACTCCGTCGGATATGCTCCGTCCACGGAATCCCTTTCGACGACGTATTAGTTCCATCGGGGACCCGATCGTCCCCACCTGCCCCCAGTTGGATATACAGCTTGTAATAAGTTTATGTGTTGGGTCGGCAGTGTGCCACCGTTCAACTTATTTATTCGGGACGTGCTGTAATACATCGACATTGCCCCGTCACAATTGCATCCGAACGGTCACGCCTTCATCTACGGTACCTACATCCTCTTCATGACTGTCCTCTCTAGGCCTCCAACCCCGGGTGACATCAAATATATATATATATATATATATATATATATATATATATATATATATATATATATGATCAAGAAGCGGAGAGATAGCCCCTCTTTCATGTTTCTCGAGCCACACAACAAATGCTAAATCTTAACTGGGGTATGTAGCAAGTTCGCCCTGTACAAACAGGAATGGTTTTATGTGCGTTGCCCTCCTGGTTTCGCAGGGAGATGGGTGGAAGGAAGTAAGTCTTTTCTCTGGATCGATATTCATGCTTGATCAAAGCCCTGCCTCTTCTAACTCTTTTTTCCATCTTTTCAGGTATCAATCCACGTCCTGACGGCCACGGGTGTTCTGAAGCCTTTGAAGCCACTAGAGCCCTTCCTGCCGACGAATGGGATATCTGAACTCTCATTTCAAATGAGTCACTTTCGAGGTTTGGACTGTTAGCAGAAGGCCGTCGAATAAGCCTTCCTCAGGGCGTTTCCATCCTAGGCCCGCCTCCGGTAGAGGGAAAAAACAAGCTAAGTCTTCAGCATGCAATGCTCCTGGCGCAATAGAAGAAGGAGAAATCAAAGAAAATGAAACACTCGAAGCACAAGATGAGAATGTTGGGCCTACTCAGGACCCACCAGTTGAAATTCATGAAATTGAAACGTCATCCTCCCCTTCGAAGAGGAAAAAGAAACTGACGTACAAGATAAGGAGGGAAAAAGTTGGTGCAACCTCTAAAGTAACTCTTATTCCAACAAAGAAAGAGGCTTCCTCACAACGTTTAGAAAGTTCTTTAAAGGGCCTCTCGAACCTCTCGATACCTGACGATTTACTTAATTATGATTTTGATGATCCGGAGACATTTAAACTTCACTCGCCCATCAGAGGCGATGCAGACGTTCAAGCCCAAACTCGGGGAGAAAAAACTACCATTAGAAAAGAAACTGGTCCGTCGAGGAGAAACACTAGGACACTCACAAACACACGCACTTCACCTTGCACTTAAATTTCCGTTGTCACACTACTCTTTGCTAATTCGTTGTTTTTTAAATTCTGTGCAGGAGACATGGGGCATACACACGGAATCGATCGTCTCCGCGGGTCGTCTATCTTCCATCACTCTGGACGGGACTCAGGTTCCGGGAGACATCGGGATAGAGGCGGTGATGGCGATAGGGATTATCATTCCCGGGACTCATCATCTCGAATGAAAACATATTATCAGCCCAAGTACCACCAACATCCCTCTTCTCACTTGGAACAAAGCAAAGATAACTCGGCTATAAGGGGTCGCAATCCGATGTCCCCCGAGACCAACACTCGAATTCCTCTTCCACACGACAATCCTGGGATCCTCACAGGAGAGCTGAACTTTCAAAGCCGTCTCTTCCTATTCCCGCAACTGATCCTATAGTATCGGAGAGACTGGCCGAGCTTAAAGCTAAATTTCTAAATATCTCCTTTGATGGTCTGAAGTTCCTCTCGGCGATCCACCATATACCTGGAGATGTTAAACAGAGTGCCATCGCCTGCACCAACGACGTCTATGTTCAACATGACGCGTTTGTTCATTTGGCTGAAAAACTTTTTGAAGTCTCCATGGAGCACCAACATGAGATCGATCGCCTGAAGCTTGAGGCTATCCATGACAAAGATATCATTAAAGCTCAGGACGAAGAGATTGCGACTTACAAATCTGAACTTGAGGCCGCCCAACAGAGTGCCAAGGATACCGCCGAAGCCATAACTCATCTGGAATCAACTCATAAAAAAGAACTTGATGAGGCGGTACAACGCTGTGGGGCTTTGGCTTTAGAAAAAGCCTCGGTGCAATAGGAGAGGGATGCATTCTGTTTCCGAGCTAAGGAACTTGAGGAGCGACTCCGCAAAGAGCAAGAAGAGAAAATTGTTGCCCAAGAAGAGTCGCAACGGTATTGCGACGAGATCGTTGCAACGCGACTCCTAAAGGCGAAACTTGAGGGAGAGCTTTCTGAAGTTGAGGCGTTAAAGAATGAAGCCCGCGAAGAGGGCAAAAATATAGCATCTGCGGAAATCGACTCCCATCTTGAGGCGGCCAAGGAAGAAGGTAGAGAAGAAATCAAAACCTTGTTCGACCCGCTTATTGCCGAATACAATGCCCGCGTTCTCATGCACCGGGACTTAACTTTCTGGGCGAGGGCTATCTCGAATCCTTGGCTGAGGCATGGGAGACTCTAATTGAAATCAAGAAGGCCAAACATGGTATCGAGGAGGTTGATGAGGGGGCCTTGATAAAAGAATTCCTCAGGGGAAATGAGACTTCGGACATGTCAGCGGCTAAAGCTATTTATTGCAAAGGCTCCCCTTCAACAAAAGGGAAAGAAGTTATCGCCGGTCCATCCAGGATAGAGTCTCCAGCTCGTGTGCCTACCCAGCCAACCAGTCGGCTGATACTCGATCCTTTTGAACAGCACATCGGCTGTGACCCGAAGAACCTCGCCCTTGGTGTTCATCTTTTGTCACCTATTCCAGATGGCGAGACCCCCCTAATGGTTGAGAACCAGCCGAAACCTGGTAGGAAACTCTTTTGCTTTAACATTCCAAGAGCTTTCTCTTTCCACCAGAAGCTATCGCATTCTAATACTTGCTTTTCATGATTTTATGCAGGCCATTCTGATCTTGAGCCCACTCCGAGGAGCGATGTCGCCAAGGAGGTTAGGGGAAAAACGAGTGAAGCCACTCACGCAGGAGAGGCTCCCGGTCCCGATGCTTAGGTGATCGGAGCGCTTGACAAGGACAAATCTGAGACTTCCTCCCCCATCGATGGAAGTTATGAAGTTGAAATTACAGGCGTCTTCGAGCACACGTCTGAACTGAGCATGAAGGAGCGGCTTGATAAAGAGAAGGAAAAGACGATCGAGATCAAGGTCGAACCTCAAGCTGTGGACCCGGACGATCCTTTGAAAAAGCCGTTGAAGGTCATTCTCCTAGGCGGGTCAAACCCATGGATGTTCCTCATACTTCTTCGATTGTCACTCCCCCGTCAAAGAAAGCCGTCAAGGGTAAACGTGCCGGGGAGGAGTCATCGAGCAAAAAGTCGAAGAAGTCAAAGAAATAGTCTTTGCTCTCATTCAACAAGAGCTAGTTTATATGTAATTATTTTTCTTTTCATAGTTTATGTAAATAAACTTTTGACTCTAAGCTTCGGAGGAGTTGTAGTAGAAACTTATTTTTGATGAATAGAACTTAGTTCTTTTTGCCTTTTAGAAGATTTCTGTTGTCCGGTTTTCGGTATAATCATGGTCGAAACCCAAGCTATTGCGAGTTACATAATCTTCTCGATTCATTTTCAAATAAGTTAATAATCTTTTGGCATTGCACATTCTTTATTCCACACTCCGGGTACTTAGAATATTTTTCTAGTCCGTACGCCAAGGGCTCGATGACTTCAAGTCATTTATATCCAGTCCGCCTTTAGGGGACTTGGACATTTAAATCGTTTATACTCGAGTCCACACTCTGGAGACTTAGAGTACTCCAGTCCGCACTCCGGGGACTTGGAGGTTTTGAATTATTTATACTCGAGCCTGCACTCTGGGGACTTAGAGTACTCCAGTCCGCACCGCGTGGGCTTGGAGGTTTTGAATCATTTATACTCGAGCCCGCACTCGGGGGACTTAGAGTACTCCAGTTCGCACTCCGGGGACTCGGAGATTTCGAGTTGTTTATACTCGAGTCCGCACTCTAGGGACTTAGAGTACTTGGAGATTTCGAGTCGTTTATACTCGAGTCTGCACTCTAGGGACTTAGAGTACTCCAGACCGTACTTCGAGGACTTGGAGATTTCGAGTCGTTTATACTCAAGTCCGCACTCTAGGGACTTAGAGTACTCCAGTCCGCACTCCGGGGACTTGGAGGTTTTGAATCGTTTATACTCGAGTCCACACTCTGTGGACTTAGAGTACTCCAGTCCGCACTCCGGGGACTTGGAGATTTTGAATCGTTTATACTCGAGTCCACGCTCTGGGGACTTAGAGTACTCCAGTCCGCACTCTAGGGACTTAGAGGTTTTGAGTCGTTTATACTCGAGTTCGCACTTTGGGGACTTAGAACAGTCCAGTCCGCACTCCGGGGACTTGGAGATTTCAAATTGTTTATACTCGAGTTCGCGCTCTGGGGACTTAGAGTACTCCAGTCCGCACTCCGGGGACTTGGAGGTTTTGAGTCATTTATACTCGAGTCCGCACTTTGAGGACTTAGAGCACTCCAGTCCGCACTCCGGCGACTTGGGGATTTCGAGTCGTTTATACTCGAGTCCGCACTCTGGGGACTTAGAGTACTCCAGTCCGCACTCTCGAGACTTGGTGGTTTCGAGTCATTTATACCCGAGTCCGCACTCTGGGGACTTAGAGTACTCCAGTCTGCACTCTGGGGACTTAGAGATTTTGAGTCGTTTATACTCCAGCCCACACTCTGGAGACTTAGAGTACTCCAGTCCGCACTCCGGGGACTTGGAGATTTCAAATGCTCGTGCGTGTTCGTTCGTCAGACAGAGTAATGTATCTTTCAGTCATTTGTTACAGCGTTATCATACACAAAAACATCGACAATTCATGGGAAAAGGAAATGGCTTCAAGCCTTTATTAATGCAAATAAGCTAAATTGTCTTTTTACACGCTGTAAACTAAGAATAAAAACTTGCTGGAAATAAATGCAACTAAAATATGATAGAAATGAACTAAGTGTAATAGTGCTGCAAATGCTCGCTATTGCATGCTCGGGGAAGTGTCGCTCCATCAACGGTCGCTAGCTTGAAAGTTCCTTCTCCAAGCTTCCATTCAATGACGTATAGACCTTCCCATGCGGGGCTTATGTGTGATGGAACTGGGAAAACTCGGTTCAAAACGAGATCACCCACTCCAAAGATTCTCGGTCGGACTTTTTCATTGTAATATCTAGCAAATCGGTGCCTGTACGCGGCCGCTCTCAAATTAGCTTCTTCGCGTTTTTCATCAATGAAGTCCAATGATTCCCGCAAGAGATCTTGGTTTGACTCAGGGTCATAATAAGTTACCCGATGTGATTGGACTTCAAGTTCCACGGGTATGACAACTTCCATGCCATATGCTAATGTGAACGGAGTGTGGCCAGTTGTAGACTAGTGGGTGGTTCTGTAAGCCCAAAGTGTTGTTGGAAGCTCATCCACCCACTTGCCTCTAGCCTTTTCCAAACGTTTTTTCAATATGGATTTGATTATCTTATTTACGGCCTCCACTTGTCCATTAGCTTTTGGATGAGCAACTGTTGCAAACTTTTCTCAATATCATATTTTTGGCAAAACTCTTTGAACTCTTTGCTTTCAAACTGAGTTCCGTTGTCTGTAACGATGGTTCGGGGAAGGCCAAAAGGGCATATAATATTTCGTACGACGAAATTAATGACCTTTTTGGTGATGATAGTGGCCAAAGGTTCTGCTTCTTCCCACTTGGTAAAGTAATCGACCGCAACAATCGCGTATTTTGCACCACCTTTGGATAGAGGCAAGGAACCGACTATGTCAATTCCCCATATTGCAAATGGCCAAGGACTAACCATTTGTGTGAGTTCCGTCGGCGGAGCTCTTGGGGTTTTCGCATACTTCTGACATTTGTCTCATCTTCTCACGTAGTCTGCGGCATCCCATTTATAGTTGGCCTATAGTATCCATAATGGAGGATTTTCTTTGCTAACGTCTGCCTTCCGGTATGGTCGCCACATTCACCTTCATGGACTTCCTTCAGGACTCGTTTTATCTCATCATGGCAATGCATCGGAGTAATAGGGTCGAGAATCCCCTTCGATACATTATTCCATCCTGCATTACATAACGAGAAGCCTTACGAATGACTTGTCATCTTTCGCTCCTTCTTTCGGGCACGACCCCGTGTAACAAGTACTGCTTGAATGGGTCATCCATGACTCCCTTTCGATTTCTGTTTCTAACACGAAGTCTACCTCCATCATATTTATACTTGGAACATGTAAGGTTTCGACAGGAAACAATCCCATCTGTTGCGCATCACCAGTGCTTGCGAATTTTGCCAATGTATCGACTGCTCTGTTTTGCTCATGCGGGACATGTGAAATATTATAATACTCGAGATTCGCTAGCAGCTCCTGAACTTGGGCCAAATACAGGGCAAGTCTCTACCTCCTTGCTTGGTAGTCTCCACGCACTTGATACACCACCAGTTGCGAATCGCAAAAAAATTCAACTGATCTTATTCCTAGTTCTTTGATGAGTCCTAAACCGGCGATCAATGCTTCATACTCGGCTTCGTTATTCGTTGCTATGAATTCGAGCTTCAAAGCATAGCAAACTGATCAGTTTTCAGGAGTTACCAGAACTATGCCAACCTCCGAACAACGGTCGTTAGACGCCCCATCGGTGTACATCTTCCATCGGACGGGAGGTATGACATTGCGGCCGTTTGATTCGTCTGTCATGGTGAATTCAGCGATGAAATCCGCTAGCGCTTGTCCCTGTATGGCCTTTCGTGGTAGGTAGGTAATATCGAATTGACTTAATTCGATATTCCACTTTAACATCCTTCCGGAAGTTTTCGGTCGTTGGAGTACCTGTCGCAGGGGTTGATCAGTGTAAACACTGATTAAGTGTGCCTGGAAGTATGGGCGAAGCTTGCGGGATGCAATCACTAAGCAATAAGCTAATTTCTCGATCTTGGGATGATTTCTTTCTGCCCCCATCAATCATTTACTGACATAATATACTGGCTTTTGAACTTGGTCCTCCTCGCGAACTAGAGCCGTACTGATAGCGTGCTGGGATACTGCCAAGTATACATACAGCATTTCATGGTCGATTGGTTTCGATAGCACCGGTGGGCTCTCCAAATGCCTTTCCAGAGCTCAAAATGCTTCCTTACGGTCGGAGGTCCACTCGAAATTCCTTTTTCCCTACTTTATCACATCGAAGAAGGGAATGCATTTATCCGTAGCTCTGGATATGAATCGGCTCAGCGCTGCCACCTTTCCGTTCAAGCTTTGTAACTGCTTTATAGTTCTGGGCACTTGTATTTCTCGAATAGCTTGAATCTTTTCTGGGTTAGCTTCAATTCCACGTGCATTCACAACGAAACCCAAGAACTTTCCTTATGCCACACCAAAAGGGCACTTCAAGGGGTTGATCTTCATACCATAATGTTTGAGTATTTCAAACATTTCTGCTAAGTCTCGAATGTGGTCGTTTGACTAGCGTGACTTCACAAGCATGTCATCCATATAGACTTCCATCGTCTTACCGATCCGGTCTTTAAACATTCGATTCACCAGACACTGATAAGTTGCTCCCACGTTTTTCAATCCAAAGGGCATTACTACATAGCAATATAGCCCCATATTCGTGACAAAATTGGTGTGCTCTTGGTCTGGAATATGCATCCGGATTTGATTGTATCCTGAATACGTATCCATAAATGACAATAATTTGTGTCCGGCGGTAGAGATGACGAGCTGGTCGATTCTAGGTAAAGGGAAACTATCCTTTGGGCATGCATTATTCAGATCGGAGTAATCAACACAAGTTCTCCACTTTCCATTTTCTTTCTTCACTAGCACTAGGTTGGATACCCCTTCAGGGTAGAGGGCGTCGCGGACGAACCCATTGGCTTTGAGTTTGTCCGCCTCCTCTTTGAGAGCCGTAGACCTCTCCGGGTCCATACCTCTCCTTTTCTGTTTTATGGGAACATGCTTTGGGTCTATGTTCAACATATGACTCGCAATTGCTGGAGAAATCCCACACATATCAGAGTGTGTCCAAGCGAAAACGTCCAGATTCGCCCGGAGGAAAACAGTAATATCCTCGGCCAATGAGGGGTCGAGTTGTGATCCAATCTTAACAACTCGTGATGGGTCATCCCGGCTGACTGGGATGTCGATTGTTAGCTCAGCCAGTGCTGCATTCGTTTCCCTGGGTTCTCCATCATCATCTCTCGGATCTATGTCTCTAAGGATCCGAGAATGCTGCCCGAGCCAGGACTCGGGCAATACTTGTCAATCATCAGTCTTTCGGATGTGGACGGAGCTGTCCGCAACCTTTCCCTTCTCTCTTCACTGAGCTTCTCTCAATTCCGCCACATAACATGCGCGACCGGTCGCCTGATCGCCACGTACAACGCCGACTCCTTTGTCTGTTGGAAATTTTAATGTCAAACACCATGGGGCCAAAGCAGCCCTAAATTCAGCCAAGGCTGGACGACCAAAAAAGACATTGTATGGAGAGTCAACATCCATTACTATGAACGGTAGGACTCGCACTCTCCTACGCTCACCTTCCCCCAGTTCAACTGCTAGCTCTATATACCCCATCACGTCGGTTGCAGCACCGTTAAAGCCGTGGATACGGGCTTTGCATGGTTTCAAATCTTTCGTTTCCATCTTCATTTGGTCATAATCCTTCTTGAAGATGATGTTAACAGAGCTTCCACAATCAATCAGGATTCTTTTCATGTAAGCTGGCCCGATTGTGGCAGATATAACCATCCGGTCTATAGTAGGAGCCTCCACCTTGTCTGCGTCTCGACACCTAAACACTATATCGTCAGTCATCATGCATTGTTGCTTTACAAGGGTTGCATCTTCCACATTCGAACAACATTCGTAATCCACATGCCTCAAGGAGGTAGCATATCATTCCATCTCCTACCAATTCTTATCTGCAAGATGAGGTCCTCCGACAATATTGTTTATAATCAATCCACCCATAGTCCGAGCAGTTTGTTCTGGTTGGCATGGAGCCGACCCGTGTCCGTGGTCTGACGTTCCTTGCCTTCCATCTTGTGGGTTTTTGACAAATTCCTACAATTTTTTCTGTCTGATTAACTTTTCTACGGCATCATGGAGGTGTCTACATCCTTAGTATTATTCCCATGGGTCTCATGGAAGCGACAGTACTTCCCTGTCCGTTTCTGTTCTTCAGTGGACTCTTTTGGGCGTGGCTTTATGTATTCAAAGGTGTTACAGGTAGATAGATAAATGTTTTCAAGAGAAGTATTCAGCGGGGTGCATTCATTGTAGGTCGGAATCCTTGACTTCCATTTCCCTGCTTCTCTTTTCTTTCCGGGATTTCCACCTCCAGATCCTTTGGACTGCCCAGGCTTATTCTGGACGTTGACTTGAAATTTTCCCAAACTATCGCTGGACTGCTTCACGGTGATGTTACTTTTCACAGTCTCCTGAACAGACCCTGGTGCTTTATCTCGTCTCGTCCATCGAGCCTCTTCCCTCCGTATGAATTGATGAGCTTTGGAATAGAATCATTCCAATGTAGCTGGGGGATTTCCCACCAACCAATCTCCAAACTCCGAGTCTGGATCTACACCTCGCATTACCGCCATCAAAATTGCGTGATTGTTAGGATTGCTAACTTTAGTGGCGGCAACATGAAACCTCTAAAAGTATGCTTTCAAAGACTCTCCCTGAGCCCGGATTACGCTTGGTAAAGACATTACGTCCTTTGGAGGGTAGCATGTATCCTGAATTGTTCAACAAATTTTGTTGCTAACTCGTCGAAGCTGGATATAGATCGTGGAGGAAGCCGAGTAAACCACATAGTGGCGATTCCGGACAGAGTGATTGGGAAACACCTACACTTAGTTGCGTCATTTGCCCAGGCCGAATCCATCATCCATTCATACCTCATCACGTGTTACCGAGGGTCAGTCTTCCCTTCGTAGGCTGGGATAGTCGGCATATTGAATTTCTTAGGGTGCTCGGCCTGTAGGATAACATCTATGAAGGGAGTATAACTCCTGGACACTCCCCAATCTTCGTTGGTCAGGCCTTGGTTCTCTCTCATCAACTGCCTGACCATGGCTGATAAATCTGGCGTTTGTATGGAAGTTAGGAGGTTGGGTTCCATTCCACGGGACCGTGTGGGTTGATGTCCCGCTTGATTTGGGTCTTGGTGATCCGGGCGTCCGGTCTCATCACGTGCTTGATCCCTGGCGGATAGATCAGTGGCACCTGCTTGTGCAGCTTCATCCTTACGGCGTCTACGCCTAGGAGATTCATCAACTTAGGTCGAGCTATCAGATTCAGAATAAGGAGCAGAACTACTTCCAGCATTCTGATGCTGCTATTGGGCAAGCTGAGTCATGAGATTAGTATTGGCTTGGATCTGCTCAACAAGTTGCCTTCTACTTTTCCTGAGTTCTCTTATCAAGTCGTTGGACTCTGTTCGGGAAATAACCTCCGCTTGGTTCTAGGTGGAGATTATTGTGCCTTGAATTGCTGGTTGGTTGCTAGGTCCTATCTGTTGTACACTAGCAGTTTCGTGGACATCTACGTTGTGAGAGGACGATCTAGTTCGTGGTCTCCCCATGGTAGAGTTGTTGGTTGTAACTCTAAGTAGAATCAACAGATGTCTTTTGAATGATTTGGATCTCCTTTAGGGGATTTTTCAATCCAGTAGCTACAAAGTAGATCCTATCGTCCCGAGAATTCGATTCTCAGTGAAAGCACCAAAAGGTTAGCACCAGAATTGGTCACTAACACCCTTAAGAGAGATTGTGTAGTGGGATTAATGAAGAAAGTAAGTTAAACAGAGGATAATATGCAGACTTAAATGCAGAAAATACGAACACCAGATTTATAGTGGTTCGGCGTAAATGCCTACGTCCACTTTGAGGTTAATCTTTATTGCTTTTCTCGATAATCGATTATAGATACAATCCGTATGCCAATTATATTGAATACAATTGCTATGAAAAAAAGATAAGTCTTGAATGAGTCTTAAATGAGTCTTGAATGTGGCAGAGTCTCCCCGGTGTTCTCGAGAAAAGGTCCATTTCACTGTGCCCCTGCCCCTCTATTTATAGAAGAAGGTAGGTTGGACCTCTCTGGTGGGCCTAGCAGCTTGGTATCTCGGCCCAAAAAGAGTGATCTCTGTGTGCCGACCCAGAGTGGCCGAACGGCAAAATGCCGAGCAAGGCATAAATGTCGAATAATATTCTCATGTCGAACGAAGTGATGCCGAACAACCTGAATGTCGAACGAGATATTTGTGCCGAACAATATTAACATGCCGAACAAAGTGATGTCGAACAACCTGAATGCCGAACGAGGTATTTGTGCCGAACAAGGTTTGGATGTCGAGCAATAGGGAGTGCCGAATGACCCTTCCTTGCCGAACACCCATAGATGCCGATCGATATTCAATACCGAACGTCTCTCAATGCTGAACGCTCTTGCATATCGAACGCTCTCGCATGCCGAACGTCCTATAGATGCCAAACGATATACAATACCAAACGTTTCTCAATGCTGAACGCTCTCATATGCTGGACAGTATGTTAATGTCGAGTACTTAGTTGCCTGGTCAAATCTCCAGGTAACAATATGAATATTAAATTTTGACTTTGTTGATAATATAGAATGGGACTTGATAATTATTGAAAGAGTTGACATTGAAACGCTATTTTAGGATGTAAATTCGCCACACTTAGAAATTAATAGGCGTGTGTATATATATGTATATGTATATGTTTGTATGCACACACACTCACACACACACATATATATATATATGTATGTATGTATGTATGTATGTATGTATGTATGTATGTATGTATGTATGTATGTATGTATATTCACGTAATTAACAGACAATCATAATGTATAATTACATAGTTAATAGGTTATTAATTCTATTAAATCCCTGTCGAGAAAATAATTAATGTTAGGGTGAAATAAGAAAGATTCTTATAAGGCCTTAATTATGGAAAAGGCGATATGTGTATAATATATGTAGAGTATGATATAAATTAGGGCTAAGTTATAGGGATGCAAGATTGATCAAAAGCACATAGAAGTTTGTCCAGTTAATTGAGCTACAGTTAGTGTGACTTTGGGATAATGTAAGACGTCGCCTATAATAAGTGATTATAATGACATGAGCTTAGTTTGAAATCCTATATGGTTTATCAACCCAACTAATCTGGCCACCAGTACCTACAAATAGTCGGACTAATGTAAGATGTCACTATGGGATATAAGTCATAATACGAATGGCCAACACCAAAGATTTAAGGTATCAATTGTTTGTGGGAGGGCCCGCCTCTTCTCTGTGTAGGAAGTAGTAAATGGTCGGGGTTATGGGTTTGGAACGATAGATGATATCTCCGAAAAGGGTTAGCTTCAATAGGAAGCATTAAGTGGCTGAAGAGATTGCGTGCACTGTCGACTAGATAGTTATTAGTGAGGAGTCTGCCTTAGGATAGGTAATAAACGATGTAGGCCTACCTTAAATAAGGTAATAAATGTTTGGGTCTACCTAATTCCCATTAAAAGGCATTAAATTACTTGAGTATTATTTCTTACATTGAAAGGACATTATGGACGATAGATATGGGTTATTGTGGTGATAGCAAGTTAACCATGGGCGTATATTTGGAAAGCCTTTTTGTTTATGAGAAATGCATTTGGGCTGATAATTGAAAAGACTTATAGTATAGGTAGAATACATAAGACATATTCCAATTTAAATTATACTGCCCAAGTACTAATATAGGAAGGCTCGAGATTTTTATTTACCGGACATATGTTTTTCTGACTTCCACCTTATTAAAACACATGTTAAATAGGGCGATGTTGATGGCAGAGACGTTGTTGAGACTTGTGGCAGTAGTCTATTTATTTTTAATGTTCTATAGTTTCTTATGTATCCATGAAATAAAAATGATGTTGTAATTTTGCAATACTGTACCACAGATATGCAACAGTGATTATGGATATTTTGTTATGGTTTTCAATGTCATTTTGAAGTTTGAATAAAATGGATACTCTTATTATTATTATTATTATTATTATTATTATTATTATTATTACTATTACTATTTTATTCTTTCCTTCCGCTATGAGATTCTAAATGCCTAAATAAATAGCTCTGTATTATTCATTTTACTAAACAACAGCCAGCTTTGAGATGGGTCTAAGTTTCAATGGGCCTTTTCTAGGTCGGAATTTAGGTCCATTTTAGGATTGGATGTTACATTTGGTATCAGAGTACGTATGGGAGGAGTACTTGTTTTTAATTTTTTTTCAAAAATCCTACTATACATAAATATATACGCAAAAACACTAGGAAAATCTTTACTTCAGCATATAATATTATCTTAGGAAATGTAGAAGGAATAGTGTGACGACCGCCCATGACTCCCGCACGTAAACAAGGGAATGGTGCGCTGAAGGTGTACCAGGCAGCCATGGGTGACCGTCAAGGTAGAATAAACATCGCAGAATCTATCGTACAACTCACAGCGCATGGATAAAGTACAATAGATAAATATAATATAGTGAAGCTCCATAGAACAGGACATCATCATATAAGCATCATAATAGTTTTATACAAACATATGAATCATCCATACATCAAAGCCTCACTACATAACACTCAATCAAATACAGCAGCGGAATATCCAGTACATATAATAAGAAATAATATGCAAAAGCCTCCTGCTCGTCTTCGTCGTTATCAGCGTAAACCTCCATGAACAGCACCTGTCACCTGCTACCTAGTCTGCCCATCCCAACATGGATGAACAGCCCAAGGTAATAAGAGGAGACATAAAACCTTGAGTCAGACAAAGTCTTAGTGAGCAGTAAATCAACTATCAAACATACCAAAAGAGTATAAGGGATAAAAGGAATAGGAACCAAACCATCCCACTCCACCTCTTTCTACAGTGATAGCCCCCAGACTCACACTAAAGAGAAGCAAACAATTAAGGTAAAGCAATAATCACTCGAGTCAAGGTCGATGTTTTCCAAATACAAACCCCCAAGGCCTAAACCAAGATCAGATAAGCACCCAGGAAACACCCCTCTTGAGACCGAATGATGATACAACCCAACGTCCAAACATCCATGACTCTGGCTATCACTGTTAACCTTGCTTCGAAATCACCGTTAATTGAATGACCGACTCCTTCCTGAGCCATCTATCAAGGGCTAATGGTAACCCCGATTCTAGACATAACTCCGCACGTCATCATGACCCGTGCCTAGGAATTTTCGCAACTACCCAGAGTACTCGACCACCTACCTGTAGTCTTTAGGGTACCCAGACCACCTACCTGTAGTCTTTAGGGCAACTCTTGTACTCTTGCTTTGAGTCTGCTAGAACCTTCAACAACAATGAAATCCAAGCCTTCTAGTCATCCTCCTTGACGACTATTCTCAACATAGCCCAAACTACCTCTTGAGCCATCCATTATCAATCAACTCGAACTACCCTTCAAGTTATCAACATGCTTGGAGTAATCCTTCTCGACTATACCAAGGTTACATTAAATCATGCCTCGCCTCATCTTCATCATAGCAAAGGCTCATCTTAACATCATGGTTTGCCTCATTGCATCATGGCAAAATTCCATCTCAACATCATCCAATCCATACATATGAGCGTCAACATCCCCTCCATATGCCTTAAGCAATTATCACCATTCAAGAGCCTCTTCCGTAGCTTTTGAATCGTCTTTGACCATACTTGTCCAAATCTATCAACTAGATAACTCATTCACAACAATCAAACAAGGCAAACATTAATCCAAACAAATAAGTAGTCAATCAAGATCTAAATAGGCATTTATAACTAAAATGGCAATTTCGTAAATAAATGAGAATAGATCTATCATACGTGAATCATGGGTTTTTAGCATAGATCTAACAAATATAAATCATGGGTATTGTCCCTACAACTTGATGAATGAACTTGCATAAGTAAACATCTTCATAAGTAATGGATCTACACTTGGATCTAAGGAAAAATGCATAAAATCACTATCTACAACACTCCAACAAACCACCAATCCAATATACTCCTTTGGGTCCGCGTGAGAGATAACCACCACTCACCGAATCACCTAAACACCTCAAAATCAACTAACTTCAGATCTGGACAGCGAAGAACAAAGCTTGATCCGGCAAAATCTCACTTCAATCGATGAAGATCTTCAACTTTGGCTCTTGGATCTTCGATTTGATCTTCAATCTTGGATGGATGGAATCACTAGATTAGAGTGGAGAAAAGAATTGAAGAAGTGTTGTAGTCGAGCTCTCAAAATGGCAGCACTTCGTCGCTTCAAAATCCGGTGCCAAAAAGTGAGCCAAACCCCTCTATTTATAGGCTGGAACCCCCATGAGTCGTCCGCCCCTATGAGTCGTCCACGACTCACGACTCAAGCCACCATACGGCTTAACACAACACGGCTCAACACTCTACGACCCACGACTTATCTACACTGCCGACTCAACGACCTAACTACCACGACCTAACGACTTACGACTTATACCATAACCCGTCCACAATTTAACTACACACCCTATCACCATAAGTCGTGTACGACTTAAGCCTGCGGTCACTAACTCCTATAAGTCGTCTGTTCCTATAAGTCGTTTACGACTTAAAACCCCAGTAACTCACTAACTCGTTAACGATTTATTCCTTAACTCGTTAACTCGTTCCAGCCCCTAAGCCGCTAACTCCACTAACCCGCTGACTCTTAGGTCGTTCTAACCCTATGAGTCGTAAATTCTTAAGTCGGCTGACTACTTTAACTCGGCCACACGACTCATCCCAACACAGAGACTCAAAGAAGCCACGACCTACCACTAAGTCGTAACTCGCACACGACCGAACTCCGAACAACTTATGCTACCCTACAACCTAAGCCTCTACACGAGTTAACCTCCCTATGACTTAAGCACTAAGTCGTTGACTCCCATAAGTCGCTCCACTCGATCTAGCATTCACACGACTTGATGGTATCTATTTTACGATATGTCTACACGTAAAATACGGGTCGTTACATTCTCTCCCCCTTAGGAATTTCGCCCCCGAAATTCCAAACAAACAAGAGCAAACAAAGTTATTCCGCATGCCTACCATCCATAGCAACCAACAAACCATGCATCCAATTACTAGCCTAGCATGCAGAATTCTAAGACTTAGAACAAGCTACAAATTCGTGAGATGTCACGACACCTTAGGGCCATACCTCGAAGAGTTCAGGATGAGCTGCCTTCATCCTCTCTTCCTCCTCCCATGTACAGTCATCAACATCATCACTCCATTGTACCTTGAGCAACGTAATCGTCTTCCTCCTAAGCTGTTTCGTGTCGGTTTCAACAACACGAAGCGGCTTACGAGGTCTCGTAACAACTGGATCAACTTCTAAATCTTCACAGCTACCAGCAGAAACCACCGTATTCGAGTCATGCACATACTTCCGTAGATAAGATACATGAAAAACATTGTGCACACCCGCCATCTTTTCCGGTAACTCCAATCTATAAGCGAGCTTTCCAATTCGCTCGATGATCGGGAATGGTCCAACAAATCTCGGAGTCAATTTCCCTTTCTTCCCGAATCTAATAACATTCTTTAGAGGAGAAATCTTCACAAAAACATATCACCTACGTCGAATTCCAAATCCTTATGACGATGATTGGCATAACTTTTCTGACGATCTTGGGCTGCCTTCATTCGTCTCCGAATGATCTCTATACAATCCGTAGTCTGTCGAATCATTTCTGGCCCAAGTATCAACTTTTGTCCAGTTTCTAACCAACATGTCGGAGAGTTACACGGTCTTCCATACAATGCTTCATACGGTGCCATACCAATACTTGACTGGTAACTGTTATTATATGCAAATTCCACCAAATGAAGGTGATCCTCCCATGATCCTCCGAAATCCAAAACACATGCTCTCAGGAGATCTTCTAAAACTCGGTTGACTCTCTCGGTCTGACCATTTGTTTGAGGGTGATAAGCTGTACTCAAACACAACTCGGTTCCCAAAACTTCTTGGAAGCTCTTCCAAAATCCACTAGTGAACAATGGGTCTCGATCGCTCACTATACTCTTCGGAATACCATGGAATCGAACTATCCACTTAACATACATCTCAGCCAGTTTTGATGCAGTCCTAGTTGACCGAACAGGAATGAATCTTGCACTCTTAGTCAAACGATCTACAATGACCCAAATTCCTTCATTCCCTGCCCTGGATCTAGGTAGACCATCGATAAAATCCATCGATATCTGCTCCCACTTCCATGTAGGAACCTCTAATGGCTGAAGCAATCCACTAGGCTTTTTCTGCTCAGCTTTTACCAACTGGCAGTTCATACACTTGGAAATAAAATTTCCAACATCCTTCTTCATACCTTCCCAATAATAGGTTCTCTTCATATCCCGATACATCTTATTTCCACCTGGATGAATCGTAAACTTCGAGTGATGACTTTCCCTCAGAACTTCATCTCTCAACCCATCTATATCAGGAACAACTAATCGTCTTTGCTTCCGATGCCAACCCTCTTGATCGACTTCGAATCCTTTATCCTTTTCTGGGTTCAATCCAGATTCCAAATCACGGATAATCTTGACAAGCTTATCATCTTGCTTTTGGCTCTCGCCAATCCTTTCCACAAGAGTAGGTCTTATCGATAAGTTTGCCAACATCTCAGGTCTCAATTCACATCTAGGCCTGAAGTCAAATCTAGCCAAATACTCAAGGCTCTTCCATTCCGAAAACATGGCTCCCACTCCTGCATGTTTTCGACTTAACGCATCTGCCACTGCGTTACCTTTTCCCGGAGTATAGGCTATACCAAAATCATATGATGCTAAAAACTCAAGCCATCGTTGCTGCCGAAGATTCAAATCCTTTTGGGAGAACAGATACTTCAACGACTTATGATCCGTAAACAACTCGAATCGAACTCCCAATAGATAATGTCTCCACATCTTCAGAGCAAAAACAATCGCTGCTAACTCCAAATCATGAGTCGGGTAATTCCTTTCATGCGGCTTCAGTTGTCGACTTGCATACGCAACAACTTTATCCTTCTGCATTAGCACTGCTCCAAGTCCAGTACCACATGCATCGGTGTAAACCACCATCTCATCATTCCCACTTGGAATAATCAAAACAGGAGCACTTGTCAGTCGCTCTTTCAGGATTACGAAAGCTTGTTCACACTTATCATCCCATATAAATACCTGATTCTTTTTCGTCAATCCTGTTAACGGTGCAGCTATCTTGGAAAAGTCTTTGATAAACCGACGATAATATCCTGCTAATCCAAGAAAACTTCTCACATCAGATGCATTCTTAGGTCTAATCCAATCCTGGATTGCTGCCACCTTAGCGGGATCAACCGCTATTCCATTTCCAGAGATAACATGGCCTAAGAACCTCACTTCACTCTTCCAGAAGTGACACTTCGAAAACTTAGCCTTCAGCTGATGTTTCCGCAAGATTTCCAAAACAATACGCAAGTGTGTCTTGTGCTCTTCCTCAGTTCTGGAATAAATCAGAATATCATCCACAAACACAAGTACAAACTTGTTCAACTGATCTCTGAACACTTTATTCATAAGATCCACAAAATATGCTGGTGCGTTAGTCAATCCAAACGGCATTACCAGCCACTCATAAAAACCGGATGGTGTCCTAAAAGCAGTCTTTGGCACACTATCCTTAGCCACTCTCAACTGGTGAAATCCCGTTTCCAAATCCATCTGAGAAAACACCTTAGCCTCGTGAAGCTGATCAAACAAGTCATCTATTCTTGGCAATGGATACTTGTTCTTTTTAGTCACCTTATTCAGCTCACGATAATCCACACACAACCTCAACGATCCATCCGCTTTGGTTGCGAACACAACTGGTGCACCCCATTCGGACACACTACTCCGAATGAATCCTTTCCGAAAAAGGTCATCAACCTGCACCTTCAGCTCTTGTTGTTCTCTCAGCGCCATCCGTCTAAGAGGCATCACAACAGGTCTGGCTCCCTCAACTAGATCGATACGAAACTCGATCTCCCTATGCGGCGGTAACCCTTTGACCTCGTCAAAGATGTCCTCAAATCCATTCACAACCGGCATCGATGACAGTCCATCCCGTGGAACAACCAGCGAATACATGAAGCCCATGAAGACGCCTTCTTCATGCTTACATCGTATCACAACCTTTCGCCCTTCCACATTCTCGACTGTCACCTCCAGTTTCTCACAATCAACCTTTGCCGCATACTTCCTAAGCCAGTCCATACCCAAAATAATTCCGAACCCCGCAAAGTTCAGAACAAAACAGTCACAAACAAAAGAGCAATCATGACTCGATACTACTAGACCACGGCATACCATGCACAAACACGACGAACCCCCAACTGGATTAGTCACAACCAATGGTCTATCAACAATATCCGGTTCCAAACCCAACCGGCCTACAAGATCATCACAAACAAACGAATGCGATGCCCCAGTATCAAACAACACTCTAACTGGAACACCACAAATGGAAAGAGTACCTTGAACCACCACACTCTTCCCTCTCTCATCAACAGTAGGAGATTTCGAAGACGATGGAACAGCTCCCAAAGCATAAGCTTGCACAATCTGCTTATCTTTCCTCGGTTCTGGACAGTCCTTCTTGATATGCCCCAGCTTATCACAGTTGTAACACTTTTCCGGCACCTTGGGATTCCTACAATCTTTGGAGAGATGACCCTTCTGCTGACAGTTGTAGCAAGTCACTTCGCCCTTCGGCTTCTTCTGGCCATCCTTACCCTTCTGTTGCTGCTGCTTCCTCTTCTTGTTTCCACCCTGCTGTGGCGTAGACCCTTCCTTGGTTACAGCAACAACAGATCCTTCCTTAGGAAATAAACTCTCATGCCTGAGAGCTTTCTCCACAAGCTTCTCAAACAGATCGTCCAAATGATCCACCAACTGTCTCCCTAGATAATAGTCCAAGCCTGTCACAAACTTCTCGTTCTTCTGGTAGGGGGATTCAATATACGACCGAGCATACTTGGACAAAGCTTCAAACTCAGAAACATACTCAAGAACTGGTCTCCCACCTTGCTTGAGCTCCACAAACTTCTTAAGAAGAACAGATTTCTGGGCTGTAGAGATGAACTTAGCTTCAAATCTAACTTGGAATTGCTCCCAAGTAATCTCTTCTTCTGGAGTATCAATAGTGATAGAACCCCACCAATCAGCAGCTCTTCCCTGAAGCTGTCTCGATGCAAGCTTCCTCTTAGTTGCATCCTCAATTCCTAAATCACCAAAGATCCTTCTACAAGCGTCAATCCATCTCTGAACTTCTATGGTTGATTCTGTCCCCAAGAAAACTTTTCCTCCAAGAGAAGTATAGTCTTTACACAACTTAGCAAAATCCACTGGTCTTGGAGCTTGAACTTGAACTCCAACATCTACTGACTGTCCTGAAGTTGGTATCCTTCTCATGATCGAAGTCATCATAGCTTCGAACATTGCACCACAGTCAGTAGCTCCCCCAACAGCACGGCTTTCCCTAGCAGCTTGTCTCTCACTTCGACTCATCCTTAATATCTGTAAAAAGAATGATTAGAACACCTTAAGAAACAACTGCCTAAGGAGTTCAAATCCCTCTAAGCTACTATATTATATATATAGTAATCATCCATCAAAATACAATTACGTCTCTCATACGTAGTTACGTCAGCGAGCGTTGGCTAAAATCGATTAACCAAAGCTTTGATACCAAATGTGACAACCGCCCATGACTCCCGCACGTAAACAAGGGAATGGTGCGCTGAAGGTGTACCAGGCAGCCATGGGTGACCGTCAAGGTAGAATAAACATCGCAGAATCTATCGTACAACTCACAGCGCATGGATAAAGTACAATAGAGAAATATAATATAGTGAAGCTCCATAGAACAGGACATCATCATATAAGCATAATAATAGTTTTATACAAACATATGAATCATCCATACATCAAAGCCTCACTACATAACACTCAATCAAATACAGCAGCGGAATATCCAGTACATATAATAAGAAATAATATGCAAAAGCCTCCTGCTCGTCTTCGTCGTTATCAGCGTAAACCTCCATGAACAGCACCCGTCACCTGCTACCTAGTCTGCCCATCCCAACATGGATGAACAGCCCAAGGTAATAAGAGGAGACATAAAACCTTGAGTCAGACAAAGTCTTAGTGAGCAGTAAATCAACTATCAAACATACCAAAAGAGTATAAGGGATAAAAGGAATAGGAACCAAACCATCCCACTCCACCTCTTTCTACAGTGATAGCCCCCAGACTCACACTAAAGAGAAGCAAACAATTAAGGTAAAGCAATAATCACTCGAGTCAAGGTCGATGTTTTCCAAATACAAACCCCCAAGGCCTAAACCAAGATCAGATAAGCACCCAGGAAACACCGCTCTTGAGACCGAATGATGATACAACCCAACGTCCAAACATCCATGACTCTGGCTATCACTGTTAACCTTGCTTCGAAATCACCGTTAATTGAATGACCGGCTCCTTCCTGAGCCATCTATCAAGGGCTAATGGTAACCCCGATTCTAGACATAACTCCGCACGTCATCATGACCCGTGCCTAGGAATTTTCGCAACTACCCAGAGTACTCGACCACCTACCTGTAGTCTTTAGGGTACCCAGACCACCTACCTGTAGTCTTTAGGGCAACTCTTGTACTCTTGCTTTGAGTCTGCTAGAACCTTCAACAACGATGAAATCCAAGCCTTCTAGTCATCCTCCTTGACGACTATTCTCAACATAGCCCAAACTACCTCTTGAGCCATCCATTATCAATCAACTCGAACTACCCTTCAAGTTATCAACATGCTTGGAGTAATCCTTCTCGACTATACCAAGGTTACATTAAATCATGCCTCGCCTCATCTTCATCATAGCAAAGGCTCATCTTAACATCATGGTTTGCCTCATTGCATCATGGCAAAATTCCATCTCAACATCATCCAATCCATACATATGAGCGTCAACATCCCCTCCATATGCCTTAAGCAATTATCACCATTCAAGAGCCTCTTCCGTAGCTTTTGAATCGTCTTTGACCATACTTGTCCAAATCTATCAACTAGATAACTCATTCACAACAATCAAACAAGGCAAACATTAATCCAAACAAATAAGTAGTCAATCAAGATCTAAATAGGCATTTATAACTAAAATGGCAATTTCGTAAATAAATGAGAATAGATCTATCATACGTGAATCATGGGTTTTTAGCATAGATCTAACAAATATAAATCATGGGTATTGTCCCTACAACTTGATGAATGAACTTGCATAAGTAAACATCTTCATAAGTAATGGATCTACACTTGGATCTAAGGAAAAATGCATAAAATCACTATCTACAACACTCCAACAAACCACCAATCCAATATACTCCTTTGGGTCCGCGTGAGAGATAACCACCACTCACCGAATCACCTAAACACCTCAAAATCAACTAATTTCAGATCTGGACAGCGAAGAACAAAGCTTGATCCGGCAAAATCTCGCTTCAATCGATGAAGATCTTCAACTTTGGCTCTTGGATCTTCGATTTGATCTTCAATCTTGGATGGATGGAATCACTAGATTAGAGTGGAGAAAAGAATTGAAGAAGTGTTGTAGTCGAGCTCTCAAAATGGCAGCACTTCGTCGCTTCAAAATCCGGTGCCAAAAAGTGAGCCAAACCCCTCTATTTATAGGCTGGAACCCCCATGAGTCGTCCGCCCCTATGAGTCGTCCACGACTCACGACTCAAGCCACCATACGGCTTAACACAACACGGCTCAACACTCTACGACCCACGACTTATCTACACTGCCGACTCAACGACCTAACTACCACGGCCTAACGACTTACGACTTATACCATAACCCGTCCACAATTTAACTACACACCCTATCACCATAAGTCGCGTACGACTTAAGCCTGCGGTCACTAACTCCTATAGGTCGTCTGTTCCTATAAGTCGTTTACGACTTAAAACCCCAGTAACTCACTAACTCGTTAACGATTTATTCCTTAACTCGTTAACTCGTTCCAGCCCCTAAGCCGCTAACTCCACTAACCCGCTGACTCTTAGGTCGTTCTAACCCTATGAGTCGTAAATTCTTAAGTCGGCTGACTACTTTAACTCGGCCACACGACTCATCCCAACACAGAGACTCAAAGAAGCCACGACCTACCACTAAGTCGTAACTCGCACACGACCCAACTCCGAACAACTTATGCTACCCTACAACCTAAGCCTCTACACGAGTTAACCTCCCTATGACTTAAGCACTAAGTCGTTGACTCCCACAAGTCGCTCCACTCGATCTAGCATTCACACAACTTGATGGTAACTATTTTACGATATGTCGACACGTAAAATACGGGTCGTTACAAATAGATTGTAACTCCAAAGTTAATAAGGCAATAAATATGCAACAAATATAGAGTTACAAGAATTTACTAAGGATACAAATGGACCAACTTAAGATTATTAGATTGATTATGGAAAAATAAGGAAGGCATGATAGGTAAAATTAGAATAAATGAACAAATGTCTTCCAAAATTGTCTGTTAGAATAATAATCATTTATTATGGGTAATTGACATTTATAGAAATAACAAATAAATATGTTAAGTAGTAATTCAATATTATAAGGCGGTACAATCGTCAATAGGATAAATTATATAGCCTTAGTTATACATATGAAGGTTAGCAGGCTTAGCACAACACACAAACATAGAAGGGAGATAAAAATCATTGTGTTGTGTAACGACCGGAGATTTTTGGCCTTCGAAAATCGACACTAATACAACCTCAGTATTCACGCGCCACAAATCAAAGTGCCAGAATGCCCGATTGTTAGGGGAAAAAGAAATTAAAGATAGAACAGAGTCCACATGAATGGAACAACATGCATTATTTTAATAATAATATTTACATCGGAATAATTTGAATACAGTATCTGAGTCTAACTTAGATTCAGCCTGGACAGTTATAAATACTCTGTCCTTACAAATGCTAAAAAATAAAAAAAAATGAAATAGATGCCGCGAATAATAGAATACATCCATACATAGATGAAGATCTCCAGCTCTCCTCTAGAAACTCCGAGCCTGTTCAACCAAACCCGAAACTACTCGGATCTGACAAAAGTATTAAAAATACCCTGATCAGGCTAGATAAACTAGTGTGAGACACTTGATTTATAAAATGATGCCAGTTAAAATCCATTGAAAAAAGGGCATCTCATAAGACCAAGCCCGCACAAAAATATGGTTGTGTTTTTACCTTATGATAATCAAACACTTTTATACCATAATTACTTGATATTATCTTTAATGACATTCGTTTGAAAACAATTTTCAAATAATATATCAAGATTGCTGAAATTGTTATATTAATTAAGTTTAATGGCTTACTAGCTACTTTTTAAAGGTAGGTTGTACAATCAAAACCGTAAAGTCAACGTATTGGAATTGGATTTCCAACATGATAGGGAATTACTGACCATTCAGACCTGAAAATCCACGTATAACAATCCTAATTCACACCAGGGATTTACACGATCTCTGTCAGCCTCTGAACTATACTGCAATACTTACATCGAACAAAGTATTTCTCAATGGCATTTTACGATATCCGTTAGCCTCCATACCTTCCCGTTCATACAATATGGCAATAAGTGCATACAAGGACATCTTCCCTCAATAATTGCCTGGATATGTCCTTCCGAGCATATAGTATTCCGTATCATTCCTAGGATGTGAGGCTCGTGAGTTTATGCTCTACAAAGCCGCGCTTTGCTTTTCGCAATGCAATGCCTTGATCGTTACAAGTTCCACTTTTAATGCCACATTGTCGTTCCTTTGATCACTATTGACTTTCACGAACATACAACCTCTGAGCTTGTACGTCTTAGAGAAGGGTGTTAAGCTAAGAGAAGTTTCCTTCTCCACCACCATATAGATATATTTTTGTAAAATTCAACGTTTGTGATCTTAAAAATGCAATTTCTGACATTCGTCCAAACAAGTTCGTTTTGGGACTGAATGAAACCGAAGGCGCTCCTCCTACCACATCTTGTCCGGAATTATCCCTAGGAATTGTAGCGATTAGTACTTGTAATCAAAGATTTACATAACAGAGCACTACTTCCACAATAAATACATGATATGGTAAATTTCACCTTGAGGGACTAGTGGCAAGCAGCCTTTCATCATGAAGATCCTCGCCTTCAAAATCATCTTCATGTCTTCACTTCTGAACGTATACATCGGTTCGGATTCGTTTTTGGATAGGCGCTATCCAAATATGACCCCGGTTCCTCTAAACTAATCATCGATTAAAAAGATGTTAAGTTCATATGTGATTATTATCATCAATCAATTTAATTCATCTTTTTATTCATTCATAAATATCTCTAAGAGATATATTCATTTAAATTATTCCATTATCCTTTTCAGAGTGTATAGGATCATTAAGCCTCATCTATCAAATCATTTGGTTAATTTTAAAGCCTTTTTAATTTTGGAATAGTTCCAAATCGTCTCACTTTTTATTTAGAAAAACATTTCCAAATCATTTTATGTAATTCCAGTTATTTAAATTTGGAAAATTATTTCTTTATACTTTGGAAAATTTTGATTCGATAAACAAAATTTACTATTCCATTCGTCGGGCCAGTCCGAATAGCTTGGGAGAACAGGAAAAGGTTTTCCAAACTCAACCCTAGACACTATCTCGCTGCCACCCATAAGGCAGTCAAGTTATTTGATCAACTCTAAATCATTTAACATACTCCACTAGCTTTTAATCATTTATTTAACCACCCAATAAATCCTTTACATCGCCTTAAAATACTTTTTTAATCGTTTAAAAACATTTACAAAAGGTTTGGAAAAGAGAGGTTGCGTTTAAAACTATAGTTTAAAAGAATAAAAAAGTGATGCGAAAAGTGCTTTTTAAGCTATATTGTTCAAAATAACTTTCTATCATTTATAAACTTATTTTTATAATTCAAATCACTTTTAAAATATTTTTAAAAGATTTTTAGAATTTATTTTATATTTCTAAACATTTTAAAATATATTTATTTAAAACATTTATGACTTTGGCCACTGAACTACCAAAGCGCGATTTCCTTGAAAACTTGATTTGCACATACTTCGAAATTTCCTAACCAAAATCTTGACCCTTTTCTTTTATTCAAAAACAATAGGCATAAGAGTCCAGAAAATTCTAATTGGAAATAAATCTAACTCTGATTCTATCATATAGAAGGATTTAACTTTTATGGGGTGAAATCGCGAACAACCATTACGTGACCCGCCTATTTTAGACTCCAAATTCATCATTTTTCAAAACTTCTCCAAATTGAATTTTAATGTTTATAAAACATTTAAAAAAACATGTTCAAACATTTAAACCAATATTCCTTATTAAATCTCTTTTTCACTTTTAAATCATTTCATGACATTAAATTATTATAATATTCATTTCAATCTTTTTATATTTTCAAAACCATTAAGAGGCTAAATAACTTCATATGCACATCTGTATGGATTTATTTTTCATTAACTAATTATATTTAGTTAGTTTACATCTTTATTATGATTTATCATAATTTATCACAACCAAGTTATCGATCGCATCAGCATCCATATAATTAACCAAGTTATCAAACATTCATAAAAATCAATAAGAGATTTAAATGTTCATATTATCATACTTAAAAATAGTTATAGAGACTATTTATTATTGAAAAACATTGGGTACTCACTTATGGCTCTACTCTACCAATCATTTATGTAGCTTTTTGAATCCATTCTGATAGCACTTCCTCCTCTTTTTCTTATTCTAAAGCTTTCAAACTCCTTCTTTTCTCCTTGTGGGGCTTGGCCTCCCCTTAAAAAGGTGATGCTACTCGGTCTTGATGGTGATGGTCGTGCACTTGATTGAGGAAGAGGAGGTGTTTGCTTTGATTTCGAGGTGTAATACTATAGCATATATATGTATAAATATTTTTATTTTCTTTACTTCTAAAATTTCATCATGAATTCTTTAAGGAAGAAGCCATTAAAATAAATGGGAGAAGCTAAGGAAAAATGAAGAAGAAGGTGAATGAAATGGAAGAGAATCCATGAGTTTTTATAAGGGTAAAAATGGTAGAAAATATCAAAAAGTGAATGGACAAAACTACCCTTAGCCCACACCCTTATTAATCATTATGTTACCCACATTATCCCCCCTCGCCATGTGCCTCCACCTCATCATTAACATCCAAGCCATCCATTCATGTCCGTAGTTGAGTTAAGGTTGCTTAAAGATAAAGAATGGTAAAAATATCATGATATTTCTAAGGTTTGTGTATTTATACATGTATGTATGTCATATGTATGTATAAATGTGTTCTTGTTTATGTTATTAGATGCATTTGTATGTTATATATGTGTACATGACATTTAAACAAGGTTGTAATGAATTTCAAACAATTTCTGGTTCGTTAAACTGTTGAAAATCGAGAAACCGGTTGCCGATCACATTTTCACTTTTACATTAAATTACATATACTTATAAAAAAATTTGAAAATAAATTTTGTAATCATTTTAAATTAATAAAAATGATCTCAATTGAATTATGAAATCGTATAAAAAAATTAAATCGTATAAAAAATTAAAGTTTAATTCCAAAAATTGCTATTATATCAGTAAAGCGATATTAACTTTCCTTATATTTTCAATCCAATTATATATCTTTATAAAACTATTATAAATAATCTACTATCACTTTATAACTATTTAAAATGAATTAGTATCATTCAAAAAACAATTTTTTGAATAATTAAATAATTATTAAATCATTAAATCTCAATTCATAGTTATAAATCAATAATTAAGTATAAGAGCATCATTAAGGATGTCATACATATTTATTAATTTCCTAAAAATAAATAAATAAATTTTATTTTGTATTGTTATTTAATTTTAAAAATAAGTGGATGTGCTCAGCTCCATGCGTGATGTTTTACGATTATAAAGCTGTCTATCGATAAAACAATTTTCGGTTATTTTATCGATATTTTTCCAAAGTACATATTTTTTTGTAAATACTTATTCAAAATAAGATTACTATTGTTACTTATTGTTCAAAATATCTTAATCCATGTTTATTAAAAGCTTATATTTGAATATTAAAAATAAATAAAATTTATCAAACTGATGAATTTGCGGATCGTTACATGTTGTAAACATTTGAATGTAAGGAATGATTGAAGTAAAACAAGAAGTTGTGGAGCAATCTCTCATAAGAAGGTGTACATTAATCACCACAAAGAGATAACCAAATTTTTAAAGGTCGAGTAGGAAAGTTCAAAAGAAGGATTAATTATAGTCAATTTCAAAACCTAACCCCATGACAAAGAATTTTATAAAAAGATTTTTATGCATTCGTTTAAATATTTTGAAAAATATCTTCAAAGGATTATTAAATGAAGATCACATATATCATAAGTTGATTTTTTTTGAAAGAAAGTGATTTTTGTCTGTTTTGGAAATATGTTGCCAATTGTTTTATGAAAAGTTTGAAAGAGGACGTAATTTTAAAAAGTAACAAAATGGTGGATGAATTTTATAAAAATAAATTTGCAATCTAATGATTTGAAGAGTTGAATAAGGGGGTTTTCAATTTGTGAATTTCTTATTTTAAAATTTGTTGTGTCATAAGTTTTCATTTTTTAGATTCTTTATTTTTCAGATAAATGTAAAGCATGGTGTAGATTGACTTTATTATTTTTTTCTTCTATTTCATAAATTTGGAAGTTTCTTTTTTCAAAAAAAATTATGTATGGTATAGAGAATAAATGGAAATGGAACTTATTTAAATTATGGAAAAGAGAATAGAAGGATAAGATAACTAGGATATGAGGAACATTTCTGAATAAGGAAATATGGAGAATAACACCTGAAATGGAAGTCAATTAGTTAGAAGAAATCCAAATAGAGACAAAATTGGGAGATTTGGATGAAATAACAATAGAAATTTATATAAAACAGGACCAATAATGTGGTTAAAAATTAATAGGATAATAGTCATCATTATCTACTCCACCTTTCATTAATTAAGGTTAAAGAAGATAGTTTTAAAAAATAATTTACTATTGGAAAAAAATAAATGATGAGAGTTAATAAATGAGTTAGGATAATTTTTTGAATGTTATAAGGAAAAGCATTTATGTGTGGGTGAGAAATTTATATACGCATTTTTCTATTTAGAATTTTTTTTGAATAAGAATAAAATATTATTGAGTTAAATGGTAATAAAAGACAAACAAATTAGGATTGATAAAGATCATATGAATTTAAATATGATTTAAATCAATGTTATAAATATTATTTAGTTATGTAACAGTACATTTTGATTAATAACACAATAAAAGTTGATGTATATTTCAGGGATTATATAACAATTTGAAATTAGAAATTTGACATGAATGTTAATAGATTGCGGTTTGAAGTCTACAAGAATAATTGACTTGTAAGTAGACATATCTTTGAAATAATGAAATTCTCGAAAGTATAGGCCATAATTTCATGGGGTAGTGATTGTTGATTTTAAATTTAATGTAATAAGTTTACTTGTATGAAAATAATTCACTGAAAATTATTTTGTATGTTACAGAAAGTTTACGTAATGGAAATAATTTTACTCCTTTATGGAATTAAGCAATTTTTGAATATTTGATTTAATAATAATTTTGGTTTAATAATTGAGTTTCAAATGTTTTGATTTAAAAGTCCTACTTTTAAAGAATTAATATTTGCTATAAAAAGTCCTTAGGAAAGGAAAGTTGGTGAGAAAAAAGAAAAAATTTCATGACTCATTTTGAGAACTATGCAATTTTTGAAAATTGACAAAAATGGTTTCCAAGTTTATATTTTTAAAGATAAAGGCTCTGGATAAGGTACTTTATAACTGGGAAAATTTGAGAATGGTGAGAACTAAACCAAATTTTTTTATGGAGTAAGCGACAACACCTAGGTAAGGCAGTGTAAAGGTTTTAATATATGAATAAAATATGAATAATATGTGCAACCTGATTTGGAAATTTGAAATCAATTCTAGATATTTAACTATAAAGTATTGGTAAAGTTGTGAAGATATTTCAGACTTATAATTAGCTTGTAAGTTAGGTTACCCTAGTTTACTTGGCATATGAATTTCTGTGTTTTGATTTATTTGGAGCGAGTTGCTTGTAGATTTCGGAAATTATCCAACTTTAAAATATGTATAAATCATGTTGTTTAAGTTAAAAAGGGATGTGCTAAAAGGAAAGAGATGTGTAAGATGTTGATATATTTACCATAGTTTACACTGTCTATTTTGTTAAAAAAAGAAATATTTTTGTGTAGTTTCAAACGAAGCAAAGGTCTCAGTTTGATTAATTTATGGAAAAATATAACGGTAATCCTTTTTGAAGGATATCATTGATAAATTGAAATGTTGAAATGAATATTCTAGCTTAGAAATTAATGATTAGAAATAAGAAATATATAGATACAGGTACAAGCATGCTTAACGTATAAAAATAGAAATTATATAAATAATGCAATTTACGACTATATATGTATTAGTTAGTAATTAGTGGATTGGGATATATGGACATTAACTACAAATTTTAAAAGCAATAAATTTTTAATTAATAGGAGTTAAAAAGAATTAAATGAGGATCGATTAAGGAATTTTATTTAACGTTGATGGAGGAATTGAATTGACATAATAAATGGATTTTAAAACGGTAAAAAGATATGATGATCCTGAGATAAAGACTCAATCTTATTTGAGAGCTCTTGATCTTTACGCCTCTTATCTGGGATGGTACGGTTTGGAAAGTAGAGAAATTTAGCCCCGAGATATGTTGGTCCATTCCAGAGTACAGAGAGGATTGGAAAGCTCGCATTTAGAGTTGAGTTGCCGAGAAATATGGCAGGTGTCCATAATGTGTTTCATGTGTCTCATCTTCACAAGTATGTTCATTATCCAGAGGCCACCATTCCTTTGGCAGAGTTGGAGGACTTGGTAGTAGAACCTGATTTGACTTTTGTGAGACAGACAGCTCGGGTTGTTACGAGAGATGAGAAAATATTAAGGAACATGACAGCCAAGTTAGTGAAATTTCAGTGGAGCGACAACGAGGATGACAGTTCATGGGAGACGTGGGATAGGATTCGAGATAAGTATCCTAATCTGCTTTGAGGGTATGACTAAATTAGATTTATATAGATATTTCCTAGTCAGATAAACTAGTATGGTTGTTAGGAGTTGTTATAGATGATCGCTATGTTTGATATTTAGTACTCATAGAATTTCGAGAATGAAATTCTTTTAGGAGGGGAGCCTATAAAACCCCTAATTTTTGATAACATTATTTATGAGATTTAATTAGATAAACTAAAAAGAATAATGTAAATGTAAGTGATAAGGGGATTGAGATTTGAATTAATTAATCAAGACTGTGCCCAATAAACTAATTAATGGGCTAAAGAATGGTTTATAGGTTAAATAAATTACATAAGGGTATAATTGGAATTTGCCACCCAAGGATCCTTACCTATATATGTATATACATACATACATACATACATACATATATATATATATATATATATTCATTCCTACCATTTCTTCCCATTCATGTCGTTTTAAAATGCAAATTAAAAGTAAAGAAAACGTCCGACCATTAAGAGAAAGAGAAAAATTCAAATTAAAGCTATAGATTCGAGCTTAGGAGAAATCAATCTCAATCCAATCTCCTTATCAAGAGCATGGTGAATAATAATTCCATCTCTATATTGGTTTTAAATTATATATTTTCGGTTTTAAGGGATAAATTTGTTTATGATATATTATATGGTGGTTGCTTGATTCATTATTTATTTGATTTAAATAAGATTGTTTAAAGGGGTTTCATATGGTTTTAGGTCAAAATTGAGATAAAATGATGTGTAAATGCCATGTAAAAATTTTATATTATGAGAAACATGATTTTGGTGTTGGGTTTCAATTTTGAAAATTTTACAAGCTATGGAAAGATTGTTATTAATTTTCAAAGGAAAATATGGTTATTTAGGTTTATAATTTATTTTGGAAAAATATATTGAGAAATTTGGGTATGGAATTTCGACTTGTTAGATATCATGATTAAAGTGAATTTTTGGAATTTTTGCCAATTTTTCCAAAGTGATTTGTTATGCAAGTTAAATTGTTTTTGAAGAGGGACTTCTTTGAAAAAAATTAGAAGGGCTTGTTTGATTAACTCAACCATGCTTTAGATCGTGATTAGCGGCAGTTATTTTTGAAAAAGTTAAGGCAACCAAACTGACGTAAACACGTGGCAGGTTAGTTAGAGAAAATTTTACTTATTTAAGAACTAAACCAAGTTTGCCTAGAAAACAGGTTCTGCCGATTTTGGAAAACAACTTTCGACACAATAGCTTTCGCATCTGTCCTTGTCAAAACCAACTATACCGAAACCAATACATTAGATGTCACTACGATGGTGCGTAGTGGATTGGAGATAAGTTGAATGTAAGGTGTCGAAAGGATAGCTTTCGTAGGTGATGAAACCTTACTTTGTTTTTTAAAGAGGAAAGTGCTTGCCAATGTTATGTTTTAAGCCTTCAACAGGGTCGAAGCATAAGGTTTTGAAAAAAAGTTTTAATTTTGAAAGAGCTTGTTATTAACTTAAAATTGCGTTCGGTTGGGTTTCTTACTTATATAAGAATCTTTTAAAAGAAGGGGTTTCGACCTAGTCGATTCTCTGCTGCTATTTTATAGCCTTTCGATGGTGTTGAAGATATCAATGCTGTCGGAAGGTACTATGTTTTATAAAGTTTGAACCACTTCCTGAAAGCTTTTAAAAGAGTCTAGTGGTTTCAAAAGGGGTTTGGACACTGACCTTCTTATGTCTTACCTAGATATTTTATGCTTTCGAAAGGCATGGTGTCGATGCCATCAAATTTTCCCCAATATTTTTGTAAGGTAAAAAAGTTTCGAAACAGATGCTTTTGACTATATTCACTTTAACCTAAATAATTTTTTAAGTGTAAACCCAATGTTTTCGAAAGAGGTACTGTCAATGATTCCGGAAGGGTTACTTCCATAAGTGTCAAAATGGGTACTTTCAATGGTTTCGGAAGGGTTACTTCCATAAGTGTGAAAATGTGTACTTTCAACTTGTTTCGAAGCTAAAGCTTCTAAAGTTATATGATAATACTTTAGTATATTTGAAAAGTTTTGAAAGGTAGAATTTAAAGTATTATGAGGCACGAGCCTAATGTTTTTAAGAGCTTTTGGAGGATATTATCCTTTGAAGTCGAAAGCTAGGCTTCGAAGGTATCGAAAGGTTTTATGACCCAAAATCTATTTTTAAAAGAAAAACCCAAGGCAATATTTAAGGAGTTTTTACAATGGTTTTAAGAAGGAGTTATCTTTGATAAAGAAATAGGTTAACGGAATTAACCATGTTTTATTTTAAACCTATAGGAGTGGTATTGTTATGTTTTATATTGTCGAATATATTCACTATATAATGGATCCATAACTGCATTTTGGGGATAAAGGGTTGGAGAACCAATGAGGTTAACCTAGTAGTGAATATAAATTGAGCAAACTCCTGAATGAGTAGAATGGCATCCAGGAGGTCAGGAAGACCAAATTTAGGATGCTAAAATATGAAGGAAAGGTATTGGTAAAGGCAAATAGGTTCATAGCAAGCCATGAAAACTGTATGATTTAGGCAGGGGCCAATAGGTTCGTATTTAGCCTATGAAAACTTTGTCTAAAAAAAGATGTCAGATAGACAGGTTCATAGTAAGCCCATGAAAACTATGATTGGATACTGGTAGGGCCAGTATGTTTGTAGTTTGCCAATGAAAACTATATCCATATGTAATATTGAAAAATGTCAATAGGTTCCTAGTCAACCCATGAAAACTAGAGTTAGAAGAAAGGATATTAAGGTTACCAATAGGTTCCTAGTCTACCCATGAAAACTAGAATAAAATAAAAATTGGGGTTACCAATAGGTTCATAGTGATCCCATGAAAACTATGTAATTGGACATGGAGTCCTTAGTTGTTTAACCATTTATTAGTTAGCCCATAAAAACTAATAGATTAATAGTAATACTAGAAACTATAACTAAGACAGATAGAGTCAAAAATTGAATGGGTATGGGTAACTCAGAATTTATTCAATTGTCTCACATACCATCATAATATACTATTTTGAATTGTTTTAACCATTATGGATGCAGGAGCACAGTGTACAGTTTTGTAAAGGTTTTAAGATACTAGTGAGGGGAAACCCATTCCGCTAAGTAGTGTGGTCTCACTAGATATCCAAATGATTTGAGATGGTAGATTATTATTCATACCTGGCTTTATATCCGAGTCAAAGTTTATATTTTCCCCTTAAACTATCAGGTACTCAATTGATTTTGAGTAGTTTGAGGGTTGAGGTTTTCAATTACCTCAAAGACGAATAAGCTTCTGAAGATATGCAGGAGGCATGACAGATATTTAGAGTTCTCTTCTCTTTTGATTCCGCTATGTTGTTTGCAATAGCAAGGTTGTCATATTTCATGTACATACTTTGATCATCCCCGGGGCATCCTCATATGTCGCTCTGGGCGAATGTTGTAATAAATATGTTTTCTCTGAATGTGAGTCCCGAACATGGTATTATGTAATGAATTGGAAATGTTTTGATATGGAATGCAATTTTGATTGACGTTTCAATTTTTTTCCATATTCATGTGTTTCCGTGTATAAATGAATCAAACATCGCTGCATTTAGTCATCGAGGATTAATGACTATGGATGACTGCAACATTCATAGCCCTTAGTTTTGGGCCTTCCTATAGGGCGATGTTACAGCGGCCACGAGTAATACATTGCTTAACATTTTTAGAGCATTGCATACTCTAGTCTCAATGGATGTATTGGTATCTAGTCTCGATACATCTTGACTGGGAATATTTAAAATGGTATATTTATTTTCATTGTGATAAATTACTCGTGCTTACAACACTTTGTAACTACCATCACAAAATGTATCATTTATGGATTTTCTATTAAATATACTTTTAATTAAATTAAATAATATAATACATTATATCAAGCATATAATAGAAAGAAAACACATTTTATTTAAAACAAGATTGGATATTGAGTTATATATGTAACAAATTACATGATTTTCCCTAGAGCATACCCTTAAACCCATCACATAAGGTTAATACCCATCGTCAATCAATATCTATGCATAAGTGCAAAACTAAGACATCCTAACTCACATTGTATACATAATATCATATGGAATCATATCTCTATTGTAAAAATCCTTCTAGGCCCCCGCCTAGGAACTAGGCTAGCCTTACTATTTAAGTATTTGCCTAGTCTGCCTAGATGGGACTTATTGTTTATCTAAGCCTATAAACTGGCTTATAGGCATCGTATATGCATGAACTTAGGGTAGATGCCTCTTATAAGCATCAAAATGTTTGTTTTAAGCGATTTTGTCTCCATGGTTGCTTCCAAACCCATCCAAATCCATGTTCTCGCATTGTAGATTAGTTAATCCTAAAAAATACCAAAATTTTATCCAAAATGCATGATTTTATCGAAAATGCATAGCTACAATTATCCTCCTAGTTCATGCGTACTGCTTAGCATTCGCCTGCCCATTTTTACAATCTTGAATGGTATATTGCAATACCCTAGTCCTCTAATCTCATAAACATCAAATGGCTCTATAAAAGTTGCCATAAAAATAATAACTCTTCTCCAATGTCACACATGACATTCATGTCATTCAGCATCCCTTACACAACCTTTCGGCCTATCTCAAAAACTGTGATTTTGGACTACGTGTCAGAGTGGGTCCTGTATCGTCCCTGAAATTAAAGTACTCCAAAATCTCATGGGTCGTTATCTTCTAAAAATAATGAAACTGGTCCAAACCGCATATCGATCTGCCATCATATGTAATAGACATCACATCCAAAAATTCATTGAACGACCTCGGAGAAGATACCAGAAATCCCCCAGCAGTAGCTCATCGGTTGAGTTGTCATATTTTGTCATGCGATTGATTGGATGTAGAAAAAATTGGCTACAACTAAAAAATCGACCAATCAACTCCAACCATTCAACTTGTCTTCTCATCAATCAACTAGTTGGGTATGACTAGTCGATTGACTATTTTAAGCTCAAAATGGTCTATTTCGTTTCTATTTCAAACCCCACCTTTCCTTCCTCGATTAGTCGATTGATGGCCATCCTACCAATCGATTGATTAAATGTGGGGATGCAGGACTGAACCCGGATAGTGTAAATTTCTATAATGAATTTATCCCACCATTCAAACTCCACTTAGTTATTGTCTTAGCATCCCTTGCCCCAATGTTGAGTCTCACAACTTCATGACCTTACAGCTCCCACTATGTCCCTCACTTAAGTTCACCTCTTTGACGACCCCTCATGAGATGAACACCATTATTTGTAATTTGATGAATCGTTTTGGAAATCTAATGTTTTGCGAACCATTTCACAACTCCATACTCTATTACTCAATAAAAACTTCAATTACCATTCACTATAATTCTATCATTTTTACCAACCATTCAACCCATAATTAATTACATATTCGTATAAATCAATTCCTAACACATCAATTCAGAGAGTTTGTACCTTAAAACCTTCATTCAACAAGATTCTCACTCTAATATTCCAAATCAAGTTCACTACTCAAGCCCCAACAAACAGTAACATCAATACATGACTTTTAACATATTACTAATCATAGAGTATAGGGAATAGATCCTGCTCAACAAATCGCCAATAAATCCAAGCTCAATGAAACCCAATTTCAGAGCCTTTCTTTAATTTTTAAAATCTAGGGTCAATCTTTTCCAAAATAAAAGCTCGATGGTATAGATTTGTAGAGAATTTTTTAACTTGAATTTAGATAATCTATTTGAGATTTCCAAAGCAGACACGAATCAAAAAATTCTCGAGTAATGTCGAATTCTGGGAAGCCGGGATAAAATTCCATTCGAAACAGGATTTAAGGCGATCTCAAGTGAACTAGTCCTTGGCAATAACATATTTAATTGCATTCCACCATCCTATAGCCCTTTCTTAAAGTTTCCTAGAAGCCAAATTCCTCTTCATTGCATCTTCCAAACTAAGAACATCAATGATGCATTCACAAGTACCAAGCCAATCTTTGTCATCTATAGCTGATTCCATTCCCAAAAATGACTCGCCTTCAAGATAAGCAAAATCCTTATCGAGTTTCAGAAAGTCAAATTGTTTGTGCCTACACTGGAGCACCACTACCTGCTTGACTTGGAGTTCCTCCTTGGATGTTCTACATTATGTTCATAATCACAGTAGCGAACATAGTCTGCATGTTGGTGGTAACTACTACCCGATGCTTGCTCCTAGTAATCTTTGTCCCTAGTAATGCTGAATACAAATAGTAAACAAATGCAGCGGAAATGGAAATGGATAACCATATATATTTGAAACTCCATCTCCTGCTCCAAGCTCCTCCAAAATGTTCCAAGCTAGGAAGAACTTGGCTGTCCAAAAAAATAGGGCATGCAGAGTTTAAGGGAAAAGAAAATAAACTCTAGGTCAGTCAAGAGACTGGTGTGAGAAAAATCAAAGCATCAATATTTATGAAACCAAAAAGTGTCTCATAGGACCATGTCCAACATAAACACGGACTAGCTTTACATTATGATAACCATAACATTGCTATGAAAAATCCAATAACATTATAATAGTGTCTAGATTACAAATACATGTTAAACATAGCCGAAATTGTTACATCGATTAAATTACAACATAATAGATATACAACTAAGTCCGAAGGCATTTGTTGGAAAATGGATTTCATACAATAGCTAGGTAAGGGACTACTTTTTGTATAGTACATCTCTAAAGGAATGTACCGAGGACCTACAGTTGAACCTTTGCATCTAACATGACCGGCCTACCCCTTACCAATGACTAGCACAATAATCTTGAATAATACTGAATATGACATAGCCTTGGGCGTTCTCGACCTATCCATGGCCATAGCATACACAACAAGCCCGATACATAAAGGGTAATCTAGAAAGGTGATGACCATACCCTAATGGATGGGACTCACATAGCCTTACGGCATATTCTGTTTTAGCCATTTTTGGGTGTAAGGCCTAAGGTAACATATACCTTTTATAAATCAAATCCCACTTTGAATTCCACATTGCCATTTTTAATAATACGCTCTTAATTTCCATAAAAGTACAAATCCTGAGTTTATATGCCTTAGGGAAGGGTGTTAAGTATAAGAGAAGTTGCCTCCTACACCACGAAATAGATTGACGTTTGTAAAAATCAATGTAAGTGGTTTAAGAAATGCAGTGTCAAACACTCGTCCGTAAGAGTTGTCGAGGAGCAGGACAAATCAAAAACTCTTCCTACTGCATCCTATTTAGGAATCACCCCTAGGATTAGTAATGAGCAATCCTTGCATCGAAGATTTCAAAATGAAGTTACCACCCCCACCATATATATGATATGGGAACTTCCCTAGAGGTTAGTGTCAAGCAGCCCCAGAACATTAAGGTCTTCGTCTTCAAAATCATTTTTTTTGTAGCCAAATTAGTCATAAACACCCAAGGATAGATTTACGTAAAGAAGTAATTGAAGAAAGTAAAATTAAAACTGAGGAATAGAATAAACTAACGGGAAAATCAAAGCAATATTCAAGAACATCGGAATCTATAATGATTCAACGTTGTATGCCTACATACACTTTGAAGATTATCTTCACTGATTCACTAACAGTTGGATTATAGCTGCATAAAGTAAGAAAAATGCTTGATTACAATAAAGACTCAAGAAACCAGGAGCATAAAGATCCTCAGAATGACCCCCTAGGCTAGTATTAAAGGTGAAGGTGACCACCAATCTCTTTGAAACTTCAGCTATATGACCTTCTAATCAATATGGGCCGCCATAGGGGTCGCTAAGCCCGAATCCCAACGAAGAGGGATCGGTATCGATCCCTTCGTTGGTCGGTTCTTGGGCTACGATCCCAATGGTGGCTTCTTCATGCTTAGATATTTGGCTTTTCAAATATCAAATCATTTGGACTAGTAAAGCTCATTCTATGGGTTGATCTTTGGTTCAACTCCATTTGTGATCTGTTTCTGCCGAATCCATTAGGTAATTATATGTCGATCCCTCTTTCTTTGTCCTTTTGACATGTGATCCCTAGGGTAGGTCCCTTATGTCCATATACGTTGCTCTACAAATCTCAACTGCCTTGGACCTTATAGATCCCAAAATATTGATTGTTGAAGGCAAGAGTGCCCCAAGTTTCTGGCATGTGCCGATCCCTTCTTAATGTACTCAAGTATACCTGTCCCTTGTTAACTATCAAGTCGTGACGATCCTTCTTATGAGCTATGTTGATCCCTTCCATTTGAGTCGAAGAATGCCTTCCTAAGCCAACAAGCCATAGCGATCCATCTACCTTCTTCTATGCCTAACCCTCCTTTGTTTCGACCATGCCAACCCCTTGCCTACAAATCATGCCGATCCCTATGGCACTATCAAACCATGTCGATCCCTGATTTGTTCAAGCCAAAATCCATATTTTAAGCACCTTGCATCATTTATCTACCAATTCTGCTGATCTCTAGCTTCATACAACCATCTGTACTTTACTTTTGGGTCCTACAACCATTGCTCCATGGACATCGTTCTTGATAACAGTCGAATCTATCTTGTCCAATCAGTTCAATATAGCCGGGTTAGGATACTGGGTAGCACTTTCCCTCAAAAGTATGTCTTGTGAGTAACATGACGTGCTTTGAATTAAAACAAGTCTGAATTGTCGAAAAGAGGTTCATCTAGCTTTCTAAATGATTGTTATTCCCCTATTAAATCGTTTGTCCAAGGCATTTTCTTCATTGATTTCCATGACATTTGATCGATTTCCAATAATATAAATCTAGTGCCATATTCCGTCAACATATATTAATCTGTTTATGCGAGACTTGCAGATTTTATTTATCATCTGGTCTAGCTTTGAACTTGAAAGTTTCAGGTTTGATTTCAATTTCTGCTGGTCTCAAAACGTTGAAACTTTAAACTGCTCTCATGCACATTCATATATACGTTTCTATTGTTGGCTACCAAACGTGTTCGAACACTCACAGGGCATTGCCAATTTCTACAATGTTTCATATATCACATTCACAACCAAACCTTCATAATCATTATTTTTATCATCTATAGGGATCGGCATTCATTATGCTGATCCATCTTCATAGCCATTGAAAAAGGGATCGACAGGTTTCTATGCCGACCCCTTTCCCCCTAGGACTCGTTCAATGTTCTTGCAGTCAAACCCTTTCCACACGTTCATACATATATATAAGCCTTTCTTTTCTCCCTTCCTTACTTTTTCCATTTTACTTGCCTTCGCATAGAACTTTCTTGCTGAACTCAAGCATTCCAAACTTCAAACTTAAATCCATCTATGATTCTAGCCATTCCACAAACACCCTTTTCCTCCCTCTCAATCCGATAATCCTCAAACGTTCGTCCCAATCTTAATTCAAGCCTCCACATTTTCATATAGGTATGGATTTGTAATATTTCTTTCAATTACATGATTAGGTTATCATTCTCGAGTTGTTGATGTGTGTATAAGGTGGCGAACGATCTTGGAGTGGTTTATGATTGCTGGAACAAAGGTTTTATAGGTTGAATAATGCATAAGAAGAAGAGACGAGGAGACAGAATGAGGGTTCGGCTAAGATTTCTAAAGGAAGAAGAGTCAGGGGTAGAGAAATGAAGGGGTCGGTAGACTACAATATGATAGTGGCAGGGATCGACTAGGAAAGGGATCGGTCGTTTAGTTAGTTTAGTTGAGGAGAAGGATCAGCATGGAATGCTTTGGTGGAGGGATCAGCGGAATGTAATACTGCAATGATACAGTTCGGTTATTTTAGTTATAGAGAGGGTCGGTATTGCGTAGTGGTATCAGAAAAGGATCAGTATTCCTTTGGGTTAAGGATCGGTGTAAAGGCCTTGCATAGGAATCGACCTTTCCTTTGGGATTAACATAGGGTTGATGCTTGGTTTTTTGAACTAGCATACTCATCTACCTTAGCTTACTCGAACAATCACTATTAGGTGCCAACTCTAACCTTGAACATATGATGACAATGGACAATCTAACATGCATATTTAAATTGTCGAACTTGAGATTGAACAATCAAATCACTAGAACTTTCTATATGGATTAAGTGGCAAACTTGAAAATGAACTTAAGTAACAAATTTCGTAATTTGGTATAACGGTAGTTGATCCCAAGGCTTTAGTAGACGATTAATTTTATTCTCTGGACAAAACTCCCAAGTCTAGCCTTTTATTTCGTTCTTCTGATTTCAAACTGTTTATATATGTTATATACTGCATTGCACTTCACTAGTTTGCACTTTGCATAGGGGAACAAGTTATTTTTTCCAATCTCGATTATCTGTTGAGTATAGCTGATATAGATTCTAGACCCTCGCAGCGTTCAACTGACATGTCTTTTTATTCGACAATGCAACACACTGGTTCTGATGCAAAGTCAAGATTCGCAACTATATCCGATAATCTTTCTCCTAGCCATCACATGGAACGAACAAAAATTACTAACCCATGAGCCAATCATTTCTCGGATATTCCAGTCCTTCTAGTGGAAAACATATGGTAACGACATGCCTCTTTGGACGTTTAAGCAGACACACATGCCAGACTCAAACCATTCAAAAAGGCAAATTGTTATAGGGTAGATAAGAAAAAAAGCAGAGAAAGAAAAAAAGATTCTCGCAGCGGAATGACACAATATAATAATCAAATAACAGTTCATGAAGCCGTTTACAAAACTTTTGATTATACTTACACAACACAGAATCAGAGGTAGACATATCAGAGATAAATAAGTAATGCAGTGGAATAAATATAGTAAATAATAGTAGCATAAATCTTCGTTTTCATCCTCTAGAAATAAGGTCTTCAAATCCTAAAATGCTCAGGCTGACCCGAGCGAATTGAAAAGACAAAACTCTCGAGCCAGAACCAAAAGATCTTATGTAAGTTAAATCAATGGTAAATAAATATGGGTGAAACAACGCGTTAGTGATGTTTACGGGGTTTGACATCTCCTATCCAGTGTCAATGTGAGTGCAATAACTTAAGAGATGTTCGGGATTACCATCTTCTAAGGATCCGTTAAACTATCTACTATGTAGTACAATACGCTACTATAATAGTGTCTACAATAAAGTAAAGTATTAAAATAGCGTTAAGGAATTACCCGTATCCCCCTTAACACATTTTTATATATTGTCGTAGTCTATACAGATATATAAACTCCACTCACAAGTGGGCTATCAGAGAGCACTCCATAGGTATGACACAAAACAAACTCGTAGAATGCCTTCTAGGGCATGTGAACACGGCACTTGGGGCAATGCCAGGGTAGATATACCAATTATGTATCCGAACTAGTGGTAACGCATAGAAGCTACTAACTCCCACCTAGGAACACATTCCAAAATCAAAATCAAGGGTGGTTACCAAATCAATCACAAAGCAATATAATGGTATCAAAGAAATGTGTCTGATCGGAGGAATGACCTCACTTGGCCCAGCATGGCTCCTGTTTTCGTCACATCTATGTTGACCCTCGGGAGTCAGGGTCACGTCATACCTCATACGGAAATCGTTCGCCAAATCATCCTATTTCATTTCTGGAATCTCTAACACATACATAGTTGTTAAAGTGGTTTTCAGTATTGGCAGAGAGTATAACAATATTCAATCCCGGTCTCTTTAACAACCAAACGCTTATTTCACACCGGATGGTTCTTTAACATTTCAAAAGTCAATTCACAGTTGCTATCAAAATATCATATTCTCAAACCATACCACTTTCAAACCATATCACTTTCAAATCATATTCACTTTCAAATCATGTTTACTTTTAAATCATATTCACTTTCAAATAATATTCCCTTTCAAATCATATTCACTTCCAAATCATATTCATTTTCAAATTATATTCACTTTCAAAGGTCATAATTTCTTCTAAAATCATATTTTCAAAATAGGTTAAATCCTTAATTCAAAATCATCATTTTCAATTTATTATATCATTTAAATCCCAACTTAGGTCATAACACCATTTAACCTTACTCTCATTTAAACCAATGAATTGATTTTAAACACTTCCACTTTACTTAGCTTGGAAATTTAGAAATAGTTTAAATAATTATAAATAGTTAAAATAGTCATAAATAGTTACATACTCTAAAATAGCTTTAAAATAGATTAATTAGATTTAAAATGAATTAAAATGGTTTAATTAGTTTAAAATAAATTAAATTGGTTTAAAATAGATTAAAATAATTTATATAGTTAATATTAGTTAAATAGTTTAATAAATTTGAAAATCTGAATAATTAGAAATTTTAAAATAACATATTTAAAAAAATAGTTTATATTAAAATGTGAATTTGGAATTTTTATATCAAATTAAACTATTCATTTCATTTCAACATATTTGAACCCATTTCAATTTCCAAATCGACAAACTAAATTTCAAACCTTAAATTTTTACGTTTCAATAAACTATTGAATTTCATATCATTTTCAATCCATGTTCAAATATCAATTCGAATTACTCCAATTTCAAAATACTTCAAGGTTATTTTCAAACAATTCAATAACTCGATTTTGATAGAATTTCATTTATACTTAAAAGTTTAATTTTAAACTTCTAATTTAATTTCTTAAAACAATTCTCTTTTTAAACCAATTCACATTTCAATACAAAACATGATTTTCCAATAAACTTCAATTTATATAATCAATTTTATTTCAAAATATCATTTAGTTAGATTCAAAATTTTAAGGATTTGAAAATCATTTAATTTAACCAATCCGTTGTCCGTACATAATTTTCTACTCTAGGGTCAAGTGATATGCATATTTATCATTTCAATCCGCAATTTAACATTTTTATATATCATTTCAAACCGTAATCCCGAATAAAAACATCCATAAAATCGCTCGAGACTATCATTTCAACCCATAACAGTTATCCCCTATTCTATAGATCATTCGGGTATGTATCATTTCAACCCATTGTGAACTTGCGGTTTATGATGATATAAAATACAACATCCATTCATCCAATATTAACAGTCAAACACCAATTACAATCATCATCCAAATCAATCAACAAATATCAATATAGAACTGGAAATCAATAACAGGTATTCAACTGGTAATTTTTATTCAATAATAAATTAAATAATGAGTTAATTCAAATAAATTAAAATTAACTGAGATGGTGATTCAAAATATACCAAACAGCCATAAATAAATTTTTAATCACATCATAAATTTAATTTAACAAACATAAGAAATTTTAGAAGTTGTGAGTGGATTAAAACACTCATCTTTGAATTTAAATTGAATTTAAATCCAATTAAAATCCAAAATTCAAACAGTCTCAGAATTTGCCCAAGCTGGTGCCACAATGTATGGAATTTCAATACGATCCGAATGCAAGAAACCACGCATGAAATAGACCTCGTATGTGAAAGTTATATGAGTTAGAACTTTAAAGTTTTAAATTTGGAAAAGAATAAATAAATATATGTGCAAACGAATAAACACCGACATGCGTACCTTCTTCTCACGTTTCCAGATACGCTTCTCGATCAAACCCTATTATAGCCGCCACTGGCCTTTGGCCAAAACTCGACGCCGCCCGACGACATCCACCCAGATCGAAGGCCAAGCTTCGCTCCCAAAGTCCGGCCGACCACCATGACATCACGCAGTCACTTCCGGCATTCACCTCAAGCCATGCCGCCGCTCGCTTTTAACCATGAATTGCGACAAAATCTGTCACGATCGAAACCTACGAACCAAATGGATCAGCTGCCCCCAGTCTCCCCTACACGGCCTCGCCTCCCGATCGAAGCCTCGTCGCAGATCCACCGTTCATTAATTCAAAACCTATATGGATGGCTGGGAATAATTTAGCCAATTTCAGTCATACAGCAACCCAGATTGAAAAACGAATCACATAATTGACTTTCACTCTTCGGGAGCTTTAAATCAATATATAATTTGATGTATTGAGGAGTTTAAATTTTTTATTTGATTTTTGAATTGAAATTGAATTGAGAAGATTGTTTGGTTTGTCTGCCATTGAGAAGGAGGAGTAGACTAAAATGTACATGCAGACAAATGAAAATGAGGAGTGGCTAGGGTATATAACGAGGTATTTATAGGCAGATCAGAAAAATAGAATGAACGGATACGATTGATTTACACGTTGAACGATAAATGACTGAATGCCCGTTCTGCCTCCGGAACGCAAATCGGTCAACCCATATATCAAAATAGATGTTTTCGATAATTTTAAAATCAATGGAATAGGTTTCAAGTCCTAATTCCATCGTACGAAGAAGTTATGCTGAAATCATCTTATTTCCAATTGATTTCAATTGATTTCAATTAAAGTGATTTCTAAGCGTTTCGAGTCCGTACGATTGAATGACTAGTCTGATTGCTACGAAACTTGAAATCCTATAATAATTCACCGGTACGAATCCGATGAAACTAATTTTGTCGAAATCCGAGATATTTGCCAAAATGGCTATATTTCAGTTAATTAATTAAATAAATATTATATTAATTAAATCGCTTTTCAATCCAATATTTATTAACTAACAGTTTTCATAATTTTTGTTTGTTTGGACATTCATAATAAATAAAATAAGTTTACAAATAATTCAGTGTCCAATATTTCACAATTACAGTGTTCAATTTCAACTGTAATTAAATCCAATCAATTAGAATTTTATTTAAATAAATTGTTTAGATTTGATTTTAGACTTTATATTCAGTCAATTATTACTCAAATAACATTGTAAATATTTGTTGTTACCTTATTTCACTAATAGGCTACATTTCCATCTTTATTTATATTAACTACTATAATTCAATAATATTGAAATTTTATCAATTTGACACATTAATTAAGATTTTAAATCGAATTAATTATTTTATCTTGATTTCATTCTTTTATTTCGTCAATTATTACTTTATGAATAAATTAGCATTTCTATTCATTTTGTTACATTCACAGTCTCGGTTATTTTCTTAATCTTACTAATGTAACAATAAAATTCATTTAATTCTAATTGATTTCCCATTTTAATTTAATAGACCAAATAAACAGGTAGCTTATAACAATCGTTACCATAACTTTTAATTACACTTATGAATTCATTGTTCACAAACAAATGTTACAGTTCTTATATAATGCTGATCTTATTCAATTATCACTAACTATCAGTTTTATACAATAATTAAATATTTCCATTTTTTCTTATATTCAATTTTATAACCAAGTATAACATTTTCATTATTTCCATTGATTGGAGTTTCATTAAAGTTATTAATCGTTGACTTAAATTAACATGCTTACCTCATCCTATTTATTATTTCATTAACAAATTACAATTATTTATTTCTTTCAAGTCTAATTACCAAAATCTCATTAAATTAACAAATTTTAATTATCGAAAATTTACAAGTCGTTACACTCTCCCCCACTCAAAACTTTTCGTCCTCGAAAAGATAAAAAGGGAAAAGAAAGAACTAAGTAATCAAAATATCTTATTCAAAATATTAACTTTATAAACAAATAAATTTACAAAATTAAATAATTTAAATAAAATATATTAATTTATAACACTTAAATCCTTTATATTCAAGTTATAAAAGTTTGGAAAACATTTCATAAAATTTTCTAAGTCCAAAATTTTCTATGTCCAAAATTTCCATAAAATTTCGGCAGAGTCTCCTTTGTACGGAGAGGCTCGGGAGAAATAATAATATCAATAAAGCAATATACATATCTTAATTTTCAAAACAATATATCCCAACAGGGGGAAAAAAATATAATATCGCTAGAAAACCGTAATCCGAGAACGTACCTATTTGTCGGGCAAACAAAGCTTAATTATGAAACCAAAAGCTGTAGCAATTGCTTCCATAACCTGCATTTCACTTATATAGTCCAAAAAGAGTTAATAATTACATAAAATGAAATACTTAAAGTTGTTTCAACCACTAACAAACAAATCAATATAAAACAACAATCACGTGCAACCAAATCATACAATCATCATTTGAAATCAATACAAATCAATTATCCATCCATGTTAACCAAAACAAATAATTTGTTCGGGTTAAGACAGTTTTAATCACCGAGAATGACAAATAAACTACTAAGTGCACCATTTACTCAACAGACTTAGATAAAATTCAATAGATTATCCATACATCCAAAACAATTAGGAGTATCCTTCCCAAAACAATTCCATAAGCCAAAAAAACAGCAATTGCCAAACAATATTTAAGTTTATTTTCTATTAATCCTTTCACAACATTTATTATTCATTTTTTTCTTCATATAATGATTTTTTTTCTTTAATTTACGTTTATTTCTCACAAATTCAATTCCCATTTGTTCATATAGTACCTAACTCCATCTATTTAAATTTATTTATTTACATATGTTATTTACATTTTCCTAGATATGTAACGCATACCCAATTAGTTAAGCATATGTAAATCAATTGTTAAAGCACTATATAGGTTTCTTTGTAAATAAATTCACATTCATTTATTCAACACTTATTTTCATTTATTTTTCATTCATTGCTTACGAAGTTCACTTTCATTTGTTTAAATAATGTCAATTTCTTTCCATTACTTTTCTTTCATGCCTTTATAAATTATTTTAATTCAATTGTTTATAGTAACCAATTAATTCCTTATTCAACTATTATATACATTTAATTGTAGTTTAGTTCACATCTATTAACTTATATACTTTATTTCCATCAGATATTAATATTCATTAGTGCATAAATTCATTTTCACATTTCTTACTTTTTAATTTACATTCATTATTCTTATATAATGTTATTGAATACAAAATCTATTTTTTGAATCTTTCTAACAATTTCTGAAGTTATAATCATTTAATTTATCATAGTATTCATTTTATTATTTACTTTAATTATAAATAGCTTCAAACATTAACTTAAGTTCAAAATCCTTTACTTACAATATTCATTTTCTATTCCATTTAATTAGTAGCATTACCATTTTAACTTAAGTTTATCACAACTATAGTATCGAAATTCTTCTTACTAAAAGTAATTCCATTGAACATTTTCATTACTTAAGTTTACTTGTATAATATCCTTTATGTTTTCTTATTAAACGTTACAACTTTTAATATTTTGGTAAGTTATATATATATGATAAAGAATGCATATTGAAAATTACACAAGTTTAACTTATTTCATTTTAGTAATTAGATGTTCAACAGTTACCATTTCTTTTTTATATTCTTTTTATTTACAGTTTATAATTTCAAGATTCCTTGTATACTTCATTTATACTTAGCATTTAGTTTCTTATTTTCATTTTGAAGTTTCAATTATTAAATAGTTAATTTTTTTATTCCATTACAATAATTGAAATCTATAATTTATAGAAATTTAAGAACTAAATACCGGGTTCCATTTCAAATCATTTAAAAGAATGTATAATTATATATACTCATAACTTTTATATCCAATCATATTTAAACATTGAAATTCATATTTATTTACCAAAAAAAATATGCAGTATAACTACTGCAATGGCCTTCCCACTTTGAAACTCAAAAATGGTTGTCGATGTTGCGTGAACTCGTCACCGAAATTATTTTCCAACGACAGAGAGGAGAGTACAAAACTTATTTCTTTCCAAAATTCTTTAAAATAATTCTTTCAAATCATATTGAAATATTTATCAAAAAATACTTTCAAATTATGTTAATATTATATTCCAAAGTCATTCAAAAGAAATTTTCAAAAATCTCGAAACTTAAGTTCTGAAATTTCTAATTTATATTTATTTTATTTAAAAAATTTCTTTTCAACTAATATTTATAAATTTCACTACCTAACAACAAATATATTACAGCCATATATATCATTTATAAATTTTATTTTATATATAAAAATAAACAATGATTGAAATTATTTCATTTACCTATATTTAAAACAAATATTGTGTCGATCTATCCTATTAAGTATTTAGAAATCCCTATCGATGTCATAGCATCTTGTTCACCAACCAGAATTTATAAATACAAAATGAAACAAATTAACACAATATAAAAATCTTTTTATAACACTAACAAATACGCTCTTTCTTATATATACACACTAAATGACTCATTAAAGGGCCTTACTACCCTATTTAATATGTGTCACACCCCACAAAGCTAAGGTTATCGCTAAACCAAAGCTTTGATACCAACTGTAACAGCCTGCCTTTTCGAACGTTTAAGCAGACAACGTGCCAGACTCAAACCATTCAAAAGGGAAGATTGTTATGGGGTAAATAAGAAAAACGCATAGAAAGAAAAAACAAAATAGAATTTCACAGTGGAATGACACAATATAATAATAAAATAATAGCTCATGAAGCTATTTACAAAACTATTGATTATACTCGCACAACACAGAATCAGAGTTACACATATTAGAGATAAATAAGTAATGCAACGGAGCATTATGAATGCTGTGGAATAAATATAGTAAATAATAGTAGCACAAACCTTCGACATCGTCCTCCAGAAATAAGGTCTTCAAATCCTAAAATGCTCAAGCTGACCCGAGCGAATTGAAAGGAAAAAACTCGAGCAAGATCTTATGTAAGTTAAATCAATGGTAAATAAATATGGGTGGAATGACGTCAGAGATGTTTACAGAGTTTGACATCTCCTATCCAGTGTCTAACGTGGGTGCAATAACTTAAGACATATTCCAGATTACCATCTCCTAAGGATCCGTTAAACTATCTACTATGTATGTAACGACCCAGAATTTTAAGTAATTAAAATTTGAATATTTAATTAATTTTAAATATTAATAAGTGAAATTTATAAGTCGAATAAATTTTATTTCGAATAATTGGATTTAATTGAATAATTAAATCGATAATTTAATATGTTAAATTATGGAAATAATTGAAAATTGGGTTAAATATGATTGAAAATGATTTGTAAAATTTTATTATATCATATTGAAGTTAGAACGATATTTTAGAACTTTTAAAATCGAATTAAAAGTTAATTTGTGAAAATTGAATATTTTAATATTTAAATCGACTAGTGAAAATAGTCAATTTTTGAACAGTCTCAGAATTGGACGAGACCAGTTCCATTGGATCTGTAATAGTTAGTTTTTACCGGATTTCAATTTTTGTAGCAATCGGAGTTATCGTTTGATCGTAGCAGCTCGAAACCATCGATTTGTTTTTAATATTAATTTGGCGAGTTAAAATAGCCATTTTTCAAAAAGTCTCGGATTTCGACGAAACTAGTTTTATCGGATCCGTAATATGATATTATTGTAAGGTTTCAAATTTCGTGTCAATTGGATTTACCGTTTGTCCGGTACAAATTAAAACGCCTAGGAAATCGTTTAAATCGGTTTAATTTAAATTGAACGTTTATAGCCATAACTCGCACAGATGTCCGAATTATCTTTCGAAACCTGTTCCATTGTGTCCGGAACGCGGGGTAAACCCTAGAAACGCTGGTTACGGCGCGTGAATCGGAGTTCGGAATTTCCGGAATGAATAGTGTTTTGAATAATTTCCTATAAATAACCCTTAACCTCTCACAAATAAAAAAAAAAATCAAAACCCTAATCAAACAAGCCAGCCGCCACCCCTCAACCCACGGCCAGAAACTTCCAAAATTCTTTCTCGATTATCTCCCAATCCACAATTCAATTCGAAAATCTTCCAACAGCAAAGATGTAGAGCATCACGAGCTCTACAGATCCAACGGTGGAGATCGTAAATAACTCGATGGATTGGCGACAATTGGAGCTGGAAGTCACAGCCTTCATTCACGTTTTTCAACGTCTAGGCTCGACCGAGCTCGACGAGGCTCAGGGCGGTGGAGAAGCAAGGTGGGGCGAGTCGAATGGCAGTGGTATGATGGGGTTTCATCAACGTTTGGGTGGCGCGATATTAAACCCTAATTTGGGCATAGTTGGGTTCGGCAATCTACAGGGGGGCACGCATACGCGAACGAGAGGGAAGGGAGAAGAATAGGAGGGCCGTGATTTGCTTGAAGGAGATCCTACGGCTCTGAATTGTTGAAGGTTTAAAATAAAATTTTGTTGTAAATTTAGTTATAAAAAATTCGTGTAATCTTTAAGAAAATCATAACTTTTTCATACGAGGTCGAAAACGCGCGAAACCAGATGCGTTGGAATCGTATGGACGAGCACTACACTATGGAATTGGATTGGAGTCGTTTGGAGTTAGTGAGAATTTTGGATAAAATTAAACGTCCGTTTAATTTTATTCGAAATAAATCGCTAAAACGAAATTGAAATCAAGGTGAGAACTTCTCACTCAATCGAATCAGTTTCGATTTTATTTTAAATAGTTAGATTTAAAATATTTGAATGCATGTTTGAATGATGATTGTTATCTATTGATTGTTAAAATAGACATTATGCGCCGTTAGTAAGCGGATGTTATTTATTAAAAACATATACCGCGAATATTTCATAAACAGTGAAATTGGTATTATATATAATAGCAATATATATATATTGGCATATGTATATATTGGAGTTATTGATTTCCCGCATTTGTATAGCGGATGAGACCCTATTGCGCCGTCTATTAAGCGGATAATATTTTAAATCCCATATACCGCGATAATTCCGTACTGGAGCGGAATTGGTATTGTGCTAATGTTTGTGGATGCAGGAAAACAGGTTGGAGGGATCCAACTGGATTCCTCAACAGTTTTTATTTGAATTTAGATATTTTGATATTTGATGGATTATCATATCGATATATGATGTCGTTGTAGTCGTGATTGACTATTTGGTGTGTAGCATCATTGAACCAAATTTTGGGATTTTAAAATGATTTTTAAAGTGATTTTTGAAAATATACTATATGTTTGGAATTGATTCATTATAAATAAATAAACGTTATACTTTTAAAAGTTATAAAAATTATGATTTTTGAGAAATACGGTTAAAGTTGATTTTTGAGAAATATGGATTAATGATTTTATAAAATAGTTTAAATTGGATCTCTGAATTTATTGTAAAAAGTTTAAATATAGGATTTATAAAATTTGATTATTTTATAAATCAAAAGGACGAAATTATAAAGAAGTTTAAAGACGTTTTAGAATAATAATACAAATTGATTTGTATAAAAGATTTATAAAATGGATATTTATAAATTAGAATATTTTGAATTATAAAACGAGTTTTTATAAGTGTTAGAATGAATTGTTAATGAATTTTATAAATGAATGAAATTTATAGAATTATAAACGGTGAAGTTATAAATGGAATTTTATAAGCAGTAGGTTTATAAAATTTGAAAAGTTAATTGAAGAATGGATTTTTGATAAATAAATGAATCTTATAAGTTATAAGATTTATAATTTAGAAAGTCTTAAAAGGAACGATTTTGTAAAATAATCGTTTTATAAGTATTTAACTTATAATATGGACTTTTGGTTCATAATTGAGATATAAAGTGAATAGGTTAATAAAGAAAATTTATAAAGAAAGATGTTATAAAATAAATAGAAATGGGATTTATAAACGTTGTTTTATAAATTCGTAAACGACTTATTTTGATAAGTAAATTGTTGAAACCTATTAATGGAGTTATATTCACGTTTGACTGTGAATAATCCTTTGAAATAAAATGAATAAAAGGATGAAATTTGTTAACAAAGTATATTCACGTTTTTGAATAGTGAATAATATGTTAAAGAAATTGTTTTGAATGTGATGTTTTAAATAGAATTAAAACGATCTAACGATGTTTTAAAATGTGTTAAGATTCGAAACCATAGATTTCAACATTTATTGTTGAAATAGACGTTTTCGAGAAATAGAAGGAAATGGTGGACTATAACACTGTTTTTATAGTAAATGATTTCCGAAAGGAAATGTTTTGTATAGTATTGGGATTTATATATCTATTTTAATTTCAAATCCCTATACTAGTGATTTTGGGTTGTCGTAACGATGTTTTACGCAACATTCGTTTTGGCCCAAATAAATATGATTAAGAGAATGATTTCCTTAAAGAATGAAATATATACTTAATCTCGATTTAAGTATATTGAATATTTTCCAAGTGTTGAAAATAGATGGATTGAGAATTACTTAATAAGTAAGTATGGAAATGTTTTCCAATATAAAGTGAATATTAGAGAATTTATCTTTTTGAAGATAAATTGAAATGAATAATTGAAATCGTATATGCATGGATATTTTGAAATATAAATTCACTATGGAATTTATGAATGAAAAGGGAAGTTGTTTAAAAATAAATATTGATTTATTTTTGAAGTGTGAAAATTATATATCTAGTAAAGATATTTTGGAAAATAAATAATTTGGAAAATTATTTGGAAACTGGTGATGTGTGCATATCCATTGATAGTTCAATAACCGACTATCAATATTTCCCTTTGAATGGGTATTTGATGTGATTTGTTTGAATTTGATTGCCACACTTATTTTTGAATAAGCGCTCACTATTCGGGTTAACCGGGAAAGGACCATGGGGTCGTATAACCCATTCTGAATATGTGATACGTCGTTATGAATTGCATTTGAAGACCGGTGTTGAAGACCGGATCTTTTTGAAAGCGAAAGGACAACTCGTCGATTGTCTTTGCACCGAGTAGCTACGGTATAGAGACTCGCTATGTGATGGGAAGTCTGGACGTGATTAGAGATTATCCGGATTGCAAGGACTTCTTTGTAAGTGCCTTCGGTTCTGTTCGATCCCGGAACAGACTTGTATGGATTGTATGTCTGACATTACAAATTGAGATATAAAGCAGATTTCTTTCAAATATATTTCTGTTGGTGGCGGAGAATTTATTCTTTTAGCTTAACACCCTTCTCTGAGACGTACGAGCTCAGAGGTTATGTAGTTGAAGGTTATCAGCGATATATTCCCAATTTGGTAATGTGACATGCTGAGTGTTGCTGTGAAATGATCATTGTGTTGATCATTTGTGATAGAATCATTTGTTTGATCGTCTATCCTGGTGATCATTTCTATGATCATTTGTTGACCCAAAGCATGGCTTTTGTATAAAGTATGTTTTTGTGGACGTGACTTCGTCGAGCCTCACACCTCGGAATGGTCAAAACAGGAAAGATGCGGCAAGGTTATGAGGGGTAGCGCCCTTTAGGGTATGTGCATTTCCTTCTGGAAAAGGGTGGTATCATGGTATGGAGCCCAGATACTTACTTATGTTGAAAACACTTTATGATTGTGTGAATTGATTACGAGCGCTCGGTGAAAGGTCCCAAAGGACCGGGGGATGGCATATTAGGTCAGTTGTTACTCAGTTAGGGGTAACCCGGCCTTGTGTTGGCAGAGATCCGGTTTGGTTCTCGGGGATGTCCATCCAGAGGCATTCTCATGTGGCAATGGGAAGTTCCTTGGCCTGACCATTCGTTGGAAATCCAAAGAAACAATATGATCTTGTACGGTTTTAGTTGTAGAACCTGCTTCCTCAGGAAGTAGCTATAGTAGGCATAATATAATGGTACCTATGCTGGCTAAGATTTATATTCTACTTTCGAAATGATTTTTCCTACACTATGCACTAATAATAATATCAAATGTTTCTTTTTAATGCGTATCAAGCATCTTTGACTACCATAAGGAGAAATCTCCTCCAAGTCTGCGTTTGCATTGTGTGTGTGGTGGGAGGTCTTATGGTAGTCTCATTTTTAAAAGCATTGCGAATTGACTTTAAAAATATTCCTCTATTTTGATTTTTAAAGATAAATAAACTGTTTTGAGTTCTCACACCAGTCTTGCTTATGCTAGGTGATATGTGATGGGGGGTTCTCGCTTCGCGGTTTGGTGGTGAACGGGAGACTCTTACCCCCACACGTCCTCTTTACGGGGTTGGTTAGGCGAAGCCGTGACATTCGAAAGGGTGGCCGTAAAAGCAAGTTTGGGATACCTTTGTGAGCCACGGTGGGGCTGGGATGGTTGAAAAGCCTACCGGTTGTGACCGCTGACGGTACGTTCTTCACAGGTGGTATCAGAGCATATGGTTAAGCGACAACCATGGTTCTGTTGGGTATTACTCATTAGAGATAGAGTCAGTAGTACTCTAGAATGAGTTTGAGTGTAATAATAGCTAGGAGAGCGTATTTGTTAGTGAATATAAAATTGTTTTATGTTGTGATGATTGGGTTATTGAGTGGCATATGAACCTTCGTCAGCACGGTCTGGACAACTATGCCGAAGGGGTTTATAAACAATTGAATAGAATAATTCGGCACAATATTGTTTTAAATGGGTAAATGAAATAATTTTACCTTGATTATATTTTATATATAAAGAAATAATTTTTCAGAATTATTAAAGTGTATATAAGTGGATTGTTTAGTTGTTTGAATAATCTAAATAAAAAAAACATGTTGTAAAAGAATAATTGTATAAGCAAAAGAATTATAAGAATTGAAATTATAATTAAAGTAATTTACAATTGTGAAATAAACTTATATATATGAGAAGTGAAACTTATAAATATGAGTTGAAATAAAAAATGAATTTAAAGTTAAATGGAAATTTACTTTAGAATTTGGAATCTGAATTGATTTATAAGTGGAAATTTAAGTTATGTAAAACCAAGTGATGTTTATAAAATGAAATATAACTTAAGAGATGTTGAATGAAGTTGATATTGGTATCAAAGTAAAATAATAAAGTGAAGTGATAGATATGAACTTGAGTTATATAAATGAATTCAACTTTAGTAATTGAATTGAATGAATGGATTGAATGTAAATCAATTGAATGTAAATTTAGTTGATATGAAATAATGGATATAAGTGTTAATTCATTAAAATGTAATGTTATTAGAAGTTGAATAGTTGAATAAAAATCAATTAATTAAACCAAATTTAATGAATATAAGCAAAGGAATTTGGTTGAGATTAATATACATTGGTTGTTATATGGTTGTTAGTTGATTGTATATAATTCATTAAGTATTAATGAAATTGAAATTCAATTGGAAGTTAAATGAATCTTAAATAGAATTGAATTTGAATTGGAAGTGAACCAACTTAAATATGAATTAGTGAATATAAACTAATTGAGAATGAATGTTAGTAGAAACATCCACTGTTAATGAATCGAATGTGATTAAATTGAAAACCATTTCATTGAATATTAATGAGAATATGAATGAATATTTATTGGTTATGAATGCTAGTTGGTTGATGGTTGAATTTATTGCTTTTACTGCATTTGCTATGTTAACATATATAGTTATTATGTTGCTATATGTTGTATATTGATACTATTGTCTATATACATGATTCTCATGTTGTTTTTTGAGTGTTTAGTAGTTGCGGATCGCGTTTGCTTCGCATTTGGAGCTCGCTTTCGCGCTATATTAGCCGCATATGCTTGCAAATAAAATATAAGGTACATATCTCGGATTAAATATCGTACTTTTATACTTTTTCCCTTCGGGATGCCTCATTACTTGATGAGATGTATATTTGTGATATATATACTGTCATTTTTTTTCGGATCGAGCCGCGCAAAGGAGATTATGGCGAATTTTTCCGGAACTTTAAGGCGTTAGAAAAATTTTGAGAAAAATTGGAAAATTTTGAAAACTTTAACTTTGATTTGGAATTGAAAGTTAAACAATAGTAGTTGTTTTTGAAAAGATAACTAAGTATGATTTGAAAACTTAGTAAAGTTATTGTAAGAAATTTAACTATGGATTTTGGAAAGTTAATAAATTCTATAACTTTTCTTACTTGATAATTTCGAGGACGAAATTCTTTTAAGGGGGGAAGATTGTAACGACCCAGAATTTTAAGTAATTAAAATTTGAATATTTAATTAATTTTAAATATTAATAAATGAAATTTATAAGTCGAATAAATTTTATTTCGAATAATTGGATTTAATTGAATAATTAAATCGATAATTTAATATGTTAAATTATGGAAATAATTGAAAATTGGGTTAAATATGATAGAAAATGATTTGTAAAATTTTATTATATCATATTGAAGTTAGAATGATATTTTAGAACTTTTAAAATCGAATTAAAAGTTAATTTGTGAAAATTGAATATTTTAATATTTAAATCAACTAGTGAAAATAGTCAATTTTTGAACAGTCTCAGAATTGGACGAGACTAGTTCCATTGGATCCGTAATAGTTAGTTATTACCGTATTTCAATTTTCGTAGCAATCGGAGTTATCGTTTGATCGTAGCAGCTCGAAACGCATCGATTTGTTTCTAATATTAATTTGGCGAGTTAAAATAGCCATTTTTCAAAAAGTCTCGGATTTCGACGAAACCAGTTTCATCGGATCTATAATGTGATATTATTGTAAGATTTCAAATTTCGTGTCAATTGGATTTACCGTTTGTCCGCTACAAATTAAAACGCCTAGGAAATCGTTTAAATCGGTTTAATTTAAATTGAACGTTTATAGCCATAACTCGCACAGATGTCCGAATTAGCTTTCGAAACCTGTTCCATTGTGTCCGGAACGCGTGGTAAACCCTAGAAACGCTGGTTACGGCGCGTGAATCGGAGTTCGGAATTTCCGGAATGAATAGTGTTTTGAATAATTTCCTATAAATAACCCTTAACCTCTCACAAATGAAAAAAAAATTCAAAACCCTAATCTAACAAGCTAGCCGCCACCCCTCAACCCACGGCCAGAAACTTCCCAAATTCTTTCTCGATTATCTCCAAATCCACAATTCAATTCGAAAATCTTCCAACAGCAAAGATGTAGAGCATCACGAGCTCTACAGATCCAACGGTGGAGATCGTAAATAACTCGATGGATTGGCAACAATTGGAGCTGGAAGTCACGGCCTTCATTCACGTTTTTCAACGCCTAGGCTCGACCGAGCTTGACGAGGCTCAGGGCGGTGGAGAAGCAAGTTGGGGCGAGTCGAATGGCAGTGGTATGATGGGGTTTCATCAACGTTTGGGTGGCGCGATATTAAACCCTAATTTGGGCATAGATGGGTTCGGCAATCTACAGGGGGGCACGCATACGCGAACGAGAGGGAAAGGAGAAGAATAGGAGGGCCGTGATTTGCTTGAAGGAGATCCTACAGCTCTGAATTGTTGAAGGTTTAAAATAAAATTTTGTTGTAAATTTAGTTATAAAAAATTCGTGTAATCTTTAAAAAAATCATAACTTTTTCATACGAGGTCAAAAACGCGCGAAACCAGTTGCGTTGGAATCGTATGGACGAGCACTACGCTATGGAATTGGATTGGAGTCGTTTGGAGTTAGTGAGAATTTTGGGTAAAATTAAACGTCCGTTTAATTTTATTCGAAATAAATCGCTAAAACGAAATTGAAATCAGGGTGAGAACTTCTCACTCAATCGAATCAGTTTCGATTTTATTATAAATAGTTAGATTTAAAATATTTGAATGCATGTTTGAATGATGATTGTTATCTATTGATTGTTAAAATAGACATTATGCGCCGTTAGTAAGCGGATGTTATTTATTAAAAACACATACCGCGAATATTTCATAAACAGTGAAATTGGTATTATATATAATAGCAATATATATATATTGGCATATGTATATATTGGAGTTATTGATTTCCCGCATTTGTATAGCGGATGAGACCCTATTGCGCCGTCTATTAAGCGGATAATATTTTAAATCCCATATACCGCGATAATTCCGTACTGGAGCGGAATTGGTATTGTGCTAATGTTTGTGGATGCAGGAAAACAGGTTGGAGGGATCCAACTGGATTCCTCAACAGTTTTTATTTGAATTTAGATTTTTTGATATTTTATGGATTATCATATCGATATATGATGTCGTTGTAGTCGTGATTGACTATTTGGTGTGTAGCATCATTGAACCAAATTTTGGGATTTTAAAATGATTTTTAAAGTGATTTTTGAAAATATACTATATGTTTGGAATTGATTCATTTTAAATAAATAAACGTTATACTTTTAAAAGTTATAAAAATTATGATTTTTGAGAAATGCGGTTAAAGTTGATTTTTGAGAAATATGGATTAATGATTTTATAAAATAGTTTAAATTGGATCTCTGAATTTATTGTAAAAAGTTTAAATATAGGATTTATAAAATTTGATTATTTTATAAATCAAAAGGATGAAATTATAAAGAAGTTTAAAGACGTTTTAGAATAATAATACAAATTGATTGTATAAAAGATTTATAAAATGGATATTTATAAATTAGAATATTTTGAATTATAAAACGAGTTTTTATAAGTGTTAGAATGAATTGTTAATGAATTTTATAAATGAATGAAATTTATAGAATTATAAACGGTGAAGTTATAAATGGAATTTTATAAGCAGTAGGTTTATAAAATTTGAAAAGTTAATTGAAGAATGGATTTTTGATAAATAAATGAATCTTATAAGTTATAAGATTTATAATTTAGAAAGCCTTAAAAGGAACGATTTTGTAAAATAATCGTTTTATAAGTATTTAACTTATAATATGGACTTTTGGTTCATAATTGAGATATAAAGTGAATAGGTTAATAAAGAAAATTTATAAAGAAAGATGTTATAAAATAAATAGAAATGGGATTTATAAACGTTGTTTTATAAATTCGTAAACGACTTATTTTGATAAGTAAATTGTTGAAACCTATTAATGGAGTTATATTCACGTTTTTGACTGTGAATAATCCTTTGAAATAAAATGAATAAAAGGATGAAATTTGTTAACAAAGTATATTCACGTTTTTGAATAGTGAATAATATGTTAAAGATATTGTTTTGAATGTGATGTTTTAAATAGAATTAAAATGATCTAACGATGTTTTAAAATGTGTTAAGATTCGAAACCATAGATTTCAACATTTATTGTTGAAATAGACGTTTTCGAGAAATAGAAGGAAATGGTGGACTATAACACTGTTGTTATAGTAAATGATTTCCGAAAGGAAATGTTTTGTATAGTATTGGGATTTATATATCTATTTTAATTTCAAATCCCTATACTAGTGATTTTGGGTTGTCGTAACGATGTTTTACGCAACATTCGTTTTGGCCCAAATAAATATGTTTAAGAGAATGATTTCCTTAAAGAATGAAATATATACTTAATCTCGATTTAAGTATATTGAATATTTTCCAAGTGTTGAAAATAGATGGATTGAGAATTACTTAATAAGTAAGTATGGAAATGTTTTCCGATATAAAGTGAATATTAGAGAATTTATCTTTTTGAAGATAAATTGAAATGAATAATTGAAATCGTATATGCATGGATATTTTGAAATATAAATTCACTATGGAATTTATGAATGAAAAGGGAAGTTGTTTAAAAATAAATATTGATTTATTTTTGAAGTGTGAAAATTATATATCTAGTAAAGATATTTTGGAAAATAAATAATTTGGAAAATTATTTGGAAACTGGTGATGTGTGCATATCCATTGATAGTTCAATAACCGACTATCAATATTTCCCTTTGAATGGGTATTTGATGTGATTTGTTTGAATTTGAATGCCACACTTATTTTTGAATAAGCGCTCACTATTCGGGTTAACCGGGAAAGGACCATGGGGTCGTATAACCCATTCCGAATATATGATACGTCGTTATGAATTGCATTTGAAGACCGGATCTTTTGAAAGCGAAAGGACAACTCGTCGATTGTCTTTGCACCGAGTAGCTACGGTATAGAGACTCCCTATGTGATGGGAAGTCCGGGCGTGATTAGAGATTATCCGGATTGCAAGGACTTCTTTGTAAGTGCCTTCGGTTCTGTTCGATCCCGGAACAGACTTGTATGGATTGTATGTCTGACATTACAAATTGAGATATAAAGCAGATTTCTTTCAAATATATTTCTGTTGGTGGCGGAGAATTTGTTCTTTTAGCTTAACACCCTTCTCTGAGACGTACGAGCTCAGAGGTTATGTAGTTGAAGGTTATCAGCGATATATTCCCAATTTGGTAATGTGACATGCTGAGTGTTGCTGTGAAATGATCATTGTGTTGATCATTTGTGATAGGATCATTTGTTTGATCATCTGTCCTGGTGATCATTTCTATGATCATTTGTTGACCCAAAGCATGACTTTTGTATAAAGTATGTTTTTGTGGATGTGACTTCGTCGAGCCTCACACATCGGAATGGTCAAAACAGGAAAGATGCGGCAAGGTTATGAGGGGTAGCGCCCTTTAGGGTATGTGCATTTCCTTCTAGAAAAGGGTGGTATCATGGTATGGAGCCCAGATACTTACTCATGTTGAAAACACTTTATGATTGTGTGAATTGATTACGAGCGCTCGGTGAAAGGTCCCAAAGGACCGGGGGATGGCATATTCGGTCAGTTGTTACTCAGTTAGGGGTAACCCGGCCTTGTGTTGGCAGAGATCCGGTTTGGTTCTCGGGGATTTCCATCCAGAGGCGTTCTCATGTGGCAATGGGAAGTTCCTTGGCCTGACCATTCGTTGGAAATCCAAAGAAACAATACGATCTTGTACGGTTTTAGTTGTAGAACCTGCTTCCTCAGGAAGTAGCTATAGTAGGCATAATATAATGGTACCTATGCTGGCTAAGATTTATATTCTACTTTCGAAATGATTTTTCCTACACTATGCACTAATAATAATATCAAATGTTTCTTTTTAATGCGTATCAAGCATCTTTGACTATCATAAGGAGAAATCTCCTCCAAGTCTGCGTTTGCATTGTGTGTGTGGTGGGAGGTCTTATGGTAGTCTCATTTTTAAAAGCATTGCGAATTGACTTTAAAAATATTCCTCTATTTTGATTTTTAAAGATAAATAAACTGTTTTGAGTTCTCACACCAGTCACAGTGACTGACTCGGAGTTTATTGTTTTCCTTCCTAAACTCTGGGTGCCCACCAATTTCCACACGGGCAGTCAAGAGTTAAGGTTTATCAGGATATTCTGGATATTCTGGATATTCAGGAGTTGCTGGAGGCAAGATGGATGACATGGCGTATTACTAGTATATAGTATTTCTTTTCCGCTGTTTGATGTTGTTGTTGTTGTACACTCTGATGATATGATGTAATGAAATGTAATGTATAAAATGTAATAACTGATATAGTTCTTTGTTTAAAGATTATTCATTTATTTATTATATGTTGTTCCGCTGCGATTGTGAGATTCTGATGTTGTTCTGTTGTTTTCTATTCCGTTCTATTTTCTATTTTCTTTCCTCTCTATTTTCTACCTTATGTTCTTTTCTCTCTTTTCTTCTGTCTTTTTCTTAAACATTGAGAATTCGTATTTCTGTTCATCTTGAATTAATCTATGGAGATTAGTGTATATTCAAGGAGTACAGATTTGCGGGTCTTCACAATGTAGTACAATACGCTATTATAATAATGTCTACAATAAAGTAAACTATTAAAATAGCGTTAAGGCGTTACTGATATCCCCATTAACACATTTTTATATAATGCCATGGTCCATACAGATACTGCAAACTCCACTCGCAAGTGGGCTATCAGGGAGCACTCCATAGTTATGACACAAAACAAACTCATAGAAGGAGCTCTAAGGCATGTGAACACAACACTTGAGGCAATGCCCGGTTTGATATACCAATTGCGTATCCGGACTGGTGGTAACGTATAGCAGCTACTACCATCCACCTCAAAACACATTCCAAAATCAAAATCAAGGGTGGCTACCAAATCAATCACAAAGCAATAGAATGGTATGGAATAAATGTCCGATCAGAGGAATGACCTCACTTGGCTCGACGTGGCTCCTGTTTTAGCCACATCTATGCTGACTCACGGGAGTCACGGTCACGTCATACCTCATACAGAAATCGTTCGCCAAACCATCCTACAACACTTCTGGAATCTTCACCACGTATATAGTTATTAATGTTGTTTTCATATTGGCAGAGAGTATAACAATATCCAATCCTGGTCTCTTTAACAACCAAATGCTTATTTCACACCGGATGGTTCTTTTACATTTCAAAAGTTAATTCACAATTGATATCAAAATATCATGTTCTCAAACCATATCACTTTCAAATCATATTCACTTTCAAATCATATACACTTTCAAATCATATTTCCTTTCAAATCATAGTCACTTCTAAATCATATTCATTTTCAAATCATATTCTCTTTCGAAAGTCATAATTTCTTCTAAAATCATATTTTCAAAATAGGTTAAATCCTTACTTCAAACTCATCATTTTCAATCTACTATATCATTTAAATCCCTACTTTGGTCATAACACCATTTAACCTAACTCTCTTTTAAACCAATGAATTGAATTTAAACACTTCCACTTTACTTAGTCTGGAAATTAAGAAATGTTTAAATAATTATAAATAGTTAAAATAGTTATAAATAGTTACATACTCTAAAATAGCTTTAAAATAGATTAATTATATTTAAAATGAATTAAAATGGTTTATTTAGTTTAAAATAAATAAAATTGCTTTAAAATAGATTAAAAAATAATTTATAAAGTTAATATTGGTTAAATAGTTAAAAAAAATTGAAAATCTGAATAATTAGACATTTTAAAATAATATATTAAAAAAATAGTTTATATTAAAATGTGAATTTGGATTTCATATCAAATTAATCTATTCATTTCATTTCAACATATTTGAACCCATTTCAATTTCCAAATCAACAAACCAAATTTCAGACCTTTAATTTTTAAGTTTCAATAAACTATTGAATTTAATCTCATTTTCAATCCATGTTAAAATATCAATTCGAATTACTCCAATTTCAAAATACTTTAAGTTTATTTTCAAACAAATTCAATAACTCAATTTCGATAGAATTTCATTTATATTAAAAGTTTAACTTTAAACTTCCAATTTAATTTCTTAAAGCGGTTCTCTTTTTAAACCAATTCACATTTCAACACAAAACTTGATTTTCCAATAATTCTTCAATTTATGTAATAAAATTTTATTTCAAAATATAATTTAATGAAACTAAAAAATTTAAGGATTTTAAAATCATTTAATTTAACCAATCCGGTGTTCATATATAATTTTCCACCCTAGGGTCAAGTGATACGGATACTTATCATTTCAATCCGTAATTTAACATTTTATGGTTATATATCATTTCAAACCGTAATCCCAAATAAATAACATCTATAAAATAGCTCGAGTCTATCATTTCAACCCATAATGATTTTTCCCTATTCTATAGATCATTCGGGTATGTATTGTTTCAACCCATAGTGAATTTGCAGTTTATGACGATATAAAATAAAACATCCATTTATCCAATATAAACATTCAAACACCCATCACAATCATCATCCAAAGCAATCAATAAATATCAATATAGAACAGGAAATCAATAACAGGTATTTCATTGGCAATTATATTCAATAATAAATTAAATAATGATTTAATCCAAACAAATTCAAAATTACTGAGATGGTGATTCAAAATATAACTAATGACCATAAATAAATTTCTAATCACATCATGAATTAAATTTAACAAACATAAGAATTTTTAGAACTTGTGAGTGGGTCAAAACACTCACCTTTGAATTTAAATCAAATTTAAATCCAATTTAAACCTAAAATTCAAACATTCTCAGAATTCATCCAAACTAGTGCCAAAATGTCCTAAATTTCAATGCGATCCCAATGAAAGAAACCGCACGCGAAACAGACCTTATATGTGAAAGTTGTACGAGTTAGAACTTTAAAGTTTTAAGTTTGGAAACAATAAATAAATATATATGCTAACGAATAAAACAACAGCATGCGTACCTTCTTCTCACATTTCCAAATACGCTTCTCGATCAAACCCTATTACAGCCGCCACCGGCCTTTAGCCAAAACTCGATGTCGCCCGACGACATCCACCCAGATTGGAGGCCACGCCTTGCTTCCAAATTCCGACCAACCACCACGCCATCACGCAGCCACCTTCGGCATTTACCTCAAGCCACACCGCCGCTCGCCTTTAACCATGAATCATAGAAAAACCTATCATGAGAGAAACCTACGAACCACATGGATCAGCAGCACTCAGTCTCGCCTACGCAGCCATGCTTCCCGATCGAAGCCTCGTCGCAGATCCGCCGTTTATTAATTCAAACCCAATATGGACGAATGGTAATAATTTAGCCAATTCCGGCCACACAGTAACCCAGATCGAGAAACGAATCACGTAATTGACTTGTGCTCTTCGAGAGCTTCAAATCGATATATAATTTGATATGTATTGAGGAGTTTAAATTTTTGATTTGATTTTTGAAGTGAGATTGAATTGAGAAGTTTGTTTGGTTTCTCTACCATTGAGAAGGAGGAGTAGACTGAAATGTACGTATAGATAAATGAAAATATGGAGTAGCTAGGGATTATAACGAGGTATTTATAAGCAGATCATAAAAATAGAATGAATGGATACAATTGATCTACACGTTGAACGATAAATGACACCAAAGCCCGTGCTGCCTCCGGAACGCAAATGTGTCAACCCATATATCAAAATAGATGTTTTCGATATTTATAAAATCAATGGAACATGTTTCGAGTCCTAATTCCATCGTATGAACAAGTTATGCTAAAATCATCTTATTTCAAATTGGTTTCACTTGATTTCAATAAGTGGTTTCTATGCGTTTCGAGTCCGTACGATCAAACGACAAGTCTGATCGCTACGAAACTTGAAATCCTACAATAATTCACCATTACGTATCCGATGAAAATAGTTTCGTCAAAATCTGAGACAGTGGCCAAAATGGCTATATTTCAGTTAATTAGAAAAATAAATATTATATTAATTAAATCACTTTTCAGTCCAATATTTATTAATTAACAATTTTCATCATTTTTGTTTGTTTGGACATTCATACTAAATAAAACAAGTTTACATATAATTCAGTGTCTAATATTTCACAAATTACAGTGTTCAATTTCAACTGTAATTAAATCCAATTAGTTAGAATTTAATTTAAATAAATTGTTTAGATTTGATTTCAAACTTTATATTCAATCAATTATTACTCAAATAACATAGTAAATATTTTTTGATACCTTATTTCACTAATAGACTACATTTCCTTCTTTATTTATATTAGCTACTATAATTCAATTATATTGAAATTTTGTCAAATTAAAATTTTAAATCCAATTAATTATTTTATCTTCATTTCATTCTTTTATTACATTAATTATTACTTTATGAATAAAACTTGCATTTTTATTCATTTTGTTACATTCACAGTCTCGGTTATTGTCTTAATATTATTAATGTAACAATAAAGTTCATTTAATTCTAATTGATTTGCTCTTTTAATTTAATAGCGAATAAATAGGTAACTTATAACAATCGTTACCATAACTTTTAATTACACTTATGAATTCATTATTCACAAAAAATGTTATAATTCTTTTAGAGTACTAATTTTATTCAATTACCATTACCTATCTGTTTTATATAGTAATTAGATATTTACATTTGTTTTTTATACTCAATTTTATAACCAAGTATAACATTTTCATTATTTCCATTGATTGGAGTTTCATTAAATTTGTTAATCATTGACTTAAATTAACATGGTTACCTTTCATCCTATTTATTATTTCATTTACAAATTACAAATTTTTATTTCTTCCAAGTTTAATTTCCAAAATCTTATTAAATTAATAAATTTTAATTATCCAAAATTTACGAGTCGTTACAATAAGCCATGCTCCTGATGCTGTTGAGGGTACAATTCTTCTAGATAATCCACTGGATTCCCAAGCTTCCCGGATTGGCGAGGCTACTCTCCGCCGGTTATGTTCTATTTATGGAATTCCATTTGGGGACCTCTTGGTTCCCTCAGGACTTGGTAGGCGTCACTTGCCCGAGCAAGGTACATAACATGTAATAAGTTTATGTGTTGGGATGGATGCATACCACCCTTCAATTCATTTGTCCAAGAAATACTGAGATATCTTGAGATAGCTCTTACACAAGTTCATCCTAATATTTATATTTTTATATGTGGAACCTTCTTGTTATTCATGAATGTCCTATTTCGTCCATCTGCTCTTAAAGATATAATATTTATCAACAACTTTAAATGATGATCAGGATGCCCTTCTTATTTCTTTCTCGATCCCTCGCCAAATTGCTAAGTTTTGACAAGGTCTTGGAACAATCTCTCACTATTTAAGCATGGATGGTTTTACATTTGATGCTTACTGGATTTGCGAGGCGATTGTTAGAAGGACGTAAGTGTTATCTTCACTTCTTATCAAGTTCACTAATCCAAGTCATAACTTTTCTTTTGAATCTACTAATATCCGAAGGTTTTTTAGGTGTTCACCCATGTCTTGAAGAAGCTGATTTTGCAAGAGCAGTCACTGCCATCTATGCTACCACCATAGAGGATAGGGACATCAAACTTCTTTTAACTAACGAGTTACTATCCCTATTCGGGCTTTTGGGAGATGCCATGGTATTGAACTTCCTAGAAGTGTGGCATTACTGAAGAATGTTGTAGAACAAAGAAGGGATACTGTCAACCCTGTCATGCCCTATGCCGAGGGGAATCGAGATGATACCGAGGAGGGCGAAATTAAAGATTCTCAAGCTAACAAGCTGGGAGATGTCGATGCAGGCCCTAGAAAAGCACCAAATGTTGAACTATCGCAAGTCGCACAATCGCAAATACCCACAAAAGGAAAGAAAAGATTGACGTACGGTCTTTGTAGAAGAAAAAACGCCGTAGATCAAGAGTTCGTTATTACTCATGTAGAAGAGGAATTGTCTTCTCCTCACTTGGATAGTTCGTTAAAAGGATTTTTGTATCTTTAAATTCCAGATGACATCATGTCCTACCACTTTCTCAACATTAACATTAAAGGACTCAACTCTCCCACTAGAAGTGGTGAAGGCATCCGACATTCTAATAAAGGAGAGAAAACGCCGATGAGCAAGGCTATAGTTACCGGTCGATTTGGGAAACACTAGGACAATCACAACCACGTGCACTTCACTATACACTTTTCATTAACCATTCATTTGACAATTACTAATATGCTCTCATTTGGTCTTTATAGGTGCAATGTACCAATCTAGAACCTTCGGTCGCCTCAGAAGTTCTTCATCATACCACCAATCTAGCTAGGATTCAAAGTCTACCCGGCATAGGGAGAAGGATGAGGGATGGGATAGCAATTATCACTCATTGGAATCCTCTTCTTCGTCCAAACACAAATCCCAGTCCCAGATGTCCCGTCAAGGTGAACAGTTTGACTTTCCTGCTCAAAGTAGAGACCGGCCTTTCTATCGCGACCCTTAAGTCGCTTCATCACATGAGCAACATTCTAGCTCCTTGAGCTCTAGACAGTCTCATGAATGTCGCTCAGGCAAACATCAACTTGCTACCTCTAATCCGCTTTTACCGGCTACTGCTCCCAACGTTTCTACAATAGAGAAACTAGCTGAGCTCAAGGCCATTTTTCAATAGATTTGCTTTGGTAGTCTTAAATTCCTTCCTTCCCTTCACATAATTTTGGAGCGTGCTAAGGAACGTTCTCTCGTGTGCATCAATGATGTATTGTGCAATACGAATCATTTATACACTTGGCAAAAAAAGTTCCTAAAGTATCCATCGAGCGTCAAAAACGAGATAGATCGCCTCAAGTTGGAAGCTATGCATGATAAGGATATAAATAAGCATCAAGATACTGAATTGTTAGAATTTAAAACCGAAATTGTTGACAAGTGAAGAACACCAAGGAAATGGCAAAGGTAGTAAGCCGTTTGGAAGTTTCTCATAAAAAGGAACTTGACGATGCACTTCATCATAATAGGACACTTGCTTTAAAAAAAGACTCCTAACACAAGGAGAAAGACACTCTGGTCTGCCACATTGAGGAGCTTGAAGAACTTTTAAAGAAGGAAAGGGAGGAAAAAATTAAAGATCAAGAGGAATTGCGGAAGTACCGCAAGGAAGTTGTTGAGGCTAGAATCTTAAAGGCTAAAGTCAATGAGCAATTTGGCAAAACTAAAGCTATTAAAGAAGAAGCCCGAGAAGATGGCCAAAAAGAGATGGCCGAACAAGTCAACTCCCAAGTGGACACTGTCATAGAGTCCGATAGGAACAAGATTAAGGACTTATTCAACCCTTTGTTCATTGATTACAATGCCAAAGCCCTAATCCATCGCAACTTAAGTTTTCTCGGTGAGGGTTATCTCGAATCCTTCACTGAAGCTTGGGAGCACATTATTGAGACGAAGAAAGAAGAACTAGGCGAAGCCGAGCTCAACGAAGAACATTTAGTGAGGGAAATCCTTCATGGAAGCGAACCTTCGGATTTGGCTGCTGCAAATATTCGATTTTTCAATGCTTTTGCACCTACCAAAGAAGGAGAATATATTGTCGGATCTTCAGGGGCTAATCCTAAGGGTCCCACTCCATCCATAATAGCCAGAACATCATTCTCTCTTTATACGAAGCATGATCTTGGCTATGATTCGGATAAGCCTGGCTTCGAATCCAAGTGTTATCCTCCATTTTAGAAGGAGGCACCCCAGCAACTATGGAAAGCCAACCAGATGCAAGTATCACACTATAATCCTCAGTATATGATGAGTTTTTGCTCTTCACACGCTATGATTTTTAGCTAATCACTTTTTTAAGAAAATTTCGCAGGTCTTCTGGACCCAATCAAACTCTTAGAAGTGGTGCTGCTGCAGATTAATATGAGAAAATGGCTGCAGACCCGGATACTGCTAATGTTCCAGAACCCGATGCTCAAGTCATTGGTGCCTTTGATGAAGATAAGACCGAGGATCCACTCCCGATCGATAAATCTGATGATGTTATAATTGTAGTGCCTCGAAACACACTAATAAGACCAGCATGAACAAGCAGATCAAAAAGGAGGAACTATTGAAAAGAATGATTAAAATTGAACTTGCTGAGTTGGACATTGATGATCCTCATCCTGTGCCATTGCTAAGTATTCCACTGGATGGGTCAATCCCTGATGAACTTCCTCTACCTCCACAAGCTCTCCGGCCAAAGGCAATAACAGGTCCCAAAAGGGAAGCACAAGTAGCTCTACCCCCAAGAAATTCAAAAGAGCGAGGAAGTCGAAGAAGTAGTTGTTGCTTCAGCTCGATGTATATAGTTTGCAAAGTCGTTTCTTTCACTGGTTGTGGTTGTACGGGTATCAATCCCGACCTATCTTTTGGAATAACTTGTGCTGAATTTCTAACACATGTTGTGTAAATAAAAGCTTTTGTTTTTTGTTGTGCTTCGTGTGAATTTCTGTTTAAGTAGTTGAACGATCACTTTCCATTCAATGTACTTGTAATTCATTGCTTGTAAATTCGGATAACAATTTTCCAACTCCATCCTAAGGCCTCCAATGGTTATGGCCTCGAGTTGTATCAAACACCATGCTCGGGCCTTAGAGTTATGCTGTCGCATATATTAATTTTTTTTCGAACAACTTTCCTCGTGCCTCCGGCATTGATTTGGCGAGGCTAGAAGCTGGATGGTCAAATTCCATCCTAAATTAGTTTGTACACCTCCTGTCAATTTCGTGCTAGAGTTTATGGAATAGAGAAAGGTGGAAATCCACATCTATTAATTCATGATTAACACACTCTAAGGACAAGGTTCTGTTGATGGGTGGTTGATTCACACCCAATTTATGTTTATACTCTAGTCAACACTCTAGGGACTCCGAGATATCTCGTAGCGGTCGATCTCCACCCGATTTATGTTTAAACTCCCTTCCGCACTCTAGGGACTTAGAGTAGTTTCGTAGGTGGTCGGTTTCCGCCTGATTTATGTTTATACTCCAGTCCGCATTCTCGAGACTTTGAGTTATTTTTGTAGGCGATCAGTGTCGACTCGATTTATGTTTATACTACAGTCCGCACTCTAGGGACTTAGAGTTATTTTGGAGAGTAGTCAGGTCATATTCTTTTTTGTTTGATTAATTTGCCCTTTGAAATTTGGGGTTTTTGTTTAGTGAGCAATCGATCATATCTCGATCACTTTGATTTTTGTTTCAGTTGCACCATCCAAGCAGGAATTTTTCAATCTCGAGATTTCCAACTACATTTGTTCCTTTTTGCGTATCCCGTTCTTTTGATTATGAATGGGAATTATTAAATGAACATGTTGATCGAGCTCATCTTTTTTGATCCCATTAGGGGTTAGCATGATTAATTGATTCCAAACTCTAGAAGCATGTTCATACATATCAATATTAATCAGTTTCACTATGTAATTATTATGCAATGTAATAGCAAATATAAATACAAAGGAAGCTTGAAACTTTATTCATTAAATGGAAAGGAACAACATAAACTATCTTTTTATATATTCAAAAAATCAATTGCTAAAGCAATTGCTGAAAATAAATATAGCTGAAATGTAAAGAAAAGAAACTAAGTGAAATGGCATCATAAATGTTCGTTATTCCACGCTCTTGGAAGTGTAACGCCATTGACAGTCGCTATCTTGAAGATTCCTTCTCTAAGCCTTTGTTCAATGATATAAGGTCCATCCCAAATCGGACTAATGTATGACAGGGTAGGTAAAACCCATTTTAGAACGAGATCACCAATTTTGAAGGTTCTCGGTCGAACTTTAGTGTTGTGATACCGGGCGATCGATGTCGGTGTGTAGCTGCCTTCAGATTGGATCTTTTTGCGCTTCTCATTTACAAAGTCAAAAGATTCCGAGAGGAGATCTTGATTTGTTTTGGAATTGTAGTATGTCATTCGATGAGAAAGGACTTCAAGCTCAACAGGAATAACCGTTTCTGAACCATAAGCGAGGATGAATGAAGTATGGCCAGTCGTAGAGCTGTGAGTGGTTCTGTAAGTCCAATGTGTCGTAGGGAGTTCATCCACCTGCTTGCCTCTAGTCATCTCCAAACGCTTCTTCAAAACAGACTTGATGATTTTATTTACGGCTTCAACCTGTGCATTTGCCTAAGGGTGACTGACTGTTGCAAATCTCTTTTCAATACGATATCTACGACAAAAGTCTTTAAATTCAGCACCATCGAATTGAGTCCCATTATCAGTTACGATAGTCCATGGAAGAGTGAAACGAATATGATGTTGTGGAAGATGAAGTTGATTACTTTTTTGGTTGTGATCATAGCTAAAGGTTCCGCCTCGGTCCATTTGGTGAAGTAATCAACTACCACAATAGCGTACTTCGTGCCATCTTTGGAGATTAGTAATGAACCGATAAAGTCTACACCCCACAGGCGAATGGCCGTGGGCTGACCATTTGCATGATTTTTGTTGGTAGAGCTCTTAGGACTTTTGAATATATCTGGCATTATCACATCGTCTTACATAATCAGCGGTATCTTGATTAACGGTTGGCCAATAATAACCATAAAATAGTATTTTCTTTACCAGAGTTTGCCTCCTAGTGTGATCGTCAATTTCTCCTTCACGAACTTCTTTTATAACATGCTTTATCTCATCGTGAGCGATACACCAAAGTAGAGGAACCGAGAACCCTCTCTTATGCATGACTCCTTCTTTCATAATATATCGTGTAGCTTTGCGAAGGACATGTCGCTTTTCATTTCTTTTATCAGGCAGGACCTCGTGTCGTGAATAGCCTTTAATTATAGTCATCCACGATTCCCATTCAGATTCTTCCTCCAGTATTTGGTCAATTTCCATCATGTTAATACCTAGGGTATTTAATAATTCGATCATAACAAAACCTATCTACCATGCATCATCGGTACTAGCGAATTTTTCCAATGTACAACCTCTCTGTTTTGATCATGTGGAATATATGAAATTTCATAGTATTCAAATTCTATCAACAACTCCTGAACTCGAGTAAGATAATGGGCAAGCCGTTGTCCCTTTGCCTGATAGTCTCCTCTAACATGATTCATCACCAACTACGAATCACAAGATATTTCAAGAGATGTAACTCCAAGTTCTTTAGCGAGTCTAAGTCCTACAATCAAAGCTTCATACTCAGCCTCATTGTTTGTTGCTGGGAAATCAAGCTTCAAAGCATAACAAATCGACCTGTTTTCAGGAGTTACAAGCACAATCTAGCTCCAGAACAATGATCATTAAATGCATCATCAGTATATAATTTCCATCATATAGTAGGGATTTCACTCCTTCCGAAAGATCATCTTGCACTGTAAAATATGTTATAAATTCTGCCAAAGCCTGTCCCTAGATAGCTCTTCGAGGGAGATAAGTTATGTCGAATCGACTGAGCTCAAATTTTCATTTAATAACCTCCCAGATGTCTTAGGTCACTGTAGGACATGTCGTAATGGCTGGTCGGTGTAAACATTGATCGGATGTGTGTGAAAGTACGGACGAAGGTTTTGTGATGCAATCAGCAAGCAGTATGCCAATTTCTCTATTTTTAGATAATTCCTTTCTGCTATTGTTAATTGTTTATTGACGTAATACATCGGCCTCAAGACCCAATTCTCCTTGAAAATCAATGCATCACTTATAGCACGTGTTCATATAGCAAAATACATGTACGACTCCTTATGATCTACCGGCTTCGACAAGAGGCCTGTCGAAATGGTTCACCAGAGCTTGGAATGTGTAACGACCCAGAATTTTAGTCATTTGAAATTTGTATATTTAATTGTTTTTAAATATTCACAAGTAAATTTTATAAGCTGAATAACTTATATTTCGAATATAGTGTTTTAATTGGATAATTAAATTATTAATTTAATATGTGAAATCGTGTAAATAATTGGAAGTTGAATTTAATATGAATGAAAATGATTTATAAAGTTGAAATAAATTCTGTTTGAATTAGAATGATGTTAGTAAACTTTCAAAATTGTATTAAAACTTATTTGTAGATTTTTGAATATTTTAATATTTAATTAATGTGTAAAAACAGCCACTTTTCAAACAGTCTTGGATTTCGACGAAACAAGTTTCACTGGATTTGTAATGTTATATTATTATAAGAATTTAAATTTCGTGCCAATCGTACGGTTTGTCTGGGGAAAGCTAAAACGCGTAGAAATTCATTTAAGTAAATTTTAAATTTAATATGAGTCGATTCGAAAACCTATCTTCTAAATACGATTGAATTGGCTTCCGATATAAATTCCATTATGTTCGGAATAAGGGTAAAACATTATAAACGCCAGGCAGCACACTTTGATTGGAGTTCGAAAAAAATTCGGATGAATAGTGCGCGTAAATTTTCTATAAAAGGCCAAAACTATTTTATTTTTTCACAAAACCTAACTAGGTTTTCACAACCGCCATTTTCATATTCAATGGCTGATGTTTTTCGAACTTCTTCCCTTAATCTCTCTTTATCCATAAATAATTAGCCAAAATGCTCAACTACAATGTTGAAGAGCACGACGAGATCTTTTAATCCATACGGCTATGATCGTAATCGACGCTTTAATCGAGGCATAGAAGGCCAATGAAGTGCTAACATTCAAACATGTTTTTTGAGAAGCATGTGCAACCGAGTTCATTGGCGTTCGTGGTGCAGGGGGAGCTCGTGGTGGCCTTTCAAATGAAGGTGTTCGATTGGGTCACGATCGAGCGAGGTAGTCGCGAAATATTGGTGGAAGTCGACGGCTATTCGGTTTTGCTCGATTGTGAATTAAACGATAGGAGAGAAGGAAACGTGTGTGGCCTAGATCCGTTGTTTCAAAAATGAATGGCCTAGATGAATTCTAGGTTAAAAATTAAAAAGAAATTATAAATTTATATTATATTAAATTGTATAAACATCTAAATGTCATAACTTCTTCATTCGAGGTCCGTTTTTGATGAAATGAACTGCATTGGGTTTGTATTAATGGTCACTACATTTAAAAGCTGGTTTGGAGTTTATTGGAGCTAGTGTAAATTTTGGGTAAAATTAAATGCTTGTTTAATTTTATTCGGAATAAAACACTACAACTGCTATTGGAATCAATGTGAGTGCAACTCACTCTTTCTAACTCACTGATATTTTTATATAAGTGGGAAATAAATTTATTTTATGCTGATTGAAGATTGTTTGGATGATATATAGTATATTGTATATAATTGATTAGTATTTGGATATATTCCTGCCTTTTGGAGTAGTGAGACCCTATACTTTCCCGTGTATGAGCGGATAACCCTTTATAACGTGTCTGCCTCGAGGCGGACATTGTACGCATATTCTAATATGTATATTTGTTGCATGTGACAGGTTGGAGAGATCCAACTGGATTCCTCACCAGTATTGCTTTTATTTACAGATACTGAAATATATGTTATTATCATATGATATATGATGTTTGGATGCAGTGATTGATATATTTAGTGATGTTGCAGCATTGGGCCTATTTTTGATAATTTTGGATGTTAAAGTGATGGTTTTCAAATTTAAAAGGATTTTCAAGTGATTTCGAAAATATATGTTTTGTTAAATTTTGAATGGTTAAGTAAATGAATCAATTTTGAATAAATAAAGAGTTATAATTTTTATGTTATAAAAATTATGATCTGTGTGAAATAAAATTAGAATATGATTTTTTGAAATATGATGTTAACTATTTCGTAAATAGTTAAAGTTGAGATTTTGAATTATTATAAATGGTTTATATATAAGATTTATAAAATTGAATATTTTATAAATCAAAATAATAGGATTATAAAGGAGTTTGGTAAATGTTAAAATGAAGTTGTAAATGGATTTTAACGTGAATAAGATTTATAATTGATGAAGTTATAAAAGAACAAATTTGTAAATAAATGATATATAAGTGAATTAACTTATAAATTGGATTTTGACATGTAAATGAAATATATATAGAATTGGTAAATAAAGGGATTTTATAAGTTGAAGTTTTTATAAAATATAAATGGAATTTATAAACATTTTTTTATAAATCCAAAATCAATTGAATTTGATAAGTTAAATATAAAAGTTAATTAAAGGTATTATATCCATGATTTTGGATAGTGGATAATCCTTAAATTAAATGTGTAAAAGCAATGTATTTGGTTAGAATTATGTTCACGATTTTGGACAGTGAGCCATCCTTTAATAAATGTGTGGAAATATTGAATTTGGTTAGAGAATTATATTCACGAATTTGGTTAGTGAATAATAATTTAAATAAAATGGATATTTTTGGAAGGTGATATTTTAAAGTGATTTAAATGGTTTGAAGATGTTTTAAAATGTGTTAAGTATCGAAACCATATATTACAACAATCATTGTTGAAATAGACGTTTTCGAGAAATAAAGAAATGATGTGTTATAACACTGTTGTTACAGTAAATGATTTTCGAAAGAAAATGTTTCGTATAGTAAATGGGATTTGTATACCTATCTAATTTTTGAATCCCTATACTAATGATTTTGGGTTGTTGTAACAATGTTTTACGCAACATTCGTTTTGACCCAAATAAATGTGTTTAAAGAGAATGTTTACCTTAAAGAATGAAATATATACTTAATCCTGATTTAAGTATATGTAATATTTTCGAATTGTTGAAAATAAAAGAGATTTGTGAATTAATTTTTATTATATAAGTATATGAATATGTTTTCCAATATAGAATATTGAAATGGTTTGAGAACATATCTTTTTAAAGATAATTTTGAAGTGAATATTTGGAAAATGATTTAATGAATAAAAGATTAATTAAAAGGGCCTAGTGATTGCTTATAGTGCTAAATATTTGTTTGTTTACTTTGATAGTTAAATAACTGACTAACAAATTTGGCCATTTTAGTTCCTCGACTTGATGTGGGAACTATTTAGTCATACACTTAGTACGTAGCCTTCTGTATAGGCTTGATTATCGTTTGTGTTGAGGATGTTGATTCGTATAATGCGGAATTTTGCTCCAATCTATCGAGCATCCTTCTTAGCCCGAAGGATAGCAAGTTGAAAGTTGGAGACGTGATAAGTCTATGAACCTTAATTTCTATGTGGAGTTGAGAAACGTTTTTGCGTTGTTGGTGCGAAGAGACCGGGATCAGTTTATTCAAAAACAATTTGGGACCAACGTATATGCAACGATTGTGTAGGTTGCTGATGATGATATTGATATTCTGGATTTTCATAGTGGATGACTGCTTGTTGATCGTTTGGGTTGAAATCCCAATATACATCCAGTAGCAGTAGTCTTTTCGTTATGAAATATCCAATGCAAGGACTATCCGCTACTAATCCTAGGGATTTTCTGAAAGGATATGGAAGGAAAGTACCTTCAGTTTGTCCTGTTCTTGGACAACTTGTATGGATGTTTGTCTGACATAGCATTTCTAAAAATTACATACATTGATTTTTTCAAACATACATCAGTGGTGGCGGAGAAGGAAACTTCTCTTAGCTTAACACTCTCCTTGAGACTTATGAGCTTAAGGGTTGTATTTTTGTGGAAGGAAATTAATAGTCATCGAAAATGGCCATGTGGCATTCAAAGTGATGTGATAGTGAGTGGTAATCGTTACCTCCGGCCTCATCAACCAAACATAACTAAAACATGGTTAGATGCAGCAGGGCTAAGTGGGTCGCTCCCATTAGAATATGATCATCCTCTTCTAGATATATCTTTACATGCTATGACATCATGTATCTGATTATTGTGGTTTGTATGCTTCGAGGGCTCTCGACAAAGGTCGGTGACGACCGAAGGATGACATATTTGGTACATCTAGTTATAGAGGTGGGACATTCTTGTGTTCGTAGAGGAACTTAGTGATGATTTCTCGATACATTCCTCTAGAGATGTACTGCTGGATGGTAGTCCCTTCACCTAGTCATTTGTATGGAAATCCAAATTCCACAATGAACTTGCGATTTTGTTTGTAATGGCGTAATGAATAGCTCCGAAATGCTATATGGGTTACCATTTCGGCTGTGATTAATATTATTTGTATATAATACACACTAGTACAATATATGATGATTTGATATGAAATGTTTTAGTTATCGTAAGGTAAAATCATGTCCATGTTTATATGTGGATGTATCTTATGAGATACTTTTGTTTTGTTAAAGGAAAAGTTTTGGAATTTAATAAATTCAGTTGAGTGCGTTTGTCAAGCTGGTTTACCAGATCGATCCCAAGCGTTCTTCCCTTCAATGCTCAGGTCAGACTGAGTATATTAGCAGGTTCAGATTTGATGCTTTTGGAGCTTCAGTAGGAGAGCTGAATATCTTCATTTACGTATATATGTATCTATTTTGATTATTCGCTGCCTAGTTGTTGTATATTATCGGCAATTGTAAGGACGGGTTGATATAACTGTCCAGGCTGATAACTTATGATTGATTTTTGAACTCTGATTGATGTATGTATATAAAGTTTCTGTTTTGTAAAGATCATTGATACGATATTACATATTTTCCTCTGCGATGTGAGATTTTGTATTGTTATGTTTGGTTCTGTCTTCTCTCTTTCTTCTCTTCTCTTCTTCTCTCTTCTTTTATTTCTCTTAATTTTCTACCAGTCTGTGCTTTTTGGGTCGGACATGTGTGGTTTATTGTCGCTTCAAAGGGTATGAATTTGTGGGTCGTCACATTTGGTATCAAAGCTTAGATTTTGTATATTCCTAAGCTTTGATGTGTACTCATTATAGATAGGGACAGTAGAATCCTAGATCGAGTTTGAGTGTATTATATATATGAGCGAGTATTTGTTAGTGATATAAAACATTTTATATTGTGTTTGCTCATCCCTTGAGTTGTTAGTTAATTTCGGTCAATATGTGAGACGCCATGGTATCGGTAGGGATTTCCGAACACTTAAACGAGGCAAGTCGATATAGTATTATTTTAAATTAGGTAAATGAAATAATTTTACCTCGATTATATTTTATATATAAAGGAAACAATATTTCAGGAATTATTAAAGTGTATATAAATGAATTGTTTGGTTGTTTGAAAATGTAAATAATATAAGTTAATAAAAGCTAGTTTAATAATCTAAATGGAAACAATAACTATAAAAAAAGAATAAATAATTTAAGCAAATGAATTATAAAGTATGGAATTATAATCAACATGATTTACATTTGTGAAATAATCTTATATATAAGAAATGAAACTAAATGAGTATATCCATGAATATGAGTTATAAATAAAATTGAATTTAAACTAGGAATTTGAAAATTTAAAATCTTGTTGATTTTGGAAAATATTTTTCAAAGTAAAGAGGTTATATTGTTATAAATCTAAATAGGATAAATAAATTTGGAACGATCTTATATTAGTAAAGTGAAAAAGTGGAACTACATAAGTAAAAGATTTATAAATGTGATTTATAAATAAAAGGAAATTTTACAAAGAATATAAAGTACTAAATTCACTACTGTTGCTGGAAATAATAAGGGGGATGACTGTAGCAACATCAACATCATTTTTGAGTTCATATGTGATGGATTTGCTACCAATAGTAAATTGAAATTGAAGTTTTGTTTTGATAAACGAAATTGAATTTAAAATCCAAGTTGGAAATTAATAACATAAGTTAAATGGGTTTTGTGAATGGAAGTAAAATTAGGTAAACATTCATGGAAGTTTAAATTAAAAGCTTATAACTTATAAAATGGGAAAAGATAAGTAAAACCAATTGTTAAAACGGTTAAACAATTTCGTTAAGCAAAAAAAAATTTGAACTTGAATAGTGATATGAATTTGACTTAAGTAAAAGTTAAATAAAAAGATGATTTTTAAGAAAATTTAGATTTGTTGATTATGTACTGTTAAGAAATCAAATTTGAATCTATTTAGAAATGACTTAAGTTGTATAGTGGAAGTAAATGTAAATGAGAATGAAATGAAACATAACTTAGGTAATGTTGAATGAAGTTGAATTTGATATTAAATGAATTAATAAAGTGAGTTAATGAGATAAAGTAATTAAATGAATATGAATTTGATGAAATTCAACTTGAAATGTAAAATCAATTAGCAATTGGATAATTGAATGAAAGTTAATTAGATATAAAACCAATTGAAATTAAATGTGTTAAACCAAAATGATTGTTGAATATACATTGATTGTTGGAAGGATGTTAGTTGATTGTATAGAAATTCATGTGAAATTGAATTAATGAAATTGAAAGCTACAAATAATTGAATTCAAATTAGAAGTTAAGTGAATTTAAATAGAATTGAATTTGATTTAATTTGGAGGTGAACAAACTTGAATGTAAATTAGTGAATGTAAACTAATTGAATGAATACATGAATGTTAGTACAATCCAATGTTAATGAATCAAATGTGATTTAATTGGAAACCAATTCCATGAATATTAATAAGAAGTGAACGAATATTGATTTGGTTATGGAGTTGTTGGATGTTAGTTGGATGATAGTTGTGTGAAGGTTGGATTTGTTGCTTTTGAATGCATTTGTTATATTGGCATATATAGTTGTTGTATTGGTATACATTGTATATTGATATTACTTTCATATATACATGTTTCTCATTGTTTATTGAATGTTTAGTAGGTGCGGATGGCGTATGCTTCGCATCTGGAGCTCTCTTTCACGCTATATTAGCCGTATATGCTCGCTAATAATATATAATGTACATATCTTGGATTACATGCCGTACTTTTAAATTTTTTCCCTAAGAGATGCCTTATCCTCGAAGATGAGATGTATATTTGTGATATATATATATATATATGTTGTGATCCTAGGACGATTGAACCGCGCAAAGGAGATGCTAGCGAATTTTTTTGAAAATTTAAGGCGTTGGTAAAATTTTGAGAAAAAATTGAAAGTTTTTACAACTGAAATTTTGATTATTGAGTTGTAAAAGTTAAACGATACTAGTTGGTTTTGAAAAGAATAGCTATGAATGAATTTGAAAACTTAGTAAAGTTTTTATAATAAGTTTAACTAATGGATTTTTGAAAAGTTAAAATGTTTAAATAATATTGATATCCAATTTTAACGATTTGTTTTGAAAAGTTAATGGATTTTGTGATTTTTTCTTATTTGGTAATTTCGAGGACGAAATTTTTTTAAGTAGGGAAGAATGTAATGACCCAGAATTTTAGTCATTTGAAATTCGTATATTTAATTGATTTTAAATATTCATAAGTAAATTTTATAAGCTAAATAACTTATATTCCGAATATAGTGATTTAATTGGATAACTAAATAGTTAATTTAATATTTGAAATCGTGTAAATAACTGAAAATTGAATTTAATATGAATGAAAATTATTTATAAAGTTGAAATAAATTCTATTTTAGTTAGAATGATGTTAGTAAACTTTTAAAATTGAATTAAAAGTTAATTTGTAGAAATTGAATATTTTAATATTTAATTAACGTGTATAATAGTAATTTTTCAAACAGTCTCGTATTTCGACGAAACCAGTTTCATTGGATCTGTAATGTTATATTCTTATAAGATTTCAAATTTCATGTCAATCGGATTTACGGTTTGTCCAGGGGAAGCTAAAACGCGTAGAAATTCGTTTTAAGTAAATTTTAAATTTAATATAAGTCGATTCGAAAACCTATCTACTAAATACGATCGAATTGGCTTTTAATATATATTCCATTGTGTTCGAAATAGGGGTAAAACATTATAAACACAATGTGGCACACTTTGATTGGAGTTCGGAAAAAATTCAGATGAATAGTGTGCGTAAATTTTCTATAAAATGCCAAAATTATTTTCATTTTTCACAAAACCTAACTAGGGTTTCACAGCCGCCACTTTCATATTCAATGGCTGATGTTTTCCAAACTTCTTCCCTTAATCTTTCTCTATCCATAAACAATTAGCTAAAACACTCAACTACAATATTGAAGAGCATGACGAGATCTTTTAATCCATATGGTTATGATCGTAATCAACGCGTCGATCGAGGCGCAGCGGGCCAATGAAGTGCCAACGTTCAAACGCATTTTTCAGGAAGCATGTGCAACCGAGTTCATCGGCATTCATGGCGAAGGGGGAGCTCATGGTGGCCTTTCAAATGGAGGTGTTCGATCGGGTCACGATCGAGCGAGGTGGTCGTGAAATATTGGTGGAAGTCGATGGCTATTGGGTATTGTTTGATCGTGAATTGTACGATAGGGGACAAGGATATGTGTAACGTCCCTCCTTTTCGCACGCTTCAAATCGACACACGTGCCAATTCAAAGCATACGGAAGGGCGGACTGTTATGGGGTAAATAAGAAAAACAGAGAAGAAATAAAATAAAACAGAATCTCACGGCGGAAGGATAAAATATAATAATAAATATACAGTTCATAAAACTGTTTACAAAACAATTGATTCTTTTTTTATACAATAAATATCAGAGTTCACATACCAATAAATATCAATGCAGCGGAATTAAATAGTGTAGTGGAATAATAGTAGATGATAGTAATACAAATCTTCGTCTTCGTCCTCCAGAGCTAAACTTCAAATCCTGAAACGCTCGGACTGACCCGAGCGAATTGAAAAGACAAAACACTCGAGTCAGAACTAAAAGATCTTATGTAAGTTAAATTAACAGAAATGAATATGAGTGCAGTAACTCAAGAGATGCTCGGGATTTACATCTCCTAAGGATCCGTTAAACTATTTACTATGTAGTATATTTCGCTATTAATATAGTGTCTAATTGTAAAATAAACTTACTTTTAAATAGCGTTAAGGCTTTACATTTTCCACCTTAACACAGTTATATATTCCCATAGTTTATACAGTATCGTAATCTCCCTCGTACTGGGCGTCGTCAGATGGCACTCCATAGGTATGGTACAAAACCAAATCGTATAAGGCGCGCTAGAGTAGGTGACACGACACAACTAGGCAATGCCAGGGTAGATATACCAATTACGCTTCCGGGTCGGTGGTAACGCATAGCCGCAGCTACCGCCCACCTCGAGCCACACCCCCAAATAAAAATCAAAAGTGGCTACCGAATCAATCCAAGAGTCAAAGTATAATATCGAAGTGATGTGTCCGATCAAAGGTGCCACCTTATTAACCCGTTGATCGCTCCTGTTTTAGCCGCCTTATGCCAACTCACGGGAGTTGGGTCCACGTATTTACCTTACAGGAAACGCCACCACCATCCTACTTCATTCTGGAATCTCCACCGCGTACACGGTTGTTAAAGTGGTTTTCGGAGTTGGCAGAGAGTATGACAACTTCCGATCCCGGTCTCTTCAACAACCAAACGTTATTATAACACCGCGGTCTTTTAGAAAAGTTTATACTTTCAAAACCAGAATATAATTATCCATCTCAAAACCTATGAATACGATATCATTTCCTTTTAAACCCAAATAAATGTGATATCGTTTTATTTCAAATATATTTCCTTTCCAAAATCATGCTACTTTTAAAATTTATAATACCTCGAAACCAAATATTTGAATTTTAACTTTCAACATAATACTTCGAAATCCATAGTTTTAAAACCATAACTTTCAAACTTAAATGGTTTGGATATTCAACAGTATATAAAATAAAACGGTTGATTTTAAAATTTATTTAAAAGTAAATAATTTCCATGCCTTCACAATTTTATTCACTTTAAATTCAGTCTAAACCCATAACTTTTAGATTCACTTTCAGTTTGAATAAAACACTTTGATTTCAATATTTTCAAACTTTGAGTATTAAATGAATTTCAAAACTGAGGTTGGGAATTTCAAATCAACAATTCTTTTTCCTATTATTTAGTTTGAAAGGTTTACATGATTAATCCATAACCATTTAAAATAAACTAAATTTATTAACACTAAAAAAATTTCCTTCCATTTATTTATACTAGAATTATTCATTAAATCCCGTTATAAATATCATACCTTAAAATTTCCAATTTTAGTAAGTTCACATCACTTATGGAGTTAATTTTTCAAATAAGCTTAATTCCAATTAAATTTCCAATTTATCTTTCAATCTTGATTGATTTGAATCGTTTAAAACTATATATATATATATATATATATATAAGATCTTAAACTTGTACTTACTCGTATAATATAAATTATCAAATGCCATTTTTCAACTTATTCATTTTTATTTAACAGATTTATGCATAGCTTAAATTCAACAATTTAACTATGTATGTATAAAATATTTTTATATCATATCCAAATTTAATATTTATTAAACCATATCATATCCAAACCATAAAAATCATTTAAAAAATAATTTTATATATATGCCACGGTTCCTGTATAAAATTTTCTATCCTATGGTCAAGTGATACGGATATTTATCATTTCAATCCGCAATTTAAAATAAAAATTTGCGGCTGTATACCATTTCAAGCCGCAATCCCGAATGAATGAAAATGCATAATAATTTGCAGTTTATACATTATAAAATATAGCATCCATTCATCCAAATATCAATAATCAACCATTTATTACAATCATCGTCCAATTTAAACAAACATCAATATAGAGCATATGAAATATAACAAGCAAAATGACAGCTATTAACTAACAGTTTATATGCAACAATAAATTTATTTAACTGTTTAACTATCAGTTTATATGCAAAATAAATAAATTTTAACTGTCAATTTATATGCAATAATAAAATTAATTAACAGTTATATTAAATAAATGCGATTTAACTAAGATGATGAATAAAATATGCAAAACAGTCATAAATAAATTTCTACTCATATCTCAAATAAATTTAACAAACAGAAGAAATTTTAGAAGTTGTGAGTGGGTTAAAACACCCACCTTTTGGATTTAAATTGAATTAAAATCCAATTTAAACCCAAAAATTCAACAATCTCAGAATCTGCCCAAACTAGCGTCAAAATGTCATAAATCTCAATACGATCCTTCAAAAAAAATCGTGCGTAAATTGGACATTGTATGTGAAAGTTATTCAAGTTATAAGATGACTATTGCCATAATAAAGTGTATATATATAATGATATTAAAATAAACAAAATAAATACCAAATTTCACATTTTGGGATAAGGCGACTAGGGTACCGGCTAACAAGGTGGTGGCAAGGATTGGGTGAGGTGGAGAGGCTTTCACGCAACTCAAAGCTTCAAGAAGGATTAGGAAAAAGTGTTTCAAGCAGGTGAGGGAGAAAATGAAATAGGGTCATGTTTGCATAATGAAGTTCAGTGAGATTGGAAAATTGAAATGAGGTTAATGGAGGATGGAACTAATGAAATGAACGCTTCAGGTAGCAAAAATGAAAATTTATACATTTCAAACAAAGTGGTGGTAACGAATAAATATAAAGTAACAAATGGACCAGTTGTACTAAAACTTTGATATCCAATTTCAAAACGTCTACTCCGCTAAATTAATTTCTATTAACCCTAATTATACACCTTATTAACAACCAATTAAATTTTATTAACACACAATAAATAAAATGTAACACTCCAATTAATGCCACTGGGGACCGCCGCTGCACACAATAAAAGATGAACCGAGAATGGAAGTTCAAATTTGAAAACGGCGTTTTTCTCAACGCGCATCACGATTCAAAATATTAAATTTACTTTAAAATATAAGGTTAGCATTAAAATCACTTCTATGCTGCCTCTGATTATTAGAAAATGAATGTAAAATGTTGTTTCAAAATTCAAATTTTTCCTTTTTTATAAAATTTTACTTATCTTTAAAATGAAACGTTCATTTTATTTTTCTCAAACTATTCTTTTATTTTCATTAAAAATGCTCTTTCTATTTAACCCAAAAATGTACGTTTCTTATATTAATTGGCATAATTTCAATTAACTTCTCTTTCCTTTTAATTCAAAGATTCCTCATACGGATTAGATGTTGCAAATTCCACACTTTCAAAGCTTTAACTTCTATTTCAATTGTTTATAGATTATACATTAAATCTTCCAAAAATTTCAATGAAATTAGCTTTCCATTTATTTTCAATACATTCTTCTTATGGTATAATTATTTTGTTTCATATCTATTATTCAATTCACTATTCTTAAACGGATAAAAATTTTCATTGAATTTGCAAACTATCATAATATTCTTACATTCCATCTAACTTTCTATTAACGTAAAAATTAAGTGTTAAATTTCATTTGTTTGGTTTTTAAATTCTTTTATTCACTCCATTATCACTAAGTAGATAAATTAGCATTGGTTAATGGTCTAATATATTGTTATTTTAAATTTTCAACTTAAACTCCACTAACGTAACATTTAACATTTTATTCCCATTAAATTGAAATAACCCAATTTCCAAAATTTAACTTCAAATAAATAAGCAACTCTTTATGTTTCTAAATCAATTACAATAGTTTAACAATTGAAAGTTAATTGAAAGTTGCTAAATTTATCGATTTCAGAAATTCCCTTTTATATTTCTTAATCATTTGCAGAAGTTTAAACAAGTTTAGATGTACATTGGAAGTTGATAAATCTATCCATTTCAGTGTTAATTTCCAAATTTCATTAAATTTAGAAAATATAAGTTAAAACTTCATTTATTATTAAATTCAATATTACACTGGATGAAATCAACATTTGACTCAAAATCTATTATACAAATATTCTTAGATTCCATTTTAAATTTCTATTAACATAACATTTAGATGTTTGATTTCATTAAATTTCAATTTATTGACCCACTTAAATTTTATTCCTTTCATTTAATATCAATTGTCCATTTTATAAGTAAAAATTTACATTAGATTCATACTCATATAATGACTTCAATTTCATCTAAATAAATATCTACAAAATCTTTAAATACTAAATCCATTTAATTGTAATTAATCCCTTTGATATATACATTAACTAAAAGCAAATTCACATATCAATTTAGTGTCAATTATTCCAGTAAATACAGTGTTCAAATGTCAGCTGCAATTAATCCAATTGATTGCAAATTAATTCCGAATTTGATTTCTATTCGGTTACAACTTAATATTGAATCAATTTATTACTTAACCAACATAGTTAATATTATTTTATATTTCATTACATTTATATTTTCCAAATTTTATTTTGGTCTCATTTCTTTTTATCACATTTATTATCCTAATATGAATGGAATTTTGCTTTGGTTACATCTTATTTGAATTCAACATTCTTTACTTACCAATTTATTCCACACTAACTGCCATAATTTAGTGAATTAATTGAAATTGATTACAAATTAACTTAACAACCTAATAAAATAAGTAACGTACAATAAATATAGTCCTTAACTCTTAATTACACTTTTAGAGGTTCATTATTTACACCCCAATATTGTAATTACTTACATACACTGGTTTTACTCAATTAACATTTATTGCAACTATTCCAAAATTTATTCAATATTTATTAGTTCTCTTATATTCACGTTTATGAGTAAATTGGTATTCCATTTAATCCATTAATTATTAACTCTAATTATTGCAATTCATTGTCTAACATAAATTTTGAATCTATCTCCTAATCTTCACGTTTCAATTAATTAACATCTTACAATAGTTTACAAATAAATAAATAAAAGGATTGTACTAAAAAAAAATTTATTGTTCTGTATTACTTTATTACCTCCATTTACATTTACTTTCCATAAATCAATATTTAATTCCATTGATGAATTCAATACTTTCCCCTTTTTACTTATTTTTAACTTTATATCCAAATGCGACAATTTCCACTATAACAATTACTTGCAATATATAATTTAATCTGTAAATTTTAATTACCCTTGATACGTCTAATTTCAACATTTGCTTTCATATAAATAAATAAGATTTTTATTTCTTTCTAAATTTAAATTAAAATCTTATTAATTTAATTCATTTTAAACATCGAATTCATACGGGTTGTTACAATATGCGTGTCGCCCAGATCCGTTGTTTCAAAAACTAACGGCCTAGATGTGTAACGTCTCGCCTTTTTTACACTTTAAATCGACGATAAACCACACACGTCAGACTCAAACTGTACAAAAGGGCGAATTGTTATTTAGGTGAATAAGAAAAATAGAGAAAGAAAAAAAACAGAATCTTGGAGCGAAACGATAAAATATAATAATCAAATAACAGTTCATGAAGCTGTTTTACAAAAATTTGATTATACTTGTACAACACATATCAGAGTTACACATACCATAGAATAATAAATAATGCAGCGGAATAGTATGAATGTAGTGGAATGATATAATAAATAATAGTAATACAATCTTCATCTTCGTCCTCCAGAAATAAAGTCTTCGAATCCTGAAATGCTCAGACTGACCCGAGCAAATTGAAAAGACAAAACACTCGAGTTAGAACTAAAAGATCTTTTGTGGGTTAAATCAATGGAAATAAATATGAGTGGGACGACATCAGAGATGTGTACGGGATTTGACATCTCCTACCCAGTGTCAATGTGAGTGCAGTAACTTAAGAGATGCTCGGGATTCACATCTCCTAAGGATCCGTTAAACTATTTACTATGTAGTAATATTTCGCTATTATAATAATGTCTATTAGTAAAATAAACTTACTTTTAAATAGCGTTAAGAAGTGACCCAATATTACCCTTAACATGTAATAGTGCCAATAGTCTATACAGTACCGTAATACCTCCTTATCGGGAGGCTACCAGAGGATAATCCGTAAGTACGAAACAAATCAAACTCGTACATGGCGCGCTAGGGTAAGTGACACGGCACAACTTGCAATGCCAGCGTAGATATACCAATTACGCTTCCGGACCGATGGTAACGCTAGCAGCTACTACCTCCCACCTCGAGCCACATAACCAAAATCAAAAGCGCTCAAATCAATCACAAAGTAACAGAATGGTATCGAAGGAGCGTGTCCGATAAAAGGTGCTACCTTCTTAGCCCGTCAATCGCTCCTGTTTTAGCCACCTTATGCCAACTCATGGGAGTCGGGTCCACGTATTTACCTCAAAGGAAATGCCGCCACCATCCTACTTCATTCTGGAATCTCCACCGTTTACACGGTTGTTAAAGTGATTTTCGGAGTTGGCAGAGAGTATGATAACTTCCGATCCTGGTCTCTTCAACAACCAAACATTACTATAACACCGCGATCTTTTCAAAATAGTTTATACTTTGAAACCAAATATCATTGCCCTTTCCATATCAAATCAATGCGATATCATTTTCATTTCAAATATATCCTTTTCAAAAATCATAGCACTTCCGAAGTTATAACATTTCGAAATCAAAACAGTTGAATATTACCATGAAACTCATAACTTTGAAACATTAATTCCACCATTTAAATGGTTTAAATATTTAAGGACTTTATATAAATAAATAGCTTCTTCAATTCCCAAATCAATTCTCAAATCATAAACTTCAATTCAATTCAATTTTTCAAATAAATTAATCCAAATTATATCGATTTCAAAACATGTTGGTCCATAAAATAAACCATTCCAAATTCAATATATTTCTACTTCAAATATTCAACAAATTTCAAAATTGAGTTTGGTAATTTCATACATACACATCAAATTCAATTTCTTATTATTTAATTTTGAAATATTTTACTTAATAAATCCACTATCATTTAAATAAATCCCAAATTACAAATAACTAAATATTTCCTTCAATTTATTTATACTTGAAATACTCATTTAATTCACTCTAAGCCTAAAATCAAGTTGTAAAATCGTACCTTTAAAATTTCAAATTTAATAAATTTTACGCCAACATATTTGAGTTAAATTCTTAGATAAATTCAATTTCAAATAAATTTCCAATTTATCTTCCAACCTTAATTTGTTTAAATCATTATAATCTCAATGTTAAAATATAATTTAAATACTTAACCATAGTTTATCTTAATAAAATCAAACTCTAATATTAAACTTATTTTTATTAAACAAATTGATACATAGCTTAAATTCAAGAATTTAACTATATATATAAATAATATTTATACAATATCAAAAAACAATATTTATTAAACCGTATATTTCTTTTCAAAACCATAGAAATCATTTCAAAATATTTATATATATATACCACGGCGTCTGTATATAATTTTCTACGCTATGGTCAAGTGATACGGATATTTATCATTTCAATCCGTAATTTAATATAAAAATACGGTTATATGTCATTTCAAACCGCAATCCCGAGTGAAATAAAACACATAACAACTTGTAGTTTATAATAATATAAAATACAACATCCATTCATCCAATATCAATCATCAACCATTTATCACAATCACCATCTAATTCAAGCAATAACATCAATATAAAACAGATAATAAAAAACAGGTATTTACTGGCAGTTTATATTCAATAATAAATTAAATAACAATTTTATTCAATAAATTAAATTTAACTGGAATGATGACAAAAATATGTCCAACAGTCATAAATAAATTTTTAATCACATCAGAAATTAATTTAATACATATAAGAAATTTTTAGAAGTTGTGAGTGGGTTAAAACACTCACCTTTTGAATTTAAATTTAATTTAAATCCAATTTAAAGCCCAAATTTGAATAGTCTCAGAATCCGTTCAAACTAGGGTCAATATGTCCGTAATTTCAATACGATCCTAGTGGAGAAAACCGTGCGTGAAACGGACCTCGTATGCAAAACTTATTAAAGTCGGAACATTTGAACAAATTTAAATATACAATAAATAAATCAATTCGAATAGCCAACCGCTACCTGCCACGTCACCCGTCTTCTAAGGTCCACGTCGAACTCAACATCGTGCCTGACCTTCGTACACGACATCCCTCATGCAAAATCGCCGCCGCCACTCGCCGCAGCTGGCCAACGCGGCCACCTAGACTTTGTTGCCAACCTCACCTACAGCCCTCTATGCCTTCGTGCGCCGCGCACGAGTCGATCGGCGCCTCGAATTTTCAGCCGCCGCCATGATATGAAAACCCTAGTTGAATTCTTGATGATGAGCCACCATCGATTTATGACACGAACAGTATAGATGCGCTCCCCTCCGTCCTCTCTACAAAACCCCTCAACCAATTTAGCGATCGGTCACAATTCATCACGACGCGATGAACGGCGGAGAATTCTCCACTGATTATTGGCCGAACGATGAATCAAAACGAAAAATGAATTGCAGTTCTAAGTTGCATTCATCGAGAGCTTCAAATCCATATAAAATTTGATATAGTTTATGGAGTTAAATTTTTGGCTTTGAATTTTATTTGAAATTGCAATTGGAATTTAGGGTTCTGTCAGCCATTGAAAGAGGGGAAGTAAATAGAAGTGTACGTACAGAAATGAGGAATAAGAAATAGGCTAGGTTTTATAACAAGGTATATATAGGTAAAGTTGAAACAGAATAGATGGACACGATTGATTTACACGTTGAACGATAAAATGGCACGAAAAGCCCGTTCTGACTCCGGAACGAAATTTGGTCAATCCATATATCAAAATAGATGTTTTTGAATATTTTAAACGCAATAGAAAAGGTTTCAAGTCCAAATTCCATCGTATGAAGAAGTTATGCTAAAATCAAGTTATTTCAAATTGATTTTAATTGATTTCAATTAAATTGATTTCAAGGCGTTTCGAGTCCGTACGATCAAACGACAAGTCCGATCGCTACGAAACTTGAAATCCTATAATAATTCACCGTTACGGATCTGATAAATCCGTTTCGTCAAAATCCGAGTCAGTGGCCAAAATGGCTATTTTTACATTGATTAAATAAATTAGTAATTAATTAATTCATTCATATTTCCATTTCAATTCTATAATTGACAATTTTATCATTTTTAAATTTCTTAATCATTTACACTAATTTTAAAAAAATTGACTGTCGATTTAAAATTGGTTGATTCCTCTATTTCAGTGTTTAATTTCAATTTCATTAAATTCAGAAATTTATAAATTTAAAATTCCAAAATCCATTTATTAACTTTTAAACCTTGTTATTCAGGTCTTTTGTTACCATAAAGATGCAATTAACATTAGTTCATGATTTATTACATTAATATTCTCAGATTTCATCTTAATCTCCATTAACGTAATATTTAAATATTTAATTTCAATTATTTGCAATTAATTCAATTATTAAATTTGAATTCCAGTAAATTAATGAATCTTGATTTTCCATTCATTTATTAAGTCTATTAATATGTTTTTGTCTTTCATTACATTAATATTCTCCAAATTTCCATCCTTATTTGTATTGACTACCAAAATTCATTTAATTGCAAATTCGATCTCAATTTTATTTAATAGGCTAAATAAATAGATAGCCCATATTAATTGTCACCATTATTTTCCTAACACTAATCCCGTTCAATTACTATTAATCAATATATTATTCCATTGGTTAATTCAATACATACTTTTATTTTCTTATATTTAATTGATAACCAGGCATAGCATTTAAATGGCAATGAATTAGAATTTCATTAAGATTTTTAACAGTTAACTTGGATTAACATTGTTTCATTTTATTTTAGTTATTACTACGTTATGAAATTAAAAAAAATTATTTCGTTAAATATTAAATTACCAAAATCTTAATAAATTAACAAATTTAAATTATAGAAAATTACAGGTCGTTACGCTCTCTCCCACTCAAAACTTTTCGTCCTCAAAAAGGAAAAGGAGGGGACAAGAAGAATTAGGAATCGATATATCTTACTTAAAGTATTAAATTTATAAACAATTAAATTTATAAAATTTAATAATTTAAATAAAATATGTCGATTTATAACCATTAAATCTTTTTTATACTCAAATTAATAAAGTTTGGAAAACATTTTTCAAAAATTCTCTAAGTCCAAAATTTACAGAAAATTTCGGCAGAGTCTCCTTTGTACGGAGAGGCTCGGGAGAAAGTATAATATCAAATATAACAATACACAACATATATTTTCCAAAACAATATATATCCCAACACGAGAAAAACAATATAATAACGCTATAAACCGTAATCTGAAAATGTACCTATTTGTTGGGCAAACAACGCATAAATTATAAAACCAAAAGCAGTAGCAATTGCTTCTATAATCTGTATTTCGCTTATATAATCCAAAAGAGTTAATAATTATATAAAATGAAATATTTAAAGTTTTTTCAATCAATAGCGAACAAATCAATGTAAACAACTATCACTTGCAATAAATCATACAACCATCAAATAAAATCAACACAATCAATTATCCATCCATATCAAACGTACAAATAGTTGTTTAGGTTCAAAAACTTTAAATTGTATAGAATGGAAAATAACTACTAAGTGCACCATTTACTCAACAGTCTTAGATGAAACTAAATAGATTATTCATACATCCCAACAATTTTAAAGTATCCTTGCCCAAACAACCATAACTAACAAACAACAATTTCAAACAATAAATTAAGTTCATCCTTTTTATTAATTCCATCTTATAACATTTATTATTTCATTCCCTTTTTATTTATATAATGATTCATCCTTTAAATTTTCATTTACTTCTTACAAACTTTTACTTTTATTCATTGACTCAATGTTTATTTCCTTTATTTTCATTTATTACTTACAAATATTCATTTTCATTTATTAATGTCACGTCAGTTTCCTCTTTATCGCATTATCTTTATTCATTCATTCCTTATTACATAATTCCATTTATTAACATTCATTTATTTATAGTATTCAAATTTTACTTGTGAAATTTCCCATTACATTTTCTTTTAACATTTTAACTTTGAATTATTTCCCAATTTATTAATTACATTCCATTTCACTAAAATAATTGAAACTATTAATTAACGGAAACTTAAGAACTAAATACTGGGTTAAATTACAAATCATTTTAAAAATAGTAGATAAATGTATATACTTACAATTTATATATCCAATTGTATTTAAAACAATTTAAAATTTATATTTGTTTTCAAAATAAATTTGTAGTAAAACTACTACAGTGGCCTTCCTACTTAGAAACTCGAAAATGAATGTCGATGATACGTGCACTCATCACCGAAATTATTTTCCAACGACAGAGAGGGAAGTACAGAACTTATGTCCTTCCAAAATTTCTTTAAAATAACTCTTTCAAATTATATTGAAATATTTATATCAGAAAATACATATAAACAATAATATTGTATTCCAAAATCCTTTGAAAGAAATTTTCAAAATCCTGGAACTTAAGTTCTAAAATTTCCAATTTTTATTTATTTTATTTTCTTCAAATTTTGTTTTCAATCAATATATATAAATTTCACTACCTAACAACCAATATATTACAACCAAATATAACTTTATAAACTTTATTTTATATATAGAAAATATAATAGGCAAAATTATTTCATTCACCTATATTCAAACAAGTACTATGTCGGTCTATCTTATTAAGTGTTTAGAAATCACTATTGATGTCATAGCGTCCTATGCACCAACCAGAATTTATAAATACAAAACGGGACAAACTAATACAATACTAAAACCTTTTTTATAACACTAACAAATACGCTCTCTCATATGTATATGCTCAACGACTCATCATAGGGTATTGCTACCCTATTACTAAAGAGTCAGACCCCACAAAGCTAAGGTTTATCGCTAAACTAAAACTCTGATACCATATGTAACATCCCGCCTATTTTACGCTTTAAATCGACGATAAACCACACACGTCAGACTCAAACCATACAAAAGGGCGAACTGTTATTGGGGTGAATAAGAAAAGTAGAGAAAGAAAAAAACAAAAAAAAATCTTGCAGCGGAATGATAAAATATAATAATCAAATAACATTTCATGAAGTTGTTTTACAAAAATTATATTATACTTGTACAACACATATCAGAGTTATACATACCAGAGAATAATAAATAATGCAGCGGAATAGTATGAATGTAGTGGAATGATATAAAAAATAATAATAATACAATCTTCATCTTCGTCCTCCAGAAATAAAGTCTTCGAATCCTGAAATGCTCAGACTGACCCGAGCGAATTGAAAAGACAAAACACTCGAGCCAGAACTAAAAGATCTTATATGGGTTAAATCAACAGAAATAAATATGAGTAGGACGACGTCAGAGATGTTTACGAGATTTGACATCTCCTACCCAGTGTCAACGTAAGTGCGGTAACTTAAGAGATGCTCGGGATTCACATCTCCTAAGGATCCGTTAAACTATTTAATATGTAGCAATATTTTGCTATTATAATAATGTCTATTAGTAAAATAAACTTACTTTTAAATAGCGTTAAGAAGTGACCCAATATTCCCCTCAACAAGTAATAGTGCCAATAGTCTATACAGTACCGTAATACCTCCTGATCGAGAGGCGACCAAAGGATACTCCATAGGTACGACACAAATCAAACTCATACAAGGCGCGCTAGGGTAGGTGACACAGCACAACTTGCCAATGCCAGGGTAGATATACCAATTACGCTTCTAGACCGGTGGTAATGCGTAGCAGTTACTACCGCCCATCTCGAGTCATACCTCCAAAATCAAAAAGGCCCAAATCAACCACAAAGTAATAGAATGGTATTGAATGTGTGTGTCCGATAAAAGGTACTACATTCTTAGCCCATCAATCGCTCTTGTTTTAGCCGCCTTATGCCAACTCACGGGAGTCTGGTCCATGTATTTACCTCAAAGGAAACGCCGCCACCATCCTACTTCATTCTGGAATATCCACCGCGTACACGGTTGTTGAAGTGGTTTTCGGAGGTGGCAGAGAGTATGACAACTTCCAATCCCGGTCTCTTCAACAACCAAACGTTATCATAACAACGTGGTCTTTTCAAAATAGTTTATACTATAAAACCAAATATCATTGCCCTTTCCAAATCAAATCGATGCGATATCATTTTCATTTCAAATATATCCTTTTCAAAAATCATAGCACTTCCAAAGTAATAACATTTCGAAATCAAAACACTTGAATATTACCTTGAAACTCAAAACTTTGAAACATAAATTCCACCACTTAAATGGTTTAAATATTTAAGGATTTTATATAAATAAATAGCTTCTTCAATTCCCAAATCAATTGTCAAATCATAAACTTCAATTCAATTCAGTTTTCAAATAAATTATTCCAAATTATATGGATTTCAAAACAGATTTGGTCCACAAAATAAACCATTCCAAATTCAATATATTTCCACTTTAAATATTCAACAAATTTCAAAACTGAATTTGGTAATTTCATACATACACATCAAATTCAATTTCCTATTATTTAGTTTTGAAATGTTTTACTTAATAAATCCATTATCATTTAAATAAATCCCAAATTACAAATAACTAAATATTTCCTTCAATTTATTTATACTTGAAATACTCACTTAATTCACTCTAACCCCAAAACCAAATTGTAAAATTATACCTTTAAATTTTCAAATTCAATAAATTTTTCGCCAACTTATTTGAGTTAAGTTCTTAAATAAATTCAATTTCAAATAAATTTCCAATTTATCTTCCAAGATTAATTTATTTAAATCATTATAATCTCTATATTAAATATAATTTAAATACTTAACCATATTTTATCTTAATAAAATCAAACTCTATTATTAAACTTATTTTCATTAAACAAATTGATACATCGCTTAAATTCAAGAATTTAACTATATTTATAAATAATATGTATATAATATCAAAAATGAATATTTATTAAACCGTATATTTCTTTCCAAAACCCATAGAAATCATTTCAAAATAATTATATATAGACCACGGTGTATGTATATAATTTTCTACCCTATGGTCAAGTGATACAGATATTATCATTTCAATCCGTAATTTAAAATAAAAATACGGTTATATATCATTTCAAATTGCAATCCCGAATGAAATAAAACACATAACAACTTGCAGTTTATAACAATATAAAATACAACATCCATTCATCTAATATCAATCATCAACCATTTATCACAATCATCATCTAATTCAAGCAATAACATCAATATAAAACAGATAATAAATAAAAGGTATTTACTGACAATTTATATTCAATAATAAATTAAATAACAATTTTATTCAATAAATTAAATTTAACTGGAATGATGATAAAAATATGTCAAACAGTCATAAATAAATTTCTAATCACGTCAGAAATTAATTTCACATACATAAGAAATTTTTTGAAGTTGTGAGTGGGTTAAAACACCCACCTTTTGAATTTAAATCCAATTTAAACCCAAAATTTGAATAGTCTCAGAATCCTTCCAAACCAACGTCAAAATATCTGGAATTTCAACATGATTCCAGCAGAGAAAACCATGCGCGAAACGGACCTCGTATGCAAAAGTTATTGAAGTCGGAAAATTTGAACAAATTTAAATATACAACAAATAAATCAATTCGAATAGCCAACCGCTACCTGCCACTTCGCCCATCTACTCAGGTACACACTGAACCCTAAATCGTGCCCGACCTTCGTACGCGACATCCCTCACGTGAAATCGCCACACAGCTGGCCAACGCGACCACCTAGACTTTGTTGCCGGCCTCACCTACAACCCCCTACGCCTTTGCGCGTCGTGCACAACTCGATCGGCACCTCGAATTTGCAGCCGCCGCCATGATATGAAAACCTTAATTGAATTTTTGATGATGATCCAGCCTCCAATTTGCGAAATGAACCATATAGATGTGCTCCCCTCCGTCCTCTCTACAAAACCCCTCGGCCAATTTGGCGATCGGTCACAGTTCATCAAGACGCGATGAACGACCGAGAATTCTTCACTGATTATTTATCAAACGATGAATCAAAACGAAAAAAGAACTTCTTTTTTGAGTCACGTTCACCAAGAGCTTCGAATCTATATAAAATTTGATATAGTTTGTGGAGTTAAATTTTTGGCTTTGAAATTGCAATTGGAATTTAGGGTTCTGTCTGCCATTGAAAGAGGAGAAGCAAATAGACTTGTACGTACAGAAATAGGAATAAGAAATAGGCTAGGGTTTATAACAAAGTACATATAGGTAAAGTTGAAATAGAATAGATGGACACGATTGATTTACACGTTGAATGATAAAATGGCCCGAAAAGCCCGTTCTAACTCCGGAATGAAATTTGGTCAACCCATATATCAAAATAGATGTTTTTGAATATTTTAAACTCAATGGAATAGGTTTCAAGTCCAATTTCCATCTTATGAAGAAGTTATGCTAAAATTAAGTTATTTCAAATTGATTTCAATTGATTTCAATTAAATTGATTTCAAGGCGTTTCGAGTCCATACGATCAAACGACATGTTCGATCGCTACGAAACTTGAAATCCTGCAATAATTCACCTTTACGGATCCTATGAAACTGGTTTCATCAAAATCCAAGTCAGTGGCCAAAATGGCTATTTTTACATTGATTAAATAAATTAATAATTAATTAATTAAATCAAATTTCCATTTCAATTCTATAATTGACAATTTTTATCATTTTAAATTTCTTAATCATTTACACTAATTTAAACAAATTCAACTGTCGATTTAAAATTAGTTGATTCCTCGATTTAGTGTTTAATTTCAATTTCATTAAATTCATAAATTTATTAATTTAAAATTCCAAAATCCATTTATTAACTTTTAAACCTTGTTATTCGGGTCTTTTATTACCATAAGGAATAACATTGGTTCATGATTTATTACATTAATATTCTCAAATTTCATCTTAATCTCCATTAACATAATATTTAACTATTTAATTTCAATTATTTGCAATTAATTCAGTTATTAAATTTGAATTCCAATAAATTAATGAAGCTTGATTTTCCATTCATTTATTAAGTCTATTAATTGTTTATCTTTCATTACATTAATATTCTCCAAATTTCCATCCCTATTTGTACTGACTACCAAAATTCATTTAATTGCAAATTTGATCTCAATTTTATTTAATAGGCTAAATAAATAGATAGCCCATATTAGTTGTCACCATTAGTTACTAACACTAATCTCATTCAATTACTATTAATCAATATATTATTCCCTTGGTTAATTCAATACTTAATTTTATTTTCTTATATTTATTTGATAACCAAGCATAGCATATAAACGGCAATGAATTAGAATCTCATTAAGATTTTTAATAGTTAACTTGGATTAACATTGTTTCATTTTAATTTAGTTATTATTATGTTATGAAATTACAAATTTTTATTTCCTTAAATATTAAATTACCAAAATCTTAATAAATTAACAAATTTAAATTATAGAAAATTATGGGTCATTACAAGATGAGTTCTAGGTTAAAAATTAAAAAGAAATTATAAATTTATATTATATTAAATTGTATAAACATCTAATTGTCATAACTTATTCATACGAGGTCCGTTTTTGACAAAACGATTTGTGTTTGGTTCGTATTGGCAAGCACTACATTTTAGAGCTAGTTTGGAGTTGATTGGAGCTAGTGTAAATTTTGGATAAAATTAAATGCTTGCTTAATTTTATTCGGAATGAAACACTGCAACTGTTATTGGAATCAATGTGAGTACAACTCACTCTTTCCGACTCACTGATATTTTTATATAAAGTGAGAAACAAATTTATTTTATGCTGATTAATGATTCTTTGGATGATATATGATATGTTGGATATATATATATATATATATATATATATATATATATATATATTGGTATTTGGATAATATTCCTGCCTATTGGAGCAAATGAGATCCTATACCTTCCCGTGTATGAGCTAATGACCCTCTATACGCACATCTACCACGAAGCGGGCGATGTACACATATTTTAATATGTATATTTGTTGCAGGTGACGGGTTGGAGGGATCCAACTGGATTCCTAATCAGTAGTTGTTTTTATTTACAGATATTGATATATATGTTGTTATCATGTGATATATGATGTTTGGATGCAGTGATAGATATATTTAGTGTTGTTGCAGCATTGGCTCTATTTTTGATAATTTTAGAGGTTAAAGTGATATTTTCAAATTTAAAAGGATTTTCAAGTGATTTTGAAAATAGACGTTTTGTTAAATTTTGAATGGTTAAGTAAATGAATTAATTTTGAATAAATAAAGAGTTATAAGTTTTACGTTATAAAAATTACAATTTTAGTGAAATAAAATTAGAATCTGATTTTTTGAAATATGATGTTAACAATTTTGTAAGTAGTTTAATTTGAGATTTTGAATTATTATAAATGGTTTATATATAAGATTTATAAAACTGAATATTTTATAAATCAAAATAATGGGATTATAGAGGAGTTTGGTAAATGTTAAGATGAAGTTATAAATGGATTTTATATGTGAATAAGATTTATAATTGATGAAGTTATAAAAGAACAAATTTGTAAATAAATGATATATAAGTGAATTAACTTATAAATTGGATTTTGACATGTAAATGAAATATATATATAGAATTGGTAAATAAATGGATTTTATAAGTTTTGAAGTTTTTATAAAATATAAATGTAATTTATAAACTTTGTTTTATAAATCCAAAATCAATTAATTTATAGGTTAAATGTTGAAGTTTATTAAATGTATTATATCCACGATTTTGGATAGTGGATAATCCTCATATTAAATTGTAAAAGCAATGTATTTAGTTAGAATTATGTTCACGATTTTGGACGTTGAGCCATCCTTTAATAAATTTGTGAAAATATTGAATTTGGTTGGAGAATTATATTCATGATTTTGAACAGTGAATAATAATTTAAATAAAATGGATATTTTTGGAAGGTGATATTTAAAGCGAATTAAACGGTTTGAAGATGTTTTAAAATGTGTTAGGTATCGTAAACATAGATTTAAACATTCATTATGAGTCATTTTCTAGAAATAAGGAAATAATGGACTATAAGGCTGTTGTTAGAGTAAATGGTTTTCGAAAGAAAATGTTTTGTATAGTATATGGGATTTGTATATCTATCTAATTTTCGAATCCTTATACTAATGATTTTGGATTTTCGTAACGATGTTTTACGCAACATTCGTTTTGTCCTAAATAAACGAGTTTAAAGAGAATGTTTACCTTAAAGGATGAAATATATAGTTAATCCTGATTTAAGTATACGTAATATTTTCTAAGTGTTCAAAATAAAAGAGATTTGTGCATTACTTGTTATTATATAAGTATATGGAAATGTTTTCCAATATAGAATATTGAAATGGTTTGAGAATATATCTTTTTAAAGATAATTTTGAAGCGAGTACTTGGCAAATGATTTAATTAAAAAAGATTAATTAAAAGGGCCTAGTGATTGCTTATGGTGCTAAATATTTGTTTGTTTGCTTTGATAGTTAAATAATCGACTAATAAATTTGGCCATTTTAATTCCTCGACTTGATATGGGAACTATTTAGTCGTACACTTAGTACGTATCCTTCTGTATATGCTAGATTACCGTTTGTGTTGAGGATGTTGATTCGTGTACTGCGAAGTATTACTCCAATCTATCGAGCTTCATTCTTTGCCCGAAGTTAGAAAGTTGAAAGTTGGAGACGTGATAAATCTATAAGACTTAGTTTCTGTGTGAAGTTGGTTAATGCTTTTGCGTTGTTGGTGCGAAGAGACCGGGATCTATTTATCCGAAAACCACTTGGGACCAACATATATGCAATGATTGTGCGGGTTACTTGTGATGATATTGATATTCAGGATTTTCATAGTGGAGGACTGCTTGTCGATCGTTTGGAGTTAAAATCCCAATATACGACTAGTAGCAGTAGTCTCTTCGTTATGAAATACCTAATGCAAGGGATATTCGCTACTAATCCTAGGTATTTTCCGATAGGATGTGGTAGGAAAGTACCTTCGATTTGTCATGTTCTTGGACAACTTGTATCAATGTTTGTCTAACATTGCATTTTTAAAGGTTACGTACATTGGTTTTTACAAACTTACATCGGTGGTGGCGGAGAAGGCAACTTCTCTTAGCTTAACACCCTCCTTGAGACGTATGAGCTTAAGGGTTGTATTTTTTTTGAAGGCAATTAGTCGTCAACGGAAATGGCCGTGTGGCATTCAAAGTGATGTGATATGTGATTGTGAAAGGTAATCGTTACCTCGGGCCTCATCAACGGAAATGACCATAACAGGGTTAGATGTAGTAGGGCTAAGTGGGTCGCTCCCATTACGATATGATCATCCTCTTCTAGATATATCTATACACACTATGACATCGTGTGTCAAATTATTGTGGTTTGTATGCATCAAGGGCCATCGGTAAAGGTCGGTAACTAACGGGATGACATATTCGGTACCATCTAGTTATAGAGGTAGGCTGGTGTTGTGTTGGTAGAGGAACTTTGTGATGGTTTTTCGGTAGATTCCTCTAGAGATGTACTGCCAGAAGGTAGTCCCTTCACTAGGTCATTTTATGGAAATCCAAACTCCACTATGAACTTGCGGTTTTGTTTGTAATGGCATAATGAATAGCCCCGAAATGCTGTATGGGTAACCATTTTGGCTATAATTAATATTATTTGTATATACTAGACACTAGTATAATATAAGATGATTTGATATGAAATGTTTTAGTTATCGTAAGGTAAAAACATGTCCGTGTTTATTTGTGGACGTGTCTTACGTGATACTTCTGTTTTGATAAATGAAAAGTTTGGTAATTTAATAAATTCAGTTGAGCGTGTTTCTCAAGCTGGTTTATCAGACTGATCTGGGCGTTCTTCCCTTTCAATGCTCGGGTCAGACAGAGTATATTTGCAGGTTCAGATTTGGTGCTTTTGGAGCTTCAACAGGAGAGATGAAGATATTCATTTTCGTATACACCTATCTGTTTTGTTTATTCGCTGCTTAGTTGTTGCATATTATCAGCAATTGTAAGGACAGGTTATTATAACTGTCCAGGCTGATAACATATGATTGATTTTTGAACTCTGATTGATGTATGTATATACAGTTTCTGTTTCGTAAAGATCATTGATATTATATTATATGTTTTCTGCTGCGATGTGAGATTATGTATTGTTCTATTTGGTTCTAACTTCTCTCTTTCTTCTCTTCTCTTCTTCTCTCTTCTTTTCTTTCTCCTGACTTTCCGTCAGTTTGTGCTTTTTGGATAGGACATGTGTGGTTTATTGTCGATTCAAAGAGTATGGATTTGTAGGTAATCATAGAATGCATCTTTACAACCATGTATCCATTTGAAGTTTCTTTTTCCCTTCCTAATCAAATCAAAGAAAGGAATGCATTTGTCGGTAGCTCTGAAGATAACTAGACTTAAATCGACAACCTTCCCATTCAGACTTTGCACCTGTTTAATGGTCCTTGGCACTTGGATATCAAGGATAGCCTTAATCTTCTACGGATTAGTTTCTATTCCATGATCATTGACAATAAAGCCCAAGAATTTTTCGGATGAAAAACTAAATGAACACTCCAAAAGATTGATTTTCATCTCGTAATACGGGAGAACATCAAACATTTTTGCCAAGTCTCTGATGTGGTCGCTTGATCGTCATGACTTCACGAGCATATCATCAATGTACGTTTCCATTGTTTTTCCAGTCTGGTCTTTAATCATCTTGCTAACTAAGCACTAATAGGTTGCTCCGACATTCTTCAATCCAAATGGCAGTACTACCTAACAATACAACCCAACATCTGTAACAAAATGGGTATGCTCTTGATTGGGGATATGCATTAGGATTTGGTTATATCACGAATAGGCATTCGTAAAAGATAGCAATTCATGTCCTATAGTTGAATCAAACAGCTGATAAATCCTTGGAAGGGGAAAGCTATATTCTGGACATGCTTTGTTTAAATCTAAGTAATCAATGTACGTCCTCCATTTTCCATTTGCCTTCTTCGCAAGTACAGGATTAGATATCCATTCAGAATAGAGGACGTCGCAGATAAACCCATTGAGTTTTAGTATATCCACCTCCTCTTTAAGAGCGGTAGATCTCTCGGATTCATGCTTCGTCTCTTTTGCTTCACCGGACCATACTTTAGATCAATATTCAATGCATGGCTTGCAATGGCATGCGAGATTCCACACATATCAGAGTGAGTCCAAGTGAATACATCTTGGTTCACTTAGAGAAAACTAGCGAGTTCTTTCATCATGAGGGGCTGAGATATGACCCAATCATCAATACTCGTGATGGGTTGTAATGGCTGATCATGGTATCATTCGTCAGCGTAGCCAGTGCAGCCTTGATCTCTTTGGGCTCCTCTTCGTCATCTCTGATTTATATCTCTATAGAACCGATAGTGGTGCTCGAGCCAAGGCTCAAGTGCCAATAGTCAATCTTCGGTAGCTTGGACGTGGGCAGATTTATCCATACCCTTTTCCTTGCATTGAGCTTCCCGACAGATGTCCATAAACAACTCCTGCACCATTATCCATCAGAGACTTTGGAATTAAACACCATGGGGCAAGAGCTTCCGGGAATTCAGTCAATGCCGGTCGGCCAAGAAAAACATTGTATGCAGAGTCAACATCCAAAATAATAACGGTAGGATTCACACTCTCCTTTGCTCCCCTTCTACCAAGTCAATAGGTAATTCCACATATCCAATTACTTCAATTTCAATGTCAATAAAAACCATGAATATAAGCTTTAGATGGTTCTAAGTCTTTAGCATCCATTCTAATCTGATCATATACCTTTTTGAAGATTATATTCATTGAACTTCCATAATCAATCAAAAAACTTCTCGCTAACACAAGACCAATCATAGCTGAAATGACCATCGGGTCAATTGTTGGAGCCTCTACTTTGTCAATATCCCTGTTTCTAAGTACAATATCATTCGCCATGATGCGCTGTTGTTTTTGTTGGAGCTCCATCTTCCATATTCGAACAACAATCAAAATTTACATGCCTTATTATGCTACCATAACGCTCCATCTTTTACCGACTCCTATTCGCAGGATATAGTCCTCCAATTATCGTATTTGTCACTGGTCTTCCACCGGTCTATGCAGGCACCTCAGCCCCATATGGAGCTTGTCCTCAGTTGGGGTCAGATGTCCCCTATCTGGCATCCTGCGGGGTTTTCACAAACTGCTCCGATTTCCTTTCCCGAATGAGCTTTTCTAAAAAATCCTGGAGATGCCCGCATTTATTGTATTATGTCCATAACATTCATGGAACCGAGAATATTTCCCAATATGTTTCTACTTTTCTGTTGACTCCTTTGTAGGCAAATTCCCATATTGCATGACAGGCAGTTTTCCAACTAGCCAATTGCTAAACTTGGATTCTGGATCAATTCCTCTCATCACGACCATAAGTATAGCATGATCATTTATGTTACTGACCTTCATTGCAGTGCTATGAAATCTCTCCAAGTAATCCTTCAATGACTCCCTGGGGCTTGGATCATATTGGAAAAGGACATCACGTCCTTAGGATAAGTCGCGTGCATTTAAAATTTCTCTACAAACTTGGTTGCCAACTCATCGAATCTCGAAATTGACCATGGAGGTAGTCTCGTGAATCACATCTTTGCAATCTCGGAAAGGGTTATGGGAAAGCGTCTACACTTCGTCGCGTCACTACCTTTCGTAGAATCCATCAGCCATTTGTATCTCATAATATGCTGCATGGGGTCAATTTTCCCTCGTAGGCAGGCATTGATGGCATGTTCAACCTTCTTGGGTATTTCGCATGCACAATGTTATCAGTAAATGGGGTATGGCTTCTCGAGGTTTCCTGGTCATCATTAGTCAAGTCTTGGTTCTCTCTCACCAACTGTCTGACCAATGCAGATAAGTTCGACGTCAAGAAGGGGGTGCCAAGTGATGGTCGTGCTCCCTCTACGTGAATGGTCTGGCTGACGTCTACGGGTCGTTTCACTCCTTCTTGGTTCACCATCCACTTGATGCGAACCTTGAATATTTATCTCATTATCGTTTCGGTGGGGTACCTGGTAAGCATTCATCGAACTCCACTATCCAAGCTTCCGGGAATAACTCCAGTGCGATTCCCCAAGTGTAATAAGGCAATCCCTCCTCTAAAGGAGGGATCGGTACCGATGCTTAGGGAGGGATCAGAACCGATCGGTCTTGGCAGACCATATTGGTCTAACAAGAGGCGCTCCAATGTTTTTGCATAATATCCTTCAACCCTGCGACGCCTATGGTACTTATCTGCTGAACTTGAACTTTATGATGACGAGTAAGAAGTGGGATACCTTCTGGCCTTCCCATGCAATTGTTAAGTAATCTAGTTCATTAGGTTAATATTAGTCTGAATTTATTGATTTGGTTGTTGATGACTTTCCATCGACCCTCTCTTAGATTATAAAATTCATCTCTGGTTATAGAATCGGCAGGGTTTTGAACTTCAACCAAATCAATATTCAACTTTGTAGGTTGACTGCTTAGGCCTCTTTGATGAATGCTTGTAGTCTCATTTACATCCACATTCTGAGAAGTAGATCTAGTATGTCTCACCATTATCAATCTCCTTACTTAGATTTCAGCAAGTAGTGTTAGCAACCATTTTAATATAATTACGGATTTCCTTTGGGGAATTTGCCCAATCCAGTAGCAACAAAGTGGATCCTAACGGGCTGAGAATCAGGTTCTTAGTGAAAACGCCAAAAAATTTGCAGCTAAATTGGTCACAAACACCCAGGGATATATTTATCTAGAGAAGTAAATGAAGAAAGTAAAACTAAAACTAAGGAATAGAATAAACTAATAGGAAAATCAAAGCAATAATCAAGAATATAGGAATTTATAGTGGTTCGGCGTTGTATGCCTACGTCCACTTTGAAGATTATCTTTATCGATTCACTAACAATTTGATTACAGCAGCAAAAGTAAGGAAAAACCTTGATTATTATAAAGACTCAAGTAACTAGCAGCATAAAGATCCTCAGAATGAAGCCTTAAGCCAATATTTATAGGCGAAGGTGAACACCAATATAAGAACCCTAGTTTGGAGATTACCTGTATATAATAAATTATAATGGAAGTTATATTTTAATATTGTAAATTAAAATATGATTGGAAATTTTAAATTGTTTATTTGGAATAAACAATTAATTTTGTAAATAAAAAGAGAAAAATAAAGTTTGAAACTTTATTTTGTTTATTTGGGTATAAATATGGGATTAAATGTTGATTGGATAAGTATTTGGTTTAAATAAATTGAAATATTGGGTATTTATTAGTTTGGGGATAATAAATTAATTAGGTGATGTATTTCAATGTTAAATTGTTGAAATAAATATAAAGTAATGGAAATAAAGTTTTAAAAACTTTATTTTAAGAATTTGAGTAGAAAATAATCAAATTGCAATTTTATTTAGGTAAATACAACAATATTGAAAAATATTGCCAATATTAATCTTTTACTGATTTTAAAAAGGAGATATGTGAAGTAATTATGCATTTATTGATATAAAAGAGTGAAATGTGGTTTTAAAAAATAATATTTTGATGATTAAAAAGAGTTAAGATGATTTATGGTAGTTTATTTGACAAGAAAAAAAAAATTTGTACAAAATGTTGAATTGAAAATAGTGTTTTTGTAATAAAATATTGTAAATGGTGTAAATTGTGAAATATTGTTGAAAATAAGGTTTTATTTGTTAAATAACTTTTTATCGTTGAAATAAATTTTATTTTGTTACAATGACAATTTTATTCCATACAAATAAGATGTATGCATTTTTTAATTTTAAAATGAAGAAGTAAGTGTATATAGTGTTAAATAGGAGAAAATGTGCTTAAAGTTTTATATTTTCTCTAAGTATTTTTGGCTTTGGGCTTAATAAGGTTTGGAATGGGATCCAAAGCCCATCCTCTAGAGGCTTCTAGGATGAGAGAAACTAACAGTACGTTAGTTTCGTCTCCTCGTTCTCAGAGTAATTTACACTAAATGAAAATAGAGTAAATTAATAGATGCCTCAAAATAAATCCTATTTCCACCCAATTTTGCTGCAAGATTTAAGAAGATAATCATCAAAAAAAGAATAGAGAAAGGTAATCTCCATCCAATACCAAAAAGTTTTCATCAAAACTCTTTGAATTGAGATACAAATTGTATGTAATATTTTTGTTCCCTGTTGCATGCTACTGTCTCAGCTTATACAGGTTATTAAAGGTTATCTCTCCACTAAAGCTTTCATCTTCCAACTGAAATCACTCAAAAATCTTTCCATCTGCTAAGGTGATTTAAAAACTCACATCTGCTAACAAGAATCTTTCTTTGTTGCAAAGAAATTACTAAGAGATGCTCTGTATATGTTTAATTATCTCAGTTGTTGTTTTATTGAATTTCTTGTTTCTGGTTGCCATTTTGAGTGGCCATAACTCTTTGATTTTCACTTGAATTGCTGCCAGTTCTTTTCCAGAGTGTAGTTTAGTTGTTGCATGTTAAATTTCATTCCAAAACTCAATCGTTTGCTATGCTAAATCATCACTGGAAAATCAACACGGAGCAGAAAATTCGAACTGCAACATTTCCGTAGCCTGGTTCGACAGGGAGTCGACTAGCCTATCAACCACGTCCTCTTAGAGGTCGACCTAGCACTCGACCTGATAGGGCATGGGGTCGACCCCTTGTCGACCCATTCACCTATGTAGCTTGGCCTTGTTTCTTTAGTTATTCGCAGCAATTGACCCTCTTTTGCTATGATTTTGTGGCCAATTATTTTGCAATTTTCATGATTTTTTTGATGATGGTTATGGGCTATGATATCCATCAATGGATTAGCCAAGTTTGGAGGAATTTGAAATTAAAAATTTGAACTAAATTCGATTTGAATTCGAATATCGATTTAGTGTATTACCTTCGTATTTCTTCGATTTCAAGCACTATTTCTTCCAAATAAATTTTACGAAAATTTCTAAATAGTTTGGGTTTTGAAATATTTATTATAAAATATTTACAAATTATTTTTAAATTATTATTAAATTATTTTAAACTATTTTAAATATATTCAAGCAGAATTTTCAACAAAATTTCAACTCCAAATGATTTCAGAAAATTATTTTAAATTCTCGTTTTCTTAAGTAATTTATTTTATAAATAATATACATTATTTTTACACTTTTTGGATATATGAGAAAGAGAATTAAATGGTTCGGTAAAATATGTGTTATGGGACACGTGAGTTTACTTTATCGGCTAATTCCGAACTTGTACGATCGAAACTATTCGGGGTTGAGTTATTTAGCCAATTTATGGCAAGTTTTTAAGATTATAATTCCTATCTTTAGGAATTATCAGGGAAGACCAATATTTGGTGACTTATGGTTTTTGATCTCCTATTCTAGAGTATGATCTATGAGAACCCGTTATAGTGTTTTACTCGCCAATGAGATGAGGCGAGATATGATTTTCTGAGGATTTTGATTTAATGATGTTTTCTAGTGTGGCATCGACTAGCAGTTAGTAAAACGCTAAGTGCGAACGTGTGGTATAGGATGCACATTAACACTTTTTGGGTTCTTATCTGAGAGTTTGTGACACATTCACGATGTTTACCTGTACTGTAGACCTTCGGGTCATCACGATGTTCTACGAGTTCGGTCATCATGATGTTTTACGACTTCAGTTGTCATGATGTTCTATGACTTCGATCGTCATGATGTTTTACGACTTTGCTCTTCACGATGTATTACGACTTCGGTCGTCATGACGTATTACGAACACAGTCGTCTAAGATGGATACCTATAATATATATATATATATATATATACACTATTGGTTTGAGTTTGGCACGTGCAGCATTGCTTCGACATGCAATCAGGGATCTGGCCAATCTAGGTTTTCTGAGTTTTATTATAATTTCACAATTCGAGATACCATTTGTACATAAATAGCCTAGAGCTATATGAGATGTTATACATATATGGTGATTTCATTTATATGATGTTTTGAACTCTTATTGAGTTCCTTGAGTTTTGAACTTTTGTGATTCCCTGATTTTGAGTATATATATTTATATGGCGATGAAATGAGGAATAATTGAGTTGGAGAATTTTATGGTTCCTCTTATGGTTATCATGCTGCTTATTTACATTTATGTTGAATAATCTTGAGTAGGAATCATTTATGGTATGTCAAACCTATTCATGAGTTATTGTTGACCCATAATACCATTGCCACCCCTGGAAGTGTGAATAGGACTTACATTTTAATCATTCCTTTCTATTTAAAAGAATGTTTCCCTTATGCATATATATCCAATTATCTCTTGCTAATATCAAATTCTAGTTAGGCTGACTATGTATTTATTACTTAGGTCAGATCGAGTTCCAGGTTAGATTTTGGATCTTTGCTAGCTATGTCTTTTGGACTTCTCCTTCGACTTTGGATAAATGGCATAGTTCTTGTGTAGTACTCATTTTTATTGGGAACTTTGTGTTGTATCTATTCTTTTGTGGGGATATATGTATATATTGTTGTTGAATACAACTTGTGACTCGTTTTATTACATTTGATGTATGTGTATATGTATATTATCCATTTTGTTGTTCTGTGACTTGAAGTTGTTATAGTTATTATATTTTGTTTCTGAATCGATCCTGTAGCCACCATAGTAGTGTATTAGATAGGAATTAAATTTTTCGAACACTTGAAATGAAACGAAAAAAGAGAGTATCAAATCGACATACCTAGCTCTTATCTAATGTAATACTATGATGGTCGCCCTTAACCAGCCCTATTTTCCGCATCAGCGGACAGAATTACCTAATAATTCTCATTGTCAATGTGGGTCTCGGGGTGGGGCTCACAACCAATCTCTTTGAAACTTCAACTATAAGACCTCATAATGCATATGAGCCAACCATAGTGGTCGCTAAGCCTAAATCCCAATGAAGAGGGATCGGTATCGATCCCTTCATTGGTCGATTCTTGGGTAGTGATCCCTATGGTGGCTTTTTAATGCTTAGATATGTTGGCTTTTCAAATATCAAGTCAATTGGACTAGTGGAGCTCATGCTATGGACTGATCTTTGATTCAACCCCACTTGTGAGCTGTTTTTTGTTGGACCCTTCAACTAATTATATTTCGTTCCCCCTTTCTTTGGCCATTTGACATGCCATCCCTAGGGTAGGTCCCTAAAGATCCATGTACCTTGCTCTCCAAATCTCAACTGCTTTGGACCTTTAGATCCCAAAATATTGACTGCTGAAGGCAAGAGTGCACTTAGTTTTTGGCATGTTCCTGTCCATTCTTAGTGTACTCAAGTGTACCGATCCCTTGCTAACTATCAAGCCGCGACGATCGCTCTTATAAGCTATGTCGATCGCTTCCTTCTGAGTTGATGCATGCCTTCCCAAGCTAACAAGCCATACCGATCCATATACCTTCTTCTATGTCGAATCCTCCTTTGCGTCGACCACGCTGACCCCATGCCTATCCAATCATGCTGATCTCAATAGCACTATCAAGCCATGCTGATCCCTTATTTTTCTAAGCTAAAATCCAAATTTCAAGCATCCTGCATGTTTATCTGCCAATTTCGCTCAATTTTGGCTTTATATAACCATCCGTTCTTTACTTCTAGGTCCTTCAACCATTGCTTCGTAGTCATCGTTCGTGATAACAGTCAAATCTATCTTGTGCAATTGATCATTATAGCTAGGTGAGGATACCGGATAACAATTGTCTTCAACGTGTCTTCACTTTCAAACGTGTATATTGGTTCGAGGTGGTTTTCAGATAGGATTCATACAAATCCGATCCTGGTTTTTCCGCATTAATTATCGATAGAAGATGTCAAGTATATGGGTCATTATTATTTAATTTGTCAATATCTTTTATCTAGGTAAAGTATCTTCTTAAAGGTATATATCTTCAAACCATTTTCATTTTTTGGCATATATGGGATTATTAAACCACTTTCTAATTTTCGAAATACCAAATCATTTCTCTTCAATTACATTGGAAAACATTGTTAAATAAAAAGAAATCCATAGAAATTATACTAATTATGGTCAATACTAATTTCCATATTCAACCCATACTATTCATCGAATAACGATGAAATACCTTTTAAATTCATATGCATAGTATTAGTTCCCTCCTCGAAATTAATTCTGAATTTAACCGGGATGTTACCTATATCACCAAACATCTTATTATTGTAAAATCTGTTTTAGTCTTTGAAAAACTCCAAATCTCCAAATCAAATTTGTTATCCCCTTCTTCAGGCCAATCCGGCTAGCTACTGGTTTCCAAACCCAAGCCTAAAGACTATCTCTCTGTCACTCATAAGGCGGTCAAGTTATTTGATTAACTCTAAATACTTTAAAATACTTTATTATTTATTTAAAGAACATTTACAAAGGATTCGAAAAAGAAAACCTAAGTTTAGATCTTATTTTAGAAATTTCCAAATTTCTTTGTTAAAATGCCAATGAATAGCGCTTTTAAGGGCTTCGTATCGCAAATCCCATTTTACATCTTTTATAATGTTTCAACATACTTTCAAAATTTATCTTGTATTTTTAAAAAATTTAAAATATCTTTTTTTAAGAGTTGAAATCCATATTTTATGAATTGTCAAAATGCGTTGACTTTAAAAACTTGATTTGGACATATCTCAAATTATATAAATCAAATCTTTCGTTCCTTCTTTTGGAAACTATAGTTATAAGAGTCTAGAAAATTCTTTATTCGAATAATTTCGAGCTATATTCTAGTCTACCTATTGATTTAACTTTTATGGCGCGAAATCATAAACGGCCATTGTCCGACGCACCTATTTGACTCTAATTTCATAACTTTCCAAAACTTTGTCGAAATGAGTTTTAATTTTTGTAAAACATTTACAAACCATTTTAAACTATTTTTATTCAAGTTTAAAGAGGTTTAACTATATGGTAACATTTTTATAATTCATAAGAGAAAGTGTTTTCTTTTTGTAAATTTGACCTGTATTTTCTGGGAATTATTTCCATAACCAAGCAAATATTATCTCATCCAAAACATGATGATCAAACATCGAAAAACTCGTAGCGAACGTATTATACCATCACATGATTTATAAAATATAATAGTAGAGTTTCTCACTTTTATATGACATATTTAACTATATATCACTATTTATTTCTTCAGCAATCATCAAGCATCATTAATTAACCAACCAAATATCATAACCAATTTTAGTAATCATGTTAACTTATTTAAAAACATTTCACTATTAACTTATAGTTATGAGAAATATATTTTTAATCAAGTACTCACGATTATAGCATTCCCTCCGTAACTTCTTCGAATTACTTCGGTGGCATTCTGCCAACACTTCTCTCTACTTTCTTCACTCCATAGCTTTGATCTCCCTCCTTCACCTAAATAGAGCTTAAACATGCATGGGATAGAGGTGGATGCTCAGCCATGTGGAATGGTGGTGGTACCGGTGGGTTTCACAAAGATAGAGGAGTGTTTTGGCACTTGTTTGGACTTGAAACGATAATATGTGTATGTATATTTATATAAATATATCTTCTTGCTGTATTCTTTTGCATTATTCTTATTAAGAAGAGAGGCCTTCATGGAAGCCATTAGAGAGCTCAAGAGAGAAGAAGAGAGATTGGAAGTTGAATGTGTATGAATTATGAGAGGTATAGGTAGGTATTTATAGTATTTCGTGCCTTAACCATGAATTAATCACCAAAAATATCTCCAACATCATCATGCATCCCCTTCACTTCCTTGGTCATGATTCCCCCTCCGACATAACTACAATCTCATCTTATCCCCTCCCTTAATGTTTAAGTAAAGCATATTTTGACTTTTGTTTATAAATATCACGATATTTTCTCCTCTTTACCCTAAGTAAATTTTTAAATGTATTTGCATGTATTTATGCACATATATGTCTCATTTGACAAACAATGGTGCAACCTTCGATTATAACTTTTATTTGGTGAACCGTTGAAAATCCAAAATCCAAATTTCAATCATATTTTCACTTCTTTGTTAAACTATTAAATTATAAACAAATCTAAAAAATAGTTTTTCCATATTCGTAGAATAATTAAAAAATGCACAATTGAATTACAAAACTATTTTTATAAATTATACACAGTTGTTGCAAAATCCTATAGTTAAATTGCCAAACTGCGTTGAAATTTGGATATCTTAGTGTGTCTATGTGCGTGTATATATTTATAAAACTATTATAAATCACTTATTTTCGTTAGATCATAATAAAAATGAATTATTTATCATTTGAAATAATTATTTGAACATTTAAATACCTAAAATACCAAAACTTTTCTTAGATGCTCATTTTAAAAATAATGACATCATTACTAACATCATAATTATTTTTGTTTACAAAAATGGAAAAATATTTTTATTCCTTTTTTTCTAAATAGTTAAATATATGTGTAAAAAGATCATGCACGGCTTTTGACGGTAAAAAATGGTTTTTCAGTAAAACAATTTTCGATCATATTATCGACAGTTTTCCAAAGAATATATTTTTGTAAACATTTTTCCAAAACAAAATCACCTTTATTATTTATCACATAAAACATTATTATTTATGTTTAATAAACCTATATTGGAATATTTAAAATTAATTAAATATCCTAAATCATAGTGATAAAATTATCGATCGTTATAGTACATTTAGGACAAACATGAATTAGTCGGCTTTGCCTAACACTTTTGGCCTTGGGAATGCATGATGGGTTTGGTCTTGGGGTTGAGAAGCTAGGTCAGTAGATTTACTAACTGAGGTCTACCATTCACCTAGAAGTTACCAGTAGTTGTGTACAAATGTTATTGATGTTGGACATATCCAGCCATAGGACCCGTGAGGAAGGGATATGCTTTGTAGATAGGTAAAGGAAAATATACTAAGGATTCTCCTTAGATTTGATGTATTAAATGGTCCAAGTGCTTTTAAAAAAAAGGGGTCTAATTCAATTCTGATGAGGGGTAGTAAGTAATCGAAAGAGGAATTTTCCTTGAATAACTTAGGTTAGTCTGCACAGGATTTCAATGTGGAAGGTCGATGGGCTATGTCGGTGTTGTTATCAGACTGTTATTTAGTAGTATGGCTAGAATATAGGATTTGACCGCCAATGGTACTGTACAGTCATTAGCAAAGACTCGAGTTATTCCTTGACAGATTTTGCTTCCTACTAATGTAAAATCTACACAGGATACATAAAGATCTCAAAGTTTTATTTATTGTTTTTTCGTTTATTTGGAGGAGGTAGGCTAGTTAACCCTTGGACGAGTCTTTGAGTTGCATTAGTGATACGATAATAAATTATATATTATTATTTTAAATCCATATATATGAGTCTCCAATCTTTGTAACTACGATTGACTAGCATCGATGTTGCGAATGGCCTATTTCGGGGCCTTAAGGTAGTAAATGGCCAACATGTCTTCCTCCTCCCTATTTAAGAAGCAAAAAGTGGCCAAGATTTTGGATAAATGTTGTTGGATATATATGTTACAGGCATATATAAATATAATGATACCTTGGAGAAGGTTAGGTTAAGCATATCGTACATGCACATAAGATTTAATGGATTAGCCGTAAATAATAGACATAACATTTAAATGGAAATTAATTAGCATCAATTAATGGGATGAGTAAAGTGTGTAAGTTTCTAATCACTAGATCGTTGTTTTGACCCTCTCCTTATAATGACCTACGGATTAGATTTAGAAGGACTGGATGTTGGAATAAGATGGGAACGGTAGATGATGAAGTCTTCTTATTTATGCTCGAAACTGGCGAGGCAATTAAATAAACAAGGAATAATATTCTAAGGTAGTAGCCTTAGTCAATACTTATGTTATATTATACTTTTCAATTTTGTTCTGAGTTTATATTTATCGCACTCTAATATACTTGGATTTGTTATAGGTTACCAAAACCATGATCCATCCCCTAATTGAGATGGATTTTGATTTAGTTGAAATTCGGGCCCATTAAGGTGTCGGTTGTTATACATACTAAATGTGATGACCTCCCTCTACCTCTGATGCCTAATATACAAATATGTGATACCATGGGGTGGGTTGTATGAGTATTTGACCAATGGGGGGAAGCAGACAAGTTTAAAGTAACAATAAATCAATCCAAAACTTATAGAACATATCACTATGCATATACAAAATATGTTAACAATATTGATGTAAAACATGCAAGACAGTAGTATAACCAAATGAACCGAAATAATAATTCATATCATAGTTAGTAGGTTGATCAGATTATACACAAAAAGGACTGGTAATATAGTTTATACATCTATATCAAATATACTCTAAATAACCGTCTCTAATAATAAATAAGTACTAATATAACTCCATTGCAATATACATCGATATATAACAGTGGCTTCAAATATAGATATATGAAAAAACAACAACCTCCTACTCGTCCTTCACATAGCTCCACACATTATCTCATACATGTTTGATAATCTACTCATTTAAAAATACGCTCGATGATAAGAAGCAATGCAAATAACATTGGGTCCAAAAAGTTTGGTATGAACGGTTTATAATCATAGAAAAGTATAAGTGGTAAAAATCATAAAGAGGAACATATGGTATGGAGGACCATATGTGACATGTCCCTACATCCAGCAAAATAGCATATAACATTAAGATGTGATAAATTTTCATCATCATTATCATCATATGGGTCTACTAATTTAGGTATAGTCTAGAGTGTCTAAGTGAAAAATCGATAATAACTACATAGTATGACATCCTAACAATCAAAGATAACCATGACAAATATAGCAAACATGGGAACCATCAAACCTCTTTGTATCTCTCCTTCAAATGCCATTTGACATAAGATAAACTTGTATGATCACCACATATGAGCAGCGACTACTAAACGTCGTGGTTATGACGACGTTTGAAACCATGCCACTTTGTAAGGTTAGGAAACTAGACCATCCTATAAAGTTTTAAGTTAAATAGATCACCTGATTTGTTTTTGTAGTGAGCATCCTCATCGGCCCCTTCTTCCCAAGCATACATCTAAACCTATGAGTTATCAATGATCCTTTTGGCATATATCTCTGTAGTAGAACTACCATGTATGTTCTATGCATTAAGTTCACTCCACATTGAATTTGCTTCACCGGACTATCACTCTTGTCTAAATAACTCTCATCATCAATTTGTCGAATTTCTAAACATTCCCTTGGTCACCTTAATAGTCCCAGAGTCATCCCTATGTCAACTATAAAAGCACCCCATGCAAAACCCGATGTAGTTCTCGGGCATTACTAGGTTTTCCTTATGTCCAAAAATTCTAGCACCATTTATCTGCCTTAACCCATATCTTGCAAACTACTCATCATTAGCTTATGCGATCAATCATACACGATCATCTAGGCTTTCTCCATATTTCCCCAAAGTCAACATCAATTGGTACCTATCAAGATCGATCTATGTTGATTGATTTAGCTATATACTTCAACTCCTTCATCCTCTTACTATAAGTTGATTGGGTCCTTAGTTTGATCGGAATATGTGTTGAATTTTTGCCTTTATGTCTCGAAGTAGCCTATTCCTTTAGTCATTTCACATAAAACTCTGGTTTACTTGCATAAAAAAACATGCATAACACGAGTAACTCGATGGGTTACTTAGCGAATTTTAGGCTGAGTTACTATCCGAAATCTACTCTGATCCATCTCTGAACCTCTCATCGATCTATGTGTTGTCTCCTTTTCATCGATTCATCAAAGTTGTTATAACATCCTAGATCTTCCATTCATTATGAAACTAAAATATTGTAGTATGTCGATAAGTCATTCCTTCTACACAAGATCCTTGCAAAGATACCAATTCAATTACCAAATTAGCTAGTGAAAAGCATTTCATCCAATTCTAACATGCAAACATATATTGTAACAAGTACAACACCATCATATAATGGAAAAGCAAGCAATTACATCCATATCCTAATCTAACATTTATATCATCAATCATATGGCACAATTCCGTGTTTAAACCATTTCAAAATGGTGGTTTAGAAGAGAATGTCTATGTCATTATCAGAGGTTTTTGAGGTAAATAGGAGTGGCGACAAGGCAAGCAGACACTTGTGATCAATTTATTGTCTTAAGCAAACATTAGATAGTTTGAATAAATGAATCGACAAGGTAATCAAAAGAATAGCTTTAGTAAAAACATAAAGAAAGCATGTATATGTAGGTGTTAGTACCAAAATATTGCACCAGCACCCAAGAGATTTTATAGAGAATGAAAATGAAGAAAAAGTAAATGAAAATAAGGAAAAACAAAACAACATGCATTTTTAGTGGTTCTTCCAATCGTTGCATACGTCTATTCGAGATTTTAATTGATAATATCTATGTTTTACAAGTGCTGTTCCTAAGGTTCAATGCCACTCGATAAGCAATTGCAAGAAAGGTTTAAAGTTGCAAGAGAGCTCAAAGATCCCCAAAATGATGCCCCTCCACGCTTATTTATAGTTGTAGGTCCTCAAGAAAAGCTATATCACGTCCTCCTCTATGTTCTCTATGATCTAGCAATAGTTGTACTCGAGAAGACGTGGCCTTATCCGCAAACAGCCACGGATCGATATTGATCCATAGGATCTTCCTATTGAGCCTCCTGGCCACTTTGGGATGAAGCAAGATATCGTTAGCTTTGTGTTTTCAAACTTGTTTGGACTGCTATGAGTTTGTATTTGAAACAATTGGATGGATGTAACGACCCCACCACGATGCCCAGATTAGCAAAGAACATTACAAGGAATGTCGTCTGCTAATACAGAGAATGCAGCTTGTTAAGGGCGATCAAATGTGAATATATCTTTATACTGATGCTGGCACGTCATTTATACCTTTTCACTTAATATCTAAATTAAATATGACGTGTACAATATTAATACAAAGTAATAGACACATCGATTTCTCAAAATCAGAACAGTATATCATACAAATAATAGCCACAGATCACAGTTGAATAAATCTCAATTTATACAATACAAATTATTTAATTTACAAAATGAAATACTAAACTCGATTGTTATACAAATTTATCAATTCTCTAATCCCAATTATACATTTTATATACAAGGTCAAAATTCCTAAATGGGATAAACTAAAAGTCCAAACTTTTATCTTCTTGCTAGAACAACCATTCAAAGGTCAATCTACCCTGCAACCTGAAAAGTCTCGGCCTGACCTGAGCAAAATAGCACCCGGTTCAAACTATCTCTAAATATCCAAAAGGGTGAGAACAAGATAAAGCACATGAACAAATAACATATAAGCAAACACTGATGTTCAAGATTGAATTCACAGAACAAAACATAATATCTCTAGGCATGCAACTATAAATGATTAACTCGGTACATGGTGTCATAAACACGAACTAGTTACTAAACACAAAATCACAGAATTAACTGAACATCAATCACAAGACACAAGAACATATATTTATTTCACGCACACGACACAAGAATATACATGTATATGTGTGTGTGTGTGTGTGTGTGTGTGTGTATGTATGTATAATAGTGGACATGAACGTGATTCGTCCTATTTGCATTTAAGTGATGCCAGGCTACCAAAATAAACAAGTACAAGCATGGTGCCTGGCTACAACACAAAAACTGGTATATTATCAATACTAATATATATATATATATATATATATATATATATTTATAGTGCTGAGCATTTTTAAAATATAGAGTGCAAGATATAGCTCTTAGTTCAAAACAGTTCATACCAAACGACTTGTGAAATCTACCGCTAATATACATAGGTTTGTATATCTTTGTACTTATCCTGTTATCCAAAATATGAATCTTTATCAATTTAGAAATCAGTTTCAATAGGTATATAGTAATCTATAAAAATATAATTCACAAAGTTATGAAATACTTTCTTAAGTACCCAAGAGTCTGATTAGAAAAACAAGTGTGACAATATAAATTGCTAAACAAAACTTTAACCATTATGGGTTTATAACCAGATTTCTAATATATGCAAATCATATTTAGTAAAAAAAAGCCAACAATTGGAAACAATCAGGGACAAAATTCAATGCGCAGCCATACAAAGAAATAAAGGTATGTGCATGAGCAACTCCTTGAAACAAGGAATGCCCAACTAAAATAACAAGGATGTACAAAACAAGAGAATAGGAAATAAATATGTGATCCTATTTCATATTAACAGGCAAGGATGAAACAAATCAAAGCATAGGTATGGAAGACTACAAATCAAAGCATAGGCATGGTGCGCATTAGGCCTGTCAAAATTCAATAAACCCATTTAACCCGACCCATTTTACCTTATTTTAGATAATCTTGGGCCTTTTTCAAATTATTTTCAAAGCAACCCATTCAACCTATTTACTTTCAACGTAACCTGTTTAACCTTCTTGCCGACTCCACGCAGTAACATTTCAAACCCTAAATCAATGGCGATTGCTCGTCATTTTGTCGATTCAAACTATTCTTTTGTCGGGTCGAGTTCATTTCTTCTTCTTCACACCTACGAGTCTTCCTCACGTCGATTTTGATCCCAGCAAGCAAGGAAGAGGTTCGGAGGAAAAGAGGCATAAAGGTATTTCGTCGATTTAACTTTTTTCTGTTATTTGATTTGCTTACGATTTGTTGCTTTGTATTATTTGTTAATTTACTGTTTTAGTTGTTTTGGTTTTTTTTTAGTTTTTATTTGTTGGCCAAATTTGTATCACGAGACGAATATTTCTGAGGCATTTATTTCTTTCTTCTCAATAATAAAATTTTATAATAATATGATTTGTCGCTTTTAAGTTTGCATAGAATGAAAATCAGTAAGTTTTAAAATAATATTTGGCCTCTCGTTGGTCATTGTGGAGATCATGAATTTTTGTTTGTCCTTGTTTTTCCACAGTTGATGCTTCAGCAATCTGTGATAGCTCATTTATTTCATTTATATGTTCATATATGCTTATTTTACCTTCAGGCTCCTTTTTATATTTTACTGTAATTGTTGTACGCTAAGAATTGTTATTTAAACCTGGAACTTTTAGGCTTTTATCATAATCTGCTGCCGTGTTGCTTATATTTGAATTGCATCTGGGAACATTTGATCTGTGTCATCAAAATTCGACACAGTTTCATGGCATTTTAATTCAATCTTAGCATTGCTATCAGTGCATTTCTGTTATGCTGTCTTATTGCCTAACTTGAGTTTCCAATTATATGTCTGTTGACTTGTACGCATACATCCTATTGGACTACCACACAAACTTTATTTGCTTTGGCCAGTGAACTACTATTAAGGCAAACCGGATGAAGTTGCCTTATATAATTCTGAAGAAATCTGAAACCAAATTTTCAAAACTTGCCTTTAGCATTCTACTTAAAACAACAGCGTGTTTATAAAGCTAAGTATATACTGTCATATGGTCGCTTTTGTTTAATATTTGGTTATGTTTAGTGATTTCTAGGCATTTTACATTTGGATGCATGATGGTTTGGTTTGTTTGTGGTGTAGCAAAAGGCACATATAAAGTGATTGAAACAAGAGCAACTGTTTTACAAGTGATTGAAGAGGAGTAGGGGAGTTGAGGGTAGTTGATACATAAGAATGTAAGCACAGGAATATAAAGTGCAAACACAAATACAAAGGAATGAAAACAAAGTAATAAAAATTTAGGAATGGAACACGGACATATATGAAACTTTCTTGCTGCCTGTACCTTCTTTTAAATTTGTAGATGCTTTTATTTTGTAACTTTTCTGTGATACTCAATATACTGCCTGTACATGCTTTTTCAGAAGTGCTGCTGTTTTACATGTACCTTATTTAACCCTTTTATATTTAACTGTAACTATAATTTTAATTTACATGTGCACTTACAGATTTTTACAATATGGATATTGTTGACCAAGATGCTCAATTAAGAAACACACCGGAGTTGGCAGCAGATGTAGATTCGGTGGGTAGCTCTTCAAGAAATAAGCGACAAAAGTGTACGTATTCTGATGTTTGGAAATACTTTGAAAAAAATGAAACTATTGAGGGTCAAAAACGTACTTTCTTTTGCAAAAAATGTAAAAGAAAATATATATGGGGTGGTACCTATGGGACTAAAAATTTATTGAATCATGTAGAGAAGTGTCCCTTAATCGATAAAAGCATAGAGGTTAATCAAAGAAGTGCTTTTGAACAAAAGAAATATAGAGACTTGATGGCTAGAGCAATTATACAACATAACCTACCCTTCAAATTTGTTCAATATGACCGCATTCGTGAGATTCATTCCTACTTGAACAATCAAGTGGAGCATTATTCAAGAAACACTTCGTGTTCCGATGTTATGAAAGTATATGAGAATGAAAGAGTCAAACTTAAGGATTTTATAAAATCATGTAGTGGAAGAGTTAGTTTAACATCTGATTTATGGACTTCAGTAAATACGGATGGTTTTATAACTCTAACCGCTCATTTTATTGATAATGAGTGGAATCTACAAAAGAAATTGTTGAATTTTTGTTTAATGGCACCTCCACACTCGGGCTCGGCTATATTTGGAAAAATTTCGAGTATGTTGGTTGATTGGGAAGTAGTCGATAAAATATTTGCATGCACTCTAGATAATGCATCTGCTAACGATAAATTCGTTGATTTACTGAAATCACATCTTTGTCATAGAAAAGCAATGGTTGCGGATGGACAATTTTTGCATGTCAGATGTGCCGCCCACGTGCTAAATTTGATAGTGCAGGATGGTTTAAAATGTGTCGCTTCTTTCTTAAGTAACATACGTGAGAGTATTAAATATATCAAGGGTTCTCAATCTAGAAAGAAAAGTTTCGTCGAATGCATAACCACTCTTTCATTAAATGACGTTAGGAAAGGATTGCGTCAGGATGTTCCTACTAGATGGAATTCAACTTTTATAATGCTTAAAAGTGCAATACATTATGAACAAGCGCTTTACCGTCTTAAGCTTATTGATTCTAGTTATAGTTATTTTCCAACATCCGAAGAATGGATCAAAGCAAAGAGAATTTCACGGTTCTAGGAGTTTTTTACGATGCCACTTCATTATTTTCCGGCGCAAATTATCCAACGGCTAACTTATTTTTTCCAAAAATTTTCTTGGTTCATTTTACTTTGAAGAAGTGCACGGAAGAGAATGATTTTATGTCTCACATGGCAAGTGAAATGCTCAAAAAGTTTAATAAATATTAGAGTGAATTTAGTGTGCTACTTTCCATTGCTTGCATCTTTGATCCGCGATACAAAACAAATTTCGTTCGGTTTTCTTATAACACATTGTATGGCGACTGCTTAGAGTTTGAAAGGGTGGAAAGAAAGTTGGAAGCACTATATGATGAGTATAGGGAAAGGGTGAGAAAAGAATCATCCATTGAAACATGTGTCGTGGAAATCGTGGAATCCACACAATCATTTACGGGTCCTTACTCGCAAGAATGCGAAGATATGATGGATCGATTTGATTATTCCGAATTTGCTAGCAATCCTCGCAAGTCCGAACTTGATTCTTATTTGGAAGATGGGTTAGTTGATCGTAAAATGCAATTGGATATTCTTTCATTTTGGAAATCGCAACAATATAAATATCCAATTTTATCTCTCATGGCAAGAGATATTTTAGCTGTTCCAATTACCACCGTCGCTTCTGAAAGTGCATTTAGTATTGGTGGTAGAGTTTTAGATGACTATCGCAGTTCACTTAAGGAGGATGTTGTTGAAGCGTTACTTTGTTCAAGAGATTGGTTGTATGGAACATCTATAATGTCAACAATCGAAGATCATACGGAAGATGTTACCGTTCTTGATAATGAACAAGCTACTTAATTTTTAACTCCTCTTTTAGCTGATTGATGCATTGTTAGAGGTACACTATTTGATTTATATTTATCTTTCATTGTTAGAGGTACACTACTTATATTAAATAATTGATCCATTGTCCCATTCATTTGTTAACAAATGCATAATATTCTTACAGATATATCTCAGGAATTGTAGTCACAAATAATGCGTTATCTACGTGTCTTATAATTACAGCCTCAGCATCAAATAGGAACCGCATATGGCATTGCAATGACATGGCAATTTCTTTTTACAGTTGTTTCTCTTGCCGGTGCAGGTACTATGTGACCATTTCTGTTTGTCCAAGTTTATAGGCGACAATAGAATTTCTTTTTCCAGCAATAATGCCACGGCGTTATGTTAAACTGTAATAAAACCTGCAAATATTTTGGTTTGTTATAAAGTTATCTTGTAGAAGTAAAAGGCGATTTGACTGCTAAATTGCAATGGATTTGTTAAGATAATAGTAGAATTAAAGTTCCACTACAAATTATAATATTACAAGGAAGATTTGCGTCATAAATGTTCTTATGATGTACGTTTATGGAACCCGATATATATTATTTTCTATTTGTATTTACCATAAGAAGTAAATCCCTGTAGCTAGTAGAATTAGCATGTTGCAGAAATACTGATCTGGTTTCATTTTGTATGTAACTTGATGCAGATTTTTATGGGTATAGAAACGCAAACACACTTCATTTCTATGCAACAAGCTGCCTTGCTGATTGATGCCTTGCTAATTGCTAGGACTATGGTTGCTGTCTGAAGTTAATGAAATATGAACTGTGCTAATGTATTATGTAATGTATTAGCATGAACTTACTGAATATCATGTATCAATATGTATGACCTGTACTTGCTATGTATTGTGTAGTATCTGTGCTATCTTTATTGCTATGCATTGCACTATGGACTATTATATATGGGTCATAAGGGTTAACCCACATTAAAAAAGTGTTAAAAGGGTTGGATTAAAAATTATGTCAAAAGGGTTGGATCAATTTCTATGCAACCCTTATGCAACCCTGTTCTACCCTTTTGACACACCTACTGCGCATCTCATTTACAAGCTACAGGCACCTAAAAAAACAATAAAAAGATGGAACACCGTTCACTAAAAGAAATTTACACTTAGGCCATGCAAATACGGTCAACTGAGCATAAGAAGGGAAGGACAAAGTAAGGCAATAGCTATTTTAAGGGACGCACACAATAAAGGCACCAGGCAGCGTTCAATGTGTAACTTAAGGCCCTGGGCATTTCACTTTTCACTGAATGAAACAAATAGATGCCGAACAAAAATAAACAATGAACAACCTATTAAATAGGGGCATATACTCAAAAATATAGAGATGGCTTTTGTGAGTGATAAACTCACCGATACTATTGCTAACAAATTTGCAATCGCCACCATGCCCTAGGTCTTCGTCAGCCTCTGCCTTGCTCGAACCAGCGCCTCGACCTCCCCCACAGTCCTAAGCCTTGCTCGAGCTCCGTCTATCGTCGTGACTCGAATTGGCAAAAGAATTTTATTTGGGGATTTAGGGATTTGATTTTATTTTATTTTTTAGATGAAGTGCGAAGTGAATCGAGCAATATTCGTTTATAGGAAAAACAATAGAGAACAGAGGAAGTAAACGTATTTTTTTACTCAAATAATAGAATTTGGTTAATTGTACAAATGGGCTTGATTTATACTTAAGGCTCAAACAATTTAATTAAATTCTAAATCATTTAATTAAACAAAACAATAGATTTAATTAGCCTAACTAATTAAATCAAGTTTGCTTATCTTTCTATATTATAGTTTGAATGGTTACATGGAATATATTTCAAAATTTAAAATCCAATAATTGATTTAAGTAATATTCCGACTAAAGCGAAATCCACTAATTCAAATTAGATTAAATTTAAAAAATTATACTTCTAAAATCCCAAATTTAAATTAATCAATACTAATTAATTATGATTTGTCAGGTCATTAATAACAGGGTCAACATGTGTCCCGCAATTTCCATAATTGAAGAAGATACGTAACTAAATTTTCAAGTTTCAATTATTACTTATGTCAAAATATCACGTTCGATGTTAGAACCCCTATCGATAACATGGCATTCCACATATCGACCAGAATCCTTAAACAACGTCAGGCTAAGTCAACATAATAGAAAATCACAAATTTAGATGTATTTACTTTATTATCACTAACATCCATGCATCCAATTTTAAACAAATGCAACCAAGTAATCAATTCCTAGCAACCAATCAGCCCTTAACCATAACATACATAATTAATTACAACAGAACAATTCAACGTCTAAAATTCTGCTACGCAATTCTGATTATTTCTCGATCATTTAAATATTAAACTTATTAACTCAAATTTCCAAAATTTTATATTAAAAGAGAATAGTTCACTTTAATTTAATTCATTCCGGTTTAATTTCCAAAACTTTCTAAACTCAAAAATATTTTACTCATTAATTTCCAAAAAAATTAATGTCACATATTCCAATTTATCGATTTAAAATAAATTTAAATCAATTTATGCCTCAAACGATTATCTCAATATTCATTTTATATTCCTATCGCTACTTAGATAATTAATATAATCATCTACCACACTTTAGGGGATAGGACTCTAAGTCATCTAAGTCTCGAATCTGTAATATTAATGTTATAATGTTCTGACATAGTTTTGATACCAAACTGTAACGACCCCACCGCAATGCTCAGATTAGCAAAGAACATTACAAGGAATGTCGTCTGCTAATCCGAAGAATATGGCTTATTAAGGGCGATTGAATGTGAATATATCTTTATACTAATGCTGACACCTCATTTATACATTTTCACTTAATATCTGAAGTGAATTTGACGTGTACAATATTAATACAAAGTAATAGACACATCGATTTCTTAAAATCAGAATAGTATATCATATAAATAACAGCCACAGATCACAGTTGAATAAATCTCAATTTATACAATACAAATTATTAAATTTACAAAATGAAATACTAAATTCAATTGTTATATAAATTTAACAGTTATCTAATCCCAATCATACATTTTATATACAAGGTCAAAATTCCTGAATGGGATAAACTAAAAGTCCAAACTTTTATCTCCTTGCTTGCACAACCATTCAAAGGTCAATCTATCCTACAACCTGAAAAGTCTCGGTCTGACCCGAGCAAAATAACACCCGAGTCAAACTATCTCTAAATATCCAAAAGGGCGAGAACAAGATAAAGCACATGAACAAATAACATATAAGCAAATACATATGTTCAGGATTGAATTCACAGAAAAAACACAATATCTTTTGACATGCAACTATCAACGATTAATTCGGTATAGGGTGTCACAAACACGAACTAGTCACTAAACACAAAATCACTGAATTAACTCAACATCCATCACAAGACACAAGAACATATATTTATTTCACGAACAAACAACATAAGAATATATGTTTCTTTCACAAACACAAGAGACAAGAATATATATATATATATATATACACACACATATTTTCACGAATACAGAGCAGTCACAGAATCTAAAAATCCAGAATCCAAGAGATCTTAATCCAAAACGATCGCAATGATCGTCCAAAACAATCGCAATGATTGTACTCAAAACCCGTGGCAAACAACCAACAAATTAGTATCACTCGAACCGATCCGATACCAAGGATCGTACTTAGACCGGGAACACAGAATCATAGAATCACAGAATAATCTCAATGATAGTCATACCGATCAAGGTGATCGTAGAAACCATGACTCGATAATTCCACATTTATTTAATATTCTTAAATTATTATTTTTGAAAAGAAATCCAAGAATAAACTTCTTAAGGATCTAGCAGCCACTTGCCGCACACCAAAGAGAGTAAACTCTAAAGTGTCATATACTATCAGCTTCAGTAGTCACTAGAATTTAACCAATACGTCCCATACCATAGGGTGAAATTCAAGTATTTGCTAAAAGCTAGTAAATATCACTTATTACGGATACCACTGGACAACTTGAACCATATTCTCTTAAAGATCTAGCAACCACTTGTTGCACATCAGAAGAGAATACAACTCTAAAGTGTTAAGTGCTTTCCCAAATAAGATCACAAGAATTTAACCAAGGCATCTCATACTACCCAGTGAAATTAAAGTATTCATTAAGGGCTGGTAAATTCCACTCAGCCATTCTATTCAATGAGTTATACCACATTGGACGAAGCGTTATTCGAAAGCATTTAAACCAATCGATGACACTAAATTGATTATTAGTACTCCTCAATTTATAAAATTAAGGTTGTTAAAACATTCATTTAATTTATCTGTAACGACATCGGATTTTGCCCGCTCAAAAATCGACATCCATACTTCAAATCGTACTCGAATGTCATAGATTCGACCGTTCAAATCCGATTCGCCGGAGCTTATAACAATCATTAAGTAAACAACACAGCGGAATAAAAGAACAATACATTGATATACAGCTTTGATACAATATCTGATACAACAGATAATCCAATAGATATCAATATACATCAGAGATATGATACAATAAAATAGCAGCGGAAAGAAAATAGATGACATCTAACAGCGGAACAATATAACTCTAAGATAGTCTTCAACGAAGAACTCCAAATCGGAACTGTAACTCCATTTCCAAGAATCAATCCAGCAGTAGCTCGAACTCCCAATAACATATCACCAAGCTCAGCAAGACTGGTGTGGTCCAAAGACTGAACCAACTCCAGATAATCCACTATATCTAACTATCTGTAAAACCCAACTCTAGACTGCTCGTGTAGAAAATAATGAGCACCCAGAGTTTAGGAAAGAAACAATAAACTCCAGATCAGTCGTGGGACTGGTGTGAGCAACAAAACAGTTTATCTATTAAAAACATTCAACAAAAGATTTTCAAAGTCAATTCGCAATGCCTTTGAAAAATGAGACTACCATAAGGCCTCCCGCACACACACACAATGCAAACGCAGAATCGGAGGAGATTTCTCCTTATGATAGTCAAAGATGCTTGATACGCATTTAAAATAACATTTGATATTATTACTAGTGCATAGTGTAGAAGAAATTCATTTCGAAAGTAGAATATAAATCTTAGCCAACATACGACCATTATCGTATGCCTACTATAGCTACCATCCAAACAGTGTTGCGACACCATAAGTGAATGATAGGTTCTACAACTAATACCGTACAAGTTTCGTATTGTTTCTTTGGATTTCCAACAAATGGTCAGGCCAAGGAACTTCCCATTGCCACATGAGAATGCCTCTGGAAAGACATCCCCGAGAACCAAACCGGAACTCTGCCAACACAAGGCCGGGTTACCCCTAACTGGGTAACTACTGACACGAGCACGCCATTCCCCGATCGTAAACGACCTTTCTCACGGGATCCCGATAACCAACAACCACAAAGTAATAAATTCGTAGTAACCACATAGGTTAAATATCTGGGCTCCATACCATGATACCACCTCTATCCAGAAGGAAATGTACATACCCTAAAGGGTGCTACCCCTCATAACCTTGCTGCATCTTTCCTGTTTTGACCATTTCCGGGGTGTGAGGCTCGACGAAGTCACGTCCACAAAAACATACTTTATACAAAAGCCATGCTTTGGGTCAACAAATGATCAACACAATGATCACCAAGATAGACGATCAAATAAACGATCCTATCACAATAATCAACACAATGATCATTTCAGCAACACTCAGCATGTCACATTACCAAATTAGGAATATATCGCTGATAACTTCAACTATATAACCTCTGAGCTCGTACGTCTCAAAGAAGGGTGTTAAGCTAAAAGAATAAATTCTCCGCCACCAACAGAAATATATTTGAAAGAAATCGGCTTTATATCTCAATTTGTAATGTCAGACATACAATCCATACAAGTCTGTTCTGGGTTCGAACAGAACCGAAGGCACTTACAAAGAAGTCCTTGCAACCCGGATATTCACAATCTCGATCGGATTTTCCCATCACTTAGGGAGTTTCTATACCGGCGCGACTCGGTGCAGAAACAATCGATAGGTCATCCTATCGCTTTCACAAATACCCGGTCTTCATCACCGGTCTTCAAATGCTATCCATAACGACGTATCACATATTCGGAATGGGTTATACGACACAAAGGTCCTTTCCCGACTAAACCGAATAGTGAGCGAAAATATTTCAAAAACAATGGATAATGGGATTTCAATTAAGTCACAACTTATTACCCAAAACTTTTCTTCAAATGGCTTAACAAATTACCATTTTCAATCTTTAAACAAAAAGATTCATTTTCACAACCTTTAACGGTTTAAACAATTTTCACATTTAAATCTTTTAAACAAAAGATTCATTCACATATTTTCCAAATCAATTTTCATTTCAATTTGATTTAACTCGTTAAATCTTTAAATCAAAGATTTAACTTATAGCCTTCAAAACAATTTCATTTCAATTTGATTTAAACAAATCATCAATTTAAATCTGTTAAAAATAAACAGATTTAATTCATAGCTTTCAAAAAGAATTCATTCATAACTTAGGAAAATCATTTCTCTATTCAATCTTGAAATTCCCCTAATTAACTGGAATCTCAGTTCTTATCTAAAAGTGTTTATCATTTGAAAACAACAGTTTTCATTTTGGAAATCTGATTCATTTATACGAGTTGAAATCCTTGAGTTAAATTCAAATTCCCAAAAATAATACTTTAAAAATGGTCTAACTCATAATGACTAGTATAATATCATTAATCCCTAATTTCAAATTACAGGATTCAATTTCAAGTATTGAATTTAAATTTAAATCAACTTATTTGAATTCCAAAACTTAATCAAGTAATTTAAAAATAATAAATTCTATTTTGAAATTCCATTCCAAAAGCTTTTCACATTTATTCCGATTCCATTTCCAAAACATTTGAATTTAAAAATTCAAATTTAACTATTTCAAAAATCTGCGACTTAATCGATTTCCTCGTGAAATCCATAATTGTGTGTGTATAAGTGTGGTCCAGGGGTTCAACTCAATAGTGCACAACCATTCAATCATCACAGATCAAAACACAGAAATATAATTGATAAGCGATATAAACAATAACGCTTATCATATATTCACAGATTCACAGATAATATACAAATATATCATCAATAAATGAACAAATTATACATACCACAATCTACAGAACAAAATATCACAGATCAGATAGGAAAAACAATTCAAGGCAACTCATACAATACAATTATTCATAAGTAAGGTCAGGCATTTGATAATCATTCATAAACAGGATTAATAAATCGTTTAATCCTAATTAATTCAAGTTATTTCCAATTTAATTAATTACTTATGAATAAATTATCCATTTATTATTTCTCTAAGTAATTACCTTTCCAAAATTATCGAGTGATTATTCTGAATTAATTAAATTAAGAATTTAATTTAAACAGATTTGATTAACCCAATTAATTATATTGAATAATTTATTTCTAAATTACTGTTATTAAATAATTATACTTAATACAATCCACAAATTAATTTATCACATTAATTATCAAGATTAATCACATTAATAAATTGTCAAATAAATCTCAAGTAAATGATCCTTATTAACTATTCATAATTATTTAATTACTATTCTTAAGTAATTGAACTCAATTTAATTATTGTTAATTACCCTTTAATTAGCCTTTGAAATCATATAATTAATCACTAATTATTTAATTAACCATTAATTCTCAATTAATTAATCATTTAATTTATCTCCTTTTTGATTAATTATCCTTAATTAATCATAATAAGTAATTATTCCTAATTACTTTATTAACTCTAACCATTAATTAATTTCTTTTTAACTTAGTAATTTATCCTTAAATCATTTTCATTTGATTAACCTTTAACTACATTAATTAATCTCAGATTAATTACCTTGATTGATTTATCACATTATTCATGAATTAATTATTGCTTAATCACTTGATTAATCAACTTTAATCATTAATTAATATTTAATTAAAAGATCCTTAGTTACCAATTAATTAATCTGTAACCCTTCACATGTCACTTTACTCTTTAATTACTTATTTAATTAATCTAGTTTTTTTTTTTATTAACTTAATAATTAATGAATTATAGATCATTAAATCTTCTTTACTTAAAGTAAACTTATTCACACTTATGATTTAATGATTAATTATAATGTGTTTGGAAACATTGATTTCAATTCTCAAATCAAATTCCGAATTAAATTTCAAGCTTTAAAATAAATACAAATTTATTTTTAATAAAGTTTTAAAATTCAAATTTGGTTTTAAATTTCAAAACAAAACAGGTTAAAACCTGAAACTAAGACCTACCCAAGTCTCACCAGCCCCTGCTTCGGGTTCAACTCACAAAGCCCCGAGTAAAACTTCGAGTCATCCCACACGAGAACAAGCCTGAACCCGAGTGCATTACCTTCTTCCCCAAACTCCTCACTGATACACGCTGATACGTGTGCATATGCACCAGCGTCCGCCACCTCTCCGACCATCACCGTTGCCACTCACAAGTCTTCGCCGACCACCTCAACCCAATCGACCACCCAGAGACCACATCGAACCCCAAAATCAAAAACGAGCATACAACCCAAACCTGGAACACGCGAGACCCATCACTTAGCAAACCTGTCAACATAAATTTCTCGGTGCTCCGACCACTATCACCTCTGAAACACCGGCCATCAACTCACCTACGCTCGCTCTACCTTCTCCCCAAAGTTCGCCAGACTCGATCGACTAGAGAAGGCGCACGATCCAAAACATTTTACATCTCTAAAACTAGGGTTCCAGACAAAAAATGTCAACCACCACCTCCACCATGCTTCGATCGACTACCTGACATTTTTGCTAAAGTCTCCGGTCACTCCACTACCTCTAGGAAGAAACACGACATCTCCAACCCTCTAGATCAATCGAGACGACTTGAATTGCTCAAATCAGACAAACTCAAACTACTCTCTTATCTTTGATCTAAAAATCAAGATTTTTACTTTAAAAATCATGTTATAGAATGTGAATTCAAGTTACAAACCTGAACTTGTAAATTAGAAATTTTGAATTTTGACAAATTTATGTTTTACTCGGTATCTTGATTTTCCAGAAACATTAACTAGTTATTTTATCTTAAATAAAATTTTAAATTAAAGCTTAAGGTAAAACAATCAACTTTTGTTTAAATTATGAGTCCAGATTTTCCTTGGATCAAGAGGAAATAATTTTGAAAGATAACCTGAGTTTGAAATCTTTTGGAACAGAGGTCTTCTTCAGGTCATACAAACATACACTCATTATACTTCAGTAGTTCAACAAGATAAATATCCAAATGTACTTCACACTACAAGATGGAACACAGAAATAATATGAACCAAAATTATACTTAAGGGTTTAAAGGTGAAGTTGCTCACCATGGTTTCCATCAGAAAACAGAGCTTCTGTTTTGACGCAGACTTGAAATTTGCTAGCTGAGATCATCTCCATAATCTCTGGTTTGATTTGTTCTAGATGTTTAAGTTGAAGTTGTCTTTTTAAGTTTGAAATGGTGTTCACTTTAGATTTACACAGCAAAGAATGAACGAACTAAAAAGAAGAAATTGATTGATATATATAAGATGTATGCAGGCTTGCATTTCTTTGCTGGTACAAGTGATACCATATCTTGTACAGGGTGTTTATATTATTTATTAAAATAGGCTTGGCTGCTAAGGAATGGAAGCATTTAATGCTAAGTGCTTTGTTCCCATGCTTCTTATTCTTTTATGTTTACAGCCTATGCTTATGTACCTCTTTATTTTAGTTATGTTTTGTTTGTACTTATTTATGAATATGTTTAATTTTATTTTTGTATTGCCTACTTATTTACAGGCTGCCTATTTTCATTTGTTTGTACATAATTATTTTGTATGTAGATATTTGAACATATTTATTGGTTTACTTGTTCTTTACATAAGTACATAAAAACTTTGTTCCATTATTTCTTGCTTACCTATTGTATATGTATTTCATTTGTTATCATTTTATATTTTCTCTTTCTATAAAATCTAACTTTGTTTTGCTTTTTAACTTGTTGATTATGCAGTTTGGTGGCTGCAAATCATTTTCTTTGTTTTGTTCATTATACTTGGTTTTGTTTATTCATGCTTATATTTGTATTTTTTTTTATAAGCTTATGCCTTAATTCTTTTATTTATATTTTTTTGTTTTCCATGCTTGCTTTGTTTTCATTTACAAGTGTACATACTTGTATGTATTTTTGTTTTGTAATACTTCCTATATATATTTACTTATTGTTTTTGTTTTATATATAATTGTTCTTATTTTTATTCATAGCTTAAATATGAATTATTTTACTTTACAAAATAAGTGAACTTCTATTTTTATTTTACTCTTATTACTTTTGTAGCCTACTCCATTTGTATTATCTTGTATTGATTTATTAATATGAGATTAAGATATATATATATATATTTACTTTATATTGTTATATCTTATATTTTATTTACTTCTTATTTATTGTCTTGTATTTATTATATATATTTTAACCATCAATAATAAATTAACAATTCACTTATTTATTCATTTCGTACTTGTGTCAATGTATATACTTTAATATTTATTTTTCAAACCATTAATATAAGATTTAAATTCAAATCAAAATATATATATACACACAAGATTTTAAAATTTCAAATTGACTCATATATACCCAAATATACACATATATATATATATATATATATATATATATATATATGTTCACATATATACATATATATATAATATAAAAAATTAAATGATTTATATAGAATATATTTGAACTCGGGGAAACTCACATCACTATTTATAATTAATTTTATAAATTTTTATTCAAAATTTCATTTAATTATTAATTTAAATTAAATAAAAATTCAGGATCGTTACATTATCACTTATTAAACTACTCCATTATTTAGTTAACTATCTATATTTACAAATCCATTTTATACATCCCCTTAAATTTATAAACCCATAGCTCATTTTTAAAAACAATTTGGTGTTTAAATCAATTATATAAAACAAATTAAGTTTACAGTTTATATCACAAATCAATAACCATAAAATATATTTGTTTGTTTAAAATAATTGGTATATCAAACTAAATTATTTGGTGCTTACAAACGAAAGCAGTGTGTGTGTATACATACTTGGTTACTAGAATCATTTACAAAAGAAATTATAACTACTTTGAAACAAGTTTGAAATCTATTGTATGTAGGAAATTTTATTTTATACATAGCATGTTAAAATTTACATATATATGAATATGGAGACTAACAACAATAACATATCAAATATTTAGTATATCAACAGCAACAAAATAAAGGACTAGAAAACAAAACCCATTCACTCACGAAAATATGCATTCATACGTGAAAAAGCAGTCACGAGCTCACACATGAAAGCAAAGAGTACTAATAAATTAAGCACAGTACTCTAATAGCAAGGTAGAACAAAATGACTTCTTTTAAACAAAACACTGTTATTATAAAACCTAAGTTTATAAAATGCAAGTATATTGATATAAGTTTTTGATCTGCTACTGCTCTAGGCACTACCTTTTATTCCATTGCATGTTCTTTAACAAAAATCAAGTGGTTCTTCTTTTAAAGTAAAAACAGTAGATGTCATATATATATATATATATATATATATATATATATATATATATATATATATATATATTCAAAATAGGCTGCGATTTCACAAAGCAAAAATAAGTCAGATTATTGTTATTATATACTTAAGCATAGATTTGACTATAGTGCATGGACAACAGCACATCTAAGGGCTGTCAGGCTTCTATTTCAAAAGAAAATGTACTTGGCATCCATTTGTACTACTTCTAATATATATATAATAGTGGACATTGATTGAATGCTCAGTTTTTATATTTATCTTTGTTAATGACAAAGTGTATTTATACACAGCTATAGTTACAACAGATCCTGTAGCTTAGGATCTATATTAATAATAATTCAAATGCAAACCGTAACATCACAGTTTACTTGTTCAAACGTTGACTATATCATCTATCACCCCTCCTCAAGCCGAGTGTAGGAGAATCCGTGAGCGAGAGCTTGGCGGATAAATCTTTATGCTTTGCTGTTACTTGACCCTTTGTGAAAATGTCGGCTAGCTGATGCCGAGTAGAGATGTATGTGATCTTTAACGTACCACGAGCAACACGTTCGCATACAAAATGATAGTCGATTTGAACATGCTTAGTGCGTGAGTGCATGATAGGATTTAAGGCCATGTATGTTGCACTAACATTATCACAATATATGGCAGGTGGCTGTTTGGTGAATATTGAAAGATCTTTTAGAAGATACTGAATCCAAGCAATGTCAGCTGCTGTGAGTGCTAGTGCTCGATATTCAGCTTCAGTGCTACTACGAGCAACTGTAGGCTGTTTTTGGATGACCAAGATATAAGATGATTGCCAAGAAAGACGCAACTACCTGTAGTTGAATGACGTGTATCCGGATTACCTGCCCAATCTGCATCACTAAACGCTCGAATTTGATATGAGGAGTTAGAACTAAAAAATAAACCATGTCCTAATGTTCCCTTGAGGTATCGCAATATTCGCTTAACTGCAAGAAAGTGAATGTCAGTCGGTGCATGCATGAACTGACTTACTTGGTTAACAGAATAAGTTATATCTGGTCTCGTCATCGTGAGATATTGTAATGCTCCCACTAAACTACGATACAAAGTAACATTAGAATACAAAGTACCATTAAACATCGATAATTTTCCTCCAGAAGAACAAGGTGTTGAGACAGGTTTGGCGTTTATAAGATCGATTCTATTTAGAACATTAAGTGTGTAACGGTTTTGGCTGAGATGCAGACCAGATTTAGATCTTGTAATTTCCATTCCTAAGAAGTAATGTAAATCACCAAGATCAGTCATGGAGAATTGCTTACCAAGATCATTAATCAAAATGGGCAAGGAAGGATCTGATCCTGTTAATAATATATCATCAACGTAAAGAAGTAAAACCAAAATTCCTTTAGAGGACTGACGAACAAAAAGAGATGTATCTGATTTTGAGGCTACAAATCCGAGCTCAGACAAGAAAGAAGTAAATCTATTAAACCAAGCACGAGGTGCTTGTTTGAGGCCATATAAAGCTTTATGAAGCTTACAAACATGAGTCGGATTTTGTTTGTCAATGAAACCAGGAGGTTGGCTCATATAGACATCTCTATCAATTAAACCATGAAGAAAAGCATTTTTGACATCTAATTGTCGAATAGGCCAAGATTCAGTAACTGCAATGCTCAATACTAATCGTATGGTAACAGGCTTTACCACAGGACTAAAGGTTTCCTCATAATCCAACCCATATTTTTGACAATATCCTTTTGCGACCAGACGAGCTTTATAACGATCAATACTGCCATCAGATTTTTGCTTAATTCTGTAAACCCATTTACAACCAACAAGATTCATATCAGGTTTATATGGAACTAATGACCAGGTTTTGTTTGAGAGAAGAGCATTGAATTCATCATTCATGGCTTGCTGCCATTTTGGATCTTTTGAAGCAATGGTGAAACAAGTTGGTTCAGGTGGTATATCGTTGATAATATTGAGAAAACTTTGTGGAATTGGATGTTTTGTGGCAACAAGAGAGAATGGAACCTTTGGTTTACGAATACCTGATTTGGATCGTGTGACAATGGTACGCTGGGGAGGCACTGAGGCAGGAAGTGGTTGAGTATGGAGTGGTGAACCATCCGCTTGATCAATTTGACCAGCATTTGTATTTAACTCTTGAACTGAATGAATAACATGTGTTGTACTTTGAGAATGAGTACCAGCGCTTGTGATGGAGTTGGATAAATTTGAAGTTTGTTGCGATTGAGATGCATCAGATAAAGTCGGAGACGATGATATGATTTGGTTTTGTGGAGGTGACACATTGCAGCTAGCAGGTATGCTAGATTCTGGACTATGATGTGTGAAGGAGTAATGATTGGGTTGAGTTTGGACTTGATTGGTAGGGGTTACAGAATTTGTGGAGGTGAGTGAAGTACAGGTGAAGCATGTATGCTTAACCCATGAAGCCAAAGATTGGTAGAATAGTCAGTGGGTGGTAAATTTTCATCAACTTTTGTGGCAAATGGAAAAAATTGCTCATCAAAAATAACATCTCGAGAAATGTAAATTCTATTCGAATTTGGTTCAAAATACTTGTAGCCTTTATGTATGTCACTGTAACCCAAAAAAATGCACGATTTTGTTTTTGCATCCATTTTGTTTTGACAATAAGGAACAAGAAAAGGGTAACAACGACACCCAAAAACTTTTAGAAATGTATAATCGGGGGAATGGTTGTATAATTTTGCATAAGGAGAAGAACCTTGTAAAACTTTAGTTGGCATTCGATTTATTAAGTAAACGGCAGTGCCAAAAGCATCAAGCCAGAAATATTTTGGTAATGAGCTTTGATGAAGTAGAGTAAGTCCGGTTTCCACTATATGTCGAATTTTGCATTCGGCTACACCGTTTTGTTGTGGCGTATGAGGATAAGAAAATTGATGAAAGATTCCGTTTGCAATTAAATAATCACGAAGAGAATGAGATACATACTCTCCACCACCATCACTTTGCAAAACTTTAATAGATGTCGAAAATCGATTTTCCACAAGTGTTTTAAAATCCTTAAAGCATTGATAAACTTGGTGTTTGTTATGCAAAAAATACAACCAAGTAAACCGTGAGTAATCATCAACAAGCAACAAAAAATAACGAAAACCAGACTTAGAAGTTACTGGAGCTGGACCCCAAAGATCGGAATGAATTTTGAACAAAATATCACTAGATTTATTTTCATTCAAAACAAAAGAAAGTCTATGGTGTTTGGCATGGACACAACTGCTACAAAGACCTGATAACTTTTGTTTGTTCAAAGAATGCATTTATTTGAGGCTAATGATTGAAGAACATGTTGATGAGGATGACCCAGTCTCATATGCCAAACATCAGCTGTAGTTTTCACACCAACATGTGCAGTAATAGAAGGAATACTACTAAGATTTGGTGATTTATTGATTGAAAGCGGATAGAGACCACCCTTACTAGTTCCTTGAAGAAGTATTTTCCCTGTTGGTCGGTCCTGAATAAGAAAACCATAGCGATCAAAGGTAATGGAGCAATTTGAATCATGTGTAAGTTGAGAAACAGAAATGAGATTTTTTTTGTATGTGAGGCACATGAAGAACATTTTTAAGAGGAAAATTATTATTAAATGGAGTTTGTAAACTAATATCACCAGTATGTAGAATAGGAAGAAGATTACCATTTCCGACAGCAACTTGTTCTGTACCCTGGTAAGAAGCTCGATTCACCATTTGACTATCATCTGAAGTCATGTGATGTGTAGCACCTGAGTCAGGATACCAATGTTGGTCGTATGGCGTTCCATTTAGTTGCATTGCAGCAAAAGTTTGTGGAAGATCCGTTGGCTGGTAAGAGTGATCAAAGCGATGATAGCATTGGAGTGCAGAGTGCCCTAGTTTTCCACACACTTGACATGGGGAATGATTACCATAAAATTGATGTGGTGCACCGAGTATGGACTGTTGTGCTGTTGAAGAACCATAGTGGCTACCATATCCACCACCATAATTTCCACGACCTTGATTACGACTCCCTCGATTACCGCGTCCATAACCACCACGTCCGCCATTTCTACGACCACGATTATAGAAATTATTATGTTGATTGCTCGTGATATTGTGGTTACGGTTTGTATTAGCTTGAGAGTTGGGATTGGAATGGTTTGAGTTGTTGTTGGAGGATTGGTTTTGAGCAATAAAGGCTGAAGATTGGAAACTGTTTAGAGTGAGATTTTGGGACTGAAGTAGTCTGACTTCATGATTCAGTAGAAGTGGATAAAGTTGAGCAAAGGTTGGAAGATTTTCTCTAGTTTCAATAGCTGTAACAAACTGATCATATTCAGAGCCAAGACCACGTAATGTGTGATGCACAAGCATTTGGTCAGAAACAGGAGTGGGTGTGTAGGCCAGTGAATCTGAAAGTGTTTTGATGTTCCCTAGATATTCATTGATTGATTTGCTTTCTTTTTGAATTTGTTGAAGTTGTGTAAGAAGTTGATGAGTACGGGAAGTGATTTGAGCAGTAAAAGCTTTTTCGAGGTAAAGAAAAAGTTCAAGTGAAGAAGTGAAGATTGGAGTTCGAGCAAGGAGGCTGGTAGAAAAGGTGGCTTGAAGAAAGGTGAGTAGAGTTTTATCCACTTTTTGCCATTGAAGAAAGGAAGGATTAGGAATATTCATATTAGTTGTTTTGTCGAGAATTTCAATAGGAGGAGGTGAGACACTAGAATTAATATATTGGGAGATTTCAAGAGAGTTGAGAAGAGAATTAATCTGTTTCTTCCACACCAGAAAGTTCTCGTCATCAAACTTAACTGAGATGAACTGCAATTGTTTTTCTAGATTGAGAATATCAGAGGTTGTTGAGGAAGGAGATTGAGAAGTAATGGTAGTCATTTGATGCTCTGATACCATGATTGAATGCTCAGTTTTTATATTTATCTTTGTTAATGACAAAGTGTATTTATACACAGCTATAGTTACAACAGATCCTGTAGCTTAGGATCTATATTAATAATAATTCAAATGCAAACCGTAACATCACAGTTTACTTGTTCAAACATTGACTGTATCATCTATCAGACATGAACATGATTCGTCCTATTTGCATTTAAGTGATGCCAGGCTACCAAAATAAACAAGTACAAGCATAGTGTCTGGCTACAATACAAAAACTGGTATAATATCAATACTAATATATATATTTATAGTGCTGAGCATTTTTAAAATATAGAGTGCAAGATATAGCTCTTAGTTCAAAACAGTTCATACCAAACGACTTGTGAAATTTACTGCTAATATATATAGGCTCATATATCTTTGTACTTATCCAAAACATGATCTTTATCAATTTAGAAATTAGTTTCAATAGATATATAGTAATCTATAAAAATGTAATTCACAAAGTTATGAAATACTTTCTTAAGTACCCAAGAGCCTGATTAGAAAAACAAGTGTGACAAAATAAATTGTTAAACAATACTTAAACCATTTTGGGTTTATAACCAGATTTCTAATATATGCAAATCATATTTAGTAGAAAAAAATAGCCAACAATTGGAAACAATCAGGGACAAAATTCAATGCATAGCCACACATAGGAATAAAGGTATGTGCATGAGCAACTCTTTAAAACAAGGAATGCCCAATTAAAATAACAAGGATGTACAAAACAAGAGAATAGGAAATAAATATGTGATCCTGTTTCATGTAACAAGCAAGGATGAAACAAATCAAAGCATAGGTGCGGAAGACTACAGATCAAAGCATAGGCATGGTGCGCATCTCATTTACAAGCTACAGGCACCTAAAAAAACAATAAAAAGATGGAACACCGTTCACTAAAAGAAATTTACACTTAGGCCATGCAAATACGTTCAACTGAGCATAGGAAGAGAAGTATAAAGTAAGGCAATAGCTATTTTAAGGGACGCACACAATAAAGGCACCAGGTAGCGTTCGATGTGTAACTCAAGGCCATGGGCATTTCACTTTTCACTGAACGAAACAAATAGATACCCAAAAAAAATAAACAATGAACAACCTATTAAATCAAGGCGTATACTCAAAAATATAGAGATAGCTTTTGTGAGTGATTAACTCACTGATACTGTTGCTAACAAATTTGCAATCGCCACCATGCCCTAGGTCTTCGTCAACCTCTGCCTTGCTCGAACCAGTGCCTCGACCTCCCCCGCAGTCCTAAGCCTTCCTCGAGCTACGTCTATCGTCGTGACTCGAATTGGCAAAGGAATTTTATTTTGGGATTTAGGGATTTGATTTTAATTGTTAGATGAAAAGCGAAGTGAATCGAGCAATATTCGTTTATAGGAAAAACAACAGAGAACAAAGGAAGTAAATGTATTTGTTTACTCAATAGAATTTGGTTAATTGTGCAAATGGGCTTGATTTAAACATAAGGCCCAAACAATTTAGTTAAATTATAAATCATTTCATTAAACAAAACAATAGATTTAATTACCCTAACTAATTAAATCGAGATTGCTTATCTTTCTATATTATAGTTTGAATAGTTACATGCAATACTATTTCAAAATTTAAAATCCAATAATTTATTTAAGTAATATTCCGACTAAAGCCAAATACACTATTTTAAATCAATTATTCAAATTAGATTAAACTTCAAAAATTATACTTCTAAAATCCCAAATTTAAATTAATCAATACTAATTAACTATGATTTTTCAGGTCATTAATAACAGGGTTGTTATAATGGATCAACGGATTTACAAATTTTTTGACTTTTGGTGATTTAGGGATTCAGTAGCAAAGGAATTGTGATCGATCCATGGAGCTCAAAGTGGGTTGCTAACATCAATATTTAAGCATGGTACGAGATGGAAAAGGTTTGGATGCACGTTTACTAATCGGTATCGATCCATAAAGACGGTTCGGTACCGATCCATCAGATGGTTTAATCGGGCTTTGTAATTTTTGGTGTGACCTTGCTTTTGTCTTATAATCTTGGTTATACTTGGTGTATTTTCTTTACAGCTATCCCTCCAGGCTTTCTACCTTGACAGCTGTCAAGTTCAATCCATCGAATCCGTCTGAATTTTGCCTGGTCAAAAGGCTGGATAACACTCGTCCCCCAAAGTGCATCTTGTTGCAAACATGATGTGCTTTGAATCAAGACAAGTCTGGATTGCCATATAAGACTCCAATCCATGCTTCGAATAATTGTTATGCTTTTTTGGATCTTTTAGGTGAAGAGTTGCATCTTTAGCCATTCATTACGATGCTTTGCTAACATCTAGGATTATATAGCTAAAGTGTGCTCCCATGATCGGCATTCTAAATTTGGTAACTTTGAACTGGTTCCTTTTTTTGGATCATTCAGGTATAAATTTGCTTTTGTTAAGTTCCAGATGTTGAATTCTAAGCACGCACATGCACAAGTGCTTTGATTTTCCATCATGCCTTGGTTACATTCCTATAAAACATAAGATGCACATGTACACACATGTGTGTGTGTGACATTCCTATAAAACATAAGATGCACATGTACACACATGTGTGTGTGTGTATGTATATATATATATATTAATGGTATGGTACCGACCCATGGTGTAGTTAGTATCCAATGCCTTAGGGTTGGCGCTTCATGTGCCTATACTTATTGGTTAGAATTTACATAACCCAACCATCTCCTATCTTTTTCTTCACTTCATTTGTTATTGCTCGTATGCTCACATCCTCTATTGAGAAATTTAACCTCGAGATCGAAATTAACTCTGCTACCCTTTCGTAGAACTATTTCCATCGCCTTCCCCTGACCAAAAGACAATGCCGTTGATCTCCTTTCTTAGTTCATACCTGTGTAGTTAATGCCCCGCTGTTACCCCGCTACAACCCCGCTATATCTCATAGAGGATTTTTACCGCTACGATTTTTCCATATAGCCCTAAAGTATAGTCTTTCTGCTTTAATCCCCGCTATATCCCGTTATTTCCATATATTCCGCTATATCTTTTTTAATAAAATGAATTGAAAATTTGCATTTATACATTATGAAATTATGAAATTAATTTATTTGATTTAATTTTTGATATATTTTTAGAAATGAAAATACTCTAATATTCTACCGAATTCAATTATGTTATATAACAGTTTTTCGTTTATTTAAAGTATATTCGCACGTGTTTTTATTTAACACTATTCATGTATTATTTATAATTCAATTGAATGATAATTTTTCATTTAATTACCATTTATATATTTATAAAAACATTAAATACGAGTTTTATATGCTATTTTAGAGTCATCCGGTATATCCTGCTATATTCTCGCTGTATCCCCGCTATGACTTTTTGCACCTCCACCGCTTTGAATCTACCGAGTTCATTAACTGCATAGGTTCATACCCAAACCTAAAGAATCGAACGAAAAACGTTGAATTTAGCTTTAAATTAACCATTCTTTATGAGTTTTGACACGCTGATGTAGACGATGGTCACATGGGAGAGGTTAGAGAGGCGTCGCGCTGAAGTATATAGCTGTTGGTTGGGAACACTCAGAGTTTGTGTAGGGGCGAAGAGCGTTCAAAGATTATATTAAAGGATGGATCGGCGTCGATGCATCCCTTAGTGAAAATTTTGCATTTTTTCTTCCTAAACCATGCGCAATTGGAACCTTGGCAACCCAAAATCCATAGCTCCAAGGTGCACCTACAGCACTTTCGAACAATGTGAAGCCCATTGAGATGGTCGATAATGATGGTCACTTTGGATATCCTCAAGATCTTTAAATGAATTATCACATAATATCGAAAATCGACACTGCACAACATTGCACTAGACCTTCACTTGGCACAGGGCATAACTTTTAATCAATTTGATATCCATTTTATGATGATTTTGATAGCTATGGATCTTAGACATTTTGAGCATTTCTCCGCTCAAAGTGTAGGTCCATTAACTTCTAGATATGCTAAATCAGACACCAAGTCATGCTCGACTATTGTCCCATCCTTATGACAAACTCTGGTGCAGCCTGCAATTTAGCCCAAAATCCATATGGGTAGAACAACATGTTCTAGAAGTTCCAGTTAAGCATGTAGAAGGCCCAGTAGTTGAATTTGCCCCCAACACTCTAGACGATGCGGTTATATTCGATGATTCGGCTAATTCCATCGCATCAAAGATCGAGAAAGGATCTCTTAGGTGAATCTGCAATAAGCATGACATTCCGTTCGAGGATGTGTTGGTTCCAGCATGCCACCATAGAGCACACCATCCACTAAATGGGTTTAAAACATGTAATAGCATATGTGCTTGGCATGAGGTGTCATGCCATTTAATCTATATATTCAACAAGTTCTACATTTTATGTGACTGGCTTTAGCTTAGCTTCACCCGAACAGCTATGCATTCCTCTACGACCTATTTATTATATTTTCTCGCTATCTTGATAGAATCGCCAGTAATTAAGAAATTTGACATTTTTTCAATTCCAAGTGTCATAAAGGAAATTCTTCCCTCATCTTCTTAGATTTGTCCAGGGGTTGTTGAATCATAGTTGGCACTTAGAATAAACTAAGCTATTTCAAGAAATAATTCTCTTTCCTTTTTTATCTTCCTGGTTTACACATCGATGGTTGTCACCTAGTAAATTCTATTTCTGTATTAGCGTACAAACTTAGATTTATGGTTTCTGCTTTCATTGAATGTTCGCATTCATTCTTTGTAGATATTCCACATAGTCCTACCAATATAGCTTTGATAGTTACTTTTGGACAACTCCATGCAATTTCAGAGAAAAGACAATGGCTAAGACACTTCTCAGCGATTAGGATCTACGATCTTATATCTTATTGGAATTTGATCGTAGTGTTGGTGCTACTTCGGACACTTCCAACAATGATGGTGAAGATTCTTTATTCGAAGATGATAGAGATCACTCAATGGTGCCCATAATTCATAGTCCGGTAATCGAGGCCGGCGATATGCAGGAGCACGTCGAAGAAGATAAAATTGGAGGTGAAGATGAGGTAGGAGGTACAGAAGAAGAAGAAGAAGGCCAAGCTAGTGCTGATGTGGGTCATGACCCATCCGGTGATGAAGGCGTGAAGACTAACAACCACTTCAAAAAAGAAGCCTTAAGCTTAAACTTGGCAAAAATAAGACTCCGATTTCGTCTTATCCTTTCACAACTGCATTCGAAAATTCCGTACAGGTTTTGGAGGAATCTTTTTCTAGTCTGGGCTAATCCCGGATGCAATCGACTCCTTTAGCCTTGCCAATATGAGTATTGGGGATATTGGGTCCTCCATTCGTTTACTAAGATGTTGTGCCTTCTACTAAAACTAGGAAGATTATCCTTGTCAGCAAATTCAAATGCAGTGGATCGTGGAAACACAAGGACACTTGCATACATACATACACACGCATGCACTACACTCTGCACAACTTATGTAGTGCTCTTGTCTTGTCAAAGTTGATTTATCTTCTCTTTACTTGTAGGATCCATGAAGCGAAGTGGACTATACAAGGATTTCCCAGACCAAATGGGATAGCGCAAACCAACTACTCAACCTCATAAGCCCAGTCACGATTCCTATTCTAGTTGATGTTCAAGCCATGATCATGGAGGTAGAGAGAAATATTACAAGCTAAATTATTCGTCATCTAGGCATCGATTTAGATTTAGGTCTCCCTTATCCAGAGGATCCAAAAAAACAGTCCAATCGTTGGCACAATGTCCTTTGTGATGACCCTTCTTATGCTTCCTTTTCTACCAAGCAACCAGTGTTGTCTGATGCTTCTCAACAGTTTCATCGTCTATCAAAATCCATGGCTTTTGATTCCTCTTAATGCAGATCTAACAAAGCACTTATCAAGAAGTAGGTTTAATAGACTGTCACTGAAAAAGAAAAACTGATCACTTCAAATCCTTAAATTGCCGAATTACAATTCCACTTTCCGAAGATCAATTTCACAGCCTACAAGTTCATTCTGAACTTGAAAGATATTCTTGTGTACACAAAGGATGAAAATTGTGCATAATTTGATGATGTGTATGACCAATATTTTACTTGAAGGAGGCTGTTGAGATAATCTCGGAATATTCCAAGAATATGGAGGTCAATATTGTAGGACTGAAGCTCACTGCAAACCAAAATGACAAGATTGTCGCCCATCTTGACAAAGAAGTTGCTAAGTAAAAGAAGGCAAATGAGGACGCTGACTAAAAAGTTAGGAATATAAACGCTGCGACTAAGTAAGAAAGAGTCATCTAATCGAAGTTGTTCATCCTAGAAATCATGATTTGGTTGATGAATTAAAATTTCTAACGATATAAATTTGAAGGAGCAATAAAGAGAAGAATTAGCCTCTTTAGACTGCTCACAATTACTGTGAAGATCAGCTCAATGCATGCAAGGAGAGAAATAATGTGCATAAATAGAGAGATGATGTGCTAGACAAGGCAAAAAGAGTGGATGAGCTGGTGGCATCTGTAGAGAGACGGACTAGTGACAGTTTCAATCCGTTGATCACCAACTACAACATCAATGTTCTTAAATTCAAAGATCTAGCGTGGCTTGGTAAAGCTAATCCCCGTGCACTAGTGATGTCATAGGGGAAGATTGTACTGGAAGAGCAAGAACATTCAAGAGGAGGTGAAGTGGATTTGGAAGGGTTAGAGAAAGAAATTATAAGTGTAGAGGAAATTGAGGCGCTCAGAGTAGTTGAGCTCAATTCGTACCCGGAACTGGCTGTCAAAATTCAAAAAGACCAAGCCAAAGTTTTCAGAACTACTCCTTAGGACACCACTATAGGCCTTAGTTCTAGCCTTTTGCTTTCCCTATCACTCCATTATATCCTAGGCATAATCCTATTGTGCCGCAACTCCATAAGCCAAGTATGATATCTCTTATTCGGGGGGGAACTACGGTGGTACGCTTGTCCACACCGAGCTTCAACCTGGTGGAGATATGTCATTGACATCACCCATATTTGAGAGCACATAGATAACATCGATCAACATCGCTAATCTCTCATTTCAACTTTCTCAAATTTCAGGTCAGCTTGCAAATCCCAGTCTTTCCAAAGAGGGATATCAATCAAGACAAGAAGTAATGACGACCGATTCAATGGCCATGACTATCTCTGAAGTAGTCCAGAGCATCCCAGTCAGTGATGTCCTCGGTCTACACAAATGATCGGTGTGCTATAAGAAGAGGAACATGGTGGCTTTCGAAAAACACACGTAGATGATGATGTTGAGATTACTAAGATGCTTGATCTTGTTCAATGGCATTCACTGAGCAAACTTCTTGAATAACAGCTCACGTCCACTGTAGAAATTAAGTAAGTGCCGATTGACTTTTTTACCTCCTTCTCTATCAGTAGCTTTTCCCGACAAGACCATTTTCGCTTTGGTCATGCTACCCATGACCAGGAGCACTCAAAGCATGTCTTCTGTCACGTTACATAGCTTGCCTTCGAAAGGCAGAGGCAGTGTAGAAAGAATAAGGAAGAAATCAAAGGATCCGGTGAGTCATCTTCTACCAAGAAGAAAGAGAAAAAGAAGAGGATCATGAAATGATCATCCATCCCCTTTGTTCCATCATTTGCGAGTAAACAGTGATCGCTAGAATGTTTGTTCACGTATGGTCGTGTTTGATTTTGGAACTTTGTCAAACTCCAGTTAGTTAGAAAGTTAACTTAAACATCCACTTCAAGGATATTTTGAGTGCAATCACGCCTAACTCCAAGCATCAATCGAGGTAATTATTCTTCAAATGTCTCTCTAGACATCCTTCTTCAGCATACATGCCTTGACCATGCCATCTGGGCATCGGTCGAAGTTAACTGCTTAATCAAGTGGTTTAATCATCCTTTTCTAGGACTTCTATCTTCGATCGTGCCTAACTCTAAGCGTTTATCAATGAAAGTAAGGTCCCGCCATTTTCCAGGCATAGATTTTTGTCCTGCCTATTCCGAGCAAGGGGTGGATGCTCTGCTAAACTCTAGGCATGAGCAATAGGGGCAAACTATCTTGCTCAGCCTATGAATGTTTATACTCCTGCCCCTAAGTTGCAGGTTAGAAGAGTAACTTGGCATCTTTTCGGATGCTAAGTATGGCTAAGCTTTGAGCGTTCGATCATGGATTACAGAAGCTTAGTTGGCTCCTACCTTTGGGTACTTGTACACCTACATTTTTTGCATGCAAGTTCATCTAAGTAAATTCCACTAATCCTAGTGTAAAGTCAAGCATAGATAGATTCATAAGCTTTGGAAGTCATTTCTTTCATAAATATTAGAAATTATAGATTCTGTCTGGTTACGCGGCTTTGATTAGAGATGTACAAATTTACATTCAAGCGAAGTAACATCGTAAGTGTTCACTATTCCATGCCCATAGGAGCAAGATCCCATCTACCGTTTCCAGCTTGAATGTGCCATCTCCAAAATTCTGTTCGTTTTCATACGGACCTTCCTATGTTGGGCCCAAGTTTTTAGGGCAAGGAAAGATTCGTTTGAGAATGAGCTTGCCAATTTCGAAGGTCCGATTCTTGATCCTGGTACTGTAGTATCGGGCGACTCGGTTTCGATGTGTAGCTGCTCTCAAGTTAGCTTGATCATACTTCCCATCGGTTATATCAAGAGATTCCAGCAAGAGTTTATTATTTGTCTGTGGATTATAGTGAGTCATTCGATGAGAAGGTACCTCAACATCAACTGGGTCATAGCCTTTGATCCTTAAGCTAGAGCAAACAATGAATGGCCAGTTGCTGATTTATAGGTCATCCAATAAGCCTAAAGTTCCAATGGAAGTTAATTGACACGCTTGACCTTGCCTTCTCTAATCATTTCTTGAGAATGGACTTAATGATTTTGTTAACTTCTTCAACCTATCCATTCACTTGAGGGTATGCTATCGCAGCAAACCTTTTCTCAATGCTATGCCTACAACAGAACTCTACATTATGGAATTGGTTCTCGTTATCGAAGATAATCATTTGTGGAACCCTAAAATGACATGTGATGTTTCTGACAACTAAGTTAATTACTTTCTTTGTGGTAATCATGGCTAACGACTTTGCCTCAGCCCACTTTGTGTAGTAATCAACCGCGATGATGGCATACTTTGTACCACCCTTAGATATTGGCAACACACCAATGATATCGATTACCCAAAATGCAAACAGCCAATAACTGACCATTTGAGTAATCTATGTTAGTGGGGCTCTTAGTATCTTGGCGAATCTCTAGCACTTGTCATACTTTTTGGTGTAATCCGTTGCATCTTGATTGACAGCTGGCCAAAAAAACCTGTAAAAGGATCTTCTTCGCTAGGATTTGCCTATCGGTGTGTCCACCCCATGCCCCTTCATGAACATCTCTCAAGTTCGGTTGGCCTCATCGTTAGAGACACGCCGAAATTACAGGAATCGAAAATCCATTTATGTAAAGTACCCCTTCTTGCATGATGAATCTTGCAGCTTTATAAAGGTGTTGATGTCATTCGCTCTTCCTGTCATGAAGGATTCCTTTCTTTAGATAGTTCTTTATTGGAGTCATCTATGACTCCTTCTCAATTTTGGCTTCCAAGATGCAATCGACATCCATCTAATTGATGCTCGAAGCCAATAGTACTTCCACCAAAACTAGGCCTATGAGCAGTACATCTCTAGAACAGGTCAACTTAGCTAGCGAGTTGGCCTTCACATTTTCCTCTTTGGAAATATGCGTTATCGTATAATATTCGATATTGCTTAGTAGTTCAAGGGCTCGGTTTAAAGAAGGAGCTAGCCTTACTCCCTTCAGCTGAAACTCTTTCCTTACTTGACATACCACCAGTTGGGAGTAATAGAAGACATGCAAAGTCTTAACTCCGAGCATTTTGGCAATGTTAAGTCGTGCAATCAGAGCTTTATATTCTTCTTCATTGTTCGTTGTTGGTAAATCATGATTCAAGGCATAGAAAATCAGATTTCCTTTGGGAGTTACTAGAATAATTCCAGCACCAAAACATCATTCATTAAATGCACCATCCGTGTACATCTTCCACACTGCATTCTGCTCCCCATTGCTCTCTATAGTTTAGTGTGTAGCAGTGTATTCAATAATTAAATCCTCTAATGCTTCACCTTGGATTGTTGTACGAGGATAATAGTTTATGTCATATTAGCACAATTCGATGTTCCATCTCAATAGCCTTTCAAATGTTTCACATCACTGCAGGACCTATCTCAATGGTTTATCGGTTAGAACTTTGGTCGGATGAGCCTAAAAGTAAGGCTGGAGTTTCCTCAAAGCAATCAACATGAAGTATGCGAGCTTTTCTGGCTTTGAATAGTTTCTTTCTACTCCCATAAACCATTTGCTGATGTACTACATAGTCTTCGGATTCGAGACTCATCAGCAGTGGTTTGGGCATGCACCGACACTACTAGATAAATAAATAAATCCTCATCATCTAATTGCTTTGATAGAATGAAGGGTCTCTCTAAGTGATCCACTAGAGCCGGGAATGCATTTATACATTCCTGCATCCAAGAAAAACTCATTTTCCATTTCCTGATCACATCAAAGAAAGGGATGTATTTGTTAATGGCTCTAGAGATGTACCGACATGGGGTGGCGACCTTCCTATTCAAGCTTTAAATGTCTTTGATTGTTTATGGGGCTTTGATGTCCCTTAATCCTTCGATCTTCTTCAGATAAGCTTTGATCCCACAAGAGTTAACGACAAAGCCTAGGAATTTCTATAACTGAATGCCAAATGAGCATTTCAAGGGATTGAGCTTCATCCTATACTTTTAAAGAACACTAAACATCTGTGCCAAATCATCGATGTGGTTCCTCGATCTCTGTGACTTCACAAGAATATCATCCACATAAACTTCCATCCTTCACCCGACTTTATCTTTAAACATCTTATTGATAAACCTCTGGTAAGTTGCTCTGGCATTCTTTAATCCAGATTGCATGACAAAGTAGTAGTAGAATGCCATATCATTGTGTGTTCCTAGTTAGGTATGTACATGGGTAACTGATTGTATCCCGAATGTGCATCCATGGACAATAGCAATTCGTATCTGGCTATGGAATCCTTCAGCCGATCAATCCTTGAGACGGGAAAGCTATCCTTCGAGTATGCCTTAATCAAATCAAAATAATCGATGCGTGTCCTCTGATTTCCATTCGATTTTTCACCAAGACAGGATTTGATACCACTTTGGGTATAGGGTATTGCGAATGAGCCGTTATCCTTTAACTTTTCCAGTTTTTCTTTGAGTGTTGTGGATCTGTCTGGGCCTAAGATGCAGCATTTCTATTTCACAAGAATGAATTTCAGATTTAGATTCAATTAATGGGTTGCTATCTCTTGCGGTATTTCATACATATCTGAGTGAGTGTAGCCGAACACATCTAGATCCACCCAGATAAAACCAACTTACTCTTTCCCCATTCTTCAGGAACTGTATAGCATCATCCTCATTAACCAAGATGTTGATTGTCAACTCAACTGGTGCAACCCTTCCATCCTATGGCTCTTTCCTCAGATCCATATCCTTATGGAGCCAAGTGTATTTCTCTAGTTAAGGCTAAGGAGGTAATTTTTACATGTCAAGATCCTTGATGAAAAGAGTTCACTCTAGCCCTTTTCCTTTCTCTCTTCACTTTGCCTCTTTCATCTCGGCGACATAACCTTCATGGCTAAGCCCCTGATCTCCTTGGAAAATCCCCTTATAGTTTTGGATTGGAAGTTTCTTATGTAGGCACCAAAAAGCAATGGCCACTCTAAACTCAACAAGGGTCGGTCGGCCTAAAAGCATTGTAAGCTGAGTAAATATCCAACAAAACAAAAGGCATGACCCAAACTCTCTTGCAATTACCCTCTCTAAGTACCACAGTAGATCCACACATCCCACTGGCTTAGTGGCCATCCCGTTAAATCCCTAGATTCAATATTTACACGGCTCTAAGTCCTTTGCCCCATAAGCATATGGTCAAAATCTCTCTTTAATAGAATGTTAATTGGACTCCCACATTCAACCAAAATTTTCCACACAACATCAAGGCTAATCATAATCGAAATAAAAACAGATCAATATCGTGGCCTCTACCCTATCAGCAGCTCTATTATGAAAGGTAATGTCATCTTTCACACTCCTGAGCTTCTTTGCCGGAACACTGTCTTTGATGGAAAAATAGATTTCATTTACTTCATGCTTTAAAGCACCAACATATCGCTCCATCTAGTTCCACTCCTTCTCAACTGGATGCGGTTCACCGATTATAATATTTATCATAAAAGGTTTCTAAAGCTTCCTAGGCTCATCAATGCCAAGGCCATTTTTCCTACACCAAGGGTTTGAAGTTTCTTGCCTACCATCCTGCAGGGCTTGCACAAACTGTTGTAGTTTCATTTTACAAATCAATTCTTCGATCGCATTATATAAATGCCTACATTCATTAGTGTTGTGACTATGAGTCTTGTGAAATCTACAAAATTTACTAGATTTCTTCTCCTTCTCAGTCGACTCCCTAAAGCAGGCTTCCTGTAATGCTCTTTACCATATGTAGCCTCGTATATGCTTTCAATCAAATTGTTCAACATAGTATAATTTTCAAATTTGAGATTCACGGACGCCTCACGAAATGCGACTTCTTATCCATAGCTCTATTATTATTGTTCATACTTTGTCCACCATTTTGTTCTCTACATTCACATCAACATTTCAAAAACTCCCTCTGAACTATTTTACTGTAACATTACTCTATATTGCTTCGCTCGAATGATTGGCACCGGCCTTCTCGTGGTAGTACTTGCCTCCTCTATGCGTAAGAAATGATTCGCCTTTCTATATAATATATCCATCTTGGTAGGGATTTCAACTTCAAAATATCGGTCTTAGGATGAATCCTCTTAATAAGCGCCATTAATATGATATCCTCCTGAGCATTACTAACTTCCATCATTTCAACATAGAATCTATGTAAGATATCCTTCAAAGACTCTCCCGCTCCCTGCAAGAGGTTGGAAAGTGGCATAACATCCTTCGGGCAGGTTGTGTACATATGGAACTGCTCAATAAATTTTGTGCCAATTGCTCGAAAGATGACATGGATCTTAACTGTTGTAGGGTGAATAATATCATCCTTACTCCCTCTAGGAAAATCAAGAAACAATGACATCGTACAACATCAGTAGCTTTGGTAGAATCCATTTGTCAGTCGTATTTCATTAAGTGCTTCTTCGGATCTGTTATCCTGTTATCATAAACCCCCTTAGGTATTCCTTGCATAAGATATCTTTTGTGCATGAAATCCAACTTGAGGTGGAACCCCACTAACTATAAGTTCAATATTGGCTCTCATTTATTCGTTTTCCGATCATTTATGTCAAATCCAGCTTTGCTGGGTCTACTGAACGGTGGTATCCATTACCCACCCCAAGTGTTTGGCTTGGCAAATACTCTTGGTTTGTTTCAAGATACCTAGGCTTCCCTGACTCTAGAAGAACGTTTGTTCGGCTGTTTGATGACTTCTTCAAGGCGGATCCGCAGTACCCACTCGATCTCCAATATTCTGACCGTCTACAGCACATCCAAAAGTCAAAGTAACACCATCGCCCTAGAGTCGGCTACTTGTGCTCAAGTGGGATGGTTCAATACCAACCCCTCTTGTTGGATCGGTACCGATCCATAGGGCTTGGCCATAGCTAGGTCCCACATATTGTTTCGACTTCCCGATATCCTTTTGAACTGTCTTTCGCTTCCTGTTCTTCTACCTTTGCTTCAACAATGAGAATCCATAAGATATTAAACCAAAAGACACTCTGTCACTCCTTCTTCTCCAACGGTGTTTGTAAATTGATTCGACAAATCTAAGCTTTACTTCGTTTACTGATATATTTCACTGTGTCTTTCCTGTAATTTATCATCCATTTGCTTCATTATATGTCCACCTCAACCCTTGTAGTCACATCTGTTGGGTTATGACCTTCATTAACGGTTGGTTGTGTAACCTCCTTGACATATTAGGAACCAGCATTTCTAAAAGCATGCGAACTAGTGGATAGATCCTTTTTGGGAGCCATGGTATGTGTAGATTTTATGAAAATCCGATAAGTTAAAAATTACAAAAACAAATAAACTGAATCTATCTATTGGATTTAGGCAATCTAATAGTACATGATGGATCCAAAAAGATTGAGAATCGGTTCTTAGTGAAAGCATCAAAATGTTAGCACCAAAATATGGCACCAACACATAATAGATTATATAGAGAATGAAATTGAAGAAAAAGTAAATGAAAATGAGAAAAAAGAGAACGACACATGTTTATAGTGGTTTGGCCAATCGTTGCCTATATCCACTTAAGATTTTTGTTGATGATATCTCTATTCTACACGTGTTGTTCTTATGGTTTGGCACCACCTGATAAGTAATTACAAGAAAAGTGAAAAAATTACAAGAGTGCTAAAAAATCCAGAAATGATGCCTCTCCATGCCTATTTATAACTTTAGGCCATTGGTAAAAGCTCTAGCATGCCCTCCTCCTCGTTCTCCATGATATAGCAGTAGTTGTACTCAAGAAGACTGGGCCTTGTCAATAAACAACCAGAGATCAGTACCGATCAATAGGCATGGTCGGTACATATCCATAAGATCTTCGTATAGAGTCTTTTAACCACTTTGGGATGAAGCGACATATCCTTAGCTTTCTATTTCCAAACCTATTTGCATAGCTATGAGCTTGTTTTTGAAGCAATTGGATGTATCAGTGGATGTACAAATTGTTGACTTCGATGATCGAGGCATTCATTAACAAACAAAGTGCAATCGATCCATGAAGCCGAAAGTGGATGGCTAACATAAATATTTGAACATGGCATGAGGTTGGAGAGGTTTGGGTGCACGTTTACTGATCAACACCGATCCATGTGGATGTTTAACACCAATCCATTAGATGGTTGAATTGGCCTTTATAACTTTTGGACGGACCTTGCTTTTGTCTTGTAAATAAAGTTATACTTAGTTTCTAGGCTTTACGACTATCTCTCCAGGCTTTCTACCTTAACAGCTTTCAAGTTTTATCCGTCAAATCAGTCTGAATATCGCATGGTCAAAAGGCTGGACAATGGTAGGAAAGAACAAAATGGTGGTGCTAAAATTTTACTTTTATATGTTGCCGATTTATTATTGATTAGTAACGATGTAGTAATGTTACAATAGATCCATACTTTGGGTTAAATAATTTTTCAATGAAATACTTAGGAGAGAGATCCTTTATACTAGGTACAAAAATGTATAAAGATAGGTTTGAAGATTATTGGGATTATCCAAGTTAATGTACACAGGTACCATAATAAAAGGTTGAATGAGCTTTTATGAACTAGATCTGATCTAAATAGTTCGACAATTAATTTATTATTTGGAAGTCTCGATTGAGACCACTACTGAATTAAGGAAAAGGTGGAGATATTTTCTATTTTTGATGGATACATGCAATAACCCTGCTATCTACGCTTTAATAAGTAAATTTAATTAAAATAAAAATGGTCGAATTTCATTTTGGTAATTATTATTTTAAAATTAACTTTTTATTTAGTTGAAATATATTTAATAGAAATTTTTGTTTTAATAACTTAAATTAAATTAATAAATTCTTTTTACGTTATAAATTAAAACTGAATAAAATTATTTAATCAATATAAAATATTATGAAATGTAAAATAAAATAAAAGTAGATTGGAACCTGTTTATAAATAAATAAATAGAATTATTTAAAAGGAAAAAAGAAAATTAATTTGATTAAACAAAGCCAAAACCCACTAAGCCCAACCTTTATTTACCCTTTTCCTTTATGTTATTCAAACCCAATCCAGACTCTTCATGTGATTTCATTTAGCCTAAATCCTCCCTTCTAAGGTGATTTCGTGAAATAGAAGAAAAAATGTAAATAGAAATCGTGTTCGAACATGGCTACGACGCAACAGGTGATGTCGATAGGAGGAGGCAATTGCATAATTGAGCCCTGGATGGAGCCATAAGCTTGGTGATTGAGGTGCTAGCACATATGTGGCGATTAGAGTGCATCGCTGGTCGGGGGAGCTATGATGTAGGTGCGACTCGGTTTGTTTAGCGTGAGTGAGTTGATGAAGGAAGTCGCTATCTAGGTGAAAGTAGCGATTAAAGGTCAATCAATGATGGTAACAACAATATAGATTTTCGCTCAATAATTCGGTGAGTTTTAATTTCATAACTATTTTTGTAATCCATTCCTTTATATATAATTATCCCTATTATTGCTTAAATTACATAGTTGAATGAAATCGTACGACATATTTTGTTGAATTTTGGTTGAATCATTTGGTTTAATTGACTATTTGGGATTGCTTATGTTTGGATTATATATACATACATATATGTATGTATGTATATATATGTATATTAGTTTGAAATTGGATGATATTGAGATAATTGTTGGTTTGTGTTAGTTGGACATGTCAATTTGCAAATAGAATTTTGTTGGTTTATGAGTTAAACTATATATTCATTTGTATGTAGATATGTATATTTTATAAAATGACTGGAGTTCGAAGGAACTCAACACGGGTCATGCAATATAGATAGTGATGTTCGTTGATATGTTTGTGAAGTAATTTCACTCCATCATTTTTATATACAAATATTTATTTATTTCTTGTTTTAAAGAATATTTGAAACCTTAGAAGTATTATTTAAGGATTTTAAAATCTTATTTAAGAATTTTATAAATACTATTGTACTAAAGAGATTTTGTTATAAAGATTATTCGAATTTATTTATCAATCGAAAGAAAGTTAAAATTAGTTTTAAATAATTATTTAAATACTGTATAAATTTCAAGAAATAAGAAATATTTTCTATTTAATATTTTAAATAATTTTATAAGTGATAAGTATAATTAAGAGTATAAGACGATTATTGTACATATTTGTTAAAATGATGTATTACAATATTTGTGATGGCTTCTTTCTTCCATATCAATTTTGTTATTATACATGATTTATTATCAAATATTGATTCGATTATAAAATATATTTATATAATTAATTGTCTTTTCCATACTTTCTTGACTATTCCTATATTGATATTGTTAATGATTCACCGTTGACATTGATTTGAGTTATATTTTAAGATAACATGGTGATGATATCTTTCCGTATGATTTGTAAGATTTTAATTCTACGTAATGAAAACTTTAAATAAATGGATTAGTGATACCATTTGGAATGAGACATTCGGTAAGACTTCTGCGGTTATTCATTGAACTTTTCATATAAAAATATTTAATGTGGATCGAGTGTAATACGTGAGCCTTGAATAATAATCCAAATAACATGTGGTGGTATGGGACGCCTTAATTCATTTATTTGATTATTCATTACAAGTAAATGTTACTCGAACGGGGATTACACTCATGTGTATATGTGATACTCGGTGGGGAGTATCTTATAGTTAGCCGTTGGCTTATATGAAATATGTGTGGGCTCACTCATATATACACATGATACTCAGCGTGGAGTATCCTACAGTCACGTAGTGACTAATGTGAGTTGTATGTCGGCCTAAAACGGATTGACTAATACCACCCTAGTGGCCTAATCGTAGGGTCATGCGTTAGATGCATTATAATGCAGTTATATATGTGCATCACTGTATTTGTAGTAGTAGATGGGTTGTTGCCAATAGCCTCTCATATCGCTTAGGCCAACAGTTAGTAACCATTAAGGGTAAAGCATTGCTGTGATGGGGGCTATTCACAGACGTACCACTACTAGATGGAGTCATGATGTCTGTTAAGGTAATTGAATACCATAGGAATATATGGTACTTTGCGGTAAGCGAGTAGACCTAGATTCCTAGAGCGGGCATGCAGTAGGAGGCTGTCAGTCTCCTTATTTGGTTCAGGGTATGTGAGTGTAGTAGATTGGAATATACCTTAAAGACTATAGGAATAGACGGCTACTCTGCGGTTAGCCAATATACTTGTGTTCCAAGAGCAGGCTTGCGGTATGAGGCTGTTAGTCTCCCGTTAGATTCATGGTATATGTGTGTGTAGTGGATTAACATATATGTCTCGTTCCTATATTGAATTGACTGCACTAGTGTGATGATCCACCTTTTTGACCCTCATAAATCGATACAAATAAATCCACAGTATTCATATGCTGAATATTCAAGTGTCGGAATGACGAATTAATCGAAGGTAAAAGGAAAAATAAAGGAAGAACAGAATCTTATATGAGTATACTAACATATTATTTCATTATATAACCTTTACATTGGAAAATTTAAATACTACATCAGAGTCTATCCTAATCTCAGCCTAGATAATTATATATCTCTATCCTTACTAATGTTGAATACAAACAGTAAGAAAATGCAGCAAAAATGGATATGCATAGGAAATTCTAGCTCCTGCTTCAAGCTGATCCAAAATGTTCCAAGCTAGATCTTGGCTACTCGAAAAAATAGAGCATCCGGAGTTTAAGGAAAAAGAAAATAAACTCCAAATCAATCATAGGACTGGTGTAAGAAACCACAAAATACTGATATTTTTGAAAACAAAGTGTATCTTGTAAAAGCACGCCGCACATATATCATGGATAGGTTATTACCTTATGATAACCAACACATTACTATGAAAAATCCAGTGATATTATGATAGTGTCTAGAGTACACATACATATTAATTTTAGCACCAAAATTGGTACTAACACCCTTTAATAAAATTATGTAGAGAGATTAATGAAGAAAATGAATTAAAACCGGGGGATGTATGCTAAACTAACTGCAAAAACAAGAAACCGGAATTATAGTGGTTCGGTGTAACTACCTATGTCCATTGTTAATATAGTCTTTATTTATTTCCTAAAACTTAAATACAGATACAATCCGTAAGAAAAAAGCTCGAATAAAATTTTAAACTAAAAGAAAGCTAGTTTAAAAAATGCAGAGTGTCCTCGGAGTTTGGTCATCCTGGATCGGCATTTATCTTTCGGTGTATCTCGCTCAGTATGCCTGGGTTGGTCGACTTGAGGTTCCCTTATATAGGCCAAGGTACTTTGCTCCTAGGCCTGAGAAGGAGGTTCGACCTATCTTCGTCTATACATAGAGGGGAATGGCTGCTGTGAAAGGGGATGGTCATCGGGTAATTGACTCGAAGCGAACTCTTAAAGGACTTCGAGTAACTCGCGGTGGACCTCGAAGTAAAGCAGTGTCGGCTTTCTCACATCACCATTGGTTCCAAGGACAGGCTAACTTCCTCATCGTGCATCGAACCTGATACACCGACCATGCACGTCGAACCACTTCTGACCGAACGACAATGACTTCCCTTTTACGATCAATACCTGCTTACCTGTCTAGGCCGAGTACGTCATTAGCTAAGCCACACGTTCCAATCCAATCCGACCGAGCCATGTGTGTCGAGTTACCCAGACCGAGCGTACATGCCGAGCGATGACAACTCAACTGACCGATCGACGCGTGCCAAGCGATCTTGGCCGAGTGATGTGTGTTGAGTTACCTAGACCGAGTGGCACACGCCGAGCGATGGTGACTCAAAAGACCGAATGTTGTGTGCCGAGCGATCTTGGCTGAGTGACGTGTGCTGAGTTACCTAGACCAGCGACACACACTGCACCGTACCTACCGAACCTTACATAAACGCCAAAACATGTCGATTGCATCAAACTCTTATATTTTCAGGCTCTTCTCGGCCCGAATCTTTCCTTGTGCTATGGATAATATCTTCAACTACCATTTTATAGCCGGGCCAAGGTGCCGGGTAACATTAGCCCCCAAAAGTGTTTCGTGTGAAGCAACACGACATGCATTGAATCAGTAATCAGTTCTTGCTTTCAAAAGCCTAATGTATACGATCTCAAGTAGGCCGTAACATAGCTGACTTTACATAGTTATATTTTCTTTCTCTCTTCTCTTTTTTTTTTACAAGAGTGAGGTCGTCTTACGAAGCCTGTCCCACTCGTTCGGCTTAACTAGGATGGTTCGACATGTTGTCTTGCCGAACCCATGTAACATGGTGACTGGGTCCACAAGTGAGCGCCGATTCACATCCCATTTTCATACAAAAGCCCTGACTCTTACTTTCTCCTCCTACTTTTACTTTGTAATTCTTTTCCATCGAGCCAACTTAAAACTCAAGCTCCACTCTTCCATGGAACTATCTTCTCCTTCACTTGGTCATCTGCCTCGGCACACTTCCCCACCATTCTTGACTCCAGGACCCAGAAATTATTTGCCTTGGTTCAAAACTGCTACATAGGTAAGGATGTACGCTCCATCTGAAGCTACTAGGGCTTGTCTATCTGGACTTGAATTGAGTTCGAGCCATATAATCACACAATTCTTCATGGCGTGTAGGAGAAGAGAGGGATACGAGGAGCGAAAGGATAGGTAAATGTAACTGAGAGGGAGTTTGACATAGGAAATATTAGAGAGAAAGAGAGAGGTGGGTAGGTTAGGGTTCGGTGCTCAGGCTACAGTCTCGCGCTTAGCACACCAGTCGACGAAGAGAAATTATTAGGTTCATAGGGTAAGGTTGGATTCGTAAGCACTCCATGGAAGTCTGGGTTAATAGGAAACGTGTGTGGTCGGTAACTTTTTATGGAAGTGGCGCTAGAGAGAGAGAGAATCATAACCCCTTGAGGTGTTATGAGTTGATAGGATTTCGAAGCTTGTAACAGTAGTGGGCACAGGTTGAGTAAGGCACTTGGAATTTAGAGTGGTAAGTTGGTAGTGTGTGGTTCAGTCAGTTATTGGGTGGAGAGTTGTTCGATACCGAACGGTGTAATTTGGCTGAGTGAAGGACCACTAGGAGTGTTCGGTATACCAAGTAAGGATCTCATTCGGTAATTAGAGAATGAGAGTGAGCGGGACGGTGTGTTGGTCTAGTGGGGCCAGGGTAATTAGAGAGTGAGAGTAAGCGGGATGGTGTTGTTGGTCTAGTGGCCGTTCGGTAGCCTATTAATAGGTGGTTCGGTACGGGGGTTCAGAAAGGCAATCGGCCTTGGACTTCAAATCAACATTAACAACCAAAATCTTATCCACTTAAACATGGCACATGTTAAGGTCACATATCTCCATGCCTAACCATAAGACAATAAATAATAACAAGAACTTAAATACATGAACATATGGAACTGGTTTGGATTAACAACTCTATAGTTTTCAGGGACCATAAACCCGAGTTCAACTTAACAAAAGTGAACAACAGCCTTCAATATATAATGCCACTGTCCGATTTCAAGACCCCTACTACCAAATCATAAGACAAGCTCATGGAGACGGTCAGCGATGACGGTCTTCGAAGATGATAGCTTAACGCTCAATCGCACTTCATCGGTTTTTAAAGCTTTCATTCTTTTATACTCAAGTCTAAATGATTGCACTAGTCCATGCACCACAGGGGGGGAATATTTTTATCGTTATTATCTAATAACGATTATCTTTCAAGTATAGTTCAAACTGGATTTTATCCACATCCATTGCTCTTTAAAGATGCCTAGAAAATCGAGCTCTGCTATAGTTTTCGATAAGCCCGATCCAAGCACCCAGCAGGAGGTAGTAGGTACTTCATACCTAACGACATCCTCCACGCAAGGTATTCCGGATCCATTTGACGCAGTTATTTGCTCGGCACCTATATAGATGGAGCAATTATCCTGGATAATACGACTGATTCTCAAGCTTCAAAAATCAGTGAAACCTCTCTTTGTCGGCTATGTTCGATCCATGGAATCCCTTTTGACAACGTATTAGTTCCATCGAGACAAGATCGTCCTCACCTGCCCACGATTGTATATACAGCTTGCAAAAAATTCATGTGTTGGGTCGGTAGCGTGCCACCTTTCAACTCCTTTATCCGCGAAGTGCTACAGTATATCGAGATCGCCTAGACATAGCTACATCCCAATAGTCATGCGTTCGTCTATGACACTTGTATTCTCTTTATTAGCATCCTATTAACGCTTCCCACTCTCAGTGACATCCGCTACATCTATCGCTTCAAAAGATGGTCCGATAGTCCATCTTTCATATTCCTCGAGCCACACTCCAAGTGTCAGATCCTGACGGAGGCATGGAGTAAATTCACCCAATATAAGCAGGAATAGTTCTAAGTACGCTGCCTCCGGGCTTTGCGAGAAGATGGTTGGAAGGGAGTAAGTTCCTGTAATGACCCGGAATTTTTAAAGCATTTGAAATTGAAATATTTAACTAATTTTAAATATTTGCAAGATAGTTTAACTTGGATTTCAAACATCAGTTTGAATTTAGCGATTAAATTTATTGAATATAATAATTAAAGATTGGGTAAAATATAAAATATGGAGTTTTATGCTTGTTAAAAATATTTCAAAGGTTTGAAAAATTTATATTGATAATACTGGGAATAATAGAACTTTTAAAAGTTGAATTTAAACTATTTTGTTCAGTTTGAAAATATATTCTTTAAATCGTTATTTAAAAATAACCTTCCGATGCACAGTCTCGGATTTCGATGAAATCAGTTCCATTGGATCCGTAATATTGTATTATTATCAGATTTCAAATTTCGTAGTGTTTGGAGTTGTCGAAGTGATCGTACAAGAGATAAACGCGTTGAAATTTATATCGAAAATTTAATATAATAACTAGGTCCAAAAAGCTATCTTCTTCATACGATCGAATTAGGACTCGGAACCTTATTCATTGCGTTCGAAATAGGGGTATAACCTTACGAACGCCTAGCGGCACGCCTCAATAGGAGATTGAGTTTTTGAGTTGCATTTACCAAGACAGTTTGAATTTGAATCTAAATATAAATTTTTTGAATATTAATACTCGCAGACCTTTGAAGACACGTAGCCTGCCTCTTCAAACACATGTCCTACTGCTTTCTACACGCTTCTTCTTTGTTTCTTTTTAGGCCGAGCGTTTTAAAACCAAAGAAGTGAATATGCAGCCAAACTTCTCTTTATATCAAAGTCGAAATGAAATCCAGTTTAAAATAAAAATAAAAATGGCGATAGGTGAATAATGTCTCAGGCGAATAGGGTTCCTCAAAATCAAATTCATTTTCTTCTTTCCAATCTCGTCCTTATTCAATTGTTCGTATTTGCTTGCCTTCCCTATATAGGGTTTCCCATTTTTAGATCTGCGTCCATCGATCAAGCTCCACTGACTTCATTTGCAAATCATCTCCGAGGTCGCACTTCTATTGAATCGTGAATAACTGAAGTCGAAGTCATTGACGCGCCGTTCTGGAGTGGTCGCGACATGGGTTTCGAAATGGCTGTGGGTATTTGCGTGCGAGCACGCAACAAAAAGGGAGAGGTCGCTGGAGGAGCTTATGCTCGAAGTCGATGCTCGCGATGGGAAGTTAGGGCTTGGAGTTTTTCTGGAAGTGTCGGAGGGAGCTCACGATCATCGATTGCATATGTGTCGCGTGGGGGCACGAGGCGGCGCCATGGAAAATCGAGCTTGGAAAGGTGATGTTTGGTCATCGGCGACGCGTCAGGGTCGAGGTGAGGGTTTGTTGTTGGTTCTTCGATGTTAATTATTCATTTAGAACATAGATGATTTTCTGGTCAATTTAAAAACATGTAGAAAAAAATTATTATAAATTATAGTAAGCTTTATAAAAACAAGTTATATACATATATTCAGTTATGTGTTTAAGTTGGTTTGCTTTAAAACATATATACATATATATTCATAAAAAAATCAACTTATATTTTTGTCTTAGAGAAAAGAAATATATAAGGATTTTAAAAGCCGAAGATTTTTATAAAAGCTAAGATTTTTGAATCTATAAATTTTAATGAAAATAGTGTATTTTTGAAAATTAATTTATTTAATTGACTCATTTAATTCTTTGGTTGCTAAAATATTCTATAATGGAAATTGGTTTAAAATTAAATTTATCTCTGGTTAATTAAATTATCAAATGAAAATTTAATTGTTTAATTGACTCGAATATTGATGAATTTTTTTACTAATATTTATACAAGGCCCAAAATTGGGAGATAATGGTTGAGATGGAATTGTATTGCCAAACAAAAATCAAAGGTGAGTTAATCTCACTCTTCTGGATTTTTATTTAAATTTAAATGGTTAAATTTAAATAATTGGTTGAATGATTAAAATGATTTGATGTGCTATATTATATATAGTAGTATACAGTATATATTGGAGTGATTGATTTCCCACATTATATAACGAATGAGACCCTATGCGCCGCATAATAGCAGATGATATTATATTTAAAACCCATATACCGCGATATCCACCTCGAAGTGGAATTGGTATTTTATTGTGCTAACATCCGTGGATGCAGGGAAACAGGTTGGAGGGATCCAACTAGATTCCTCAAAATTTATTAGATTGTTTAATATTCTGTGTTTTGATTATTTGATATTCTATGATGAATTCTATGGGTAATTGGAAATGTTGGATGCTGGTTTGATTGAATATGTTTGGATATACTAAGTTATCAAAATATATAAATTGGATTTTTGGAAAGAAAATAAAAGAAGAGAATTTGTAAGTGAAATAATTATAGAGAATTTAAATAAAAATAAGAATGAATTGGAAAGAAACTAAAGTGATTTTTAAAATCCTAATAAATAAGTTTCGAGTATGAAAAGGGATTTTGAATAAACAGAAAAATAATGAATTTTAAAATTAAGTGATATTATTTAAAGGAATAAAGAATTTATTTTAAAAACTCTAGTTTTAAATTTATTGAAATAGATAAAGAAGGAATTTATTTCAAATGGAGTAAATTGGAAATCAATTTGGAAATTGATTTAAGTGTTTGAAATTGAAAATTTAAAGGAGAATGTGACTATGGAATTTATAAACTGGTTTTATAAAAGTGAAGCAGTATATCAGTGGATATTTGGAAGAATAAATTCATGATGGGAATTTATTAAATAAATGGGAATTTTTTTTAAAAAATAAATAGCGATTTATTTTTAAAAGATGTGAAGAGAAGTATATTTCCTTGGATAGCCAAGTACGTTTTCAAAGTAAATTTTTAAATATAAGTTAAAGGCTTTAATGTTGTTTTAAAAAGCATGTTTTAGAAAATTTATTATTTCTAAAAGTTTAAATTCTAATGTAAATATCTTTCAAAACTATTATCGTAGTAATTATTTAAAGGGGACTTGTTATTTTGTTTTAAAAAGAGAAAATCTAGTTTAATATATTATAAAGTAACCTCATTTTCAAATATTCCTATAGTATATATTTTTAATAAAGTATTGAAGTAGTTTTCAATTTAAATGTTAAAGTATATTTTATAATAAAGTGTTTTTAAATTATTTTCGAAATCTAAAGTTTTTGTGCTTGGTGTTTTCAATGGAAATAGGAAATATTTGGGAGATTTATTCTGTAAAAGGAAGATGGTTTGAAACTGTTTTCAAAAAGTTTTGATAAATGGAAATATATCTTCTGAAGATATTTTGAGATTTATAAATAATTTGGTGAAATTATTTATGTTTGATGGATGTTGTGAATGTTAATTGATAGTTAAATAACCGACTATCAATATTGGCCAATGCGCTGATCGTTTTGAAGAGACCGGGATCGGGATTTATTTCCTGAAAACCACTTCGATCCGGTTTGTACGTTTTCATGAGGAAGACGAGTTTGTATTTGAAGATGGAGCAGTGAAGTGCAAGGGCTAGTCGCTACTAATCCTGAGGATGATTCCAAAATGGATGTAGTAGGAGTAGTGCCTGTAGTTCCATTCGAACCCAGGACGGACTTGTATGGATGAATGCTTTCTAAACATCGCCAAGTGGGCGATGAGCATTCCAAGTGATATGTTCTAAGAGGTAACGCTTAGCCTCAAGCCTCATCGACCGGGAATGACTGAAAATCAGGGGTTATACAGCAAGGCTAGGTGGGTAGCGCCTATTAGGGTGAGGTCATCCTTGTCTAGATGTCCCTTTTATTCGGCTTAGTGGTGCGGTTGCTGATCCCAACCGCGGGGCGATCTTACTCAGGATTATGCAATAAGGGGTAGTCCCGGTCTTGTGTGGCAGAGGATTGGGAGTAATCCTCAGTACGATGATCTAGGCCACGTACTGTGACAGGTGGTACCCCAGTGCCTAGTCATTAGATGAAAATCCATTCTCCCTACGTGCCATTTACGGTTTTGTTTGTATTACCCACGATAGTGGCTAGTAGCTGGAACTTAATGAATGTACGGCTATTTTAATGAGTATTTGTAAATAGACCATATTATAATATTAGAGGATTTTAGTAAAAAGTGTTTTAGCTATCGTAAGGTAAAAACCCGACATGTTTATTTATGGCGTGGTCTTACGAGATGCTTTTATTTTCAAAAGAATTTTGAAACTTTAATAATCAATTTGAGTGTGGTTTTCTCACGCTGGTATTCCAGACTGACTCGGGTGTTATTTAACAATAATGCTTGGGGTCAGACCGAGTATTATAGAATACATGATATGTTGCTATGGAGCTCAGGAGACGAGCTGGATGGCGATAAGTACTTCCATACTTGTTTTAAATATTCCACTGTGTTGATTGGCTGTGTATTCAGTTTGAAGACAGGTTTATATGAGTGTCCAGTTGTATGTTATTGATGCTGTTGAACGCTGATGCTGTACTCTGATGATATAATATATAAACAGATGTATTTGTTTTTGTGTAAAGATCATTTATTATCTATTATATTTTATTCCGCTGCGACGGTTAGATTCTGATGTTGTTTTCTATTTTCTTCTTCTACCTCTTCTTCTTTAACCCAAATGATTCGTATTTCCGTTCGTCTTGAGTTGTTTATTGAAGAATAGTGTTGACTCGAGGGGTACGGAATTTGCTGGTCGTTACAGTTGGTATCAGAGCAGAATGTTAAGCGAGAACCTTGGCTTTGGTGGGATTACTCATTTAAATAGAGTCCATAGTACTCTAGAATGAGCTTGAGTGTATTGATAGATCTGAGCGCGTATTTGTTAGTGAGTATAAAATTGTTTTTATATTGTGTTGACTTATCGGTTGAGTGTTTATGGATTCTGGTCGATGTGTGGGACGCCATGTCGTCGATAGGGGTTTCTAAACTCTTAAACAAGATAAACCGACGTAGTATTGTTTTAAATAGGGTAAATGAAATAATTTTACCAAATTATTTTTGTATATAAGAGAAATAATTTTTCGTAAATTATTATAGTTATATATGGTTGCTTGGTTGTTAGGAGATGATAATATTAAAATATTACCATTGTTAATTGAAAGTTGAATAAAGGATTAAATTTTTAACCAAAGGTTAAGAAATAAATTTATATACAAATGGAAATCATAAATGTTATTTATAAAATGAAGTAAAATTCCGGAGTAACAGTATGAATTGGAAGAATTTGGAATTTGAAATTTTTGGGAAAGGGTTTAAAATTCCTTTGGATTTGAAAATGCTCTTCAAAGGTTTTGGAGAAATAATAGTGGTATTATTTGAGAAATATTTTTGAATTGGATTTGGAGTCTGGTGAGATTTGGGATTTAAAAATATTTGAAGGGATTTTAAAGAGGTAAAAGCATTGAACTCTTTTCGGTCGCTGGAAAATAATTTCCATGATGATTGCGACATCATCGATGCTCATTTTTGAGTTTCCAAAAAGGAGGATTGCTACCTAGATGTTTTGGATTAATGTTTGTTTGCGAAATTTGGTTTGATTTTGAAAATGCAGAGGAATAGTTTGATTTGCGTATATATGTTTTCAAAATTGAATTTGGAATATTTTAGTAATGGTTTAAACTCTGGAGTTGGTTTGCAATGTTTTGGTATGTTTAAGCAATTGCTTAAAACTCTGGAAGTAAATTGGAAATGCTTAAAGAATAAATTTGGGAACTTATATAAGTTTGAAATTTGTTTAGAATAGAAATTTAACTAAAGAAGAGTTAGATTAAAATAAGTGGGAAAGCTTATAAAAGTTAAAAATTTGAATAAAAAGATATACTTGGCTAAATTAAACGTATAATCCCGAGTTAAAAAGTATAATGTGAACGAGATTAATTGTAATGGATGAAAGTATGGATATAAATAAGTAGTGGCTTATAAAACTTAGAAGTAGAATAAATAAGCCAAAATAAAATTGTTTTGAATTTTGGGAAATGAATAAAAATCCAAAACTTGAATTATAAAATAGATTGGACTCAAGAAAATTAGGTTAAGTGATTTTTGGAAGGTAAAAATCAAATATTAAATTAAAAGTGGGAAATGAGCTAATTTGAATAAAATTTGAATTATGAGTTAAAAATGGATTTTGAGAAGTTAAACCTGAGTTATAAATTAAATTCAACTTAGAGGTGCTATGTGAATTGAATATGATTGAAATATAGGAAATGAAAATGTGAAATAAAGTTTAAAATGGATTGAATGAATATAGTAATTGAATTAAATAGAATAGAATGGAATTTAATTGGAAATGGAGATGAACTTAAGTTGTTAGCTTAATCAAATTGTTTAATGGTTGTTAGTGAACTTTATGAAATGGTTTTGAATAGAACCTGTTTGAATGATGAAATGGAATGTAAGTAAATAGATAAAATTAAAAATGAAATGAAAATGAAAATGCATGGATTGTGAATAAATTTAGGATGGAATAAAATTTAATATAAATTGTATTGGAATCAGTTTAAAATGATTATAAGCTTAAGTAATTATTTATTCACGTGAATATCGTCAATTTGCATAAGAATAAATTGTCGTTTGACGCAAATGGAAGTAAATAAAATCATATGAATTAGTAGAAGTAAATAAAATTGATTTTTGAATCAATTGAAATGAATATAAGTTCGTTTGGTTTAAAAATGAATCTTATGCAAGTAAGTGAGTTGTAAATCACTTAAATTGAATAATATGGGTTGAGAGTTGTTTGAAAGCAATTGAAATAAGTGTTGAAACCTTACATATGTGCTTATGAAGTATATAACATGCATTGTTATAGAATCCATGTTTTAGCTATTTAAATATAAGTGAAATGCTATAAACTTCTTATATATAGTGCTTGTATGTTTAAATTTGGTAAGTACAGGTATCGGGAAGCCATTTGGCTGGATTTTGGACGTGCTAATTGCTAAATAATAAGCCGCTTGCTTAAAATGCTAAACAGAGGTACGCCTACGCAATAAAAATAGGAAATATGAACTATATTTTTTTTTCTGACCGTGTGGGTCGATGTCTATATATATTTATATCTCTTGCCAAATTGCAAAAGCTTCTCCGTACAAAGGAGACTCTGCCAAAACTTTTCGAAAATTTTATGAGTTAGAAAATTTTTGAAAAATTTTTGTTAGCGACAAAACGATTTCAAATTGAAATAAATTAGTGGATGAAACTAATTTAAATAATGATATGAATCAGTTATATATGGAAGATAAAATTCAATATTCAGAGTTGAAGGTAAATTGAATTCATATGGAAATGGGAGAACCAATTTGAATAAAAGTAGATATAAACTAAAGTGGTGAAGTGAAAATAAATATAAGAAGCATATAAAATACTTATATTGAACTTAAGAAGAAATGGTAGAATTCTTAAGTAATATGGGGGTCGGTAAAATATATTGAATAAGCATTTGAGTGAAGATTTAATAAAAATAAGTGAAATGATAAGCGTTGATAAGTGAATAGAAATCAAAATGAACGTGAATAAAAGAAATTGATATAGTTGATAATCAATTGAGATAAATACGTAGGATGTACGTATATTATTTTATTCGCATAGCAATTTGATCCAGGTTCGAGCACAGAATTTCGAGATAGCTATATCAATCCGAGTTAGGATTTTTCACTCGATTTTCGACGGCGAACCTTGGATATGGATTTTGATTGATTCTGGAAATTCTCTATCATAGTTATGATTATGAAAGGAGAGTGACGGTTTCTGATCAAGAAACCAGATCAGGGTCCGCACTAGGAAAACGGGGGGACGATACTTGTTCGAAAATGAAATTGTGTGATCAAGTAAGCGATCGGATTCGGTATTGCGTATGAATGATAAGTACATCGTACGGGCTTAAATGAATAGATATTGAAATTTTGTAAGGAAGTAAATAAAATGTTTTTGAATGTCGTGATTGGATATTATTAGTGAGTAGAGTATACAGGTATTTAAGAGCAAGAGGAAAATTGGTTTTGATTTCAAAAGATAAATTTGAATTGCTCGACAAAAAGATATGTGTTTAAATTTTTGTATGAAATTTGATTGGGTTTTGATCTAGCCACTTGGCCTTTTGTTTTCTTTTGGAATTTAGGAGCCCGTAGAGGCATTTTGTAGTTATTCCGAGCTAGCCGTGCAAAGGAGACGCTGGCGAAATTTTTTGAAAATTTAGAAAGTCAGAAATTTTTTGAGAAAGATTTGATGATTTAAATTTGGATTTAAATTTAAATTTGAATAAGTGGAATAGATAACGTTGTTGGAAAATATGGAAGGTTTTGGAAAGTTGGTTGAAGTAATAGTGGGTCTTTAATAAAAGATATGTTATGGCAAGTTGATAAAACTATTTGGTTTTGGAAAATAGTAGTGGGTATTGGATCATTCTTCCTGACAAGTAATTTCGGGGACGAAATTCTTTTAAGGGGAGAGGAATGTGACGAACCGGGATTTTTAGGCATTTGAAATTAGAATATTTAATTAATTTTAAATATTTGCAAGATAGTTTAACTTGGATTTCAAATATCAGTTTGAATTTGGCAATTAAATTTATTGAATATAATAATTAGAGATTGGTTAAAATATAAAATCTGGAGTTTTATGCTTGTTAAAAAAAATTCAAAGGTTTGAAAAATTTATATTTTTAATACTGGGAATAATAGAACTTTTAAAAGTTGAATTTAAACTATTTTGTTCAGTTCGAAAATATATTCTTTAAAGCGTTATTTAAAAATAGCCATCCAAGGCACAGTCTCGGATTTCGACGAAACCAGCTCCATTGGATCCGTAACATTGTATTATTATGGGATTTCAAATTTCATAGTATTTGGAGTTGTCGAGTGATCGTATGGGAGATAAACGCGCTGAAATTTATATCGAAAATTCAATATAATCACTAGGTCCAAAAAGCTATCTTCTCCATACGATCGATTTAGGACTCGGAACCTTTTTCATTGCGTTCGAAATAGGGGTATAACCTTACGAACGCCTAACGGCACACGTCAATAGGTGATTGAGTTTTTGAGTTGCATTTACCGAGACAATTTGAATTTGAATTTGAATTTAAATATAAAAATTTTGAATACTAATACTGGCAGACCTTTGAAGACACGTAGCCTGCCTCTTCAAACACATGTCCTACTCTTTCTACACGCTTCTTCTTTGTTTCTTTTTAGGCCGAGTGTTTTAAAACCAAAGAAGTGAATATGCAGCCAAACTTCTCTTTATATCAAAGTCGAAATGAAATCCAGTTGAAAAAAAATTAAAAATGGCGATAGGTGAATAATGTCTCAGGCGAGTAGGGTTCCTCAAAATCAAATTCGTTCTTCTTTCCAGTCTCGTCCTTATTCAATTGTTCGTATTCGCTCGCCTTCCCTGTTTAGTTAGATCTACGTCCATCGATCAGGCTCCACTGTCTTTCGTTTGCAAATCATCTTCGAGGTCGCGCTTCTGTTGAATTGTGAATAAATGAAGTCGAAGTCATTGACGCGCCGTTCTGGAGTGGTCGCGACATGGGTTTCGAAATGGCTGTGGGTATTTGCGCGCGAGCACGCAATAGAAAGGGAGAGGTCGCTGGAGGAGCTTATGCTCGAAGTTGATGCTCGCGATGGGATGTTAGGGCTTGGAGTTTTTCTGGAAGTGTCGAAGGGAGCTCACGATCATCGATTGCATATGGTTCGCATGGGGGCACGAGGCGGCGCCATGGAAAATCGAGCTTGGGAAGGTGATGCCTGGTCATCAGCAACGCGTCAGGGTCGAGGTGAGGGTTTATTGTTGGTTCTTCGATGTTAGTTATCCATTTAGAACATAGATGATTTTTTGGTCAATTTAAAAACATGTGGAAAATTTTTATTATAGATTATAGTAAGCTTTATAAGAACAAGTTATATACATATATTCAGTTATGTGTTTAAGTTGGTTTGCTTTAAGAGATATATATATATATATATATATATATATTCATAAAAAAATCAACTTATATTTTTATCTTAGAGAAAAGAAAAATATATAAGGATGTTAAAAGCCGAAGATTTTTATAAAAGCTAAGATTTTTGAATCTATAAATTTTAATGAAAACAGTGTATTTTTGGAAAATAATTTATTTAATTAACACATTTAATTATTTGGTTGCTATAATATTCTATAAATGGAAATTGGTTTAAAATTAAATTTATCTCCGGTTAATTAAATTATCAAATGAAAATTTAATTGTTCAATTGACTCGAATATTGATGAAATTTTTTATTAATATTTGTACAAGGTCCAAAATTGGGAGATAAAGGTTGAGATGGAATCGGATTGCCAAACAAAAATCAAAGGTGAGTTATCTCACTCTTCTGGATTTTTATTTAAATTTAAATGGTTAAATTTAAATAATTGGTTGAATGATTGAATTAATTTGATGTGCTATATTATATATAGTAGTATACAGTATATATTGGAGTGATTGATTTCCCACATTATATAGCGGATGAGACCCTATGCGCCGCATAATAGCGGATGATATTATATTTAAAACCCATATACCGCGATATTCCACCTCGAAGAGGAATTGGTATTTTATTGTGCTAACATCTATGGATGCAGGGAAACAGGTTGGAAGGATCCAACTGGATTCCTCAAAATATTCAGTGTTTTGATTATTTGATATTCTGTGACGAATTCTATGGGTAAATGGAAATGTTGGATGCTGGTTTGATTGAATATGTTTGGATATACTAAGTTATCAAAATTTATAAATTAGATTTTTGGAAAGAAAATAAAAGAAGAGAATTTGTAAGTGAAATAATTATAGAGAATTTAAGTAAAAATAAGAATGAATTGGAAAGAAATAAAAGTGATTTTTAAAATCCTAATAAATAAGTTCCAAGTATGAAAAGGGATTTTGAATAAACAGAAAAATAATGAATTTTAAACTTAAGTGATATTATTTGAAGGAATAAAGAATTATTTTAAAAATTCAAGTTTTAAATTTATTGAAATAGATAAAGAAGGAATTTATTTCAAATGGGGTAAATTGAAAATCAATTTGGAAATTGATTTAAGTGTTTGAAATTGGAAATTTAAAGGAGAATGTGACTCTAGAATTTATAAACTGGGTTTATAATTGTGAAGCAATATATCAGTGGATATTTGGAAGAATAAATTCACGATGGGAATTTATTAAAGAAATGGGAAAATTTGTTTAAAAATAAATAGGGATTTATTTTTAAAAGATGTGAAGAGAAGTATATTTCCCTGGATAGCCAAGTACGTTTTCAAAGTAAATTTTTAAATATAAGTTAAAGGCTTTACTGTTGTTTTAAAAAGCATGTTTTAGAAAATTTATTATTTATAAAAGTTTAAATTCTAAAGTAAATATTTTTCAAAACTATTATCGTTGTAATTATTTAAAGGGGACTTGATATTTTGTTTTAAAAAGAGAAAATCTAGTTTAATATTTTATAAAGTAACCTCATTTTCAAATGTTCCTATAGTATATATTTTTAATAATGTATTGAAGTAGTTTTCAATTTAAATGTTAAAGTATGTTTTATAATGAAGTGTTTTTAAATTATTTTTAAAATCTAAAGTTTTGTGCTTGGTGTTTTCAGTGGAAATAGAAAATATTTGGGAGATTTATTCTGTAAAAGGAAGATGGTTTGAAAACTGTTTTCAAAAAGGTTTGAAAAATGGAAATATATCTTCTGAAGATATTTTGAGATTTATAAAAAATTTGGCAAAATTATTTATGTTTGATGGATGTTGTGAGTGTTAATTGATAGTTAAATAACCGACTATCAATATTGGCCATTGTGCTGATCGTTTCGAAGAGTCCGGGATCGGGATTTATTTTCTGAAAACCACTTCGATCCGGTTTGTACGTTTTCGTGAGGAAGACGAGTATGGATTCGAAGATGGAGCAGTGAAGTGCAAGGGCTAGTCGCTACTAATCCTGAGGTTGATTCCAAAATGGATGTAGTAGGAGTAGTGCCTTCGGTTCCGTTCGAACCCGGGACGGATTTGTATGGATGAATGCTTTCAGAACATCGTCAGGTGGGCGATGAGCATTCTAAGTGATACGTTCTAAAAGGTAACGCTTAGCCTCAAGATTCATTAACCGGGAATGACTGAAAATCAGGGGTTATGCAGCAAGGCTAGGTGGGTAGCGCCCATTAGGGTGAGGTCATCCCTGTCTAGATGTCCCTTTTTACTCGGCTTAGTGGTGCGGCTGCTGATCCCAACTGTAGGGTGATCTTACTCAAGATTATCCAGTAAGAGGTAGTCTCGATCTTTTGTTGCAGGGGATTGGGAGTAATCCTCGGTACGGTGATCTAGGCCACTTACTGTGACAGGTAATACCCCAGTGCCTAGTCAGTAGTTGGAAATCCATCCTCTCTACGTGCCTTTTACGGTTTTGTTTGTATTACCCACGACAGTGGCTAATAGCTGGAATTTAATGAATGTAATAATTTCGCCTATTTTAATAAATATTTGTAAATAGACCCTATATAATATCAGAGGATTTTAATAAAAAGTGTTTTAGCTATCGTAATGTAAAAACCCGATATGTTTATTTGTGCGTGGTCTTACGAGATGCTTTTGTTTTCAAAAGAATTTTGAAACTTTAATAATCAATTTGAGCATGGTTTTCTCACGCTGGTATTCCAGACTGATTCGGGTGTTATTTAACTATAATGCTTGGGTCAGACCGAGTATTATAGAATACAGGATATGTCGCTATGGAGCTCAGGAGATGAGCTGAATGGCGATACGTACTTCCGTACTTGTTTTAAATATTCTGCTGTGTTGATTAGCTGTGTATTCAGTTAGAGGACAGGTTTATATGACTGTCTAGTTGTATGTTATTGATTTTGTTGAACTCTGATGCCGTACTCTGATGATATAATGTATAAGCAGATGTATTTGTTTTTGTGTAAAGATCATTTATTATCTATTATATTTTATTCCGTTGCGATGGTTTGATTTTGATGTTGTTTTCTATTTTCTTCTTCTACCTCTTCTTCTTTAACCCAATGGTTCGTATGTCCGTTCATCTTGAGTTGTTTGTTGAAGAATAGTATCGACTCGAGGGGTACGAACTTTGCGGGTTGTTGCAGTTCCTTTTCTAGATCAGTATTTGTCTGCGGCACAAAGTGCATTCTTTCTAAACCTTTTTCGATTTCTATAGGTATCAGCCTACGTCCCAAAAACACCCGGTATTTTAAGGATGTCGAAGCCATTCGAGCTGTTCCTGTGGTAGACCAGGAGATCAGATCCGTCATTTCCAACGAACCGCTTTTAAAGTTCATATTGTTGGTGGAAGGCTGTCGAACAAGTCTTCCTCCTAGTGCCACTTCAACTGGACTTGCCTTGGAAAAAGGCAAAGGGCAAGCTGGGCCTTTGATGCCCTCTACATGGAAACCCCCGATATATCTGAAGAAGTGAAATAAAGGAGGCTAAGGCGCCAAAAACGACCGATGAGAACTTAGGCTATGATATTGCGCCTATAACCGATGTACCTGACATCACCAAATCGCTTCCCCCTTCGAAGATGAAAAAAAGCTTAGCCTATAAACTGAAGAAGAAAACGGTTGGTGGAGCTGTTAAAGTTACCATCACTCCGGTCGAGAAAAAATCTTCTCCCCAACATCCAGAGGGTTCACTAAAGGTCTTTCAGACCTAACCATCCCCGATGACTTGCTGAATTATGGTTTTAACGACCCAGGAGATATGGGGCTTAATTCGCCCAAGAGAGGCGATGTAGGCGATTTGGCCAGTCGACATGGAGAGTCAACTCCAATTAGTAAAGCAAAAGAAACTGGTCCATCGGGGGGAATCACTAGGTCACACACGAACATTTACACTTCACCCTGCACTTAAACTTCAGCCATCATGTTATTCTTACTAACTTATCCTCACTTAATTTCTGTGCAGGTAATATGGGGCGCACTCACGGATTCGATCGCCTTCGTAGGTCTTCTATATTTCATCACTCCAGCCGAGACTTAGGGTCCGGTAGACGCCGAGATAGAGACGACAAAAGCGATAAAGACTATCGTCCTGAGATTCGTCATCGTCTCGAAGGAAAACTTGCAGCCATTCTTCATACCCCAATGATCCTCCTCCTCAACTAGAACAAAGCAGGGAGAAATTTGCTCAAAGAGGATCTCAATCTGAAGCTCCCTGCAACTAACACTCTGGTTCATCAAGCTCTTCGAAATCTCACTAGCCTCATAAGAAGTCCATGGTTTCGGCTAAACAAACTTCCCCAGCCGCTGCACACTATCCATCGATAGCAGAAAAGCTAGCCGATCTTAAAGCTACATTTCCAAAAATATGCTTCGACGGGCTGAAATTCCTTCCTGCGGTTCATCTAATTCCAGGGCATGCCAAACAAAGCGCCATCGCTTGCAACAATGATGTCTTCGTCCAACACAACGCATTTGCTCACTTGGCTGAAAAAGTTTCAAAAGTTTCCATGGAACATCGGTATGAAATCGATCTCCTAAAACTAAAGGCCATCCATGATAAATATATCATCAAAGCCTAAGATGAAGAGCTTTCCTTGTATAAATCTCAGCTTGAGGTCACCTAGAAGAATGCTAAGGACACTGCTGAGGCAGTCAATCGCCTGGAGGCCACACACAAATAGGAAATTAATGAGGCGGTCCAACGCTGTGGTGCTTTAGACTTAGAAAAGGACTCCATCCAAAAAGAAAAGGATGTCCTCGCTCAACGAGTTAAGGAATTGGAGGAGCTACTCCTTAAAGAAAAAGAAGAAAAAGCTGCCGCTCAAGAGGAGTCACGACGATATTGTGATGAGATTGTCGTTACACGACTTCAAAAAACAAAGCTTGATGAGGAGCTCTCTAAAGCTAAAGCGCTGAAGGATGCATCCCATGAGGAGGGTAAAAGAATGCCGCTCTCGGAAATCAATTCTCACCTCGAGGCTGCTGCTAAGGCTGGTAGGAAGGAAATTAAGTGCCTATTTGATCCACTCTTTGCTGAATACAATGCTCAGGTTCTCATGCACCGAGATCTATCTTTTCTGGCGTGGGATACCTCGAATCATTAGCTGAGGCATGGGACACCTTGATAAAAATCAAACGCGTAGAGCTGGGCACCGAGGAGGTTGATGAGGATTCTCTCGTGAAGGAAGTGCTGTGAGGAAATGAGCCTTCCGACTTATCTGTAACCAAATCCCTTTATGGAAGAGATTCCTCCTCATCAAAAGGGAAGGATGAAGTTGCTGGTCCATCCGGGATTGAATCTCAAGTTCTTTCCTTTGTACAACCGGCTGGTAATTCTCCATTCGATCCTTTTGAACAACCTGTTGCTTATGATCCAGAGAAACCCAGGCTTGATATCCATATTCTATCCCCTATCCCAGAGGGTAAGACTTGCAAAACAGCTGAGAGTTAGCCAGTGACTGGCACCTAACCTTACTTTCTAAAATTCAAATTACCATCTCTTCTTAGCGAGCAATAAATGTATTCAAACATATATCTTTTATAACTTTGTGTGGGCCATTCTGACCTCGAACCAACTCCAAGGAGCGATGCCGCCATGGAGAAGGAAGAGAAATTAGGAGAGGCATCTCACACTGGGAATGCCCCCGACCCCGATGCTTAAATGATCGGGACGCTCGAAAAGGACAAACTCGAGAACCCCTCACCAACAGAAGAACATGATGAATTCGAAATCACGGGTGCCTCCTAACATATTTCAAAACTAAGCATGGAGGAACAAATCATGGAAGAGGGGAAGAAGAAAGCTAAAATTAAGGCTAATCCCCAAGTGGTGGAACTGGATGATCTCTTGAACAGAACCTTGAAGGTCATTCTCCCCAGCAGGACTAGGCCACTGGAAGTTCCTTCTTTTTCCTTGGGAACCATCTCACTAGGAAGTAAAGCATCCGTGAGGAAACACTCGGGTGAGGAGCCCTCTGAGAAGTCGAGGAAGGGAAAGAAATAAAAAAAGTAGCCATTCGATCGTGCCTTATTCAACCAAAATAAGTCTAAATTATGTGGTTATTTCTATTTAGTTGTTGAAAATATACTTTTTGGCTCCGAGTTCAGGAGAAATTGTAGTGGAAATTTACTTTGGATTAGTGAATAAAACTTGGTTTCTTTGCTTTCGATGATTTTTGCTGTTCAGCTTATTGTATAACTTATAGCCGAAATTCAAAATCTTATGAGTTACACAAGCTCCAGTTAACCTCCACATGACTCGAAATTTTTTGGAATCGTAAATCCTATAGTCCATGCTCTGGGGAATTAGAATACTTTTAGTCCGCGCTTCAGGGACTTAGATATTTTTTGAATCATTTGTACTCTAGCCTGCACTCTGGGGACTCGGAGCACTCTAGTTAGTGCTATAGGGACTTAGAGATATTTAAATCGTTTATACTAGTCCGTGCTCTGGAGACTCAGAGAAATTTAGTCCACACTCTGGGGACTTAGAGATTTTAAGTCGTTTATACTCCAGTCCGCGTTTTAGGGACTCATAGTACTCCAGTCCGCACTCTGGGGACTTAGAGATTTTTAAGTTGTTTATACTCTAGTCCACGCTCTAGGGATTCAGAGTACTCCAATCCGCACTCTGGGGACTTAGAGATTTTTAAGTTGTTTATATTATAGTCCGCGCTCTTGGGACTTAGAGTACTCCAGTCCGCACTCTGGGGACTTAGAGATTTTTAACTTTTTTATACTATAGTCCGCACTCTGGGGACTTAGAGATTTTTAAGTTGTATATACTATAGTCTGCGCTCTGGGGACTCAGAGTACTCCAGTCAGCACTCTGGGGACTTAGAGATTTTTAAGTCGTTTATACTCTAGTCCACGCTCTGGGACTCAGAGTACTCCAGTCCACACTTTGGGGACTTAGAGATTTTTAAGTCTTTTATACTCTAATCCGTACTCTAGGGGCTCAGAGTACTTCAGTCCGCACTCCGAGGACTTAGATATTTTAAGTTGTTTATAATCAAGTCCGCGCTCTAGAAACTCAGAGTTCTCTAGTCCGCACTCTAGGGACTTAGAGATTTTTAAGTTGTTTATACTCTAGTCTACATTTTGGGGACTCAGAGTACTCTAGTCCGCTCTTTGGGGACTTAGAGATTTTTAAGTCGTTTATACTCTAGTCCGCGCTCTGAGGACTCAGAGTACTCTAGTCCGTACTCTAGGGACTTAGAGATTTTTAAGTCGTTTATACTCTAGTCCACGCTCTGGGGACTCAGAGTACTCTAGTCCGCACTCTGGCTACTTAGAGATTTTTAAGTCGTTTATACTGTAGTCGCGCTCAAGGGACTCAGAGTATTCTAGTACGCACTCTAGGAACTTAGAGATTTTTAAGTCATTTTTACTCTAGTCTGCGCTGTGGGGACTCGAAGTACTCTAGTCCACACTCTGGGGACTTGGATATTCTTAAGTCGTTTATACTCTAGTCCGCGCTCTGGAGACTTAGAGTACTTCAGTCCATACTCTGGGCACTTAGAGATTGTTAAGTCGTTTATACTCTAGTCCACACTCTGGGGACTCAGAGCACTCCAGTCCGCACTCCGGGGACTTAGAGATTTTTAAGTTGTTTATACTCTAGTCCATGATTCGGGACTCAGAGTACTCTAGTCCGCACTCTGGGGACTTGGTGATTTTTAAGTTGTTTATACTCTAGTCTACGCTCTAAGGACTCGGAGTACTCTAGTCTGCACTCTGGGGACTTAGAGATTTTTAATTCATCTATACTCTAGTCTACGCTCTGGGGACTTAGATTACTCTAGTCTGCACTCTGGAAACCTGGAGATTTTTAAGTCGTTTATACTCTAGTTTGTGCTTTGAGGACTCAGAGTACTCTAGTCCGCACTCTGGGGACTTAAAGATTTTTAAATCATTTGTACTCTAGTCCGCGCTCTGGGGACTCAGAGTATTCTAGTCTGCACTTTGGAGACTTAGAGTTTTTTAAGTCGTTTATACTCTAGTCCGCGCTCTGGGGACTCGGAGTACTCTAGTCCGCACTCTGGGGATTTAGAGATTTTTAAGTCATTTATCGATTGATTTTTAATTTTTTCTTACGTTCATAAATCCGACAGAATAATGTGATTTAATTTTTGCCATGAAATTACAACACACGGAACATCGATAGTTCATAGGAAAGCGGCTTCAAGCCTTTATTGATCATAACAAATAGGAACAAACTGAATTGTCTTATTACATGCCAAAAAAAGAAAAACAAATTGGAAACATTTATTACTAAAATGCAAAGGACATAAATAAGTGTAACAACGACACAGATGCTCGCTATTCCATGCTGGGGGGAGCGTAACGCCATCGACGATCGCCAGCTTGAAAGTTCCCTCTCCAAGCTTCCATTCAATGACGTATGGACCTTCCTATGCGGGATTCAACTGTGATAGGATTGGAAAAACTCGCTTCAAAACTAGATCGCCCACATCAAAGATTCTCGGTCGGACTTTTTCATTATACTTTCAAGCGACTCTGTGCCTCTATGTAGCCGCCATTAAATCAGCTTCTTCACGTTTTTCATCAACAAAGTTCAGTGATTCCAGTAAGAGATCTTGATTCGTCTTTGGATCATAATGAGTTACCTATGTGAAGGGACTTCAAGTTCTACGAGTATCACAGCTTCCATGCCGTATGACAAAGCAAGTGGAGTGTGGCCAGTCGCGGACTTGTGGGTGGCTCTATAAGCCCAAAGTGCCGTCAAAAGCTCATCCACCCACTTGCCTCTAGCCTTCTCCAAACGTTTCTTCAATATTGATTTGATTATCTTATTTACGGCTTTGACTTCTCCATTGGCTTTAAAGTGAGCGATTGCCGCAAACCTTTTCTCAATGCCATACTTTTGACAAAATTCTTTGAACTCCCTACTTTCGAACTGAGTTCCATTGTCCATAATGATAGTTTGCGGAAGGCCAAAACGACATATGATGTTTCGCACAATGAAATTAATGACCTTTTTTTGTGATGATTGTAGCTAAGGGCTCTGCTTTTTCCCATTTGGTAAAGTAATCGACCGCAACAATTGCATATTTTGCACCCCCTCTGGAGATGGGCAAGGAGCCGATTATATCGATCCTCCATATTGCAAATGGCCAGGGACTAACCATCTGTGTGAGTCCGTCGGAGGAGCTCTCGGGATTTTTGCATACTTTTGACATTTGTCCCACCTTCTTAAATAGTCTGCGGCGTCTTGATTCATGGTCGGCCAATAGTATCCATAGTGGAGGATCATTTTTACTAATGTATGCCCCTCAGTATAGTCGCTACATTCTCCTTCATGAACTTCTTTCAAAACCCGCTTTATCTCATCGTGAGCGATGCACCAAAGCAAGGGAACCGAGAATCCCTTCCGATACATTATTCCGTCTTGCATTACATATCGTGAAGCTTTGCGAATGATTTGTAGTCTTTTTGTCTTTCATTTGGGCAAAACCCCATGTAGCAGGTATTGCTTGAAAGAGGTTATCCATGACTCCTTCTCGATTTCTGTTTCTAACACAAAATCTACATCCATCTCATTTATACTCGGAGCATGTAAGATTTCAACGGGAACCAATCCCATATGCTGTGCATCACCAGTACTTGCGAATTTTTCCAATGAATCAGCTTCCCTATTTTTTTCACGTGGGATGTGTGAAATATCATAATATTCAAGGTCTGCCAATAGCTCTTGAACCCGAGCAAGGTATAAGGCAAGTTTCTGCCCCTTTGCTTGATAGTATCCCCGCACCTGTTACACCACCAATTGCGAGTCGCAAAAGATTTCAACAGATTTTACACCAAGTTCCCTGATAAGTTTCAAGCCAGCAATCAATGCTTTATACTCGGCTTCTTTATTTGTAGCTGGGAAATCGAGCTTCAAATCATAACAATTTAACGGTTTTCGGGAGTTACAAGAATTACACCAGCCTTAGAACAACGGTCGTTGGATGCCCTATCGGTGTATAGTTTCCATCATATGGGGGGAATAACATCCTCACTGCTTGGCTCGTCTAACATGGTGAATTCTGCAATCAAGTCCGCTAGCGCCTGCCCTTGGATAGCACTCCGTGGCAGGTAGGTGATATTGAATTGAATAAACTCAATGTTCCACTTCAACAACCTTCTAGAGCTTTTGGATTGTTGGAGCACTTATCGCAGAGGTTGATCGGTATAAACAGTAATCGGATGTGCCTAAAAATACGGATGGAGCTTGCGTGATGCAATCACCAAGCAGTAGGCTATCTTCTTAATCTTAGCATAAATTCTATCTGCCCCCATTAGACGTTTACTAACATAATACAGTGGCTTTTGAATTCGGTCCTCCTCACGAACCAAGGCCGTACTGATAGCATGCTAAAACACGGCCAAGTATGCATATAACGCTTCATGGTCTATAGGTTTTGACAAAACCGAAGGACTTTCCAAATTTCTCACTAGAGCTTGGAATGCATCTTCATAGTCGAGTGTCCATTCAAAATTTCTATTCCCTTTCTTTATCACCTCAGAGAAGGGAATACATTTATCGGTCGCTCTGGATATGAACCGACTCAACGCGGTGACCTTTCAATTCAGGCTTTATACTTGCTTTATAGTTCTGGGAGCTTGTATGTCTCGAATAGCCTGAATCTTTTCTGGATTAGCTTCAATTCCACGTGCATTGACAATACAACCCAAAAAATGTCCCGTTGCAACACATAGGAACTCTTTAGCAAATTGATTTTCATTCTATTGTATCTATGCATGTCAAACATCTCCGCTAAGATTCGTATGTGGTCGTTTGATTGCCGTGACTTCACGAGCATATCATCCACATAGACTTCCATTGTTCTACCAATTTGGTCTTCAAACATCTGATTTACCAAGCGCTAATAAGTCGCTCCTACGTTCTTCAACCCAAAAGGCATCACTACATTACAATACAATCCGACATCCATGACAAAACTAGTGTGTTCCTGATCTGGAATGTGCATTGGGATTTGATTGTATCCCGAATACGCATCCATAAATGATAATAACTCGTGTCCGGTAGTTGAGTCAACCAGCTAGTCAATTCTGGGTAAAAGGAAACTATCCTTAGGGCAAGCCTTGTTCAGGTCTGAGTAATCGACACAGATCCTCCATTTCCCATTTGCTTTTCTCACTGCCATAGGGTCAGACATCCATTCAGGGTAGAGTGCGTCGCAGACAAACCCTTTGGCTTTGAGCTTATCCAACTCCTCTCTGAGAGCAGCAGACCTCTACAGGTCCATACCTCTCCTTTTCTGTTTCACTCGTACATACATTTGGTCAATGTTCAACATATGACTTGTAATGGCGGGAGAAATCCCACGTATATCAGAGTGGGTCCAAGCGAAAACATTCAGGTTCGCTCAGAGGAAATCAGTTAGGTCTTCAGTCATCGAGGGAGTGAGTTATGATCCAACCTTGAGCACCCGTGATCGGTCATCGTGGCTGACTGAAATGTCAATCGTTAGTTCAGCCGGTGCAGCTTTAGGCTCCTTTGGTTCTTCATCATCGTCTTGTGGAGCTATGTCTCTGTAGATCCGACCTTGCTGCCTGAGACAAGACTCGGGTGATACTTATCAATTTTGTGCTACCTGGATGCGGACAAAGTTGTCCATAACCTTTCCCTTCTCTCTCCGCTGGGCCTCTCTCAGCTTAGCCACATAACATGCATGACCTATCGCCTGGTCTCCGGGTACAACCCCAACTCCTCTATCTGTTGGAAACTTCGAAGTTAAACACAACAGGGACAAAGCTGCCCGAAACTCCGTCAAGGTCGGTCGACCCAGAAAAACATTATACGGGGAATCAACATCAAATACAAGAACGGTAGGATCCACACCCTCCTACATTCACCTTCTCCTAATTCAACTTGTAATTCAGCAAAACCTATCTCGTCTGTGGCTGCACCATTAAAACAGTGAATGCGGGCTTTAGATGGTTTCAGATCTTTTGCATCCATCTTCATTTGGTCGTACGCCTTTTTGAATATAATGTTGACAGAACTTCCACAATCAATCAATATCCTTCTCACAAATGCTGGCTCAATCGTTGCCGAGATGACCATCAGGTCAATGGTAGGTGCCTCCACTCGATCAACATCTCTATTTTTAACACTATGTCATCAGTCATCGCTTGCTGCTGTTTCGTTGGAATCCCATCTTCCGAGTTCGAGCAGCATTCAAAGTTTGTGTGCTTCAAGGAACTTGCATAGCGTTCCATTTATTGCCAACTCTCGTCTGTTGGATGAATCCCATCGACTATCATGTTTATGATTGTCTACCTCTAGTCTAAACAGGTTCTCCAGGATGGCGCGGAGCTTGCCCATGACCGGGGTCTGACGTTACTTCTCCATCTTCCTACGAATTCTTAACAAACTACTGTAACTTCTTTGCCGAATCAGTTTCTCTATAGCATCATAAAGGTGTCTGCATTCCTCAGTTTTGTGCTCGTAGGTCTTGTGAAATCGACAATACTTCCCAGTCTGCTTTTGTTCCCCAGTGGAATCCTTTGGGTACGGCTTCTGGTATTGGAAGGTGTTACAAGTTAATAAATAAATATTCTCTAGAGATGTGTAAAGAGGAGTGTATTCCTTATAGGTCGGGATCCTTGGCTTCCATTTTTTGGCTTCCCTCTTTCTTCCATAATTTTCCCTCCTAAATGCTTGAGACTACTTGGGCTTGTTTTGAACATCAACCTTGACCTTTCTAGAATTTTCGCCGGCCTATTTTATCGCAATGTTACTTTGCACTGCCTCTTTGCCATGCCCTGGGGCACTGCCTCGCCTAGTCCACCTAGCTTCCTCCCTTCTCATGAATTGGTGTACCTTTGAATAAAAATGTTCCAAGGTAGCTGGAGGTTTTCCTGCCAGCCAATCACCAAACTCTGAGTCCGGATCTACTCCCCGCATCACGGCTTGAATCACACTGGATAAAGACATCACGTCCTTTGGACGAGTGGTATGAATCCTAAAATGCTCCACAAATTTCGTCACTAACTCGTCGAATCTGGAGATAGATCGTAGAGGAAATTTGATGAACCACATAGTAGCAATTCCATATAAGGTTATGGGGAAATATCTACACTTAGTCGCATCATTCTCCCCGGTCGAGTACATCATCCACTCGTATCTCATTACATGCTATCGGGGATCAGTCTTCCCCTTACAGGCTATAAGAAATAAATGTAAATTAAAAAGATAAATCATTATATGAATGAAAAGGAAATCAAACAACAAACGTTATGAAATGAAATTAATAAGAATGAACTTGATCTATTGTTTGGAATTGTTGTATGTTTGGTTTATGTTTGTTGGGCAAGGATACTTTAAAATTGCTTGGATGAATGAATAATCTATTTAATTCCATCTAAGACTATTGAGTAAATGGTGCACTTGTTAGTCCTTGAGATGATGGTTTTGATGACAACAACCTTAGAATAGGATTATAAAATATAAATACTAACATTATAGTTTAGATATATATATATATATATATATATATATATATATATATATATATATATATATATGCAGGATTTAACCATGTAGGTACCAAGAATGAAGAATGTACAGTATAGAGATTCAAGATATCAAGATTGAAGACTCATGAGTATCAAGAATATCAAGATTATCAAGAGTTCAAGATTTCAATAATAAGTAATTTAATTAGGAATTTTGTTAAAACTCCTAGAAAAGCACTAGCATCTTAAAATCCAATTTATTCAAGGAATGGAATCCACTTCGAGCCTGTTAAAAGGATGGAAACCTAAGTAGGATGGAACCTACGAATAATCTAGTGGAACATTGCTTTTTATTCGCTGACCTTTTATTCAAATGTTTTTACTAAATTATATCCTGTTTTCAAAATGGTTTCAAAACCTTCCTTTTAAAAGAATCAAAAACATCTATCCTGATTTTAAATATTTTAGCCTCAAAATAATCTTTATTTTCAAAATCAAATTATCCTTATTTTAAAAATATCTTTTAATAATAATATATTTAACTTTTAATATTTATACTTAGATTTAAATATAAAATATTGTAAAATTTTATATATAACAAAATATTATTCTCTATACTTATTTATGTATTTTAACTATAGTTAAGTATATTTATAAAGTTTAAAATAGTTTTAATACAAGATAGAAGTTATTTTCAAAGAAAAACAAATCACAATATTTTCTTTGGGATGTCGACATACCCAAGATACCCATGTCGACATAGAGGCAGTTGATTTCAAAATTTTGAATTTCAAAAGTAGTGTCTATTTGTCATATCCCTTCACGAGTGGACATGGCTGTTGTTCTTCTATAAATAGGGGATGTTTTGAACGAATTTCAATTTATATTTTTCTGGCTTTCACTTCTCTTCTTCTTCCACATTTCTTTATACACATTCTTACCATTACTCTGCCGAAATCAACATTAAATCTTACTAGATCATTTCTGGTTTTAATAAATCAACATTAGACTTCTTTGTAATCAATTTAGCGAAAAAAGGTGCGATTGTAGCCTTGGAAATCAATCAAGAGAGAAAAGGTGTGATTTTGGCCTTGGAAATCAATCAAGTTAGAAAAGGTGTGATTGTAGCCAGGAAAATCAATTGGGTGAATTTGTTGCCCCTGAAATCAAGTATCTCTACCCAAAGGATTGTGAATTTGGAGGGTGTAGCTCATAGCCTTGAAATCGAGGGTGTAATTGTACAATTGCTTTTGAAAGGAAATCCATACTTGTGTGCAGGACTGGACGTAGGGTAACTCCGAACTAGTATAAAATCCGGTATGTTCTTTCCTTTACTGCTTTTACTTTATTTACGCACCTGTGTTTGTTTCTGTGATCATATCTGTGTTTGAATATTGTATACATTTATGTTTAAATTAATAAAAACTCAAAAAGATTTAGTAATTCCTTTAAACACTATTACCCCCCTCTAGTGTTAACCCTAGCCTTAAGATCCGTATTCCGCATTTCTCACACTTGGTATCAGACCTTTGTTTTCAAAATTTCTTAATCTGATTTTTGAAAAAGTTTTTAAAATGGCTATGTTTGTTAATGCTATTTTAGAAATATTCAAATCATCATTGTCTCTTGAGTCAGCATATAATCAATGTTCAAATTCAAGTTGTCTACCAAAATTGTTTGATGTGCATGAAACACGCTTTATGGGGGTTAAGGAATCAATCCATAATGGAAAAATTGTGCATATCAAAAAGAACAAATGGATACTCGATAGTGGATGCTCTAGACACATGACTGGAAATTCAGATATGCTGAATGATATAATATACAAAGACGGAGGGCTGGTTAACTTTGGAGACAATTCAAAAGGACATGTAATTGGCATCGGCAAAGTCGGTAACTCTGAAACTCCTATTATTACTAATGTTTTGCTAGTTAAAAATCTAAAACATAATCTGCTAAGTATAAGTCAACTCGACGATAAAGGATATAAATTTAAATATGAAAAAGATAAGTGTCAAATTGAAGATAATAATTCAACCATAATATTTAAGGGAATTAGGAAAAAGAATATTTACATTCTTAGTATGAAAGTTTCAAGTGATAACCTGTGTCCATTGGCAAATACAAGTGACCCTTAGATTTGGCATAAGAGATTTGGGCATTTGAATTTCAAACTCTTATCTAGACTATCTAAACATGATCTAGTAAGAGGTCTCCCTAAAATGAATTTTATAGTAGATAGTCTATGTGATGCATGTCAATTAGGAAAACTTAGAAAAAGTTCCTTTAAATTAAAAGATATGATTTCAACCTCAAAACCTCTTGAATTACTTCACCTTGATTTATTTGGTCCATCTCAAATTCTGTCAATAAATCATAGTAAATATGTTTTTGTAATTGTAGATGATTATTCTAGATTTACATGGACAATAATTTTGAAACATAAAAGTGATACTTTTGAATGTTTTAAGAACTTTACAAAAAGGATTCAAAATCAACTTTCTCTAAAAATTATAACCATCCGTAATGATCATGGTGGTGAATTTGAAAATGAAAAGTTTGAGAAATTCTGCAATAAAAAGGGAATAACTCAAAAAATTTCATTTCCAAGAACTCCACAACAAAACGGAGCAGTAGAACGAAAAAATAGGATGATTCAAGAGTGTGCGAGAACTATGCTTTCGGATAGTAAACTACCAAAGTATTTTTGGGCAAAACAGTTGCTATCGCCTGTTATTTTTTAAATAGAATTTTAATTAGACCTTTAACTGATAAGACATCTTATGAACTTCTTCACTCAAAGAAACCTAAGGTATCTTATTTTAGAATTTTTGGAAGTAAATGTTTTATTTTAAATACAAAAGATAACATAGATAAATTTGATCCTAAATCCGACAAAGGAATCTTTCTCGGATATTCTAATAGAACTAAAGCATATACAGTGTTTAATTTAAAAGCTAATACCATCGAAGAAACAATGCATGTTTCATTCGATGAAAATCTCAAAATTTTTGAAGATTCAAATGATGAAGAGGATTTAATCACTCAAAATCAACAGTCAACCGAAACTAATAATGAAATTAATCATCCTAATAAAAGGATTAAATTTTTAAAAGATCACCCTATTGAAAATGTGCTTGGAGATATGCAATCTGTTGTTAAAACTAGAAATCAATGAAGTCAAATGAGCAATGTAGCTTTTATATCAACTATTAAGCCTAAAAATCCAAAAGAAGCATCAACTGATGATTCATTGATTTTGGCTATGCAAGAAGAATGAAATCAATTCACTAGAAATGATGTTTGGAAACTTGTTCCTAGACCTAAAAATAAAACTACAATTGGAACTAAATGGGTTTATAAAAATAAAATGAATGAACAAGGAGGGGTTGTTAGAAATAAAGCTCGGTTAGTCGCTCAAGGTTATTGTCAAGAAGAAGGACTAGATTTTGATGAAACCTTTGCTCCCATAACAAGATTAGAAGCCATTAGGATTCTACTTGCTTTCGCAAATCATAAAAATTTCAAACTATTTCAAATGGAAGTTAAAAGTGCCTTTTCAAATGGATTTGTAAAAGAGGAAGTATATGTTGAACAACCACCACTTTTTGAAAATTAAAAATTACCAAATCATGTTTACAAAGTTAAGAAAGCTCTATATGGTCTAAAACAAGCTCCTAGAGCCTGGTGTGATAGACTAAGATCTTACTTATTACAATCAAATATTTAAATCGGTAAAGTAGATAATACTCTTTTTATTAAAAGAAATAAAAATGATATTCAACTAGTACAAGTTTACGTAGATGATATCATTTTTGGATCAACTAACTTTGAAATGAATAAAGAATTTTTTGAAATAATGACAAAAGATTTGAGATGAGTCATATGGGTGAAATAAACTTCTTTTTAGGATCACAAATAAAACAATTAGATAATGTTATCTTTATTAGTCAAGAAAAATATGTTAAAGACCTAATTAGTAAATTTGGTTTGACTACTGCGAGTGGAAAACCCACTCTCATGGCAACCAATGAGTACCTTAGTAAAGAAGATCTCTCGAAAGATGTAGATCAAAAATTATATAGAGGAATGATTGGATCACTATTCTATATCACTGCTAGTAGACCTGATATCGTGCATAGTGTTTGTCTCTGTGCAAAATATCAATCCCAACCTAAAGAGACCCACTTAAAAGCCGTAAAACTTATCATAAGATATGTTAAACACACCTCTGATTATGGCTTATTTTACCTTAAAAATGATTCTTTTGACTTAATATCTTATTGTGATGTTGATTATGCTGGTTGTAAATCAGACCGAAAAAGTACAAGTGGAATTGTCACTTTTTGGGGGCATTCTCTGATTTCCTGGTTTAGTAAAATGTAAAACACAGTTTCTTTATCAACAACTGAAGCAGAATATATTTCTGCTGCTTTGGCTTGTTCTCAAGTAATATATATGCAACATACTTTAAAAGATTACGGTTTAAATATCTCAAAATCACTAATTTATTGTGATAATACTAGTGCGATGAATTTATCCAAAAACACTACTCAACATGCTCGAACTAAAGATATTGATATAAGACATCATTTTCTCAGATATAATATAAATAAGGAAGTAATTACTCTAGATTATACTAATTCTGAGAATCAAACTGCTGATATATTAACAAAACCCTTAAATGAATCTATATTTACTAAATTAAGAAGAGAATTAGGAATTTGTTCAATAACTGAAATGTAAAAATATAAATAACAAAGTATAATTAAAAATTAAATCAAAATAAATCAAATAGTAAAAATTTCAAGGACCATGTCGACATACCCCCTCAACCCATGTCGACATACAACGATTTTTTATTATTTAAATTTTCCCTCCAAAATTCAAATAATTGGTTATATATTCTTCTTATTTTCGAAATTTTGATCATTCTCTCTGTTCTCTCTCTGTTCTAACTTCTGAAATAAATTAAACCATGGCCTCCTCTTCCAAATCAAACAAAAATTCAACCTTTTCATTCCCTTCTCCTACTTGTGGATTGTTTCAATGAACAACGCTCGCACGAGTGACAAAAATGGAGGATTCTCTGAAGGATACACTGCAATTATTGATTGAAATTCAAGTGGTACAACTTAAAATGGCCAAAGAACAAGAGAAGGAAGCCAAAATCCTTAGGAATTTGCAAAAATTTCTAATGGACAATCATGCTAATCCAATCTTGGTTGACGAAGATTCTACAGGAGATCAAGTGCAAGAGGGCAGCGAGGAAGAAGAAGAAGAAGCCTTCATGGAAGAAGAGCATGTTGAAGAAGACGACAAAGTCGTTTGCGTTGGCAAAGTGTGCTTTGACGAAGATGGAAATCTTGTCGAACAACGTGGAAATTTCTGTTTCCACTATCCAAATTGTTCGATTCATAGGTCTCCCTTTTTCAAAGACACTCATTAGTTTCTTTTCTCTTTTTCCTATTGTTGTATGTTCTTTCTTACGTTCTCTACGAAAATGTAAATATAACTATATAATTAATAAATAATTTGTGTTCTTGAATGTGTTCTATTAAAAGTATTATTATATGGATACTTAGTTAGGATAATTAGTAGTTTAGGACTAAGTTTTAAGTTTTAGAGTCAAGTGTTGATTATTTATGATAACACTATCATTATAATCACATGTCATGGAGTATTAGATTAAGGGGGAGTTATATAGTTTCGAGTTAGTTTTTGTTGATGACAAAGGGGAAGAAATATAAAATAGGGTAGTTAGGCATAGATTAAGGGGGAGTTCTCAGTTTTAGGGGGAGTTACTAGGATAGAAGTGATATTTTATAAACTAAGGTTGCCATCATCAAAAAGGGGGAGATTGTTTGTCCTTGAGATGATGGTTTTGATGACAACAACCTTAGAATAGGATTATAAAATATAAATACTAACATTATATTTTAGAAATATATGTATATGCAGGATTTGACCATGCAGGTACCAAGAATGAAGACTGTACAGTATAGAGATTCATGATATCAAGATTGTAGACTCATGAGTACCAAGAATATCAAGATTATCAAGAGTTCAAGATTTCAATAATAAGTAGTTTAATTAGGAATTTTGTTAAAACTCCTAGAAAAGCACTGGCATCTTAAAATCCAATTTACTCATTAATGGAATCCACTTCGAGCCTGTTAAAGGAATGGAACCCTAAGTAGGATGGAACCTACGAAAAATCTAGTGGAACACTGCTTTGTATCCGCTAACCTTTTATTCAAATGTTTTTACAAAATTATATCTTGTTTTCAAAATGATTTCAAAAACTTCCTTTTAAAAGAATCAAAAACATCTATCCCGATTTTAAATATTTTAGCCTCAAAATAATCTTTATTTTCAAAATCAAATTATCCTTGTTTTTAAACTATCTTTTAATAATAATATATTTAACTTGTGAATATTTATACTTAGATTTAAATATAAAATATAGTAAAATTTTATATATACCAAAATATTATTCTCTATACTTATTTATGTATTTTAACTATAGTTAAGTGTATTTATAAAGTTTAAAATAGTTTTAATACAAGATAGACGTTAGTTTCAAAGAAAAACAAATCACCAAAATTTTCTTTGGGATGTCGACATACCCAAGATACCCATGTCGTCATAGTGGCAGTTGATTTCAAAATTTTGAATTTCAAAAGAAGTGTCTATTTGTCATATCCCTTCACGAATGGACATGGCTGTTGTTCTTCTATAAATAGGGGCTGTTTTGAACGAATTTCAATTCATATTTTTTTGGTTTTCACTCCTCTTCTTCTTCCACATTTCTTTATACACATTCTTACCATTACTCTGTCGAAATCAACATTAAATCTAACTATATCATTTTTGGTTTGATTCTCTATCACTATGTCAATAAGATCTCAGTGCTATTCAAAGTTATAGACTTCTTTGTAATCAATTTAGAGAGAAAAGGTTTGATTGTAGCCTTGGAAATCAATCAAATGAGAAAAGGTGCTATTGTGGCCTTGGAAATCAATCAAGTTAGAAAAGGTGTGATTGTAGCCTAGGAAATCAGTTGGGTGAACTTGTTGCCCTTGAAATCAAATATCTCTACCCAGAGGATTGTGAATCTGGAGGGTGTACCCCGTAGCCTTGAAATCAATGGTGTAATTGTACAATTGCTTTTGAAAGGAAATCCGTACTTGTGTGCGGGACTGGATGTAGGGGTAACTCCGAACCAATATAAAATCCGGTGTGTTCTTTCCTTTACTGCTTTTACTTTATTTCTGCATCTATGTTTGTTTCTGTGATCATATCTGTGTTTGAATATTGCATACATTTGTGTTCAAATTAACGAAAACACAAAAAGATTTAGTAATTCCTTTAAACACTATTCACCCCCTATACTGTTAATCTTAGCCTTAAGATCTGTATTCCACATTTCTCACAACACTTAGTATTTTATTTTTCATTCTGTATAATTTAAAGTTTTTGAACCCGAAACAACTATTTGTTTTGTTTGATATGAATGGATAATTGATTTGTGTTGATTTATATGATGATTGTATATCGGTTGCAAGTGATTGTTGTTATATTGATTTGTTTGTTGGTGGTTGAAACAACTTTAAATATTTCATTTTATATAATTGTTAACACTTTTGGATTATATGAGTGAAATACAGGTTATGGAAACAATCGCTACTGCTTTTGGTTTCATAATTAAACGTTAATTGCCCGACAAATAGGTACGTTCTCGGATTACAGTTTCATAGCATTATTATATTGTTTTACCCGTTGTTGGGAGATATTATTTTGAGATATTTTGATATATATTGTTATATTTGATATTATATTTTCTTCCGAGTCTCTCCGTACAAAGGAGACTCTGCCAAAATTTTCCGTAAATTTTGGACTTAGAAAAATTTTGAAAAATGTTTTCCAAACATTATTAATTTGAGTATAAAAAGATTTAATGGTTATAAATTGGTATATTTTATTTAAATTAATTAATTGTGTAAATTTATTTGTTTATAAAGTTAGCATTTCGAATATGATTTATTGTTTACTTAATTCTTTCTTTTCCGTTCTTTTTCCTTTTCGGGGACGAAAAGTTTTGAGTGTGGGAGAGTGTAACGACCCGCAAATTTCGATAATTAAATTGGTTAATCTAATGAGATTTTGTAATTAAATTTAGTGAGAAATAAAAACTTTATAATTAAAGAAGTGAATGTTGAAAATGAAATGTAGCAATGGTAATTAAAACTAATTATTTACAATTGGAGTGAAATCCTAATAATGAAATAGTTAAATTGTTGCATTTGGTTATAAAATTGAATATAAGTAAATAAGGGAAAGTGTTGTATAAATAAACGAATTAGTATAATTAATGGTAATTGGATGAATTCAGTATTATGTAAGTAATTATGATAATTAGCTAAATATATAATAAACTTAAGTATAATGTAAGGTTAATGGTAACGAGTGTTATAAGTTACCTATTTAATTAGTTTACTAAATTAAAATAGGAAATCATTAATGTTGTATCAATGAGAATTGAGGCAATAACTAAAGTTGTGAATGTGATAAAATAAATAGAAACATAAATTTATCCACAAAGCAATAACTGGTAAAAGAATGAAACCAAGTTGAATAAATTAGTTGAGATATTAATTATAATAAATGTATACATTGACAAATTCGATATTATTGAAATAATAAGGAAGGATGGAAATTTGAATATATTAATGTAATGAAGGACAAATGAACATTAACTAGGTTTATCGAGTGATGTAGACTTAATAGAAAGATTGGAATTGAATCAAAATCAAATTTATTGGAATTAATTATAATTAATTGGAATTCAATCTGTAATAAATGGATTTGTTGTAGGTAAATGAAATTTAATACCATGTAAATTGAAATTTGGATAAATTGGGAAATTATTAATGTATTGGTATATAAACCAATGTTAATATTACCCATAAGATGATAAGTTAATAATTGATTCAATAACAAGATTGAGAAATCAAATATATGGATTTATTAGGAATTTAAATTTATAATTACAGGATTAATTGAAATTGAAAATTAAAATACTGTAAATGGTAAAACATACAACAATAAATTGATATAGAAATTTGTTTGAAGGATTATAAATTATGAAGTAATCCAAATTGATAAAATTTGTAAATAATTAAATTTGAATTTGAAATGTGATCTAATCAATTTAATATTTATTTATTTAATTAACTGAAATATAGCCATTTTGGCCGCTGACTCGGATTTTGACGAAACAAGTTTCATCGGATCCGTATTAGTGAATTATTGTAAGATTTCGAGTTTCGTAACGATTGGACTTGTCGTTTTGATCGTATGGGCTTGAAACGCCTAGAAATCAATTTAAATGAAATCAATTGAAATTTATTTGAAACAAATTGATTTTAGGATAACTTCTTCATACGATGGAATTAGGACTTGAAACCTACTCCATTAAGTTTAAATTATTTAAAAACATCTATTTTGATATATAGGATGGTCCATTTTCGTTTCGAAAACGAAACAGGCTTTTGGGGCATTATTGTCATTTCAAACCAATTCGACTTTAACAGTAACCTATGAAAATGATAGAATTGAACCTCGAAACCAGTTCCATTATGTTCAAAAGGCCTTTTTACATTAGACACGTGAGGCGACATGCTTCATTTGGAGTTCGGGATGTTTTGGACCTCATGCTATGAATAGGCGCCCAAAATGATAAAATAATATTATTCTGAAACCCTAGCCGCCACTTCTCTTTTCTTTTCTGTGGTTGACAACTCTCGATCTTCTTGCCTTGCTTTCTTCTAATCCATGCATCAAAATCAGAAACTTCCAAAACCAATGTTGGAGAGCTCGATGAGCTCTACGCATCCAACGGTTGATTTGCGCTATTACTTCTCGAGTTCACAAGAATCAGGCCTTGTAGTCGCGGCGGATATTGATTTCATTTGGTTGAACGAAGGCTGCGCGTCCGACGAGGCTTGGGGCGGAGACGTGTCCGAGTGTGGCAGACGCGTTGGCGTGTTCTGATCGAAGTTCGATCTTCTCAGCTAGCGTGCGTGTGGATGTGATTGAGCATGTGGATGGGTTTCTCTATGCGTGATGAACGAAGAAGGACGTTACGTATTGTTTTTTTATTTTTTTATTTAATATTAAGACTTATTGTTCTAATAACCACAACATTTATGTACGAGGTCCAATTTACGCGCGGTTTCTTACGTTGGGATCGTACTAAAATTCTAGACATTTTGATGCTGGTTTGGACGAATTCTAAGACTGCTCAAATTTTGGGTTTAAATTGGATATAAATTCAAAAGGTGAGTCTTTTAAACCACTCACAACTTATAAAATTTCTTATGTTTATTAAATCGATTTATGATGTGATAAGAAATTTATTTATGACCGTTTGGCATATTTTGAATCATCATCTCAGTTAATTTGAATTTATTTGGATAAAGTAGTTACTTAATTTATTATTACATGTACACTACCAGCTAAATACTTGCTATTTATTATTGGTTTCTATAGTGATATTTATGGATTGTTTTGGATGATGATTGTGATGGATGTTGATTGTTGATATTGGTTGAATGGATGTTTTTTTATTGTTATAAACTGCAAGTTCGTTATGGATTATTATTAATTCGGGATTGCGGTTTGAAATGATATACAACCGTAAATTATTAGATTATGGATTGAAATGATAAATATCCGTATCGCTTGACCATAAGATAGAAAATAATATACAGACACCATGGTCTATATGTATAAAAATATTTTTGAAATGATTTCTATGGTTTTGTAAAGAAATATATGCTTTTATATAAATAATGATTTTAGATGTTATATAAATGTTATTTTATTCTTGATTTTAAGCTGTGTATACATTTTTTTAAATATAGAATAAGCTTAATAATAAGTTTGATTTTTTATGGAGGCAATATGGTAAAGTATTTAAATTATATTTTAGTATAGAGTTTATAATGATTTAAATAAATTAAGGTTGGAAGATAAATTTGAGATTTACTTTGAATTGAATTTATTTAAGAATTAAACTCGAATAAGTTTGAAGTGAAATTTATTAAATTTGAAATTTTGAAAGGTATAATTTTTATAACCCTATTTTGATTTAAGGTGGATTAAATGAATATTTCAAATATAAATAAATTGAAGGAAATATTTGATTATTTGTAATTTGGGATTTATTAAGTAAAATATTTCAAAACTGAATAATAGAAAATTGAATTTGATATATATATATATATATATATATTATATATATATATATATATATATATAAAATTACCAAACTTAGTTTTAAAATTGTTGAATACTTAAAGTTTGAATATATTGAATTTGAAATGGTTTATTCGGTGGATAAAATCTGTTCTGAAATCGATATAATTTGGAATAGTTTATTTGGAAACTGAATTGAATTGAAATTTATGATTTGGGATTTAGTTAAATATAAAATGTAGAAATTCGAGTTGTTTTGGAATTGATTTGTGAAATTGAAGAAGCTATTTTATCATATAAAGTTTTTTAATATTTAAACCATTTAAGTGGTGGAAGTTATGTTTCAAAGTTATGAGTTTCATAGTATTATGATGTAAACGTGTTATATTTCAAGTGTTTTGATTTCGATGTGTTATAACGTTGAAAGTGCTATGATTTTGGAAATGGATATATTTGAAATAAAAATGATATTATATTGATTTGGGTTTTAATAAAAATGATATCATATTGATTTGGTTCGGAAGTGGAAATGATATCATATTGATTTGGTTTTTGAAATGGAAATGATATCGTATTTATATGGTTTTGAAATGAATATTTTATTCTTGTTTTGAAGTATAAATTATTTTGAAATGATCGTGGTGTTATAATAACGTTTGGTTGTTAAAGAGACCGGGATTGAAAGTTGTCATACTCTCTGCCAACTCTGAAAACCACTTTAACAACCGTGTACGCAATGGAGATTCCAGAATGAAGTAGGATGGTGGCGGCGTTCCTTTGAGGTATATACATGTACCCGACTCCCGTGAGTTGGCATAAGGAGGCTAAAACAGGAGCGATTAATGGGCTAAGAAGGTAGCACATTTTATCGGACACACTCCTTCGATACCATTCTATTACCTTGTGATTGATTGGTCCCCTTAGATTTTGAAGGTGTGGCTCGAGGTAGGCGGTAATAGCTGCTACGCGTTACCACCGGTCCGGAAGCGTAATTGGTATATCTACTCTGGCATTGCCTAGTTGTGCTGTGTCACTTACCCTAGCCGCCTTGTACGAGTTGGTTTTCTCCAGTAGCCCATGGAGTATCCTCTTGTGGCTTCCCGATCAGGAGGGACTATTATGTGTTAAGGGCTGTTTGCGCCAAAATTGGTCACAAACCCCGAATACCGTGAAAGCACCAGTGTATGAATACAAATCAATAATATTCAAACACAAATCTCAGATCTCAGCAAATATTAAACATCAATCCAGAAGTAAAGAACAGAGACACAAGTTTTATAGTGGTTCGGCTATCTCCGGCCTACGTCCACTCCAAAGTTTTTTATCCTTTTATTGATTATCCTTGATGATTACAGATGATTACAGCAGTTACAAAGTCCAAAACGTGAAATAAATAGCGATAATGATGTTATGGTGTGATTCTGGCAGCGTCCGGGCGTGTTTTCTCTCTCCAAATTCTCCGACCCCTTTTCTGAATGACCAGGGGCTCTATTTATAAGCGTAGGAGGCTGATATTTCTCCTAAAATCCGGGAAGACCGCTTCAGGCACGTGAGGGGGCCCACTCTCCCGAAATATGGAGGTCCGGGCCCACATCAGGATCGATTCGACCCTTGGTTCGAATCGATCAAGGAAACGTCCAATCAAGGTGAAATTTGGTGAGAACATTCTTCAACATGTATGTAAGCTTCTGTGAAAATTTCATAGCATTCGGATCAACGGTTTGGAAGATATGATCGATTCAAGTTCAAAGTTCCGTGTGTTCTGCCTGGTTCGAACCCATGCTTCGAACCCACCTCCTTCGAATCCATCTCGTTCGAATCCCTCTTCTTCGAATCCATTGCTTCGAATCCCTCGAAGTTCATGCGCATCGATGACGTGCCACGAATTTTCCGGGTCGATCCACCTTTTGCGCCGCGTTGAACGTTTCTTCCTCTGTTCGTATCCATCACCTCGAATCGATACGAACACTGTCCCTAAGTCCTTCGAATCCATGAAGTCGACTCCCTGCGTATCCTTCTCGAACGCTCTCTTCACATCGATAGGTACGAACCCAGAAACCTCCCTTTGATCGATACGAATTGTATCGATTCGAGCTGCCATTGATACGAACTAACCTGTGTACACCATATGGATACGAAGGAGATCCATGCTGTGATCGAGTCGAAGCCCACCTATTCTTCTCATCTGATCGATACGAAGCAACCGTGTCAAAAACAATAACTCGATCGATTCGAAGCCCATCGAGTCGAACCAACATCTAACGCGAACTTCTCAGAGCCGAATCCATACCAATCGATACGAAGTGTATCGATTCGAACCATCCCTGTGCCTTGCCTTCGATCGATGCGAACCTGATGGGTTCGAATCCGATGGATTCGAACCGAGCACCACCTTGACCCCTTGATGGATTCGAACATCACGCCTCTCCTACCTTGAATCGATCATAACTCCTCCATACGAACTCCGATTAACCTGAAATTTGAAACATAGCCTTTCCTAGTCCTTATCATCATTTCCAATCAATTTCGTCCCAATCGAAGTTCAACCAAATTTTGATGATATCGATCGTTGCCTTGATTCCAACCGATCTCCAATCCTGATATCCATAATTCCTTGCCAATTTGTTGATATTCTAGTTTCGACCAAAAAGTGGAATAACACTTTGCCCCCCAAAACATGCCTTTTGATAAGAAGGCGTGTTTTGAATAGTTCCGATTCCAATATCCAAAGTCCATAGCCATATCGCCAGAGTATGTCATCCTTGACTGCTTCGAGTCGATGCCCAATTCCAAATCCCGTAACCAAAGCCTTAGCCAATTCCATATCCATTAGAACTCGACAGCCGAGTCCTAATCCATCCTTATCCAATAGCCAATAACCAGATCCAGGTCAAAAACATTTGCAAAAATATTCTTTAACATTAATGGCTTCTACTGTAACGGCTAGTTCTGACATCCCGTTACCTTCTTCTTCTTCTCCCCCGCTCCTCTCGTCTAATTCCGTCTCTTTATCTCCTGTTCTTGACCCTCCTCCTCCTATTCCTCCTGACCCAGGATCTTCTAATCCTCTCTCAATTGCTCATTCTGATCCACTGTTGAAGTCGTGGTCTTCTCTGTTTGCTTCGAAGCCTAGGAATGCGGGATCGTATACTCCATTAGAGTTCAATATTGATTATCGTGGATCGCCGCTTCCTCCCCCTGATGTCTTGATGTCTGAAGGTATGAATTTTTGGGAGGGTTATCTAGTGGGGTTTTTCTTGGGTGTGCCAGTGAATTATATGGCAGTGGTATCACATTTTAAAAAAACATGGAAACTGAAAGGTTCATATGACATCAAATCAGACGGTGCAAATTATTTCATTAAGTTTTCTTGTCCAGAGGACAAACAAACTGTACTTCGTGCAGATCCTTCATTTATTAGAGGTCAAATGTTTGTAATAACTACGTGGAAACCTGCTTTTGGTTCAGTGCAATCTCAAGTAAAATCTGTTCCTATATGGATACAACTTTATAATATTCCCCATATTGCATGGACACTAATTGGAATTAATTGGATTGCCTGTCATTTGGGGAAGCTTATCTGTTTCAATGAAGCTACTGAAAAGAGGGAAAGAATGGAATATGCAAAGTGTTTGGTTGAAATAACTCCTGACAAAGAGTTGCCAGAATTCTTATTAATAGGAGATGGAGTAGAGACAAGTCAAAAAGTATACATTGAGTATAATTGGAGGCCTTTGATATGCACTGCTTGTAAAGTTTTTGGTCACTCTACCAATAATTGTGATATGGACAAAAGTATTAGTGAAGAGAAAGTAAGCAGTGAAAAAGGTGTCAAGGCAAATGATTCTGATCCAACAAATAAAAATAAAACTTCAAGGCATAGAAACATTATTGGTGATAATGTGAAAAATAGACAACAAAGTTGGAAGCCTAAGACTATTCAAGTGAACAACAAAGGAGTGGAATCAGACATAACAAAAAAGAATAATGTTATGAACACTATTTGTTCAGACACAATGCAGGCAACTAAAGAATCACAGTTACAAAGTGTTACTCAAATTGAAACATGTAATGCTTTTGCAATTCTTTCAGAAATAGAAGAAGGAGAATTAATAGAAAAGGAAACGGGAACATCAAGTAATTTGCGGGTAGATCCTGATAATATTGTTTATCAACAGAGAGATATCACTGAAATTAACAACATATCTCAAAAGTCCCAATTTCAAAAAGGAACTGAATTAGGTAAACATCAGCAAGACACTAATAAAAGCAATCATAAGGAAACGGAGGCATCAACACTTAATTCCATCCCAGTGTCTCAGAATAGAATTACTAATGCAGATGATTCATCTGGTTTAAACTCTATTGCTAACAATTCTGTTAGCCCATATGCAAAATTAAAGCCTCCACAAAATATACCTCTCTTTACTCCTTCAAAGGATGACATTCTTGAAGTCAACATGAGTTCTTCATCAGATGCTGATTTTTGCTCAGAAGATGACATGAATGAAGGATATGATTTCGATCAAGAACAAATTATGGCTAGGCTCACTACAAAAAATTCAAAAAAAAATAAAAATAAAAATTCCTCTGCTACGCTTAAAGGGCCACAAAGATTCACTCGGCAATCTGCCAATAAATATAAATAATTATGATGCTAGACAATATTGGATACTGGAATATAAGAGGAGGACATGATGAAGCCAAAGTTTATGAAATTAAAATGCTTATTAAAGGCAACAACCTAGGAATGATATGCATTAGTGAAACCAAATACTCTGAGGCAGACACTTCTGTATTTGCTAAAAGAATTGCTCCTGGATGGGATGTTATACACAATCATTCAGTTGCTCCTTTTGGGAGACTGCTGATCTTATGGAATCCACAGCTATACACTATTAGTGTTACTGAAACTCACAGACAATTCATTCACTGCAATATAAATCACATTCCTACTAACTTTAATTTTAACTCTACATTTATCTATGCAGATAATTTAAAAGCTAATAGGCAGTTGTTTCTTGATATTCTTCCTTCCTTGCACACAGTATTACCCTGGTTGTGCCTTGGAGATTTTAATTGTATGCAACATTCAGAGGATAAGATGGGAGGATTACCATTGACTCTGGTGGATGTTGCTCCTCTTAATAATGCTATTATTCTTGCTCACCTTCATGAGATTCCAAAATCTGGTATGTTTTACACTTGGAATAATTGTAGCAGAACAGGTATTAGAACCTTTTGCAAATTAGATCGTTCTTATTTTAATATTGCTGCTTTCAATGCTTGGCCTTCTTTAATTTCTAATTTCCCTTCTTCTTCCTTATCTGATCATAGTCCTATCATTTTGGACTGGGGAAACAGAAGTAATAAAGGTCCTTCTTCCTTTAACTTTTTTAATAGTTGGATTGATGACCCTGAATTTTTTCCATTAATTGAACAGGCTTGGGACACACCAAAATTTGGAAATCCTATGTACATTCTTCAATCGAAGCTTAAAGATTGTAAAGTCTCCATTAAAAGTTGGTCTTTAGATAAATATGGGTCTGGTAGTCTACTCTCCACCAAAATAAGCTCTGTGCTTAGTGATACTCATATCCAACTGCAATCTGACCCTAGTAATATAGCTATATCAAATAAAGTTAGTGAACTTACTAAAAATCTGAAAATAGCTATCAAAACTGAACTTAAAATGCTCCGGGAAAAAAACAAAACTAATTGGGATAAAGGAGGAGATAGAAACACTAAAATATTCCACAACTCTCTGAAAATTAAGAAGGCTGCTGCTTTAATTCATAGGATTAAAGATAGACATGGTTTTGAAGTAAACACCCATTCAAGTATAAAGCAATCTTTCCTTAATTACTACCAATTTCTTTTTTCTAAAACTGAAGAAGCTACTAACATTCATGTCATTAATGAATTACCTATAAGTAATATATCTAATGATCAAGCTAATAATTTAATTAAGCTCATTACCCCAGAAGAAATTCATGATTCCATCTTCAATATGAAAACTACTAGTTCTCCTGGTCCTGATGGGTTTTCTGCTTTGTTTTTTCAAAAATGTTGGCATATTATTAAACATGACTTTTGTAAAGCTATCCAACATTTTTTTAAAACTAATACTCTGCTGAAAGGCATAAACCATACCAAACTAGCCCTTATTCCAAAAGTTAACATGCCTCAGTCAGTTTCTGAGTTCAGGCCCATTGCCTGTTGTAATGTAATATATAAATGTATTACTAAAATTTTATCTTCTAGAATGAAAAATTGCCTTGCTGGACTAATATCCCCTAATCAAAATGGTTTTGTTGCTGGAAGATCAATTATAGATAATATTTTACTCTCCCAGGAGCTAATTAAAGGCTACAATAGGAAAAATATTTCTCCTAGATGTTTTATGAAGTTGGATATCCATAAAGCTTATGATTCTGTTAGTTGGGAGGCTATCATATCCATTATGTCCAAAATGAACTTTCCTTTGCCTTTCTTAGCTTGGATATATACATGCATATCTACTGTTAATGTCTCCTTATCTATAAATGGTGAGTCATTTGGTTATTTTAAAATGCATAAAGGAATTAGGCAAGGGGATCCTATATCCTCTTCTCTATTTATTTTAGTTATGGAGGTACTTACTCAATTAATTGGTGTTGAATGCCATAAAAAAAAAATTGATTATCACCCTAAGTGTCAAAAATTTCAAATATCTACTTTAATGTTTGCTGATGATCTCCTTCTTTTCACTAAACCAAACATAAAATCTGTTACAAATGTTTTTACTACCTTCCAAATTTTTAACCAAATGACAGGCCTAAATATAAATAAAAGTAAATCTCAAATAAGTATTGCAGGGGTTTCAAATGTCATTTTTCAGAATATCCTTCATGTTTCTGGTCTTCAAGCTATTGACCAAAATGCTATGCACCTTGGTGCTCCTATGTGTAAGGCTAGAATTACCAATGCTCAATGCCTTCCTTTATATGAAAAAATAACTAATAAGCTTAATAATTATAATGGTACTAAAATCTCGCAAGCTGGAAGACTTGTCATCATCCAGAGTGTTGCCTCTGCTATGTGTGCTTATTTTTTTAAACTATTCATAATTCCTTATAAACTCATTAATATGCTAAATAGAGCTTTTAATCATTTCCTATGGCATGGAAATATTTTTTCCACTAAACTCATTCCTATTGCCTACAAGAAAATTATTGTTCCTTTAAATAAGGGAGGACTGGGAATTATTAACCTAAAACTTTGGAATATTGCAACTACATCTCAGCTTGTTAACAAATTGCTCAGTAGTAGCATGGGGATGTGGGAAAAATGGAATAGGCATTACAATCTTAGGGGTGGAAATTATTGGACTATGGAAGCCAAAAATTCTGATAGCTTTTTATGGAAAAAACTTTTGGCTAATAGAAGTTATTACTCGCCTATGGTGCAGTGCAACACAGTGAACTCTTTTTGGTACTCCCCTTGGTGTGCTCCAGGAATGATTCTATCTCATCATATTGATTATATCCTTTTAATTAACTCTGGAATACCCATCAATGCTAATGCTAATGATTTTTTTATAGATGGTGTGTTGCAATTACCTCATGTCAGTTCGACTGAGCTAAATAATCTATGGTCTACTATTACTGATGCTTATAAGCATGTGGATCATGGTGGGATCAGCTGGAATGGAATTCATCACAGCATATCCATTGTTTACAGAACTATAATCCAAATTCAACATGATTCCACTTTTCCTTGGCACACTCGTATATGGAAGTCTGGATCTAAACAAAAGCATAATCTGCTGCTTTGGAAATGCTTGATGAATGCAATACACACTCAAGACAATCTTGTTAGAAGGCAATTAATCGATCACTCGCTATGCATTCTTTGCAACAGAGCAGCGGAAAATGTTGGGCATTTATTCTTCAATTGCCACTTTTCTTTTCAGTTATGGAAGGAAGTTCTTCATAGAATTCACGAGAGGCCTCCGCATCGAGATTTTAAGCTGGAATGGATTAGGATTTTCCATTTAACTAGATGGAAGACGATATCGACCAAACGAATTCTCTCCTACCTCAAGCTTACGATAGCTGTGATATGGGACGAAAGGAATTTGAGAAGATTTGCGCAGTCTTCTTCTTCTCTTTCTCAACTTCTTTTGAAATTTCCCCTGTAGTTATCGCGTCTTTTATTAGTCTGTGTGTGGTTATGCTGTTCTGTAATTGATCTCTTGTTGTATCGTGTCTCATCATTTACATTCTTCTTTGTAAGTTGATTCTGGTTTAATTAAAGTGGACTGTCCACTATAAAAACAGGCTGGCTTTGCTAAAAAAATAACCAGATCCAGGACCTCTTCGGGTCGATATATGAATCCATAACCTCTCCGGGTTCCTGCCAAGCGCAATCCACACCTGACGACCGTGGTCCGGTGTCCCTGGACGTTGTTCAAAGCCATGGCTTAAATCCTAAGCCGAATCCTGGTCTCTCCGGAACCTTGTTGAGCATAGTCCATACTCAACGACCTAAAAATAACAATTGATAATATAGGGCCTAAGTCCTAGGCCGAATCCTGGTCACTCCGGACCCTTGCCAAGCATAGTCCATACTTGACGACCTGAATGACCCAATTTACCACTTTCGGGCAAAGTGACTCACCCCTTGCCAGGCATAATCCATACCTGACGACCGTTTATCAAAAACCAGATAAAAATCCAATCAAAATCCAATCCAGAATCCAAATCCCAAAATCCAAAGAATCAGAAATCCAAACCAGCATCCAAAACCGAAAACAATCGTCCAAAGGAAAAACCAACTCAAAAAGAAAGCAAAACCAAGAGTTCAATCCAAACTCCAAAACCAAATCCAAAAAGAAAAGCAGTGTCCAATCAAAAAGCAAAAGATAAATTTCACAAACCACAGCATCGCAGTTTATCATCATTCAGAGCATGCCTAGGGGCTATCTCCGTCCCCGTACATGTGTAAATGACTAGATTGCTCGCCAGTAGTTCGCCACTTATTTCATATTATCCTGATCAGTGGATGATCAATCGACCATCATCCCTGGGCCTTACATCATCACGGTGTGAGGTAGTCGGTGGTTGCTCCTGCTCCACCATTGCATTCCGAGTTTCGATATATTGCTGTAACTGTCCATTCCTTACATGCTCCTCTATTATATCCTTTAAGTGCCTGCAGCTGTTGGTATCATGTCCATCTAAATCATGAAAGAGCCAGTGCCTTCCTGATGTCCTCTCCCGTTCTGATGGTTTTCTCCTAGCCGGCCTTCGGTAGGGAAGGCGATTCCGAGTATCCAGGTATATCAGCTCTAGCGTCTCGTTCAATCCTGTGTATGTGGAAAACTTTGGATCCTTACATCGCTTCCTAGCATTTCCAGAATCATCGTCCAACTTCCTTTTCCCTTTGTCTTTATCCAAACCTTTGCTGGATGGTCCTACATCCTGAGTTGCATTAACCCTTTTCACCTTCAATTCCGTACTCGCATCTTCCTGCTGAAGGAACCTTTCTGCCTCGTGAAAGAATCCGTCGAGATCCTGTGGGGGATCTCGTATCAGAGATACCTTGAAATCCGAGTTCTCCCTGACTCCTGATACTGCTGCCATTAAAACCATCGATGGATCAGGTCGATCCACCGAAGCGACCGCCGCACTGAATCGAGTTAGAAAAGCTCTAAGTGATTCATCCATCCTTTGCTTTACTGATGTTAATGTCATCACATTCTTCGGCCTCTTGATGTGAACCCGAAACTGTCCCAAAAACTTTTCCACCAATTCCCTCCAAGTCCTGATAGATCCTTCTCCCAGCTGCCTAAACCACATTGCAGCTAAGTCCGTCAGATACAAGGGGAAGCATCGGGCCATCACTTCCTCCGATGCCCCCAGCACCTCCATGTGTCTGGTGTACCTCATCAAGTGATCAGTTGGGTCTGTTTTACCATCATATACCTCCATGCTAGGCAGCTTAAACTTAGGTGGATTCTGAGCCATCCTTATTTCCCGAGCAAACGGACTCCTATTCACTCCTTCCAAGTCTCCGTTGGTCAAACCACCTCGCACAGTTCTTCTGATGATTTCTACTAATCCGGTATTGTATGTTGGGGGTTGCCCCCCATGCCCCCGAGGGAACTCTGGTACATATTCGTGTGGTTCACTAGCAGCAACGTTAGCTCTAGTTTGTTGAACTCCTTCCAAAGGTCCTCCTGTGTTGGATCCCACGGGCCTGCCCCAAGCCCTTGTTGATCGCCTTCTGGCTCCGTATCTCGTCCTCCATTGGGTTCCACGACCCCAGCCCCCTGTCCTGCATCCACAACGGCTGTAGCTGTTCCTAAGTTCTGCATCCCTGCAGCTCTCATTTGCTCAAAGAAAGTCTGCATCATTTCCTGTAGGCTCTTCAACAATCTCTCCTGCAAAGAATTCGTCATAGCTTCCATTTCATCCCGAGTTATGTAGATTGAAGCCTGTCCTTCCCCAGTTCTGGAGGATGCTTGTTGACCTCCTTCCTGTTGGCTTCTCTCAGCCCTTTGCCTTCTACTATTTTACCTAGTCATTGTCCTTGAATCCAAACTCTTTAAAATCTTCAAATCCAACTTTCAAGTCCGATGTAGCGGGTGCTAGTCTTTCTCAGTGAAAGCACCAAAGTGTTCGCGCCAAAATTGGTCACAAACCCCGAATACCATGAAAGCACCAGTGTATGAATACAAATCAATAATATTCAAACACAAATCTCAGATCTCAGTAAATATTAAACAGCAATCCAGAAGTAAAGAACAGAGACACAAGTTTTATAGTGGTTCGGCTATCTCCGGCCTACGTCCACTCCAAAGTTTTTTATCCTTTTATTGATTATCCTTGATGATTACAGATGATTACAGCAGTTACAAAGTCCAAAACGTGAAATAAATAGCGATAATGATGTTATGGTGTGATTCTGGCAGCGTCCGGGCGTGTTTTCTCTCTCCAAATTCTCCGACCCCTTTTCTGAATGACCAGGGGCTCTATTCATAAGCGTAGGAGGCTGATATTTCTCCTAAAATCCGGGAAGACCGCTTCAGGCACGTGAGGGGGCCCACTCTCCCGAAATATGGAGGTCCGGGCCCACATCAGGATCGATTCGACCCTTGGTTCGAATCGATCAAGGAAACGTCCAATCAAGGTGAAATTTGGTGAGAACATTCTTCAACATGTATGTAAGCTTCTGTGAAAATTTCATAGCATTCGGATCAACGGTTTGGAAGATATGATCGATTCAAGTTCAAAGTTCCCTGTGTTCTGCCTGGTTCGAACCCATGCTTCGAACCCACCTCCTTTGAATCCATCTCGTTCGAATCCCTCTTCTTCGAATCCATTGCTTCGAATCCCTCGAAGTTCATGCGCATCGATGACGTGCCACGAATTTTCCGGGTCGATCCACCTTTTGCGCCGCGTTGAACGTTTCTTCCTCTGTTCGTATCCATCACCTCGAATCGATACGAACACTGTCCCTAAGTCCTTCGAATCCATGAAGTCGACTCCCTGCGTATCCTTCTCGAACGCTCTCTTCACATCGATAGGTACGAACCCAGAAACCTCCCTTTGATCGATACGAATTGTATCGATTCGAGCTGCCATTGATACGAACTAACCTGTGTACACCATATGGATACGAAGGAGATCCATGCTGTGATCGAGTCGAAGCCCACCTATTCTTCTCATCTGATCGATACGAAGCAACCGTGTCAAAAACAATAACTCGATCGATTCGAAGCCCATCGAGTCGAACCAACATCTAACGCGAACTTCTCAGAGCCGAATCCATACCAATCGATACGAAGTGTATCGATTCGAACCATCCCTGTGCCTTGCCTTCGATCGATGCGAACCTGATGGGTTCGAATCCGATGGATTCGAACCGAGCACCACCTTGACCCCTTGATGGATTAAAACGGCACGCCTCTCCTACCTTGAATCGATCATAACTCCTCCATACGAACTCCGATTAACCTGAAATTTGAATCATAGCCTTTCCTAGTCCTTATCATCATTTCCAATCAATTTCGTCCCGATCGGAGTTCAGCCAAATTTTGACGATATCGATCGTTGCCTTGATTCCAACCGATCTCCAATCCTGATATCCATAATTCCTTGCCAATTTGTTGATATTCCAGTTTTGACCTAAAAGTGGGATAACAAGGGCTATATGTGTTAAGGGTAAATAGTTTAACGGATACTTAGAAGATGTGAGTCCCGAGCATCTCTTAAGTTATGCACTCACAATAGACACTGGATAGGAGATGTCAAATCCTGTAAACATCTCTAAAGCCATTCCATTCTTATTTATTTCTGTTGATTTAACTCATATTAGATCTTTTAGTTTTGACTCGAGTATTTTGTCTTTTCAATTCGCTCGGGTCAGCCTGAGCATTTCAGGATTCGAAGACCTTACATCTGGATGGCGAAGAAGAAGATTGCATTACTATCATTTATTATATTATTCCACTACATTCATACTGTTCCGCTGCATTATTTATTATTCTCTGGCATGTGTAACTTTGATATGTGTTGTATAAGTATAATCAAATGTTTTGTAAAACAGCTTCATGAACTGTTATTTGATCATTATATTTTGTCATTCCACTGTGAGATTCTATTTAATTTTATTTCCTTCTCCGCTTTTCTTATTAACCCCAATAACAATCCTCTTTTTTGTATGGTTTGAGTCTGACGTGTGTGGTTTATCGTCGATTTTAAGTGTATAAAAAGGTAGTCCGTTACAAAACCTTTTGTTGCCGGCTTTTTACCTTTCGACCTAGATAGCTTCAAAAGGGTTATTTACTTTGTTTTCTAAAATTATGACCACTTCTCCAATGCTTTCGAAAGAGATGGATTCGACGCCATCACTTCTTTACTTAGGAAATGGTTTCGAAGCAGATGCTTTCGAATTAAATGTTCTTAAGACAATTTTTATATGATTGTAGTAAAACCCAAACTGGTTTCGAAGGAGATAGTTTTAAATGGTTTTCGAAATAGACGCTTTCAACTTTAATGGGTTTCTGATGCTTTGCTCTACTTGAAGGCATAATCCAAATGGTTTCGACCATGATGATTTTCAATTGTTTCAAAGGGATGAAATTTTGAATGGTTTTGAAAGGTTTGCATATGTTTTAAATTTAACCCAAAGTGCTTTTGAAAGGATTGAGTTTTGACTATTTTAAAAGGTTTTAAAGTATGTTTTCGAAAAGGATGGTTCTCCATGGTTTCGAATGGGTTGAAAGGAGGGGTTTTTCCCATGTTTCAAATGGTATTTTTTAGAGGTTTTAAAGAGGGATGTATAATGTTTTGAAGCTTTCAAAGGCTAGACTTTTAATGGGTTCAAAAGGGTCACTTTCACTTATATCGAAGGGGTTGCCTTCAAGGGTTTCAAAAAGTTTGTTTAAAAGGTTTTAAACAAAGGTTTCAAATGTATTGAATTTGCAATATAGCGTAAGTATTTTCAGATTAAAAAGGGTTTAGCTTGTTTTGGAAGGACAGTTAATCCTTATTAAATCTCGTCAACATTAGTTTGAGTAAAGTATATGTACATCATGGCAAAGTAGCTTAGAGTAAAGCTAAGAATATATTTTCCTTGCATAAGTACGATTTATAAGCTTAATCATTTTGAAAAGGTTTTCATGGAAAAAGTTGAAGGGTAGTTAACCCTAAGAAAATGATTTGGATAGTTAGTCCATTTTGATTCGGACAGTTAGTCCAGTTTGCAGGCAGTTAGCCCAATTTATGGAGAGATAGTCCATTTGTTAGCATAATTGACTTTGCTATTATATTATGGAAAGACAGTTCGCTTATTGTTTTATGGATAAATAGTTTATTTATTAGCGTAAAGGATATTGCTATTTTGATATAATCAGTTAGATTAACCAATTTGGTTGCAGGAAATGATTTGCATAATATATGTTTTAAGGAGGATAATAGTGAGGGGAAACCCATTCCGTTAAGACCGCGTGGTCTCACTCAATATCAGTAAACCGACATGTAACAATTATTCACACCGGGCTTTATATCTGAGTCAAAGTTTTTGTTTCCCCTTAAATTCTTGGGTGCTTAAAATTGATTTGAGTAGGCTAAGGGTTATGGTTTTCAGATTTATAAAATTAGGCGAATAAAGCATCCGAAGATGAGCAAGTGGCCGACGGATAGCTAATTTGGACTTATAGATTGTTTTGTTTATTTCCGCTGTGTACTAAGTCAGATATGACTATATTACTTTGATCAACAAAGGAGGCATCATCATATGTTGCTCTTGGCATATTTTTGTAATGATTATAATTAATCTTTACCTGGGAAACGATACGGGATTATGTAATTTGGGAACGAATTTGTTTCGAAATGTAATCAATAAAATGTTGTTTTTGAAATCTGTGATTTTATTCATATTCAAATGATTCTGATATTATGGATACCGTTAGCAGTACCGCATTTTGTCACTAGAAGTTAATACTATGGATGACTGCAACATCTATAACGCTTAACTTTTGGCCTTCAAATACGGGATGTTACATTGCTATTCTATATTCAAAAATCATTCAAACCAATTGCATAATCATGATTACACATTTCCAGTTCACCAAGGAGATTATAGAAAGAATTGTACTAGTGGTCAATATCCGTGTTAGTTAGAACACATCAAAGAAACTCTTTTGTATAAGCCTATTCCTCTAGATGAAGTGAAGGTTAATGGTTAGTGAAATACCTTAGGGGAGCTCGGGGCTAGAGGTTGGATGGGAGGTCCAAACCAGTATATAAACTATGGTGTGCTCGTTTTTTATTTACTTTTGTTATATTCCTTTATATTGTACATATAGGAATATATACTCATATTAATATACAAGCCATATTTTACGATCCACTATGCTTTCATTTGGTATCAAAGCACGATTATTTCAATTTATAGTAACACATGACTGAAATTTTTTAATATGGCAGGTACATTCCAAGAAGGCCAATTAACTGCTTTTCTACCACTATTTACTGGCTCTAACTATGCTTATTGGTCAACATGTATGAGATTTTTTGTGGAAGCTAATGGTTTAGAAATTTTTTAGCGACTCAAACTACATGTGAAGCACCTACTACTGATATTAGCACTTGGACCAATGCACAAAAGGCCGAGGCATCTAACAATGCCAAAGGTATGAATGTATTGTTTTGTTCACTTGATAAAAACGAATTTTCACGAGCCATGATTTGCACCACTGCATATGATATATGGTGCACTTTATAAATTACTCACGAACGCACGACAAAAGTTAAGCAAACAAAAATCTCTATTTTGCAAAATTAATTTTCATCTTTTTAAATGAAGGAAAACGAATCTATTGTAGACACGTATGCTAACTATATGACACGGTCTCATGGCACTAGGGGTCAAATTCACTAATTTTGATTTGGTTACAAGAATTTCAAACTCCTTGACTAATAAGTGGGAAACAACAAATTTTGGCTATTGAAGAGGCAAACGATCTCTCTCAACTCAAAGTCGAGGAGTTTATGGAAAATTTGTTGTCATACGAAGTTAACTGCCGGCAAGAAAGGAGCAAAACCAAGAAAAAAAGAATATTTCTTTTCAAGTTAATGACGACAATTCCAACTTAAAAGAAGATGAAATTGTGTTTATCGCCAAAAACCATAACAAATTTAAAAAATCAAGAAGATGACTGTAACGACCCGAAATTTGAACACTTTAATTAAAGGTACTTTAAATATTCAAATATATATTATTTTTTGTAAATAATCAATTTTTATATGGTAATTAATAACAATGAACTTATTTTGAAGAAATGTTCCAAAAAATATTTCCTTTGGAAAAATACCAACAAAATGGTTGAAAACCGTTTTATCGATAAATATCTCTATAATCGTAAAATATTGCATACAGAGTTAGATATATACACTATATTTTATAATTGGACAAGAATATGAAATTAAGGTAATTATTTTATTTTTCGGAAAATAAAATGTGTTTATGACATCGTTAGTGATGCCATTATATTTAAAAATTGATTTATTAAATTTAAATGAGATTTACCGATTTGTTAATTATTATAATTATTTAAATAATTATTTTAAAATGGTGCTAATTCATTTCAAATAGGTATAAAGTATTAATAAATTATTTACCATAGTTTTATAAAGATATATATTTGACTTGAAAATATAAGGAAAATCGGTATCGCTTTATTGTTATATAGCAATTATTGTAAATTGTTAATATTGATTTATATGGTTTTATGATTTAAATTTTCTAATTTTAATTAGTCAATAATGATTAGAAATTTTAATTTTAATTTTTTTTACAAATATATGTATGTTTATTTATAAGTGAAAATGTGACCGGTAATCGGTTTCTCGATTTTCAACGATTTGACTAACAAAAGTCATTCAAAGTTTGTTGCGAACTCATTTATATGTCATTTATACATATATACATATACATATGCACACATAAATATCAAATACACACATAAATATCAAATACACATAATAATAGTTATCATTTGCATTTGAATTTACATATTGTAAAAATAAGAAATATCACGATGTGTCTCTATTCCTTCCCACTCAGGCAGGAGCATAAGTCAATGTGCAAGGACATGCACATGCACAACCACATAGGCCGAAGTAATGGTCGTGGGAGGCCATGTTTTGGAGGTGAAAGGAGGGATGTGGGTTGAGGGTAAAATTTAATTTAGTATAAGGATATTTTGATCCCAAATTTTCCTATAAATGCACTACCCTCTTTCATAAATTCCTAAGCCATTTTCTACCTCTTCTTCCTCCTTCTTCAAGCTATTCTAATGACTTAAATACTTAGAAAAATAATGGTAAAATATTTGGCGAAAGTGAATTAAAATTATAATATATATGTGTGTGTGTGTGTGTTAGTAAAATCATCTCAAAACTATCATCAGACTATTCCCCTACCCCTCTAAAACCCACGACCACACTCTTCACCACCTATAGCCGAGGCTTCGTCCTTCTATCACCTACACCATGAGCACCCTAGTGTCGCCAAGCCCATTCAAGGTCAAGGAGTTCAATTCCTTTGAATTTTAGGCAATTGTAGTGAAGCTATAGCGAATTTTCCTAAAGTTAATATCCAATGAAGTTGAGAAAACTCCTAAACTATAGTTATATATTGATGATATATATGTTTGGGATATGATTGTTAATGATGATTGTTTATCATGTTTGTATATAATAATATGGATATTTAATATGGTTGTTGAATATATGTGCAAATCATGTTATTAAATGTCGATAAGCACAAAGGAAATCACTTTCCTTTATTGAATGAAATGGTATGCATGTAATGTTTAACCCAATTAAAAATGGTTTGGAAATGTTTTATCTAACACCCTAGATTTTTGAAAACATTATCTAGGAGATTTAGTTAAATAAACTAAATAAAATTATGTGTTGATAAGGGGATTGAAATTTGATTTAACTAAGTTAGCCGTGCCTTTTAACTAATGAATAGAATGAAGTGTTTAAAAATGAACTAGAGGAGGGGTATTATTGGAAAGAGGCCATTGCTATATCATCTTCCTTAGGTTGTATATTTCAAAACACATGTTTATTCTCATTTTCAAAATCAAAAGCTTGGCGGCCACCATTAACGAAGGAGAAAGAAGAGGAAACAAAAGAAAAGTTTAAGCAAAGCAAATTCAAAAAAAAAACTCATTCAAATCTCAAGCTCCTTAATCATTAAAGCAAAAGATGAATAATGTTTACATCTCTAAATTTTTATGTTTTCGGTTTTAAGATTAATTCTGAATGATTTTGCAAATATTTGTAATGTTTTGAATGATAAAGTGATTATATATACATGTTGATGATATATGTGGGTTCATACAGATTTTATGACATGTTTTAAGATGAAAACTTTATTAAATTACATCCCTTAGCCTTGCATATTTTTATGATGATCTGAAAAGTTATTTTAGAGATGGGTTTTGATTTTCAAAATTTTATGAATTTTGGTGGAGTTGTTGTGAATTTTTTCGAAAGAAAAAGTTAATTTGGATTATATAATTATCTATGGAAAAAATAATTATAGTTTGGATTCGAAAATTTTATAAGTTGAAGAGAATATATATTTGATTTTCTGCAATTTTTCCAAATTTTTTGAAGATGTATTAACAATTATATAAAATTATTTAAGATATGGGACTTAAATGTTCTATATAATTATAGAGTAGAAAGGGGATTTTTCAAAATTATTCATATTTCCAAATATGGAAAGTCGGCATCACTTTTGAATAAAAAATTCTAGCAACAAATATAACTTAGACAAACAAGGCAGATAGGGTATAATAGAACTGTTTTTAAGTACAAATAAATAGTTTTTCTTCTATTTCAGCCCTTTCGGCAGAGCTTCTGCCATCATTGCAGAGCTTTTGACAAGGTCGAAAGATATCAAACCTTTCGGTTAGGTCAAATACCAAGGCATAAGGTATCAGACAACTGGTACGCAGTGAATTGAAAGAGGTCAAGAGGTTTAGTGATGAAAGGTTATAGTTTTTGAAAGTGAAGATGTTTTGTTTTATGTTTAAAGAAGATACGCCTGCTAGCTTTCGACAACGAGCTTTCGAAGTTGTCGAAAGATTTAAAAGAAAAGGTTTTGATTGGCTTGCTTTCTTGTTTTAAATGAAAACTTTCGACAAATTCGAAAGGTATAGCTTTCGACAAAACTGAAAGCTTAGTTGTAGCATCCTAACCTTTCGACACAGATGTAGTCAAAGGTTACCTTTCATTTTCCTAAAACTTGCCTCATCTCTCCATTGATTTCAGAGGGTTGGTTCCAACACCAGCACTTCATTGTTTTCGAATGATTTTGAAAGGTTTTATAAAGGTTTCAAAGCAGTTGCTTTTGACTCCAATGTTTTTCTGATCCTTTTGCATAATCCAAATGTTTTAAGTCAAAATATTTTAAAGGTTTCAAAGTAGTTGACTTGGATTGGTTTTGAAAGGTTTTGCACCTGTTTTAATATGAACCCAATGTCTTTGAAAGGTTTTGAGTTGCATTGCTTTCGAAAGGATTATAAATGATTTTATAGGGGAGGTACCCCAGGCTTTCGACAAAGTCGAAAGGTTAAACCTTTTGACTAGGTCGAAAAGAGATCTTCCGACAAGGTCGAAAGGCAGAACCTTCTGACAAGGTCGAAAGGTATGGTTTTGTAATATTTTCAAAAGGCTAAGGTTTAAAGGATTTAAAAGGCGAATGTCATATGTTTTAAAGCTTATGAAAGGAAAGCTTTTAATAGGTTTTAGAAGGAGTTACCTTCAATGATTTCGAAAGGTTTATTAAAGAATATGAAGGAGCTACCTTTAATACTTTCGAAGGGTTTTTATGAAAGATTTTGAACGAGTTACCTTCTATGTTTTCGAAAGGTCGTTTAAGGGCTTTACACAAAGGTTTCGAATAAAAGAACTAGGAAGATAGCCTAAGTGTTATAAGTTATAAAGGACTTCAACTGATTTTAAAGGATAGACAATCCTAATTGAATATCATCAAGATTATTTTGAGTAAAGTATATATAACATTGAAAAAATAGCTTAGAGTAAAGCTAAAGATATTTTAAAGAGCAGTTATCCTAGATATTTTAAAGAAAGGTTAGCTCAGTTATTTTGTAGAGCAGTTAGCTCAGATATTTGTAGGGTAGTTAACCCAAAAGAAAACTTAAGCAGTCGGCTCATTTTAAATTCGAACAGTCAGTCCATTTTGTGGGCAGTTGGCTTATAGGACAGTTCGTGTAGGAAAGTTAGTCCAAAAAGTGCAGGCAGCTCTGATATGAACAGATAGTTTATTTATTTGCATAACGGATCTTGCTAAATTTATAAGATAGTTAGTCCACCTTTTTACCTCTTTTGGGAAGATAGCCCATTATTTACCGTGAAAGATATTACTACAATTAATTTTAGGACAGACAGTCCAGAAAAGAGAAGATAACTCTGAATTTAGAAAAGATAGTTCAAATTTTAGAAAGATATTCTATTCCATTTCCTATTTTAGCATAATGGATATTGCTATATTATTGTTATAATTAGTTGATTAACCATTTTGGTTGAAGAAAAGGATTTGCAAACATATGTTTTGGAAAGAGATATTAGTGAGAGGAACCTCCTTCCGCTAAGCGATATATTCTCACTATTTATCAGTAAACTGAGATGTAACAGATATTATTCACACCAATCTTTAAGTCCGACTCGAAGTTTTTGTTTCCCCTTAAACTCTAGGGTGCTCAAAAATTGATTTGAGTAGGCTGAGGGTTTAGGTTTTCATGTTTTAGCAGATTTTGGTGAATAAAGCATCCGAAAATGAGTAGGTAGTTGACCAATAGCTAATTTAGGAATTCTGTTTTAAAAAATTGTTTTTGTTGTGTATTAAAACAGTTATGTCTATATTGTTTTGATCATCCAAGGGGGAATCTTCATATGTCGCTCTTGGCGTTGTTGTAAATTATATTTGATCAATGCTTGAGATTATGTTTGGGATTTTTGTAACTTAGATATGATTTATTTGAAATATAATCACTGAAATTATTGTTTTTGGAGGTCTGTGATTTTGTTCATATTCAAATACTTTTAATATTATGGATACCATTAACACTGCCATATTTCATCACCAGAAGTTAATACCATGGATAACTATAGCATCCATAGCGCTTAGCTTATGGACTCCAAATACGGGATGTTATAGCTTGGTATTAGTGCATAGGTTTATGAATTTTTTTAAATTAAAATTGGTTTTGAAAACAAAAATCCGAAGAAACTGGAGTAATATTTGGGGTTGGGTTAACGCTGTAGTAACGTACTTGTATTTGTTATATATAAGTATGTGTTTATCTCAATTCACCTATCTTTTTATGTTATCTTTCTGTATCTCCTGAGGTTTGAATGCAAATATAGATGGTAGAAAAAGCAGAGTAAACAAAGGAGCAGAAGCACTGAAAGGAACGCCGGATCTAATGTTGGGAGAGGCTAAGGTCAGGCCGAGAATGTTGGTGATGATGTCCAGTAGGTCGAAATGGAAGCCATGTATCAGTTTTTTATGAATATGTTGCATGCAAGATTTGCAGCTGGAGTGGTAGGAAGAAATGCCATAGGAGCAGGAGTTACAGAAGTTCCAACAGTTAATCATTTTGCTAAGATGAGCGGTAATTATGTGAAGCTAGGAGGGAAGTCGTTTATAGGAACGAAGGATGTCATTGAAGTCGAGAATTGGTTGTTGCACTGCGAAAGGATTTTTGTAGATTTAAGGCTCAATGATGAGCAGAAGAGAAAGTTAGTGTCCAGGAAGCTTCAAGGGACCGCATTGTTCTAGTGGAATAGTGTAACAGCAACAATTGATAAGGGTAAAGTAACATGGGATGATTTTAAGAGGAGATTTTAGGATTGGTTTATGTCAGTAATGGCATAGTCAGCTTTGACTGGGCAGTTTGCTAAGCTAGTGCAGGGAGAGATGTCTGTTGCTAAGTATACCAGGAAGTTCGAAGAGTTAGCTCGGTGTGGGTATACTTCTGTAGATATAGTGTTGAAGCGGAATGAGAAGTTTATCAGAGGATTGAAGCCAGAATTGGCTAGTGCTACTTTGTCTCGTCTTAAAGATCCTTATGATACTATTGTAAAGATGGCTTAGAGGTAGGAAAAAGTCCTTTAGTCTTTGGAGAAGAGCAAGGAAAAAGTGGTCCAAGTCGGGCCGAGGTAGAAGAGAAAGTTCTTCCCCAAGAAAGGTGCTCAGAAGGGTGTAGCGGCCAAGAAAGCGAACTCTAAACTTGTCTGCTATAAATTCGACAAGAAAGGGCGCTTTGCTAATGGGTGTCGCTCAAGGAAAGAAAAGGATGTGGCTAAGGGGAAGAATGTTAGGTGTTTTAACTGTGACTATAAACCAGTGCAAGAAGCCTATTAAAGATGGTAAGGGCAAGGTGTATGCATTGGAGCCTACGACTTCTAAGCCAACAGCCCAGAAGAAGGGAAATTCACTTCTTGGGGAAACGCTTCAGATTCATGGTATGTCTATTAGCATTTTATTTGATACTCGTGCATCACATTCTTTTATATCTAGATGTTTGATAGATAAGCTTAACCATGAACCCATATATTTAGTTACTTCATTACGGGTTGCGAATCCAATATGAGGCTATGCAACTCTAGGGTTGAGGTGTGACCAGTTTGAGTTTTATCTATTAGGTTATACTTTTGAGTGCAGTAAGCATGTGTTTGATTTTGTGGGGTTTGGGATCATCCTAGGATGGATTTGTTAAATGAGTATGATGCTAAGACATTTTGCCATGGTAGGAAGATATCTCTTAGTCACTCGAATTGTAGCGATCTAATTGTTTTCACCATAGGAGGTTCTAGCGGTGCAAAGCTTTCTTTGTTTGGTGCATTGGATACAGAAGATGAGTTGAGATGAGTTTTCATGGTAAGAGACGCAGATGTGTTTGAGCCTGTAACTAGATTGCTGCCGAAACGAGCCATTGAGTTTCAGATAGATTTGGTTCCGGGAGTTTAACGATGAGTAGACCGCCAATTAGGATGACCCCTTCAAAGACGAGGGAGTTGAAAGTGCATTTGGTGGATCTAGATGGCAAGAGTTTTGTCAGGCCGAACAGTTCGCCATGGGGTGTGGCGATAGTGTTTGCTAAGAAGCCAGACGGATCGTTGAGGCTACGTATCGATTATCGTAAGTTGAATGAGAGGACGATAAAGAATCAATGTCCATTGCCCAGAATTGAAGATTTGTTTGGCCAGCTAAGTGGAGGAAAGGAATTTTCTCAGTTGGATTTGGCACCGGGTTTCCATCAGCTTAGAGTAGTAGAGGATAGTATACCTTTGACAACATTTAGGACCGGATATAGATCTTACGAATGGTTAGTAATGCCGTTTGGACTGATTAATGCTCCAGCTTTCTTTGTGGATTTGATGAATCGGATTTTCCGTGAGCATTTGGATAGATTTGTGCTAGTTTTCATAGATGATATCTTGACTTACTCTAAGGATGTGAGAGACCATAAAGTTCATCTTAGGGTAGTGCTTGAGATACCAAGGCCGCATCAACTGAAAGCTAAGTTTTTGAAGTGTCACTTCTGGAAGAAAGAGGTGAAGTTTCTTGGTCATGTTGTCTCAGAGGAAGGGTTATCAGTGGATCCAACTAAGATCGAGGCGGTGAATAGTTGGAAGAGACACGAGATAGTAACCTAGATTAAGTGTTTCCTTGGATTGGCTGGTTATTATTAGAGGTCCATTAAGTTTTTCTCGTGGATAGCAGCACTGATGACCAGGCTGACAAGGAAGGATGTGAAGTTTGTGTGGATCGATAAGTGTGAGGAAGCATTCCAGAGTTAGAAACACTTATTGACCCATGCACTTGTGTTGGTAGTTCCAGAGGGGAATCAAGGTTTGGTAGTCTATACCGATGCATGTGGAATAGGATTAGGAGCTTTGCTGATGCAGAGAGGCAAAGTGATTGCCTATGCTTCTAGACAGCTTAGACTACATGAGGTCAGATATCCAACGCATGATTTAGAGTGTGCAGCTATGATTTTTTGCTTCGAAGGTGTGGAGACATTACCTTTTAGGAGAAAGGTTTGAGCTATTTACAGATCATAAGTCACTGAAGTATTTGTCTTCTCAGAAGGAGCTGAACATGAGACACTAGAGATGGTTAGAATTCATAGCCGGTTATGACTTTGGGATTGAGTAGACACCAAGGAAAGGCAACCGAGTTGTAGACGCACTTAGCTGAAAACATCAAAATGCAGTGTTGGAAATGATGGATGAGTGGAAAGATTTAGAAGCATTAGCATATTGTGTATTGCAGTGGAGATACGAGGCAGGGTCTATTGGTGATACAGTTGTATTGTCTTGTTTGGAAGTTCGACTAGTTTTGATCAAACAGATTGCTTCTAAGCAGATAGAGGATTTAGCGCTAGCTGAAGGATCGGTAAGCTAAAGGAGGGAACTGAGAGCAATGACTTGAAAGATTTCAGCCTTGATCATAATGGGCGGTTGAGAAAGAAAGGAAGATTATGTATTCCGAGTGTAGGAAACATAAGAAAGGAAGTCTTAGGTGAATGTCATCGTTCGAAGTTAACTATACATTCCGGAGGTACCAAGATGTATCAAGTATAAAGAGGAGTTTCTTCTGAGAAGAAATGAAGCGGGATATTGGTTTGTGTGTAAGGCAGTGCTTGAATTGCCAACAGGAAAAGGTCGAACACCAGAAACGATTGGTTTGCTTCAGCCGTTAGATATTCCAGTGTGGAAGTGGGATTCTACTTCTACGGACTTCATAGACCAGTTGCCAAGGTCGAACAGGGGAATGAAAGTATATGGGTCATAGTGGACATTGACCAAGAGTGACCATTTCATTCTAGTAAAGTCAACCAGGACGGAACCTGTTTTAGCAAGGTTGTTCACGAAGAATGTGATGAGACTGCATGGAATTCCTAGCAGCATGGTTAGTGGTGGAGATTCCTTGTTCACCAGCGAGTTTTGGTAGAGTCTGTAGGAAGTTTTGGGAACCAAGCTTATGATGAGTACCGCTTACCATCCATAGACAGATGGGCAAACGGAAAGAGTTAACAAGATCTTGGAAGATCTATTGGGAGCTTGTGTTATTGACTTTAGGGGATTATGGGAGGACCATCTACATCTAGTCAAATTTTCGTATAACAATAATTATTAGACTAGTATTGGGATGGCATCGTTTGATGCTTTATATGGAAGGCCATGCAAATCTCCTGTTTGTTGGTTGGTGTAATATCCCAGAATTTCAAGGAATTTAAAATGTGATAATCTACTTATAAATTAATTTAGAATTGGTAGAATTGTTATTTTCAAATATAAATAACAATAATTAATAGTTTGATGCTTTTAAATATAGACATAAATGGATTTTTAATGAAATAATTATTTTCAAATTTAATTATTGTTCTTTTATAAATAGATTTTTAAAGAAAGTCATTATTTTCAAATTTAATTTGTGTTTGTTTTAAAATTTATATATATTTGAATTGATTTTAAATTAGGTTTTAAAATTTAATTTGAATTTGAATTTAGATTTGAATTTGAATTTAAATGGATATATATCTTGGAAATTATTTTGGATATAAAATATATGAATAAGATTTTATTTAAAATAGAATTTGTATTACTTAAAAAGAATTTGTTATACAAATTAAGATAGTATTTATTAAATTATAAAATAATTATAAATTTTTTATATTATCATTCAAAATGAATTAAATATATTATATATGATTTTATTTAAATTATAATTGATTTATATTCTATTTGCTTTAAAGATTTTATTTTTATAAAATTTAGAAAGCATTTATTAATTCACAAATGTATTTGTTAATTAGGAAAATTAATTTAAAAAGCTTTTAAAATCTTTTAAAAATAAATAAAATGAAATAATACAAGTGTAACTTTTTAAACCATATTAAATACACATGCAAGTTAATGAATAATGGGTAATGACAAGTGTTGGCATTTGTAAACAAGTGTCAAAATTTATTTTTGTTTTCTTTAATTCTAAAATAAATCCTAATTGACATTTTATAAACTCACCTCTCCTCTCTTTTATTTCTTTTCCACCTTCATTTCTAATAAAATTCAAAACCATGATCTTCTATCTACAAACCTGGACTTCGTCTCTAAAACCAAAAAATGATTAAGAATCAAACTTGAAAATCCATTTTCAAGCAAACCAAAACAAACCCTGTAATCACTTCCTCAAATCAGAAGCTCAATCTTTTCAAAGCCGGTGACAAAGGCTATTCTCAAATGCAATTCAACCAGCAACCTTTTCAATCTCAAAAATCAAAAGCCTGGAAGTGTTAAACCTGAAACCATTTTCAAAATCTGAAGCTTGCAACCATTTTTGAATCTGGAATTTTGCAAAGCAATTTTCAACAAAAGCCAAGCCTATAACAGATTCTTCAAATGCAAACCTGTAACCTCCTCAACAAGCAAGCAAATCTGAAAACAAAAATAATCAAAGTTCAAGCATGAATAATAGCAGCTTCAGTTCAGTTTTGTATCATCTTAGTAAATAAGCTTCAACTTGTAGTAATCAAAAGTCTTCAGTTTCAAGTATTCTCTTCAGAAATTCAAAATCTCAAGTCTTCTAGTTTTTAATCCAGTTTTGAAGCCTCTGCCTCTTTAAATCAGTGAGTAAACACTTTTGAAAATTAAAATCTAACTAAATAAATATCTGTTTGCTTAAGAAGTCTGAGATGAATGTTACTTTGTTTATGCATATATATGAATTATCTCTATGTTTATGAGTGTTGCAAGTGTGCATGCCTGTGTATATAATTATCTTGTTCTTGGTTCAGAAAATAAAATTTTTGATTAAAAATCCTAAATCAAACCATCTAATTTTTGTTAGGCTTAGAGATTCAAGTATTTTATGTCTGTTTAATCATAAATTTAAGTTTGAAATTTATTTAAAACAATATAGGTTTGAATTTTGTTCTGGAACCATAAAATGCAGTAATAGTTTTAAAATACATGTTAAATCAAGTGTTGTAATTTGATAATCTAATTACATAACTTGAAATATTATTGAAAAATATGATTTTTAAGGTAGAAATCATAATTTTTAGTTTAGGATTTCATGTGAAATTTAAGGTTGACTGGAAATGGGTTTTGAGGCAATCTCTGGTGATCGGCAGCTGCTGGAAGATCAGGGTTTCGTCTAGAAGTGGAGGGATGTATAACGAGTATGGGAAAAATAGCCGGTGGGTTGTTTAATCATCAAGGCGTCGCGGCGAGTAGACTTAGGTTTCTAAACCTAATTTGGTCAGGTCTGGTAACTGGAGCATTGAGAGTCCTCTGCGTGATCAAGTGTCATCGTGTTTTGGTATTGGCTACATGGAATTGAGGCGAAGACTTGGCCGGGGTTGCAGCTGCTCAGTTGATCGGAGGTGTGTGATCGAAGAGAATTCTGGTGATGCTTTGTGGTTCCAGTTTCATCTTCATGGCTCGATTTTGAATTAAGGCTTGTGTATGTATTTGGATGATCGAGAATTGATGTATGGGAGATGGTCGGTGTGTCGGAGGCTGTGGCGGTGGTCATCGTCGTCGAAGTTGGCCATGTAGGTGCATAGGGGAGGATTGATGTCTGTGTTGGAATTGGGGTTTTGACTCGAAGGTGAGGTCGTGCCTTTGGGTAGTGGCTCGAGTCGAAACCTGGGTAGTTTCGTAAGTGTAGACTTTGAAATTTTAAAACTTAAAATAAAAACTAAGTTTTGGAAAAATTTAAGAAGAAGGGGGTTTACTCGGGTTAGACCCGAGTTGTCTTCGGGATTGACCCGAAGCAGAGATGATAAGAAGTTTTTAAAATGTTTTAAAATCAAATTATTTTTTTGAAATTTAAATTTAAATCTATTTTAAAGCTTTCTTGTTTCAACTTACCTTTTTCTAATTGTTTTCTTTAACTATTAATTAAGAAGTTTTGAAAATTTGATTGATTTAAATTTTGTGAAATTTAAAGTGATTTTAAAACATTAATTTAAAATTAAAGTTTAAGATTTTTATAAAAGTAAGTTTTGAAATACAAATTGAATTAGTTTTCAAAACCTCTACTTGATAATATTTAAGTTATTTTAAGGAAGTTAAGTTTTGTTAACTTTAAATTATCAAGTTAAATGGTTATCTTATTTCAAATCTTATTAAAAGATTCAATTAAGTTTAGCTAATTATAATGTTAAAATGTTTTAAAAATGTTAATAGTAATTAAGGTATTTATAAGATAATGTTTTATCTTAAGACAACTAAAGTTATAATGTCTTGAGATTAATTAGTTTAATAAAGGGAATTAAGAATAATTGATTAATTTGGTTAATTAATTATAAAGGATTAATTAAGTAATTAATTAAGAGTAATTAATTGGTTTAATTAATAAATAATTAAAGGTTATAAATGAATTAATTAAAGGTTAATTAATTGTAATTAAGGATCATTAATTAAAGATTGTTAATTAATGAATATAGATGAATTAATTGAGTAATTAAGTAATTAAGTAATCAAGAATTAATTAATCAAGTAATTAAGATTGATTAATTTTGTAACTAGAGAGTTGTTAATTAAGTAATTAGAGGCTACTTAATTAATAATTAAGATGTACTTAATTTGTAATTAAGTTTTGTTAATTAATAATTAGGTTTTACTAATTAATACTTAAAGGATGTTTAATCTAATTAAAGATTAATTAATTAATTAATTGAAGGATAATTAAAGATTAATCAAAGGTAATTGAGGACTAATCAAATGTTAATTAAGGATTGATTAACTGTTTAATCAATTGATAATTATGTGTAACAGGCCGTTATTTTCAACCATTCGCATCCACATATGTCGGACTTGAATTGCTCAAAATACCGAGTTGTAATTAAAATTTGGCAAATCTCAGAATATACAGTAAATAAATAATCACAGATCATAGACATAGAGTAATAATAATGCAGCGGAAATAAAAGAAATAGTAGTTCATGAAGCTACTATATAAATATATCAGAGTTAATTAAGATGCAACAGAAGTCTCAATATGATAACCAAGTACAAGCTGAATACAACACTAGGATCAACAGGATAACTAGAAATAAAATTGATAAAACTGGACAAGCAGATAATCTCCAGCGATTCCAATCTCAAGAAAGTGGAATCCAAATCTATGAGTACTCAGGCTGACCCGAGCGTAAATAAAAATACAAACACTTGAGCCAGGACATACATACTTATGTAGTGTAAACCAACTCAAGTAAACTATAGTAAAGACATAAGTAACTTAAAGGATGCTTGAGACCGCTCATCCGCTAGGGATCCGTTAAACTATTTAATATGTAGTAATATTGCGCTATTATAATAATGTCTATAGTATAATAAACTTACTTTAAAATAGCATCACGGGGTTACCCATATAGCCCCAGACACGTTATAGTCCCAGTTGTCCATCCAATATCTGCATATCTCCTGATCCGGAGACCACGAGAAGATACGCATGGGCTACGGGAGAAAACCAAACTCGTAGTAAAGGCTCGATATGGTAGGTGACACAGCACAACGAGGCAATGTCAGAGTAGATATATCGATCATGCACACAGGCTGGTGGTAACAGAGCAGCCACATACGCCCACCTTGGAACACATTCCCAAATCGGAGGGGTGCATCCAATCAATCACAAAAGTAATAGAATGGTATCTAAGAAATGCATCCGACCAGAGGAGCTACCCCTTTTAGCCCGAGATCGCTCCTGTGTTAGCCACCTTAAGCCAACTCACGGGAGTCGGGTCCAGGTAATTACCTCAAGAACGTCGCCACCATGCTACTTCATTCTGGAATCTCCACCGCGTACACAGCTGTCAAAGTGGTTTTCGGTATCGACAGAGAGTATGTCCATATCCGATCTCGGTCTCTTTTCCAACCAATCGTTATTATAACCCATGGTTATAGTTTTAAAAAATAATATTTTATACTTCAAAATAAAATATCATTTCAAATCCAAATCTTTATCAAAATAATGATCAAATCATTTCCAAAACATTTCAATATCAAAATATCATATCCTTTCAAAGCTTCCTTTTTAAAACATATCAATATATCAAAATATCATATCCTTTCAAAACTTCATTATCAAATCATTACTTGAATTCAAATCCAAATATCAAATTTAAAATGCCTTTTTAAATTCCAAGACATTGTTCGTTTATTATCATTTCAAATCACTTTTTAAATACTTTATATTCCATTAAATTAATTCATCTAAACCATTAAAAGTGAAGTTATTATACTTTCAAATCAAATATTCAATTTCCGAAGTTTCAAACCATTCTGAGCTCATTTACTTAGCTAAAAACCATAAACATTTAAAATTTCATCCTTTCATAGCATTTAGAAAAAGCTGTTATAAGTCATACTTGAAAACATTTTAATTCAGCAAAGATAGCATTTAAAAACTGCTATTAAAACTCAGTTTTAGTTGAAAGTTAGTTTAAAATAACAAAGACAGCATTTCCAGAAATGCTGTAATAGCTCAGGTTTCAAATTTAAGGTTTTTATTAATTTCAGCAAATACAGCAGACCACTACAGCATTTACAAAACTGCTGTAATAGGCCTTTATTTCGTTTTAACCTTTTAAACTTACTACAGCAACTACATCATTTCAGAACTTCTCTAATAGCTTTTTTTATTCAGTTTTAGTTCATTTCAGAAGCCATAGCATTTCTGAATGCTATTACAAGTATTTTTTCCAGATTTTAGTGTATTTCGAGCAAATAATAAACTCTAATTTAAACCCTTTAAACATTATAAAAATCATATTTTAACATTTTAAAATGTTCATTAAAAATACTCTCTCAACTTATGATTTTTATAAAGTAACATTTCATAATTAAATCAAATTTCAATAATTTACTTAATAAATTCAAGTGTAAATTTTCCAGCCTTCACATTTTTAATAAATAAACTTCACACTTAAATTTTATTACCATTTTTTCAAATATAACTTTGTTTCCATTTTTATTTATTTATATAACTCAAATTTCCTTATTAAACCAAAAACCCAAATTTCCAGACTTACGTTATATTTCAATAATTCAACTTAACCATTTATTTATTTAACATTTTCCACTTATAGAAAAATCACAAGTCCTTTATTTAAAACACTTTAAAATCTATTTAAGTCAAATTATCGTCAAATTACATTTTAAACTACTCAAAATTTTATTTATATAACTTAAATGTCATTTTAAAAGCCAAAGTCCAAATTTCTAGATTTGAGTTATATTTCAAAAATTCAATTTAATCATTTATTTATTCAACATTTTCCACTTATAGAAAAATCAAAATTACTTTATTTAAACATTAAAAATCCAATTTAAGTCAAATTTTCATAAATTTACACTTTTAAGAATACTTAAAAAATTCAAAATACTTTATAAAATAACCACGGGCCTGTACATAGTTTTCTAACCTAGGTCAAGTGATACGGATATATATATATATATATATATATATATATATATATATATATATATATATATATCATTTCAATCCGCAATTCACAAAGAAAATCTAGGTTCTATCATTTCAAACCCGCAGTCCCAAGTAAAATAAAATAAATAAAAACCGTTCAGGCCTATCATTTTAGTCCATAACGATTTTTCTCTATTCTAAAGTACGTTCGGGTATGTATGATTTCAACCCATAGTGATTTCTAAACTAAAAGGGAACTGGTAGTGATGAACATATATAAGTGAACAGTTTAACCACAAATATCAGCAACAGATGACATGACAGATAAATAAACAGGTTTAACATCATATAATTTATAATCACAGGCAAGTATAACATAATATATAATTCTACACATTCAATTGTTATCGCTTCACATTTGCATAAGTTACTCACCTTTTTATGCTGGGTTGGCAATTCAAATGACACAAATGGATTTCAGAAAACACGATGACACAACAATAGACTCAAGTGGATGAGAACCAAACTGATGATCTTGTCACAGACCATAAACAAAACCAAATATTAATATAAATTCAATAAAACGTTGAATTGAAATAACTTTTAAATAAGAAGCAATATTGAAATGAATCTTTTGCCTTGCTTTCTACACTCATATGCTCGGCCTAAGGGTTGATTTGGTCGGGTTTGGACATGCTTTTAGCTCAGGTTTGAGTTCAAAGAGGCACGGCTACAAAGCTAGAAAATGGTGGAGGTTACAACATAGGAATATGAAAGGGGTAGGCATAAATGATGGAGTTTTGGTTCAACATAAGGGCTCGGCCATAGGTAATTTGGCTCGGCCTTACATGCTTCAGATTTGGTTAGTATAGGAGGTGATGGGTGGTGGTCATATCAAGGTGGTGGCGACGGCTAGAGGTAGGGTATGGTGGTGGATGGAGGTGTTGTTGCATGTAATGGCTTGGCTTGCATAGTTTTTAGGAGATGTTTCATTTTTGTGGAATTTTGCTTCATGGGGTGGTGCGGCCTGGCCAAGGTCAGAGGGTAGTTAGTTGATGGTGGGGAGGAGGAGGTGGTGGAGGTAGTAGCCAAACCTAGCTAGGTGGTGGCTGAGCAAAATGGCAAGAGAAATCAAGGCAAAACATTTAAAAACAAAAGAAAAAGAAGAGAAAAAGAGAGAAAAGAGGAGGCTATTACCCATATATTTTCTTAGCCGTGAAAGAGATGAGGAAGAATAATTTTTTTCATGTGAAAGTGAGATAAAACTCACGGCTAAACAACGTAGTGTACGGCAAAAAAGCAAGCAAATGAAAAATAAAGGGAAAATGAAAAGACTAGTAAATGAAAGGTCATCAGTTAAAAGCTTTAGTCTCTTCATATTTCCTTTTCTTTGATTCGATTAAAACAAAAATAAAATCAGTAATTTCACTTTAAAACCTGAAACGAAGTAATATAAAATAAAATAAATAAAAATTTCAAAGAAAAATGGAAAATGAATTAAAGAAATTGCTAAAGATTCTAAACAGGGTTTAAAAATTACAATTAAATCATCATTGGTTTTGGAAAAATATCTACTTTGTTTTAAAAATATTCTAAAGCAAAATTTTGAAATAAAATATTTTTTGAAACATATTCAAAGTGAAATAAATAATTAAATTTATAGAAAATAGAAAAATAATTAAAGAAATTGTTTAAAAATTGGAAACACGACATGAAAATTACAAACAAAATACCATTGGCTTTAGAAAAATTTCTATTTCACTCTAAAACAAATAAAAGTCAAATAAATAAAATAAAATGCTGAACAAAATAAAATGGGAATGAGAATAAAATAAAATCTTAAAAAAATAGAAAAATAAATAAAGAATTACTTTAATTAATTGAAACTAGAAATTAGAAATTGTAAACAAAAGACAAGTGACATTAGAAAATTTCAATAACACTTTGAAAATGTTTTAAAACTAGAATATATACATAACATCATGTTACACGTGTAAATATAAATTAGAACATGACAAATAAAAATATTATTTATATAAAATTAAAATAACAATTTTGTTAAATACAGCAAATTTCACACAATAGTGTAAAAGGCATAACTTTCACAATATTAATCGAATTTCAACGAAACGAAAAGCGGTATTTCTAAAAAATTTATTTACTTTCATAATAAAAGATAAAATTCAAAATTTCAAATTTTCAAAATTTTAAATTTAATAGTCAAAGTTTGACCATATTGACCAAAATTCACACTTCTGGAAAATATTCTATTTATTCATGTTTGGAATTCTAATTCACATAGAAATCAAAATTTATATTTAAAATAACAAAACTATTCACTTTAATAAATAAAATAAAGTTTTTAAATCAAGAAACTCAATTAAAATAATTAAAATATACAATTAAAAAAATCATAAAATACAGGGTTGTTACACTCTCCCCCACTCAAAACTTTTCGTCCCCGAAAAGGAATGAGGTATGGGAATGCACTGAAAAGATAAAATGAAATAAAATTAAGACAAGATGACAAAAGATTGAAATTACACCTGATAACTGTTGTTATAGGTAAGTTTAACAAGGTTGAGATGATCTTCCCAAGATCCTCCAAAATCAAGAACACAAGCACGAAAAAGATCCCCTAGAATCTGATTCACCCTTTCCGCTTGACCGACGGTCTGTGGATGGCAAGTAGTTCTCAGATTCAAAATGAGTACCAAATATTATCAACGATTATAGAAAGATTTCTAAACAGAAAGATTATAGAAAAATGCTTACACCAGTTTGTAGCAAGATAAGCGAAATAAGGACAACCAAAAAATAGTTTGAAAAACAAAATAAGATAATAAGTTTGAAACCATGGAAATTTCAACTTAAATTGCTAATTGATTTTACACAAGTTAAATAAATCTTAACTAACTCTAACTTCATTATCTTATCATACAATTTTCTTAATTTAACAATCTCTGAAATCATGGATTTGAAAAAAAAATCATTTATTATACTCATAATGTATTAAATAAATTTAGTCCTTCAAATTAAATTTTATTCCTCTTAATATATTTTATCCTCTAATTTAAGTATATTTACACTTATTACAACTGCTTTAATTTATTCTTAGTTCCTTTAACATCCTTTATATTGTAAATTATTCAATTTACTTTTTATTCTATTGATCTCTGTTAATCTTTTTATAACTAAAATTTAAGTGTATAACATTTATTATAACCACTCAAATTTTATTTATAAAATCTTTTATATGGTGTATTATTCAATTACATATTCAACTTCTAAAATTAAGGTAAGTTATATTGAAATGAAATGGTGTATTATACAAATATAACTTCCAAATTCAATCATTTCAAGCTTGAATATTTATCCAAATCTTGAAATTATATTTGAAATTATCTTTCAAAAATAAAATTTAGGAATTTAAATTTTCGATAAATTCCAAACTATTTAGAGATAAATAAATGCACATATATATTATATATATATATATCCATTCAAATTTAAATCATATATCAGCATAAGTTATAAATCCAGTCTTATTTTAGAAATTCAAATCAATTAAATTCTCCAAACAAAGCTGTAGCAAAACTACAGAATGGTCTCTTCACTTCGAAATTCGAAAATAAATGTCAATGATGCCGCGGTCATCACCGAAGTAATTTTCCAGCGACAAAAAGAAGAGCACAATTTTTTTAAACTTTAAAATTCATTGGAAATTTTTTTTATTCGAAAATACTTTAAATAATATATCCTTTTAAAATTTTAAAAACAAAGTTTAAAACCATCAGAAATTAAATTCTCAAATTCTTGTTTTAAATCCATTTCAAATTTCCAAATAAACTTATAAACATGTTTTATAGTTTAATTATTTATATATGAAAAAAGAGATAATGATATCTAAAATCAAAATCAAATATTATTTCTTAAGACCCAATTCAATAAAGATCCAAAAAAGTTTATAATATAGTTACAAAATTTGTTTCATTACTAAATTTGAAAAAACTATTGTGTCAGTTTGCTCTGTTCAAGTGTTTTGGAAATCTTATCGATAGCGTGGTCAGACGAATCGATCAGAAACCCAAATTAACAACAACTCAAACAACACAATATAAAACAAAACCTTAATTATAGATTTACAAGTACAATTCAAAATGTTTGGAAGATAGTTTGGAAACAAAAGACAAGATGATTGATTAACAAAATAGGGAGATGGGTAAACTTAAATAAATCACGGGCAACCTTAACCGGGTCAACCGTGACTTAAAGAATAAGATCGATGTGGTTTTTCTGGGTAAATCCACATTCGATCTCAAGAGACAAAGTTTGGAATAACAAAAGATATTATCATCTAAACCAAGGATAGATATAAATCTCTGGTGAATCGATGCTAATTGTAAAGGAGTTTCACCCCTTTACAAGAAAATTTGAGATAGGAAAGACTGCCTACTCACTATAAAGATCATTCGAAGTGGAGTTATGGGATACTCCAGAATCAAAAGAAGTTGAATAGTGAGGGACAAGAATGGATTTGGAAACCGCAGGGAACGTTACAAAATTCAAAGGAAATTCGAATCAAAGAGGAAAGATTCGGACTCGAACGAAAGTGATTCTGTAAATAAATTTACCTTATATTCTAAGTTTTGCCTCAAAACCAAAGCTCTGATACCAAATGTAACAACTCGATATTTTCAACCATTCGCATCCCTACATGTCGGACTTGAATTGCTCAAAATACCGCGTTATAAATAAAATTTGGCAAATCTCAGAATATACAGTAAATAAATAATCACATATCACAGACACAGAGTAATATAATGCAGCGGAAATAAAAGAAATAGTAGTTCATGAAGCTACTATATAAATATATCATAGTTAAATAAGATACAACAGAAGTCTCAATATGATAACCAAGTACAAGTTGAATACAACACTGGGATCAACATGATAACTAGAAATGAAATAGATAAAACTAGACAAGCAGATAATCTCCAGCGATTCCAATCTTCAGAAAGTGGAATCCAAATCTGTAGATACTCAGGCTCACCCGAGCGTAAATAAAAATACAAACACTCGAGTTAGGACATACATACTTATAAAATGTAAACCAACTCAAGTGAACTGTAGTACGGACACAAGTAACTTAAAGGATGCTTGGGACCGCCAATCCTCTAAGGATCCGTTAAACTATTTACGTAGTAATATTGCGCTATTATAATAATGTCTATAGTAAAATAAACTTACTTTAAAATAGCATCACGTGGTTACCCATATAGCCCCAGACACATAATAGTCCCAGTAGTCCGTCCAATATCTGCATATCTCCTGATTCAGAGACTACGAGAAGATACGCATGGGCTAAGGGAGAAAACCAAACTCGTAGTAAAGGCCCGATATGGTAGGTGACACGGCACAATGAGGTAATGCCAGGGTAGATATACCAATTTCGTACACAGGCTGGTGGCAACTTAGCAGCCACATACTCCCACCTCGGAACACATTCCTAAATCGGATGGGTGCACCCAATCAATCACAAAAATAATAGAATGGTATTGGATAAATGCGTCCAACCAAAGGAGCTACCCCTTTTGGCCAGAGATCGCTTCTGTTTTAGCCACCTTAAGCCAACTCATGGGAGTCAGGTCCACGTAATATACCTCAAGAACGTCGCCACCATCCTACTTCATTCTGGAATCTCCACCGCATACACGGTTGTTAAAGTGGTTTTCGGTATTGACAGAGAGTATGCCCATATCTGTTCCTGGTCTCTTTGCCAACCAATCGTCATTATAACCCGTGGTTACAATTTTTAAAAATAATATTTTATACTTCAAAATAAAATACCATTTCTGTGACGACCCGGAATTTTAGGCAAAATCTATTTAATAATCTGTATTAATAATTAAATTGATTTGATAATTTTCCTTATTAATTTTAATTTAAATTGGTAAATTTAATCTTTTAAAGGTTAATAAATATTTAATCTGGCAATATTGATCAATATCTTTCTAACAATTTAAAATTGATAAGAATTATCTTTCAAAGCTAATTAAAAGTTTTATTCTATTTATAATATATATATATATATATATTTGATATATATATTGTGAATAAGAAGATTTTTTGTTTTAAATTAAAGATGAATTTTCAAATTGTAATGAATATGTAATTATATGTTATAGTTTGAAGTTGTTTTGAAATTTAACATAATAATTCTTAAAATTTATGCTAAAAATATTTTCTACTTGAAATGTATGCATATTTTTATATAGTGAAGTTTGGTTTGAATTTGATAAATGAACTTTCAAAATTTTAATATATATATATATATATAAATTGTAAATTTAAGAGTATAATTTAATATAATACTTTTCAAAGAATATTTGGAATTTATTTTATATCTCTTAAACAATAAAGATAAATGTTTTACATTTTAAAATACATGTATAAGAATTTATTTGTATTATAATCAGTTTTATAATATTTTCTTTAAAAAGTAATTTATATATACATATATAGTATTTATTAATTAAGTAAATTAAGTATGTAAGCTTTATATTAACATTTGAATTAAATAAAAAATTATTTAAAAATACTTAAGGACATGTGTTGATATCTTAAGACATCTATGTAACATATGTAAGGCAATTAAGAGATATAAGTGACAAATGTAAGTTTTAAAAACAAATGTCATTTCTTAATTTTTATTTTCCTTGATTTTTCATAATTTAGTTCATAAAAGCATACATTCTTCTTCAAATTCTTTTTCCTATTTTCAGCTGAAGAAAAAAGAATTCCAAACCAAAATCTTGTAAAAAAAACTTTTCAACCATTTCAAAATTTTCCAAATCTTGTAACCCATTTTCAAATCTGGAAACAAGTTTTCATATCAACTAAACCTACTGCAACTTCAAACCTGTAACTCAAATGGAAGATGAACATCAGTTTCAGCATTTAAAATCAAAAGATTTGTAGGCATGCAAAGGATTTCAACAGCAAAGAAATTCAAAAGCACTTTCCAGATAAATTTCAAAGCCTGGAAGAAAATTTAGAACCTCCTTTCTGCCTCTTCAAAATGTGAGTAAACATTTTAAAAACAGTATTAATAATATCTGTAGTTGGATTCTTTATGCATTTTCTACGATAATGAATATATGTTTCATGAGTATTGTTATGTATGTATGTTGGAAGTGTGAAATTGCCAAAGAATACAAGTGTCTGTAAATATTCATCTTCTCTGTTTGATTTAATGAATTTGTTTTCTTAGGAAAAATTCAAAATTTTTCCAATCTAAATCACATTTGATCTTGATATTTGAATGAAAGTTGTGAGTTAAGGTATGATGATAAATTTAAAAATAGTTCTGGAATTTTTGAATTAACCAATAATTTTAAAAATTAGGAATAATAGTAAAATACTAATTCATGTTAAAAATCAATAACTTAAATTTCTGCTTTGGATTGCATAAATGAATTAGTGGTTAAAAATTATGATTTTTAACACACATTTCAAAAATTTTAAATTGATATTCGATTTGGAATTTTGAGATGATCATTTTCGGCAATTTGATGAATTGCCGATGATCAACTCGATGTTTGGGGCCGAATTCATGGTCGAAGCTAACTATTAAATCGTTGATGAGGGGAAAAATACTCTCGAATTTTTCCTATGGCCGAGATGATCAGAATCGTTCGAAGTAGGGTTTGGGCACTCTGGTTTATGGTGTGACTTTCTGTAGGAATTTCGACGTCATTATGTGACTGGAGGTGTTTGCGTGTTGAGGGATGGTGGCGCGATGATGCTTCGGTGATTTGGAAGGGTTACTGGAATTTCCAATTGGCGAGATCATCGGAGGCGATGGGTTTTTGGGGATCGTGTTGCTTCAGATTTTCGAGCAAAGGGTCGATTTTTCGATTCGAGTTTGGATTTTTGTTTCTGGGTTGGTGTAAAGGTTGTCGAGGCCTTGTGTGAGTGGTTGCCGATCGGAAAGATGGTCGGAGGAGGGTGGTTGTGATGCGCATGTACACGCGTGTACGTTTGTGCACTGGGAATAATGGAGTTTGGGAAAGATGAAGGTCGACTCGGAGTGGAGCTCGTGATTTCCTATTGTCGACTCGAAGCAGTTAGGTTGGTGTGTTTCACGAGGCTAGCTCGAGTTTATGGTGAGTTCGACACGGGTTTGACTCGAGGCGGTTTCCTGTGCTACTCTAAGCTTAAGTTTTTATAAAGGAAATTAATTTACTAATTTAAAAACTTGTTCTTGGAAAAAAAATGTTAATCAAACTTTCAAAAGTGTTAATTGAATTTATTTTCAAATTTAAAATGTTTAAGATGGTTGCTTTTGAAAGAAATTAACTTAATTTAATTTTGAATTTTAATTCAAAAGGGTGTTTTCAGTTTAAAATATTAGATCAAAGTTTTAAAGTAAATTTTAAGTAATGTTTTAAAAACTAAGTTTTCAACTTATATTGAAATGGATAAGTTTTAAAGATATGATAATTAAGCTTCCAGAGATAAATATTTATACAATCTAAATTAAAAGATTTGAAAAGTTTCAAAGATTTTAAAGTTTAAATTAGATGATTAAATTTTTTTAAATTTCAAATTGATTTCTAAATGCTTTATTTTCAAATAACTTATTGTTATAATTTTGTAAACCAATAAAATAGTTTGTCTTTAAGTTATTAAGATTCGATTAATTTCAATAATTAATTTATGAAGATAAATAAGGTTAATTTATTTTTGTTATGAACTTAAGAATACTTAATTAATATGATTTGTTAATATGTAAAGGTTTAATTAAGATAAATGATTTTCTTAATTAATTAAGGATTTTTAAATATAAGAAGTTAACTAATTATTTAATTAATTTTAAATGATTAGTTAATTGTTTGTTTAATTTTAAATAATCACTTAATTATGAATCAATTAAGTGTAATTACTTAATGAAGTAATTTATGGATAATTACTTAATGTACCTAAGAAAGAAATTACTAATGGAAGTAGTTAGTGGAAAATTGCTTATGGAAGTAATTGAGTAAAATGATTAAGGGTTAATCAATTGATGATATTATTAATTAAAGGATTAATTAATATAAATGATTTAAAGTTAATTAATTAATGAGTGATTAATTAATTAAAGAATTAAGGTTAATTAATGGTGGGATTAATTACTTGTTAAGGTAATTAATTAAGAGAGTAATTAACAAATGAAAGTAATTAGAAGATAATTACTTAATGAAAGTAATTAAGGGTAATTACTTAATTAATTTAATTAATTAATTAACGTGATTAATTAATTAATGGATGTGATTAATTTTATGATTATTATATGTAATTAATTAAAAATGTGATTAATCAATAAAGTAATTAGTTATGGATTATTAATTAATGTAATTGATTAATAATTACGTAATGAAGTAATTAAAGATTAATTAATTAGTATAACTAATCAAAGATTAATATAATTAATTAAGAAATTAATTAATTAAGATAAGTAATTACAAGTTTGTTAATTACTGTTTATGATTAATTAAGACTAATTAATGAGACGGTTAATTACAAATTAATTACTAAAGGACTAATTAATTAATAAGGATCATTAGTTAATATAATTAATGAAATTTATCAGTGTTGATTAATGAAAGTGATTAATTAAAATATGATTAATTAAGGATTAATGCAATTAATCATAGTTAATTAATTAATGGAAGCAAATGAAGGATCATTAATTATTGTAATTAATGATAGTAATTAAAGGTTAATTACAGTATATAGTTAAGAATAATTAATTTGTGAAATTAATTAAAGAATAATTACTTAAGGTAATTAAAAGATAATTAATAAAGGGAGATTAATTAAGGAAGATCATTAAGAGGCGATTAATTAATTTGTAATTAATTAATGTTGAGAAAGAAGGATTATGGTAATCCAATTGATTAAGAGAGAATCAAACTTGCTTATAGATGATTGATTGATATTAGATGATTGATTGATATTGGATGATTTGGATGTGATATCTCTGATATGTGATATGTGCTGCTTTGTGAGATAATTGGTTGATATGAATTATCTATTGTGATAATGTGATTCATCTATCTGTTATATTATACTGAATATAAGTTTAATTATTTAAACCCTTAAACAACTTGGAAATTAAAATGGCTTTTGGATTTTGGTGAGACCGGGATCGGGTTTCCATGTTTGGACATCCGAAAACCACATCGATCCAAATCAATCGTTAGGTCGTGAATCCAAATGGAGTTCAAGTGAAGACTAGAGGTGTAAGAACCATTCATCGTTATAAACTCTGAGGGTGATTCCAAGATGAGTTAACGAGGATAGTACTTTCAGGTTCGAGATGGTGATACAGAGTGCAAGGGCAATGGTCGTTGACTCTGAGGGTGATTCCAAAATGAGTGCAACGAGATAGTGCCTTCGGTTTCGTTCGAACCCGGAACGAACTTGTATGGATTGAATGCTTTCAGAACATCGTTAGGTGGACGATGAGCATTCTAAGATAGATGTGTTCTATAAAGGTAATCGCAGCCTCAAGCCTCATCAATGGGGAATGGCTAAAACAGGGAAGGTGCAGCAAGGTTAAGTGGGTCATGCCCAAGTAGGACGAGATTTACCCATGTCTAGAGGTCCCTTTCTATTTCGGTTTAGTGTGTGGTTGGTTGCGCCAACCACGGGGTGGTCTTGTTTGGGATTGTCCAGTAAGGGATGGTCCCGGACTTGTGTTGCAAGGGAGTTAGGGTGACTCCTCGGTACGGTGATTTAGGCCACGTACTGTGACGGGAGTTACCGCAGTAGCCCTACCATTGATGGAAACCCATTCTTCCTACGAGACCCTACGGTTTTGATTGTATTACCCACTTTTGTGGCTATTAGCTGGAATTTAATGAGTGTAACAATTTCGGCTATTTCTTATTTACTTGACAACCCTAGACACTATTATAATATCACTGGATTTCCTATCAAATGTTTTGGTTAGCGTAAGGTAAAAACTTTTTTATGTTTATGTGTGGGAGGTCTTACGTGATACTTTTTCTTTCCAAAGGATTTTCTAAAGTTAAGCAATTTTAAACCGTTTACTCACACCAGACCCCTGTCTGACCCGAGTGTTTATTTTCTGTTTTATTAAACTCTTGGGTAGTCGTATAATGTATGAGTAGTCGAGGGATTCAGGTTAGGTTGATGAATTCTGGAGGAGATTTGGAGCAGGAGGCTTCCGCGTGTAGATATATAATGGTTCCGCTATGTTTGTGTTGTGTCTATATCTTTGTGATATCTTGAGTTGTATAGTTAGACAGATGTTAATAACTGTCCGATATGAATGTATAAGTTGTGTACTCTGATGTATATGATACTATGTAATATTTTATGTGATATATTATATTTGTAATATTTTACGTGATATATTATATTTCATTCGTTCCGCTGTGAGTATTTGATGTTGTTGAGTTTCTTCTTCCTTATCTTTTCTTCTTCTACCCCTTTCTTTCTTAAATCATGATGTGTCTTTCTGGTAGATGGAAGATGGGTCGTGACAGTTGATATCAGAGCATTAGGTTGAGTGAATACCTAGGCTCTGGAGTGGTATCTTTCTTGAGAGAGCGTACTTATAATTTTGGTATATAACTATATATTTATATATCTACCTGATTTGTTGGGTTACCTATTCGGGTTTTCCAACATAAGTTTTAGAGGTAGATGGAGCAAGTGGTGTGTGTGTAACACGACTATCACTAATCTAAGAGGTCCATATGTTTGAGGTTGGATGAGTATCTGTCAAGACTGTAGACCTAATACCGTCTTGAGTGAGCTTTGCATCTTGGAGTAAGGATTTCTCTGATCTCTAAAGGAAATCTTTTTTAAAGGGTTCATAGTTCATCTTTGAAGTACAAGTTTGGATTACGCTCAGGTGAGCGGATTTTCTAGGATTTGGATCTGTCGGAAATGCAGAAGTAAGTGATGGTATCTTGACAGCTGCGTGGTGAGATGCTGTATCCATGGTTATTTCCGAAGATGTTTTCCCTTGAAGCAGTTTTAGAAGAGGTTGAGGAGCATCCTTTACCCGCCGCAGGGAAAATTTATCTATGTAGAGGTTATCTGGATCTTTAGCAAGGAGGTTGGCTGTTTTGGAATATGAGACTAAGGTCTATAAGTTGCTTCGCTTCGGCATGGTCTCATTGTCATCCCTTAAGGAGAGCGAGATGTTGATGCTTGGTTTGGAGCTCGAATTTCTTGAGAGGATGTCTGCCATCTTGACGGTCTGTTGTGTAGTTTGTTGATGGATTTTGGGGTTCGAGGAGCCTTTGGATTAGAAGTCTTTGGTTAGCTGTGGTAGAGGTTTCATCTCGGAGGTGTTTGCGTGCCAACAAGAAGGACTTCTGGCTTAGTAGTGTCCTAGAGGTAAAGTTTGGAAGCAGCAGTGTGACCCATTTCTCCGATAGTTCAGGAATCTTTGTGATTCTTCTTTCAGCAGTCCAGACAGATGGTGAATGCTTTCTTGAAGAGTTAACCTTGTTTGGAGAAGCTTAAAGCTGTTCTAGTTGGTACAGAGAGAACAGTTTATTTAGAATCTGAACTAGGTAGGATCGCAAAAGTGACTTGCGATTAGTTTTGGAATTTATCTTGGGCAATCTTTTGTTTAAGACTGAGGGTTCTCATGTGGAAGTAGTAGCTACTGAAGTAATCAGAAGTTGTTTACATCTGGAATTGAGTTCCATATTGATTTGGTTCCAGAAGCGATATTGGTAGTTAGCCTGGTAGTAGGATGGTTCTTGAAGAAAGAAGAGTTGGTGTAGCAGCTCAGGAATTTTTAGAACTTGGATTGGTCAGATCTAGTTTTTGAGTTGGATTCTGCGATAAGGTTGCGTGACCGAGGCAGATAGGTCACTAAGATTTTATGAATTTGATGAACAAAGTTTCTCGGATATATTGGATAAGTTTTGTACTCGTGTTCATCAACAATATTCTCATCTATTTAAGAATCAGAGTTGTGCTGCAGAAGCGAGGTAGCAGCTGTGCGAGGAAGGAAGTAAGTTCAGTCTTCTGATGCTTGAGAAGCAGGGCTTGTGTTCTGGATTTCGACGGATCTTGGAGGACCATTTTGTTGAGTATGATCCAGAAACTGGTTTGCTTTGGACTAGTTGTTTTTGGAAGCATCAGCATAGGTTGAGCTGATCTGCAAAAGAATAGGCAGTCCATGATCGTCTCAAGATTGTGTGGATAAAATGGATAAATATGGAATTCGAAGTTGGAGACTTCGTTGTTGTTAAGGTTTCTCTGGTTAAGAGAGCAGTAATTGGATAAGATTGGAAAGCTAGCTCCGATGCATTTGCGATTTCTTATTAGTGTTTTTGATAGGATGAGTTCTTTAGTCTATAAGATTGAATTGTCAGTTTGGATAGCTGGAATTCATTATATTTCACGTATCTATGAGGGAGTACATGTATGATTCATCGTTGGTTGTTGAATTTGCAGTTCAGTTGGACTTTGGAAGTTGAGCTAGACTTGAGTATAGTCTGATGTTCTGTTCAGAATAGTGGATGTAGAGGAGAGAAGCTCTGATTTTGATGGTGTGGTTAGTTTAGATTCTGTAGAGCGAGTCTTCCAGTGATTTATACTTGGGAAACTCTAGATAGTATTAGAAGATCTATCCTGATTTGTGTCAGGATAATTAGTTAGGTTTGTTTGTTTGATTGGTTGCTTTGGTTGTTAGTAACTGGATGATAGGTATGCTTTTCTATTTGAAATTAAAATCTTTGCTGGGTTATTAAATTATCTTTGCTTTTAAAATTTCGGGGACGAAATTCTTTTTAGGGGGGAGGAATGCGACGACCCGGAATTTTAGGCGAAATCAATTTAATAATCTGTATTAATAATCAAATTGATTTGATAATTTTCCTTATTAATTTTAATTTAAATTGGTAAATTTAATCATTTAAAGGTTAATAAATATTTAATCTGGAAATATTGATCAATATCTTTTTAACAATTTAAAATTGATAAGAATTATCTTTCAAAGCTAATAAATTTTTTATTCTATTTATAATATATATATATATATATTTGATATATATATTGTGAATAAGAAGATCTCTTGTTTTAAATAAAAGATGAATTTTCAAATTGTAATGAATATGTAAGTATATGTTTTAGTTTGAAGTTGTTTTGAAATTTAACATAATAATTCTCAAAATTTATGTTAAAAGTATTTTCTACTTGAAATGTATGCATATTTGTATATAGTGAAGTTTGGTTAGAATTTGATAAAAGAACTTTCAAAATTTTAATATATATATATATATATATATATATATATAAATTGTAATTTGAAGAGTATAATTTAATATAATACTTTTCAAAGAATATTTGGAATTTTAATTTATATCTCTTAAACAATAAAGATAAATGTTTTAGATTTTAAAATACATGTATAAGAATTTATTTGTATTATAATTAGTTTTATAATATTTTCTTTAAAAAGTAATTTATATATACATGTATAAGTATTTATTAATTAAGTAAATTAAGTATGTAAGCTTTATATTAACATTTGAATTAAATAAAAATTTATTTAAAAATACTTAAGGACATGTGTTGATATCTTAAGACATCTATGTAACATATGTAAGGCAATTAAGAGATATAAGTGACAAATGTAAGTTTTAAAAACAAGTGTCATTTCTTAAATTTTTATTTTCTTTGATTTTTCATAATTTAGTTCATAAAAGCATACATTCTTCTTCAATTTTTTTTTTTCCTATTTTCAGCTGAAGAAAAAAGAATTCCAAACCAAAATCTTGTAAAAAAAACTTTTCAACCATTTCAAATTTTTCCAAATCTTGTAACCCATTTTCATATCTGCAAACAAGTTTTTCATATCAACTAAACCTAATACAACATCAAACCTGTAACTCAAATGGAAGATCAACATCAGTTTCAGCATTTAAAATCAAAAGATTTGTAGGCATGCAAAAGATTTCAACAGCAAAGAAATCCAAAAGCACTTTCCAGATAAATTTCAAAGCCTGGAAGAAAATTTAGAACCTGCTCTATGCCTCTTCAAAATGTGAGTAAACATTTTAAAAACATTTTTAATAATATTTGTAGTTGGATTCTTTATGCATTTGCTATGATAATGAATATATGTTTCATGAATATTGTTATGTATGTATGTTGGGAGTGTGAAATTGCCAGAGAATACAAGTGTCTGTAAATATTAATCTTCTCTGTTTAATTTACTGAATTTGTTTTCTTAAGAAAAATTCAAAAATCTTCCAATCTAAACCACATTTGATCTTGATATTTGAATGAAAGTTGTGAGTTAAGGTATGGTGATAAATTTAAAAATAGTTCTGGAATTTCTGAATTAACCAATAATTTTAAAAATTAGGAATAATAGTAAAATACTAATTCATGTTAAAAATCAATAACTTAAATTTCTGCTTTGGATTGCATAAATGAATTAGTGGCTAAAAATTATGATTTTTAACACACATTTCAAAAAATTTAAATTGATATTCGATTTGGAATTTTGAGATGATCGTTTTCGGCAATTTGATGAATTGCCGATGATCAACTCGATGTTTGGGGCCGAATTCATGGTCGAAGCTAACTATTGAATCGTTGATGAGGGGAAAAATACTCTCGAATTTTTCCTATGGCCGAGATGATCAGAATTGTTCGAAGTAGCGTTTGGGCACTTTGGTTTTTGGTGTGACATTCTGTGGGAATTTCGACGTCATTACGTGACCGGAGGTGTTCGCATGTTGAGGGATGGTGGCGCGATGATGCTTCGGTGATTTGGAAGGGTTACTGTAATTTCCATTTGGCGAGATCATCAGAGGCGATGGGTTTTTAGCGATCGTGTTGCTTCAGATTTTCGAGCAAAGGGTCGATTTTTCGATTCGAGTTTGGATTTTTGTTTCTGGATTGGTGTAAAGGTTGTTGAGGCTTTGTGTGAGTGGTCGACGATCGGAAAGATGGTCGGAGGAGGGTGGTTGTGACGCGCACGTACACGTATGTACGTTTGTGCACTGGGAATAATGGAGTTTGGGAAAGATGAAGGTCGACTCGGAGTGGAGCTCGTGATTTCCTGTTGTCGACTCGAGGCAGTTAGGTTGGTGTGTGTCACGAGGCTAGCTCGAGTTTTTGGTGAGTTCGACATGGGTTTGACTCGAGGCGATTTCCTGTGCTACTCTAAGCTTTAGTTTTTATAAAGGAAATTAATTTACTAATTTAAAAACTTGTTCTTGGAAAAAAAATGTTAATCAAACTTTCAAAAGTGTTAATTGAATTTATTTTCAAATTTAAAATGTTTAAGATGGTTGCTTTTGAAAGAAATTAACTTAATTTAATTTTGAATTTTAATTCTAAAGGGTGTTTTCAATTTAAAATATTAGATCAAAGTTTTAAAGTAAATTTTAAGTAATGTTTTAAAAACTAAGTTTTCAACTTATATTGAAATGGATAAGTTTTAAAGATATGATAATTAAGCTTCCAGAGATAAATATTTATACAATCTAAATTAAACGATTTGAAAAGTTTCAAAGATTTTAAAGTTTTAATTAGATGATTAAATTGTTTTAAATTTCAAATTGATTTCTAAATGCTTTATTTTCAAATAAGGTTATTGTTATAATTTTGTAAACCAATAAAATAGTTTATCTTTAAGTTATTAAGATTGGATTAATTTCAATAATTAATTTATGTAGATAAATAAGGTTAATTTATTTTTGTTATGAACTTAAGAATACTTAATTAATATGATTTGTTAATAAGTAAAGGTTTAATTAAGATAAATGATTTTCTTAATTAATTAAGGATTTTTAAATATAAGAAGTTAACTAATTATTTAATTAATTTTAAATGATTAGTTAATTATTTGGTTAATTTTAAATAATCACTTGATTATGAATCAATTAAGTGTAATTGCTTAATGAAGTAAGTTATGGATAATTACTTAATGTAATTAAGCAAGAAATTACTTATGGAAGTAATTAGTGGAAAATTGCTTATGGAAGTAATTGAGTGAAATGATTAAGGGTTAATCACTTGATGATATTATTAATTAAAGGATCAATTAATATAATTGATTTAAAGTTAATTAATTAAAGAGTGATTAATTAATTAAAGAATCAAGGTTAATTAATGGTGGGATTAATTACTTGTTAAGGTAATTAATTAAGAGAGTAATTACCTAATGAAAGTAATTAGAAGATAATTTCTTAATGAACGTAATTAAGGGTTAACTGCTTAGTTAATTTAGTTAATTAATTAATGTGATTAATTAATTAATGGATGTGATTAATTTTAAGATTGATTATTAAGTGTAATTAATTAAAAATGTGATTAATCAATGAAGTAATTAATTAAGGATTATTAATTAATGTAATTGATTAATGATTACGTATTGAAGTAATTAAAGATTAATTAATTAGTATAATTAATCAAAGATTAATATAATTAATTAAGAAATTAATTAATTAAGATAAGTAATTACAAGTTTGTTAATCACTGTTTATGATTAATTAAGACTAATTAATGAGATAGTTAATTACAAATTAATTATTAAAGGATTAATTAATTAATAAGGATCATTAGTTAATATAATTAATGAAATTTATCAGTGTTGATTAATGAAAGTGATTAACCAAAATATGATTAATTAATTGTAATTAATTAAGATTAATGCAATTAATCACAGTTAATTAATTAATGGAAGCAAATGAAGGATCATTAATTATTGTAATTAATTATAGTAATTAAAGGTTAATTACAATATATAGTTAAGAATAATTAATTTGTGAAATTAATTAAAGAATAATTGCTTCAGGTAATTATAAGATAATTAATCAAGGGCGATTAATTAAGGAAGATCATTAAGAGGTGATTAATTAATTCGTAATTAATTAATGTTGAGAAAGAAGGATTAAGGTTATCCAATTGATTAAGAGAGAATCAAACCTGCTTATAGATGATTGATTGATATTGGATGATTGATTGATATTGGATGATTTGGATGTGATATCTCTGATATGTGATATGTGCTGCTTTGTGAGATAATTGGTTGATATGAATTATCTATTGTGATAATGTGATTCATCGTCTTTTATATTATTCTGAATATAAGTTTAGTTGTTTAAACCCTTAAACAACTTGGACATTAAAATGGCGTTTGGATTTCGGAGAGACCGGGTCGGGTTTCCATATTTGGATATCCGAAAACCACATCGATCCAAATTAATCGTTAGGTCGTGAATCCAAGTGGAGTTCAAGTGAAGACTCGAGGTGTAAGAACTATTCATCGTTATAAAATCTTAGGGCGATTCCAAGATGAGTTATCGAGGATAGTACTTTCAGATTCGAGATGGTGATTCAGAGTGCAAGGGCTATGGTCATTGACTCAGAGGGTGATTCCAAAATGAGTGCAACGAGATAGTGCCTTCGGTTTCGTTCGAACCCGAAACAAACTTGTATGGATTGAATGCTTTCAGAACATCGTCAGGTGGACGATGAGCATTCTAAGATAGACGTGTTCTATAAAGGTAATCGCAGCCTCAAGCCTCATCAACCGGGAATGGCTAAAACAGGGGAGGTGCAACAAGGTTAAGTGGGTCATGCCCAAGTAGGATGAGATTTACCCCTGTCTAGAGGTCCCTTTCTATTTCAGCTTAGTGTGTGGTTGGTCGCGCCAACCACGGGGTGGTCTTGTTTGGGACTGTCCAGTAAGGGATGGTCCCGGCCTTGTGTTGCAGGGGAGTTAGGGTGACTCCTCGGTACAGTGATCTAGGCCACGTACTGTGACGGGCATTACCCCAGTAGCCCTACCATTGATGGAAACTCATCCTTCCTACGAGACCCTACGGTTTTGATTGTATTACCCACTTTTGTGGCTATTAGCTGGAATTTAATGAATGTAACAATTTCGGCTATTTCTTATTTACTTGACAACCCTAGACACTATTATAATATCACTGGATTTCCTATCAAATGTTTTGGTTAGCGTAAGGTAAAAACTTTTTTATGTTTATGTGTGGGAGGTCTTACGTGATACTTTTTCTTTCCAAAGGATTTTCTAAAGTTAAGAAATTTTAAACCGTTTACTTACACCAGACCCCTGTCTGACCCGAGTGTTTATTTTCTGTTTTATTAAACTCTTGGGTACTCATATTATGTATGAGTAGTCGAGGAATTTAGGTTAGCTTGACGAATTCTGGAGGAGATTTGGACCAGGAGGCTTCCGCGTGTAGATATATAATGGTTCCGCTGTGTTTGTGTTGTGTCTATATCTTTGTGATATCTTGAGTTGTATAGTTAGACAGATGTTTATAACTGTCTCATATGAACGTATAAGTTGTGTACTCTGATGTATATGATACTATATAATATTTTCTGTGATATATTATATTTCATTCGTTCTGCTGTGAGTATCTGATGTTTTTGAGTTTCTTCCTCCTTATCTTTTCTTCTTCTACCCCTTTCTTTCTTAAATCATGATGCGTTTTTTTGATAGATGGAAGACGGGCTGTGACAATTTCAAATCCAAATCTTTATCAAAATAAAGATCAAACCATTTCCAAAACATTTCAATATCAAAATATCATATCCTTTCAAAGCTTCCATTTTAAATCATTTCAATATATCAAAATATCATATCCTTTCTAAACTTCATTATCAAATCATTACTTGAATCCAAATCCAAATATCAAATTTAAAATGCCTTTTTAAATTCCAAGATATCGTTCATTTATTATCATTTCAAATCACTTTTTAAATAATTTATATTCCATCAAATTAATTCATTTAAACCATTTAAAAGTTAAGTTATTATACTTTCAAATCAAGTATTAAATTTCCAAAGTTTCAAACCATTCTAAGTTCATTTACTTAGTTAAAAACCATAAACATTTAAGATTTCAGCCTTTCATAGCATTTAGAAAAAGCTGTTATAAGTTATACTTGAAAACATTTTAATTCAGCAAAGATAGCATTTAAAAACTGCAGTTAAAACTCAGTTTCAGTTGAAAGTTAGTTCAAAACAGCAAAGACGATATTTCTAGAAATGCTGTAATAGCTTAGGTTTCAAGTTTAAGGTTTTTATTAATTTTAGCAAAGACATCAGACCACTACAGCATTTACAGAACTGCTGTAATAGGCCTTTATTAAGTTTTAGCCTTATAAATTTACTATAGCAACCACAGCATTTCAGAACTGCTGTAATAGCCTCTTTTATTCAGTTTTAGTTCATTTCAGAAACCTTAGCTTTTCTGAATGCTATTAAAAGTATTTTCCAGATTTTAGTGTATTTCCAACAAATAATAAACTCCAATTTAAACCCTTTAAACATTATAAAAATCATATTTTAACATTTAAAAATGTTCATTAAAAATACTCTTTCAACTTATGATTTTTATAAAGTAACATTTCATAATTAAATCAAATTTCAATAATTTACTTAATAAATTCAAGTGTAAATTTTCTAGCCTTCACATTTTTAATAAATAAATTTCACACTTAAATTTTATTACCATTTTTACAAATATGACTTACTTTCCATTTTTATTTATTCATATAACTCAAATTTCCTTACTAAACCAAAAACCCAAATTTTCAAACTTACATTATATTTCAATAATTGAACTTAACCATTTATTTATTTAACATTTTCCACTTATAGAAAAATCATAAGTCCTTTATTTAGGACACTTTAAAATCTATTTAAATCGAATTAGCATAATTTTACATTTTAAACCACTTAAAATTTTATTTATATAACTTAAATGTCATTTAAAAGCCAAAGTCCAAATTTCCAGATTTAAGTTATATTTCAAAAATTCAATTTAATCATTTATTTATTTAACATTTTCCACTTATTAAAAAATCAAAATTTCTTTATTTAAACATAAAAAATCCAATTTAATCAAATTTTCATAAATTTACACTTTTAAGAATGCTTAAAATATTCAAAATACTTTATAAAATAACCACGGGCCTGTACATAGTTTTCTAACCTAGGTCAAGTGATACGGATATATGTCATTTCAATCCGCAATTTACAAAGAAAATCCGGGTTCTATCATTTCAAACCCGCAGTCTCAAGTAAAATAAAATAAATAAAAACTGTTCAGGCCTATCATTTCAGCCCATAACGATTTTTCCCTATTCTAAAGTCCGTTCGGATATGTATCATTTCAACCCATAGTGATTTCTAAACTAACAGGGAACTGGCAGCGATGAATAGATATAAGTGAACAGTTTAACAAGAAATATCAGTAACATATGACATGACAGATAAATAAACAGGTTTAACATCATATAATTTATAATCACAGGCAAGTATAACATAATATATAATTCTACACATTCAATTGTTATCGCTTCACATTTGCATAAGTATATAATGTCATGTGAGATTTACTCACCTTTTTATGCTGGAGTTGGCAATTCAAATAACACAAACAGATTCCAGAAAGCACGATGACACAATAATAGACTCAAATGGAAGAGAACCAAACTGATAATCTTGTCACAACCCATAAACAAAACCAAATATTAATATAAATTCAATACAACATTGAATTGAAATAACTTTGAAATAAATAACAATATTGAAATGAATCCTTTTGCCTTGCTTTCTACACTCATATGCTCGGCCTAAGGGTTGATTTGGTCGAGTTTGGACATGCTTTTGGCTCAGGTTTGGGTTCAAAGAGGCACGGCTACAAGGCTAGAAAATGGTGGAGGTTACAACATTGGAATATGAAAGGGGCAAGCATAAATGTTAGAGTTTTGGTTCAAAATAAGGGCTCGACCATGGGTAGTTTGGCTCGGCCTTACATGCTTCAAATCTGGTCAGTATAGGAGGTGATGGGTGGGGGTCATATCAAGGTGGTAGTGGCGGCTAGAGGTGGTGTATGGTGGTGGATGGAGGTGTTGTTGCATGTAGTGGCTTGGCTTGCATAGTTTTTAGGAGAAGTTGCATTTTTGTGGAATTTTGCTTCATGGAGTGGTGCGGCCTGGCCAAGGTCAGAGGGAAGTTGGTTGATGGTAGGGAGGAGGACACAGTGGAGGTGATGGCCAAGGCTATCTAGGTGGTGGCCGAGCAAAATAGAAAGCGAAATCAAGGCAAAACATTTAAAAACAATAGAAAGAGAGAAAAGAGGAGGCCATTACCCATATATTTTCTTAGCTGTGAAAGAGATGAGGAAGAATAATTTTTTTCACGTGAAAGTGAGATAATACTCACAGATAAACAATGTAGTGTACGGTCAAAAAGCAAGCAAATGAAAAGACAAAGGGAAAATGAAAAGACTAGCAAATGAAAGGTCATCAGTTAAAAGCTTTAGTCTCTTCATATTTCCTTTTCTTTAATTCAATTAAAACAAAAATAAAATCAGTAATTTGACTTTAAAACCCAAAACAAAGAAATATAAAATAAAAATAAATAATAAATTTGAAAGAAAAATGAAAAAAGAATTAAAGAAATTGCTTTAAATTCAAAACAGGGTTCAAAAATTACAATTAAATCATCATTGGCTTTGGAAAAATATCTACTTCATTTTAAAAATATTCTAAAGCAAAATTTTGAAATAAAATAATTTTCTAAACATATTCAACGTGAAATAAATAATTAAATTTAGAGAAAATAGAAAAAAAAAATTAAAGAAATTGTTTAAAATTTGGAAATAGGACATGAAAACTACAAATAAAATACCATTGGCTCTAGAAAAATTTCTATTTCGCTTTAAAACAAATAAAATTCAAATAAATAAAATAAAATTCTGAAAAAAAATAAAATGGGAATGAGAATAACATAAAATCTTTAAAAAAAATAGAAAAATATATAAAGCATTACTTTAATTAATTAAAACTAGAAATTAGAAATCGTAAACAAAAGACAATTGACATTAGAATATTTCAATAACACTATGAAAATGTTTTAAAACTAGAATATATACATAACATCATGTTACACATGTAAATATAAATTTGAACATGACAAACAAAAATGTTATTTATATAAAATTAGAATAACAATTTTGTGAAATACAGCAAATTTCACACAATAGTGTAAAAGGCATAACTTTCACAACATAAATCGGATTTCAACGAAATGAAAAGGTATTCCTAAAAATTAATTTACTTTCATAATAAAAGATAAAATTCAAATTTTCAAATTTTCAAAATTTTAAATTCGAAAGTCAAAGTTTGACCATTTATCAAAAATTCAAACTTTTGGAAAATATTCTATTTATTCAATGTTGGAATTCTAATTCACATAGAAATCAAAATTTATATTTAAAATAACAAAACTATTCACTTTAATAAATAAAATAAAGTTTTTAAATCAAGAAATTCAATTAAAATAATTAAAATATACAATTAAAAAAATCACAAAATATAGGGTTGTTGCATTATGGATTAATTAATTTGTAATTAAGGTTGTTAATTAATAATTAAGTTTTATCAATTAATAAGGGACAATTAATTGGTTAATTAATGATTAATTAATTAATTATAAGAGTAATTATGGATTAATTAATTTGCATTGTGAGATATTGATTGATAATTAAGGTTATTAATCAATAGTTAAAGGATAATTGATCAGTTAATTAAAGGTTAATTAATCGATTATGAAAGTAATTTAGGATTGATTACTTTATAATTGAAGGAGATTAATTAATAATTGAGGTTTATTAATAGATAATTAAAGGATAATTAATTTGGGATTAAAGATTATTTAATTGATTGATAAGATAATCAAGGAGTGATTAATTAATTTGTTTATAATTAATTAATGATTGGTTAAAGTAGGATTAGATGATTAATTCTTAAGTAATTAATTTAATTTAAGTTGATTAAATTAATTATAACATGGATTAATAATTCCTGTTTGTGGATGATTATTTGTGTATAATGTTTGAATTGGATGATATCTATTGGATGATATGTTGTGATATTCTATGATGTGATATTGGATATATCAATGATAAATGTTTGATATTTATCTATGTTAAATGCTGTGTGAATTCAGTATATTGAATTGAGTTGAATTGAATTGTTTAACCTTTAAAACAACTTGGCCTTTAAGATACATTTGGATTTCGATGACACCGGGATCGGGTATCAAATTTAATTATTCGAAAACCACATCGATCCAAGTTAAACGTTAGATCGTGAATTCAAGTGAAGATCAAGTTGAAGACTCGAAGTATAAGAACCATCTGTCGTTAAAACTCTGAGGGTGATTCCAATACGACTATAACGGAGATAGTGCTTTCAGGTTCGAGATGGAGTTTCAGAGTGCAAGGGTTATTGTCGTTAACTCTGAGGGTGATTGCAAAATGAGTGTAACGAGATAATGCCTTCAGGTTTGTTCGAACCCGGAATGAACTTGTATGGATTGAATGCTTTCAGAACATCGTCAGTTGGATGATGGGCATTCTAAGATAGATGTGTTCTATAAAGGTAATCGTAGCCTCAAGCCTCATAAACCGGGAATGGATAAAACAGGGAAGATGCAGCAAGGCTAAGTGAGTCGCGCTCAAGTAGGAAAAGGGCTTCCCCTGTCTGGATGTCCCTTTTTATTCCGCTGTGTAGGCAGTTGGTCTGCAGCCAACTGCGGGGTTGTCTTGTTCGGGACTGTTCAGTAAGGAATGGTTCTGGCCTTGTCTTGTAGGGAATCGGGAGTGATCCTTGGTACGTTGATCTAGGCCACGTACTGTGATGGGCGGTACCCAGTATTCCTACCATTGTATGGAAATCCAATCTTCAATAAGCGCCTTCGGATTTGATTGTATAACCCACTTTTGTGGCAAGTATGCTGGAATTTAATAAATGTAACAATTTCAGCTATGTGAATATTTATTTGAAAACCCTAGACCCTATTATAATATCACTTGTTTTCCTATCAAATGTTTTGGTTAGCGTAAGGTAAAAACTTTTCCATGTTTATGTGTGGGAAGTCTTACGTGTTACCTTTGTTTTCAAATGATTTCAAAAGCTAAGCAACTTTAAACCGTTTACTCACACCAAACCAATGTCTGACCCGGAGTTTATTTCTTTTTTCTTAAACTCTTGGGTACTCAAATTTTTTTGAGTAGCCAAGTGATCAGGTTTTGGCTTAACGAATATTGGATAGGATGGAGCAGGAGTCCAGACGTAGCTATATCTATCTGTTTCCACTGTGGTGTCTTTGTCCGTTGTATTTGAAATGTAACGGATTAGACAGAACTTTATAACCGTCTAATATAAAATGTTGTTGTAATCTGTGTAACTTTGATGTATTGACTATGTAATATCTATGTGATATATTATATTTTGTTCCACTCCGCCGTGAGATTCTGAGTTTGTTGAGTTCTTCCTTCTTTATATTCTATTTCTACCTCTTTCTTTCTTATTGATGATGCGTCTTTTTTGTGGAATGAAAGGCGGGTGGTCTAAGTTGGTATCAGAGCATAGGTTGAAATAATACCTAGGATATGGAGTAGTGTCTATCCTGAGAGCATGTATTTGTAATTTTTTATATAATTATATATCTATCAAAATTTGTTGGGTATGTGTTTGGAATTCCAACATGAGTTCAAGAGGAGTTTCATCTCTCTCTTTGTTTGTTTGACCATCCTATCTTTGTATCTAATCCTATAGGCGGGGTAACCGAGTTAGATGAGATCTTTAGCGGCTTAAGATTTTCTTATCTCCCCCATCGTTTTCATATGACCCATCAGTATTGGATCTCGAAGGGTTTGATCTTATTCTAGATATGGATTGGATGGATAGTATAAGGATTGTTTTTTGGAGACTGAGTTGGAAGAATCGCAAAAGTGACTTGCAATAATTTCAGAGTTCATTTGAGCATTTATTGCTCGGAAGCGAGGCATCTCCAAAAGGCGTAGAGTCCATCAGCGTGGTTAGAGATTTTTCGAATGATTTCGGAGGAGTGGAGGTTTTCCCTCATCAAGAGATAGAGCTTCAGATCGTCTTAGTTCTGGGAGCAGTGCCTGTTGTTCAGCCTAGTAGAAGGATGGCGCCGAAGAAGAGAGAAGAGTTGGTATAGCAGACCCAAGATTTCTTTGAGGAAGCATTTTGTTTCTAGTGGGGGTATTTCTGTAGATCTAGCCAAGGTAGCTATTATTTAGAGGTCCGTAGTTTTTCTAGTTTGGGAAAGGTTCTACAGGAAATTTATCAGGGATATTTCTATGATTTCTTCGCACTCAACCGAGTGACTCGAGAAGGAGCAAAAGTTAAGTGGACCAGAGTGTGAAGAGGCTTTCTCGGATTTGAAAGCAATCCTGACCTGTGTGCCTGTTCTAGCTATTTCTTATGGTAGGAGTAAGTTGGAGGTCTACACGGATGTTTGTGTGTGTCTGTTATGGATGAATTGAGTCAAGAATGGTTAGAGTTCCAGTTTTGAATTTGATAGCCAATGAACTTTAGGATCATCGGTAAGATTTGTGTTCCGAATATCTAGGATTTGAGGCAAGGAGTTCTGTCAGAGAATCTTCGGGTGGCCGAGAATGAGGAAGGATGTTGCTGCTTTCATCAGGGAATGTGCGATCTGTCAGCAGGCAGGTGATCAGCAGAAGACCGCAAGTTTGTTGTAGCTTTTGAAGTTTCGAAGTGGAAATGGGAAGTGATTGCTTTGGATTTCATCGACAGTTTGCCAAGGACACAAGAGGGAAATAGGATATGGTAGTTAAAGACCGGTTAATTAAGGGCACCCATCTTATTCCGGTCAAGGCAACCCGTACTGCACATTTTGGCTGAGTTTCTCTTGAAGGAGTTTGCCCGACTGCTTGGTGTTTCAATCAGCATTGTTAGCGATCATGATCCTATCTTCTCCAGCAAGTTTTGTGAAGATTTGCTATCAGCTTTGGGTTTGAGGTTGAGTTCAGCCTATCATTCCCAGATCGACGGTCAGACAGAAAGGCCGAATAGAATTTTTGCGGTTGGGCTAAGAGTTGTTTTTTGGATTTTGATGGATTTTAGGAGGACCATCTGCATTTAATGGAATTCTCGTACAGTTATCAGGCGAGTATTTAGATGGCACCCTATAGAGTTTAGTATGGATGATCTGGAAGATTCCCATCCTGTTGAATAGAGTCGAGAGATCGTCTTGTTCTTGGTCCTATTTTGATCAGAGAAGCATCTGTGAAGGTGAAGCTAATCTAGAGAAATTCGAGAGCAGCGCAGGATCGTCAGAAGGATTTGTGGATAGGAGACAGGGACAATTGGAATTTGAGATCAAAGGATTTAGTCTTTGTCAAAGTTTCCCGATTTAAAGGAATTATCAGATTTGGAAAGATGGGAAATTTGCTCCAAGATGTATTGGTCTGTTCCGAGTGCTTGAGGAGATTAGTGATTGTGGCTTACAGGATTGATTTGCCATTTTGGATGGCTGGAATTCATATTGTTTTTCACGTATCTCATCTGAGGAAATACATGAATGATCCATCTTATTTGAGATCTACAATTCAGAAGGATCTGGTAGTTGAGTAGGTTTTCAATGTGGTTTGATTTTTGATTCAGATTTATGGATCGGAGTAAGAGGAAACTCTAGATCATTGTGGTATAGCTAGTTAAGGTTTTGTGGAGCTAGGATTTCAGAATTGGTCTTGAGAAACTCTGGATAGTTTTAGGAAAGCTTATTCGGAATTGTGTCCGGATAGCTAGTGATGTTTGTTCGAATGAACTGTTTGTTTGAATGAAATGTTTTGTTTAATTGACAGTGTATGTTTGATATAGATTTTTGAATGGATGAAATGAAATAAAAGTTTTTGGATTATCTTTGTTTTAAATTTCAGGGATGAAATTCTTTTAAGGGGGAAGGAATGTAATATCCCAGAATTTCAAGGAATTTAAAATGTGATAATCTACTTATAAATTAATTTAAAATTGGTAAAATTGTTATTTTCAAATACAAATAGCAATAATTAATATTGTGTTGTTTTTAAATATAGATATAAATGGATTTTTAATGAAATAATTATTTTCAAATTTAATCGGTGTTGTTTTATAAATAGATTTTAAAATAGATTTTTAAATAAAGTCCTTATTTTCAAATTTAATTTGTGTTTGTTTTAAAATTTATATATATTTGAATTTATTTTAAATTAGGTTTTAAAATTGAATTTGTATTTAGATTTAAATTTGAATTTAAATGGATATATATCATGGAATTATTTTGGATATAAAATATATGAATAAGTTTTTATTTAAAGTAGAATTTGTTTTCCTTAAAAAGAATTTATTTATACAATTTAAGATAGTATTTATTAAATTGTAAAATAAATACAAAAGTTTTATACTGTCATTTAAAAATGAATTAAATATATTATATATGATTTTATTTAAATTATAATTGATTTATATTCTATTTTCTTTAATGATTTTATTTTTATAAATTTAGAAAGCATTTATTAATTTACAAATGTATTTACTAATTATAAAAATTAATTTAAAAAGCTTTTGAAATCTTTTAAAAATAAATAAAATGAAATAATACAAGTGTAATGTTTTAAACCATATTCAATACACATGTAAGTTAATGAATAATGGGTAATGACAAGTGTTGGCATTTGTAAAAAAGTTTCAAAATTTATTTTTGTTTTCTTTAATTCTAAAATAAATCCTAATTCACATTTTATAAACTCACCTCTCCCCTCTTTTATTTCTTTTCCATCTTCATTTCTAAAAAAAATTCAAAACCATGTTCATCTATCTACAAACCTGAACTTCATCTCTAAAACCAAAAAATGATTAAGAATCAAACTTGAAAATCCATTTTCAAGCAAACCAAAACAAACCCTGTAATCACTTCCTCAAATCAGAAGCTCAATCTTTTCAAAGCCTGTCACAAAGGCTATTCTCAAATGCAACTCAACTTGTAACCATTTCAATCTAAAAAACCAAAAGCCTGGAAGTGTTAAACTTGAAACCATTTTAAAAATCTAAAGCTGGCAACCTTTTTTAAATCTGGAATTTTGCAAAGCAATTTTCAATAAAAGCCAAGCCTGTAACATATTCTTCAAATGCAAACCTATAACCTCCTCAACAAGCAAGAAAAATAGCAGCTTTAGTTTAGTTTTGTATCATCTCAGCAAATAAGCTTCAACTTGCAGTAATCAAAAGTCTTCATTTTCAAGTATTCTCTTCAGAAATTCAAAATCTCAAGTCTTCCAATTTTCTATCCAGTTTTGAAGCCTCTGCCTCTTTAAATCAGTGAGTAAACACTTTTTAAAATTAAAATCTAAGTAAATAAATATCTATTTGCTTGTGAAGTCTGAGATGAAAGTTACTTTGTTTGTGCATATATATGAATTATCTCTGTGTTTATGAGTGTTGCAAGTGCGCAAGCCTGTGTATATAATTATCTCTGCTCTTGGTTCAGAAAATAAAAATTTTGATTAAAAATCCTAAATCAAATCATCTAATTTTTGTTAGGCTTAGAGATTCAAACATTTTATGTTTGTTTAATCATAAATTTAAGTTTGAAATTTATTTAAAACAATATAGGTTTGAATTTTGTTCTGGAACCAAGAAACACAGTAACAGTTTTAAAATACATGTTAAATCAAGTGTTATAATATGATAATCTAATTTTGAAATATTCTTGAAAAATATGATTTTTAAGGTAAAAGTCATAATTTAAGGTTAGGATTTCGTGTGAAATTTAAGGTTGACTGGAAGTGGGCTTTTGAGGCAATCTTTGGTGATCGACAGCCTTTGGAAGATTGGGGTTTCGTCTGGAAGTGGAGGGTTGTATGGTAAGTCTGGGAAAAATAGCCGGTGGGTTATCTGATCATCGAGGCGTCAGTGGTGAGTAGATTTAGGTTTCTAAACCTAATTTGGTCGGGTCTGGTAACTGGAGCATTGAGAGTCCTCTGGGTGATCGAGTGTCATCATGTTCTGGTATTGTCTGCGTGGAAGTGAGGCGAAGACTGGCCGGGATTGCAGCTGCTCAGGTGATCGGAGGTGTGTGATCGAAGAGAATTTTGGTGATGCTTTGTGGTTCCAGTTTCATCTTCATGGCTCGATTTTGAATTAAGGCTTGTGTACGTGTTTGGAGGATTGGGAATTGATGTGTGGGAGATGGTCGGTATATCGGAGGCTACGACGATGGTCGAAGTTGGCTTTGCAGGTGCATAGGGGAGGATTGATGTTTGTGTTGAAATTGGGGTTTTGACTCGAAGGTGAGGTCGTGCCTTTGGGTAGTGGCTCGAGTCGAAACTCGAGTAGTTTCGTAAGTGTAGCCTGTGCAATTTAAAACCTAAAATGAAATCTAAGTTTTGGGAAAATTTGGGAAGAAAGGGGTTTACTCGGGTCAGACCCGAGTTGTCTTCGGGTTTGACTCGAAGCAGAGATGATAAACAGTTTTTAAAATGTTTTAAAATCAAATTATTTTTTTGAAATTTAAATTTAAATATAGTTTAAAGCTTTCTTTGTTAAACTTACCCTTTTTCTGATTGTTTTCTTTAACTATTAATTAAGAAGTTTTGAAAATTTGATTGATTAAATTTTGTGAAATTTAAAGTGATTTTAAAACATTAATTTAAAATGAAAGTTTAAGATTTTTATAAAAGTAAGTTTTAAAATATAAATTGAATTAGTTTTCAAAACCTCTACTTGATAATATTTAATTTATTTTAAGGAAGTTAAGTTTTGTTAACTTTAAATTATCAAGTCAAATGGTTATCTTATTTCAAATCTTGATTAAATGATTTAATTAAGTTTAGTTAATTATAATTTTAAAATGTTTTAAAAATCTTAATTGTAATTAAGGTATTTATAAGATAATGTTTTATCTTAAGATAATTAAGGTTATAATGTATTGAGATTAATTAGTTTAATAAAGGGAATTAAGAATAATTAATGAATTTGGTTAATTAATTATAAAGATTAATTAAGTAATTAGTTAAGAGTAATTAATTAGTTTAATTAATAAATAATTAAGGGTTATAAATAAATAAATTAAAGGTTAATTAATTGAAATTAAGGATCATTAATTAAAGATTATTAATTAATTTATAGAGATTAATTAATTGAGTAATTAAGTAATTAAGAATTAATTAATCAAGTAATTAAGATTGATTAATTTTGTAATTAGAGAGTTGTTAATTAAGTAATTAGAGGTTACTTAATTAATAATTAAGATGTACTTAATTTGTAATTAAGTTTTATTAATTAATAATTATGTTTTATTAATTAAAACTTAAAGGATGTTTAATCTAATTGAAGATTAATTAATTAATTAATCGAAGGATAATTAAAGATTAATCAAAATTAAGGATTAATCAAATTTTAATTAAGGATTGATTAACTGTTTAATCAATTGATAATTATGGATTAATTAATTTGTAATTAGGGTTGTCAATTAATAATTAAGTTTTATTAATTAATAATTAAGGGATAATTAATTGGTTAATTAATGATTAATCAATTAATTATAAGAGTAATTATGGATTAATTAATTTGCATTGTCAGATATTGATTAATAATTAAGGTTATTAATCAATAGTTAAAGGATAACTAATTGATTATGAAAGTAATTAAGGATTGATTACTTTGTAATTGAAGGAGATTAATTAATAATTGAGGTTTATTAATTGATAATTAAAGGATAATTAATCTGTGATTAAAGATTAATTGATTGATTGATAAGGTAATCAAGGAATCATTAATTAATTTGTTTGTAATTAATTAATGATTGGTTAAAGCAGGATTAGGTGATTAATTCTTAAGTAATTAATTTAATTTAAGTTGATTAAATTAATTATAACATGGATTAATAATTCCTGTTTATGGATGATTGTTTGTGTAGAATGTATGAATTGGATGATATCTATTGGATGATATGTTGTGATATTCTGTGATGTGATATTGGATATATCAATGATAAATGTGTGATATTTATCTATGTTGAATGCTGTGTGAATTCAATATATTGAATTGAGTTGAATTGAATTGTTTAACCTTTAAAACAACTTGGCCTTTAAGATACGTTTGGATTGCGATGAGACCGAGATCGGGTATTGAATTTGATTATCCGAAAACCACATCGATCCAAATTAAACGTTAGGTCGTGAATTCAAGTGAAGATCAAGTTGAAGACTCGAAGTATAAGAACTATCTGTCGTTAAAACTCTGAGGGTGATTCCGATACGAGTATAATGGAGATAGTGCTTTCAGGTTCGAGATGGAGTTTCAGAGTGCAAGGGTTATTGTCGTTAACTCCGAGGGTGATTGCAAAATGAGTGTAACGAGATAATGCCTTCAGGTTTGTTTGAACCCGGAACGAACTTGTATGGATTGAATGCTTTCACAACATCGTCAGTTGGACGATGAGCATTCTAAGATAGATGTGTTCTATAAAGATAATCATAGCCTCAAGCCTCATAAACCGGGAATGGCTAAAACGGGGGAGATGCAGCAAGGCTAAGTGATTCGCGCTCAAGTAGGAAAAGAGCTTCCCCTGTCTGGATGTCCCTTTTTATTCGGCTGTGTAGGCAGTTGGTCTGCAGCCAACTGCGGGGTTGTCATGTTCGGGACTGTTCAGTAAGGAATGGTTCTGGCCTTGTCTTGTAGGGGATCGGGAGTGATCCTTGGTACGTTGATCTAGGCCACGTTTGTGATGGGCGATACCCAGTAGTCCTACCATTGTATGGAAATCCAATCTTCAATAAGCGCCCTAGGATTTGATTCTTGGTCCAGATTTGGTTAGGGAAGCTATAGACAAGATTGAGGTCATTCGATAGGATGACGAAGGCTCAGTCTAGGTAGAAAAGTTATGCAGATAAGAGATGGAAAGATTTGGAGTTCTCAATTGGGGACCGGGTTTTCATCGAAGTATCACCGATGAAAGGTGCGCTTAGATTACGGAAGTCGGAGAAGATATCTCCTAGGTTCGTAGGACCTTTTCTTATCCTTGAGTAGATTGGGAAGCTCGCGTATAGACTTGAGTTATCAAGCAGTTTGGCAGGTGTCCATGATGTTTTTCATATTTTTCATCTCAAAAAGTGTGTTAGAGACCCAGATACTGCTATTGCACCATAGTGCCAGATGATTTAGTGGTAGAACTGGACTTGGCTATAGGGAGGAAGCCAGTTTGCATTATTGCGAGAGATGAGAAGACGCTTAGAACAAAGACGATCAGATTAGTCAAAGTCCAGTGTAGGTTGAGAGCAAGATTAGAGGTGCTTATTCTGAATTGTTTTGATGGTATGTTTTACCTTCTTGTTTATTCTGAGCCTTATTTTAATTTCGAGGACAAAATTATTTAAGGACGGGAGTCTATAGCATCCTTGATTATTGATAACATTATTTAGGAGATTTAGTTAGATAAACTAAATAAAATAATTTGTTGATAAGGGGATTGAGATTTGATTTAATTAAGGTAGTCGTGCCTTTTTACTAATGAATTAAATGAAGGGTGTAAAAATGAATTAGAGGAGGGGTATTATGGGAAAGAGGCCATTCCTATATCATCTTCCTTGGGCTATGTATTTTAAAACACACGTTCATTCTCATTTTCAAAAATTAAAAGCTTCACTGGCCACCATTAACGAAGGAAGAAGAAAAGGAAAAAAAAGAAAAGTTTAAGGAAAGCAAATTGAAATCAAACACATTCAAATCTCAAGATCCTTAATCACTAAAGAAAAAGGTGAACAATGTTTACATCTCTAAATTTTTTTGGTTTCGGTATTAAGGTTAATTCTGAATGATTCTGCAAAGATTTTCCATGTTTTGAATGATAAAGTAATTATACCCACACGTTGATGATTTGTGTATGTTCATACAGATTTTATGACATGTCTTAAGAAGAAAACCTTATTAAATGACATCCGTTAGCCTTGCGAATTTTTACGATAATCTAAAAAGTTATTTTAGAGAAGGGTTTCGATTTTCATAATTTCATGAATTTTGGTGGAATTGTTATGAATTTTTTTAGGAAGAAAAGATTAATTTGGATTATATAATAATTTAGGGTAAAATAATTATAGTTTGGATTCGAAAATTTTATACGTTAAAGAGAACATATTATTAGATTTTCTAGAATTTTTCCAAAATTTTGAAGTTGTTTTAATAGTTATATAAAACTATTTATGGTATGGGACTTAAATGTTTTATGTAATTATAGAAGAGAAAGGGGCTTTTTCAAAATTATTCATTTTTTAAACAAGAACAGTCAAAGGCACTTTTGAATATAAAATTCTAGCAACCAATCAAATTTAGACAAACAAGGAAGTTGAGGTACAAAATGACTATTTTAAAGTAGAAATAAATAGTTTTTCTTCTATTTTAACCCTTTCGGTAGAGCTTCCGCCTCCATTTCAGACCTTCTGGCAAGGTTGAAAGGTATCAAACCTTTCGGTAGGTCAAATACCAAGGCACAAGGTATCAGGAAACTGGTATGTAGTGAATTGAAAGAGGCTGATTGGTTTAGGGACAAAATGTTATAGCTTTCGAAAGAGAAGAAGTTTTGATTTGGGTTTAAAGAAAATGCGCCTGCTCGCTTTCGACAAAGAGCTTTTGAAATTGTTAAAAGGTTTAAAAGAAAAAGGTTTCGATTGGCTTGCTTTCTTATTTTAAATGAAACCTTCCAACAAATTTGAAAGGTATAACTTGCAACAAAACCGAAAGCTTAGTTGCCGCTTCCTAACCTTTCGACACAGATGGAGTCAAAGGTTATCTTTCATTTTCTAAAACTTGCCGCCTCTCTCCATTGATTTCGAAGGGTTGGTTCCAATACCAACATTCACTGTTTTCGAATGGTTCCAAAATGTTTTATAAATGTTTCAAAGTAGTTGCCCTTGACTCCAAGGTTTTTCTGATCATTTAGCATAACCCAAATTTTTAAGTCTAAACATTTTAAAGGTTTCAAAGTAGTTAACTTTAATTAATTTTGAAAGGTTTTCCACCTATTTTAAATTGAACCCAATGTCTTTGAAAGGTTTTGAGTTGCATTGCTTTCAAAAGGTTTATAAATGATTTTATAGGGGAGGTACCCCAGGCTTTCGACAAAGTCGAAAGGTGGAACCTTTCGAGTTGGTCGAAAAGTGTCCTTCCGACAAGGTCGAAAGGTAGGACCTTCCGACAAGGTCGAAAGGTATGGTTGTATAATGTTTTCAAAAGACTATGGTTTGAAGGATTTAAAAGGTGGATGTCATATTTTTTTAAAGCTTACGAAAGGAAGGCTTTTAAAAGGTTTTAGAAGGAGTTACCTTTAATGATTTCAAAAGGTTTATCAAAGGATATGAAGGTGTTACCTTCAATACTTTTGGAGGGTTTTCATCAAAGGTTTTGAAGGAGTTACCTTTTATGTTTTCGAAAGGTTGTTTAAGGGCTTTAAAAAAAGGTTTTGAATAAAGAACTAAGGAGATAGCCCAAACGTTTTAAGTTATAAAGGACTTTAACTTGTTTTAAAGGATAGACAATCATAATTGAATAACATCAACATTATTTTGAGTAACGTATATATAACATGGAAAAAATAGCTTAGAGTAAAGCTATAGATATTTTAAAGAGCAGTTAGCCCAGATATTTTGAAGAGAAGTTAGCTCAGTTAATTTGTAGAGTAGTTAGCTCAGATATTTGTAAGGTAGTTAACCCAAAAGAAAATTCAGGCAGTCAGCAAATTTTAAATTCGGACAGTCAGTCCATTTTGAAGGCAGCCGGCCTAGAGGACAGCTAGTCCAGGATAGTTAGTCCAGAAAGAGCAGTCAACTTTGATATGAATAGACAGTTCATTTATTAGCATAATGGATCTTGTTAAATTTTTAAGGACAATTAGCCTACCCTTTTTACCTATTTTGGGCAGATAGTTAATTATTTAACATAAAAGATATTGCTATAATTAATTTTAGGATAGGCAGTCCAGAAAGAGCAAATAACTTAGAATTTAGAATGGATAGTTCAGATTTTAGACAGGTAGTCAATTTCATTTCCTGTTTTAGCATAATGGATGTTGCTATATTATTTTTATAATTAGTTGATTAACCAGTTTGGTTGCTGAAAGGATTCGCAAAATATATGTTTTGAAAAGAGATATTAGTGAGAGGAAACCCGTTTCGCTAAGTGGCGTGGTCGCACAATTTATCATTAAACTGAGATGTAACAGATATTATTCATACCAGGCTTTAAGTTTGACTCGAAGTTTTTATTTCCCCTTAAACTCTCAGGTGCTCAAAATTTGATTTTAGTAACCCTAAGGTTTAGGTATTTAGGTTTTAGTAGAAATTGGCGAATAAAGCATTCGAAGAGGAGTTGGTGGCTAAAAGATATCTAATTTAGAGATTCTTCTTTAAAAAATTGTTTCCGTTGTGTAGTAAGACAGTTGTGTCTATACTACTTTGATCATCCAAGGGGGCATCTTCATATGTCGCTTCTGGCATATTGTGGTAAATTATATTTGATCAATGCCTGAGATTACGTTTAGGATTTTTGTAGATTGGATATGATTTATTTGAAATATAATCACAGAAATTATTTATTTTGGAAATCTGTGATTCTGTTCGTATCCAAGTGCTTTTGATATTGTGCATACCATTAACACTGCCGTATTTCGTCACCAGAAGCTAATACTTTGGATTACTACAGCATCCATAGCTCTTAGTGTTTGGCCTCCAGATAAGGGTGTTACATTTTATAAACATTTAAAAGTGTTTTGCAAAGTTTAAACGAATATTGAAAAATGAGGCAAAAATATGCAGGTCGCGTAATGGTAGTTCGCGATTTCATGCCGTAAAAGTCAAATGAATATGTAGAATGGAATGTAGCTCAGAATTCTTCGAAATAAGAACTTTTCGAACTATTATATCCAAAGCTTTCAAAAAAGAAAAAAATCTAGTTTTTGATAAGTATACATTGAAATATGGATAAAAACAAGTTTTCGAAACAATTACTGTTTTGCAATTTGGAATCCATAAAAGAATTTGTTTAAAACTGATATTTTAAAATTGTTTAAAAACATGAAATAAATTCTTAAAATATTCTAAAATGTTTTTAAAGTGATTTGAGTTATAAAATGTGTTATAAAGTGATAGAAAAGTTGTTTAGATCAATACAGCTTAAAAAACATCATTCGTAGCACTTTCGCACCACTTTTCTATAACTTTGAAATATACTTCCAAATGCAACAATTATTTTCCAATTTTTTTAATTGTTTTTAAATGAATAAAAAATTATTTTAAATTTGATTTGAAGGATTTATAAATTATTTCAAAGTGGTTAAATAAATAATTAAAAGTTAATTGAGTAGGTTAAAAGATTTCGAGTCGATCAAATAACTTTACCACTTTATGGGTGACATAGAGGTAGTCTCTAGGCTTGGGTTTAAAAAACAGTTGCCCAGCCTCCCTAGTCACCTGGACTTGCATGACGGAGGGATAGTAAATTTGACTTACTTGGATCAAAAATTTCCCAAAGTGAAAAAGATATAATTTTCAAAATATAAATAACTTGGATTGTGTGGAGATGTTCTTTTTACACTTGGTGTTCAATTTTGAAGAGGGAACCCGTACTATTTACGGAATTTAAAAGGTGATTCCGTTGTTAGTCAGCCTATAGTACTTGATGAATACGAGAATTGATATTGAGTATACTTTGGTGATTTCTATTGATTCTACTCGCTTAATATTTACTGGCATTGGATTAACATCCTAGATAACATGGTTTCAACTCAATCAAAATTTTGTTTTTGAATCAAGAAATCTTTGTTAAGATTTAAATATAAATTTTTTTGAAGAGAGGTTTAATGATTCCGTATACACCGAGAAGAAATATTTTAAAGATATATATCTTTTGAAGATATTTTTGATAAAAAGGAAGTAATAAATCAAAAGAATAATTTTCTATTTACTTAACGTTTCTTTTATTGACGATTGGTTCGAAGGAACCGAGGGTCAGATTTGCTTGTAGTCTATCATGGTAGGGGTTCTCGCCTCTTATTAAGTAGAAACGGATGACTCTTTTCCCTACATGTCTCATTTGTTGGTTGGTTATCTAGGTGGGCTTACATTTGAGAAGCTGGCCATAGAAGCATATTTGAGGTACCAGTGTGTGCTATGGTGGTTGTATCCATTATGGATGGTTGAAAAGTCTGGAACGTCATATACGGTACCAGAACTTTGGTTAAGCTAATCTTGGCTTTGGTGGGGTAAATTCCCATTAGAAATAGGGTTAGCAATGCCCTAGGACGAGTTACTCTTTAGAGATAGGGTTAGTAACACCCTAGAATGAATTTGATAATATTATATATGAGCACGGGTTTGTTAATGATATATATAACGATTTTTTTTAAAATGTATATTTTTGAGAAATTTCGGTCAGATATAATAATTAATTTTTTTTAAAAGGGCTCTTTGAAGTGATAGCAATAAAATTTGGAAAACGTTTTAGAGAAAAATTTAAAGGGTTTTTGGGAAGATAAAGCATTTAGTCATACAAAGAATTTTAAGCAGGGAAAGCTATCTTTAGAAGTGGATTGAACAAAGACCTTAGTTTATTTTCTAAGTTTTGGTCGAACATTGCTTTGAGGAAAGTAATACCAAGCAATTAGGAAATCTTTCTACCTAAAATAGCATATGCCTAATTTAATGAGAATATTGGCAACTCAACATTAGAATAAGACAGATTTAGTAAACTGCTTAATACCTATATCTAAAGGGATGTTTTTTTACATTGTAGAAACCGTATAGAGGAAAGTACTCTAAAGGAGAGACCTCAAGGGAAAATTAGGGCGAGAAGGACAACTTCATTATTCTTTCTAGTGACGAGGAAGAACAACCAATATATCCACATAGCAATAGTTAGACCTCGATTGAGAGAAAGCATTCCCCGTACACTCGAAGAAATGAAGATGGGTATATAATGGCAGAAATGCTCGTATCACCTATGACTCCTGAGAATGATTATTATTTTTATTGATGACGAACCGGTGCAAGTCTTGAAATGACTTTGGATTGCGGATCCTATTAGATCCATATTAGAACCCATAGCAGAATCAGAACCTATGGAAGAAGAATCATACCCCATTGAGAAAGAATCAAAACCTATGGAAGACCCAAATGCTGTAATATCTAGAAAATGCAGTAGTATTATATGGTACTTGGATAGGGAGTATGTTAATTGGAAAGAAGAATCATCTAGTTCTTACATTAACTAGGAAGAGATAGAGGGGAATACTAGTTCAGAAGTAAAGCGGTGAATTCGAATAGAAGATCGAATCAAATATTGTGTACGGATAATCAATGTACATCCAATGGGTGTAATTTTAATAATAAATGTTTTGGGCAAAACATTTGGGTTTCATTTTGGGCAATTTCGGGGATGAAATTCTTTTAAGGGGGAAGTATGCAACGGTCCGAAATTTGATTACTTTAATTATGAATATTTTAAACATCCAAATATAGATTATTTTTCATAAGTAATCAATTTTTAAGTGACAATTAATAATAATAAACTTATTTTGAAAAAATATTCTGGAAAATATTTCCTTTGGAATAATACCGATATAATGGCCGAAAATGTTTTATCGATAAATACTTCTATAATCATAAAACATCGTGCATGGAGCTAGATATAGACACATTTTTTTTTTAATTGGACAAAAATATGAAATAAAAGTTATTATTTTATTTTTAGGAAAATAAAAGGTGTTTATGACATCATAAGTAATGCCCATTTATTTAATAATTGATTTATTAAACTTAGTTGTAATAATTTTAAAATTATTATAATTAAACAAATTATTATTTTAAAATGATGGTAATTCATTTTAAATAGTTATAAAGTGTTAATAAATCATTTATAATAGTAATATAAAGATATATATTTGATTTGAAAATATAAGGAAAATCGTATCGCTTTATCGGTATAGTAGCAATTATTGTAAATAATTGTTACTATTGATTTATGTAGTTTTATAATTCAGATATGATCATTTAAATTAACTAATAATGATTGGAAAATTTGTTTTCAAATTTTGTTCATTGAAATATGTATATTTATTTATAAGGGAAAAGTGCGACTAGTAATCGATATCTCGATTTTCAACGGTTTAACAAACAAAAGTCATTCAAAGGTTGTTAGTACCTCATTTATATGACACTTATACATATTTAACAAATATATGTGTGTGTGTGTGTGTATATATATATATTCACATATACATGTCATAAACGCATAAGAAAAGTTACCATTTGCAGTTGAATTTACATACAGTAAAAATAAGAAATATCATGATATTTCTCTTTTCCTTCTCACATAAGCCTGCATAAATCAAAGTGCAAGGATATGCATATGCACACCCACATGGGCCGAACTAATGATGGTGGGAGGTCATTTTTTGGAGGTGAAATGAGGGGTGTGGGTTGAGGGTAAAGATGTAATTTGGTGTTAGTATATTTTGTTCCAAAATTTACCAATAAATACACTACCTGAAAAATGCAACTCATATATGCAGAAATCAATATCCACAACTATCTGCTCAATTATCAACCAATTATTCTTTACTTAAATTTCTAATGCAATATGTACATATAGGTATGGAATGCATACGAACCTATAACTAATGCAAAAACTAGGTAGCCTTTTGAACTAGTCGACCTCCTGAAATGCTATGCTTATGTCACGCATCTAGCATGTACGCAACATCCTATACTTGTAATTCTATATGATTAAGCAACCATTACATTATTATCTGAAAAACATATGTCTATTCTCAATAAAATAGAATAATTGATGTTGTGAGTGTGTGCTAAATATGTTAACCTACGTATGTAAAGATTTACTTAATGAATACATCCATTAGCAACAATCATATGAAACATGTCCTATTGACACATTCACAACCATTCCTGGCATCCCAACAACCATACTATAGGGTAAACTAAGCTAAAATCTAAGTACATAACTTTTAGTTATTCTGAATAGAGACTTGCTAGAAATGAGCCCTAAAGAAGTAGCTCGAATTTTCTTCTCAGGCTCTCAAGTACTCTCAACTGGATCATCTTCTACCTTGACTATAATCAATCCAATTACTTTATTGTTGAGTCAATTTGTCCCATGCCCAAGGATACCAATAGATGCACGACGAACAAGTGCTCCCATTCCACTACTACCTCCTCTAACTAACTCAGCTCAACTGTAGTTGTTAATCGTACGGATACTTTTGCAAGTGTGACATATGAAAAAACATCGTGTACTCTTGCTAACTTCTCAGGAAACTTCACCCTATAAGCTAACTTCTTTTATCTACCTGTGATCGGAAATAACCTCAAACTTTGGCGGAAACATTCCTAAACTACCAAATCTTATGACATATCTAAGTGATGAGCTTTCACAAAAACTATATCAACTACTACGAACTCTAACTCTATGCCTCTCTAGTTAACATAAGTCATATGCCTATCTTATGCTATTTTCATTCTTCTACGGGCCAAGTCTTTAAATAAAGAGTCGAGATGAAAAGATTGGAATCTCTCCTCCACTTTCCAAGTACCGTCTAGTGGATTCTTCTTTCGACCACACTAGTCATCTTTACTACTGGCATGTAACTCCAACCCAAATGCTTGTGCATAAGCAAACCTCTGCATTCCTGTCTACCAACTCCGATAAAGTGATGTCGACATGCACCATAATAGATAACTTAAGCATAAGTATGCTCTAATAGAAATGTAGGCTCATCCAATTCTTAACGCACATACCAATGCCTTAAATCATCTAGTGATACATCGATTACTTGATCTTCAAGATATGAAGCTAAGATAACCCGAAAATGGTTGGTGTTCCCCTTATAATAACTAACTTAGTCATTTTTCTATTCAACAGTTTTCCTTAAGGACATCCAAACCTGGTGATTTTTTGAACAATTGAAAATAGCTAAATTTATTTTCCAATTCCATTCAACTTAAACTTATCTTGCTTATGATTGATTTCTCCAATCCTTCAACAATCATGATACGTAGGTATCAGGTTTATAGTCTCTAGGAATTTATCCTAAGTTCTATAATACACAAGCACGTAAATACTCAAGCATTTTAATAGGCTAATCCTCACATATTCTCCTATTCAAACCTAGTAATTAAAATCCTAAGTCTAAGTGAAGTCCTAAGCTTTAATGGAATTGCAAATTAAAATTATTTTAGCCTCAAAGATAATCAACTAGGTGTTACATCATTTGTTTGCAAATACTTGACGTAATGTTTCTCCTTTCCAACCCTTGAATGTCATCACTAATACATCCATGGTACTCACCGTGCTGAGTACCTAAGTTCCAGAAAGACGGAATGTTAAGGTAAAGAAAATGAAGAAAGGAAAAGGAAAAGAACAAGAAAAGGTAAAAAATATATCAGAATCTCAAAGCAAAAAGGTAACATATTATATCAAAAGATAATAAATAGAGCAACTCTAATGTACATAGCATTTAAAAGTTAGTAATCAAAGTACTATCATCGGCAAAAATAAAAATACTATGGTATATAAACATCTAGCTCCTCTCCAAGAGCCCAATGAACATCAACGAAAACTTGCCCTTCAAAGACTACTCGAAAGAGCACCCATGGAACTAAAAGGAAAATAAAACCACGGGCCAGACATAATTCTGGTGTAAAAAAACAAGAAATATGCGACCAACATATAACAGTACTTTTGAGACCGCATGGAATATTATAACGGTAACCTCTCAAAAGAACCACTTTATAATAAGTACATGTAGTGATATAATAGATTATGTCTAGGGTGAAGAATATCAATCAGAAAATAGCTATTGATGCTTACATTAATCACACCACTACAATATTTAATAGGTAAACAAAAAAACTACTAAGGCACGTTGGTACAATGCATTTTCTATGAAAAAATCCCTAGTAAAATTCATACGCAAACTCACACCAAATTCCAAGACGAGGATCAGAAACTACCTTCTGAGCGTCGTATATCTCTATACCATAAGGTAAACACAACTAGTCCATGTCCTAACACATGAACCAAGTACCATCAACTCCACGTGCACAACATATCAATAAGCATACTTTAGATATGGAGTAGATCACCTACCCCGCTTTTATTTAAATAATATTTCAATAAATTAAACCTTTTTATTAGTAAAACTCGTTTATCTAATAAAACTTCTTGATTTAATTAAAACTTCTTTCTTTAAATTAAGACTTCTTATTAATTTAAAAACATCTGCTATTAATTAAAACTTCTTTTAATTAAACATCTTTTTTAATTAAAATTTTAATTAAAACTTCTTTTAATTTCAAAACAAACTCTTTATAAATATATTAAACCCCAAATTTCTTTTAAAATACTTGTTACCTTTTGTAAAACTCCTTTGAAAAGATTTTATAAAATATCTAAAGAAAACAACATTTTATACTTATTAAAATAAGGATTTTCAAAGTGCTCCCATAGCGACTATTGCAATATGGACAATAAATTTTATAAATTTGTTTTATAAAATAAATAGCTTTTCAACTCAATTTATTACTACTTTTTATACTACTATAAGTGTAGAAAAGAGTAAAACAAATCATTCTAAAATAAAGTTTAAAAAGGTAAGATAGAAGAGAGGGGAGTCATAGTGCATTTATAGCGACTATCGCTATAAAAACAAATTCATTTTTCATAACTTTCCAGAAATATTATCTGTTGTTCAAAACACTTATAGAAGCATAGAAAATGTAACGACCCGGAAATTTCGATCCCAAAAATTTCCAGATAGTTAAGAAAAGAAGAAAAGAGAAAGAAGAAGAAGACAGAAACAAGACACAGAAACCTCACATTCGCAGCGGATCAAATATAATATCAAATAAAATAGCAGTTATACAAAGAAAACTATATCAGTTAATTTACATTTAAATACATCAGAGTTACACATATACATAAATACTAGACAAAACAATCATGTCCAGAGACTACAATATCATAGTGAAAACTCTCCATACGTCCCTGCCATCCTGCTCGCCTCCTGAGCTCCAGAACGTCCTTACCTGAAAATCTGTAATACTCGGTCTGACCCGAGCATTACATCAAAGTAACACCCGAGTCAGGCTGGAAACCAGCGTGAGTAAACCCACCTAACATGGAATACAAAAGCATACATCTAATATGAACCCGGGTTAACTTATATCAATTTACAAGTTCACAAGTCGTAGTAGACATTACTTATTTCACAGATCAATTTCTAAGTACCAAACTTAGATTAAATGGTCATATTCACTTAAATCGTCCCATTTCAGCCTATTGATTTCATATATCAATTCTCAAAGAATCGAAGTGGTTTCGGGTATTAATACCCGACTCCTGTCTCTCCGAATCCAATGTCCTCTTAACTCAAGTTATTTAAGTGAAACACAATTTAACCTTTAAATACAAAGTGTCACAGCAATTCACCATCGGAAAATAACCGCATTATCTCTGCGTACCCAACATATCATGTCATAAATCAATTTAGGGCACTTAATCATCATTTAATCATACATAAGCAAGATAAATCTATCACACCATCTCGAATAAACCTAATTAGCCATAGTTGAATTAAATCAATCACCCTTAAAAATCCTGTTTATTAATTAATTTCAACCCATTGATTAACAATCCCATAAGCATTCATCTTAATTAAACCTCCTTGATTAATCAATCCTTAATTACATTTAAGTAATTAACTCTTGATTAATTACATAAATTAATTATCCCCAAACAATTTCATTCATTAATCAATCCTGATTAATCACCTTAGTAATTAACTTCCCTTAATTACTTATATTCATTAAATCAACTCCTTGATTAATTACATTAATTACTCCTTTAATTACATTGAGTAATTATCTCTTAATTACTTATTGAGTAAAAAAATTTTAATCTTCCTTTAACATTAAGTAATTATCCTATTAATTACTTATTTCCTAGTTATTTCTTAGTTGATTAATCCTTGATTAATCAAATATTTAATTAAGTAATTAATTACACTCGATTAATTACACAATTTAATTTATCTTAATTTAATTACCTAAATTAAACATTTAAGTTAATTAAGTAATTATACTTCAATTACTTTTGAATTAAAATTCAAAATTTTATTAAGTTAATCACCTTTGAAAGAAATCATCTTAAAGCATTTTAAATTTGAAATACATTCAATTTACACTTTAAAGTTTGACTAACTTTATTTTACAACAACAAGTTTTAAATTTTGGAAATTTGTTTTCTTTTATAAAACTTAAGCCTTGATTTATTTGTAAAAAAAACTGCACCAGGCTTATTACCAAAGCAAACTCAAGTCGAAACCATCCTCAACCCGAGCCTGTCCAACAAACCCAACCCCTTCGAGTCAATTCAAGAAAATCACGAGCTCTGCTTCGAGCAAACATCATTTTCCTGAAACAAAAACTCTATCTGCACAACAACTTCGAGCCGATACTCTGAAAACACGAGCGTCACTCCGAGTTTCCATCGTCTTCCCCAACCCCTCATCTCCAGTGTACACAATGTACACCCGTGCACTTGCACACGGCATCGGCCCCCCTTCGACCAATTCTACGGCCACCCACACATCACCTACGCCACCCTCTTTTGATCTGGTCACCCAGAAAACCCGATGTCAAACCCAAAACGAATTCGAAAATTTCATCCTACCTAGAACAAACGACCCAGCCACAAAGCATCTAACTTCGCCATCCTTCGGCCATCTGCATCCCTGCCTCCATGATCAAAACCTCGTCGAGAACCTACGGTGCCTTTCCCCTACCTCAGATCAAGTCCGACTCAGTGATGAAGCCATATTAGCATCGAATTCATCAACATCACTGACATCGTGTTAAACCCTAAAATCCAATCGGCCACCAACCACGATTATCTAGAAATTCCAGTATTATTTTTCTTGTGTTCCCTATGCTCTAATCTTCCTCTACGCCAAAAATCGGGCCTCCAAATTAACTCAACCACCTGAAATTGCCAACTCACCCAATTCTGATCATCCCTCCATTCCTTACTATTTACAAATTTAGAAATTTTGATTTTGCCCTTAAAAATCATTGTTTCCAAACCTAATTCAGATTACATATTAAAAATTCGAGATTTAATTACTTTTTTTTAGATTTGAGTTGACTTATACTATAAAATTTAATTTTTGCCATACTTACTTTAAGAGTAAACTCTGAACCATTTTAAAAATTAAATCTAACGATTTCAAGCAATTTCCATTCAAAGATCTTGATATAAAAGTTTCTATATAAGGAGCTACTGATTTTTTTTTTAATTTTGTCTTTGAAAACAGGGTTAATATTTATACAGAGACATGCATTCATACTAACACACCAGTATACAAGCAACCATTTCTAAACAAACATGCAAATGTACTTCTCATCAAAATTTCAAAGATTAACCCATGCACACTCATATATAAACAGATCAAGCTCTGAGATTCAAGTATACTCACCAATATTAGAAGAACAGAGAGAGCCTGAAAGAAATTCCAGACTTTAAAATTTTCTGTTTTTAAAGAGTTTACTGTTATTTCTAGATTTGAGTTAATTTCTAAATAATAATTTATTTATTTTGAAACCATTTTAGACTTGATATTTCACTGCTGTCATCATTTTTTTTATCAAAGCCAAAATCACTTGCATAAAAAAAATTGAATTTGGCATCAGGTTTAAAACTGTAATGTTCAACAGAGGCCATTTAATCTTGTTCCAGTCATGTACACAGTTACTATCACACGAATATATGTATAAATCATTTTCTATCAACATGCATAGCATAATTCATATCATGTTTCAATGATTGTCACATGAAATTCCAAATATATATATCATAAAATTTCAGAGTTTACTCACTTGTTCCTAGACAGAGGCCTGAAACATGAAAACTGTTCTTAGTTTTGAATTTAAACTTGATGTTGACATTTGCTCTGATTATTGAGTTAAATTTGAAGCCTTAAGTTGAGATGATTAAGATTTGAACAGAGATAAAATTGCCGTGGGGTTTGAACTTGCTTGATTTTGAAATTTCAGGTTGAAGAATGTAGACTTTTGGAAATCTCAGGGTTTGAAAAATTCTGGTTTTGATTTGCAGATTAGATTACAGGTGATGATTTGATTTTTTTTCTTTTGATTGCTGGTTTGTGGAAGTATGAGTTGCATATTTTGTTTAGAGAATTGCAGGTTGAAGATTTTTCTTAATTCTTGAATTGAAAAGAAAATAGAAAAGAAAATGAAGAAGATGTAAAAATTAACAAATGACACTTGTTAAAATATGTCTTAATTTAATTACACTTGTCCTTATATGTATTATATATAAAAGCTTCAAATGTTAGTTTCATGTATCATAATTCTTACAAATGTTTAGAGCCTTTATTTATGTATTTCTTATGTTTTAATAATATATGTCTTTATATTATTTTTTATGTATTATGTTTTATTTCAAGTACAAAAGAAAAAGATTTTAATCTTTCATTTAAAATCCTATTTAAACTATCATACATTTAAATTTAATAATATTGATCTTTAAGTATTTTGAATTTTATATTAAATTAAAACAAAGCTTCCAATTACACAGGATATACTTGTAATTTCCAACTTATATAGTTTGCATATCTATTTATATCTTTGTTATTTTATTATAAGATTTATCATTTCCAACTGTTAAAAATATCCATTCAGAAATCAGTATTTATTATAGCTCAAATCCATTTATATATATCCAGATTTTTTTTTAATCACAGTTTATTTGTTCAATCGGATAAAATCAATTAATTATCCAATTATCAGATGTTCAAAAACTCGGGTTATCACAGAAAACAACCAAACAAAGTTATATCATGACATGTCCATGACCATCAAATAACACAAGTTAAAGTTAACGGATTTCAAAGTGCTTTCATAGCGACTTTCTCACTTCAAACATTCACACACACGATATTATATCACATCCAACATAGCCAAACATGTATACATCAAGTTATCCATCTTAAAAGTTTTAGAAAGATTATGAAAGAGATTATAATACATATATACTGTCATTTGCTTTCAAAAGAAAGAGGGGTCCAAAAGAGATAGCTTGCATTGGTTTTCATTTAACATTTGTATTTCAACATTCAAACGGTTATACCATAACACATACTTGCAAGACGGTGAGATAACTTGCCTATAAACAAGCAAAAGAACAAGTGCAAGCCTCTAGAACCAAGTTAACACTTCTTACTATAACCCTTAAGCTAAAGCTATCACTTTTTCTTACAAAACGACAAGCCAAGACCCTTCCCATGCTATAAGTGCTCACAGCCTAGGTCCAACCTCCCCTTTGCACCATAATACTTTAACTTATTAGAAGATAAACTATGTTCCAAAGATCATATTAGAAATTTGTAAAGTTTTGACGGAGAAAGAAGTTTGTGTGATATGAATTTAAGAAAGATAGAGATGAGAAAGACATGTAAAAGAGTAATTTTCTTTGAGAATTTTGAGGAAGGAAAAATGTAAGCCTAAGGGGTGTTTGCATAGAGTAGGAAATGTGGTAAATAACCATCCCTATCCCTCTTCAGCAAACCCTAAGGAATCTTCCTCCTCTCCTTTGTTTCCACCTTTCATGCCATGAAATGTACCATGATTCTCTCCACTTTTCATGCCTAAACAATGCCTTGAATTAACGGTCCATTTGTCCCTATTATATCTTATAGTTTTTAATAGATTTTCGTTACCAAAAAAGATGTATTAATAATTGTTAATGTGCACATATGTTACTATACAAGTTCCAAAGAGTTTGAATGGCTTTTATTTAGCAAAAAGTCGTTTATCGATAGAACGATTTTCGGTACCATTATCGATATTTCCTCGACCTATTAATTTTTGTAAAAAAAATTCAAAAAATGTATTTTCATTCATTATTTATTAAAAGGGGGTTAAAAGGGTTTTAAAATCAATTTGATCATATTAAATTTAAGGTTCAAATATTTAAATATGAAGTGTTCAAAATTCCGAGTCGTTGCAGTTGTGCGACACAAACTACACATCCTAAGTTTATAAACTTTCTTAAATAAATAGCCTCCTTCTAATAAAAGGGATGATTGTAAAGAATCCTATTGTCCTTTCGTCAAAATCTTACTTTCTATGAGAATTTTCCCGCATTCTCAATGTGTGCAAACAGTGATATTATTTTCTTTATGAGAACCCAAATCCTCGAATTAACCATCCTTTGCATAATCTTAACCCCAAATTCATCTAGGTTATCTTTGCAGTTTGAACTTCCAAAGTTTACCATTTCTTAATGTAATATCATCAATGAAGTCTTCCCAAACATAACTTCTCCCCATTTTATTCCAACTGTTTTATAGACGAGACACCTTAAGATGGAACGGTGCATTGCCATTTTAATCCAATAGACATACAGTTCAATGCTAAAATAGATGTCATACCCAAAACCCATCTCAAAGCATCTAAAATGGACAATGTCCTAGCCTTGTGATCATTTAATATAACTCACGTCAGGTCAACCCTAAACAGTGTACATGAAATCGTAACGACTATTCTACTAAAAGATGACAACTTACTTGGTTGGTTACTAATAATTCACCAAGTCAACACAACATACCCGGTACCTATAACTTTCCAAGCCAACATGATTGGTACCTATAACTTCCCAAGCCAAAACCAACATGTGTAATGTAACGTTACCCAAAATGTTGGATCAACACCACATATCTGTAGGATCGATTTCACCCTAGAGGGGGGGTGAATAGGGTGATGCTATCAGTTATAAAAATTATTTATTGCTGCAGCTTATATAAAATAATTTCAATGCAGATATATCAGAATAATAGCAGCACAGATAATAGCAGAATAATAAATGCAGAAATAGAACGACACAGAATTTAACCAACTTTGGCAAAACCATACCTATGTGCTACCCCTAAGGTTTCTACTAGAAATTAAGCAGTCAGATGCTTACACACGTAAACTTACGACACCCGCTGTCGACAAGCCTTAACTCTACGCTCAAAACCCTGCCACAACTCAGCCACTGAGTTGCAAATTCTCGAACTACACCACCGTAGCTCGTCCCCTAGTCACATGACTAGACAATACAAAAGTTTAAGAAGGAAAAATTCAATTTAAAGCAATTTAATTCAAAACCCTAATTTTATACTATACTAAAGCCTTTGTTAAAAAATAAGGCCGGCCCTTTTATTTCTTTTATTTTGTTCCTCTACTTTCCTCTTTAAAAATGTCGGCCTTGCTCGTTCCTCTTTTTCTTTGCTCGAAATTAGGGTTTAGAGAAACTGAATGTGCCGCTTCAAATAATCATTTGAATTTATGATCTTGCGATGCTTGCTTTGTCGAATAATCGTCTCTTCGATTGTGCATATGGCTGCTTCAATTTCGTCGAGTTCGGTTCAAAGAATCTGGTATGTAGTTTATGTTTTCAGCTTTTCTTGTTAGCTTACTTGAACTCGATTAATGATTCAAGTTATTTATATAATCTTCTCTGTTATTGCTTGAACTCGAATGCCCCTCTTTTGTCGATGATGTTTAAGGTTTATATAGGGTTCGAACTCCTGTATTTTCATTCATATATAATCATTTGAATTCGTCAATATATTTATCTCGGCCATTCGATTTTGTTTTGATGCTGATGATGATTTATGACTTGTTCATATCGAGTAATTTCGTCTACTTGATTGACATGGTTTTGATTTTGAACTCGCTCGATTCCTTGGTCGTTACGGTTGTGAATTTCTGGCATCTCTGTCTTTATTCATTTTGACTCCGGTCAGTTGTTCACGGCTTCGACTTGATTTCTAATTGACTTCGGCCTTCGTGGTTGAACTTGCTACTGTGTGGTTTCTGGCACTTTGTTCACTTCGTTCATGGTGATTTTGTGTTGATATTTTGACTTCGTTTGAAACTCTGTTACTTCTGGCTTCACTGAATCTTCATTGACATGTATACTTGTTGTTCCTTGATGCTTTGTTCAACTGTGATATTCTTTTCTGTTCCATAATTTGAAGTCGGTAGTTTTCATTTTTCACTATGCCTTAACTTTGTTAAAATAAAACTGTTGTCTGCATTGAACTTGTAATGTGTCCTCATTTGTACACATATATGTATGTGATGTCTCAGTTGCTCATGGTTGTCTGATTTACTTGGTTTTGTACTGTCTGCACTTGCTAGTGTACTTCACTTGAACTTGCTACTGGTCGTGGTTGTTTCATGTGATGTTCATTCATTGTTGCCTCTGGTTTGATGTACTCGTATATGTCTTGGCCATTTGATTCATATATTTATTTGTGTCTGCTGCACCACTGTTGTCACTTGTTGCAGTTTGAATTATGATGTGGTTGGTCAGTTTCATTTATTTGTCCACTGGTGCATTATGTTGTACCTGTATCATTTACTGGTTCACTTGATTTCACGGTTCACCAGCGAGGCTGCTGTTTCATAACTTCGACATATATGCTGTTGAACTACATGTTAAGGCCTGGTGAACATGTATATGTATATGTGATGTTTTGGAACTGCAGTCTTCTTGAATCTGTTTGCAGCTGTTGTTTTCGCTTGAGTCTGGGCTTGTTTGGTTGTGCTGCGATGAGTTGTAGCTCATCACTTTTGCACCGTGTATATATGATGTGTTATACATGTTTTCAGTGGTGCATTCGTACTTGTCTGGTTCACATAAATGTATACAAGTGTGCTATGAGGTTGCTCCCGACCATTTTATTGCATTTGGATTGATTTTCGAATTGCACCTGAGCTGAATCCTGCTTGTAACTCGGGTTTGACCTTGTGCTGATATCATGACATTATTTTTATTACACTTGAGTTGAACCCGGCTTTTCATTTGGATTTGATCTGTGCTCACATGTCCCTGTAATTTTATCAAGTGTTTATATTGGTGTGCACGGCCTTGTGGCATGTACAGTGATACACTGTGCACGTCACAAGCTGTTCGTGTATGATGAATTCAAATTTAAATGATGACGAACAATCCAAATAACTAAGGCAAATAATATTTCCAAAATTACATTCTATTTTATACTGCAAAAATATTTCCTTTTTAATTTTACTGCCTTAGTATTTATTTTTGCAGATTGCTCAGATGCTAGATTCAATCTGGAATAAAGTTGTAGATAAATTACGAGTGAATGAGCGATATGTAGTGGGGATAACTATGTAATTTGTGATGTAATCAAATTTGTATTGTATTTGAAATTTTATATATATTGTGAGAGTTCAAATTTGTACTATTCAAAATTGTAATAAATATATATTTGAATAAAATATCAGTTTGAATTTAAATACTGTGTTATTTATTTTATTCAGCAAATATTTATTTAATTATGTGAAAAATAACTTAGTACATTAACAAATACATTTAAATGAATATATATATATATGTTTATTATAATCAAACAAAAATCATATACTCGCATATTCAACAATCTCCCCCTTTTGATGATAACAAACATATATTTAAGATTTTGAATTTGTTAAATGTATTTGATCATTCAATTTGCTCCCCCTATTTGAATGCTTCCTCTCTACACAAAGCTCCCCTTTTATATATGCATGTAAATAAAAATATGCAAATAAGCCTAGATGCAAATAGAAAATATACGACCTTTATTTGTCAAAATCTTAACTTTTCTCTCCCCTTTTGTTATCAGCAAAAGAGTAATAGTGTTAGAAAAATAGAGATAAAGTGATAGACATTAATACAACATTAAAACTCAATCGGATATAAATATTAAATTTCAGTAAAAGATCAAAGAAAAATCATAAATACTCCGTTAGGTGCGTATTCCACTTTTAGAATGATGGGAATGGTGACATCATATAAAACCATGTAGTTGTGTCTATTTGTGGTATATTTATATCAGGAATTTGAATATCTACTAAGCATGCATAACCGTTAGGACTTTTAAATGAGATTAGTAGTATTCCAATTTTATTTTAAAAAATAAATTCAAGTATCTTCTAACCACGCATAACCGTGAGGACTTTTAAATGGGATTAGAATCAACTTGTTTATTTAATTAATTAATTTTGATATGCGTCCCATACATGCATAACCATGAGGTCTTTTAAATGAGCATGGAAGCACATATAAAATTCCAAGTAATTCACCCATTCATAACCGTGAGGACTTTTAAATAAGAGTGAATACTTTGGTTTTTTTTTAAATATAAAATGAAAAACAAATGATTCCGGTTTAAATCACCACATATTGACATGCCATATTGGATTTTTTATGAGTGATGGTCGAAGAAATATGATAGAACTAGAGATGGTTATGGAACTTTTACCAATAAAAAGTGTTTATAACTCATGTTTAAATTTCTAAAGAAATTTATTAATTATACCGTCTCAAGTTATAATATATGATTAATATCAACACTCATCACTTTTTCAGTCACTGTTTATCTTTTCGATAATTAGTAGGGAGTCAGATTAGTCGATGTAATAATTTAAAATCAAATCCAAAAATAATTATAAAACTAAATTTTCCAAATAGACTAATCTGAAAAAAAGGTCAAAAATGATTTTTTAGAAGTGGTTTTACAAAAAAATGTCTACAGTTTGAAAATTATTTGAAGTGAAAAATATGCAGATATTTTCTTTGAAAAACGATGCAGTTACTAAATGTCTCAACATAAATCACGTTCCACTAGTAATTTTTCTATCAACTAGATTTCAGTGTATTCTGCATCTGAATTTCTCTTTCACTCAAGATTATCATTAATTGAATGTTATAGGCCACACCATGAAGTTGCAACAAATTCTTGAAAACTTTATTTTTGAATGAAACTCTTTTCATTTATAATTGAAGCCGTGCCAATAGACAAAAATTGTGAATATAGAGTCAGCCGTAAAATAATCAAATGTATTATCATTAACCAATAAAACACCATCATTAATCCAAACTAATATATATGAAATAGTTCAAAGACTCTAGATATTTTTATGGTGCCCTTGGCATAAGAATATAATTGGCTAATAATTTTGAATAAGTCAGAATCAATATCAACATTTATTTCATATCTCATTACTGCTGATTTAATTCAAATTACGGTGCAGATTATCACATTTATTTTATCGTTCAAAATATACCATTAGCTGTTTTACCTTCACGATAATTTTTCGTTGTTGCCTATTGTGATTCTGTCACCTTTGTACTAGGCTAAAGAACTTTGCTTTGTCGCCCGTTGAGTTTCTAAAACAGCCAGAATTCAGATAACACTATTGTTGTTCCTTAGCCTGCCACCACACCTACACGTTAAAAGATTTTTGTGACCTATTTGTTTTTATAGGTCCATGGTTGTCAGTAGTAGAAGATTTTGAAAAATATGTTTGTGGAGACCCAAAACTATTTATATATGTTCCTTTTGGCACCCAAATTTGTTTGACTTTGAGGGATTTTATATTTGTGGCTTTTGGAACCTAAATTGGAATAGTTTTTATGTGTTTGGGTCTTTACCAACAATTATTTTTATTTTTTCCAAATTTTCTACAAATTGTGCACGTGGAATTGACTTGATTAATTTTAACAGGATCAGATTGATTATATCCCAGTCCTTATCTACCTGTATTAACTGTTTGTTTCCTAATAGCATTTTCAACGATCTTTCTCCTTTGGAAAATATTCCTAAAGTCATTGACAATTGTTGGACTTGTGTTTTGAGAGATTCGTTTTCGTTTAATAATTGTGTGCACTTTTAATATAATTTTCTCTTCTTGTATTTTCATTTTCTTTCAAAATTAGAATTTCATTTTCAAGCGATTTAATTTAGATTTCTAATTTTTTATTCTCTTCTTCGAACGTTGGACACTTACCACGCTTAGGGATCCTACTTTGATAGTTTTTAATTAATTAGTCAAGTTATTTATTTAAATCTATCAAAGTTTCTTTTTGTGATTCAAGCTTGACATACTTCTCCCTAAGTCATTCCAAACAGCCATTTACTTCGTGGAAATATATAAGTAATTCTGAGTGGGTGAGTTTTGATACGTCGCTTGGCTCGTCATCGTCGCTATCGGTTATATTACCTTGAAGGCACATATCTTCTTTCTCACTCTCACCGCTAGTACTTTTATTATCTTCATCACTTGTATTCCACGTGGCTGCAAAATTTCTCCTTTTTGATCTCTTTTCTAATTCGTGTCTGTTTTGAGGACAATTGGGCTTGATGTGTCCGGGGTGGTTGCACTTATGACAGATGATTTCTTACTGTTCTGGGTTATCTAGAACTTTGATTATTCTGCTTTTTAAGTTTTGATTTAGAGCTGGATTTTCGTATTTGCGGTTCCACTTTTTGAATCTCTTTATTACCATTTCCATCTCTGTGGCTCCATCATCATCGTCATCGTCATCACTTTCAGTTGTTCCTTTGAGAGCTATTGATTTCTTTCGAGTATCTCCTCCTGCATGCTCTTCCTTGAATTTCATTTCTATCTCATAAGTGGTGAGATTTCCGATGAGTTCTTCAACTTTGATTTGTTTTAAATCTTTCGATTCTTGAATGGCAGTCAGTTTTTCTTCAAAACTTCGTAGAAGGACTCTGAGGACTTTTCAGAGTATGATTTTCCGAGAGCTTTTGATTTGTATACGATGTTGGAAAGCCGTCAGTACATCTCTTTAACATTTTCTTCCTTGGCCATTGTAAAATTCTCGTATTCGTTACTCAACATGGCAAGGCGAGATTCCTTGACTCGAGATGTTCCTTCGTGAGCCACTTCTAATGTGTGCCATATTTCTTGCACACTTAGACAATGTGAGACATGATTAAATTCAAATTGATCTAATGAACAAATAATCAAATTCGTAGCTTTTGCATTAGCATTCTATAACTTATTTTCTAGATCTGTCAATGGATCAATTGGTTTTTCAATTTCTTGATTATTTACAGCTATAGTGGGTGCTCTATAACCTATCTCAATTATATTCCAAGCATCAATGGTTTTCAAAAAAATTCATTCTAGTTTCCCACTAAGCATGTTCACCATTGAACATTGGTGGTCTAACTATAGACCGACCCTCAGCAAAAGCAGTATTAAAAGAAGCCATTTTAAAAACGAAAATTTTTAAAAAACAAAAATTGATTTTTGAAAAAATCAATTTTTTAAAACAAAAATGGCTTTTGTACCTCGCTCTGATACCACTTGTAGGATCAATTTCACCCTAGTAGAGGGTAAATAGGGTGATGATATCAATTATAAAAATTATTTATTGTAGAAGCTTATATGAAATAATTTCAATGCAGATATAGTAGAATAATAGCAGCACAGATAATAGCAGAATGATAAATGTAGAAATAGAACGACACAGGATTTACCCAACTTCGGCAAAACCCAGCCTACGTGTTCCTCCCAAAGGTTTCCACTAGAAATTAAGCAGTCAGACGCTTACACACGTAAACTTATGACACCCGCTATCGATTAGCCTTAACTCCACGCTCAAAAACCTGCCACAACTCAGCCATTGAGTTGCGAATTCTCGAACTACACCACCATAGCTCATCCTCTAGTCACACGACCAGATACACGAGTTTAAAAAGGAAAAATACAATTTAAAGCAATTTAAATTCAAAACCCTAATTTTAAATTATACTAAAGCCTTTGTCGAAAAATAAAGCTGGCCTTTTTATTTCTTTTATTTCGTTCCTCTACTTTGCTCTATAAAAATGTCGGCCTTGCTCGTTCCTCTTTTTCTTTGCTCGAAATTAGGGTTTAGAGAAATTGAATGTGTCGCTTCGAATAATCATTCGAATTTATAATCTTGCGTTGCTTGCTTTTTCCAATAATCATCTCTTCGATTTTGTATATGGCTGCTTCAATTTCGTCGAGTTCAGTTCAAAGAATCTGGTATGTAATTTATGCTTTCTGCTTTTCCTATTAGCTTACTTGAACTCGATTAATGATTCGAGTTATTTATGTAATCTTCTCTGTTATTGCTTGAACTCGAATGCCCCTCTTTTGCCGATGATGTTTAGGGTTTATACAGGATTCGAACTCCTGTATTTTCGTTCGTATATAATCATTTGAATTCGTCAATTTATTTATCTCGGTCGTTCGATTTTGTTTTGATGTAGATGATAATTTCTGACTTGTTCATAACTAGTAATTTCGTTTACTTGATTGACACGGTTTTGATTTTGAACTCGCTCGATTCCTTGGTAGTTACGGTTGTGAATTTCTGACATCTCTGTCTTTGTTCATTTTGACTCCGGTGAGTTGTTCATGACTTCCACTTGATTTCTAATTGACTTCGGCCTTCGTGGTTGAACTTGCTACTGTTTGGTTTCTGCCACTTTGTTGACTTCGGTCTTGGTGATTTTGTGTTGATATTTTGACTTCATTTGAAACTCTGATACTTCTGGCTTCAATGAATCTTCATTGACATGTATACTTGTTGTTGCTTGATGCTTTGTTCAAATGTGATATTCTTTTCTGTTCCATAATTTGAAGTCATTGGTTTTCATTTTTCACCATGCCTTGACTTTGTTAAAATAAAACTATTGTCCGGATTGAACTTGTACTGTGTCTTCATTTGTACAAATATATGTATGTGATGTCTCAGTTGCTCATGGTAGTCTGCTTTACTTGGTTTTGTATTGTCTGCACTTGCTAGTGTACTTCACTTGAACTTGCTACTGTTCATGGGTGTTTCATGTGATGTTCATTCATTGTTGTCTCTGGTTTGATGTACTCGTATATGTCTCAGCCATTTGATTCATATATTCATTTGTGTCTGCAGCACCACTGTTGTCACTTGTTGCAGTTTGAATTATGATGTGGTTGGTCAGTTTCATTTATTTTTCCACCAGTGCATTATATTGTACCTGTATCATTTACTGGTTCGCTTGATTTCATGGTTCACCACTGAGGCTGCTGTTTCATGACTTCGACATACATGCTATTGAACTACATGTTAAGGCCTGGTGAACATGTATATGTATATGTGATGTTTTGGAGCTACGGTCGTCTTGAACCTATTTGCAACCGTTGTTTTCATTTGAGTCTGGGCATGTTTGGTTGTGCTTCACTGAGTTATACCTCATCACTTTTGCACTGTCTATGTATGATGTGTTATTGATGTTTTCAGTTGTGCATTCGTACTTGTCTGGTTCACATAAATGTATACAAGTGTGCTATAAGGTTGCTCCCGACCATTTTATTTCATTTGGATTGATTTTCGAATTGCACTTGAGTTGAATCCAGCTTGTAGCTCGGGTTTGGCCTTGTGCTGATATCGTGACATTATTTTTATTGCACTTGAGTTGAACTCGAGTTTTCATTTGGGTTTGACCTATGCTCACCTGTCCCTGTAATTTTATCAAGTGTATATATTGGTGTGCACGGCCTTGTGGCATGTACAGTGATACACTGCATGTCACAAGCTATTCATGTATGATGAATTCAAACTTAAATGATGATGAACAACCCAAATAACTAGGGCAAATAATATTTTCAAAATTACATTCTATTTTATACTGCAAAAATATTTCCTTCTTAATTTTACTGCGTCAGTGTTTATTTTTGCAGATTGCTCAGATGTTGGATTCAATTTGGAATAAAGTTGTTGATAAATTACGAGTGAATGAGCAGGACAGCTATGTAAATTGTGATGTAATCAAATTTGTAATGTATTTGAAATTGTATATACATAGTGAGAGTTAAAATTTGTAATATTCAAAATTGTAATAAATATATATTTGAATAAAATATCAGTTTGAATTTAAATACTGTGTTATTTATTTTATTCAGCAAATATTTATTTAATTATGTGAAAAATAAAATAGTACATTAACAAATACATTTAAATGAATATATATATATATGTGTTTATTATCATCAAACAAAAATCATATACTCGCATATTCAACAATCTCCCCCTTTTAATGATAACAAATGTATATTTAAGATTTTGAATTTGTTGAATGTATTTGATCATTCAATTTGCTTCCCCTATTTGAATGCTTCCTCTCTACACAAAGCTCCCCCTTCGTATATGCATGTAAATAAAAACATACAAATAAGCCTAGATGCTAATAGAAAATATTTGACCTTTATTTTCCAAAATCTTAACTTTTCTCTCCCCCTTTTGTTACTAGCAAAAGAGTAATAGTGTTAGAAAAATAGAGATAAAGTGATAGACATTAATACAACATTAAAATTCAATAGAATAAATATTGAATTTTAATAAAAAAATCAAACAAAAATCATAAATACTCTATTAGGCGCATATTCCACATTTAGAATGATGGGAATGATGTTATCATATAAAACCATATAGTCGTGTCTATTTGTGGTATATTTTTATCAGGAATTTGAATATCTACTAACCATGCATAACCTTTAGGACTTTTAAATGAGATTAGTAGTATTCCAATTTTTTTTTAAAAATGAATTCAAATATCTTCTAACCATGCATAACAGTGTAGACTTTTAAATGGGATTAGAATCTACTTGTTTATTTAATTAATTAATTTTTATATGCGTTCCATACGTGCGTAACCATGAGGACTTTTAAATGAGCATGGAAGTACATATAAAATTCCAAGTAATTCACCCATGCATAACCCTGAGGACTTTTAAATGAGAGTAAATACTTTATTTTTTGTTCAAATATAAATGAAAATGATTCCGGTTTAAATCAACACATATTGACATATATTGGATTTTGATGAGTGATGGTCGATAGAAATATGATAAAACTAGAGATGGTCATGGAATTTTTACCAATAAAAAGTGTTTATAACTCTTGCTTAAATTTCTAAAGAAATTTATTAATGTGGAAATTAGCCACAAGGGCCTCTTTAGCATGTGTAATTAGTTTCTAGGACATACAACTGAAATAATTACTTTTAAGGACAAAATGCAAAATAATTAGTTTCTACGGCTTAAAAACCTATGAAATTATGTCCTTTAAAGTAATTGGACTGTTGACTTTGTCCTTAAAAGTGATTGTTCTGCTGACTTTGGCCTTAAAATTAATTCCTGTAGACGTGTGTCCTAGAAACTAATTAGATTGCAAAGTTTGTCCTTCTTGTGAAATGCCCCTTTATTAATTATATCGTCTCAAGTTATAATATATGATTAATATCAACAGTCATCACTTTTTCAATCACTACTTATCTTTTTGATAATTAGTAGGGAGTCAGATTAGTCAATGTAATAATTTAAATCAAATCCAAAAATAATTATAAAACTAAATTTTCCAAAATGATTAATCTAAAAAAGGGTCAAAAATGATTTTCTAGAAGGGATTTTATAAGAAAATATCTACAATTTGAAAATTATCTGAAGTGAAAAATATGCAGATATTTTCTTTGAAAAACGATGCAGTTACTAAATGTCTCAATATAAATCACGTTCCACTAGTAATTTTTCTATCAACTAGATTATCAGTGTAAGCTGCATTTGAATTTCTCTTTCATTCATGATTATCATTAATTGAATGTTATAGACCAGAACTTGAAGTTGCAACAAATTCTTGAAAACTTTTTTGAATGCAATTATTTTCATTTTTAATTGAAGTCATGCCAATAAACAAAAACCGTGAATATAGAGTCAGCCGTAAAATAACCAAATGTATTATCGTTAACCAATAAAACACTATCATTAATCCAAACTAATATATATGGAGTAGTTCAAAGACTCTAGATATTTTCATAGTGTTCTTGGCATAAGAATATAATTGGCCAACAATTTTGAATAAATCAGAATCAATATCAACATTCATTTCATTATCTCGTTACTGGCTGATTTAATTTAGATTACGGTGCAGATTATCACATTTATTATATCATTCAAAATATATCATTACCTGATTTACCTTTACGATAATTTTTTGTTGTTGCCCATTGTGATTTATCACCTTTGTACTAGATTAAGGAACTTTGCTTTGTCGCCCGTTGTGTTTCTGAAACAGCCAGAATTCAAATAACACTGTTGTTGTTCCTTAGCCCGCCACCACACCTACACGTTAAAAGATTTTTGTGACCTATTTGATTTTATAGGTCCATGGTTGTTAGTGGTAGCATATTTTGAAAAATATGTTTGTGGAGACCCAAAACTATTTATATATGTTTCTTTTGGCACCCAAATTTGTTTGACTTTGAGGGATTTTATATTTGTGCCTTTTGGAACCCAAATTGGAATAGTTTTTATGTGTTTGGGTCTATACCAAAATTATTTTTATTGTGCCCAAATTTTCTACAAATTTGCACATGGAATTGACTTGAGTAATTTTAACAGGTTCAGATTGATTATACCCAAGTCCTTGTCTAACTGTATTAACAGTTTGTTTCCCTAATAGCATTTTCAACGATCTTTCTCCTTTGGAAAATTTTTCTAAAGTCGTTGACAATTATTGGACTTGTGTTTTGAGAGATTCGCTTTTGTTTAATAGTTATGTGCACTTTTTAATAGAATTTTCTCTTCTTGTACTTTCACTTTCTTTCAAAAATCAGAACTTCATTTTCAAGCGATTTAATTTAGATTTATTAATGTGGAATAGGCTGAATTATTCGATTTGAATTTCAATTGTAAATTCATCCAGAACTTCTTAAAGGAAAAGGGAAATTTTTTGATCAAATAAAACAACATAGTTTAGAGTTTGTTTGATTTTTAATCTCTTCTTCGAATGTTGGACACTTATCATACTTAGGGATCCTACTTTGATAGCTTTTAACTAATTGGTCAAGTTGTTTATTTAAATCTATCAAAGTTTCTTTTTGTGATTCAAGCTTGACATACTTCTCCCTAAGTCATTCAAAACAGCCATTTACTTCGTGGAAATATATAAGTAATTCTGAGTGAGTGAGTTTTGATACCTCGCTTGGCTCATCATCGTCGCTATCATTTATATTATCTTGAAGGCACATATCTAATTTCTCACTCTCACTGCTAATTCTTTTGTTATCTTCATCACTTGTATTCCATGTGGCTGCAAAATTTCTCCATTTTGATTTCTTTTCTAAGTCGTGTCGGTTTTGAGGACAATTGGGCTTGATGTGTCCGGGTTGGTTGCACTTATGACAGATGATTTGTTGCTGTTCTAGGTTGTTTAGAACTTTGATTATTCTGCTTTTTAATTTTTGATTTTGAGCTGGATTTTCGTATTTGCGGTTCCACTTTTTGAATCTCTTTATTACCATTTCCTGCTCTACTGCTCCATCATCATCGTCATCGTCATCACTTTCTGTTGTTCCTTTGAGAGCTATTGATTTCTTTCGAGTATCTCCTCCTTCACGCTCTTCCTTGAATTTCATTTCTAGATCATAAGTGCTGAGATTTCCGATGAGTTCTTCAACTTTTATTTGTTTTAAATCTTTCGATTCGTGAATGGCAGTCACTTTGCTTCAAAACTTCGTGGAAGGACTCTAAGGATTTTTTGGACTATTTCCAATTCCATGTATGATTTTCCGAGAGATTTTGATTTGTATACGATGTTGGAAAGCCATATGTACATCTCTTTAACATTTTCTTCCTTGACCATTGTAAAATTCTCGTATTCGCTACTCAGCATGGCAAGGCGAGATCCCTTGACTTGAGATGTTCCTTTGTGAGTCACTTATAATATGTGCCATATTTCCTACGCACTTAGATAATGTGAGACACGATTAAATTCAAATTGACATAATGAACAAATAATCGAATTCATAGCTTTGGCATTAGCATTCTGTAACTTATTTTCTAGATCTGTCCATTGATCAAATGGTTTTTCAATTTCTTGATTATTTATAACTATAGCGGCTGCTCTATAACCTGTCTCAATTATATTCCAAGCATCAATGGTTTTCAAAAAAAAAATTCATTCTATTTTTCCAGTAAGCATATTCACCATTGAACAATGGTGGTCTAACTATAGACTGACCCTCAACAAAAGCAGTATTTAAAGAAGCCATTTTAAAAATTCAAATTTTTAAAAACATAATTTGGTTTTTGGAAAAGTTAATTTTTTTTTAAAAAATGGCTTTTGTACCTCGCTCTGATACCACTTATAGGATCGATTTCACCCTAGAGGGGGGTGAATAGGGTTATGCTATCAATTATAAAAATTATTTATTGTGGAAGCTTATATAAAATAATTTCGATGTAGATATATCAGAATAATAGCAGCACAGATAATAGTAGAATAATAAATGCAGAAATAGAACGACACAGATTTTACCCAGCTTCAGCAAAACCCTGCCTACGTGCTGCCCCCAAGGTTTCTACTAGAAATTAAGCAGTCAGACGCTTACACATGTAAACTTGCGACACCCGCTATCGAATAGCCTTAACTCTACGCTTAAAACCCTGCCACAACTCAGCCACTGAGTTGCGAATTCTCGAACTACAACACCGTAGCTCGTCCTCTAGTCACACGGCTAGAAAATACACAAGTTTAAAAAGGAAAAATACAATTTAAAGTGTTTAAATTCAAAACCCTAATTTTATATTGTACTAAAGCCTTTGTTAAAAAATAAGGCCGACCCTTTTATTTCTTTTATTTCGTTCCTCTACATTGCTCTGTAAAAATGTATGCCTTGCTCGTTCCTCTTTTTCTTTGCTCGAAATTAGGGTTTAGAGAAATTGAATGCGCCGCTTCAATTAATCATTCTAATTTATGGTCTTGCGATGCTTGCTTTGTCGATAATCGTCTCTTCGATTTTGCATATGGCTGCTTCAATTTCGTCGAGTTCGGTTCAAAGAATCTGGTATGTAATTTATGCTTACTTCTTTTCTTGTTAGCTTGCTTGAACTCGATTAATGATTCTAGTTATTTATGTAATCTTCTCTGTTATAGCTTGAACTTGAATGCCCCACTTTTGCCGATTATGTTTAGGGTTTATATACGATTCGAACTCCTGTATTTTCGTTCATATATTATCATTTGAATTCGTCAATTTATTTATCTCGGCCATTCGATTTTGTTTTGATGTTGATGATGATTTCTAACTTGTTCATATCGAGTAATTTCGTTTACTTAATTGACATGGTTATGATTTTGAACTCTCTCAATTCCTTGGTCGTTACGGTTGTGAATTTCAGGCATCTCTGTCTTTGTTCATTTTGACTCCGGTCATTTGTTCATAGCTTCAACTTGATTTCTAATTGACTTCGGCCTTCGTGGTTGAACTTGCTACTGCTTGGTTTTGGCACTTTGTTGACTTCGGTCATAGTGATTTTGTGTTGATATTTTGACTTTGTCTGAAACTCTGTTACTTCTGGCTTCACTGAATCTTCATTGACATGTATACTTGTTATTGCTTGATGCTTTGTTCAACTGTGATATTCTTTTCTGTTCCATAATTTGAAGTCGGTAGTTTTCATTTTTCACCATGCCTTGACTTTGTTAAAATAAAATTGTTGTCTGCATTGAACTTGTACTGTGTCCTCATTTGTACACATATATGTATGTAATGTCTCAGTTGCTTATGGTAGTCTGTTGTACTTGGTTTTGTACTGTCTGCACTTGCTAGTGTACTTCACTTGAACTTGCTACTGTTCGTGGTTGTATCATGTGATGTTCATTCATTATTGTCTCTGGTTTGATGTACTTGTATATGTCTCGGCCATTTGATTCATATATTCATTTGTGTATGCTGCACCATTGTTGTCACTTGTTGCAGTTTAAATTATGATGTGGTTGCTCAGTTTCATTTATTTGTCCACTGGTGCATTATGTTGTACCTGTATCATTTACTGGTTCACTTGATTTCATGGTTCACCACTGAAGCTTTTGTTTCATGACTTCGACATATATGTTGTTGAACTACATGTTAAGGCATGGTGAACATGTATATGTATATGTGATGTTTTGGAGCTGCAGTCTTCTTGAACCTGTTTGCAGCTATTGTTTTCACTTGAGTCTGGGCTTGTTTGGTTGTGCTGCACTGAGTTGTAGCTCATCACTTTTGCACTGTGTATGTATGATGTGTTATTCATGTTTTCAGTTGTGCATTTGTACTTGTCTGGTTCATATAAATGTATACAAGTGTGCTATGAGGTTGCTCCCGACCATTTTATTGCATTTGGATTGATTTTCGAACTGCACCTGAGTTGAATCCAGCTTGTAGCTCGGGTTTGACCTTGTGCTGGTATCGTGACATTATTTTTATTGACTTGAGTTGAACCCGGCTTTTCATTTGGGTTTGACCAACGCTCACCTGTCCCTGTAATTTTATCAAGTGTATATATTGGTGTGCACGGCCTTGTGGCATGTACAGTGATACACTGTGCATGTCACTAGCTGTTCGTGTATGATGAATTCAAATTTAAATGATGACGAACAACCTAAATAACCGAGCCAAATAATATTTTCAAAATTACATTCTATTTTATACTGCAAAAATATTTCCTTTTTAATTTTACCGTGTCGGTATTTATTTTTGCAGATTGCTCAGATGCTGGATTCAATCTGGAATAGAGTTGTAGATAAATTACGAGTGAATGAGCGATTTGTAATGGGGATAACTATGTAATTTATGATGTAATCAAATTTGTATTGTATTTGAAATTTTATATATATTGTGAGAGTTCAAATTTGTACTATTCAAAATTGTAATAAATATATATTTGAATAAAATATCGGTTTGAATTTAAATACTGTGTTATTTATTTTATTTATCAAATATTTATTTAATTAAGTGAAAAATAACTTAGTACATTAACAAATACATTTAAATGAATATATATATATATGTTTATTATAATCAAACAAAAATCATATACTCGCATATTCAACAATCTCCCCCTTTTGATGATAACAAACATATATTTAAGATTTTGAATTTGCTAAATGTATTTGATCATTCAATTTGCTCCCCCTATTTGAATGCTTTCTCTCTACACAAAGCTCCCCCTTTATATATGCATGTAAATAAAAATATGCAAATAAGCCTAGATGCAAATAGAAAATATTCGACCTTTATTTGTCAAAATCTTAACTTTTCTCTCCCCGTTTTGTTATCAGCGAAAGAGTAATAGTGTTAGAAAAATAGAGATAAAGTGATAGACATTAATACAACATTAAAACTCAATCGGATATAAATATTAAATTTCAGTAAAAGATCAAAGAAAAATCAAAAATACTCCGTTAGGCGCGTATTCCACTTTTAGAATGATGGGAATGGTGACATCATATAAAACCATGTAGTTGTGTCTATTTGTGGTATATTTGTATCAGGAATTTAAATATCTACTAAGCATGCATAACCGTTAGGACTTTTAAATGAGATTAGTAGTATTCCAATTTTATTTTAAAAAATAAATTCAAGTATCTTCTAACCACGCATAACCGTGAGGACTTTTAAATGGGATTAGAATCAACTTGTTTATTTAATTAATTAATTTTGATATGCGTCCCATACATGCATAACCATGAGGTCTTTTAAATGAGCATGGAAGCACATATAAAATTCCAAGTAATTCACCCATTCATAACCGTGAGGACTTTTAAATAAGAGTGAATACTTTGGTGTTTTTTTATATATAAAATTACATTCTATTTTATACTGCAAAAATATTTCCTTTTAATTTTACCATGTCAGTATTTATTTTTGCAGATTGCTCAGATACTGGATTCAATCTGGAATAAAGTTGTAGATAAATTACGAGTGAATGACCAATATGTAATGAGGGAAACTATGTAAATTGTGATGTAATCAAATTTGTATTGCATTTGAAATTGTATATATATGGTGTGAGGTCAAATTTGTACTATTCAAAATTGTAATAAATATATATTTGAATAAAATATCAGTTTGAATTTAAGTATTGTGTTATTTATTTTATTCAGCAAATATTTATTTAATTATGTGAAAAATAAAATAGTACATTAACAAATACATTTAAATGAATATATATGTTTAGTATCATTAAACAAAAATCATATACGAGCATATTCAACAATATCCACTAATAGTCCAAGTTGTCTACCTCCTCCGGCGATGTTAAAACAACTAATACTTTGGGAATTCTAATCTATAAATAACCTAAACCGCCTCTAAACTGGAGAGCGAAAAATTGTTTCCATCACAAGATCATGGATTGGATAATTCTTCTCGTATACTTTCGAATGTTAATTAGTACAACAAACAGCTCTACCCTCCTACATCAAAATAGCGCCTCGTCATGTTCCACAATCATTTGTACATACAATAAATGCCTTCAAATCATCAGGGAACACTAAAATAGGTACCATCCAATAACTCCAATATCCAAATAAAAGCATTCTCACATTTCAAGTTCCATTAAAAACTAAATTATTCTTATAGTATCTAGCCAAATCAAGAAAGCTACTTGCATCCGTAGCATTCTTTGACATAATAAAATATCTTTGCTTAATCTTTCTATACTCTGTAATACAATTTACTGAAATCATACATTTCAAACTTTCTTAAGCAAAGATTCTATGATTCGAACCATAATTTGGTAGAAAATATAAAATGGTTTTCACTCTTTACTATTGCAGAAAGTTTTATTTAGCATTCTATCCTTCCAATTCGAACATTGATTAAAATGGTCATTAAATCTTCATATTACTTCTTGTCTCCGTCCCCAAATATTGTACTCCATAGTCAATTTAGTCCTTGTAGGATGTGAAATTCTCTTTACCTAAATCCAATTTAATATTTTTTTCTTTTAAGTTTAAGTGATAACCACAACAATACATTCAAATCGAAACCTTTGATTTTAACATCATTTCCACAAAACTAGTAAGTTTTTAAAACTGCAAAATCCACTGTTACTTTTAAAAAATGTTTTCTTTTGATAAAAATCATGACTTTTTCTTCCATTTAATTTTTACCCCAAAACAGTTCAGCTAAGCTTCAAAAAGTTGACATATTTTCGTATCTTTCTGAATTATTCCTTTCAAAATAAGAAATTTTCACAATAGTGTATTTGAAAAGAAAATGAGATAATTTAATTTATTATTCCTATTTCAAAATGCAACATAAATAATTATAAAAGGCATTTTCAAGCACTGATCATTTCTTATTTATAAAAGAATATCAAAAGCTGGGTTTTACTTCTAAATTTTTCTATCAAAAGTTTCTGTATCAAAAGCAAGGTACACATCAGCGTAAGTGCACCGTTGTGCCTTATAGAAAAACCAAAAGCTTTATAGGAGTTCTTGAAAACATCATTTTATCAAATTATTTAATTCTACTTTTGAAATAAATTTCATTAAGTTTCTCTAATCATTTAATGGAAAATCATGAATCAACTCATTTTCCTTTTAAAATATCAATCATCTACTGTTTTTAAATTTTAGAAAATATTTTCACTGATTTATCACTTAAATTGGGGTAGATAAAAGCAACCTAATTTACACAATGCTAATTACACCTAACAATTCTTTAATCGCATAGGGCTTCCATCCCTCTTCTTCAAAGATGATTAACTAAAATTGACTTCCAATATAGTGTCCAACTCCAATATAAGAACACTCTAGCTATAAATTTAAGTCAAATAGAGTCTTTTCAACTATTACCAATATAAAATTATGACTTCCACTTTAACTGGGGAGATTTGCTCTAAGTTAGTGAAGTCATTTTTTCATGTTCCCATTATGCCTTATTGCATCTCACTTTAATATATTGGCCTAATTATATTAATCTTCTCCACTCATCCCTAAATCCATAATTTACTCGCTACTGGTAGTTGGTACAGGAAACCCTGACTAGCATTTCTTTATGGAGTAAATTATAATAAATGTAAAAGAATTATTTTTCCGCCTCAATTATTATAATCTTAACATTTATTTTAACTCACAATTATATGATTATATAAGGGAAAAGCCAACAACTACCTTATGAGTCAAAATGTATAGGGTGTACTATATATATATATATATATATATATATATATATATATATATGTAGTAAACTACAAATACGCACACACATGCGGTTTAAGCTCGGCTTATCTCCTTGCTTATGGATACGGACAGAACTGTATCAGAATATTCACACCCAAAATCTCAATGGCCTCACCTGAGACGTTTCTAATAGAATTTTTCATTCTCTTTATCCATGATTTGTAATCATTAACAACTTTCCTATAGATAATATTAAACAAGAATAGAGCGTATATGTTTTCCAAGTTCTAATTTTATATATGTAAAAATATTTGAAAACCTTTTCATATATATATATATATATATATATATCTGTATGTATGTGTATATATGTATGTATGTATGTATGTATGTATGAATTTGAAAACCTTTCGAAAAACTTTTTCAAAATATTCGAGTATGCTCTTTCAATACGTACCCAACTCCTACACTGCAACAAAATGGCCCTATTACAACTGTCACAAATAGTCAGTTGTAATAAAGGTTTTTTACAACTCTTTTTATCAAACAGTTGTAGTAAACTTACTTTTAACAACTCTTTTATTTTGTCAGTTGTAATAGATACCTATTACAACCATTCTTTTTCACCGGTTGTAATAATTGCCTATTTTTAACGCCTCCATCTTTTTGCCGGTTGTAATAGATACATATTACAACATTTTTTCCAGTTATAATAGATACATATTTTTAACAACTTATCTTTTTTGTCAGTTGTAATAGATGTCTATTACAACATTTTTTGCCAGTTGTAATAGATGTTTATTACAACCTTTTTTTGCTAGTTGTAATAGATGAATATTTTTAACAACTCTTCTTTTTTGTAGTTGTAATAGGGCCTATTATAACTTTTTTGTTTGCTCGTTGTAATAATCAATTAATAATTATAACTAAATAATAGTACCTAATAATTATAATCAAAAGAAAATTAATAATAAATAACAATTACTATTAAATAATAATACTTGATTCGAAATATGAAATAATTAATATTAATAATTACTATTCAATATAATTAATAATTAATATAACAAATAATAATTGTTAAATAAGTAATAATAAATAAATAAGAGTTGATTTTTTATAATTAAAAATTAACATTAGAAATTAGTAATTCAAAATGATAATTAATATTTAATAATTGATATCAAAAATATAATAATAAAAAATAAATAAACAATAAATATTTAATTAATAATTAAAAATTTATAAATAATAATTACTGTCAAATAATATTGACTGATAATTAATAATAAAATTTTAATAATTAATAATAATTAAATAGCAATAACTAAAAGTTAAAACTCAATATTAAATAATAATAATTAATAACTAAAATGAAATAATAATAATTTATAATTTATATTCAATAATAAATAAATAATGAATAATGAATAATAATTAAACAAATAATAGTTAAAATATAATAATTAATAAGAAATCTTTAGTAATTTAGAAGTAATAATTAAATAATAGTACTTAATAATTATATAATAGTTATAATTAAAAAATAATTCATTAATAATTTTAAATAAATAATAATAGTTAATAATTACCTTTCAATATTAATAATTAGTAATTAATTTAGAGTAAATTTCGATTAAAAAATATAAAATTCTGATTCATTATAAATAAATTTTAGCGCTAAAAATATAAAAAATAATAAGTATGTTAAGAAAAATAATTTAAATAGCAAATATTAATCTTTATACACATATTAAATCTTTTTACTTGTATAAAATAGTAAGGGGTTTTTAGGCTTAAGGAAAAAGTTGGAGAAAAATTTAGTTTCAGGGACAAGAAGTTTGTTTTTTAGGCTGAAGGACAATTTTTAGTGTAAATCACAGAATGATAGTTGTAACTATCATTTCCAGTTTACATTCAAAAGTGTCCTTCAGACTAAAAAGCAAACTTGTTGTCCCTGAGACTAAATTTTTTTGCAACTTCTTCCTTGTGCCTATTTACCTGAAATTTTAGTAAATAACAATCATTTTATCTACTAAAATACATGAAAATTATAATCCTGATAGAAAAGGTATATCTAGCATAAAAAATTGGCTAATATGTTCAAAAATGTTCAAATACGTTAAAATGTTCAACTACATGTATCAAAATGTACAATATTTCAAATTAACCCTTCATATTCATTTAATATTTTCACTTAATAGTTTGCTTTAAAACGTATAATACTTCAAATTGTATTCTAAACAAATTTTGGCTCTAACATCTAAAATATTGATTCCAAACTTTAAAATTTCTCTAAAATTTCGGTCCAACCTCCAAAATTTTGGCTCCAACTTTTGGCTTCGAACTCTATAATTAAAGCCGTCAATGTGGTACCTATTTTTTATTTATTTATCTACTTACGTTCTTTATTCAGAACTGCTTTCCACTTAAACCTTCAATATTCAAATAAACAAATCCTCTACATGAATCTCAAAATCATAGAAAAAGAGACCTACTGCTAAGATGCGAAGTCGCTCAATAAAGTCGTTGTACGAATTTTTCGTCAACTGTTTCTTGTCCAAAATTGTCAAAGCAAAATTCTGGTGTTGTGCTTTATTCAATCAGTGAGAGGGACCAAGGCTTCGATGTTGTTTCAAGTTGCATGAAACTTAAATCTACTTTTGAGTAGGCTTTGGGTTAACATGGATGTCGCCATTGGTCTCTTGGAGGATATTTTGTAGAATTTAGTGCGGTGTTCTAGTTAAAAATCAATGGTGAACAAACTGATAGTGAGGTGGAGAGTGTGTTTCAAAACGAAGAACAGAATGTTGTTTCTACAAACAAAAGTGTTGAAAAAATAGTCGGGGAAGTGTTGTAGACGCTATGTTCGACAAAATGTTTCTTTGATCAAACGGGTCTGCTTCAACTTCTAACCATATAGGTCCACTCTGCCAAGATCCATCAGTATGCATTGTGGCTCAACCTTTGCTGGCCAAGGCACTTGCTGACCCTGTCATCGAGACTATATCCTTTGCAAATGAATCAAAATAAATTGTAATATTTTGCAACCTCGAGTAAGTTTTCACTATTGGAAGAATTGGTTGATTAAGAGGCAATTAATTTTGAAATGCTGCTATGAGATGCTTGTAGATGAATGTGAAGCCTATTGATGCTTCCCGGTGTTACTCCTTCCTGATGTTTTTTATTATTATTTTCTCCAATCTAGCAGAAGGATGATATTGCTAACATACTTGCTTGGGTTGAGATGAAAAAATGGATTCGTGTGTCTGGTGATGCTTGATCTACTGTGTGGTGTAGTTAATGATGTGCAGTTTGCTAATGATCAATGTCAAGCCTGATGTTTGTGTTGTAAGTGGAGATGGATGTGTCTGAGTTGCGCCAAAGTTTGATGTTGATTAAGTTTGTGATAATTATATGTATCTCTATAGTTATATATATTGCCATGGTTGTTGCTTGATTTGATCGGATAATTTAATCTTGATGTTGTTGGAGAAAGCATGTTATATTAAATTGATGCTGTGATCAGATAACTTTCTATTTGATGTAAATAGATCTACATAGACTTAGGAAGAGAACTATTACAACCGCCCGATAATATTGCAACTGCCATGAGTAGTAGCAATAAACTTTACCACAACTATTAAAAGCAGTTGCGATAGACTTTACTACAACTGTCAAAAGCAATTGTTAATTTTTTTACAACTGCTCCCACAACTGTTGGCGACCATTGTAAAAAACTCCAACTCTATAACAACTTCGGATATAACGACTGGCAGAAGCCGTTGTAATAGATCAACTACAACTATTTTTGGCAGTTGTGAAAGGGTATTTTTGTTGTAGTGAAGGAATCTTAGACTTCACTCTAATACCAAATCTAACAAACCGCACCTCTGAACGCACTGACCCAAAGCCTAGCGTAACTTTCGGACTCGTGTTTCACCAAGAAATGCGAGCTCTCGGTTTTCTTAAAAACATTTTACATGATTCGGTGATGGAGATAAGAATCTAAACATTCTACACTTTTAGATCTCATAGCAGATGAAAACAAAGTATAAGTATCAAAAATAGACATTTCAGAAAAATAGCCTTCAAAAACACATAGTTCATATACAGCGTTTCCAAAGTACAACATGAAGTTTGAATTTAATACAATAAATAGCTACATGGGAAACAACAAAGAATAAGGAACTCTAGCACATAGCTTCTTTTCCACATATTATGTCTTGTCCAAAATCAATTGTTGTCCTGTCTTCGTACGATGGGGGAAAATGAAAGAAGGGGGTTACATAAAATTTTGGTGAGTGAGTTGTATTGCTAATACATGATGATCACATGCAATTGACTTCATTTATAATCTATGTGACCTAGGGTATCCTACTTGTATTATTTATTAGAGTTGGTCATATTAACCTAAGGAATATGATTTTAAATACATCCGCAGCCAAACATCGTGTGGAGTTTTATTCTTAAGGGTCAAAAAACTAAACGAACCACTAATCTACTACAGATCGAATACCTTATCAATAATGGATCAGACAATTGATCAATAATGGATCATACAAATAACCTCTGGGACTGCTCCTAAAATAAGATCACATAAAATATCACCTTTGGGACTGCATTACACAAACTACAACATATCATACTAACACATTGAGAGGATCCTGCAATATTGACTTGCGTCAAAGATGACTTAGGATCCACTGAAGCATCCTTTTCTAAAACCCAATGGCAATGCCACTTATGCACCGCATTGGGAATCCACTAACAATGTCACATCCTATTTGCCATATGCACCGAGGAACCTCCCATTAGTGTCAGACCATGAACCGCACCAGGATTCCAACAACAATGTCAGGCGTACACTAAGTAGTCTTCTGTTAGTGCATGTGTGCTTAGAACACCCTTGTGAACAAACCGCCTTACACTGAATATCAAATTCGCTGGATAAATAGTGTATAGACATAATTGCCCACATAGAGTTCCACTTAGTCTCATATTATCCGAAAGTTAAAAATTAGGGAACAAACTTCTCTTACTTATATATAGACACACACACATTAATATATATACAAAATTTGGGCCATAGACCAAGGTCCAAATCGCAAATGGAATTCATTAACAGGTAAACCACCAGCTCTTACAGTGGTCGACCGCGTGTTGTCGACTAGATACAGTATGTCTGTCAATTGGTCGGGTTTGACTGTTGTTTTTCTAAAGAAACAAGGTGATTGAATAGAAATAGGTTGATTTAAGGAGAAATAGAGTTTAAGCTACTTGGTAGGGTTACAGGGTAAAGAACGAATGAGTATCTCCATATTCATAAATGCCAGAAAAAAGTTTGACGGTTAGATTTAATTTAAAAAAATCCAAGTCGTTCGGCCTAGGTTAACCTAGTTGGCTGACGCTCATCAGTCGGCTGGTTGATGTGGGGCGGTCGACTGCAGGGGTATATTTATCCTAATTCGGCTATTGATCAGTTAATGTTACATAAATTAACATTAAATTTTCTTTTATATGTTTTAATTATATTCGATTTCAAATCTTTAAATTTTAATAACAGTTTCGTATGAACTCCGAATATAAAACTTTATATATGAAAATTATCGTAAATATATCCATGGACTCAAGGACGAAAGTTTTATAGCCAAATGCTGATGTTTATTCATATTTCACTTTTATCCTTGTTGCTAATAAATTAATTTCCTTAAATAATTTTTTGGTTAATTTTTGCGAGTGTTACAATATCTCATATCTGCTGGTCTACATTCAGTATGATTCAGTTTTGTCATTGTCACATGCCTATGCATTATATAGTATGAGCAATAGAACAAGAAAATGCACTATAAACATATTTAAGAAGCCTTTTATAAAAATATGAACAAACTTAAAAAAAAGGCGTGTTGATGATTATCTTACAAATTATACAAATATAGTTTATACAAAATAAAATAAAAATGTTGTATTAAAATTAAAAATAGTGTGGCGTTTCTTAAATTGTAGAACTGAAACTTCCTAACAAAACTACCTTTGTAACATTTAAGGAAAGGTATAGCTATTCGTGAACTAAGTATTCGAAGTTCATAATACTTTGAAGTATAAAATTTCTTGCCATATACATCTAAATTATTTTACTGATATCAATTTATTATATGGTATATATTTAAACCAAAAAAGACACAAACACCTAAGAGATTCTATAGAGAATAAGAAGTGAAGAAAGTTAAATTAAAAAGAGTAAGAAAAGAGCACACAATATTTTATAGTGGTTCGACTAATCTTGGCCTACATCCACTTAACTTTTTTGATTGTTTATAAAGTTTTTTACACTTCTGTTCTTATGGATTGAAATAAATCCGTGGGTGATTACAAGATATTAGAATAAGAAAGCAATAGAGCTAAAACGATCAATAAAATGAGCCCTACCCTCTTATTTATAGCTGGAGGAAACCTAAAATCCTTTCCCATAATCTCCACATAGTTTTCCACGCCACAGACCACTCCTCAAGGAAATTAGGTGGATACCTCATCAATAATCACAAATTGGTGCCTATCATAGGCTTGAATCCATATATTCTACATATTGATGACTTTGAACTTCTTATCCTGACTCGATTAATGTTTAGCTTTGTAATTCCAAACTTGTTTGCTGAGTCCAAATGATGGATTGGTGGAAGAACAGAGTTGTTGATTCAAATGCTCGAGGAAATCGGTAGAGAACTTCATGGGAACAGTGAAATGGAACTTGAAATGGGCCCTTAGCATCATTACTTGTAAGTAACAGGAGCAGGAGCAAGACTGGATGAAGAATCACGGATTGATACCAATCCAAGTGGTTGGATCGGTATCGATCCACCATTTTAGTGGATTTTGGCTCCTTACCCTTGCAATAGCTCGATCATCATTTTATGGCTCTATTCGCTCTTGGTTTTTGGACTCTAGAGCTATCTCTTTAGCCTGCCTGCCCTGATAACTCCCAATTTCAATTTGCCAGTCTATCTGAATATTGCCTAGTCAAAAGACTAGATAATATTTTTCTCCCAAAGCACGCCTTGCGAATGAAAGGTGTTCTTTGCTTAAGAACAAATGCCGAGGCTGGTGGAACTTTTAGTCTGAATCTTCTGGTTATTAGCTAATCAAGCTATTGTGAATTATCTTGTTCCTTTGGAATTACATGTAAATCGAAGGTCATTCCGGACCTCGATTGCTATAATTTGAGCCCTTGATTGAGTGTTAGCCATAGATAATGATTCTGTATTCTCTAGAAATCAGTAAGCCATGGGCTATACCACTGATCAGGGTCAGCTCGTGTTCATCCGGAGTTAGTCTCTTTAGACTGTTAGTGAAATCCAAGACCTTTCCTGGCCGATAACTGAATTCTGATCTTTCTGGATCGTCAATGAGTTCTTAGCCTCTCCAGCCCGACAATCAAACCCAAAATCTCTTAGAATCATTAATCAAATTTATGTCCATTTAACGGCGATAGTTAAATCCATGGTCTCTTCGGACTGTTAATCAAATCAATGGTCGTTTGTGGCCGATAAACAAATCCATGGTCTCTCCAGACCGTTGATAAGCCCCATCTGCTTGCTCTTCCGTGATGGGATTCAATGACAAGACAACCTATCCACTCATGCTTCGGTAAGGTGACTTACTACTTGCGCTTCGGTATCTGCTCTCTGGTTGGGACTTGAAGCGATCAATATCGTAATAGTCCATCTGTTCACAATCCAATGGGGGGACTTGCATGTTGTACTTCGGTCCCATCTCTTCGGACAGGGCTTAACGTGATCAATATTAGTCATCACATTCAATATTATTTTTCCAAAATCCAAATACTCAAATCGAATCAAAGAATACCAGTAGAAATCCTAATATTCATCCCAGAAATTCGGCTCAGAGCATGCCTAAAGACCAATCTAGTTCTCCACACATGTAAGCAGTTCGAGGTTATTATCGTCCTAATTAGTTATCACGATCGTCTGATTTAGAGAGCACCTGGGGACCATTTGAAATTTCGTATACACGGTCTTTATTGCATAATACGAAAAGTAAAATGCAGTAAAAGAAACCAAAAGGTAAACTGTAGGAATTGAAATCGACCCCCATTCATCCCGATCATGTGATGACTATCCTCAACTCAATCTAAAGCCCTTTTTCATTCATAGGAGTGATGGCTGCTCTTACTCCACCACTACAGCTCGACTTTTCACATACTACTGTAATTGGTTGTTTCTGACCCGTTCCTCGATCAGATTGCGCAAATGTCTACAATCATTTATGTAATGCACGTCTAGCTTATGGAATAGGAAAAAATATTGGAAACATCCTTTCATTGTCTGTGGGCTTTCTCTTTGCCGGTTTCCAATAGGGACCTGACCTTTTGTATCTAGGTAAACCTGCTCTGGGGTTTCATTCAAATCCATATAAGAAGAGAATTTCAGCTCTCTTATATGTCATTTAGATCCTTCAAAGCCATCATCCATCTTTCGTTTGCCTTTATCTTTACTGGATCCTGATTCGGATGGTCCACTGTTATTTGCGACATTAATTTCTTCCATTTTATTTTCAACGTCCCCCTGATGCAGTACCTCTCGACCTTAAGATAAAATTATGATAGATAAATTGGTAGATCTTGTTTCAAATGATAGAGTTAGGGGTATGCCCTAGGGGTAATTATGTAATTTTTTAAGTATATCTAACTTGTTGAACAACCTTGTTCATAATAAAAGTGTTTCTTTCTATTATATATTTGATATAACGTGGTTATATTAATTAATTAATTTAATTAAAAGTATATTTAATAAAAAAAATCCATAAATGGCATATTTTCTGATAGTAGTTACAAAATGTTGTAACCGCGAGTAATTATCACAATAAAACAAATACTATTTTAAATGTTCCTAGTCAAGATGGATCGAGACTGGATATTGATGTATCCATTGAGTCTAGAGTATGTAACGCTCTTCAAATGTTAGGCAATGTATTACTCATGACTGTTGTAGGCACTTAGAGGTTATATACTGATAGATATTGGATAACTACAGAACGACTCACTCGATAGTTTTTTGTTGGTTAATATAACCAAAGTCAAGTAGAAAATATCGATGTGACCGATTTACATAGTTCTCTCAACTTGAGAATGCTGTGGATCTTCAATATGAAAGCTTTGCTTTGATTATAGTCAAATCATGGCATGGTGTTTCATAAAGGGACTATAGTTGGGTCGAGTGGAAATATTGGAAGTGAAGAATTATTCAAGAGAGGATTCATCTCCTCAGTTATATGGGATTAGTATTATGGTCAACTAAAGTCAATCCAAAGTCAAAGTCTCTAGCCAGAGCATTTCGGTTAATAATAATAGTTATTATTGAACCAAGGACTTTGTCTTTGGACAATAAAGTTGAATGCGGATGATATTAGAGTTTTGGCCATTACCAAATTCCATAAATCCAAAGTGACATGATTTTGACAAAGATAATTGATGTAAATAATTGTCACTATTAGATACCGCTTATAATAAGTAAAATTGGATTTTACCAAAATATGTGTAAGCGATGAATTCAGCAAAAATGTCACACCACTTGTTAAGTGACGTGTGAACATTAATATTCAAATATTTTAATATTAATCGCTGACCGAATTTACACCTTTGAGTCACACAACCGTAATGATGAATTCACTGAAAACGATATTATTTAATTAATTTATAAAATGTTATAAATCGATTAAATTAATTGGTATTCGAGAAATATTAATTATTATTTATTTGAAGTTTGGAAGTTTTTTGTAATTATTTTAATGCATTTATAAAAGTCATATTTACACACATTGATATACGATATTGATGTAACTTAAAGATAATTGCATAAAATGATATATGAAAATTTTATGTCATTCGATGACATGATTTATGAAAATTTTATGTCACTTGATGACATGATTTGTGGGAATTTTATGTCATTTGATGGCATACTATAAAGAAAGGATTGGAGAGAGAGAGAAACAATCAAGGGAAATAATTAGGGATTTTTAATTAAAGATAGGAAAAGTTTCATCCTTTTAAATAAAATATATTCTCTAATTCATTCTGTATGTACAATTTATTCTTTCTTATTAAGTCTGTTTCTTTCTCTCCTCCTAACTTTTCATCGCAAAAACAAAAAATTAAAATTTTCAAAATTCTTTCAACTCCATGTGAAAACATAAAAATGCTGGAGATTGCAAAACCAATAACACAACAGAATCAAAAGCTAACTGACAAGACTACTGTAACAACCTGCATATTTACCGATTTTATATTTAAATATTTTATTTAAATATTTTATCGTTAGTCGGATTTTAGTCCGAAAAGCTACTTTTTGCATACGTTCGAATTAGGACTCGGGACCACTCCCATTGAGTTTAAAATGCCGTTTGCGACCTTTTTGAGTATAAGCTTCGATATGTTTGGAGAAAGTTGATTTTTGCTACTTTTCACTTTGGGTTTGGTTTGGGCTCAGCCCTATGTTAACTTATGCTCAAATCTGAGCCACTCTTCCCCACTCACCCTTATTCTCTTCTCATTTCAGTTTTTAGAGTATTAATGGTGGGAGAGATAGGAAATTAAAACTCCAAAACCCTAGTTCCTCTTGCAAATCAAATTCCTAGCTCCAAACTCAAGAAGAACCCATTGGTAAGCTTCTCTCCTTCTTCTCCAACTTATTCTCTTACCAATTTTGAGAAATTCCTAAACCTAATTTCGGGAATGTTCTTGTTTTGAGCTTAGATTCAAGCTCAATTGGGTTGTGTTGAAGAGAGGTTGATTCTCCATTTGCTTTCAAGCTTCTTCTTGTTCGATTTTGTGAAAAGGTGAGATTTTCAATCTCACATCTAAGTCTATGAATTATCTTTGATTGTTAGGTATGAATTCCTAACACTTATTCTTGTGTAATTGCTTTGGATTTGGATTGCTTTTGAGAATAATCCAATTTTAGTGTTTGAAAGCCATATCCTTAAAAATCATAGCTTTGAGGATCAAATGTGTTTTTGGTGATGCATCGAGGAGCTTATAGGGCCGGGTAGTCGATTGGCATAATCCCCTAGCGCCGTTGCTCGAGAAAATGCAATTTGGTCAAGATTGAACCTCATTTGTAATAGGCAGGGAAGAGGCTGGAAACAGGTTCGGCCGACCGACCCCCCTGGTCCGGTCGACCGACCTGCTTCCAAGTGCATATGCACTTTCTGTTTAAGGCTCGGTCGACCGAGTACAGTGAAGCCGGTCGACCAACCTGCTGTCCCGAGAAGTTTTCTAAACAGGGTCCGGTCGACCGAGCTATGTATGTCGGCCGACCGACCTGATGATTTTTGCCTGCTTTGCCTTGTTGCTTAAATTTCCAACTTAAATCGATTCGTGTTGTTTCCTATTTATTGTTATCAATTATTATGACTTTGATGACTCCTTTTTAGGGATTTTCTTGAGTATCCATTTTGATGGATTTCTTTATCGGTTTCGTTGGATTTTTATTCACATCTTCGTATGTGAATTTTAGTGATTGATTGTTTCTACAATCTTCTTTGTGTTTTGTCACTTTAAAAATATAAAGGTTTTCTATACTAGTAGTAAATATCAAAACTCTTTCCTCAAACGATTTCAATACTATTTTAATACCAAATTTGTTTATAAACCGTTTTCCAATCTATTAGTATATACAAACCTTTACCTCACTCGTACGAGAAATCTAATTAAACGGCTTAGTAAAATGAGTGGTATGAAACGCTTGCGTTCACTTTGTCGGTTAATTTTTGGACTTGTTCGATTGAATCTCTTGTGACAATTTTATAGTGGAGATCTACAGTTTGTTCGTAAATATTTAAGTTAAGCAAGTGGTTATGGGACATGAAGCTAAACTCATATATTTACTAGCTTAGTGTAATTGACACTTCTCGATGATCATGACGATCATTTTTGTGATTTAGACTAGCAATGTGCGATGTCTCTTTGACTGCGCGGGAGACTAAACCCCGTTTTGTGGAGTTTCGACTCAAATTTGGTGGGGTAGCAATCCACGGTCTTCGGACCATTCGTGTGTCAGGTCTTCGGACCATTCGTGTGTCAAATTAATGGCTAGCTACCATGAGATAGCTTCTCGTTCGTGTGTTACAGCTGTTGGTGAGTTTTCATGCTCCCGTTCATGTGATAGGCCTCCCCTCCTTATTTTGTGTGATTTCTGGATTTCGTGTGTCGAATTCTAGAATTTTCTTCTTCACCTATTTTTGTGATTTCTATTGATATGATTTATCAATTCTTGTGCATAGGTGAATTTGTGTGTCATTGACTGGATTTCTTGAGATGATTTCTAGAATTTATACTTCACCAATTTTTGTAGTTTCCATTGATAAGTTTTATCAATATTTGTGTATTGGTGAATTTGTGTGTCATGGACTTTTGTGATTGACATTGATATAATCGTCAATATTTGTGGTTTGATGAACGAAATATGGAGTATGACATTTCCTTTGATTCTTGTGTAGATTTTGTGACATTGAATAATCCCTTGATGATTTTCAACTGCTTATATATCACAGCTTGGCATTGTGATCATTATGTGTTTAGTCATATCTCTTATTCTATATCGTTTCATCTGATATTTATAGTTAGACTGATCCGTTTATTATTTTCTTATTAAATAATACTCGGGTCAGACCGAGATGTTGCAGGTCCTTCTGCTTGACTTCTCCCCTGGGATTCATTTCTCTGACTTTTGGCAAACTACTTAGATTAGTAGTTTATTTTGTTGTATACATTTGAGACGTAGACCCCATAATGTGTACTTATTCTTTTGTGTAGTTCGTGAAACTATTCTTTTGTGATATTGTGGATCTTTTTAGACCACTACTCTGATGTACACTTTTATGTGTAATATTCATATCTATTTCCTCCTTTGTGATATGAATTGTCTGTGACTGATTTGTGTTATGTTTATTTCTATATTTGTCTTCGAAGATATTATAGCCACTGTGTAGTAGCTTTGAGTTTGTGTCGGCATGTCGGATTTCCACTTGAAAAGAATTGCATGTTATACTATCTGACATATCGATGCTCGCACAAAGCAATTACACGGATGGTCGCTCCTCAACAGCCTTATTCTCCGTGCTAGTTGACAGCATTACACCGTAGTGTTCTTGGCTAGCGTGGGTATAGAGGTGGGGCGTCACAGCTTGGTATCAGAGCCAAACTTCGGAACAATATGGAATATTATAACAAGGATCATCGTCCTAAGTCCATCTTAGGAGTCGTGCTTTAGGATTCAATTCGAGTCTTTGTACCGATTCATCCTATTTTCCTTATGATTCCTTGTTTATCTATCAAGATTGCTTGATATTCAATTTGGTGAATAACCTTTTTCTTCTTCTTCTTTCTTTCTAAAGGAAGAGAAATGTCTAGACCAGGCCGCCCTAGAGCTGTGCCATCTAGCACTCCACCCCAGGATGGAGTTTTTATGACTGCTCAACAGCTTCTTGATTTAGTGACAAATGCTCAAGCAGCTGGAGCTAACCAGGAACCTACTCGCCCAAAGTCGGGATTTGCACGCTTATGTAGCGATTACACTAATTTGGGTGGGGAGCCATTCAAAGGTTCCAAAACTGTTATCGAGGTACAGGCTTGGCTAAGGTCATGCGATCGAATCTTTTCTCGCATGAATCTTATTGACCTTCACCGAGTTCAGGTGGCCTCAAGTATGCTCCGAGAAAGAGCATTGGACTGGTACGAGCTTCTTATTTCTGAAATTAATGAAGCGGATCTCACCTGGGAGAAATTTCGGGAACGCTTCGAGTTGAAATTTGTACCGGAAGCAGAGAAAGTGACATTGGCCCGACGATTTATAGACCTTGTTCAAGGTGAGTCCTCCGTGACTGATTACGTCGCCTCCTTTGAGTCGCTTTCCAAATATGGGGTTGAATACATCAACACCCCTTTAAAGAAGAACCAGAGGTTCGTCATGGCTTAAACAAAAGTCTCAAGAAGCCATTGCTTCTAAAATTAGAAGTTTCTTTCGACCAACTCGTTGATATCGCTCTTCGTCTTGAAGAGGCGGATAGGGAGAATGATGTTGAAGTGGTGGGTTCCAAACCAAACTTCAACAACAAGAAAAGGCCAAGCAAATTCAAAGGCCCTTATCCCAATAAGGAAGGGAGGCAAGCAACTCCTGCTGAAAAGATCTTTTCCTCTACTCAAGGGAAATGCTATAATTGTGGTTCGAAAGACCATTTTGCGAACAAGTGTTCAAAGCCTCGTACTTGTCGCTATTGCAAGAGCCCGGACCATTTTATGCATGTGTGTCCCAAACTTCAAAATAGGAAGGAGGGAAAGCTTAATGTTGCTCAAGCCCCTGGCAACACATCTCGTGGCCAAGGTATTTCTCATTCTATTCTGGATGGAATTATTTTATTTCGTGATCATCCTATTCGAGTTCTTTTTGATACGGGTGCGTTCCATTCTTTTATATCAAAAGAGCTTGTTGATACTTTTTCCTTGGATGTTTTATGTTTAATGACTTCTTTGAGAATTGCGAATCCGGTTGGTGGATCCGCAACGATCAGTTTATTGTGTAAAGATGTCGAGATTATTTTGTGTGATTTTTCTTTCCTAGCCGATTTGCATGTCATGCGTTATTTAGGCTTTGGAATGATTTTGGGGACGGATTGGCTTAACCGTTATGAAGCCCATATCCTATGTCCTGAGCGGACTATTCATCTTCGACATCCTCAATCTATTAAGCAGATTTCTATTAATCTTAAAGATTCAGATTCCAGCTTGGTTGCATCTTTGTATTCTTTAAATCCTCGTGATGACGATGATGATGATGAGGGTGATATTATTTCTCTTATTCACGTCGTTTGTGAATTTTCCGACATATTTGAGCCCGTTTTAGGATTACCACCTAAGCGAGCAATTGAGTTCAGAATTAATCTTATTCCTGGAGCTCAACCTATCACTCGTCCTCCGTATCGTATGTCCAATAAAGAAAACGAGGAGATGCGTAAACAATTATCCGAATTGGAGACGAAGCAATTTATTCGCTCTAGTTCCTCGCCTTGGGGAGCTTCGGCTATTTTCGTGATGAAATCTGATGGTACACTTAGGCTTTGCGTTGACTACCACAAGCTTAATGATCTTACTATCAAAAATAAATATCCTTTACCTCGGATTGATGATTTATTTGACCAACTTAGTGGTGCTAGAGTCTTTTCACAATTGGACTTGGCTACCGGTTTTTATCAGCTTCGTATTGCAGAGGATAGCATTCCTTTGACATCGTTCCGTACTCGGTATGGATCTTATGAATGGCTTGTTATGCCATTTCGTTTGACGAATGCTCCGGCGTATTTCGTTGACCTTATGAATCGGGTTTTCAAAGATTTTCTCGACCGATTTGTTCTCATCTTTATCGATGATATTCTTGTGTATTCTAAAACCGAGGAGGAGCATGAAAAACATCTTCGGATTGTGTTGGAAACTCTTAGGAGTAATCAATTAAAGGCGAAATTTTCTAAATGCCATTTTTGGCAGTCTCGGGTAAAGTTCCTTGGTCACATTATTTCCGAATCTGGAATTTCCGTGGATCCTTCAAAGATTGAAGCGATTCAAGATTGGAAGAGACCGGAGAGTGTAACAGAGATTCGTAGTTTTCTTGGATTGGCGGGCTATTACCGTCGTTTTATCAAAGACTTTTCTAAGATTGCCGTACCTCTCACTAGCTTGACTAAGAAAGATGTTAAATACATTTGGTCGGACAAATGTGAAGCTTCTTTTCAGAAATTAAAAGAACTCCTTTCTGATGCTCCTATTCTTGTTATTCCCGTGGGGAATCAAGATTTCGTTGTTTATACCGATGCTAGTCGCGTTGGTTTGGGTGCCGTTCTTATGCAAAGAGAACGTGTTATTGCTTATGCTTCTAGGCAATTAAAGCATGCTGAGACTAGATATGCCACTCATGATTTAGAGCTCGCGGCTATTGTTTTTGCTCTTCGGATTTGGCGTCATTGTCTTTTAGGAGAGAAATTTGTTCTTTATACCGATCATAAGTCCTTGAAGTATTTATTCTCTCAAAAGGAACTTAATTTGCGTCAACAGCGTTGGCTCGAGTTCCTTGCGCCTTATGATATTGATATTCTTTATACACCCGGTAAGGGTAATCGTATCGCCGATGCTTTTAGCTGTAAACAACAAGCTGTTGTTTCTATGATGATATCCGAATGGAACGATCTCGATATCTTATCCACTTGTGAGATTCGAGACCGCGTATCCGATTTATGCTCATCATTTGTTTTATGTAGCCTTGAGGCTCATCCTTCTCTTTTAGACCGCATTCTTGAAGCTCAGAGGCTAGATCTCGGAATGGCTCTTCTTGGCCAAAATATTAGGGATAAAATTGATATTGAAGGTTTGAAAGACTTTGATATCGATTCTCGTGGCGGCATTCGAAGATTTGGTAGACTTATCGTACCAAATATTAGTGATCTTCGTAAAGATATTTTAGAAGATTCTCATCGCTCTAAATTTACCATCCATCCCGGAAGTAGTAAAATGTACGCGGATATGAAGCGACTTTATTATTGGGAGGGAATGAAACTTGACATCGCTAACTTCATTAAGCGTTGCATGACTTGCCAACTCGTTAAGACCGAGCATCAAAGGCCCGGTGGGTTATTGCAGCCTTTAGAAATTCCAATTTGGAAGTGGGACAGTATTTCCATGGATTTTATAGATGGCCTTCCCCGTTCTCGTTCGGGTCATGATAGCTTATGGGTGATTGTAGATAGACTTACTAAATCCGCCCATTTTATTCCCGTTCGGTCTAACCGAACCGTTCCTCTTTTGGCCAAGCTCTTTATCAAAGAAATTGTTAAATTTCATGGAGTTCCTACTTCTATTGTTAGTGATCGTGATCCATTGTTTACTAGTGGATTTTGGAAGAGTCTTCAAAAAGCTTTGGGAACGAAGCTTAATTTTAGCACCGCTTATCATCCTCAGTCCGATGGACAAACCGAGCGTGTGAATCAAACTCTTGAAGATCTTCTTCGTGCGTGTGTTCTTGATTTTGGTGGAAGTTGGGAAGATCATATTTCACTTGTTGAATTTTCCTATAATAATAGCTTCCAATCTAGTATTGGTATGGCACCTTTTGAGGCACTCTATGGTAGGACATGCCAATCTCCTTCTTGTTGGCTTGAGGCCGCTGAGAAGCTGGTTTTAGGTCCAGATTTTATTCGTGATTCCACAGAAAAGATTGATCTTATTCGTCATAGGATGAAAGAAGCCCAGAGTAGACAAAAATCCTATGCCGATAACCAGAGAAGGAAGTTAGAATTTTCTGTGGGAGATCTTGTGTTCATTCGTGTTTCACCTATGAAGGGTGTTGTACGTTTCAGTCGATCGGGAAAATTGGCGCCTCGATATATTGGGCCATTTCCTATCACCGAACGTATTGGTTCATGGCTTATCGCCTTTTATTACCGGCTCAATTTTCTGCTATTCATGACGTGTTTCATGTTTCTCAACTTCGGAAGTGCCTTCGAGATTCCGATTCTGTTCTTGAGCCCGGTGTTGTGGAAGACATTGAAGTTTCGCCTAATTTAACTTATGAGCAACATCCTATTCGTATCATTGCTTCGGAAGTCAAACGACTTCGAAATAAAGATGTTCCGCTTGTTAAAGTTCAATGGTCTTCAAATCCTAAGGATTGTTCTTGGGAATCTAGAGAGTTCATCGAGCGAACACAACCAGACTTACTTTCCCGTGCTCTTTAAGGTGAACTTCTTATTTCAAATTTCTTTTGCGTTGAATATGCTTTTAAGGTTGTTACTATATATGTTCTTCTTAAATATTGCGAGGACGCAATTTCTTTAAGGAGGGGAGTCTGTAACAACCCGCATATTTACCGATTTTATATTTAAATATTTTATCGTTAGTCGAATTTTAGTCCGAAAAGCTACTTTTTGCATACGTTCGAATTAGGACTCGGGACCACTCCCATTGAGTTTAAAATGCCGTTTGCGACCTTTTTGAGTATAAGCTTCGATATGTTTGGAGAAAGTTGATTTTTGCTACTTTTCACTTTGGGTTTGGTTTGGGCTCAGCCCTATGTTAACTTATGCTCAAATCTGAGCCACTCTTCCCCACTCACCCTTATTCTCTTCTCATTTCAGTTTTTAGAGTATTAATGGTGGGAGAGATAGGAAATTAAAACTCCAAAACCCTAGTTCCTCTTGCAAATCAAATTCCTAGCTCCAAACTCAAGAAGAACCCATTGGTAAGCTTCTCTCCTTCTTCTCCAACTTATTCTCTAACCAATTTTGAGAAATTCCTAAACCTAATTTCGGGAATGTTCTTGTTTTGAGCTTAGATTCAAGCTCAATTGGGTTGTGTTGAAGAGAGGTTGATTCTCCATTTGCTTTCAAGCTTCTTCTTGTTCGATTTTGTGAAAAGGTGAGATTTTCAATCTCACATCTAAGTCTATGAATTATCTTTGATTGTTAGGTATGAATTCCTAACACTTATTCTTGTGTAATTGCTTTGGATTTGGATTGCTTTTGAGAATAATCCAATTTTAGTGTTTGAAAGCCATATCCTTAAAAATCATAGCTTTGAGGATCAAATGTGTTTTTGGTGATGCATCGAGGAGCTTATAGGGCCGGGTAGTCGATTGGCATAATCCCCTAGCGCCGTTGCTCGAGAAAATGCAATTTGGTCAAGATTGAACCTCATTTGTAATAGGCAGGGAAGAGGCTGGAAACAGGTTCGGCCGACCGACCCCCCTGGTCCGGTCGACCGACCTGCTTCCAAGTGCATATGCACTTTCTGTTTAAGGCTCGGTCGACCGAGTACAGTGAAGCCGGTCGACCGACCTGCTGTCCCGAGAAGTTTTCTAAACAGGGTCCGGTCGACCGAGCTATGTATGTCGGCCGACCGACCTGATGATTTTTGCCTGCTTTGCCTTGTTGCTTAAATTTCCAACTTAAATCGATTCGTGTTGTTTCCTATTTATTGTTATCAATTATTATGACTTTGATGACTCCTTTTTAGGGATTTTCTTGAGTATCCATTTTGATGGATTTCTTTATCGGTTTCGTTGGATTTTTATTCACATCTTCGTATGTGAATTTTAGTGATTGATTGTTTCTACAATCTTCTTTGTGTTTTGTCACTTTAAAAATATAAAGGTTTTCTATACTAGTAGTAAATATCAAAACTCTTTCCTCAAACGATTTCAATACTATTTTAATACCAAATTTGTTTATAAACCGTTTTCCAATCTATTAGTATATACAAACCTTTACCTCACTCGTACGAGAAATCTAATTAAACGGCTTAGTAAAATGAGTGGTATGAAACGCTTGCGTTCACTTTGTCGGTTAATTCTTGGACTTGTTCGATTGAATCTCTTGTGACAATTTTATAGTGGAGATCTACAGTTTGTTCGTAAATATTTAAGTTAAGCAAGTGGTTATGGGACATGAAGCTAAACTCATATATTTACTAGCTTAGTGTAATTGACACTTCTCGATGATCATGACGATCATTTTTGTGATTTAGACTAGCAATGTGCGATGTCTCTTTGACTGCGCGGGAGACTAAACCCCGTTTTGTGGAGTTTCGACTCAAATTTGGTGGGGTAGCAACCCACGGTCTTCGGACCATTCGTGTGTCAGGTCTTCGGACCATTCGTGTGTCAAATTAATGGCTAGCTACCATGAGATAGCTTCTCGTTCGTGTGTTACAGCTGTTGGTGAGTTTTCATGCTCCCGTTCATGTGATAGGCCTCCCCTCCTTATTTTGTGTGATTTCTGGATTTCGTGTGTCGAATTCTGGAATTTTCTTCTTCACCTATTTTTGTGATTTCTATTGATATGATTTATCAATTCTTGTGCATAGGTGAATTTGTGTGTCATTGACTGGATTTCTTGAGATGATTTCTAGAATTTATACTTCACCAATTTTCGTGGTTTCCATTGATAAGTTTTATCAATATTTGTGTATTGGTGAATTTGTGTGTCATGGACTTTTGTGATTGACATTGATATAATCGTCAATATTTGTGGTTTGATGAACGAAATATGGAGTATGACATTTCCTTTGATTCTTGTGTAGATTTTGTGACATTGAATAATCCCTTGATGATTTTCAACTGCTTATATATTGATATAATCGTCAAAGACGGCATTTCCAGAAATGTTGTAATAGCTCAGGTTTCAAAACAAGGGTTTTTATTCATTTCAGCAAAGACAGCAGCCCACTACAGCATTTACAGTAATGCTATAATATTCTTGAGTTAAGTTTTTAGCCTATTAGTTCAACTACAACAACTGCAGTATCTCAGAACTGCTGTAATAGCCTCTTTTATTCAATTTTAGTTCATTTACAGAAACCATAGCATTTCTGAATGCTATTAAAAGTGATTTTCAGATTTTAGTGTATTTCCAGCAATTAATAAACTTCATTTTAAACCCTTTAAACATTGTCAAAAACATATTTTAACATTTAAAAATGTTCATTAACATATCGTTTAACATATTATTTTTATACAATAAATTTCTTATAATTAAATCCAATTTCACCAAATTACTTAATAAATTCAAGTGTAAAAGTTTCAAATCCTTCACATTTTTAAATAAACAACTTAACACATAAATTTTCTCCATTTTTTTTTTCAAATCAGATTTAATTTCCATTTTATTTATATAACTAAAAAAAATTATTTAACAAAATTCAAATTTTCCACTTAAGTTATATTTTCAAAATTCAATGTAACTATTCATTTTCCAACATTTTTAACGTATAGAAAATTCCAAAATTCTATATTTAATATTTAGAAATCAAATTTAAATCAAATTTTCATATATATACACTTTTAAAATTAATTAAAATTCCTGAAAATTTTATAAAAATAACCACGGGCCTGTATATAGTTTTCTAACTTAGGTCAAGTGATACGGATATATATCATTTCAATCCGCAGTTTACAAATAAAATCTGGGTTCTATCATTTCAAACCTGCAGTCTGATGTGCACATAAATGTGCATATTTTTACCACCATATTTATTCTTTTTAAATTAAATAAATGATCATATTGGGTATTTTAACTTGTTTAAACCAAAATTCATATTATTTGAAATTGTCACATATTCATCCAGGGGCAAAATGGTCATTTTTGTGAATATATTAATTTGAGAAAATTTAATTGGAAATTTTTATATTATTTTGTAGGAAATTACACTCAATTACAAGTGGGTTCATGAAGGAATATGCATGCACAAAATGAATACAAAGTAATGAAGATGGAAATAATTCAAAGTGAAGAACATAGAGGACCCCACCTACCCACTACCTTAATGTACAAACTAAAGGCTAATGCACATGCTAAAAGACATTTAAAGCTTCATGTACATTTAAGTGGGGGATTATTAAAGCTAATGATAACTTGGTCACCACACTTCCTCCAAGGGCATTTTGGGTACTCCCCAAAAATACGCATTAGGGTTTCTAACTTGTATAAATACCCCTTATGTTTCATGTAGCCAACCTCTCTTAGTTAGTTAGTTTTAGTTTATAAAATAAACCAAAGCTCTCTTTCTTTCCATGGCTACTTAGCCATTTTATTTCATGTAATTTTCTTTTCTTTTATGCAATGTTAATTCTCTTTTATTTACATGCTTCTTCTCTTCTTATGTAATAGTGTAGATCTACCTTTATCCAATTTGATTAGTTGTCTTTTCCATTAGCTTTCATTTTCCTTTCTTTTTTGCTTTCATGTTGCTTTCTACATTTGTTGATTTGATAACAAATATGAGAGCTTAATCCCTACAGTTTAGGGGTAATGAAGCTCTCTAGTATGTAGATGCAACATTTTGATGTTTATGCTCTCTTTTTGTGCTTTAATGGAAACACTTGAAGTGGTTTAATGATATTGTTTAGCTTTGAATTTGATAGTCTATGTTGTTCATAACAAATAGGCTATGCTTAAACAAACATAACACAAATTGCCTCTTCATCTAAATATGATTATGGCAAAGAAGTGAATGTTGAAATTGAAATTTGATAGCCTATATTTCTAAACAATAGTTAATAGGCTATGCTTAAAATAGATTTTTATTTCAACTTTGTTGTCATATTTCATGAGAGTTAAATGTGTATTAGTGGTTGTGTTATAGTTTGATGGTTTATATTGAGCTAATTAATAGCACAAATATACCATACTTATGATAAGCACATCAACTAATTCACTAATGACAAGAAAAGAGAGATCATAACTTCATTTTGTTGATTTATATGATCTAGAGAGTGGATTTATCTCTAAATTGTTCTTTTAACTCTCATATTTTTATCATTTTCTTTTGCTAGTTTTTGTTAGTTTCTTACATTTCTAGCTATTCACTCTCGACTTCAGTATAATTTGATTGAATAGAATTTTAAAATCATCAATTCCCTGTGGATCGACCCGTATTCGCCGCGTGCTACATTCGTACACCGTGCGCTTGCGATTATTTTTTTAATTTAAACTCGTTCGATGGTTTTCTAAACCGATAGAATTTCCGTCGACGAACAAGTTTTTGGTGCCGTTGCCGGGGATTTTGATTCGATTTTGATTTTCTATTCTTCGAATTATTTTCTTTTCATTATATTGTGTGTTTGTTTTGTACGTGTATTGCCTTAAAAAAAAAGTTGTGCGTGTGTTTGTTGCTTGCATTTGTTTGTGTGTTTGTTTGCATTTTTTGCTTTTCTATTTGCATTTGCATATTGAGAAAAAAAACATACAAAATTTTCTTTTAAAACAAATATCATTCACCTCACTGTTCTCTGTTTACATTTCTATTTACATTTTACAGTTCTATTTACGTTTTACTGTTCTCTGTTTACCCTTGTAACAAACATCAGCAATTTACATTTCTTCTTTATCTACATCTTCAGTGACTTGAATTTCAAATTTGGCCAGTGCATCTTTTTCTCTGCCTGTTCTACACCCACTTCCTTAACAATTTCTTGCATCTGCTCCTCCACATTACCATTGCCTTACCCCCATACCAGAACTGCTGCCCACCCCACTGCCCTTCTCCTCTGTCCACATACAAGCTACACAAAGCCACCACACAAACAACACCAATCGTCACACTCCCACTACCATACAACATACACTTCTGTCATCCCCTATACTTCATCACTATTTCATCATTGCCTTGCTGCCATAACACTTAACCAACCATCTTCCTGAACACTACACAGCATAAACCACCCTGATTACAACAACAGCCACCTCCATTTCCACATTTCCCTTGACACTAACAACTCACAGCCACCAACATATACTTCCTCTGATCACCCAGTCACTAGTCGTCTCCAAAACCCAAAGTTCACCACAGTTCAATACATTCAACTTGTTGTTGCCTCACTTGCTGCCATTACTGCCTCAAACACCTCCATACTGATCCTCCTGCAATACATTGTTGCACTCCTACATCCATAGATTACCGACATTCACAAACCATCCATTTATCACTGTAACTCCACATTCATTCCCCTGACCACAACTCCGTCCAAGTAGTATTCATTCAAACCTACGCTGTGATAACAACAGACAAACCACCCAGACCATCAAAACTCTCTGAACATCTCCACATACAAACTTCTTTCACCATCTACAACTGCTACATCCAATTACTACCAAAGTAGTTCATCACCTCTGCCTGTCTCCGCAATTTCAATCACATCTTCCTCCAACCCAATCAAACATCCTTCATTCCCCTCACTCCACAAACCCCCTGCTCAATCACCATACAAAACTTCACAGCTGCTTGCCGCCTTCTCCACCAAAAAACTGTCAAACAATCAGCCTTCAAAAGCACCACTGCTATCAACACATCCCCCGCCACCATTTCAATTCCTCCAAACTCCACCATTCGACAGTTCAACCTCACCTGGAAATAGTAACATTCACTTCTCAGGCCATGACTTGCCTAGCAACATACCTCGCCTTCAACCATTAACAACTGCGACCAACCTCGTACAATCACTAACGTCAAGGTTTCGCCCACTTCGATACCTTGCTCCCACAAACCCGAAGTTGAAACAAGCTTCTGATCACCACAATTCGACAGCACCTCCAACTACGTCCACTACTCCACAACCAATTTCGAGCATCCCAAACAAATTATTTTGGAAACGTGATTTTGAAATCACGTTGTCGCTTGTCGTATACGAATTTTGAAATTAAAAGAAATTTCGAAAGTGTGGAATTCACCATTTAAAAAAAAAGAACGATAGAAGAGAAGTGAAAAGGGGATTGGGGATTTACGGTTTCGAATCTTATTTTTTTTTTATAAAAGGAGTTGGGCTGTTATTTCTAATTGGGCCGGGTTTTAAAGTTGAGTGTTTCCTTTGTTCAGTTTTAGTTCATTTGATAACAGTGTTTTCTTTTGTGTATAGATTTAGTTGTTTTAGTTTTCATTTGTTTTCTTTTCATTTGTCTTTTTTTTTCCTCACTTGTTTTGTTTTCTTCTAGTTTAGTTTATTTTATCCTTAAAAAAAACAAAAAAACTTAGTTTGAATTTGTTTTGTTTTATTTCGCTTTGATTTGTTCTTAATCTCCATCTTTGTACATCATAAAAAAACAAAAACAAAAACTTGTTCAACCACTTGTGTATAGATATATACAAGTTTTTGTTTTTATTTTCAGGTTGCCAAAGCAGATTGGAAGAGAAGCTTGCTTCGCCTTGCTTGCCAGAAAAAAAAACTACTTGCTTGTTATATCTACTGTTTTTATTTGTCTTGCATTGTTGTTTGCTTGCATATACATTTTAAAAAAAATTAAAAAAAACAAAAATCCATTCGTAGTTGCATTGTCAATACACGTTTAATTTTTGCTTTGCATTTCATCATAGAATTTGTTTATAATAACGGTTAGACAACGATAGCTTTTAATTGTATATTGACAAGTTGTCTTCTTTGAACAATTTAATTTCTTGGTGTCTAGGCTACGGCAGAGTAATAACCATTTATAAATATTACGGTGATTCGTAAATATTATAGTGGTTGTTCCTCTGAAGGTACTTAAATCTTCGGCTACATTGCTACGGTGATTCGTGGTGCACCGATAACTCTTGCCTGTTACCTGGCCGAGAACTATCTTGTTTATCCAAGACAATTTGTGATTACACAATTTTGAGTTAACTTAGGATAAATCATATGTAATTAACCTTGCATTCATTTAGTTGCATTAGTTCATGCATATTTAAAAAAAACAAAAAAAAAATTCAAAAATCCAAAACTAAAATAAATTTGTAAATATTCCTTTTATTTTTCTTTGAATGTTTTAAATCCTTTTACTTTGAAATTTGAAAAATCCAAAAAATAAAATAAAATATAAAATCTTATCAAAAGCCAAAAAAAATTAAAAACCAAAAAAAAAATCAATTTCCCTTTCGAAAAATAAATTCTATTTGTAAATATTTTTCTTTTATAAAAAAAAACCAAAAAAAAATTCTTGAAAATGTCCGAGTTTCCTTTTTCTTACTCACTTGATTTTAGTTTGGAAAATCAGTATAATCCATACAATTTCACTCAAAATTCTTATGGATATTTTAACGACAACTATTTTGTAAATAATTCAAATTTTGAACAACAAAGTTTTCAAAACGATGATCAACCTTCGACTTTTGAAAATAGCATTGAAATGATTTCATCTTTACTCGAACTCTCTACACAAAAAAATCAAGAGATAAATGATTTGTGCAATTCATATTTGTGTAATAACTCGAGTCAAGGATTTCAAAATTTGAGTTCAATTCAAAATTCGAACAATTTCGATCATAACCCATGCCAATTCAATTTTGATCTCCAAAATAAATTTCAAACTCAAAACAAAAATGGAAACAATTTTTCAAACGAATTTGGCAATGGGTATAATCTCAACCACAATACAACTGAAAACTTTGGTCCTCATCAAATTCAAAGTGAAAATTTTCAAACTAATAATCATGAATTTGATTTTGTTGACTAAATCGAAGAAGACAACGGGGATTTATTACTTGAGAAATACAAAACTTTTCATGAAAATCATAATCAAATCCCAACTTCCGAAAAATCAAATCCACCATTTATTGAAATTGGCGATTCTTGTCCTCAACAAGTACAAATCAAAAGTTTTCAAGTTAACAATCACAAATTTGACTTTGTTGAACAAATGAATGAAATGTACAATGATCAAATGGATTTGGTGTTCGAAACATATTTGAATCAACGTGATAAACATACTCAAATCCCAACGTGTGACAAGTCAAGCGATAATCCATCTTTTACCCAAATCGACAATTTTCAAATAACAAATTTTGAAATGGAAAATGATGATCTTAACGAAGTTGTTGAAAATTTGGTAATTGAGTTGGATTTCAATTCTATTAAGGGTGAGAAAATCGATTTAAATTTCGATCTTCCTTTTTCTGAAAATTTGAATACAATAACTTTGAATTTTGAACTTGATTTATGTAATAAAGTTGTTGATAATCCAACAAAGGAAGACGAATTTAATGAACACGAATTTTTTTGACTTTTGGATGACGAGTTGTTAAATTCCGTCAGGGAAGATGAAAATCACCATTTTGATTTTGAAATCAATAACTCTGAAAATGTTTTCAATAATAAGCTTGAATTTCAAATTGGTGAAAATAAACTTGAACTTCAATCAATTGTTTTATCGACCCCAAAAATCATCGAAAACAAAACAACTCGTATAATTTTCAATAAAAAAACATTCGTTTTTCCAAATCAATGTTCAACTTCGAAATCTTTTACGATTTGGTTTTCTGCGCTTGAGCTGTGTCTTACATACTTGGTGAGACAAATGAATCGGTTCTTGGAAGACCGGTTCATTTACTCTTTAACGGCATACTTTCTGATGACTTGTAAATAATCATGTTTTCATTTTTATTTAAATAAAGGTTAGGTTTTTATATTTTCTCCTTCCACTTGGGTTGACTGTGGGGACACAGTCAAAATCAAGTGTGGGGGGAGACTCATCTTCATTTTCTTTCATGGTTTATTTTTGCTTTAAAATCAAAAAAAATATTAAAAAAAATCCCAAAAACAAATTTTCTTTTGATTTATTTTTAAAAGAAACACTATAAGATAAAAATATGACTTTGGTTTATTAAATTGAAAATTTTGAAAATTTATTGGTCTTAACAGAAATAAAAATGAAGTTTGATTACAAATAATAATGGCTTAACTAGTATATAGGAAGATTCATATGTGTTAATTATGAAGTACGTCCTAATTGAAAATATTTGTTTTAAAAAGTGGTTGATTTAAAGTAAAGGATATAACATTTTTTTTGTCTTCTAAGTTAAATGGTGCTAAGATGATTTTGCAAAACTCCCTCTCAAAAAAATATAAAAATAAAAAATAATAACATCCAAGTATTCACTCTTATTTAAAAGTCCTCACGGTTATGCATGGGTGATTACTTGGAATTTTTGATTATGTGATTTCATACTCATTTAAAAGTCATCACGATTATGATGTATGGAACACATGTAAAAAAAGATTTAATAAAAACCATCTACAGTCGATAGTGTATGCATGAAAGTGTGTGCACTCGCCATGCTCTGTACTCCCCTCACATAAGCCCGAAAGGCAGTGCATGGGTGGTATATCTGGCCTCAGTTTATCTGAGCTAGGTGTGTAATTTTTCTTCAAATAATGAGAGAGCAAGCAATTGAAATCCTAACACTATTTTTACTTATTTGATTTGATTTGTTATTGAAAAGAAATGAAAATACCACTTTGATAAACTTTGATAATCAACTAAGGATCTATTTTATAATTACACTTTGTTATCAACCGAAACAACAAATTAAACTATTGCCTATTTGTTATGATAACTTGATTTTTGTTGAAAATTTTGACGAGTAAATGACATAAATTTTCAAGATAATAACCAAAACCTATATTTAACTTATTTGTGTCAATTTAAAAATAAATCCTTCATTTGTAAATATTTTCAAAAATTTGCATTCATCTCTTTGTAAATAAATCTTGCATTTTGAAATATTTTCATCATGCATTTGGATTTTGTGGGTAGTATCCGCTGAAAACCCTCACGAGACAACACACGTCCTACTCGGGACACCCAGAGGTTTAACGGCTTATTGCATACGCTCAATGCAATCGTGCTCCCTACGAAAACGGATTTACCTTAGTTTTAGTTTATTCGAGGAGGAATAAAAAGATAAGTGTGGGGGTATTAAATGGTGACTCATCTTCATTTTTTTTCATGGTTTATTTTTGCTTTAAAATCAAAAAAAAATATTAAAAAAAAATCCCAAAAACAAATTTTCTTTTGATTTATTTTTAAAAGAAACACTATAAGATAAATATATGACTTTGGTTTATTAAATTGAAAATTTTGAAAATTTATTGGTCTTAACAGAAATAAGAATGAAGTTTGATTACAAATAATAATGGCTTAACTAGTATATAGGAAGATTCATATGTGTTAATTATGAAGTACATCCTAATTGAAAATCTTTGTTTTAAAAAGTGGTTGATTTAAAGTAAAGGATATAACATTTTTTTGTCTTCTAAGTTAAATGGTGATAAGATGATTTTGCAAAACTCCCTCTCAAAAAAATATAAAAATAAAAAATAATAACATCCAAGTATTCACTCTCATTTAAAAGTCCTCACGGTTATGCATGGGTGATTACTTGGAATTTTTGATTATGTGATTTCATACTCATTTAAAAGTCCTCACGGTTATGATGTATGGAACACATGTAAAAAAGACTTAATAAAAACCACCTACGGTCGATAGTGTATGCATGAAAGTGTGTGCACTCGCCATGCTCTGTACTCCCCTCACATAAGCCCGAAAGGCAGTGCATGGGTGGTATATCTGGCCTCAGTTTATCTGAGCTAGGTGTGTAATTTTTCTTGCAAATAATGAGAGAGCAAGCAATTGAAATCCTAGCACTATTTTTACTTATTTGATTTGATTTGTTTTTGAAAAGAAATGAAAATACCACTTTGATAAACTTTGATAATCAACTAAGGATCTATTTTATAATTACACTTTGTTATCAATCGAAACAACAAATTAAACTATTGCCTATTTGTTATGATAACTTGATTTTTGCTGAAAATTTTGACAAGTAAATGACATAAATTTTCAAGATAATAAACAAAACCTATATTTAACTTATTTGTGTCAATTTAAAAATAAATCCTTCATTTGTAAATATTTTCAAAAATTTGCATTCATCTCTTTGTAAATAAATCTTGCATTTTGTAAATATTTTCATCATGCATTTGGATCTTGTGGGTAGTATCCGCTGAAAACCCTCACGAGACAACACTCGTCCTACTGGGGACACCCAGAGGTTTAACGGCTTATTGCATACGCTCAATGCAATCGTGCTCCCTACGAAAACGGATTTACCTTAGTTTTAGTTTATTCGAGGACGAATAAAAAGATAAGTGTGGGGGTATTTGATGTGCACATAAATGTTCATATTTTTACCACCATATTTATTCTTTTTAAATTAAATAAATGTTCATATAAACCAAAATTCATATTATTTGAAATTATCACATATTCATCTTCATCCAGGGGCAAAATGGTCATTTTTGTGCATATATTAATTTGAGAAAATTTAATTGGAAATTTTTATATTATTTTGTAGGAAATTACACTCAATTACAAGTGGGTTCATGAAGGAATATGCATGAACAAAATGAATACAAAGGAATGAAGATGGAAATAATTCAAAGTGAAGAACATGGAGGACCCCACCTACCCACTACCTTAATGTACAAATTAAAGGCTAATGCACATGCTAAAAGACATTTAAAGCTTCCTGTACATTTAAGTGGGGGATTGTTAAAGCTAATGATAACTTGGCCACCACACTTCCTCCAAGGGCATTTTGGGTACTCCCCAAAAATATGCATTAGGGTTTCCAACTTGTATAAATACCCCTTATGTTTCATGTAGCCAACCTCTATTAGTTAGTTAGTTTTAGTTCAGAAAATAAATCAAAGCTCTCTTTCTTTCCATGGCTATTTAGCCATTTTATTTCATGTAATTTTCTTTTCTTTTATGCAATGTTAATTCTCTTTTATTTACATGCTTCTTCTCTTCTTATGTAATAGTGTAGATCTACCTTTATGCAATTAGATTAGTTGTCTTTTCCATTAGCTTTCATTTTGCTTTCTTTTTGCTTTCATGTTGCTTTCTACATTTGTTGATTTGATAACAAATATGAGAGCTTAATCCCTACAGTTTAGGGGTAATGAAGCTCTCTAGTATGTAGATGCAACATTTTGATGTTTATGCTCTCTTTTTGTGCTTTAATGGAAACACTTGAAGTGGTTTAATGATGTTGTTTAGCTTTGAATTTGATAGTCTATGTTGTTCATAACAAATAGGCTATACTTAAACAAACATAACACAAATTGCCTCTTCATCTAAATATGATTATGGCAAAGAAGTGAATGTTGAAATTGAAATTTGATAGCCTATATTTCTAAACAATATTTAATAGGCTATGCTTAAAATAGATTTTTATTTCAACTTTGTTGTCATATTTCATGAGAGTTAAATGTGTATTAGTGGTTGTGTTATAGTTTGATGGTTTATATTGAGCTAATTAACAGCACAAATATACCATACTTATGATAAGCACATCAACTAATTCACTAATGACAAGAAAAGAGAGATCATAACTTCATTTTGTTGATTTATATGATCTAGAGAGTGGATTTATCTCTAAATTGTTCTTTTAACTCTCATATTTTTATCATTTTCTTTTGCTAGTTTTTGTTAGTTTCTTACATTTCTAGCTATTCACTCTCGACTTCGGTATAATTTGATGGAATAGAATTTTAAAATCATCAATTCCCTGTGGATCGACCCGTATTCGCCGCGTGCTACATTCGTACACCGTGCGCTTGCGGTTATTTTTTTAATTTAAATTCGTTCGATGGTTTTCTAAACCGATAGAATTTCCGTCGACGAACACAGTCCCAAGTCAAAAATAAATAATTAAAAACCATTCAGGCCTATCATTTCAGCCCACAATGATTTTTTCCTATTCTAAAGTACGTTCGGACATGTATCATTTCAACCCATAGTGATTTCTAATCTAACAGGGAACTTGCAATGTGATAAACAGATATAAATGAATAGTTTAATAATATACAACAGTAACAGGTGATATGACATGTAATTTAACAGGTTTAACATCATACATAAATAATCATAAGCGGTTATAGCATCATTTATAATTCTACACATTCAAATGTTGTCGCTTCACCATTGCATAAGTATATAGTGTCGTGTGAGATTTACTCACCTCTAAATGTTGGAGATTGCAAAACCAATAACATAACGGAATCAAAAGCTAACTGACTAGACTATAGACTTTGAGTGGAGAGAGATCCAATGCTAAAACTCTTGTATTACAACCCAAACAAAAATCAAAACAATATATAAATATAATACCATATTGAAATGAAATAACCTTTAAATAAAAAGAGATATGAATACACAGTCTTTTGCCTTGCTTTCTCATATGCTATGCACGGCCTAGGAATGTCATAAGGTCGGGCTTTGACAAGGTTTGGCTCGGGTACAAGCCTAGGAATGCACAACCTAAGGCCTAAATGATGGAGGAGGTTACAACATGAAAATGTGCAGAGTTTTAGGCGATATAGTGGTTTTTGGTCATCAAAGTGGTTCGGCCATGGAGAGTGGGCTCGGCCTGTGGGTGCACCATGATTGGACAGTGGCTGGAGGAGTGTGGGTGCACATGTCGGACTTGAATTTCTCAAATACCGCGTTGTAAATAAAATTTGGCAAATATCAAAATATACAGTAAATAAATAATCACAGATCGCAGACACAGAGTAATAATAATGCAGAGGAAGTAAAAGAAATAGTAGTTCATGAAGCTACTATATAAATATATCAGAGTTGCATAAGATACAACAGAATAAATAGAGTATAATAGAAGTCTCAATACATAGAAATCTACTAATACAAGAGCTGGAAAGGAACAACAGACTGAAAAAAAGAAAAAACTAGACAAGCAGACAATCTCCAGTGATTCCAATCTCTAGAAAGTGGATATCCAAATCTGTGAATACTCAGGCTAACCCGAGCGTAAATAACAATACAAACACTCGAGTCACGACATACATACTTATACAATGTAAACCAACTCAAGTGAACTGTAGTAAAGGTACAAGTAACTTAAAGGATGCTTGGGACCGCCCATCCTCTAAGGACCCATCAAACTATTTACTATATAATAATATTGCGCTATTATAATAATGTCTATAGTAAAATAAAATTACTTTAAAACAGCATCGCTTGGTTACCCATATAGCCAAAGACACGTAATAGTTCCAGTAGTCCATCTAATATCTGCATATCTCATGATCGGGAGACTACAAGAAGATACGCATGGGCTACGGGAGAAAACGAAAATCGTAGTAAAGGCTCGATAGGATAGGTGACACATAACACAAGGCAATGCCAGGGTAGATATACCAATTACGCACACGGGCTGGTGGTAACACAGCAGCCACATACGCCCACCTCGGAACACATTCCCGAAATCGGAGGGGCGCCCAAACAATCACAAAAGTAATAGAATGGTATCAAAGAAATGTGTCCGACCAGAGGAGCTACCCTTTTTGGTCCGAGATCGCTCATGTTTTAGCCACCTTATGCCAACTCACGGGAGTTGGGTCCACGTAATATACCTCAAGAACATCTCCACCGCATACACGGTTGTCAAAGTGGTTTTCGGTATCGACAGAGAGTATGCCCATATCCGATCCCGGTTTCTTTGCCAACCAATCGTTATTATAACCCGTGGTTATAACTTCAAAATAATATTTTATACTTTAAAATAAAATATCATTTAGTACAAATCTTTATCAAAATAAAGATTAAGTCATTTCCAAACCATTTCAATATATCAACATACCATATCTTTCAAATTCAAATATTCATCAAAATAAATATCAAGTCATTTCCAACCATTTCAATATATTAAATTATCATATCCTTTCAAAACTTTCTTTCAAATTAATTTTAATACTTAAAATATCATTTCCTTTCAAAGCTTCATTTTTACATCATTTTAATATCAAAATATCATATCTTTCAGAACTTCATTTTCAAATCATTTTAATATCAAAGTATCCTATCTTTCAAACTTTATTTTCAAATCATTTTAATATCAAAATAAAGATATCATTCAAAACTTCATTTCCAAATCATTTTAATAACAAAATATCATATCTTCCACAACTTCATTTTCAAATCATTTTAATATCAAAATATCATATCTTTCAAAACTTTATTTTCAAATCATTTTAATATCAAAATATCGTGTCTTTCAAAACTTTATTTCAAAACATTTTAATATCAAAATATCATACCTTTCAAAACTTCATTTTCAAATCATTTTAATATCAAAATATCATACCTTTCACAACTTCATTTTCAAATCATTTTAATATTGAAATATCATACCTTTCGCAACTTCATTTTCAAGTCATTTTAATATCAAAATATCATATCTTTCAAAACTTTATTTTCAAATAATTTTAATATCAAAATATCGTATCTTTCAAAACTTTATTTCAAATTATCATGTAAGTTCAAATCCAAATATTCAACTTTAAATGCCTTCTAAATTCAAGATAACATTCATTTATTGTCCTTTCTAATCACCTTTTTAAAATGATTTATTCTCCAGTTAAATTTTATTCATTTAAATCATTTAAAAGTGGTGCTATTAATCTTTCAAGTCAAGTATTCAAAATTTTAAAGTTTTAAGTCATTCTGAGCACATTTACTAAGTCAAAACCCATAATTATTAAATTTCAGCATTTCGCATCATTTAGAAAAAGCTTTTATAAGTTATACTTGAAAACATTTTAATTCAGCAATGACAGCACTTAAAACTGCTGTTAAAACTCGGTTTTAGTTGAATTTTTAGTTTAAAACATCAAAGACGGCATTTCCAGAAATGTTGTAATAGCTCAGGTTTCAAAACAAGGGTTTTTATTCATTTCAGCAAAGACAGCAGCCCACTACAGTATTTACAGAAATGCTATAATAGACTTGAGTTAAGTTTTTAGCCTATTGGTTCAGCTACAGCAACTACAGTATCTCGGAACTGTTGTAATAGCCTCTTTTATTTAGTTTTAGTTCATTTACAGAAACCATAGCATTTCTGAATGTTATTAAAAGTGATTTCTAGATTTTAGTGTATTTCCAACAATAAACTTCAATTTAAACACTTTAAACATTGTCCAAATCATATTTTAACATTTAAAAATGTTCCTTAACATATCATTTAACATATTATTTTTATACAATAAATTTCTTATAATTAAATCCAATTTCACCAAATTACTTAATAAATTCAGGTGTAAAAGTTTCCAATTCTTCACATTTTTAAATAAACAACTTAACATTTAAATTTTCTCCATTTTTTTTCAAATCAGATTTATTTTCCATTTTATTTATATAACTAAAAAAAATTATTTAACAAAACTCAAATTTTCCACTTAAGTTATATTTTCAAAATTCAATGTAACTATTCATTTTTCCAACATTTTAACTTATAGAAAATTCTAAATTTCTATATTTAATATTTAGAAATCCAATTTAAATCAAATTTTCATATATATATATACACTTTTAAAATTACTTAAAATTCCAGAAAATTTTATAGAAATAACCACGGGACTGTATATAGTTTTCTAACCTACGTCAAGTGATACGGATATATATCATTTCAATCCGCAGTTTACAAATAAAATCTGGGTTCTTTCATTTCAAACCCACAGTCCCAAGTCAAAAATAAATAATTAAAAACTGTTCAGGCCTATCATTTCAGCCCATAATGATTTTTACCTATTCTAAAGTTCGTTCGGATATGTATCATTTCAACCCATAGTGATTTCTAATCTAACGGGGAACTTGTAGTTGGATAAACAGATATAAATGAACAGTTTAATAATATACAATAGTAACAGGTGATATGACATGTAATTTAATAGGTTTAACATCATACATAAATAATCATAAGCGGTTATAGCATCATTTATAATTCTACACATTCAAATGTTGTCGCTTCACAATTGCATAAGTCGTGTGAGATTTACTCACCTCTAAATGCTGGAGAATGCGAAGCCAATAACACAACGGAATCAAAAGCTAACTGACAAGACTACGGACTTTGAGCGGAGAAAGATCCAATGCTACAACTCTTGTGTTACAACCCAAACAAAAATCAAAACCATTTATAAATACAATACCATGTTGAAATGAAATAACCTTTAAAAACAAAGATACGCATACACAGTCTTTTGTCTTACTTTCTCATATGCTATGCACGGCCTAGGGATGCCATAAGGCTGGGTTTTGACAAGGTTTGGCTCGGGTACGATCCTAGGAATGCATGGCCTAAGGCCTAAATGATGGAGGATGTTACAACATGGAAATGTGAAGAGTTTTAGGCAATATAGTGGTTTTTGGTCATCAAAGTGGTTCGGCCATGGAGAGTGGGCTCGGCCTGTCGGTGCACCATGACTTGAAAGTGGCTGGAGGGGTGTGTGGTGGTCAGGTCAGAAGTGGCAGCGGCGGCTATGGTGGTGGTTAGGGTGGTGGTTGAAGTGGATGAGCAAGTAGTGGTCAAATAACATGTTTTTATGGCTTTAGGTTGGATTTTGAGGGGTTTGGTCACCATGGAGGGCACGGCAATGGTCAAGATCAGAGGAGTAGCTGGTGGTGATGGCAGGGAAGATGTGTAGGAGGTGGTGGTTGTGGCTATGGAGAAGAGGCCTATCAAAATACATGAGAAAACAAGGCAAATATTCATCGAAAATAAGAAGAAAGTAAGAAAAAGGAGATGTAGCCATTACCAAATTTCTTCTAGCCATGAATAAGAATGAAGGAAATAATTTTTTTTGCGTGAAAAGTAAATGATATACATGGCTAAGAACAAAATTTGCACGGCCAAATTAGAAATTAATGAGGAGTTATGAAATTGAAAAGTCTAGAAAGTGAAAAGTCAAAAGAAAAGGAAGAGTCTTTGCCTCTTCAAATTTCTATTTCTTTTAAAACAAATAAAACAAAAATATTTCAGAAAATACTTTTAAAACCGAAACCAAGCGAAATAGTATGAAGATAAATAATTAAATTTAAATAAAATATAAAAAGAATTAAGGAAATTGCTTAAAAATTCAAAGCAGGGTTCAACAATTTCAATTAAATCATCAATGGCTTTGAAAAAATATCCACTTCATTTTAAAAATATTATAAAGCAAAAATTTGAAATAAAATAATTTATTTATCATTTCTAAAATGAAACAAATGATTAAATTGGAGAAAAATAGAAAAAGAACTAAAGAAATTGTTTAAAAATTGAAAACAGGGCATGAAAATTACAACAAAATTAGCATTAACTCTAGAAAAATTCCTACTTCACTTTAAAACAAATAAAATGTCAAATAAATAAAATAAATAAGGAATAAAATAAATTGGAATGAGAATAATATAGGATATTGATAAAATAGAAAAATAAATAACGAATTTCTTTAATTAATTGAAACTGGAAATTAGAAATTTTAAACAAAAATACAACTAACACTGGAAAATGTCAATTACACTTTCAAAAATGTTTTAAAACCAAAATATATACAACACATGTTATTTAGCCATATAAACATAAAGTATAACATTACAAGACCAATAAGATATTATTTATATAAATTAAAATAAACAATTTTGTTAAATACAACAAATTTCACACAATAGTTAAAAAGGCATAACTTTCACATTATAAATCAGGTTCCAACGAAACGAAAAGCAGTATTCTTAAAATTTTATTTCCTTTCATAATAAAAGATAAAAATCAAATTTTCAAACCTTTAAATTTTTAAATTTAAAAGTTAAAGTTGACCATATTGACCAAAATTCACTTTTTGGAAGAATATTCTATTTAGTTATGTTTGGAATTCAAATTCACATATAAATCAAAATTCATTTTTAAAGTAACAAAATTTAATCATTCCAAATAAATAAAATAATATTTTTAATCAAAAATTAAATTAAATTAATTACATATACAATTAAAATAATTACATAAAACAGGGTTGTTACAATTTAATCGAATCTAGAAGCATTCTTCATTTAAGGTGAAAATCAAATGCAACATCAACAAGGTGTTTTTTAAGGATTGGATAGAAAGATATTTCATTTTCTATACATAGATAACGATTTTGCAATGTTTGATGGAAATTTAATTTGACTTTAGATTTTCATTTGACAGATCAAAATTAAATTTGTTTATGTTTTAAAACAAAATTTAAGTGAGATCTATGTTTTAAACATTCTAATCAAATTGCAATTCTTCAGATCTGAATATTTATATGTTCAAATTGATTAGCTGCTTTTCTTTACTTCGTTAAATTGAAAATAAATCTATATATTTTGAAATACAATGTTTCATTTTATTTCTATATTTTAACATTTAATTTAAATTCCATTTCTTTAAATATGGAAATTTACATTTTCATGTTGATTGATTGAGTTAGATTTAAAGTTAAAAATGAAATTTATATGAAATCAACATAATGTTACAACTGTAGATCAATATTTAAGTCTTTCATAACAAAGTATAATTTTAGTTTTGAATTTTAATACATGTATGTATGTATGTTTGCATGTATTATTTGCACTTTTTATTGCATTAGATATTTACATACAAATAAAAGGAATTTTAACAACAAATAAAAGTTTTAAAATTGACTATAATAGCTATCTAATTTATATTATTAGAAAGATTTGATTGAATTCCAAATATGCATATTTGGATCTACTTGTATGTGCTCATATAAAATTTATTTTTCTTTACACATATTGTTATAGTATGAAATATTTCTTTTTTTAATTAAGACAATAATATCGGCATACAATTCATTGTTTACCTTCTATATTCTTACATTATGGTACCTGTTGATTTTCACTAGTACGTTGCATTAGTTAAGTTTACTAAATGGAAAACTGTGTAAATAACTCTTGTCATCCCTTTCTTATTTCCATTTAATTCCTATGCAATAACTATTCAATTGTTCTTGTTTATTTTATGTATACATATCAGTTACCACTAACTATGCACACTCCCTATTTGTTGCACGTGCACAACATTTATTATTAATATATTTACAATTCATGCCATATTTAGATTAGTCATTAATGTTAATTTTTTAATCAATTATTTAATTTAATTAAGAGAAGGAAATGAAAAGTTTCCTTCTCTAACTAAATTTACGTCCCTCATTAATTGAATAATTTAAGTGGAAGGTGAAAAGTTTCCTTCTCCAAATAAATTTATTCCCCCTCATAAATTGAATAACTAAGAGAAAGGAAATGATATATTTCGTTCTCAGGATAAATTTGAAAAGTAAATGTTACATACAAATTTGTATATAAGAGTATATTTGGTATACTTTAACTCGCATATACAATTAATTAAAGTGAAACTTTATTTATAAAATTAAATAAAATATTGATTTTATTCAGAAGAAACTTAGAAAAGTTCTAAGTACATTTAGACTTCGTAGGCCCATTAAAGATCCAAAATAGTTAAAATTTTTGAAATTCACCCATTTCTTCCGTTGTGGGATGGCCCAATTCCTTCACCAAAGCAACTTTGAAGTCTATTTTACTACCTACTCCCAAAACAGCCACTATCAAAACCACCGATGGATTCGACCTATCTACTGTGGCAGCCACCGCATTAAATCTCGTAAAAAACTCTTAAGGGACTCTTCGGGTCTCTGCTTCACACTTGACAGTGTCACTATATTCTTGGATCATGAGATATGGACCCGAAACTGTCTCATAAATCTATCCACTAACTCAATCCATGTGCTTATGGAACCCTTTTTCTAGTTGTCTAAGCAACAACATCGCTAAATCTATTAGATACAAAGGGAAATACTGTCCCATCATTTCTTCAGAAGCACCTAACACCTTCATGTGCTGGATGTACCTGATCAAATAAACCATTGGACCCATTTTTCATCATACCTTTATAATGAAGTAGCTTGAAATCGGGAGAATTCCAAGCGCAAAAAATTTTTGGAGTGAATGGACTCATATTCATATCATCCAGGCTTCGGTTAGGCAATCCACCTCCTATTGTTCACCTTACAATCTCAATAAGTACGCCATCATAATTCAAAGGATTTCTCAAGTTAGCATTCTTAGCTTGCCTCACAGTTCCACGAGGCAATTCTGGTACATATTTCTTTGGTCATCCTTCTGCATTCATATTCACATTTGAACATTCAGCATTGTTCCTTGGATGCATAACATTTCCTCCTAAATTAGCTCTAGTTATGCTCTTAAGTTCTTGTGTATCAGTACTGATCTGTGCTTATGGATCGGTACCGATCTATATGACTTTTTCAAGGGTTGTTCCAGTCTACTCCATTCTAATTTTTGATGCATTTGCTCTAGTTTCTGGCTCATGGTTCAAGTTTGCAGTGACTCCTTAGGTTCCTATTCATCCCATTCTCCTGAAGAAACTCACCATCATCTCTTTCTAGCATGCTATCATCCATTTTGCATTCCACTCATCATGGTCTTTCATCTTATCTCAAGTTATGTAGACGGATAAGGGTTTAGCTCATGAGGTCGCCTCTTGGCTGCCCTCTTGTTGATTTCCTCCAACAACTATCTTCCTAGTAGATTGCCTCGTCATTTTAAACTTTTTCAAATCTCAAATAAGTGAACTCAAGTGACTCTCAATGAAAACACCAAAATGTTTGAATAAAAAATGGCATAAACAACCAAGAGATTGTGTAGAGAATAAGAAATGAAGAAAATTAAATAAAAAGAGTAAGAGAAGAACATACAATGTTTTATAGTGGTTCGGCTAATATTGGCCTGCGTCCATTTAAATTTATCGATATAGTGTCATTTACACTTCTGTTCTTATGGATCGTGGTAAATCCATGGATGATTACAAGGGATTAAAGTAACAATGCAGTAGAGACAAAAAAGATCCTTAAAAATGAGCCCTAACCTTTTATTTTTATCTGTAGAAAACCTAAAATCTCACACCCATGATCTCCGTATATGTTTCCACACCATATACCATTTATTTAGGAAATTAGATGGACACCCCATCAATAATCATGGACCAATATCGATCCATATGTTCTTCATCTGGATGACTTTGAACTTCTTTTCGTGGCTCGATTCATAGCATGCTTCATGATTCCAACCTTGTTTGCATCATTATTAGCTTGTTTCTGAGTCCAAATGATGGATCGATGAAAGAATAAAGTTGTTGATTCAAGTGCTTGAGAAGATTGATAGAGAACTGCATGGGAACAGTGAAATGAAACTTGAAATAGGCCCTTAGCACCATTACTTGCAAGTAGTAGGCGTGGGGGCAAGATTGGATGAAGAATCATGGATTGGTATCGATCCAAGTGATTTGATCAGTACCGATCCACCGCTTTGGTGGATTTTGGGTCCTCATCTCTTGCAATGGTTTGGTATTCATCTTATGGCTAAGTTTGCACTCGGTTTATAAACTCTTGGGATCTCTCTTTGACCTACCTGCCTCGATATCCCCTAAGTTTGGTTCGTCTAGTCTATCTAAATTTTGCCTGGTCAAAATATTGGATAACATTTGCCCCCAAAAGCACATCTTATGAATGGAAGGTGTGCTTTGCTTAAGAATAAATGTTGAGGTCAATTGAACTTTAGTAGTTGAATCTTTTGGTTATCAACCGATCAAGCTGTTGAGAATCAACACATTCCTTTAGATTTGCCTATAAATCAAAGCTCGTTTCAAACTGTGATAGTTATGGATTCGAGTCCTTACTTGATTGTTAGTCACAGACAATGATTTTGTATTCTTTCAAAATCGGTAAGCCATGGGTTGTATCACAATTCAGGATCATCCCCTTCTCATCCGAGAGCTAACGTTCATATGTTGAAATCTCGATCTCTTTGGATCGTTAGTAAAATTCGTGACCTTTCCCAGGGCCGATAGTTGAATTCTAATCTCTCCATATCATCAATGGGATTTTTGACCTCTCCAGACTGATAATCAAACCCACGATCTCATCAAATCATTAATCAAATATGTAGCTGTTTCGGGCCGATAGTCAAATCCACGATCTCTTCGGATCGTTAATTGAATCCGTAGTCGTTCAGGGTTGTTTGTCAGTTAATGTTAATTAAATTAATATTAACTTTCCTTTTTTATATATTTTAATTATTTTCAATTTCAAATCTTTAAAATTTAATAACATTTTCATACAAACTTCGATCATGAAATTTTACATATGAAAATTGTCCAAAAAATCTCCACGAACTCAACGATGCAAGTTTTTTAGTCAAATGCTGACGTTTATTCATATTTCAATTTTATCGGTCTATAGTACTATGGTGTTTGTTAAATTGTAGAACTGAAAATTTCCTAACAAAATTATCTTTGTAACATTTAAGGAAATATAGAGGTAACCACGAACTAAGTAATCGAGTTAACGATACTTTGAAGCATAATTTTTTTTCCATGTATATCTAAATTATTTTACTGGTATAAATTTATTATGTGGTATAAAATAACATACTTAATATTTTAGCTTATATTGAGTTCATTGAACTCATACTTTAAACTTTTAGCTTCTACTGAGTTCACTGAACTCATGCTTTTCTAATATACATTTATGAGTGTTAACCGACTTCTTAACCTAGCAAGAACCAACAGGAAACATAACAACCTTGTGTGATCAGAATAGTTCGAAAGTTAATCAGAAAAGCTAAGAAAAGGAATTAACAAGGGCCAAGCTATACGGCTAAGATGACGACTGGGATCAGCGAAGCCGGGAGGTCAGCATTCTTTTAGTTCAATCGACAGCTAAACCAAATAGCTAATAAATTGCCATAGAAGCGAAACAACTACGATAAAAGACTATGGAAACATCTCCAATTCCAAACTTCAGAAAAATCCAAAGTGCTTAGCTCATCAACGACCCATTCCTCTCCTCAAACCATCTAACATACTAGATATGGAGCACCATCAAAAAGAAGAAAGATTTGTCCGCAAAATGAACCAAGTCCATAGATCATCAGCATCCCATAGACTATGGGTCGCCAGCGGCCAATGGTTTGGCTCGATTGGTAAGCCAAAGCCCCCTAGGTCGCCTGTAACCTACCTGCAAGTTGATGAAGACAGGCCTGCCCTAGAAGCTCTCCTACATCTATAAATAACATCCCAGCTGCAACACAAAGTGGGGCTCCGATGGACTGGTTGTTAAAGCTCTGCTGGAAACATTCCCCACTCTTTACCTCCCTTACAACAATCTTCAAAAGAATTCACTGTGATTTTCCAATGAATTCCTAGTCTGGGGATTCAACCTTGCTAAAGATAATCAAAGCATTGTAATCAAACATCTCTTATAACAGTAATCAGTGTATAGTAAACTATAAAGTGGACGTAGTCTTCATTAACAAGCGAACCACTATAAAAAATTCTCTATCTTCTTTCTTTTACTGTTCTTTTTCTATATCTATTATCCATGATATTGCTTTGTCAGAATAGTGTTGGTGCTTTCAAACTCAAACCAAGGTGTTGGTCCATTTTATGGGTCAACATTTAGGTGCTTTCACTGAGACCCTTGAATCAGATCTGAAGAAGTAAAGTTTGAATCTAAGATTTGGAGAAAATGAGTAGGCCTAATACTAGATTCATAGCTGTAGTAAATCAACCGAAGCATAGGGACAGTCAGAAAGTGTCCTTAGATTCTCATCAACCCAACTATGTGATTAGAGAGAGATGGAAAAATGATGAAAGAAACTCACGATGGAATCTTAGCTAGAAAATGAGAGATGATGAAGGGCTTCTTTCGGAGAATGGACCAGCAAAGGATGGCTAGATCTGCAGGGAACATGAATCAAACTCCAGGGAACAATGCAAAAGCTTCCTGTGACGACCGCCCATGACTCTTGCACTAAAGAAGGAACTAGTGCGCTGTAAAGTGTGTCAGGCAGCCATAGATGATCATCAAGGTAAGGTAAAAATAGCGGAGTTTATCGTATTACTCACAGCGCATGGGTAAAATACAATAGAAAATATATATATATAGTGAAGCTCCACAAAACAGAATCTCGCCCAATAAGCCTCATCGTAGTTTGATACAAAAATCTGAATAGGCAATACATCGAGCCTCACTACATATCACTCAGAGAATATACAAGCAGCGGAACATCCAGTACATATAGTAAGAAAATAATATGCAAGCCTCCAGCTCATCTTCGTCATCAGCATCGTTGGCCACTAAGAACAGCACCTGTCACCTGCTACCTAGTCTGCCCATACAAAAATGGATGAACAGCCCATGGTAATAAGAGTTGAACATAAAACCTTGAGTCAGACAATAGTCTTAGTGAGCGGTAAATTAACTAACAACATACCAAAAGAGCATAAAGGTAAAGGAAATAGGAACCCAATCCTCCCACTCCACCTCTTTCTACAGTGATAGCCCCCAGACACACTAAGCAGAAGTAAACATAGAAAATCAAACATTTAAAGTAAAGCAATTATCACTCGAACCAAGGTCGGTGTTTTCCAAGTACAAACCCCCAAGGCCTAAACCAAGATCAGATAAGCACCCAAAAAACATCGCTCTTGAGACCGAATGACGATACAACCAAAACAACCAAACATCCATGACCCTGGCTATCACTGTTATCATTGCTTCGATACCACCGTTAATTAAATGACCGGCACATTCTTTCAGCCGTCCGTTAAGGGCTAATGGTAACCTCGGTTCTAGACAGAACTCTGCACATCATCGCAGCCCGTGCCTAGGACTATGGAATCTGCCTAGAGTACTCGACCATCAACTATTAGTCTTTTGGGACTATCGAATCTGCCCAGCGTACTCTTGCTTTGAGTCTGCTAGAACCTTCAATGATGATGAAATCTCAGCCTTCTAGTCATCCTCCTCGACGACTATTCTCATACTAGCTCAAGCGCCTCTCGAGCCAACCATTATCAACGAACTCGAACCATCCCTCGAGTTATCAACATGCTTGGAATGATCCCGCCTGGATTATACCAAGGCTACATCACATCATGCCTCGCCTCATCTCATCATAGCAAAGCCCATCTCAACATCATCATCAAATCCATCCATATGAGCTTCATCATCCGCCACATATGCCACGAGCAGCTTTCTTTATTCAAGAGCCTTTCCCTTAGCTTTTGAATCATCTTTGACCATACTTGTCCAAATTCAACCATAAATCAACTAATTCATAACAATCAATCAAGACAATCATCATTCCAAGTAATTAAGCATTCAAACATGATCTAAAAGCAATTATAACTAAAATGGCAATCTTGTAAATAAAGAGTCCAAATCTAACAAGTATGAATCATAAGTATTATCTCTACAACTTAATAGATGAACTTGCACAGGTTAACATGTAAGAAAATGGATGTCAAATCTTCATAAATAATGGATCCATACTTAGGTTTAAGAAAAATACATGAAATCACTATCTTAAACACAAAATCAAGCCACCAATCCAATATACTCCTTTGGATCCGTGTGAGAGATAATCACCACTCACCGAATCACCTAAACACCTCAAAAGCAACACACTTCAGATCAGGACAGCGAAGGATCTAGCTTGATCCGCCAAAACTCCGCTTCAAACGATGAAATCTCTCTTAAATGGATGGAGATCTTCAATCTAAGCTCTTGGATCTTCGATTTGGATGGAAGGAAGCACAAGATTAAAGAGTAGAAAAGAAGTGAAGAAGTGTTGCAGTCGATCTCTAAAAATGGAAGAACTTTACCGCTTCAAAATCCGGATCCCAAAAAGTGATGCAAACCCTTCTATTTATAGGCTGGAAGTTAGGTCGTTCGCACTTAGGTCGGTCGCCGACCTAACCCTTGCCGACCTAACGACCTAACTCACACTGCCGACCTAACGACTCAGCAACTGAACACAGGAGACGACCTACCAACCTAACTACACTGTCGACCCAACGACTTAACCTATTACCTTAAGTCGCTCGAACGACCTAACTATAACACGGCATAGCCGACCTAACCTTAACTCGTTCACGACCTATCTCAACACACAGATCTGACCACTAGGTCGTTGAATATTAGATCGGTCAAATCCTATAGGTCGTTCACTTTTTAAATCGGCCAATCTCTTAAGTCGCTTACTTCTATAGGTCGGCAAACACCTTAAGCCGTTAACCCTTAAGTCGGCAACCACTAACTTCTCTAAGTCGTTCACATGACTTGGGTTGCTCGGCCGACCTAAACTAACATACGACTTAGACTCAGAACGACTTCAGTAATACTAACGACTTAATGGCAACTATTTTACGATTTATCGACACGTAAAATACGGGTCGTTACATTCTCTCCCCCTTAGGAATTTCGCCCCCGAAATTCCAAACAATCAAGAGAAATCATAAACTATTCCGCATGTCTACCATCCATAGCAACCAACAACCCATGCATCCAATTACTAACCTAGCATGTAGAATTCTAAAACTAGAACAAGTTACAAATTCATGAGATGTCACGACACCTTAGGGCCATACCTCGAAGAGTTTAGGATGAGCTGCCTTCATCCTCTCTTCCTCCTCCCATGTACAGTCGTTAACATCATCACTCCATTGTACCTTGAGCAACCTGACTACCTTCCTCCTAAGCTGTTTCGTGTCAGTTTCCACAACACGAAGAGGCTTACGAGGTCTTCTAACAACTGGATCAACTTCTAAATCTTCACAACTATCAGCAGAAACCACTGTATTCGAGTCGTGCACATACTTTCGTAGATACGATACATGAAAAACATTGTGCACACCCGACATCTTTTCTGATAGCTCCAATCTATAGGCGAGCTTTCCAATTCGCTCGATGATCGGGAATGGTCCAACAAATCTCGGAGTCAATTTTCCTTTCTTCTCGAATCGAATAACATTCTTCAGTGGAGAAATCTTCACAAAAACCATATCACCTACATCGAACTCCAAATCCTTACGACGCTTATCGGCATAGCTTTTCTGACGGTCTTGGGCTGCCTTCATTCGTTGCCGAATGATCTCTATGCAATCCGAAGTCTGTTGAATCATTTCTGGCCCAAGTATCAACTGTTCTCCCGTTTCCAACCAACATGTCGTGGAGTTACACGGTCTTCCGTACAATGCTTCATACAGCGCCATACCAATGCTGGACTGGTAACTGTTATTATACGCAAATTCCACCAAATGAAGATGATCTTCCCATGATCCTCTGAAGTCCAAAACACATGCTCTGAGGAGATCTTCCAAAACTCGGTTGACTCTCTCGGTCTGACCATCTGTTTGGTGGTGATAAGCTGTACTCAAACACAACTCGGTTCCCAAAACTTCATGGAAGCTCTTCCAAAATCCACTAGTGAACAATGGGTCTCGATCGCTCACTATACTTTTCGGAATACCATGGAATCGAACTATCCACTTAACATACAGCTCAGCCAACTTCGATGCAGTCCTAGTTGATTGAACAGGAATAAATCTTGCACTCTTAGTCAAACGATCTAGATGACCCAAATCTCTTCATTTCCCGCTCTGGTTCTAGGTAGCCCATCGATAAAATCCATCGATATTTGCTCCCACTTCCATGTAGGAACTTCTAACGGCTGAAGCAATCCACTAGGCTTCTTTTGCTCGGCTTTTACCAACTGGCAGTTCATACATTTGGAAATAAAATTTCCAACATCCTTCTTCATACCATCCCAGTAATAGGTTCTTTTCATATCCCGATACATCTTATTCCCACCGGGATGGATTGTCAGCTTTGAGTGATGACTCTCCTTTAGAACTTCATCTCTCAATTCATCTATATCGGGAACAACTAGTCGTCCTTGCTTCCGAAGCCAACCCTCTCGATCGACCTCGAATCCTTTATCCTTCTCTGGGTCCAACCCCGACTCCAAATCACGGATGATCTTGACAAGCTTATTATCTCGCTTTTGGCCCTCACCAATTCTTTCCACAAGAGTAGGTCTTATCGATAAGTTTGCCAACATCTCAGGTTCCAATTCACATTTGGGCCTGAAGTCAAATCCAGCCAAATACTCGAGACTCTTCCATTCTGAAAACATGGCTCCCAATCCTGCATGTCTTCGGCTTAACGCATCTTCCACCGCGTTACGTTTTCCCGGAGTATAGGCTATACCAAAATCATATGATGCTAAAAACTCTAGCCATCGTTGCTGTCGAAGATTCAAATCTTTTTGGGAGAAAAGATACTTCAACGACTTATGATCTGTAAACAACTCGAACTTAACTCCTAATAGGTAATGTCTCCACATCTTCAGAGCAAATACAATCGCCGCTAACTCCAAATCATGAGTCGGATAATTCCTTTCATGCGGCTTTAGTTGTCGACTTGCATATGCAACAACTTTATCCTTCTACATTAGCACCGCTCCAAGTCCAGTACCACATGCATCGGTGTAAACCACCATCTCATCATTTCCACTTGGAATAGTCAAAACAGGAGCGCTTGTTAGTTGCTCTTTCAGGATTCCGAAAGCTTGCTCACACTTAGCATCCCATCTGAATACTTGGTTCTTTTTCGTCAATCCTGTTAATGGTGCAGCTATCTTGGAAAAATCTTTGATAAATCGACGATAGTATCCTGCTAATGCAAGAAAACTTCTCACATCAGATGCATTCTTAGGTCTAACCCAATCCTGAATTGCTACCACTTTGGCGGGATCAACCGCTATTCCACTTCCAGAGATAATATGGCCTAAGAACCTCACTTCGCTCTTCCAGAAGTGACACTTCGAAAACTTAGCCTTCAGCTGATGTTTCCGCAGGGTCTCCAAAACAACACACAAATGCGTCTTGTGCTCTTCTTCAGTTCTGTAATAAATCAGAATATCATCTACGAACACAAGTACGAACTTGTTCAACTGATCCCTGAACACTCTATTCATAAGATCCACAAAATATGCTGGTGCATTGGTCAATCCAAACGGCATTACCAGCCACTCAAAGAAACCAGATGGTGTCCTAAAAGCAGTCTTCGGCACACTATCCTTTGCCACTCTTAATTGGTGAAATCCCGTTGCCAAATCCATCTGAGAAAACACCTTGGCTTTATGAAGCTGATCAAATAAGTCATCTATTCTCGGCAATGGATACTTATTTTTCTTAGTCACTTTATTCAGCTCACGATAATCCACACACAACCTCAATGATCCATCTGCTTTGGTTGCAAACACAACTGGTGCACCCCATTCGGACACACTACGCCGAATGAATCCTTTCTGTAAAAGATCATCAACTTGCACCTTCAACTCTTGCTGTTCTCTAGGCGCCATCCGCCTAAGAGGCATCACAACAGGTTTGGCTCCTTCAACTAGATCGATGCGAAACTCGATCTCTCTATGCGGCGGTAACCCTTTGACCTCATCAAAGACATCCTCAAATCCATTTGCAACCGGCACCGATGACAGTCCATCCCGTGGAACAACCAGCGAATACATGAAGCTCATGAAGACGCCTTCCTCATGCTTACATCGTATCACAACCTTTCCCCCTTCCACATTCTCGACCGTCACCTCCAGCCTTTCACAATCAACCTTTGCCGCATACTTCCTAAGCCAGTCCATACCCAAAATAATTCCAAACCCCTCAAAGTTTAGAACAAATCAATCACAAACAAAAGAGCAATCATGACTCGATACAACCAGACCACGGCATATCATACACAAACAAGACGAACCCCCAACTGGATTAGTCACAACCAATGGTCTATCAACAATATCCGGTTCTAAACCCAACCGGCATACAAGTTCATTACAAACAAACGAATGCGACGCCCCAGTATCGAATAACACTCTAACTGGAACCCCACAAATAGAAAGAGTACCTTGTACCACCATACTCTTTCCTTTCTCTTCCGTAGTAGGGGCTTTTGACGATGATGGAACAGCCCCCAAAGCATAGGCTTGTACAACCTGCCTGTCCTTCCGCGGTTCTGGACAATTCCTCTTAATATGCCCCGGCTTGTCATAGTTGTGGCACTTCACTGGCACCTTTGGATTCTTACAATCTCTAGAGAAATGGCCCTTCTGCTGACAATTGTAGCAGGTCACTTCACCCTTCGGCTTCTTCTGGCCATCCTTACCCTTCTGCTGCTCCTGCTTCCTCTTCTTGTTTCCACCTTGCTGTGGTTTAGACTCCTTCTTGGTCACAGCAACAACAGATCCTTCTTTAGGAAACAGATTCTCGTGCCTGAGATCCTTCTCCACAAGCTTCTCAAATGGGTCGTCCAGATGATCCACCAACTGCCTCCCTAGATAATGTCCAAGCCTGTCACAAACTTCTCGTTCTTCTGATATGGAGATTCAATATATGACCGGGCATACTTGGACAAGGCTTCAAACTCAGAAACATACTCAAGAACTGGTCTTCCTCCTTGCTTGAGTTCCACAAACTTCTTGAACAGAACAGATTTCTGAGCTGTAGAAATGAACTTAGCTTCAAATCTGACTTGGAATTGCACCCAAGTAATTTCTTTCTCCGGAGTATCAATGGTGATAGAGTTCCACCAATCAGAAGCTCTCCCTTGAAGCTGTCTTGATGCAAGCTTCCTTTTGGTTGCATCCTCAATTCCCAAATCACCAAAGATCCTTCTACAAGCGTCTATCCATCTCTGGACTTCGATGGTTGATTCTGTTCCCAAGAAAACCTTTCCTCCAAGAGCAGTATAGTCTTTACACAACTTAGCAAAATCCACCGGTTTTGGAGCTTGAACTTGAACTCCAACATCTACTAATGGCCCCGGAGCTGGCATCCTCCTCATAATCGAAGTCATCATAACCTCGAACATAGAAGCATAATCAGCAGCCCCCTCAACAGCACGGCCTTCCCTAGCAGCTGGTCTCCCCCTTCGACTCATTCTTAATATCTATTAAGAAAATGATTAATACACTTTGAGAAAGAACTACATAAGGAATTCAAATCCCTCTAAGCTACTATATTATATATAGTAATCATCCATCAAAATACAATTACATCTCTCATACGTAGTTACGTCAGCGAGCGTTGGCTAAAATCGATTAACCAAAGCTCTGATACCAAATGTGATGACCGCCCATGACTCCTGCACTAAAGAAGGAAATAGTGCGCTGTAAAGTGTGCCAGGCAGCCATGGATGATCATCAAGGTAAGGTAAAAACAGCGGAGTTCATCGTATTACTCACAACGCATGGGTAAAATACAATAGAAAATATATATATAGTGAAGCTCCACAAAACAGAATCTCGCCCAATAAGCCTCATAGTAGTTTGATACAAAAATCTGAATAGGCAATACATCAAGCCTCACTACATATCACTCAGAGAATATACAAGCAGCGGAACATCTAGTACATATAGTAAGAAAATAATATGCAAGCCTCCAGCTCGTCTTCGTCATCAGCATCGTTGGCCACTAAGAACAGCACCTGTCACCTGCTACCTAGTCTGCCCATACAAAAATGGATGAACAGCCCATGGTAATAAGAGTTGAACATAAAACCTTGAGTCAGACAACAGTCTTAGTGAGCGGTAAATTAACTAACAACATACCAAAAGAGCATAAAGGTAAAGGAAATAGGAACCCAATCCTCCCACTCCACCTCTTTCTACAGTGATATCCCCCAGACACACTAAGCAGAAGTAAACATAGCAAATCAGACATTTAAAGTAAAGCAATTATCACTCGAGTCAAGGTCGGTGTTTTCCAAGTACAAACCCCCAAGGCCTAAACCAAGATCAGATAAGCACCCAGAAAACATCGCTCTTGAGACCGAATGACGATACAACCAAAACATACAAACATCCATGACTCTGGCTATCACTGTTATCATTGCTTCGATACCACCGTTAATTGAATGACCGGCACATTCTTTCAGCCGTCCGTCAAGGGCTAATGGTAACCCCGGTTCTAGACAGAACTCCGCACGTCGTCGCAGCCCGTGCCTAGGACTATCGAATCTGCCCAGAGTACTCGACCATCAACTATTAGTCTTTTGGGACTATCGAATCTGCCCAGCGTACTCTTGCTTTGAGTTTGCTAGAACCTTCAATGACGATGAAATCTCAGCCTTCTAGTCATCCTCCTCGACGACTATTCTCATACTAGCTCAAGCGCCTCTCGAGCCAACCATTATCAACGAACTCGAACCATCCCTCGAGTTATCAACATGCTTGGAATGATCCCGTCTGGATTATACCAAGGCTACATCACATCATGCCTCGCCTCATCTCATCATAGCAAAGCCCATCTCAACATCATCATCAAATCCGTACATATGAGCTTCATCATCCGCTACATATGCCACGAGCAGCTTTCTTTATTCAAGAGCCTTTCCCTTAGCTTTTGAATCATCTTCGACCATACTTGTCCAACTTCAACCATAAATCAACTAATTCATAACAATCAATCAAGACAATCATTAATCCAAGTAATTAAGCATTCAAACATGATCTAAAAGCAATTATAACTAAAATGGCAATCTTGTAAATAAAGAGTCCAAATCTAACAAACATGAATCATAAGTATTATCTCTACAACTTAATAGATGAACTTGCATAGGTTAACATGTACAAAAATGGATGTCAAATCTTCATAAATAATGGATCCATACTTAGGTTTAAGAAAAATACATGAAATCACTATCTTAAACACAAAATCAAGCCACCAATCCAATATACTCCTTTGGATCCGTGTGAGAGATAATCACCACTCGCCGAATCACCTAAACACCTCAAAAGCAACACACTTCAGATCAGGACAGCGAAGGATCTAGCTTGATCCGCCAAAACTCCGCTTCAAACGATGAAATCTCTCTTAAATGGATGGAGATCTTCAATCTAAGCTCTTGGATCTTCGATTTGGATGGAAGGAAGCACAAGATTAAAGAGTAGAAAAGAAGTGAAGAAGTGTTGCAGTCGATCTCTAAAAATGGAAGAACTTTGCCGCTTCAAAATCCGGATCCCAAAATGTGATGCAAACCCTTCTATTTATAGGCTGGAAGTTAGGTCGTTCGCACTTAGGTCGGTCGCCGACCTAACGACCTAAGTCACACTGCCGACCTAACGACTCAGCAACTGAACACAGGAGACGACCTACCGACCTAACTACACTACCGACCCAACGACTTAACCTATTACCTTAAGTCGCTCGAACGACCTAACTATAACACGGCATAGCTGACCTAACCTTAACTCGTTCATGGCCTATCTCAACACACAGAACTAACCACTAGGTCGTTGAATATTAGATCGGTCAAATCCTATAGGTCGTTCACTTTTTAAATCGGCCAATCTCTTAAGTCGCTTACTTCTATAGGTCGGCAAACACCTTAAGCCGTTAACCCTTAAGTCGGCAACCACTACCACTAACTTCTCTAAGTCGTTCACATGACTTGGGTTGCTCGGCCGACCTAAACTAACATACGACTTAGACTCAGAACGACTTCAGCAATACTAACGATTTAATGGCAACTATTTTACGATTTATCGGCACGTAAAATACGGGTCGTTACACTTCCGGAGTTGGATTGGAGCAGGATGGAGTCTTGCCTCCATGCCTAGAGCAACCTATACTGAGGGGCAGTGTTGGAATCAACATGGGAATCAATCCCAATGCCGGAGCAACTATTGAAACACCAAGGACTAGTGATACTGGAGCTAACCTAAATATTGGGGCGTAACTAACATAAGAATATGTACCAGAACTTCCTCGAAGGAGTGGAGGATTGAATAAAGCTAGAATCAACATGGGAGTCAATCCCAATGCCGGAGTAACTATTGAAATACCAAGGACTGGTAATACTGGAGCTAACCTAAATATTGGGGCGCAACAAACAGAAGAATATGTACCAGAACTTCCTCGAAGGAACGGGGGATTGAATAAAGCTAAAGTTGTGAAACATAACATAGGCATACGGCTGGAAGTGTCCACTCTGAGATACCCCCAGCGGGACAGGGGTAAAGCAATGCTTTAGGACGGAGACCTTCATTGGATGATGAGAACAGAATTATTGAGTTGGTATGAAGATTCGTTAGAGGAGGACCCCTAGATCAAGTTTTGGAAGATGTGAACAGGAATCCATTTATTGTTAACATCTAGAATGCAAGAAATCCTTAGATTTTAAGCTCCCAATGCTAGAAATGTATAATGGAAAGACAGATCTAACGATTCATATGATGAGATACATCCAACATTTGGAGGTGTTGGGTGCCTCTGAGGAGGCATTGGGGTGATGCTTCCCCCTATACACGGATTTGGCTACAATGTGATTCAGACAACTAGAAAATGGGTCCATAAGCACATGGACTGACTTGGTGAGCAAGTTATTGAGACAATTCAGAGTTCATGTCTCACAACCAAGGAATGTACTTATGCTCTCAAACGTAAAACAAAGATTTGGTGAGACTTTAAGAAGTTATTTAACAAGATTTAATGCGACGGCAGCTGCAATGGATAAGCCGGATCCATTATTCATCCTAATGGCAGCGGTATCTGGGGTCGCAAGTAAGACTGATTTCAAAGATGTATTGAAAAGGGATCCACCAATGGATATTGCAGAATTTTACTACGAAACCGAGAGATGTTTGCGTCAGGAAGATGATGTGGATGCTGAAATAAATGCCGTGGAGGATAGAGGATCGTCCAGAACCAGAATTGGAAAAGACAAAATGAAAAGGATACCGGTGACAACTTCGGAGAGCTGAAATGACAAAAGGAGCCGACCATCCACCAATGGGTTTGGAACAACCAATTGTCAAAGTACATAAGGAACAAAACTGCGGTAGGATTACAAGAACAACCACCATCCATGGCAACTACATAAAGAAACGCCCAGGGACTCGATCCATGAAAAATTATCCCATGATCGGGGTAGATGGGAGTCGGATCCGACCCCTATGCTTTTCTTTTTCATTTGTTTTTCCTTACTTTTCTTTTTGGTATTTAGACAATAATAACCTCAGGCCACTTACACATGTACGGGATACTAAAAGGTCCCTAGGCACGCTCTAATTCAGATGCTTGAGATAACTTAGGACAATGATGATCTAAGGCCGCTTACATGTGAGGAATTTCGAACGGTCTCTAGGCATGCTCTAAGTCGGATGCTTAAAATAAACATTTAGGATGTCTGCATGGTTTGGTTCCTGCTTGTTTAGTTTCTGCACAATTGTTTTGATTTAAATATTTGAATATTAGAATATTGAAAAAATCCGCATTAAATGTGATAATGATCGCCTTAAAGTCTCACCATGGGATCAGAATGCATGGTACAAGTCCCCTCATCGGAGAGAGACGATGGACTTGTACAATAGTAATCGCCTAAGAGTCCCACCTCAGGATCGGAGTGCTAGAAGTAAGTACCCTTACCAGAGAGTAAGCAGATGAGCTTACTTAACCCCCCTAACTTAACAAACTAATGATCTTGAGAGATTATCCCCTTAACTTAAGACTAAACGTCAAAAGATTCGGAGAACTCGCACATTAAACTTAAACATCAAAAAAAGATTGGGCTTAAAACGAATGTGATTCAATAAAAGGTTTTGAATGCCTCATAAATAGAATAAAATTGATAAATCCTAAGTGAAAACGGGATGATCTTGATATATGATGCGTTTCTGATATATGATATGATTTTTGATATATAAGGTGATTTTGGTATATGATATGAGAACTCTGAATGAGAAGAAAAATGATAATGATGTAAATCCCGGATGAACATAGGATAATTAGAGATATGTGATGTAATAACTCCGATTGAAATTGGAATGATCGTGATGTATAAATTACACTTGGGTAGAGTCTAAAGTCGTAGCATTTAGCTGGTTTGGAATGACTGTTGATTGGCAAGAGAATCCTAAATAACTAGACGATTCACCTAAGGAACTGGATGATTCACCAAAGCTAAAGCAGCTAAAAAGCTCAATTATCGAAGACTAGAGATAAGAACTTGTTCTTAAAATAAAGCACACGTTTCATTCAAAAGTTGTACTTTGGGGGGCAAGTGTTAACCAAGTTTTTAACCCAGTAGGAACCAATAGGAAACAGAACAACCTTGTGTTATCATAATGGTCCGGAAGTTAATCAGAAAAGCTAAGACAACGAATTAACAAGGGTCAAGCTATACGACTAAGACTGGGATCGGTGAAGCCAAGAGATCAGCATTCTTTAGTTCAATCAACAGTTAAACGCAAATGCTAGTGAATTGTCACCGAAGCGTAACAGCTACGATAAAAGGCTATGGAAACATCTCCAATTCCAAACTCCAAAAAAATCCCAAGTGCTTAGCTCATCAGCGACCCATGCCTCTACTCAAACCATCAAACAAATCAGATATGGAACACTATCAAAAGGAGGCAAGATTTGATCCGCAAAATGTAACAACCCGATATTTTCAACTATTCGCAGACACACATGTAGGACTTGAATTGCTCAAAATACCGCGTTGTAAATAAAATTTGGAAAATCTCAGAATATACAGTAAATAAAAGTCACAGATCACAGACACAGAGGAATAATAGTGCAGCAGAAGTAAAAGAAATAGTAGTTCATGAAGCTACTATGTAAATATATCAGAATTAAACAAAATACAGCAGAAGAAATAAAGTACAACATAAGTCTCAAGATGATAACCAAGTACAAGCTGAATTGAACAACAGAACTGGAATAGATAAAATTAGATAAGCATATAATCTTCAGCGATTCCAATCTCCAGAAAGTGGAATCCAAATCTGTGAATAACTCAGGCTGACCCGAGCGTAAATAAAAATACAAATACTCGAGTCAGGATAATATATACTTATATAATGTAAACCAACTCAAGTGAACTGTAATAAGGTACAAGTAACTTAAAGGATGCCTGGGACCGCCCACCCTCTAAGGATCCGTTAAACTATTTGCTATGTAGTAATATTTCGCTATTATAATAATGTCTACAGTAAAATAAACTTACTTGTAAATAGCGTTCCGGGCTACCCATGTCACCCTTCACACATAATAATCCTAGTAGTCCATCCAATATCTGCATATCTCCTGATCGGGAGACTACGAGAAGATATGCACGAGCTACGGGAGAAAACCAAACTCGTAGTTAAGGCTCGATATGGTAGGTGACACGGCACACAAGGCAATGCCAGGGTAGATATACCAATTACGCACACGGGATGTTGGTAACGCAGCAGCCACATACGCCCACCTCGGAACACATTCCCAAATCAAAATCAGAGGATTGCATCAAATCAACCATAAGTAAGAATATAGTATCGAAGAAATGTGTCCGACCAAAGGAGCTACCGCTTTTTGCCCGAGATCGCTCCTGTTTTAGCCACCTTAAGCCAACTCACGGGAGTCGGGTCCACGTAATATACCTCAAGAACGTCGCCACCATCCTACTTTACTCTGGAATCTCCACCGCGTACACGGTTGTCAAAGTGGTTTTCGGTATCGACAGAGAGTATGCTAGATATCCGATCCCGGTTTCTTTGCCAACCAATCGTTATTATAACCCGTGGTTATAACTTTTAAAATGATATTTATACTTCAAAATAGAATATCATTTCAAATCCAAATCTTTATCAAAATAAAGATTAAATTAATTCCAAACCATTTCAAAAACATCATATCTTTCCAAAACTTCCTGTCAAATCATTTCAATATATCAAAATATCATATCTTTCCGAAACTTCATTTCAAATCATCTTAATATATCAAAATATCATATCTTTACAAAACTTCATTTCAAATCATTTTAATATATCAAAATATCGTATCTTTACAAAACTTCATTTCAAATCATTTTAATATAGCAAAATATCATATCTTTTCAAAACCATATTTCAAATCATTTTAATATATCGAAGTATCATATCTTTTCAAAACCACATTTCAAATCATTTTAATATATCAAAATATCGTATCTTTTCAAAACCACATTTCAAATTATTTTAATATATCAAAATATCATATCTTTTCAAAACCATATTCATTTTTTTCAATTTAAAATACCATTTCAATTCACATTTCAAAACAGTTTATATTTCAAATCAAATTACTTCATTTAAATCAAAAATGAAGTTATTACATTTAATTATTAAATTATTAAATTTCCAAAATTTTCAAATTTCAAAGTTCATTTATTCACTTAAGTTTATCAAAACAGTGAAAATTCACTTTTCGCGGCATTTAAAAAACGCTACGGAAAGTTACATTCAAAACAGTTCAATTTAACAAAAGACAGCATTTTAAAATGATGTAATAGGGTTTACTTAAATTTCAAATAAACTTAGTTAAATTCAATAATTATAGCACTTACAAAAATGCTATAATAGCCTTTAATTCAATTTAGCTTTTTAGTTCATTATCATCAACTACAGGATTAACAAATGCTGTAATATCATTTACATTACAATTAATAGCATTTCAAAAATGCAGTTAATTAACTTCAAATATTCAATATAATTTCACAAAAAATTATATTTTTATTTAAAAAAAATTAACTTATAAAATCATACATTTTCACATTTATAAACATCATTTAATTTTCGTTAAGTTCATTATTTTATAAAGTTAAATTTCCATTCACAAAATCAAGAATTAATAATAATTCACTTATTAAATTTCAACATTCAATTTTAAATTCACTGAATTAAATTTCAACTTAACACTTAAGTTTAAAATTTCAAAATATAACTTAATTTCAATTTTATTTACTTAGCCTAAAATTCACTTTTAAGCCAAATTCACAAATTCCCATTTTGGTTATATTTCAAAATTTCAACTTAAATAATCATTCATTTCACATTTTAACTTTATTCAAAAATCATTAATATATTATAAAATCACTAAATTCATTTTAAATTCAAATTATCATAAATTTATCATAATTTCATATTTAATTTAATTTCCAATTATAATTAAATCAAAATTTCCAAAATAACTTACATTTCAAACTTTCTAACTTTACCATCAATTAGTTTCCCTTATAAATTCTCAGAAAATCAATAATACTTTATAAAAATAATTTAAGTTCAAATTTAAATCAAATTGTCATATTTACCAATTTCCAAATAAAATAAAATTTCTATTTTATCCATATAGCTTAAAATATCATTTCAAACCAAAATTCCAAATTTTACCAATTTAAGTTATATTTCCAAAATCCACTTTTACCATTTATTTAAATTACATTTTTAACTTACAAAAAAATAAAAATTTCTTCATTTAAACATTTAAAACCCAATTTAACTCAAATTTCATAATTTACACTTTTAAAACATATTTAAAATATTCAAAATACTTTATAAAATAACCACGGGCCTGTATATAGTTTTCTAACCTAGGTCAAGTGATACGGATAAATATCATTTCAATCCGCAGTTTAAAAAGAAAAATCTGGGTTCTATCATTTCAAACCCGCAATTCCAAGTTAAAATAAATAAAAACCGTTCAGGCCTATCATTTCAGCCCATAACAATTTTTCCCTATTCTAACGTCCGTTCGGGTATGTATCATTTCAACCCATAGTGATTCTAATCTACAGGGAACTTGTAGTGTGATAAACTGATATAAATAACTGAATAGCATGATATAACAGTACATATGATATAACAGGTGTTTAAGCATGGGTTAACATCATATGATCATAATATAGCAGATATAATATGGTGATGCATTTTACAGATTCACATGTGATCGATTTACTAGTTATATAAGTACAAAATTGTCTGGTGAGAATAACTCACCTGTATAAGCTGGAGACAACGATCAAAAGCACAAACTAAGGTCTTCAGAGGCACGATAGCATGACAAAGATTCGGATTTGCGAGATCCAAAGATTAATTGCCTTAAACACATTCAAACAAGACAATACAAACAACATAAGTTTTCAACTAAAAATATGATTAAACAATGTTAGAGATAAATGCAAAATCATCTCCAAAGTCTTTGCACTTGCCTTCACCACTAATACTTCAGATATAGGTTAGAAAGGCATGGCTAAAGCAAGGACAAGGATCTGGTTTGGGTTCATAAGAGGTCGGTCAAACATGTATGGGATGGAGCAAAAGTGATGATGCATGAGATATGTGCAAGGATTACAACTACAAGGCAAAATATCATGAATTCAAGGCAACATTGGCTCGGCCCAAGCAAGACCAGGCACGGCCATCTCTATAGTGGGCTGGAGGATGGTGTGGAAGAGGGTTTCAGGTCGTCCATGGGTGGTGGAGGTGGAGTTGGTGGCGGCCAAAGGAATGTTGAAGGTGATGAAGGCATATGTGTTGGCTATGGTGCATATAGGTGAAGTTTTTGTTGATTTAGGTGGAGTTTGATCAACTATTGGACATGGCCAGTGGCTTGGGGCTGGAGAGGAGGTTGTGGATGGTTCAGGTGGTAGAGGAGGCGGCCATGGGTGGTGGAAGGTGGTGGACGCATGGTAGAGGTCGGCTATGCAAACAAAAGTGGAGTTTTGTGGAAACTTTGGTGGTGGATCATCACTAGGGGGCACGGCTTGGGTTTTGACCGGAGAGGAGGTGGTGATGGAGGCATTCTCAGGTGGTGGTGGAGGCGGCAGGGGCAGGAGAGAAGGTGGCCGAACCTAGAAGTGAAGAAGAACAAATGCAAAACAATGTCAAAACAAAAGAAATAAACAAAAGAAAGAAGAGAAATGAAATTTTTTTACCAAAACCTTCTCAAGCAAGGGCCGAATTTTTTTCTTCAGGAAATGAGAACAAAAGGAGTGCGTGAATGAGGAAAAATGATGTGGTCGGCTGAAGGTGTGAGTAGTTAAGGCAAATTGATGAAAAAGTAAGCTACAAATATGAAAGGTTGGAAAACAAAGAGCCATTGGAAACCAAAAGTCAAAACCTTTTCAAATTACCTTTAATTTATTTATATAAGTTTATATTAATGTAAATAATAATAATTTCAGTCACAATTTCGAAAATTTAACCAAATATAATATATATATATATATATATATATATATATATATATATATTAATTATATAAGGTTAAAATAAGAAAATAGCATAAAATTGCAAATTGGTCTAGAAAAATGGAAAATAAACAGAATGAACTTTGAAAATTTATATGGACTTGTAAAAATATTTATAACAAAGATAATAACATAAAATAAAAATGCATTCACAAAATAAATATATAAATTTTAATTAAATATAATTTAAATGAAGAAAATAGCAAAGAAAATAGAAACTAGGCTTTAAAATAGAAAATAAATTAAATAAGCTTTGGAAAAATTCAAACATCGCTTTATAATATTTAAAAGTCAATACATAATATAACATAAGTATATAAATTATAATAAGATATATCGAGTAAAAATATCATTTATATAAATTAAAACAAAGAATATTGTTAAATAACCCTATATACATACAATATTGTAAAGGGTATAACGTTCACAATTTAAATCCAATTTCAACGAAAAGAAAAGAAGTATTCATGATATTAAATCTATTTTCATAATAAAAGATAAAATTTAAATATTTAAATTTAAAATTTAAGAGTCAAAGTTTGACTATATTGACCAAAAATTCACTTTTTAGGAAAATATTCAATTTATATCAGTTTGAAATTATAATTCACATAATAATCAAAATTTATATTTAAAAATGAAATGTTTGAAATAAAAAAAGTTTAAAATAATTTCAAAATGAAATAAAGTCAAATTTAAATTATATGCAAAAAAAATCTAGGGTTGTTACGCTCTCCTCCACTCAAAACTTTTCATCCCCGAAAAGGAATGAGGTACGAGAAAGCACTGAAAAAGATAAAGTGAAATAAGATTAAAACAAGATGATAAGGAGATTGAAATTATACCTGATAACTATTGTTATAGATAAGTTTAACAAGGTGGAGATTATCAAAGATTATAGAAAGATTTCTAAACAGAAAAATTATAGAAAAATGCCTACACCAGCCTAAAGCAAGATAAGGAAAATATGGAAAACCAAAAGATAGTTTGAAAAACAAAATAAGATAATAAGTTAGAAACCATGGAAATTTCAACTTAAATAAATAATTAATTTTTTTACACAAGTTAAATAAATCTTAACTATCTCAAATTTTATTATCTTATCTTCTAATCATCTTAAATAAACAATTTCTAAGATCATGGATTTGAAAAATAATCATTCATTATACTCATAATGTACTTAATAAATTTAATTCTTCTTTATTCCTACTTAAATTTAAATTTATTCCTCTCAATATATTTTATCATCTATGCCCATTATACTTACTTTTATTATAACTGCTTTAATTTATTGTTAGTTCCATTAATCATCATTTTATATTGTAAATTATTCAATTAACCTTTTATTCTATTTACTCCTGTTAATCATTTTATAAATAAAATTAAGCGTATAACATTTATTTTAACCATTCAAAATTTATTTATAAAATCTTTTTATTATATTGTATATTATCCAATTACATTATTAACTTCTGTATAATTTGGGTAAGTTATATTTAAATGCAATTGAGTATTATACAAATAAAACTTTCTAATTCCCTCATCTCAAGTTTGAATCATTTATCTAAAATTTTTATTTTTCTTTTTATAATTGAAATGATTCTTTAAGATGAAGTTTAAGAATAAAATTTCTGATTCCTTCAAACCATTTAGAGATAAATAAATATATATACATAATATGTCAAATCAAATTTAAATCATACATCTATAAATATATTATAAATCCAGTCTTATTTTAGAAATCCAAATCAATTAAATTTCCCAAAACAAAGCTGTAGCAAGACTACAGAACGGTCTCTTCACTTCGAAACTCGAAAATGAACGTCGATTATGCCGCGGTCATCACCGGATTTATTTTCCAGCGACAAAGAGAAGAGCACTAATTTTAAACTTTAAAATTTCTTGGAAACAAATTTCTATTAGAAAATACTTTAAATAATATACCCCTTTTAAAACTTTAAACACAAGGTTTGAAACCATCGGAAATTAAATTCTCAAATTTCTTATTTTAAACTCATTTTAGTTCCCAAATCAATTTATAAACAGCTATTTATAAATTCATTTATAGAACAATAAATGATAAATCAAGTATTATCATTTCAAATGATTAATTTAAATCAATTTATTAAGTTCCATAAATTTACTTATATCAAAATTTATTTCATTAACCAAATTTTAAAATAATATTGTGTCAGTTTGTTCTGTCAAAGTGTTTTAGAAATCCTATCGATAACGTTGATCAGACGAATCAATCGGAAACCCAAATCAACATCAACAACTCAAACAACACAATATAAAACAAAACATTAATATTGATTTACAAGTATAATTCAAAATGTTTGGAAGATAGATTGGAAACAAAAGACAAGATGATTGAATAACAAAATAGGGAGGTAGATAAGCTTAAATAAATCGCGGGCAACCTTAACCGGGTCAACCGTGACTTGAAGAATAAGATCGATGTGGATTACTGGGGTAAATCAACATTTGATCTCAAGAGATAGAGTTTGGGATAATCATAAATACTAGCATCTAAACCGAGGATAGATATAAATCTCTGGTGAATCGATGCTAATTGTAAAGGAGTTTCCCCCTTTACAAATGAATTCTTGAGACTGGTGGGACGCCAATTCACTATAAAGCTCATTCGAAGTGGAGTTATGGGATACTCCAGAATCAAAAGGAGATGAATAGTGAGTGACGCGAATGAATTTTTGGAACCGCAGGGAACGTTCCAAAGTTCAAATGGAATTTGAAACAAAGAGGAAGAGATTCAAGTTTGGATGAAAACGATTCTGTAACCAAATTTACCATACATTCTAAGTTTTTTCCTCAAAGCCAAAGCTCTGATACCAACTGTAACGGACCACGTCAGTGGGGTAACGTCCACCATAGCATACAGCTGTACCTGTGTTCTGCCTTTACAGCCAGCCTCTCGACTGCACTAACCCCCGTAGGGACATGTAGGAGTAAGAGTCATCCGCTTGTTACCAAACCAAATGCGAGAACCCCCTATCATGCTGCACCCGCTAAGTACATAGGCAGACACACATGTCAGACTTGAATTGCTCAAAATACCACGTTGTAAATAAAATTTGGCAAATCTCAGAATATACAGTAAATAAAAGTCACAGATCGCAGACACAGAGTAATAATAGTGCAGCAGAAGTAAAAGAAATAGTAGTTCATGAAGCTACTATGTAAATATATCAGAATTAAATAAAATACAACAGAAGAAATAAAATACAACAGAAGAAATAAAGTACAACAGAAGTCTCAAGATGATAACGAAGTACAAGCTGAATTGAACAACAAAACTGGAATAGATAAAACTAGATAAGCAGATAATCTCCAGCGATTCCAGTCTCCAGAAAGTGGAATCCAAATCTGTGAATAACTCAGGCTGACCCGAGCGTAAACAAAATACAAACACTCGAGTCAGGATAATATATACTTATATAATGTAACCAACTCAAGTGAACTGTAATAAGGTACAAGTAACTTAAAGGATGCCTGGGACCGCCCATCCTCTAAGGATCCGTTAAACTGTTTACTATGTAGTAATATTTCGCTATTATAATAATGTCTACAGTAAAATAAAGTTACTTTTAATAGCGTTCCGGGCTACCTATATCACCCTTCACACATAATGGTCCCAGTAGTCCATCCAATATCTACATATCTCCTGATCGGGAGACTACGAGAAGATACGCATGAGCTACGGGAGAAAACCAAACTCGTAGTAAAGGCTCGATATGGTAGGTGACACGGCACACAAGGCAATGCCAGGGTAGATATACCAATTACGCACACGAGCTGGTGGTAACGCAGCAGCCACATACGCCCACCTCGGAACACACTCCCAAATCAAAATCGGAGGATGGCCATCAAATCAACCATAAGTAAGAGTATAGTATCGAAGAAATGTGTCCGACCAGAGGAGCTACCCCTTTTGGCCCGAGATCGCTCCTGTTTTAGCCACCTTAAGCCAACTCACAGGAGTCGGGTCCACGTAATATACCACAAGAACGTCTCCACCATCCTACTTCATTCTGAAATCTCCACCGCGTACACGGTTGTCAAAGTGGTTTTCGGTATCGACAGAGAGTATGCCAGATATCCGATCCCGGTCTCTTTGCCAACCAATCATTATTATGACCCGCGGTTATGACTATTAAAATAATATTTATGCTTCAAAATTGAATATCATTTCAAATCCAAATCTTTATTAGAATATTAAATTAATTCCAAACCATTTCAAAAATATAATATCTTTCCAAAACTTCCTATCAAATCATTTCAATATATCAAAATATCATATCTTTCCAAAACTTCATTTCAAATCATCTTAATATATCAAAATATCATATCTTTACAAACTTCATTTCAAATCATCTTAATATATCAAAATATCGTATCTTTACAAAACTTCATTTCAAATCATTTTAATATATCAAAATATCATATCTTTTCAAAACCACATTTCAAATCATTTTAATATATCAAAATATCATATCTTTTCAAAACCACATTTGAAATCATTTTAATATATCAAAATATCATATCTTTTCAAAACTACATTTCAAATTATTTTAATATATCAAAATATCATATCTTTTCAAAACCATATTCATTTTATTCAATTTAAAATATCATTTCAATTCACATCTCAAAACAGTTCAGATCAAATTACTTCATTTAAATCAAAAATGAAGTTATTACTTTTAATAATTAAATTATTAAATTTTCAAAATTTTCAACTTTCAAAGTTCATTTATTCACTTAAGTTTATGAAAACATTGAAAATTCACTTTTCGCAGCATTTAGAAAACGCTATGGAAAGTTACATTCAAAACAGTTCAATTTAACAAAAGACAGCATTTTAAAATGCTGTAATAGGGTTTACTTAAATTTCAAATAAACTTAGTTAAATTCAATAATTATAGCACTTACAAAAATGCTATAATAGCCTTTAATTCAATTTAGCTTTTTAGTTCATTATCATCAACTACAGGATTAACAAATGCTGTAATATCATTTACATTACAATTAATAGCATTTCAAAAATGCAGTTAATTAACTTCAAATATTCAATATAATTTCACAAAAAATTATATTTTTATTTAAAACATTTTTAACTTATAAAATCATACATTTCCACATTTATAAACATCATTTAATTTTCGTTAAGTTCATGATTTTATAAAGTTAAATTTCCATTTACAAAATCAAGAATTAATAATAATTCACTTATTAAATTTCAACATTCAATTTTAAATTCATTGAACTAAATTTCAACGTAACACTTAAGTTTAAAATTTCAAAATATAACTTAATTTCAATTTTATTTACTTAACTTAAAATTCACTTTTAAGCCAAATTCACAAATTCCCATTTTGGTTATATTTCAAAATTTCAACTTAAATAATCATCCATTTCACATTTTAACTTTATTCAAAAATCATTAATATATTATAAAATCACTTTAAATTCATTTTAAATTCAAATTATCATAAATTTATCATAATTTCATATTTAATTCAATTTCCAATTATAATTAAATCAAAATTTCCAAAATAACTTACATTTTAAACTTTCTAACTTTACCATCAATTTATTTCACTTATAAATTCTCAGAAAATCAATAATACTTTACAAAAATCATTTCAATTCAAATTTAAATCAAATTATCATATTTACCAATTTCCAAATAAAATTAAATTTCTATTTTATCCATATAGCTTAAAATATCATTTCAAAACAAAATTCTAAATTTTACCAACTTAAGTTATATTTCCAAAATCCACTTTTACCATTTATTTAAATTACATTTTTAACTTAAAGAAAAATCGAAATTTCTTCATTTGAACATTTAAAACTCAATTTAACTCAAATTTCATAATTTACAATTTTAAAACATTTTTAAAATATTCAAAATACTTTATAAAATTACCACGGGCCTGTATATAGTTTTCTAACATAGGTCAAGTGATACGGATATATATCATTTCAATCCACAGTTTAAAAAGAAAAATCCAGGTTCTATCATTTCAAACCCGCAATTCCAAGTTAAAATAAAATAAATAAAAACCGTTCAGGCCTATCATTTCGGCCCATAACGATTTTTCCATATTCTAAAGTTTGTTCGGGTATGTATCATTTCAACCCATAGTGATTCTAATCTACAGGGAACTTGTAGTGTGATAAACTGATATAAATAACAGAATAGCATGATATAACAGTAACATATGATATAACAAGTGTTTCAGCATGGGTGAACATCATATGATCATAATATAGCAGAATAATATGGTGATGCGTTTTACAGATTCACAGGTGATCAATTTACTAGTTATATAAGTACAAAATTGTCTGGTGAGAATAACTCACTTGTATAAGCTGGAGACAACGATCAAAAGCACAAACTAAGATCTTCAGAGGCACGATAGCATGACAAAGATTTGGGTTTGCGAGAGACAAAGATTAATTGCCTTGGACACATTCAAACAAGACAATACAAACAACATAAGTTTTCAACTAAAAATACGGTTAAATAATGTTAGAGATAAATGCAAAATCATCTTCAAAGTCTTTGCACTTGCCTTCTACCACTAATGCTTCAGATATAGGTCAGAAAGGCACGGCTAAAGCAATGACATGGATCTGGTTTGGGTTCATAAGAGGTCGGCCAAACATGTATGGGATGGAGCAAAAGTGATGATGCATGAGATATGTGCAAGGATTACAACTACAAGGCAAAATATCATGAATTCAAGGCAACATTGGCTCAGTCCAAGCAAGACCAGGCACGGCCATCACTGTAGTGGAAGCATGGATGGTGTGGCAGAGGATTTCAGGTCGTCCATGGGTGGTGGAGGTGGAGTTGGTGGCGGCCAAAGGAAGGTTGAAGGTGATGAAGGCATAGGTGTTGGCTATGGTGCATATAAGTGAAGTTTGTGTAGTTTAGGTGGAGTTTGACCAACTATTGGGACGGCCAGTGGCTTGGGGCTGGAGAGGAGGTGGTGGATGGTTCAGGCGGTGAAGAAGGTGGCCATGGGTGGTGGAAGGCGGAGGATGCATGGTAGAGGTCGGCTATGCAAACAAAAGTGGAGTTTTGTGGAAACTTTGGTGGTGCATCATCACCAGGGGGCACGGCTTGGGTTTTGACCAGAGAGGGGGTGGTGATGGAGGCGTTCTCAGGTGGTGGTGGAGGCGGAAGGGGCTGGAGAGAAGGTGGTCGAACCTAGAACTGAAGAAGAACAAGTGCAAAACAATGTCAAAACAAAAGAAATAAACAAAAGAAAGAAGAGAAATGAATTTTTTTTACCAAAACCTTCTCAAGCAAGGGCCGAATTTTTTTCTTCAGGAAATGAGAACAAAAAAAGTACGTGAATGAGGAAAAATGATATGGTCGGATGAAGGTGTGAGTAGTTAAGGCAAATTGATGAAAAAGTAAGTTACAAATATGAAAGGTTGGAAAATAAAGAGCCAATGGAAACCAAAAGTCAAAACCTTTTCAAATTACCTTTAATTTATTTATATAAGTTTATATTACTGAAAATAATAATAATTTCAGTCACAAATTCAAAATTTTAACCAAATATAAAATATTCATTAATTATATAAGGTTAAAACAAGAAAATAGCACAAAATTGCAAACTGATCTAGAAAATGGAAAATAAACAGAATGAACTTTGGAAAATTTATATGGACTTGTAAATATATTTAAAACAAAGATAATAACATAAAATAAAAATTCATTCATAAAATAAATATATAAATTTTAATTAAATGTAATTTAAGTGAAGAAAATAGCAAAGAAAATAGAAACTAGGCTTTAAAATAGAAAATAAATTCAATAAGCTTTGGAAAAATTCAAACATCACTTTAAAATATTTAAAAGTCAAAATATACATAATATAACATAAGTATACAAATTAGAATAAGATATATCAAGTAAAAATATCATTTATATAAATTAAAACAAAGAATATTATTAAATAACCCTATATACATACAATATTGTAAAGGGTATAACTTTCACAATTTAAATCCAATTTCAACGAAATGAAAAGCAGTATTCATGATATTAAATCTATTTTCATAATAAAAGATAAAATTTAAAATTTAAAATATTAAAATTTAAAATTTAAGAGTCAAAGTTTGACTATATTGACCAAAATTCACTTTTCAGGAAAATATTCAATTTATATCAGTTTGAAATTATAATTCACATAATGATCAAATTTTATATTTAAAAATGAAATGTTTGAAATAAAACAAGTTTAAAATAATTTCAAAGTAAAATAAAGTCAAATTTAAATTATATGCAAAAAAAATCTAGTGTTGTTACACAAAACGAACCAAGTATATGGGTCGTTGGCGACCCATCGGCCATGAGTCACCGGCGACCCATGGTTTTGGCTCGTTTTGCGAGCCAAAGCTCCCAAGGTCGCTTGTAACCTACGTGCAAGCTAATAAAGGAAGGCCTGACCCAGAAGCTCTCATATCTCTATAATTACCATCTCGGCTACAACACAAAGAGGGGCTTCGATGGACTGGTTGCTGAAGCTCTGCTAGAAACATTCTTCACTCTCTACCTCTCTCACAACAATCTTCTAAGGAATTTACTGTGATTCTCCTGTAGACTCCTAGTCTGGGGATTCAACCTAGCTAAGGACAATCAAAGCCTTGTAATCAAACCTCTTTTGTAACAGCAATTAGTCTATAGTAAAACTACAACGTGGACGTAGCCTTCATTAACAGCCGAATTACTATAAAATTCTCTGTCTTCTTTCTTTTACTGTTCTTTTTCAATATCTATTATCTGTGATATTGCTCTGTCAGAACAGCGCTGGTGCTTTTATACTCAAAGCAGGGTGTTGGTCCATTTTTTGGATCAACAATGAGAATAATGATTCATGCACAATTCAAACTTCCCAATTAAATAATAAGAAACATAAATAAAATATATAAGATTCAAATCAAACCCTTTATGAATGAAATCAAACCTTGTAGCAACGAAGCTGCATTACCATGTTCCATGTATTTTTTAGCTCGACCACGTTTTTTGATATATTTTATTATTATAGTTGGTTCCCATTCTAATTCTCAATTTGTCAAGTTTTCCCCTACCGTGCTAACAAATGTTCTTTTACCTTTGTCAATTAATTGACTGAAATGCTAATACGTAAGGACATCTACTATCATTATACACTATATAAGGCTCCACATACTAACTGTCCAAAGTTTAGGATCTGTTTCTTGGTATATTCCAACGTATATGGATAATAGACCTAGCTGGTAAATAGGTAGATTTATGACAAATGTCTGTGCTGCCAATTAGTAAATTCCTAGTTTTAAAATTAGTAGTATATACAAAATAATGGGGATCAATTTATTAAATCAATAATTCAGCCAAGGGTTAATTAAAAAGAAATAAAGAGTTGAAAAATGAGAAAAATGACCGTTTTTATTCCAAATTTCATATAAAGACGGTCATAAAGATTGTCATATAGGCAATTTACTTGTTGATTAGATGGATTGTCATTTGAGTGCGCTAGCTGCATAGCAGTACAAATGGAGAGCGTGATTCTCTAAACAATTGCAAAATGAGCAAGTTAAATGAGGAATTCACGATCAACCATTAAAAATACATAAATAAATTTACTGTTTAGAGAATGTAATTGATTATAGTACTAAGCCAATCGTTCTCTCTATATTTGTCTCCATAGTATGTTAAAATCTTTTCCATCCAATAATCTCATGCCATCAAATCAAATGAAAACCTTTTTTCATTTACCAAGATTATTAACAAATTCAAATTTATAAACTCCAAATGTTGAAGCAATGCTTAAATAAGAAATCGAATTGAACTCTTGTAAAACATCTTTATTAACAGATGGTTTAGAAGTGCAATCTTTTTGTTTGATGGCGAAATTCAAAAATTGTCTTTTACATACAAGCTCATATAAAAATTCAAAAAATTAAAATTCAAAAAACAACGAAAAATAATATTAAAAATGAATCCTCAACACCCTAAATTATAGACCAATCTCTAAATTATAAATGTATAACTTCAGCTCTAAATTTTAGTTTCCACAATTTATTCAGTTTCTCAGTCAAATTTTACTGTTCCGTAATTTATTCAGTTTCCAGGTCAAATTTCATTGTTGATCGAAGATATCAATTCATCAATTTGCTAGAGATTTAGTAGTAAAATCAGGTATTTTATCCTCTTACTTATATTATGAAGCATTCACCTTTCTTTATTTCGACGATTTCTACTCTGTTTCACGTAATTTTATTTATCTGTAAAGTTTGTTATATATAGCATGCAGTAAAAACCTTTACAATTTTGACCAAATCTTTGAAGCTAATCTTTATTAACTAAAGTAGACTCAATCAATGCATTATCCTGCGTTCATTTTTTTCAATAAAATGACTTAAATACAGGATTTTAAAAAATGCTACAACCCATATAAATATCTTATGAAATTCTATGTCTTAAATATAGGCATAGATTTATGTAGGCAATGAGAAATTTTATATTGAATCAGCTGATAGTAAAATCTTTTTAAATAAATGGACCTAGCCAATAGCATGCGTTAAAAGCCTTTACAATTTTGACCAAATCTTAGGAGCTAATCTTTATTAAATAAAATAGAACTAATCAATAACTGTCCTACATTCATTTTTTCAATAAAATGCCCTCAATATAAGATTTTGGAAAATGCTACAACCCCTGCAAATATCATATGAAATTTTCTTTACCTCTTCACTCTTGCCATTCACATTCCAACTTTCTCCACCATTCATCACTTCCGGCGTTCTGCACTCTCCACTGTTATTCGCCATTACCCATTACTGCTCGCCACCATTTCGTCGTTGATTCGGTGGTACTCTTAATCCATCTGGGTACTAGTTTCGGCCTTTGAAAACTAGCATTTCGATGGACGGATTGTAGAAGTATTCTTCAAGACCATTGCTCTTTTAAAGCTTCAGGTAAATCTAGATTCATTTTCTTTTAATATTAATTTTCTACATCTGGTCTTGTTTGCAGCATATTATTCTATCTTTTTTTAAATATTTATTGGTTAGTAAAATCCTTGTATGTGTGGTTTTCCTAGCAACGCCTTATTATTTTTATTTCATCCCCTTGCTAATATTTGTCAACCGCAAGCAAGTAATACAAAATTTGAAAAGCTACGTGAAAAAGAATTGCAGAAACACATGGCTGTTATGACCTTGTACAATATTCTCTTCTGCTATTTTATGGAAGTTATGGTTGGGACCTTAACAGTCATAATATAAATGAAACTCTGTTATGTGTCATGCTTATATTTTGCAGGTACCAAGTGTTTGACATTCATAAAATTATAAATTTATATCGAGGGTTATCATATTATAAAAATAGATTAATTATTAGGCATAAATTTAAACACAATGGATTTCAATCTTTTGATTCACACAAGAAAACCAACATAAATAAAGTTGGCATCAAGATCTAACCATTTTAATCAATTTAAGTACCCATATATATATATTTGTATATGGATGTATGTCTGTATTTTCTTATATATAAATCAAATATTTTGGTCAGCAGGTCAAAGTGCGTTTTTGAATGGTCAAAATGCCGTGCTTGAAATTACCTCCACGTTATGTACTAGAGCAGATTTTGGTCAGTTTACCGTCCTACTATCTCCACGTTTCCTACAAAACAGATGCAGCTTCTTCCCCCAATTTCTACGTTACCCATTTTGAATGTCTAAAATCCCTTCCCCAAAATGATTCGACTACAGAAAAAAATAAGAAAAAAGAATAATATCGCGGGAAGCGATTGGGACTAGCGTCGACGACAAGGTTTTGGCGTGGCGGCTGGCGATGCGAGGAATGAGGGATTTGTGTACTTCGACTGACAGATCGGCGTGCACGGGCTTGGTCACAGCATGAAATTCAAGAGCAGCGCCTGGAAATATTTGACGTCGTCACTCCGACGACGGTGATGGAATTGTGGCTGGAGATAGAGAAGGAAGTCGTGACGTAGTGTTGCAGGCAGTGGAGGCACAAAATTACTATCTAACATGGTATGGATTAGTATTTAAAATGGACTCAACCAAGGTTTAGAATAAACGCATCAATGTTTCTGTTAGTACATTAAAAGAAAGTATTAACAGGTGTGAATTCTTTCATTTGTTTTGCAAATTTGTGCCCTGTTAGTTTATTCATTTGTTATTAGAATACCTTTTGATTGATTTTTTTTAATTTCTCTTCTTCCTGATCGTGTAATTTGATTTCTACATAAATAATAGAAAAAATAAAGTGGAGAGGGTGTCAAGCAAATACCTTGCATGTTTCAATCCACGTTAACTAATTCTTATGGTTTATGATTTCTTTCTTCCTCAGCTTTATAATTTATAACATTTGGTTGCATGTTTTCTACTATTCATATACATGTAACTCATAAGTGTATGATCCCAATGTATGGCCCAAAATTTGTACCCAATTTATGCCCTTTGTGAGTTATATATCAAAATTCATGTTTTACAATAAGTTTAAAGGATGCACATGACCGTTTTTTTTACATGTGCATAGTGCATACTGTTATATATCAAAACTTTTATACTTGCTATCTTTCAAAAGGCACAAAATGGTCATGTTCACATATTCAATCAAAACAGTGTGGTATGTGAAGGCGTGTACACTAATTGATGGACTATAATATTCAATATTACTATCTTAGGTAGGACTTTAACATAGATAACTAATTAACTTACAGTTGGACAATTGTATAAGTACATAATATAATAAGTTCTATAAGAGAAGTCATATCCATTTTGCAGTTCCAACTCCATCTATTTGTAGAGTTGATTTTTTTTCCTGTTATTTCATGCTTAATTTGGAATATTTGATATGTAAAGAAATTGAAGTAACAAAAGGAGAGTCTGCTCTACAATAAAAAGTTTCCTTCGAAGATGCTTTATGAAAATTACCAAAAGCTCAAAACGGTAATTAATCATTAATTTTTAAAGAAAGTTATAATGTGATTTACGAAGTCATTATTAAGCAACTATGTAAGTTTGTGTTGCATTAAGTTATGAAGTTTATTCATTTTTTATTAGTTTTACTTTTTGTTAATTTTCTTTTCCGTTTCATTATTAAGTAGGACCTTACTTATAATTCATTCAAAATTTCATCCATTCAACTTAAAAAGTGAGTATTCATACTTCATATTGCTAAATTTTGGTTGTGATTGACAAGTCCTACTGTATTCTTCAGACCGATTTAAGGTGTTGTTTTTACCTGCCTTTTTCTCCTGTCATGAAACTAAACTAACTCTATGTTGAAATAAAATGTTATACTTTTGTGTTTTTATTGTTTACTGTAAACTATATTTTCATTGTGATCTGTTATTAAATCTTGAGAGAAATATATAGGTATTCTAAGTTTAGATAACACTGTCATTAAAGCTGATATCATTCTAAAATTGGAGATTAATTTGCAGCGATTCAAGTATAATTCAATCTTAATGGGATGGTTTTATATTTTGTATTCTCTGCAATCTTTGTACTTATAGGACAGTAGTGGGTAAAGGAAGCTGAGAGAAAAGGATAATTATCTTTTAAAGTATGTAATGCTATCAAAAATGAGATCAATGTAAATGGCAGTGCCAACAAAATTAAATGCTATATACACTATATCAGTTCTTAATATTATACTTTGTTAATTTACCATTCAGAGAACAAGAAGGGTGAACAAGAAAAAAGAATTGAAGAGAGAGTGCTTAAAATGGAAGGAGAACCTACTGTATTCAATTTTTCTCATTTACTCGATACATGAATCTGAAGCTATATGTTTATGTTTATCGATTCTTTGCATCTTTTTTTATTTTTATTTTCGGCATTTCCATCCTTCTCTCTATGTGTATGTTAAAGATTTCATGAATCAAAATATATAATGGATCGACACGGCGTAACTATAAGATAGCAATGCATTATTATAAAGCTCTTTTCTATTGATTACTTTAACTTTTATCATTGGGGTATCTCATTGCAATTAGTACATATGCTTAGCCGTGATTTAGCTTTGATTTAGTCAGTTTATTGCATGAGTAATATTCGATATGTTAAAAGATTTCTAACATTAAAAATTATGCTTCCCTTTCCAGATGAAGAAGAGAATAAAATGCCTTATCCAATGATGTTTCTTTTAGAATACTATTGATGCATTCACCTTAATATATAACTTGAAATGATTTGTTTAAATTCACCTATAGCTGTAAAGTTATTCTATAATATAATGATCCATTACATGTTAAATTATAGGGCCATCAATTGGTTGTAAGTTTCATAAAACTTGATACTGATTATAATAACAAATACAGATTTTTGCAACTGAGATGCAAATGGATATGCATGCACAACTAATCCAGCTTAATATGTACAGGAATAATGATCAAATATAATGTTATGTGTCCATCATATTGTTATGCTAAATTATAATGATGTGAAATAAACACAAAAGTAAAGAATTTAATAATATATTTGGGTTGATATAGACACCAGAATTATAATTTACTGATTGCATTCTTTCTTCCTCTAATAATTAATTTAACTGCAGCCTAGCTAGACATGGTAAAGAAGTTGAACCGTAAATGGGCAAGGCTGCATTATACGTTCAATTCATATGTTGCTGCTTGACATCAGCCCGAATATAAACTTGGAGGTGGATGCATGTGTTAGAAGTCATGTCATGACCAGTAGAGTTGTATATAGTGTTGCTATATTTCTTATTGGGCTGTTTTACTAAGCCCGGTTGGTTTACTTGTATTTTGTATTTTGTTACTTGTAATTTGGAACTGGGTTGAATAATAAAAAGTTGTTCTCATTTTTCTGAAATCTTTCTCTTCATAGTATCAGAGCAGGTGATTCTGCGATCTAAAATTCTCATGCCCTAATTCTTCTTCAAGTCTTCCGATTCATCTAGATTTGGAATAACGAATGATACTTCTAATTCATCTGGAACCGAGATTCCTTCTCAAATCAATCAGGGAGTGAATTTCAATGATCCATATTATCTTTCAAATTCAAATCATCCAGATATGCAACTCGGAAATCATACTTTATTTGGATCGAATTATATTAATTGGTGTAGAACTGTTAAGATGACATTGATTGCTAGAAATAAGTTACAACTTGTTGATGGAACCCTACCTTTGCCCTCTATTACTTCACCTGATTATCAAAAATGGATTAGAAACGATTATATGGTGATGTCTTGGATTTTAAATTCTATGGATAAAGTGTTATCCGAGAGTTTTATGTTTGTTGATTCATCTGCATAATTGTGGAAAGAGTTGGGAGAAAGATTTGGTCAAACAACAGCCCCACGAATATTTGAGTTGCATCAGAATTTGACTTTTACACATCAATATGAGCTTAGTATTGCTGAATACTATTCTCGATTGAAGGCTGTATGGGATCAATTGCAAATGCTTGAAGGGTTTCCAGATTGTACTTGTGGAGCTTTAAGGAACTGTTCATATGGAATTCTTAAGAAATTACTTGAAAATGATCAGAGAAACAAATTGTTGCAGCTACTTTCTGGACTTACAAAGGAGTATGATCAAGTCAAAACAAATATTTTAAGTTCTGATCCACTTCCTTCAGTTCATAAAGCATATTATACTTTACAACAAGTTGAACATCAAAACAAACTTGGTGATAAGAGTACTAGTCAACCAGAGATGAATGCTTTTAATGCTATGAAAACTTTTCCTAAGCCAAATTTTCAAAGCACAAAAAGATAAAGTAAGAAACAGAAGAGTGAATATTTTGTGAACTTTGCAAAAGAAAAGGACATTCAACTGAGCAATGCTTAAGATAATTGGATATCCTGATTGGTGGAACAAGGAAGGAACTGGAAAAAACAAAATCAGCTCAGAGAAATACTAATATAGCTCAAGCTTCTGCAAGTCAAGGAATTCTTGGAAATAAACCAAAATTTGCTGATGATTCAACTGCTGCAATGAATTCTGCTATTTCTCAAATGGTCAGTTTGATCCAGTGCTGGTTTCTAATCTGTATAATGAAGTTATGAAGATGGTGCAGAACTGAAATTTTTCTTCTAATATGGAAGATAATACACTTGCATCCTCAATCAATTATGCAGGTAAAGACAAGTCTCTTAAATCTTATGATCAAAATTCCCGGATAGTTGATAGTGGAGCTACTGATCACATGACTTCTAATTTAACACTATTTGTTTCACTTCAAAAAGTTAAAAATCCTATAAAAGTCTCTCTGCCTGATGGTTCTAAAATTGATGTTAATCATGTTGGAACTGTGAATTTGAATCCAAATTTGCAAATACAAAATATTTTATACATTCCTACATTTCAAAATAATCTCCTATCGGTAGGAAAATTCCTTGATCAAAATAATATTGTTGCAAATTTTACACATTCTTCTTGTTAATTTCAAGACCTTGAATCAAAGCAACTTCAAGCTGTTGGATCAAGGATCTCTGGTCTCTATAAACTTTCTTTTTTACCCAAGTTGAATAATGTTCTAGCTTCTTCTTCAATACCTATGAATAATTGTTTTCTTGCTTCTATCAATAATACTATAACATCTTGTAACAAACCTATCATTGATATTTTACATGCTAGGTTAGGACATCCTTCTTTTAGCAAAATGAAACACATTCAAAACTTTGTATCAGGCAGAATACTTAATAAAGATTTTTCTTGTGAAGCATGTGTGTTAGGAAAACAAAATAAATTGTCATTCTCTCATTCTGACTATTATGTTGAATCTTCATTTGATTTAGTTCATATTGATTTTTGGGGAAAATATCATATACCAGCTCTCTGTGGTGAGACTTATTTCTTAACTGTTCTTGATGATCATACTAGAAATACTTGGACATATTTACTTCATTCTAAAGTTCAAGTTGTTTCTATAATTGCTGCATTTGTTGAATATATGTTAACTCAGTTTGACAAGAAGATTAAAGTTATCAGATCTGATAATGGAACTGAAATCATTCAAGATTCATGTAGACAATTGTTTGCATCAAAAGGAATAATTCACCAAAAATCTATACATGGTAATCCTCAACAAAATGGTAGAGTTGAAAGAAAGCATAGACATTTGTTGGAGACTGCAAGGACAATTCAAATTCATTTAGGTTTGCCTTACAAATTCTGGGGTGATTGTCTCCTTGTTGCTACTCGTCTCATTAATATCATGCCAAGTTCAATTTTACATTAGAAAACACCATATGAATTGTTAATGAGCAAAGCTCCTGATTATGAACATCTTCGGGTTATAGGATGTTTATGTTTTCCTTTCCAAAAATTGCAAAAAACCATATGAATTGTTAATGAGCAAAGCTCCTGATTATGAACATCTTCGGGTTATAGGATGTTTATGTTTTTCTTTCCAAAAATTGCATGATAAATTTGCTGAAAGAGCAAAAAGGTGTATTTTAATTGGTTATCCTCATGGTCAAAAAGGTTACAAACTTTATGATTTAGATACACATAAAGTTGTTTTTAGCAGAGACATTCATTTTATAGAAAATGTGTTTCCTTTCAAACTAAAATCAGTTGTTCTTCCCACTGATATTCATTCTCATAAAGAAACTATGCTTGTTAATCCAGCTTTAGATCAGAGTTTTCCTCAAATACCTTCTTCAAATCAATTGTTACAGTCTCCTCAAATTAATCATCCTGATTCTTCTAATAGTCCTCAACAAAATATGCCTTTTAGAACTTCAGTTTTTAATGATCAATCTTCCTTTTCCTCAAAATCTATCATTACCTTCAACTTCAAATGATATTTCTAACTCTTCTCTAGTTATGCCTACTAGAACTTCTTCTAGAATTTGTCAAGTGCCAAATAAATACAATGATTTTGTCATTGGAAAACTGCCTTCAAGACAAATTAACAATTCACAAATCGAAGATGCTATTTCTTACAATATATTTGCTGAACCATCTATTGCTTATTTGAATGCTAATGATTTACACAGTCTTGCAAATGTCCTTTCCTCTTTTGAACCATCTTCTTATCATCAAGCTAAACAACATCCTGAATGGATTCAAGCTATGGATAAAGAATTAACTGCTCTAGAAGACAATGATACTTGGGAATTAGTTCAACTACCCATTGACAAGAAACCCATAGCTTCTAAATGGGTTTTTAAAACAAAGTTCAAACCTAATGGAGAAGTAGATAGATGCAAAGCTCATGTTGTTGCAAGAGGAGATAAGCAAATCTCTGGTAAAGATTATATATACACTTTTAGTCCTGTTGCTAAACTTACTACAGTAAGGATTGTTATGGCTTTAGCTACTATAAAGAATTGGGATATTCAACAATTAGATATTAATAATGCTTTTTTACATGGGTATCTTCAGGAAGAAGTGTATATGTCTCTCCTGCAGGGTATCAGAAGGCAACCTCAGGTCAGGTTTGTAGATTAAAAAATCCATTTATGGTTTAAAACAAGCTTCTAGATGCTGGAATCAAGAATTGAGCAAGTTTTTAATTAATTTGGGTTTTATTCAATCCAAACAAGATTATTCTATGTTCATTTTGAAGAAAGACAATGATTTTATTGTTCCGGTGGCATATGTTGATGATTTGTTGATCACTGGAAATAATTCTTCCATTATTTCTGCACTGAAATCAGTTCTGCATAAAACCTTTACAATTAAAGATTTAGGTCAAATATTTTCTGGGCATTGAAGTATCAAGATCAACTTCTGGTATTTTTTTAAATCAAAGAAAATACATTTTAGATCTTCTACGAGATCATAATATGGAAGGATGTAAACCATCTACTTTCCCTATGGAAAAAGGATTAAAATTTAGCAAGTATGACGGTGATATACTCTTGGATCCAGAAATTTGTAGAAGATTAATTGGAAAATTCTTATATTTGAATTTAACAAGGCCAGACATCTCCTATGCAGTTCAACAGTTAAGTCAATTTCTTCAGTTTCCTCATGTTCCTCATTTTGATGTTGCACTTCATGTACTTCGATACTTAAAAGGTACTGTAAATCTGGGTTTATGTTGTCCTTCTAAATCCGATTTGATTTTGAATGCATATTGTGATGCTGATTGGGGTATGTGTGATGATACTGGAAAATCATTAACTGGTTACTGTGCTTTTCTTGGTGATGCTTTAATTTCATGGAAAACAAAGAAACAAAAAGTGGTTTCTGAGAGCAGTACTGAAGCAGAATATAGGAGTATGAGTTATACAACTAGTGAGATTGTTTGGATTGAGAGATTGTTGGCAGATTTACATATTGAAATATCAACACCTATCATACTTCATTGTGACAACCTTTCATCTACGCATATTGCTCAAGATCCCTGTTTTCATGAAAAGGCTAAGCATATGAGAACTAAGCATCAAAAGCTGGATGTCCATTATGTTCGAGAGAAAGTTCAGTCAGGTTTTCTAGCAACAAAGTATATTAAATCTGCACTGCAATTAGCTGATATCATGACTAAACCGCTTGGAGCTGATCAACACAAATCTCTTGTGTATAAACTTGGAATGGTTTGCCAATTTTATGCTCAAGATTGGTCTTCCATTCCTACAGCGGTCAATCTTGAGGGAAGGGTGTAGAGTTGTATATAGTGTTGCTATATTTCTTATTGGGCTGTTTTACTAAGCCGAGTTGGTTTACTTGTATTTTGTATTTTGTTACTTGTAATTTGGAACTGGGCTGAATAATAAAAAGTAGTTTTCATTTTTCTGAAATCTTTCTCTTCATGACCACTGAAAGCACTAATATGTGTTGAAACTAGGACAATAAGTTTTTATAAAATGCATGTTATGTGTATTTGTTAAAGTATTCAGGAAATTATGCATGTATATTTTGAATAATAAGGAATTCTGTGTGAAATTTTGCTGAAGATTACTTTAGTATCTATTTATTATAGAGATTCGCTAACATGCATAAAAACTTTATCATCCTCAACCTACTAGGTTTCAATACTCAGATATGTACAACTATTTTTCCTACTATATTTGCTTCTAATTCAGTCATATATTATAAACTGAAATTCATGTGCAATTGTGCTACGTTGAAAATAAACCATTAATATTTGCGTAATTTAGAATTGCTCATGTTCTTTTAGCATCTGCGTACTACACGTCCCGGTGGATTGGAACCCAGTTGATGTGGTCAATTCATCATTTTTACTTGATACATCAACAGTAAAGTTTCGAATAATATTAGTTCAAACTAGGATTTTATAAAGAGAGACCAGATTTAACAACTATGGTTTTTCATACAAAATTAGAACAGTTAAAAATTGATGATCTAAGATATGTGATTTAGGTAAGTCATTACCCCCATCCATGTCATGAAATTCCAAAAAAGAGGACTACTGCATTCATATATACTAATTATGCTATATGAAAATGATGTTTATGATGCTTTAGTTGGAGCTAAAATTCCATGCAAAGATGTAGAACCTGAACTATATAGCGCAACAATAAAACAAATGATTCATTGTCCATGGAGACAATTTAATCCAAAACTATATGTATGAAAAACAACCGCTGTAATGAAGGATTTCCAGAATTTTTTGCTCGTTGACTTTACAAGGAAATGACCCTTACCTCAATTATAGAAGACATGATAATGAAATACAATGTTTTTAACTCTACCATCTACATATTACTGATGCTGATCTCCAGCCTGGGACAAGGAGGGAAGAAAATGATTTCTACAACTATACTTTAGTTCTTACATGTTACTTACAAGCTACTACTATTGATAGCAACCTTGAAAAAGCAAAAAGAAAAATCATTGCATATATTTAAGTCTTACAAGTTTTTAGAATGATGTTAATTAAAGAAAAATTTCTATATGTTAATATGGCGACTTACAACTTTTTAAAGAGAGGTGATGCAAGTTTTCTAGGTTCCAAACTACTAAAAACGTTAATATTAATATTCGTTATATTTCTCTAAATATTTATGTAATAATAAATAACTTTCTTTACCTGTTTAATCATTTTCTAAAGTAACTTAGTCTCATTCATGTTTCGACAGACGATTGATTTGTACATGTACACAGATGAAAAAGGGTGACATTACGTACATGTCAACGTCATTTTATAAGATCCAAATAACTTAAGCATGTGCATCGCACGTGCCAAGATACTATATATATATATATTCATATACATACACATGTGTGTATGTATATATATTTCATTTGTTATTTCTAATTAGCTTAAACTTTAGATTATAGAATTTTTACAATTTTTATTTTTAGTTCTTTTTTTTAAATAATACAAGCTTATAGAATAACAATCATAAGCGTTGAAATAAATCTTCATTTTATTATTTTATATTTAAAAGTTCGCTTTCATGCATGCCATGTATATGTCAATTTACACTTGCAAATCATGTATTTTTCTAATGTATATATATGTGTGTGTGTGTGCGCGCGCGCGCTCGCGTGTCTATATACTCTTGCATTTCTGAAATATGTCGTCTGTACTATTTAAATGCATGCGCATAACGCGTACCATTAAAACTTAAATATAATAGTTTTGGTGTAACACTTTTTTACTACTTGCATGAGCTTCCTCATTTGCCTCTATATAGATATTATCAAATGTTAATAACACTCAAAAATAGAATCTAGCTTTTTTTTTTACAAATTCAAAACGTTCTATTATGTATATTACCAAAATTAATATCACTTAAAATAGGATCTAAAAATTAAACTTTCTATATATTTTTGCTCTTAATTAATTAATAATAGGAACGAAAATTTAGCCTTACAAAAAAATGTTCTAACTTATAAATAAAAATTCAAGCTAACTACACATGATTTCAATGCAAAATCATACGTATATATTTATGAAAATGATTTCTCTTGAATATGTTAGACACGTATAGTTTGTAAAAAAATCAATTTACCTACAAAGCGTGTGCTACTATCACGCGTGAAGCGCGTGCCATAACACTCGTAGAAATAACCGGAATACAATATCAGGAAATAACAAAGGGATAAAAAGAATTAATACATAAAATATTATAAGAATAAATTAGTTTAAAGGAAAAAGTTTAATAAAATTTAATTTTAACGGACGTTAAAATTAAACTTCCGTCTCAAGGACAAGAGCCAAAAATTTTCAACCGTTCCTGCATTTTTAGTCTCTTTTCTTCTGTAAGCAAAATTTCTTCTTCATCAAACAATGGCAACCCAAATCGAAATCAATTTTCTTCCTCAAACTGATTTACAAGCGCAATCGACTTCAGAATCTAAGTCGATGAATGTAAATCAAAATATTTTAATAAATCATGAATAAATAAACGATGAACCTACGATTTCAAAAAGTAGGGCTTCGAATACTACGCGTACATAAGTAAAGAGAAGGCGAAAAAATAATTCATCCACAACTGTCGATTCGAATGATATTCACGAAGATACAAATAGGACAAAAAAATCTAGGTCATGTAAAACTATGAATGAAGACGACACGAAGAAACAACAGCTTAGTGATGAAATCGTCAGCAGAAAAAGAAAGACAAAGTTATAGCAGCTGATTTATTTTTAAAATAAAAGATAATTTTACAATGATAGTTCATTTATCATTTGATTTGTTATTGAATGATAGATCAATACATCATTTGATTTGTTGCATGTATAATATTAAAATATAAGATGATGGATGAACATAACATTCAGTTTTGACAGATGATAGACAACAATAAGATGAATAGTTACAGAATGGTAGACAAATATAACATTGAAAAAAATGATAGATAAACACAGCATGATAGAATGATAGTTGAATATATCACTTTATTTATTGTAGGTGTAATGATGCAATGATAGATGAAAATAGCATTTCAATATTTGATAGACGGTAGAAAATAATTAGAAGGATACTTATTGGATGATAGTTCAATATATCATTTGATTTGTATGCACCATATTGAAATATGAGATGATAGGTGAACATAGCATTCAGTCTTTGACAAATGATAGACAACAATAAGTTGAATATTTATAGAATGATAGACAAACATAGCATTGAAAAAAATGATAGACAAACATAGCATGATAGAATGATAATTGAATATACCATTTTATTTATTGTATTTGTTATGATGGAATGATAAATGATAATTATTGAATGATAGTTCAATATATCATTTGATTTACTGTATTGATAGTTATTGAATGATAGTTCGATATATCATTTGATTTGTATGTTTCATATTGAAAGATTAGATGATAAATGAACATAGCATTCAGTTTTTGATGGTTGATAGACAACATTATAATGAATAGTTACAGAATGATAGATAAATATAACATTGAAAAAAATGATAGACAAACATAGCATTCAATCTTTCAACTTTAGAAGCATACATTAAAAAAGAGTAATGATAGACTAATATAGCATTTCAAAAAATGAATGATAGATGCATATAGCACTAGAAAATTATGCATTCATAGTTGAAAAAATTGATAGATAAAAATAAGAAAGCATTTAAAAAACGAGACATGAGAGTAACATTATAGTTTGTTAAATAATGAATTATTCTTTCATAGTTTTTTATACAGGGATCAAAAGGTAAAATATCGAAGAAAGCAAGAACAACAGAAGGAAAAAAAATCAAAGAAAGTAACTCAGAAAAAAAATTCAGTATCGATGTAGCTTACTTCCAATGATAAAAAATTTCAGGAAAATTAAGGAAAAGGAGGTTATCTTGTAAATAAATTGAATTATTTAAAACAAACACCCTTCGAAAAATTTATGTTAGTATTTTTCAAAGAAATTTTATCCATAGCTACTTTTACAAAATCATCAACAACATTAGATGATATCATAGAAACATTTTCTATCAATGACGAAGCTTTTAAAGTGTGGAATATTTTTTAAAAATCAAGCTTGAAGATATTTCAATTCTCTTTAGCTTACCTTTGTATGGAATTAATATTTTTCCATTACCTAAAATGAGTTTACAAATCCTTCCAGACAATTGTAAAGATTTTGTACTGAGAAATTTAAGCACATTACAAAGAATCTTACAATTTCAAAAATAAATACTGTACTGGAAACACTACAATTTCAACATGAAAATGATTTTCCAAAATTGCTTATTATTCTTGCAATGATAACTTTCTTCTTTCCTGACAACCAAAGATACCTACCATGGGGAGATATTCCATATATCCTTGATCAAAACAAAATGAACTCAGTATCTTGGCCAGTTTCAATTCATCATTCATTGATTAGAGCTTTATGGCCAGTTCCATGCTCCCAATTGTAAGTACAACATTCTAACTTTATGTCATCTATCTTTATAAATTAAGTTATACACATTATATGTTTTAACAATAATATTTTATTTGTAGTTTTTTGTATGTGACCATGTGAATTTGATATCTCCATTAGCAACATACTGTTCTACCTTACCCCGATTTGGGAGGTGGAATATCGGAAGGTTGAAAAAGATCATCTCTAGTGAAGCTATGATGAACATGGACAATAGAAAGGTATTATTTATCACACTAGTATAACAAATATATAATGATAGATAAATATATCATAACATAGCGTATATCAACAGTTTTCATTTTGTTATTATACAGTCATAATTTAAATGATAGTTACATATACCAGTTCTGCACAAATACATTTTCTGTAGGTGCTACTAAAGAATGATAGTCAAATATAGCATCGCATGAAAAATAACAATTATATATATAATTAGTTCATTCATTGTATGTTACCTCATTCATTACTATTTATGTTATTACATAGATTTTTGTTGAAATAAGAAACCTGACTGAGGATGAAAAAACACTTCTTCAACAAATAAGCCAACAAAAATTTGTCCAGCTAGATACCAATGAGAATATTGGGATACACAAAATATAAAATTTGGAAGAGACATCAAAAAAGCAAGTTGACTCAATGCAGCAGTACATTGAAGATTTGGAAAATAAATTAAAGAAAAGTGAAAAAGAATTAGAAAAGGAGAAACAGAAAAGAATACAAGCAGAAGGCACTATCATACAGCTAAGAAAAGAAATTAAGATGTTGAGATCAAAAGCAAGAGTAGAAATAGAACCACCATTATTTGATCTCAATATAACTCAGGAAATTAAAAAGATGCAGCAAGAGAAATAACAACAGGATCAAAAGAAACCTTCATAGGCAACAGAAAAATCACCAACAGTGTGTGAAAAAACACAGAAGAAACCAAGCTCTTTAGTTTTGAGGGTTAAAAAGCGCCAACGAAGGAATAAAATTGATTCTGATTGCCAGTACGAAAATGTTCATAGAAAAACAAAGAAAAATGTTAATAATGAAAATCAAAAGCAGCAACTTGAAACCAAGGAAGGTTAGAAAGAAAATACAAATGAACAAGAACAAGAAGAGTAAAATGAAGAATCAGATTATGAACACGATTCTGAAACAGAAACAGATGAGCAAGTCACAATAATTGAAAATGAAGAAATTATTGATGGGTACTCGCAATCAAGTAAAACCTACAAGAGTAAAGATATCACAAAAAACAGTATTCTACAATTATTGAATGAAGAACAACAAAACAAAATTCTTACTTTCTTCAAATTTAACGAAAATGAGAAGTAAGATTTCTGATATTTTTTCTTTCATTATATTTGTAATTAAATAAAATTGAAAAAAAATCAACTTGTCGATTATTGATTTTCAATTACAGCACTGTAGCATATGAAAAAGATGAAGGACACAAAGGAGGAATCACAATAGTGAAATCTATGCTGGAAGTCGTTCTGTTTGAGAGGGTTACAGATGGACATGTATGCATCAAATTAGAATTATGATAGTAAAGAAGTGTATATAAATATATAAAATGAAAGAATGATAGGTAAACCTAGCATTCAACTTTTCAAAATGCATATGAATGAATTAAATGAGAGAGTGACAGCTAAAAGTAGCATTAGTATTTGTAAATTGCAGATAACTGTATAGAATCGGAGGATGATTGATAAAACTAGCATTCATAGTTTTTTAAATGCATATAAGTGTATAGGATGATAGAATGATAGTTAAAAGTAGCATTCAAAGTTTCAAACTGTATATAAATGTATTGAATGAAGGAATGTGAGTTAAAAGTAACATTGATATTTGTAAAGGGCATATAAATATATAGAATGTCCAAGACGACTGTTTAAACGATCATTTGCATTTGTCAGTGCATACAATGCAGTAAACATGTAAATGAAAGTGAATACTAGCATTAACATTCCTGGTCCAAAAATAAATAAATTAATTAATTATCCCATGAAACTTACAACCTTCATTGTTTGGTTTAATATCTTATTGATTGGTTTTATTACAATCAAGAGATGTATGAACAAAGTTACTACTTCACCACAATGATGATGGTAAGTATAAGATTTTCAAATAAATGTTACAAAATAATATAAAGTATTCTAATACATATGAATTTGCAGAATGCTTTAGTACATGACCAGCAAACTGTGATCAAAGACATAGTTATACTGTGACGACCGCCCATGACTCCCGCACCAAAACAATGGAATAGTGCGCTGAAAGGCGTGCCAGGTAGCCATGGACGATAGTCAGGGTAAAATAAAACAGCAAACTCTATCGTACAACTCACAGCGCATGGATAAAATACAATAGAGAAATATATAGTGAAGCTCCATAACAGAAAAATCATCATATAAGCATCGTAGTAGTTTTATACAAACATGAATCATCCATACATCAAAGCCTCACTACAAACACTCAATCAGATATAACAGCGGAACACCCAGTACATATAGTAAGAAAACTAGTATGCAAAGCCTCCTGCTCGTCTTCGTCATCATCAGCGTAGATCTCTAAGAACAGCACCTGTCACCTGCTACCTAGTCTGCCCATCCCAACATGGATGAACTGCCCAAGGTAATAAGAGGAGACATAAAACCTTGAGTCAGACAAAGTCTTAGTGAGCAGTAAATCAACTATCAAACATACCAAAAGAGCATAAAGGATAAAAGGAATAGGAACCAAACCATCCCACTCCACCTCTTTCTACAGTGATAGCCCCCAGATACACACCAAAGAGAAGTAAGCATAACATAGCAGATAATTAAGGTAAAGCAATAATCACTCGAGTCAAGGGCGATGTTTTCCAAATACAAACCCCCAAGGCCTAAACCAAGATCAGATAAGCACCTAGAAAATACCGCCCTTGAGACCGAATGATGATACAACCAAACGTCCAAACATCCATGACTCTGGCTATCACTGTTATCCTTGCTTCGATTTTACCGTTGATTGAATGACCATCCGTCAAGGGCTAATGGTAACCCAGGTTCCAGACATAACTCCGCACACTGCCTTGTGCCTAGGACTTATCTACTTTGCCCAGAGTACTCGACTACCTACCTGTAGTCTTTTGGTTGTCCCGACTACCTACCTGTAGTCGTTATGGGCGCCCCATGTACTCTTGCTTTTGAGCATGCTAGAACCTTCAACAACGATGAGATCCAAGCCTCCTAGTCATCCTCCTTGACGACTATCCTCATACTAGCTCAAGCTACCTCTCAAGCAATCCATTATCAACCAACTCGAATCATCCCTCGAGTTATCAACATGCTTGGAATGATCCCTGCCTGGATTACGCCAAGTCTACATCACATCATACTTCGCTTTATTACACCATAGCAAAGTCTCAACTCAACAACATGGTTTGCCTCATCGCATCAGGGCAAAGTTCCATCTCAACATCATTCAATCCATACATATGAGCTTCCACATCCGCCACATATGCCTTTAGCAGCTTTCACCATTCAAGAGCCTCTTCTGTAGCTTTTGAATCATCTTTGACCATACTTGTCCAAATCTATCAACTAGATAGCTCATTCACAACAATCAATCAAGGCAAACATTAATCCAAACAAATAAGTATTCAATCAAGATCTAATTAGGCATTCATAACTACAATGGCAATTTCGTAAATAAATGAGCATAGAACTAACATACATGAATCATGGGTTTTTAGCATAGATCTAGCAAATATAAAACATGGGTTTTGTTTCTATAACTTAATAAATGAGCTTGCATAGGTAAACATCTTCACAAACAATGGATCTATACTTGGATCTAAGGAAAATGCACAAAATCACTATCTACAACACTCCAACAAACCACCAATCCAATATACTCCTTTGGGTCCGCGTGAGAGATAACTGCCACTCACCAAATCACTCAAACACCTCAAAAACTAAACACTTCAGATCTGGACAGCGAAGATCAAGGCTTGATCCGGCGAAATCTCGCTTTAATCGATGAAATCTAGCTCGAACGGATGAAGATCTTCAACTTTGGCTCTTGGATCTTCGATCTTGGATGGATGTTAGAACTAGATTGGAATGGAGAAAAGAAGATGAAGAAATGTTGTAGTCGAGTTCCCAAAATGGCAGCACTTCGTCGCTTCAAAAACCGGTGCCAAAAAGTGAGCCAAACCCCCCTATTTATAGGCTGAAACCACTATGAGTCATCGCCCCTTAGGTCGTTGCCGACCCACCCCTTGAGTCGTCCCCGACTCATCATCATGCCGACTCAACAAAACACACACGACTCAGCTATAATGCCGACTCACGACTCAACAACTCACTCTTATGGCCGACCTAACCCCTAGCCGACCTAAGCCTCTACCGACTCAACGAAGCCACAACCTATCCCTAAGTCGTTCATACGACTCAGCGACTTACCATGAGTCGTTCAACGACCTAACTAGTATGCGACTCATCGCCCCAGCTACCTAACGACTTACGACTCATAGCATACACGACTCAAAACACCTTACGACCTATGACTTCGACCATACGTCTCAACTTACTATCCTATAAGTCGTTTACCACTGAGTCGGCCCAAACCTTAACTCGGCAACCTTTTAGGTCGTTAGCTCCTAAATCAAACACTCCTATGACCCATTCACTCCTTGAGTCGGTCATGTTATGAGTCGGCTACTTCCATGACTCGGCCATACCTTAAGTCGGCAACTGCTATACCATTCTAACCCTTAAGTCGTTACTATCTCTTAGGTCGGTCATCACTTATCTCGGCCAACACCTTAAGCCGCTACCTCTATGAGTCGGCCACCCTATGAATCGCCTAAACTCCTTGAGTCGGTCCCCTATGAGTTGTCTACGACTCAAGACTCAAACTCCCATGACCCGTTAACGACTCAAAGCCTTGCTTACTCAATCACGAGGTAACTTCCTAACCGACTCAGGCTAGAGATAACACAAACAACACTAACGACTTGTAAATTCTATGATTTATCGACACGTAAAATACGGGTCGTTACATTCTCTCCCCCTTAGGAATTTCGCCCCCGAAATTCCAAGCAATCAACAGCAATCAAAATTATTCCGCATGCCTATCATCCATAGCAACCAACGAATCATGCAACCAATTCTAGCCTAGCGTGCAGAATTTTAAGACTTAGAACAAGCTACAAATTCATGAGATGTCACGACACTTTAGGGCCATACCTTGAAGAGTCCGGGATGAGCTGCCTTCATCCTCTCTTCCTCCTCCCATGTACAGTCGTTAACATCATCACTCCATTGTACCTTGAGCAGCGTAATCGTCTTCCTCCTAAGCTGTTTCGTATCAGTTTCAACAATACGAAGCGGCTTACGAGGTCTTCTAAACACTGGATCAACCTTCAAGTCTTCACAGCTATCAGCAGAAACCACCGTAGTTGGGTCATGCACATACTTCCGTAGATAAGATACATGAAAAACATTGTGCACACCCGCCATCTTTTCTGGTAACTCCAATCTATAAGCGAGCTTTCCAATTCGCTCGATAATCGGGAATGGTCCAACAAATCTCGGAGTCAATTTCCCTTTCTTCCCGAATCTAATAACACTCTTCAAAGGAGAAATCTTCACAAAAACCATCTCACCTACGTCGAACTCCAGATCCTTACGACGATTATCGGCATAACTTTTCTGACGATCTTGGGCTACCCTCATTCGTTGCCGAATGATCTCTATACAATCCGAAGTCTGTCGGATCATCTCTGGCCCAAGCATCAGCTTTTCTCCAGTTTCCAACCAACATGTCGGAGAGTTACACGGTCTTCCATATAATGCCTCATATGGTGCCATACCAATACTCGACTGATAACTGTTATTATATGCAAACTCCACCAAATGAAGATGATCTTCCCATGATCCTCCGAAGTCCAAAACACAAGCTCTGAGAAGATCTTCTAAAACTCGGTTAACTCTCTCAGTCTGACCATCTGTTTGAGGGTGATAAGCTGTACTCAAACACAACTCAGTTCCCAAAACTTCCTGGAAGCTCTTCCAAAATCCACTAGTGAACAATGGGTCTCGATCGCTCACTATACTCTTCGGAACACCATGGAATCGAACTATCCACTTAACATAAAGCTCAGCCAGCTTCGATGCAGTCCTAGTCGATCGAACAGGAATGAATCTTGCACTCTTAGTCAACCGATCTACTATGACCCAAATTCCTTCATTTCCTGTCCTGGTCCTAGGTAGACCATCAATAAAATCCATCGATATCTGCTCCCACTTCCATGTAGGAACCTCTAATGGCTGAAGTAATCCACTGGGCTTCTTCTGCTCAGCTTTCACCAACTGGCAGCTCATACACTTGGAAATAAAATTTCCAACATCCTTCTTCATGCCTTCCCAGTAGTAAGTTCTCTTCATATCCCGATACATCTTATTTCCACCTGGATGAATTGTCAACTTCGAGTGATGACCTTCCTTCAGAACTTCATCTCTCAATCCATCCACATCGGGAACAACCAATCGTCCCTGCTTCCGAAGCCAACCCTCTCGATCGACCTCGAATCCCTTATCCTTCTCTGGGTCCAATCCAGATTCCAAATCTCGGATGATCTTGACAAGCTTATCGTCTCGCTTTTGGCTCTCGCCAATTCTTTCCACAAGAGTAGGTCTTATAGATAAGTTTGCTAACATCTCAGGTTCCAATTCACATCTAGGCCTGAAGTCAAATCCAGCCAAATACTCGAGACTCTTCCATTCTGAAAACATGGCTCCCAAACCTGCATGTCTTCGACTTAACGCATCAGCCACTGCGTTACCTTTTCCCGGAGTATAGGCTATACCAAAATCATAAGATGCCAGAAACTCTAGCCACCGTTGCTGTCGAAGATTCAAATCCTTTTGGGAGAACAGATACTTCAACGACTTATGATCTGTAAACAACTCGAATCTAACTCCCACTAGATAATGTCTCAACATCTTCAAAGCAAACACAATCGCCGCTAACTCCAAATCATGAGTCGGATAATTCCTTTCATGCGGCTTCAGTTGTCGACTTGCATACGCAACAACTTTATCCTTCTGCATTAGCACTGCTCCAAGTCCAGTGCCACATGCATCGGTGTAAACCACCATCTCTTCATTCCCACTTGGAATAGTCAAAACAGGAGCACTTGTCAGTCGCTCTTTCAGGATTACGAAAGCTTGCTCACACTTGTCATCCCATCTGAACACTTGGTTCTTCTTCGTCAATCCTGTCAACGGTGCAGCTATCTTGGAAAAGTCTTTGTTAAACCGACGATAATATCCTGCTAATCCAAGAAAACTCCTCACATCAGATGCATTCTTAGGTCTAACCCAATCCTGGATTGCTGCCACCTTAGCGGGATCAACCGCTATTCCATTTCCAGAGATAACATGGCCTAAGAACCTCACTTCACTCTCCCAGAAGTGACACTTCGAAAACTTAGCCTTCAGCTGATGTTTCCGCAAGATTTCCAAAACAATTCTCAAGTGCGTCTTGTGCTCTTCCTCAGTTCTGGAATAAACCAAAATATCATCCACGAACACAAGCACGAACTTATTCAACTGATCTCTGAACACTCTATTCATAAGATCCACAAAATATGCTGGCGCGTTAGTCAATCCAAACGGCATTACCAGCCACTCATAAAATCCGGATGGTGTCCTGAAAGCAGTCTTCGGCACACTATCCTTTGCCACTCTCAACTGGTGAAATCCCGTTGCCAAATCCATCTGGGAAAACACCTTAGCCTCGTGAAGCTGGTCAAACAAGTCATCTATTCTCGGCAATGGATACTTGTTTCTCCTAGTCAACTTATTCAGCTCACGATAATCCACGCACAACCTCAACGACCCATCCGCTTTGGTTGCGAACACAACAGGTGCACCCCATTCGGATACACTTCTCCGAATGAATCCTTTCTGCAAAAGGTCATCAACCTGCACCCTCAACTCTAGCTGCTCCCTAGGCGCCATCCGCCTAAGAGGCATCACAACAGGTCTGGCTCCCTCGACTAGATCGATACGAAACTCGATCTCCCTATGCGGCGGTAACCCTTTGACTTCGTCAAAGACGTCCTCAAATCCATTCACAATTGGCACCGATGACAGTCCATCCCGTGGAACAACCAGCGAATACATGAAGCTCATGAAGACGCCTTCCTCATGCTTACATCGTATCACAACCTTTCGCCCTTCCACATTCCCGACTGTCACCTCAAGCCTCTCACAATCAATCCTAGCCGCATACTTCCTAAGCCAGTCCATACCCAAAATAATTCCGAACCCCGCAAAGTTCAGAACAAAGCAATCACAATCAAACGAGCAATCATGACTCGACACAACCAGACCACGGCATATCATACACAAACATGACGAACCCCCAACCGGATTAGTCACAACCAATGGCCTATCAACAATATCCGGTTTCAAACCTAACCGGCCTACCAAATCATTACAAACAAAAGAATGCGACGCTCCAGTATCAAACAACACTCTAACTGGAACACCACAGATAGAAAGAGTACCTTGAACCACCACACTCTTCCCCTTCTCTTCAGCAGTAGGAGCTTTTGAAGATGACGGCACAACTCCCAAAGCATAAGCTTGCACAATTTGCCTATCTTTCCTTGGCTCTGGGCAATCCTTCTTGATATGTCCCAGCTTATCACAGTTATAACACTTTCCCGGCACCTTGGGATTCTTACAATTTTTGTAAAGATGGCCCTTCTGTTGGCAGTTATAACAAGTCACTTCGCCTTTCGGCTTCTTCTGGCCATCCTTACCCTTCTGCTGCTGCTGCTTCCTCCTCTTATTGCCACTCTGGTGTGGTTTAGATCCTTCCCTGGTTACAGCAACAACAGAACTTTCCTTAGGAAACAAACTCTCATGCCTAAGGGCTTTCTCCACAAGCTTCTCAAATGGATCGTCCAGATGATCCACCAACTGCCTCCCAAGATAAGCATCCAAACCAGTCACAAACTTCTCATTCTTCTGATAAGGAGAATCAATATACGATCTAGCATACTTGGACAAAGCTTCAAACTCAGAAATATACTCAAGAACTGGTCTCCCACCTTGCTTGAGCTCTACAAACCTCTTGAACAAAACAGACTTCTGAGCCGTAGAGATGAACTTGGCTTCAAATCTAACTTGGAATTGCTCCCAAGTAATTTCTTCTTCTGGGGTATCAATGGTGATAGAATTCCACCAATCAGCAGCTCTTCCCTGAAGCTGTCTCGATGCAAGCTTTCTCTTAGTTGCATCCTCAATCCCTAAGTCACCAAAGATCCTTCGACATGCATCAATCCATCTCTGCACTTCAATAGTCGATTCCGTCCCCAAGAAAGCTTTTCCTCCAAGAGAAGTATAATCCTTGCAAAGCTTAGCAAAATCCACCGGTCTTGGAGCTTGGACTTGAACTCCAACATCTATAGGTGGCCCTGGAGCTGGTATCCTTCTCATGATCGAAGTCATCATCGCTTCGAACATAGTTCCATAATCAACAGCTCCTTCAGTAGCACGGCCTTCCCTTGCAGTTGGTCTCCCTCTTCGACTCATCCTTAATATCTGTAATAAGAATGATTAGAACACCTTGAGAAACAACTGCATAAGGAGTTCAAATCCTTCTAAGCTACTATATTATATATAGTAATCATCCATCAAAATACAATTACGTCTCTCGTACGTAGTTACGTCAGCGAGCGTTGGCTAAAATCGATTAACCAAGGCTCTGATACCAAATGTGACGACCGCCCATGACTCCCGCACCAAAACAATGGAATAGTGCGCTGAAAGGCGTGCCAGGTAGCCATGGACGATAGTCAGGGTAAAATAAAACAGCAAACTCTATCGTACAACTCACAGCGCATGGATAAAATACAATAGAGAAATATATAGTGAAGCTCCATAACAGAAAAATCATCATATAAGCATCGTAGTAGTTTTATACAAACATGAATCATCCATACATCAAAGCCTCACTACAAACACTCAATCAGATATAACAGCGGAACACCCAGTACATATAGTAAGAAAACTAGTATGCAAAGCCTCCTGCTCGTCTTCGTCATCATCAGCGTAGATCTCTAAGAACAGCACCTGTCACCTGCTACCTAGTCTGCCCATCCCAACATGGATGAACTGCCCAAGGTAATAAGAGGAGACATAAAACCTTGAGTCAGACAAAGTCTTAGTGAGCAGTAAATCAACTATCAAACATACCAAAAGAGCATAAAGGATAAAAGGAATAGGAACCAAACCATCCCACTCCAACTCTTTCTACAGTGATAGCCCCCAGATACACACCAAAGAGAAGTAAGCATAACATAGCAGATAATTAAGGTAAAGCAATAATCACTCGAGTCAAGGGCGATGTTTTCCAAATACAAACCCCCAAGGCCTAAACCAAGATCAGATAAGCACCTAGAAAATACCGCTCTTGAGACCGAATGATGATACAACCAAACGTCCAAACATCCATGACTCTGGCTATCACTGTTATCCTTGCTTCGATTTTACCGTTGATTGAATGACCATCCGTCAAGGGCTAATGGTAACCCAGGTTCCAGACATAACTCCGCACACTGCCTTGTGCCTAGGACTTATCTACTTTGCCCAGAGTACTCGACTACCTACCTGTAGTCTTTTGGTTGTCCCGACTACCTACCTGTAGTCGTTATGGGCGCCCCATGTACTCTTGCTTTTGAGCATGCTAGAACCTTCAACAACGATGAGATCCAAGCCTCCTAGTCATCCTCCTTGACGACTATCCTCATACTAGCTCAAGCTACCTCTCAAGCAATCCATTATCAACCAACTCGAATCATCCCTCGAGTTATCAACATGCTTGGAATGATCCCTGCCTGGATTACGCCAAGTCTACATCACATCATACTTCGCTTTATTACACCATAGCAAAGTCTCAACTCAACAACATGGTTTGCCTCATCGCATCAGGGCAAAGTTCCATCTCAACATCATTCAATCCATACATATGAGCTTCCACATCCGCCACATATGCCTTTAGCAGCTTTCACCATTCAAGAGCCTCTTCTGTAGCTTTTGAATCATCTTTGACCATACTTGTCCAAATCTATCAACTAGATAGCTCATTCACAACAATCAATCAAGGCAAACATTAATCCAAACAAATAAGTATTCAATCAAGATCTAATTAGGCATTCATAACTACAATGGCAATTTCGTAAATAAATGAGCATAGAACTAACATACATGAATCATGGGTTTTTAGCATAGATCTAGCAAATATAAAACATGAGTTTTGTTTCTATAACTTAATAAATGAGCTTGCATAGGTAAACATCTTCACAAACAATGGATCTATACTTGGATCTAAGGAAAATGCACAAAATCACTATCTACAACACTCCAACAAACCACCAATCCAATATACTCCTTTGGGTCCGCGTGAGAGATAACTGCCACTCACCAAATCACTCAAACACCTCAAAAAATAAACACTTCAGATCTGGACAGCGAAGATCAAGGCTTGATCCGGCGAAATCTCGCTTTAATCGATGAAATCTAGCTCGAACGGATGAAGATCTTCAACTTTGGCTCTTGGATCTTCGATCTTGGATGGATGTTAGAACTAGATTGGAATGGAGAAAAGAAGATGAAGAAATGTTGTAGTCGAGTTCCCAAAATGGCAGCACTTCGTCGCTTCAAAAACCGGTGCCAAAAAGTGAGCCAAACCCCCCTATTTATAGGCTGAAACCACTATGAGTCATCGCCCCTTAGGTCGTTGCCGACCCACCCCTTGAGTCGTCCCCGACTCATCATCATGCCGACTCAACAAAACACACACGACTCAGCTATAATGCCGACTCACGACTCAACAACTCACTCTTATGGCCGACCTAACCCCTAGCCGACCTAAGCCTCTACCGACTCAACGAAGCCACAACCTATCCCTAAGTCGTTCATACGACTCAGCGACTTACCATGAGTCGTTCAACGACCTAACTAGTATGCGACTCATCGCCCCAGCTACCTAACGACTTACGACTCATAGCATACACGACTCAAAACACCTTACGACCTATGACTTCGACCATACGTCTCAACTTACTATCCTATAAGTCGTTTACCACTGAGTCGGCCCAAACCTTAACTCGACAACCTTTTAGGTCGTTAGCTCCTAAATCAAACACTCCTATGACCCATTCACTCCTTGAGTCGGTCATGTTATGAGTCGGCTACTTCCATGACTCGGCCATACCTTAAGTCGGCAACTGCTATACCATTCTAACCCTTAAGTCGTTACTATCTCTTAGGTCGGTCATCACTTATCTCGGCCAACACCTTAAGCCGCTACCTCTATGAGTCGGCCACCCTATGAATCGCCTAAACTCCTTGAGTCGGTCCCCTATGAGTTGTCTACGACTCAAGATTCAAACTCCCATGACCCGTTAACGACTCAAAGCCTTGCTTACTCAATCACGAGGTAACTTCCTAACCGACTCAGGCTAGAGATAACACAAACAACACTAACGACTTGTAAATTCTACGATTTATCGACACGTAAAATACGGGTCGTTACATATACCAACAACAGATGTCATTGTCAAAGATGAATTTACAGAGAAAATTTTCTTCCCTCTATATTATGCAAACCATTGGATCTTGTTGACGCTAAACTATAAAACAATGCAATGGAGTCATTATGATTCAACCAAACCAAAAACTAGATCAACAAGGGCTTCGAACCCCAGCTATACCCAAGCCATCATTCTTGCAAGAAAAGTATAAATTTGAAATCACTCTAACATTAATATACATCACTATTTTTTCTTCTTGCAGAAAGACAAAATTGAATTGATGTTCAAGAAGAAATGGGCACAATTAGGTATATTGAACAAAGAATTTCACAAAACTAAAGTGTTGCAACTAAAAAGCCCACCACAAGATTCTGATTCGTAAATAACTAATTTCATTTCTTCTCATGTTTAAACTATCATTTCTATTTTTAAATTGCAGTAGAATGCATTAAATATGCAAAATGATAATTAAAACTAGCATTGCTAATTGACAGTTCATTAATCTGCATCTATTGAACAAAAACGTTATGTATAAGGTGCACATTCCACACGCAACAATGATGTCTTTATGAATGCATTGATTAATATTGTGATCAAAATATAAAGCTATATTTTAGAATTCTAGAGTAAAAAATGCAATATTATTTTAGCATTAGGTTTTACAATAATATTAACTAATATTTCTATATTTGAAACAAACTTGATTGTGCGTTCTTTGTTGTGGTAAACATGAAAAAACTGGACAAGGATGAGATACCAGAAAAAATCCAAAGGAAATGTTTAGAAACCTAAGAGCTGTAGTAGTGTATAACATACTCAATGATCCACAATACAGTTGGTCAATGGAGAAACCCATCAGAGATTCTACATAAGAATAGCTGTTGCATTTTAACTTCTTAGAACTTTGGATATATTTGAAACGAACCACTTCTGCTAATTAAACCGAGATGGAGTCTGAAATGGAGTCTGAGATGGAGTCTGAGATAGAGTCTGAGATGAAGTCTTATATGATTTCCGATGATTGTATTTTATTCTTAGTGTATAAACTGCTTAGATGAATTTGAACTTCTTGATTTGAATTTGATTTGATTATAGTTGTCTATTTTTTATGCATGAACTACAATGTATAAACTGTGGATATATTCAAGTGTCATTTTTATGTGTTTTTTAATGCTTTTACTGTATTTCTGATGTGCCGAATAATGTTTTATATTGAAATTCTAGATAGAACTAGCATTACACGAAAATACATTTCTCAGTGATTGAACTGTGATGAACAATGTGTGAATTCATCCATATAGCATTTTTATTTGATTTCCAATGTTTGAACTCCGTTTCAAGTGCGACGACTACTGTTTACACTGTAATGCTAGTTATAACTAGCATTTAACTGAAATGGTAAGCAGCAATAGGCAGTTATGGAGATGGTAGGTGCTAGGTGCTAGGGTAGAAAGATGGAGATGGTGGTTTTTTTTGGAAGTTATGAAAGCAGAGGCAGTGGTTGTTGTATGGTGATAATGGAAGTGTTGATCTATGAAGAAAATGGTGGAGATGGCAGCAATTTGGTGGTGGTAGTTTGAGTGCGGGATGTATAGCAGCGGCAAAGTAAAGATGTAGTTTAAAATGAAGTAGCAAGCAGTAATGGTAGTTTAAGTAGTAAAGGGTAGTATGATGTTGGGGTGGTGATGAAGTATGCAGGGTGGAAGAAATGATTGGTATGGGGATGACTGGTATGCACAGTTGTGACTAAAGTAAGGAGATTAGTTTGCACAGTAAGTGAAGTAGTTGTTGAAGGCACTGTTTGTTGTGTAGCAGTGTATGTTGTTTTCTGTTATTTTCTGAAACAGAGAGATGCGGTCTGCATAATGAAGATATCTCATTTACAAATTGGTGTTAATTCTTTTTTCTAACTATTGTGTCTAACAATAAGGGAAGATATTCCATTGTAGTATAGAAGAAATATGGGAGCAGATGCTCCCCCATATCATATAAACAGTACATTATTATATTGGTAAATCATTACAAAACCACTAAAGTAATCTCATCAGCTAATCATATAAACAGTATATCATCATCATCATCAAATCCTTCGTTCTTGCTCAACAGCTTACTCAATTCTATACAATTAAATATGATGGGTTTCAATAACAGAGAGATGCATACTGATTATAATGAAGCGCTAGTTACAACTGGCATTCGACTTAAATGATAAGTACATATAGCGTTGAATACAAATATTAATACCGAAATGTAGAGGAACAACAGATATTAGAAATTAAAACAAAATAACCAAAACAATTCACATTTTATTTTCTAATGATTTCACAAAGTCTGGCTTCATTTTTCCATAAGCTTTAGCAGCTGTATACTTAAAAAACTTCTCAATTACACTAATAAAACACATAAATTTCTTAACTTTTTGAAGAACGAAGACAATTCCTTTTGTTGTGGCCAACTTCATGACACTGACTGCATCTGTTTCTTTTACTTCGAGAATATCCGAATCCACCAAGCCTCTTTGTAGATGATCTTCCAACACAACGAATTTCTTTAGGAGACCTAATCAAAACATCATTTTCAACAGCAATTGGCTTATCAAAATATGGAATTGGATTGATAGCATTAACATACGAAGATCTGAAAGCATTAACAGTAAAACAGTCCTCCACAAAATCATAAACTGATAATCTACACTTGTTAATGCACTTAATTGCATGGGCACATGGGAAACTAGTAACTCTCCATTGATTACAACTGCATAAACGATTTTTAAGATCAACAACCCGTGACTTAGGAGATTTAACATCAAACACAAATTCCGAAGACTTATAAACATCCTGTAACAACCCTGTATTTTATAATTATTTTAATTGAATTTTGATTTTACTTTACTTTATTTATTTAATTTAGATAATTTTGTTATTTCAAATATAAACTTTGATTTTGATGTGAATTAGAATACCAAATATGATTAAAAAGAATATTTTCCAAAAAAATGTATATTGGTCAATATGGTCAACTTTGGCTTTTAAATTTAAAATTTGAAAATTTGAATTTTATCTTTTATTATGAAAGTAAATAAAATTTTAAGAACGCTGCTTTTCGTTTCGTTGAAATCTGATTTATAATGTGAAAGTTATGCCTTTTTAACTATTGTGTGTAATTTGCTGTATTTAATAAAATTGTTATTTTAAATTATATAAATAATATTTTATATGGTCATGTAATGTTCTAACCTATACTTATATGGGTAAAATAACATGTATGTATATATTTTGGTCTTAAAACATTTTTAAAAGTGTAATTGACATTTTCCAGTGTCAGTTGTATTTTGTTTAAAATTTCTAATTTCTAGTTTCAATTAGTTAAAGAAATTCTTTATATATTTTTATATTTTTCTTAAGAACTTATTTTCTTCTCATTCCCACTTTATTTTGTTTATTTATTTGACTTCCTTTTTGTTTTAAAGTGATATAGAAATTTTATAAGGCTAGTGATATTTTATTTGTAAAATTTAAGTCCCGTTTCCAATTTTTAAACAATTTCTTTAGTTCTTTTTCTATTTTCTCTAATTTAAATTATTTATTTCATTCTAGAAATGATAAACGAAGTATTTTATTTCAAAATTTTGCTTTAGAATATTTTTAAAATGAAGTAGATATTTTTCCCAAACCAGTGATGTTTTAACTGTAATTTTTGAACCCTGTTTTGAATTTTAAGCAATTTCTTTTATTCTTTTTCTATTTTCTTTAAATTTTATTATTTATTTTCATTTTATTCTACTTTTTTTGGGTTTTTTTAAAATTATTTACTGAATTTTTATTTTTTTATTTGATTTAAAGGAGTGGAAATTTGAAAGGACAAAAGGCTTTAAAAACAATGACTTTTCACCAGCTATCTCTTCACATTTTGGCCGTTCCTTCTTTATCGATTAGCTGTGAGTTTCTTATTTCATTTTCACGTGAAACTCCTCATTTTTCATCAGCAAGTCACGGAAATCATTTTTGAAGAAAGTTGGGTGATGACCTCTCTTTCTTTTTCTACTTTTCTTCTTCTTTTTCTATGTTTTTGCATTGTTCTCTTGCCTTGTTTGATCGGCCTCCACTCTATAGCCACGGCCACCACCTCCAACATAGATTCCCTACCATCACACCACCTACATCTCAGGTCTTGACCATGGCTTAGACCACCATGAACCAAAAATCCACAAAACCTATGCCTTAAAATTAGCATAGCCAACCACACCTTGCTTCATTACCTCATTGTTCACCACCACCACCACCATAGGCCACCGCCACCACCTTGTCTTGACCTCCCCTCACCACTCCAGCCCCTAACCAGACTTGAAAATGTCAAGACCGAGCCCAACTACCCATGGCCAAGCCAATACATTGACCAAAACCTCCACTATTTGGCTTGCCCCTTCATATTTATGTGATTGTAACTCTTCTACATGCCATGCCTTGTAGCCGTGCACCCCTAGGTCCATACCTGAGCCAAAGCATGTCCAAACCTGAGCCAAAGTATGTCCAAACCTGAGCCAAAAGATCCCTTAGGCCACGAAAACAATTGTAGAAAGCAAGGCAAAAACATTCATTCCATTATTGCTTCTTATTTCAAAGTTGTTTCAAATTGAATGTTGTATTGATTTATAACTTTATTTTGGTTTTGTTTATGGGTTGTGACAAGATCATTAGATTGGTTCTCATCCACTTGAATCAATCGTTGTGTCTTCGTGCTTTCGGGTATCCGTTTGTGTCATTTGAATTGATAACTCCAGCACAAAAAGGTGAGTAAATCTCACCTGACATTTGTACTTATGCAAATGTGAATCGACAACAATTGAATGCGTAGAATGATATATTATGTTATAACTGCCTACGATTATTTATATACGATGTTAAACCTGTTAATTTACATGTCATATCATCCGTTATAGTTATATTTTGTTAATTGTTCATTTATATCTGTTTATCATACTGCAAGTTCCCTGTAGATTAGGTTCACTATGGGTTGAAATGATACATACCCGAACGGTCTTTAGAATATGGAAAAATCGTTATGGGCTGAAATGATAGGCCTGAACGATTTTTATTAATTTTGTTTTAACTTGGGATTACGGGTTTGAAATGATAGAACCCGGATTTTTCTACGGATTGAAATGATATATATCTGCATCACTTGACCTAGGTTAGAAAACTATATACAGGCCCATGGGTATTTTATAAAGTATTTTGAATATTTTTAAGTATTCTTAAAAGTGTAAATTTATGAAAATTTGATTTACATTGGATTTTTAATGTTTAAATAAGAAATTTTGATTTTTCTATAAGTAAAAAAGGTTGAATAATTAAATGATTAAACTGAATTTTTGAAATATAACTTAAATCTGGAAATTTGGACTTTGGCTTTTAAAATGACATTTAAGTTATATAAATAAAATTTTAAGCGATTTAAAATGTAAATTTATGATAATTTGATTTATATAGATTTTAAAGTGTTTAAATAAAGGATTTATGATTTTTCTATAAGTGGAAATGTTAAATAAATAAATGGTTAAGTTGAATTTTGGAAATATAACTTAAGTTTGGAAATTTAGAGTTTTGATTAAAAATGATATTTAAGTTATACAAATAAAATGGAAATTTAATTTAATTTGAAAAGGGGTAAATATAATAATTTGATTTAAATTTGAATTTAAGTGATTTATTAAAGTATTATTGATTTTTCTATTAATTTAAATGGTTAAATAAATGAATGCTTAAATGTGTAATTTTAAAATATAACTTGACTTGGAAATGTGAAATTTGGTTTAATTAAAGGTTTTAGTTAAATGAAATCAATTGGAAATTTAGTCTAATTTGTGAAATGGAAATTTCAAAATGTAAGTGTTAATAAATTGCATATGTGAAGGAAAGGAAATTGTACACTTGAATTTGTTAAGTAAATTTATTGAAAATTTGATTTATTTATAAGAAATTTATTTTATAAAAATCATATGTTAAAGGTATGTTAATAAACATTTTTGAATGTTAAAATATGATTTTATAATGTTTAAATGGTTTAAATTGAAGTTTATTATTTTTGAAAATTGAATACTTAATTTGAAATTATAATAACTCCACTTTTAAATGGTCTAAATGAATTAATTTGTTTGGAATATAAACTATTTAAAAGGTGATTTGAAATGAAATAAATGAAGGATATCTTTGAATTTAAAGGTATTTAAAGTTGAATATTTGGATTTGAACTTATATGATGATCTAAAAAATAAAGTTTTGAAAGATATGATATTTTGATATTAAAATGATTTGAAAATGAAATTTTGAAAGATATGATATTTTGATATTAAAATGATTTGAAAATGAAGTTATGAAAGATATGATATTTTGATTTAAAATGATTTGAAAATAAAGTTTTGAAAGATATGATATTTTGATATTAAAATGATTTGAAAATGAAGTTCTGAAAGATATGATATTTTGATATTAAAATGATTTGGAAATGAAGTTTTAAAAGGATATGATATTAAATGTATTAAAATGTTTTGAAAGGAAGTTTTGAAAGGATATGATAATTTAATAAATAAAATGGTTTGAAATGACTTGATATTTATTTTGATAAATAATTGAATTTGAAAGATATGGTATGTTGATATATTGAAATGGTTTGGAAATGATTTAATCTTTATTTTGATAAAGATTTGGATTGAAGTGATATTTTATTTTGAAGTATAAAATATTATTTTAAAGTTATAACCACGGGTTATAATAACGATTGGTTGGCAAAGTGACCGGGATCTGATATGGGCATACTCTCTTTCGATACCGAAAACCACTTTGACAACCGTGTACGCGGTGGAGATTCCAGAATGAAGTAGGATGGTGGCGACGTTCTTATGGTATGTTACGTAGACCCAACTCCCGTGAGTTGACATAAGGTGGCTAAAACAGGAGCGGTCTCGGGCTAGTGAGGTCGCACCTCATAGCGGACGCATTCCTTCGATACTATACTATTACTTGTGATTGTTTGGCCGCCCCTCTGATTTTTGGTAATGTGTTCCGTGGTGGGCGTATGTAGCTTCTGCGTTACAACCAGCCCAAGTGTCATAATTGGTATATCTACCATGGCATTGCTTTGTGTGCCGTGTCACCTATCCTATCGAGCATTTACTATGAGTTTAGTTTTCTCCCGTAGCCCATGCGTATCTTCTCGTGGTCTCACGATCAGGAGATATGCATATATTGGATGAACTACTGGGACTACTACGTGTCCGGGGCTATATGGGTAACCCCGTGATGCTATTTTAAAGTAAGTTTATTTTACTATAGACATTATTATAATAGCGCGATATTACTACATAGTAAATAGTTTAACCGATCCTTAGAGGATGGGCGGTCCCAAGCATCCTTTTAGTTACTTGTACTTTTACTACAGTTCAATTGAGTTGGTTTACATTGTATAAGTATGCATGTCCTGACTCGAGTGTTAGTATTTTTATTTACACTCGAGTCAGCCTGAGTTATTCACAGATTTGGATTCCCACTCTCTGGTGATTGAAATCGCTGGAGATTACCTACTTGTCTTGTTTATCTATTTCACTTCCAGTCATCCCATTGATTCCAGTGTTGTATTCAGCTTGTATTTGGTTATCATATTTAGACTTCTACTGTACTTTATTTCTTCTGTTGTATCTTATGTTACTCTGATATATTTATATAGTAGCTTCATGAACTACTATTTATTTTACTTCCGCTGCACTATTATTACTCTGTATCCGTGATCTGTGATTTTTATTTACTGTATATTCTGAGATTTGCCAAATTTTATTTACAACGCGGTATTTTTAGCAATTCAAGTCTGACATATGCGGATGCGAATGGTTGAAAATAACCGGGTGTTACACATCCCAACCAAAGCCATCATCTACTAACTTTGACAAACATTCCTCCATAACAGGACAAAGATACGTTGTCCACAGATAACATTCCTCTCTTTGTCTCGCCATTTGCTCCATAACTTTCGCTCGAATACCATCCAAACAAGAAGTTATAGGCATAACTCTATCTTTCAAAATCCATGAGTTGAAACTTTCTGCAACATTTGAAGAATATTCACCATAACGCTTTCCTTAAAAAAACAAATCTACCCTATGGTCAAAAGGTTTATCTCTTAAAAAAAATTCTGCAGATGTACCCCCAATATCTTTAAATTTAGAAAGATACGCTCAAAATCATACACATTAGAAGTTCTGGCACAAAGTTTGAACAACTCCACAATAGATGAATCACCTTTACCCGCCTTGACAAGAGTACCAATATTCTATTCCATGTGAAGTAAACAATAGCTATGATATGAAGAAGGAAATATTTTGGGAACACCTAAAATGAGACCTCATTGATGATCAAACATAAAAACTAAAGACCGATCTTCATCAAGCATTCCTTTCATATGGGACAAAAACCAAGACCAATTAGATTCATTTTCATGTGAAACAATACCCATAGCGAGAGAAAAGAAACCTACAAAATAAATAAATAATGACAACTCAGTACTAAGAAACATGGATTATATTAAACATCAAAACCTGTGTTAAATGTTAATAATTTCTATTATGTACAATTAAAGTAGATTCAAAATGATATATGAATATAGCATATGTTATTTTAAAGTCTTTTAGTTACTTCTACATAAAATTTTAGTTCTTATTTTTGTAAACGTTTCTACCATAAACTAACCAGGTCAATCATTGAATAAAATAAAGCCAATAATTTTTGTGTAAACATGGCTGCATTATAATTATGTACAACTTTGAACAATGATAATTTAATGTATCATTACTAGAAAAACAAATAAGTAAATAAAACAAAAATAAAATGAAACTCATACTTTGGCTACCATTTTTAGAAGTAGCAGCTAACAAAACACCCGGTCTTCCCTTCAAAGCAGCCACATCTAAAAATATTAATGGCCAACAGTGTTTAAATCCATGTAGACAAGCACTAAACCAATACAAACTCTCTCAAACTGATTGGTTGAAGCATTAACTTCCATGGCCACATAACTACCAGGATTATACTTTTGTAATGCCTCTAAATACCAATGTAAATCATTATATGACATAACATCATCCCCATATATTTCTTTCAAAGCCAATTGTTTTCCGCTATAAGCATAATAATATGAAAGATTAAAATTGTAATGTCTTCTAAATTCCTTCATAATATCTTTTGGCTTCTTCATAAGAGCATCTTGAATTTGATCAACAATCAAAGATTTAACAAATCAACTTGAAATATTAACTTTATTAACATCTCTAAGACCGGCTCCACACGAATGATCAAAATTGTAAGTTCTAATAAAAAACCGAGAGAGTAGACCAGGATCCAAAGAAGCATTAAGATAAAACTTACAACTATCCTTCAACCAAGAGCAAGTAACCGAAATTCTATCTGCAGAATTTCTTACAAAAATCAAATCATAACCATTTTTATTTGATGTGCCATTAAAAAATCCTGGAAATCCTCAGCCCCATTAAAACAAAAACCAAGAAAATCCACAATAGTTTTTTGAGAACCTTTCTTCAACATATCTTTCAAATAATAAGAAGAATCAGCATACGAATCACTATTTGAACCAGAGTTACTACCAATTGAAGTTTTTTGAATACTTGCATTGCCTAAACCACAACCCGCAATATCAGCTTCCATAGCACAAACATTTTCCTTAACAGTAAACTTAAAATATTGACTCTTCTTGAAAATTAGAAAACACAGAATACTAATCACATCTGAATCAGTATCAATGATTATATTCTTATTCTCAAGAACATAAGATATCTCAATAGAAAATGGACTAAGATGTGGCCAAACTTAATAGATTTCAATCTTAACACCAAACAAAGCAGAGCCGGTGGTGAGTCGAGTTGAATAACAATTCTTATTATGTTCAAAAATAACTAGCAAACTATTTGCTTCATTATTGTAGATATCAGTACTGCAAAAGAAATTTAAAAACCAATTAACAAACTTACTTAATGTTATGAATACAGTAACAACAGAAAATGCTAAATTAACATAGCATAACAAATCGAAATCAAATTAAGAGCTAAATGAAAGAAATATAAATTAATTAAAAGCAGATGATAAATGAACATAGCATAATCAAATTAAAACAAAGTATGAATACAACAACAAATATTGCTATATAAATTTAGCATAACGCAACAAACTATATATGAAATTCACTAGAATGATAGATGAACAGTAAAATTGTAAAACCTTAAACTATGTTGAAGAAACAGAATGATACACAATAAAATCTTACGTTGCCATTGAAACAAATCCAAAATAAGAACTGAAATCTGGAAGAAGACTAAGCAACCTAGAAAAACAAAAATATACTTAATAATCGAACGATATTATATCAGAGGAAGATAAGAAGAATATCGAAACAAATAAAAGCAATATACCTGAACGTAAGGAAATTATTTGATAAAGATCCAGAGCACGATGAAGATAGACGATAAAGAAACACGATGAAGATCGATGACAATCGTGAAGATCGAATACAAAACGTGTCCTTGAATCGAGAAGATCGATGAACTATGATTAGTAATATTAGAATGAAGGTGAAGAAGAAATTAAGATGAATATTTAAATTTTACATAAGTTTGTCCTTAGAACAAAAAATAAAGCCCGCGTCCTTCAAACGAAAAAAAAATCCGCGTCCGTAGGCCCAAAAAGAGAAGTAAAAACTTCCTCCAACCCATTTTCCTGTATTATAAATATAAGTTGTCGTTTATTCATATAGCTATAGTTTTACTTGGACAAAATCGAAACTTTAACAAAAAACTATAGGCAAACTATCAGTGACAGATACAAAAACTTAGAAGGACTTTTTTTCAAGTGGAAATTTGCGAGAAGGGCATACTAACACATATTAATTAAAATTTAGGTCCTTCTTCTATTTTATTTAAAAATGGGGCGGGTTTTTTAGATTTCAACTCCATGTTAAGAAGAAACACAATTTTTTTAAAAAAAATATGAAGAGATATTCATATCATGTAGGTAAATATTTTATCAATTAGTTCAATTAAATCAAATCAACGTCATAATGAAGTTTCTTCGTGTTAAACTTTTTAAATATTTTCATTGAAAAATGACTAACATATTGTTACTTTATCGTGTGAAAAATGATCAAATCTTGATTTAATTTTTCTTGTAGTAAAAATTATATGATTTTTCACTGTATTTTCTTAACTTATTATAAGATTTTATTAAAATATACAATAAAAATTTCTTAATTTCTTATTTTAATACAAGGTCGTGCTCTGCTTTGGAGTGAATTCTAATACATTAATCAATATTTTATTTATGATACTGGTATTTATCAGTTTTTATATACACTGACACACACATTAATATACATATATACATATATCTATGTATGTATGTATGTGTGTGTGTGAGTGCATGTTATATATATGTATATGTATAGAAAGAGGGAGACACATACATATGTACACATACAAATACACACACATGCATATACATATATACTACAGACATATATCATTTTTTAGACATGTAATAAATAACTTAATACAAAACTAAGTTCATTCTTAAAATTGTCATTTGATACCAACATCATATACGTTGAACTAAAAGTTCATATATGATAATAATGTTTATCAATTTTATACATACATACGCACATACACACATATATATAAGTATGTTTATGTATACACATAGGCATATGTATGTATATGTTTTTTTTCTCTCTGTGTGTAAGCTTTAATCCATGCAATTTTGATTTGAATACAAAAGTATGCTCAACTTTAAAATGACTTCTGAGACATTAAATCAAATTTTCATTTATGATAGCGATATTTATTAAATTTGATACGTGTGTGTATGTACGTACATATATACATATAAACACGCACACACACTGGTATATATATATGTTTGTGTGTGTGTGTGTGTGTGGATATTAGTTTTAATACATGTATATAAGGATTCTTATGTATGCATATAACTATTATGTTATATATATTTATCGATTTTGATGTATAATTAATGGAAAAAAATTATATTTTTGGTGAAATAAGACAGTGGATTTTAGTTTATTTTTTCGAAGTAAAAAATATCCTTTTAACATAATAAGTGGATCCGTTTCAAATTAAGCACTGTCATAATTATCAAACTATCAAAAGGGTTCTTACGTATGCATATAACTATAATTGCACATATATTTATCGATTTAGATGTAAAATTAATGAAAAGATTGATTTTTTTTGTGAAATATAAGGCGGATTTTATTTTTTTTAAATGTAAAAATATGTTCTTAAAATAATAAGTGGATATGTTTCAAATTAAGGATTAACATAATTATCAAACTATCAAAAGGTTTCTTATGGATGCATATAACTATAAAGATACATATATTTATCAATTTTGATGTATAATGGACGGAAAAAAATTAAATTTTTTTGTGAAATAAGGTGATGGATTTTAATTTATTTTTTGAATGTAATATTATCTTCTTAACATAATATAAAACTATCAAAAAGGGTATGAAAGTACTTTTGTTAATTAGGAGGCCTCATTTTATAAATGTATAATAGCATGATCTAAAAAATAAATAGCTTATAAAATAGATTTCTTCGACCAATAGATACTTTTTTCAAATGTCTTACTAACCCATCTAACTACATACATCCGTTTACTTTCATATTAAACTATGCAGCATTTATGTATTCACACATTGGCAATCACAACAAGGTTCACTTGGAAGGTAATATTTAGGTCTAATATTAACTTTGAATTTTCATCTAAGTTGCTAAAGCTATGCAGGGCTAGTCCTGTGGGTTTTGGTACCTAAAGCCAATTACAAATCAAGGCCCATATAAACATTCTAATGAGATTAAAAAAAACATAACTTCCTTCATTAGCAAAACTCAGGGTCATTTCATATACTTACAACTTAGCACTAAATGGGCCAATCATTAGTTTCTTCTTTAGCAAGATGACTAGGCATTATTTGATTTTTGAATAATTAACTACAACATAACCGGAATATTTTTTCTAGCGAATTCAAATATACAAACCATTTTCGGTATTGTTAATCCCATTAAGCAAAAGTTTGATATACAACGAGAGGGTAAAATGTCTTTTAGTACCATTTTGTGGAAAATCAAAATCAATATCTTTAGTACTATAAAAGAACCTCTTTAAACTAACAAATTTCATAATGCTTGATCAATTTTTTTCCATGTTACTGGATCATGACATTTCACTATTGTTCTTCATATATGGTGATAAATGTTTGCATCTACTTCACTAATATTTTCATTGTCATGTTTGTTCATTAAATCATCATCATCAATATTATTGTTTGTAACTTCAGCAGCATTTTCCATTTCACTGTTGACATCAGCATTCTTAACTTCAACTCCAATAATATTCTCTTTGATTTCTTTATTCACATTAGCAAGAGTAGTATTATCAACGATCAAACTTGAAATTCCTACTTGATTATTTTTAACGTAAAATTTATTAAGAGCGTCTTTCTATGAATTAATGTGTCCGTCTAACCTTTTTACCCTTTTGGCTTGTACTGATTTTTGTTTTGAATCTTTATTTATTAATGAAAAACAAACTGTATTAATAATAATTAAAAAAATTAAGACAATGCATATATCTCAAAAGCCACTAAATAGATTACAATAATCAGTCATTTATAAAACTAACACAAGTATATATTAAAATTTGTTCACCAAATCAGGAAAGTAACTTTTTGTTCCTTAAACATCAAAATTAACTACAAACAATACCGAAGATGAATCTAAAATGAAGTCATCTATATAGGACAAATGAATTATCATAATCATTGACGTTTCAAACACTAATATTTTCATGAATCTGTTATATCCAAAATACACTAGTTGTTGCAGGTTAAAAGAGAACATCACAAGATGAAAAAAGTAGGAGCTATCGAAAGATGAAAGCCAAAATAAAAAGCTAACCATCGAAGGTTGATTTATATGAGCTATCAAATGAAGAACCTAAGAGCCATCAAAGGTTGATTTACACGAGGTTTCAAATGATGAACCTAAGAGCCATCAATGTTTTATTTATATGAGCTGTTAAATGATAAACCTAAGAGCCATCAGAGGTTGATTTATATGAGCTATTGAATAATGTACCTCATAACCAACGTAAGAGCCATCAAAGGTTAATTTATATGAGCCGTCGAATGATGAACCTAAGAGCCATCGAAGGTTGATTTATATGATAAACAGAATGACGAACCTAAGAGCCATCAAAGGTTGATTACATGTACTGTCAAATGATGATCAAATAGATTATTGAAGGGTGATGATTTGAAGCTATCGCATGATGATAAAGTAAGCTGTTGAAGGGTGATAACTCGAGGCTAAAGAATGATGATAAATTGTGTTATTGAAGGGCAACATCTTGAAGCCATCATGTGATGATAAACTAAGCTATTGAATGGTGATACTCATGTTCTATCGCATGTTGACTAACCCATACAAAAATAATATTCCACTGGCTACGTGGCAAGTTATAATTGGATTATTAACACCACTTTTTTTACTCTGAAAGAAGGTTGTGCCACATGCCACATCAGCAAATCATGATCATCCATTTTTAACAAGATGTAATATGCCAAGAATCTAGTGGTTCAAGTCCTCTATAAATACGCATGAAGCCCCATCTAAAAAGGGGCCAGATTTCGAATCTTCTTCCTCCTCATTTTTCATTTTCTCTCAAGTGTATAAGAAATAACTTGACATTGGGACTTCCATGGCCATTAAGTCGAATCGAAATTAATATTTTATAAATAAGGACTTGTACTTGGGACAGTTTGTATATTAGTTATCTTTGGACTTTGAACTTGCAATATTTCTCATGACTTGTGCCTTAGATACATGATTAATGGTTTATGACTTGCATATATGACTAGAGACTTGTGTATTGCATAATAAACCAAAGGCTTGCCAATTTGATTCGCATAAGAATGAATATATTTAATTCTTTGACTATGAATGAACTATTGGACCTTATATTTTCTAAATTGAACATTTGGATTTGTACAAGACCAAAATTTCAACCTAAAATTTAGCGGTGCTTTCACCGAGAGTTGAATTTAGTGCAGTTCCTTCCAATGAGACCAAACCTGCCTCTTTTAAGCTTTGGACATGGTGGTTAAGTCTCAGCAGGGATCATCAAAGCCATATTTGATTATCCAAAACCATTCACGAAGTGTTCAATGACTCAACGAGGAACGAGAAATAGATCTAAGGAACATTGCCCTTCGATTGCATAATATAACCCAAATAAATGGATTTTAAACCCATTATTATATAGGGATAGAGCCAATCTTTGCTTTAGCAAACAAGTCGAGTATAATGAAACCAACCTAGAGGCATACAAATAATATTGATTTAGAAAATGATCTATTTACTCAAGCAAAACGAAGCATCCAACTTCAAGCTTAATGGATGGTTTTTGAGATAGAACTAAACTTTTACTTTAATAAGTACTTGGAAATGAAAAGATGCTGTCAATTTGACTCTTATTGAAAAAGAAAGAAATTCTCAAATAATGAAAAGTAGATTGGATGAGAACCATGAAGTGCATGAAAATGGCACACAGGCGAACAAAATCATCACATAACTAAAGGACCAAAGAGAAAAATTGTCACTCATCTTTGTATTTCTCAAGAAAGGATGCATTGTTTCATAAGGGAATGATTGAATTATTGGACTTTCAAGAAAATCTCAAGAAGGGAAGAAAAACACAAAGGAGGAGAATACTGCCACTACCATAAAGCAAATGGGCACAATAGTAATGATCGAGCTTTATTAGGGATTATTGAATATTATTCAAGGAAAAGAGAGTTACAAGAGTTTGTCAAATATGAGATTCCAAAGAATTAGAAGAAATCACAAATGATATCTCAAATAATGAAGGGTGAAATTTGTAATCAAGGCCATACTTCTATATAAAGTGGACTTTGAATAAATGAAACAAATGTAAACGAAAAGCAATTGTTTCGCCAAAAGGCATGGCCATGGCAACCATCCGAAAATCGATGATCAATTAAGCCTTTGATCCCACCGCTAGGCCTGATTAAAGCACCAATACAAGGGAAGTGGATGAGAAGCCATTGGTCACATTGCGAGGTTTGGCCAAAGCGACCACCCAAAGAGTGGTGTTTAATTAAGTCTTTGATTCTACCCCGGACCTGATTAAAGAACCGATCCAAAGGAGATGGATGAGAAGCCTTTGGTCCCACTGTAAGGCCTGGCTAAAGAAACTATCCCAAAAGTGACAGTCCTGCCCCGGGCCTGATTAAAGAATCAATCCAAGGAAGACTAAAAAGAAACTATCCAAACAAAGTTCTCTAACTCTATCATTTAATATGGGCAATGCATTTATGGAAAAGTATAAGAGCTATATTACAAGGTACAAATAGATGGATCATTAGTAGCACTACAAAACATGCACACAAATTTTTGTTACATGAAAGTTATAATATGCAATAGTTATTATTAACAAAATTAGTATTTAAAACAAAAATTCTCATAATTCATAGCTATAGAGGATAAGGAAGAGGGTGATTTTGGTAAACCAGCTCTTCCCCTTTCCTTTCAACTTCTAAGGTGAAAAAGTGTAGTTCTCTGATTAAACTGGCTCTCTTGTACAAAATTGGCAGTCCTTTAATGTCCTTAAGAGCATCAGAGCATCCATACCAAAAATGATGATATCTTTGATGATTGGGAGTAATAGCCTTCCTCAAACAACAATTACTTTCCGAGCATAAAAAATTGAAGTCAATTTTCAGGTCAAAAGTGACAATGGCATTGATGAAACAATCTACTGCGAACCATGTTGAAGGCCCTAGTAGAATAAAATTGCATTAACTTTGATTGTTCTTTAAGCTCCTTTATCTCATTCATCAAAGTTTCTAACGCAGCAAGCGGATCAACAATGTGTTAAATTGCTACAGGAAGATATTTCTTCAATTTGTTTTCCTTACGATGAATAACTTTAGGCAAGTCAATAGAATCAATTTGAGCTTTCAATGCCTTCTCATAAGTCTTATTTACACCTCGAAAGAAATTTAGTGAGATAAACCACATTGATTGTTGACATTAGTTCGTTTTTTTACACTTTAAATTCTCAACCTCAAGTTTAAGGTCCGAAAGCTCGTAAGAGAACTTGTTATTCTAGTACACTTTTATTCTCTAGTTACGCTCAAATTTGAAAGATCTACTCGATTTTGCAAGGTTGCTAAGCTTGTTCTCCAATTGTAACGACCCACTATTTTGGACCATTCAAATCGAAAATAAAACCACACATGTCAGATTTGAATAATTCAAAACAAAAAATTATTAATATAATTTGAAGCAAATATAACCAATCATAGAATCACAGACACAGAATATCAGAATAACTCGCAGTGGAAATAAAATACCATAGTAATTCATGAAGTTACTACACACATATTCTCAAAAACAAATACAACATACTAAAGTCTAGAAAAAATGTAATAGAAGACCATTAATACATAAGCTGAATAGAAACATTTGAAATAGAAATAAAGAGGTAACTAGATAGATAGATAATCTCCAGCAAATCCTCTAGCTCCAGAAGATGAAATCCAAAGCTGATACTCAGGCCGACCCGAGCATAAAGAAAAACACAAAACACTCGAGTTAGGACATACATACTTATATAATGTAATTCAACTCAAGTGAAATGAAATAGAAATGTACAAGTAACATAAAGGATGCTTGTGATCGCCCATCCTTGAAGGATCCGTTAAACTATCTACTATGTAGTAATATAAGCTATTATAATAATGTCTAAAGTAAAATAAACTTACTTAAAAATAGCGTTAAGGCTTTAAATTTTCCACCTTAACACATATATAGTGCCAATAGTCTATATAGTACCATCGTACCTCCAGATTGGGAGGCTACCATAAATACTCCGTAGGTATGACACAGATCAACCTCGTAGTAAAGCACGATAGGGTAGGTGACATGACACAACTAGGCAATGCCAGGGTAGATATACCATTTACACTTCTGGACTGGTGGTAACGCTTAGCAGCCAATACCGCCCATCTCGATCCATGCTCCAAAAATATATATCAAAGGGTGCACCCAATCAATCAAAAAAGTAATAGAATGGTATTAAAGGAGTGTGTCCGATTAGAGGAGCTACCTCGTTGGCCCGTCAATTGCTCCTGTTTTAGCAGCCTTATGCCAACTCATGGGAGTTGGGTCCGTGTATATACCTCATATAGGATCGTCGCCACCATCGTACTTCATTCTCGAATCTCCACCAAGTACATAGTTGTTAAAGTGGTTTTCAGAGTTGGCAGAGAGTATGAGAACTTTCGATCCTGGTTTCTTTGACAACCAATCGTTATTATAACCCATGGTTATTATTTCAATTGGTTTATCCTTTCAAATCAAACGTATACATTTTAAAACCATTTAAGTTCATTGCTATAATAACTTTAAAATAATATCCATTTTTCCAAAGTTTTAACACTTTCAAAAACTATACACTTATTATAGCACTTTAAAAATGTAATAAGTTAGAAACCATAACACTTTTAAAATGTTGCACTTATATAATTGTAACATCCCGCCCTTTCTCACGCTTCAAATCGACATACGTGCCAATTCAAACCATACTAAAGGGCGGATTGTTATGGGGTAAATAAGAAAACGAGAAGAAATAAAAGAAAACAGAATCTCACAGTGGAAGGATAAAATATAATAATCAAATTTATAGTTCATGAAGCTGTTTACAAAACATTTGATGATACTTACAACATTTATCAGAGTACACATACCAATAATAACAATGCAGCGGAATACGGTGTGTAGTGGAATATAAAATATAATAATAATAATAATCTCCGTCTTCGTCCTCCAGAGCTAAAGTCTTCGGTCCTGAAACGCTCAGACTGACCCGGACGAATTGAAAAGAAAAAACACTCGAGTCAGAACTAAAAGATCTTATGTAAGTTAAATCAACTGAAATAAATATGAGTGCAGTAACTTTAAAGATGCTCGGGATTCACATCTCTTAAGGATCCGTTAAACTATTTACTATGTAGTATATTTCGCTATTATAATAGTGTCTATTTGTAAAATAAACTTACTTTTAGATAGCATTAAGGAGTTACCCAATCTCTCCCTTAACACAATAATAGTCCCAGTAGTCCATCCAATATCATAGTCCCTCCTGATCGGGCAGCCACCAGAGGATACCACACGGGCTACGGGAGAAAACCAAACTCGTATAAGGCGCGATAGGGTAGGTGACACGGCACAACTAGGCAATGCCAGGGTAGATATACCAATTACGCTTCCGGGTCGGTGGTAACGCGTAGCGCGCAGCTACCGCCCACCTCAAACAAACTCCCCCAAATCAAAGAAATCAAAAGTGAAGGTGGCCACCGAATCAATCCAAAGTCAGAGTATAGTATCGAAGGAAAGTGTCCGATCAAAGGTGCTACCTTATTAACCCGTCAATCGCTACTGTTTTAGCCACCTTATGCCAATTCACATGAGTTGGGTCCACGTATTTACCTTACAGGAAACGCCGCCACCAGCCTACTTCATTCTGGAATCTCCACCGCGTACACGGTTGTTAAAGTGGTTTTCGGAGTTGGCAGAGAGTATGACAACTTTCGATCCCGATCTCTTTAACAACCAAACGTTATTATAACACCGTGGTCATTTAAAAATAATTATACTTTCAAAACCAGAATAAAATATCTATTTCAAAACCGTATAAATACGATATCCTTCCATTCCAAAACCAACTCATTTGATATTATTTTTATAAACCCCAAATTAATATAATATCATTTTATTTCAAATATATTTCTTTACAAAAATCATATTGCTTTAAAATTTATAATAAATGGAAACCAAACATTGAATTATAACTTTCAAACTATAATACTTCGAAAATTCATAGCTTTAAACCATAACTTCTAAAACTTGGATGGTTTGGATATTCAAACGGTATATAGAATACAATAGTTTGCATTTAAAATTACTTTATAAAATAAAATAATTTCCGCGACTTACAATTTATTTTATTTAAAAATTAAGTCAAAATCCATAAATTTCAAAATCGCTTTTAGTTTCATTAACCACTTCGGTTTCAATATATTTCTAACTTTGAATATTAAACAATTGGAACTATGGTTGGAAATTTCTATTCAACAATTTAAAGTCCTATTTATTTAGTTTGAAATATTTGCATAATAAATCCGAAATCATTTAAATAAAACTCAAATTACTTTTAACTAAAAAAATTCCTTCAATTTATTTATACTAGAAATATTCATTTAATTCACCTTGAATAAAAATTCAGTTATAAATATCATACCCTTTTTTAAAACTTCAAGTTAATAAATTTTACATCAACTTATGAAGTTAAATCCTTATTTAAGCTCAATTCCAAATAAAATTTTCAATTAAACTCCCAATCTTAATTGATTTAAATCATTTAAAACTGTATATATTTTCAATATCTTAACATGTACTTAACCATATAATATAAAATAATCAAACTCCATTATTCAACTTATTTATTTTGTTTAACAAATCCATTCATAGCTTAAATTAAATACTTTACTATAGATGTATATATAAAATAAGATCTTATATAATATCAACATTTATATTTATTAACCGTATCCTATCCAAACCATAGAAATCATTTCAAAAATAATTTTATATATATACCGCGGTGCCTATATATAATTTTCTATCCTATGGTCAAGTGATACGGATATTTATCATTTCAATCCAAAAATTTAAAAGTAAAAAAATGCTGTTGTATATCATTTTAAACCGCAATCCCGAATGAAATGAGAATGCATAATACCTTGCAGTTTATATAATATAGAACACACTATCCATTCACCCAATATCAATCATCAACCAATTTGATTTCAATCATCATCAATTTAAACAAACATCAATAGAGCATATAAAATATAACAGGTATCAACGAACAGTTTATATTCAAAATAAATAAATGAATAAATAACTATTTAACTAACAGTTTATATGCAAAATAAATAAATTTTAACTGTCAATTTACATGAAATAATAAAATTAATTAACAGTTAAATTAAATAAATGCGATTAAACTAAGATGATGAAAAAAAAATATGCAAAACAGTCATAAATAAATTTCTCATATCTTAAATCAAATTAACAAACATAAGAAAACTTAGAGGTTATGAGTGGGTTAAATCACTCACCTTTTGAATTTAAATTGAATTCAAATCCAATTTAAACTAAAAAATTGCACGGTCTCAGAATCCGTCCAAATGAGTGCCAAAACATTCGGAATTCCAATTCGAACCTAGCGGGGAAAGCCGCGTGTGAAAAGGATGCAATACGCAAAAGTTATAAGGATTATACCGCGTTGAAATTAAATTAAAACGAAATTAAATAAAAAAAACACTCACACGTCACTAAGAGCCACGTCATCCTTCAAATTTCGCGTTCCTCCTGCTGTACACGCAAAAAAAGATGGATCTGGTCTAACCCAATACGCACGCTCAACATCCTCCGTTGACTACTCAACTGCGCCGCGTACGACCGCTTGACCAACGATCTGACTTCGTCATCGCCTCCAGGAGCCATGGCCACACCTTCGCCTATCGCCGCTTGACTTCCGGCCACCCCCATGCATCAGCGCCGCCGTGCCGTATGTTGTTAAATTTTGGCAAATCCTGAGCACCTGGCAATGAACGAAGGCCAGATCTTGGGCCTGATCGACGTCCTCTCCCGAACCCCACTTCCCGATCGTCAAATAGCCGCAGATCTGTCGTTGGATCATCGAAAATTCAATATGAACGGTCACAGTTCAATCTCGTTTTTTGGAAAAACGATAAATCGGATTGAAAAATGAATTATTCTAGGAGATTACTCACATCGAGAGCTTCAACATATAATTTTTGTGAATTTTTCTAAGGAGTTCGAATTTTTGACTTTTGATTTGATTTTTGAATTGTATTTGGATCCAGGGTCTGCAGCCATTGGGAAGAGGAGGAGCTGAGGAAATGAACGCACAAACAAATGAGAATAGATGGAGGCTAGGGTTTATAACTGGGTTTATATAGGTAGGTTAGAAATAGAGTAGATGGATCCGATAAATAAACGTGCTGAACGATAATTTGCCCAAAAAGCCCGTCCTGACCCCGGAACGATATTGGTTAAACCCATATATCAAAATAGGTGTTTTAAAATATTATTAAAGCGATGGAAAAAGTTTCACGTCCAAATTCCATCGTATGAAGAAGTTATGCTGAAATCAATATTTCCAAATTGATTTCAATTAAATCGATTTCAATGCGTTTCGCGTTCGTACGATCAAACGACAAGTCCGATCGCTACAAAACTTGAAACCCTACAATAATTCACTGTTACGGATCCGATGAAAGTAGTTTCATCGAAATCCAAGTCCGTGACCAAAATGGCTATTTTTATATTCATTAAATTAAATCCAATCTTTAAATTTCAACCTTAAAATTTGAAAATTTCATCACTCTTATATTTCTAAATCATTTACAAAATTCAAACAAGTTTAGATGTAAATTAAAAGTTGATAAATCTATCAATTTCCGTATTAATTTCCAATTTCATTAAATTTAGAAAATATAAGTTAAATCTTCATTCATATTATTCACTTCAATAATTCACCGGATGAACTCAACATTTGATTCAACATCTATTATACAAATATTCTTAGATTCCATTTTAAATTTCTATTAACATAATATTTAGGTGTTTGATTTCATTAAATTTCAATTAAACTTATTATTATACACAAATTCCCATTTATTGACACAACTTAAATTTTATTCTTTTCATTCAATATCAATTGTCAAATTTATAAGTAAAATTAACATTTGATTCATGCTCATTACATAAATAACTTCAATTTCATCTCCATTTAATTGCAATTAATCTCTTTGATATTTATAATAACTAAAAGCAAATTCACATATCAATTTAGTGTCAATTATTTCAGTAAATACAGTGTTCAAACGCCAGCTGCAATTAATCCAAAAAAATGCAAATTAATTCCAAATAAATTTGATTTTATTCGGTTCCAAGCTTAATATTCAATCAATTATTACTTAACTAACATAGCTAATATTATTTTATATTCCATTACATTTATATTTTCAAATTTTCATCTTGGTTTCATTTTTTTTATTACATTAATTATCATCTTATGAATGGAATTTTACCTTGGTTACATCTTATTGAATTCAACATTTTTCACTTATCAATTTATTCCATGTTAACTGCAATAATTTAGCGAATTGATTGAAATTGATTACAAATTAACCTAACAACCTAATAAAATAAGTAACGTACAATAAATATTGTCATTAACTCTTGATTGCACTTTTAGAGGTTCATTATTTACACCCCAATATTGTAATTACTTACATAACACTGGTTTTACTCAATTAACATTTATTACAAACTATTCCAAAATTTATTCAATATTTATTAGTTCTCTTATATTATATTTATAACCAAGTGTAACTTTTGACTTGAATTGGTCGGATTTCCTTTCAAGTTATTAATAATTAACTTATACTAACATATTCCTTAATTTATTCCAATTACCGTTACAATGTTTTATTACATAATCAATTAATTACTTTCCTTTCTCGTATTAAATTATACATATGTATAATCCTTTCCACTATTCATTCCTTAGCATTCTATTTAAATTTCAATCCCTTGCAATAACTCATTTATTATACTTTTGCATATAAATAAACAAGGTTCCAAATAAACAAGGTTTATTAAATTCAATCTTTATAATTTAGTCTATTAGAACCAATGTAATATTTCATAGGTTAATTATTATTACATTTACTTCGTTACCAATTATAAAAAATATATTTCTTTATAATTTAATTCCAAAATCTTATAAATATGACAAATCTAGTTAATGAAATTTACGGGTCGTTACAATCTCCCCCACTCAAAACTTTTCGTCCCCGAAAAGGAGAAGGGAAAAGAAGAAATAAGAAATCAATATATCTTTCTTAAATATTAAATTTATAAACAAATAAGTTTACAAAATAAAATAATTTAAAATAAAATATACCAATTTATACCCATTTAAATCTTTTATACATAAATTATTAAAGTTTGTAAAATATTTTCAAATTTTTCTAAGTCCAAAATTTACGGAAAAAATTTCGGCAGAGTCTCCTTTGTACAGTGAGGCTCAGGAGAAAATACAACATCAAAATATAAAAATTATATTACATATATTATCCAAAATATTATATCCCAACCCGGGAAAACATATTTAATAGCGCTATAAACCGTAATCCGAAACGTACCTATTTGTCGGGCAATTTACGCTTAATTTATGTAACCAAAAGCAGTAGCAATTGCTTCCATAACCTGCATTTCACTTATAAAATCCAAAGGGTTAACAATTTATGTAAAGTGAAATATTTAAGTGGTTTCAATCATTAACAACAAATCAATACAACAACCATCAACTTCAACAAACAGCATACACAACAAATACAAAACAACCATTCAATCAAACAAACAAATAGTTGTTCGGGTTCAAAATTTTTAAATTTGTACGGAATGAAGAATAAACTACTAGCGCATCATTTACTCAACAGTCTTAGATAAACTAAATAGATTATTCATTGACCCAAATCCAAATTTTAAATTATCTTACCCAAACAACCATAACCAAACAACAACAATTCCTACTAACAATCAATTTAACTATTATTAATTTTATTTCATACATTAGTTGTTTGATTTCCTTTTCATTCATTCAGTGATTACTTAAATTTTTCATTTATCACTTACAATATTCAAAAAAAAAATTAATGTCATGTAAGTTTCTTCTTTTATTCATTTATTTATTTTATTCCTATTCAATTGAATTCTTAGTAGGCAAATTCATTAACCTAATTTTATAGTCAAAATTTTCTTATTTTATTCAGAATTAACCTCAACCTATTCACTTAAGTTTATAATTGCTTACTTACAATACCTACTTCCCATTATATTTAATTACTAGCGTTCAATTATACTTAAGTTTATGCACTACACATCAATTCTGATTTATTAAGGAATTTATTAATTATTTTCATTACCTCAAGTTAATTACTTGTATAATATCTACTACATTTTCTTATTAACATTTTCAACCTTTTATATCTTTTGGTAAGTTATATATATGCCTTTAAGAATGTAATTGAAAATTATACAAGTTTTCCCATTTCTTTTTTTTATTAATTCATTGTTCAATAAATTTTTAACTTTTCCTTATAACTTAGTCTTAAATCTCTTACCTACATTAGAGGTTTCAATTATTAATTACTTACCTTTCATTTCATTACAATAAATGAAACAATCAATTAACGGAAATTTAAGAATCTAATACCGGGTTAAATTTCAAATTATTTTAAAATAATAGCTAAATATATTCTTACAACTTATACATCTCTAATTATATTTAAAAAATTCAAAATTTACATAATTTTTCCAAAAATGAATCTGCAGTACAACTACTACAGTGGCCTTTCCCCTTCGAAACTCGAAAATGAAAGTCGATGATGCGGCCGCCATCACCGAAATTATTTTCCAGCGACAGAGAGGAAAGTACAAAACTTATTTTCTCCAAAATCTTCTTTAAACAATTCTTCCGAATTATATCGAAATATTTATATCAGAAAATACTTATAAACAATAATATAATATTCCAAAATTTATTCGAAAAAGTTTTCAAAAACTCCGGAACTTAAGTCCTAAATTTCCAAAAAAAATTCAATTTTATTTTCAATCTGATCTTACTGTTATTTATAAATTTCATTACCTAACAACCCATATATTGCAACCAAGTATATGTATATCATTTAAATTTATATATATATATTTATATATATATATAGAGAAAATATAATAGGCAAAATTATTTCATTCACCTATATTAAAACCAAATATTATGTCGGTCTGTCCTATTAAGTGTTTAGAAATCCCTATTGATGTCACAGCGTCCCATGCATCAACCAGAATTTATAAATACAAAATCGAACAGATTAACACAATATTAAAACCTTTTAATAGCACTAACAAATACGCTTTCTCATATATATATGCTTAGCGACTCCCATAGGGTATTTCTACCCTATTAGTAAAGAGTCAAACCCCACAAAGCTAAGGTTTATCTCTAAACCAAAGCTCTGATACCACGTGTCACATCCCGCCCTTTCTCACGCTTCAAATCGACACACGTGCCAATTCAAACCATACAAAAGGGTGGATTGTTATGGGGTAAATAAGAAAACGAGAAGAAATAAAAGAAAATAGAATCTCACAGCTGAAGGATAAAATATAATAATCAAATTTATAGTTCATGAAGCTATTTACAAAACATTTGATGATATTTACAACATTTATCAAAGTACACATACCAATAATAACAATGCAGCGGAATACGGTGTGTAGTGAAATATAAAATAATAATAATAATAATAATCTCCGTCTTCGTCCTCCAGAGCTAAAGTCTTCGGTCCTGAAACGCTCGGATTGACCCGAGCGAATTGAAAAGAAAAAACATTCGCGTCAGAACTAAAAGATCTTATGTAAGTTAAATCAACTGAAATAAATATGAGTGAAGTAACTTAAAAGATGCTCGAGATTCACATCTCTTAAGGATCCGTTAAACTATTTACTATGTAGTATATTTGGCTATTATAATAGTGTCTATTGGTAAAATAAACTAACTTTTAGATAGCGTTAAGGAGTTACCTAATCTCCCCCTTAACACAATAATAGTCCCAGTAGTCCATCCAATATCATAGTCCCTCCTGATCGGGAAGCCACCAGAGGATACCACACGAGCTACGGGAGAAAACCAAACTCATACAAGCCGCGATAGGGTAGGTGACACGGTACAACTAGGAAATGCCAGGGTAGATATACCAATTACGCTTCCGGGTCGGTGGTAACGCATAGCGCGCAGCTACCGCCCACCTCGAACAAACTCTCCCAAATCAAAGAAAACAAAAGTGAAGGTGGCCACCGAATCAATCCAAAGTCAGAGTATAGTATCGAAGGGAAGTGTCCGATCAAAGGTGCTACCTTATTAACCCGTCAATCGCTCCGGTTTTAGCCACCTTATGCCAACTCACGGGAGTTGGGTCCATGTATTTACCTTACAGGAAACGCCGCCACCAACCTACTTCATTCTGGAATTTCCACTGCGTACACGGTTATTAAAGTGGTTTTCGGAGTTGGCAGAGAGTATGACAACTTCCGATCCCGGTCTCTTTAACAACCAAACGCTATTATAACACCGCGGTCATTTAAAAATAATTATACTTTCAAAACCAGAATAAAATATCTATTTCAAAACCGTATAAATACGATATCCTTCCATTCCAAAACAAACTCATTTGATATTATTTTTATAAACCCCAAATTAATATAATATCATTTTATTTCAAATATATTTCTTTTCAAAAATCATATTGCTTTAAAATTTATAATAATTGGAAACCAAACGTTGAATTATAACTTTCAAACTATAATACTTCGAAAATTCATAACTTTAAACCATAACTTCTAAAATTTGGATGGTTTGGATATTCAAACGGTATATAGAATACAATAGTTTGCATTTAAAGTTACTTTATAAAATAAAATAATTTCCGCGACTTACAATTTATTTTATTTAAAAATTAAGTCAAAATCCATAATTTAAAAATCGCTTTCAGTTTCATTAATCGCTTCGGTTTCAATATATTTCAAACTTTGAATATTAAACAATTGGAACTAAGGTTGGAAATTTCTATTCAACAATTTAAAGTCCTATTTATTTAGTTTGAAATATTTGCATAATAAATCCGAAATCATTTAAATGAAACTCAAATTACTTTTAACTAAAAAATTTCCTTCAATTTATTTATATTAGAAATATTCATTTAATTCATCTTGAATAAAAATTCAGTTATAAATATCATATCCTTTTTTAAAACTTCAAGTTAATAAATTTTACATCAACTTATGAAGTTAAATCCTTAATTAAGCTCAATTCCAAACAATTTTTTTAATTAAACTCCCAATCTTAATTGATTTAAAACTCTATATATTTTCAATATCTTAACATGTACTTAACCATATAATATAAAATAATTAAACTCCATTATTCAACTTATTTATTTTATTTAACAAATCAATACATAGCTTAAATTAAATCTTTACTATAGATGTATATATAAAACAAGATTTTACATAATATCAACATTTATATTTATTAACCGTATCCTATCCAAACCATAGAAATCATTTCAAAAATAATTTTATATATATACCGCGGTGCTTGTATATAATTTTCTATCCTATGGTCAAGTGATACGGATATTTGTCATTTCAATCCGCAAATTTTAAAATAAAAAAATGCGGTTGTATATCATTTCAAACCGCAATCCCGAATGAAATGAGAATGCATAATACCTTGCAGTTTATATAATATAGAACACACCATCCATTCACCCAATATCAATCATCAATCAATTTTATTTCAATCATCATCAATTTAAACAAACATCAATAGAGCATATAAAATATAACAGGTATCAACGAACAGTTTATATTCAAAATAAATAAATAAATAACTGTTTAACTAGCAGTTTATATGCAAAATAAATAAATTTTAGAGGAATTTTACTATAAGGACAAACTTTACAGTTCAATTAGTTTCTAGGACACACATCCACAGAAATTAATTTCAAGGCCAAAGTCAGCAGAATGATTATTTTTAAGGACAAAGTTAGTAGTCTAATTACTTTCAAGGACATAATTTCATAGGTTTTTAGGCCTTAAAAACTAATTATTTTAAATTTTGTCCTTAAAAATAATTATTTTAGTTGTGTGTCCTAGAAACTAATTGCATTTGCTAAAGAGGCCCTTGTGGCTAATTTCCACTAAATTTTAACTGTCAATTTATATGCAATAATAAAATTAATTAACAGTTAAATTAAATAAATGCGATTAAACTAAGATGATGAAAAAAAATATGCCAAACAGTTATAAATAAATTTCTACTCATATCTTAAATCAATTTAACAAACATGAGAAAACTTAGAAGTTGTGAGTGGGTTAAAACACACACCTTTTGAATTTAAATTGAATTCAAATCCAATTTAAACTCAAAAATTGCACGGTCTCAAAATCCATCCAAACTTGCGTCAAATCGTCCGGAATTCCAATACGAACCAAGCGGAGAAAACCGCGTGTGAAAAGGATGCAATACGAAAAAGTTATAAGGATTATACCGCGTTGAAATTAAATTAAAACGAAATTAAATAAATAAATAAAAAAACACTCACACGTCACTAAGAGCCACGTCATCCCTCAAATTTCGCGTTCTCCTACTGTACACGGAAAAAAAAGAAGGATCGGCTCTAACCCAATACGCACGCTCAACATCCTCCGTTGACCACTCAACTGCGCCGCGTACGACCGCTTGACCAACGATCTGACTTCGCCATCGCCTCCAAGAGCCACGACCAAACCTTCGGCTATCGCCGCTTGACTTCCGGCCACCCCCACGCATCAGCGCCACCGTGACATATGTTGTTAAAATTTGGCAAATCCTGAGCACCTGGCAACGAACGAAGGCCAGATCTAGGGCCTGCTCGACGTCCTCTCCCAAACCCCACTTCCCGATCGTCAAATAGCCGCAGATCCGTCGTTGGATCGTCGAAAATTCAATATGAACGGTCACAGTTCAATCTCATTTTCTGGGAAAAGGATAAATCGGATTGAAAAATGAATTACTCCATGAGATTACTCACAACGAGAGCTTCAACATATAATTTTTGTGAATTTTTCTGAGGAGTTTGAATTTTTGACTTTTGATTTGATTTTTGAATTGTATTTGGATCTAGGGTTTGCAGCCATTGGAAAGATGAGGAGCTGAGGAAATGAACGCACAAACAAATGAGAATAGATGGAGGCTAAGGTTTATAACTGGGTTTATATATGTAGGTTAGAAATAGAGTAGATGGATCCGATAAACAAACGTGCTGAACAATAATTGGCCCAAAAAGCCCGTTCTGAACCCGGAACGAAATTGGTTAAACCCATATATCAAAATAGGTGTTTTAAAATATTCTGAACGCGATGGAAAAGTTTGACGTCCAAATTCCATCGTATGAAGAAGTTATGCTGAAATCATTATTTCCAAATTGATTTCAAATTGATTTCAATTAAATCGATTTCAAGGCGTTTCGCGTTCGTACGATCAAAAGACAAGTCCGATCGCTACGAAATTTGAAACCCTACAATAATTCACTGTTATGGATCCGATGAAACTAGTTTCATCAAAATCCGAGTCCGTGATCAAAATGGCTATTTTTATATTAATTAAATAAATTAAAAATTGATTAAATTAAATCCAATCTTTAAATTTCAACCTTAAAATTTGAAAATTTCATCACTCTTATATTTCTAAATCATTTACAAAATTTAAAATAGTTTAGATGTAAATTAAAAGTTGATAAATCTATCAAATTTGTATTAATTTCCAATTTCATTAAATTTAGAAAATATAAGTTAAATCTTCATTCATATTATTCACTTCAATATTTCGCCGGATGAACTCAACATTTGATTCAACATCTATTATACAAATATTCTTAGATTCCATTTTAAATTTCTATTAACATAATATTTAGGTGTTTGATTTCATTAAATTTCAATTAAACTTATTATTATACACAAATTCCAATTTATTGACACAACTTAAATTTTATTCTTTTCATTCAATATCAATTGTCAACTTTATAAGTAAAATTAACATTAGATTCATACTCATTACATAAATAACTTCAATTTCATATCCATTTAATTGCAATTAATCTCTTTGATATTTATAATAACTAAAAGCAAATTCACATATAACTTTAGTGTCAATTATTTCAGTAAATACAGTGTTCAAAGGTCAGCTGCAATTAATCCAAAAAAATGCAAATTAATTCCAAATAAATTTGATTTTATTCGGTTCCAAGTTTAATATTCAATCAATTATTACTCAACTAACATAGTTAATATTGTTTTATATTCCATTACATTTATATTTTCAAATTTTCGCCTTGGTTTCATTTTTTTTATTACATTAATTATCATCTTATGAATGGAATTTTACCTTGGTTACATCTTATTGAATTCAACATTTTTCTTATCAATTTATTCCATGTTAACTGCAATAATTTAGCGAATTGATTGAAATTGATTACAAATTAACTTAACAACCTAATAAAATAAGTAACGTACAATAAATATTGTCATTAACTCTTAATTACACTTTTAGAGGTTCATTATTTACACCTCAATATTGTAATTACTTACATAACACTGGTTTTACTCAATTAACATTTATTACAAACTATTCCAAAATTTATTCAATATTTATTAGTTCTCTTATATTATATTTATAACCAAGTGTAACTTTTAACTTGAATTGGTTGGATTTCCTTTCAAGTTATTAATAATTAACTTATACTAACATATTCCTTAATTTATTCCAATTACCGTTACAATGTTTTATTACATAATCAATTAATTACTTTCCTTTCTCGTATTAAATTATACATATGTATAATCCTTTCCACTATTCATTCCTTAGCATTCTATTTAAATTTCAATCCCTTGCAATAACTCATTTATTATACTTTTGCATATAAATAAAGAAGGTTCCAAATAAACAGGGTTTATTAAATTCAATCTTTATAATTTAGTCTATTAGAACCAATGTAATATTTCATAGGTTAATTATTATTACATTTACTTCGTTACCAATTATAACAAATATATTTCTTTATAATTTAATTCCAAAATCTTATAAATATGACAAATCTAGTTAACGAAATTTACGGGTCGTTACAATAATGCACTTTGGAAAATGTTACATTTTAGAAATAGTAGCACCTTTAAAACATAACCTAAAGTAGCATAGCATTTTAAAAACATAACTTAAAATAACATAGCATTTTGAAAATGCTACAAATTTCTGTACAACGCAATATTTCAATTTTTAACATATTTTTAAAATCTTTTTAATTATACAAAACATATCCATTTCTTCAATAAAATATATCACTATTACCAGGTTAGATTTAAATTCCATAATAAATTAAATTATTAAGTTAAATTTATAACATAGATAAAATCTTAAAATTTTGATTTTAAACAAACATTTATTTGCTTATAAATCTTAACTTATTTCAAAATCCATATATATATATATATATATATATATATATATATATATATATATATATTATACTCATTTATACCAAAATTTAAGTTAAAATTCCATGTGCTTAAACTTTCAAAATACTTAAAAAAAATTATAAAACTATTATTTTAAAAATTAACCATGGGTCTGTATAATATTTTCTAACCTAGATCAAGTGACACAGACATGTACCATTTCAATCCGTAAAATATAAAATTCCGGGTTTTATCATTTCAAACCCACAATCCTAAGTCAAACAAAATAAAAATCGCTTGAGCCTATCATTTCAGCTCATGGGGATTTTTTCCTATTCTAAAGTCCGTTCGGGTATGTACCGTTTCAACTCATAGTGATTCTATACTAACAGGGAACTTGCAGTGTGAGAAGCAGAATATAAATAACTGAATAACATAGCATATCATGTCATGTTATAAACAGGTATAACATAAGGTGATAACATCATAAAATATCATATCACAGGCATATATGAAACTAACATCATGATGGCATATCACTACTACACTTCACATATCATTGTTTCACTAATATATAAGTATGAATGTCGAGTGATAAACTCACCTTCTTAAGCTAGAGACGACAATTCAAGACACAAGAACAAACTCCAAAAAGCACGACATAGCACGAACTAGATTTGAGTTGATGAAGAGCCAAGATCAAGTCTTGTACATAAACAAATACAAAACATATATAAGTATATAATTATACAAAAGAATTAGATCAAAACAAAGCAAAACAATGCCCAAATGACCAAATCATGTCAAGTGGGCTCGGCCACTTTCAAAGTAGGCTAGATCATCATCAAACAAGGTTCAACTACCTTGGTTATGCTCGGCCATGGTCAGTAAAGGACATGGCTATGGTTGGAAATTGAAGAGATGGCATGGAAATGGACACTAGGAAGTCAAAGAGGCAAGGCAACATGAAAGGTAAAGTGCACAAGGGTTCGTCCCTATGGCTAATATACTCGGCCTGGGTTCACTGTGTTTGGGCTTGATCATGTGGTCAGGTCACATCACTTTGCATGGCTTGGAGATGGAGAAGTAGTCATGGTAAAGGGTTGGAAGGTGATGGCCGAAGCATGTAGATGAGGAGAGGTGATCATGTAGTGCTCGGCAAGGTTTTCTTTGGCAATTTGGTGATGGGTTTTGGATCATGGAAGGTCATGGCAACAAGGGGATGGTGGAGATGGGGTGATAGCCGAACATAGGTGATGGTGTGGAGGAGGTGTGGTCGGCTATAGGGAGGAGCATGGTGGCCTAACTATGCTTGAAAACAAAAGAGAAAAGAAAAATGAAAAAGAGAAAGAAGGAAGACATGGCCTACTATAATTTTTTTTGTTCAGGAAGAAGCAAATGAGAAAGAGATGAGAAGGGAAAGTATTTTGTATAGCTTGTACAAATGAATGGGCACCTTTTCACCTTGAATAGACAAAAACATGTCTATTAGGAAATTCAAGGCCCAAATGGAAAGCCCAAATCAAAACAAACTCAACAACCCAATCAAAAATCAAAGCCCAAACAAAATAGAAAATAGAAAGTAAAATAGAAAATAGAGAATAGAAATGCTAAAATATTTACGTGTAAAATGCTGGAATTTAACAAATTTATAGAGTATAGATCGGAATTTGAAGAAACGAAAAGCATAGAGAATAATAGCATAAAGTCTAGCTTCAAAGAAAAAGAATAGAAATTAAAAATTCAAAATTAAAAATTTCAATTGAAAGTCAAAGTTTGATCAAAGTTGACCAAAATATAAAATTTTCAAAAAATCATTATTTTATTATATTTGAAAAAATAATTCTTAACCAAACCCAAAAATTCATTGTAAAATTCTAAATTTCCAATTTTTGAATGATTTAAAACCAAAGTTTCAAATTAATTCTATTAAAATATTCTTAAATATTATGGGTTGTTACACCAATAATGGAAGAGCTGGACCAGTTGCACTGCTGTTACATAGAGATGGAGAGGAAATACGCAAAGGTACCTTTTTGGAAGAATCAATTGGTGTAGGGGTAGGCAATCCTTTTTCAGCTTCAGTCAATATATGCTCATAAGATTCACAATCATTCTTAGATTTCGTAAGGTCTACCTCTAACTCACGAATGTCATGGTTAGGTTGGTCGATCTTCATGTCAAGTTCTATTTTTTAAGGATCGGATCATGAATTAAGCTTCCTAGTTAAGTCTGAAATATCCTTATCCTTAAAAGAAATTTTCCTTTTGAGTCATTCAACCACACTTTTAAAATATATTTCAATTAAATGTATTTCTCAAACCATTTATTGGCTTTGGCGTTATTAGTAGCGGATGAACCAAAAATAGAACAAGTATGACGATGTTGAAGGTCAGTAACTCATTTAGCTTGAATGAATCCGAGATACTGGCTGAGGCTGGTACCACCAAGAGATAAAGACATTTTTTGTCTTAAACCTTCAATAAAAGAAAATGAATCAATGACAAAAAATTTATTAATAATTTAGAGAATACCAGGACCATTACATTCAATTAGAAACGATAACTATAAGAATTACATAAATGTTATAACATCATTAATCCTTAGGATGAGAAAGAACCTCTCGAATTTTTGAAAGGAGTAAGGTGAAATAGAAAATGTAGTATATAAAGGGCTTCAATACTGAGAGGAGTGGTAACCTCGGGAACCTACGATAATCCCATTCTTTTGGAGGAGGTCTGAGTTCAACACACAATAGTTTGGCATAATTGGTTTGAATCTTAAGAAGGAATTGGTTTTTTAATTTCCTAGAAAATTGAAGTCTATGTTCAAAAATTGAGTATACATGTGATAAAGATCATGAAGGAAGTAGTATTTCAATGGGCGGATTTGCTGATCAAAGGAGAATTATCTTTAAAAGACCTTTTTAGTCTAACCAATCTACTTAAATTATCCCTTGACAAAGGAGATGAAGAATAAACATAGGCAATTTCAGAAACCTGCACATTGATGATGAGTACATATCAAATTTAAATCCTACATAGGAATATCATTACAACTTCAATTTAAACAAAAAAGAAAGGTATATAACGACATCATTAGGGTTCATAAAGAACTACTCCTTATAACACTTAGTAATAAACATGTCTTAATGTTTTATCTTACCAGGAGGAAGAGAATCAATAGTAAAAGATGCGGTAAGGACCCTAGGTAAATTCCAACATTCTCTTAGATGAGGATCAGATCCATCCTCATTCAATTACTTATTATGGAGACGTCGAATTAAACCACCACAATCACCAACTAGGAAAGAGAAGTCGGTCATATAGAATTAGGTGTAGGTCAGATCAATCACATCATCAATTTAACCATATCCCCGATCAACATCCAAATGAGGGTGGTTAACTCTTTATTTTCTTTGTGAAATTTGGTTTAATGAAAACGAGATTCTTGAAAGAGAGGTGCGACTCATTTATTCTTGAAATCCTCAAGGTACTTAACGAATTATAAAAGCCTCGTGTATTTCTCTTTTGATTCGTCTAAGTGTCTACATAACCTCTCCCCTTCTTTGGTAAGTCTTAAGATTTCCTCTCTCTTTTTATCTAATAAAATCTCTATATAATTCCTATTTTTCCTACTACGTTGATAATTAAGTTACATTAGGAGTTAGCAGCTACGGAACAAAAGGAACTAAGGAACAATGAATGGGTAAAGAAATTACATATAAGAGAGTTGCTATAATACTCGGCTTAAAAGATCGAGCTTGTTAAACTCTAGGAGAAGATTGGCCTAATCCACCAAAATCAAGAAGCGTTGATCCACCAATGGGATTTCTATCGATCTCTTTATAAGCATAAGGAGAAGGGAAGGTAGATATGTGACTGGGACCTTGGAAGCACAAGACCGACCTTGGTTTGAGCCATCATCCCAATTCTTTCTCGGCAAGTTATCTTGGGCAGAATCTTCGGCACCATCATTCCCACATAGTTACCGTCACCATTGTCGTCATCAAACTTATTCTCTCCATCGCTCCCCGATCCTTCATCATCACCATCTTACGGGAGACCATCAAAGGACATGAATTTAGCAGGATCGATAGCAGTCCCAACCTCAAACACAGAGTAATCCCCTGGATACAATTTAAGAGAATATCGAATTCTTCTTGTAATTTATCCATGTAGCATGAAGGGAATGGAAATCCATGTACGACATCGATCGATGTTATCCTTAGCAGTAAATAGAATAGCCACAAAATTCTGGTACTTCGGTTAGTGAAGGACGTCATTTAGGAAAGAAGAAATTTTGGATTTGACGGCATGTTGGGATAACTTCTGTTTACCAATAGAAAGGTCCTTCTTATCCAAAATTGCTTCTAAAGTGGGGACCCGAGCTGAGGTCACTTTATATTCAGAAATTCCTACTAAGCATGGGTGAGTTTAACTTCCAAAGCTTTCATCTTATCCTCTAATTCTAAGGGTCTTTTCTTTTCTTAAACCAAAAGGGTCATAACTATAGTTTTTATAGAATATAGTGACTCATTATTGGATTGTAGATCACATAGTTGAACTTCAAGAGTTGAAATCTTCTCAGAAAGTGAAGCGTTCAATGCTTGTAACAGGGACATCCTCGGAGAAGAAATTAAGGATGATTGTTGGGAAATAATATCTAAGAAGAGCCATGATACAAGTTTAGTATTGGAATTATTAAATCTTATAACATGTTATAGTAAAAGGACAGAGAGAAACCACACACAGATGATATGTTGCAAAAGATAAGAATGATTTCCTTAAGAGTGATGGAGAAGTTTCCAATGCGCTTAGAAAAATGGTGGCCGGAGAATGAGGAATGCTTGTTATTATCTCTTCAAAGCTTGGCACACAAGGAATTTCAATCCCAGAATAAGGAGAAGGAACATCCTAAAAAGAAGTAGAATAAGCCCCAAAGCTTATTGAAAGGAAGCTAAAAATTCACCAAGAGGAGAGCCAGCAACATCGACAATAGAGGTTCGAGCTAAGGGGTGCTATAGTGGTAATGGTGCTGATGTAGGGGCTAAAAGCAAAGACATAGCAGGGTCAGCCTCCTTAGGATTTTTAAAGGAAGGCTTAGAGGAAGGAATCACATCACTAGAACTTTTCTACTCCTTTTTCTTAGCTAAGACCAAAATATCTTCTACGATAGAAATAAGAGATGACAAATTAGCTTTAAAATGTGGTGAATTTCCTATAGCCTTTGAAGAAGCAGACAAACTGGACGGATCATTGCTTGACAACAAAGCGACATCACCAACCAGTTGCACATCTGCCATGTGATAAGTTTTAGAAGACGAAATATCTATCTCCCTCAATATGAAAAGAAAAGGAAAAGGTCACACCCAAGGAATATCCAAAATTATATGAGGAATGAGTTTGTATCGGTGAATTTGTGGTAAAAACATCAAGCTTGACAACAACAAGGGTTGATGGACCATATCTTTTCTTATACAACATCGGTAGTTCACCTAAATCTCGATAAGATGCTAGATTAAGAAATACATACCTAGTTTTTCTTTACTAAGAAGTCTCAAGCAACTCGTAGAAAACTTAGTGACGTCCCTGAATCAATCAATCTTGGCCAAAACCTTACGATCGATGCCCTTCGAGTCGTTAGCTAACAATGTTAACGAAGATGACTTAGTAGAAGTTAAAAAAGCTAGTATAAATAGAGATTAAGGAAAAGAAATTTAGGTAAAACAAATTATAGGGGATGGAAAATCTTCTATTAATTTCTGGGGGAAAACATCTTATATAAAAGAACTGATGGCTCCAGTCCCTGATTTTGTTGATCAAATCAAAAATCATTCCACTGCCAAAGGGAAAATGAAATATATCATGCCATTAGGTTGGTTTTCCATCTTCTAGAGAGTCATCAAAGATCATAAGATGGATGGTGACAAGTCTTCCAGTTTAAGCTCCTTGAATAGCATGAATAGAGAATTAATATAACTATAAGAAATTTGGGTTAGCTAGATGGGCATGATTTTGAGAAAGGATAAGAAACTAGATATAATAGGGTTAAAAGGTAGATAGTTGGTGCCAAATATAATGGGAGTAAAATAAAAAAATTCTTTTGGAGTGATATCCATTCTATCATTAGAACCTAGAGCTTTAGTTTCAATTTCTGATATGCCCAAATTTCATAATAGAGAATCGTTATCTTCTTATCTTGTAAAATAAGACTGGTGGGAAGTGTAAAGTTTCTCTTTTGAGGATTCTTAAGCTTAGGATATTTAGATAATCCTTTAAGGAAGTCCTTCTTATCCCTAGCCATGATACCTATTGTATTTCCAACAATAAAATTTAACTATAAGAAAGCATACTTCGATAATAAGACATGAACATTTAAAGTCATAAATTTCTAGTCCAACTAATTTGAAGAATTCCTAAAACAATGTAACTTAATAGTTAACAAAATCAAGGCCATCACATAATAATAAGTTGTATTGTAATAAGATACATAAGGTATATTCTTTTATAAAAAGTGAACTTTAATACCAACTAAGATTTTATTTTCATCTTCTAAAGATATCTCCCTATTGACAAATTAACCTATCATTTTTAGCATATACCATCCGAAACTAATCCAGTGCTTTAATATATACATAAAGCATGTCAGAAACTATTAAGATAAACGCAATTGAAATATGAAGGTGAAAAGCATAAAAGGTGATGGGAACTGAAAATGAGATGATGCAAACATATTTTATGCTGTAATATATTTTCAAAAAGCAAAATCATAGGAAACTGAAGACTTTAACAAAAGTTACTTTTAAAAAAGTTAACATTAAAATTATTGTATTAGTATAAAACCATGTTTATTTGTCTACCTTTATCACCTTTCAATCACTAACAAATAACTAACAAGTATTAAATAGGCGAGCATATTTAATAAATAAAATTAATTTAAGATACATGAAAGATTTGGACCATTCATATAAACATCACTTGTAAAAAATTGCTTTCGAACGATGAGTCATTGCATGATGAGTTAACTTGCTTTCGAATAACAAGCCTTTGCATGGTAGTTACTTATAAAATTTATTGTCGAATGGTTAATCATCGTATGATGAATTATTGTGTATTAACAATAGTGAATATAATTATCCTTTGAATATTGAGTCATCATGTGGTGGATTATCAAGAATCAATAAGAAAAACTTTCGAGCATTGAACTCACTGAAAGGTGAGTTATCGTGTATTGAACATTAAGTTATCGCATATAAAAATTTATAATGGCTTTTGAATATTGATCCATCGAAAGGTAATTTATCATGCAAAATTATATATATATATATATATATATATGATAGCTTTTGAATGTTTAGCAATCATATAATGATCCATCACATGTTGATAAATCAGAATTGTTGCGCAATAACAAACTTGTGTTGGGGCAATAAAACCCGAAACCCAACAATAAAAAATAGCAACTTAGGCAACTAAAATCGAATCAAAAAGGTGATTTAAGAAGAAACTTAAAGGAAACTATTAGTTTGAGGATTAGTAATATCAATTTCATAAAATTTAAACTTAAGAAGTAGCCAAATCAAATTAGATAACAGTGGCGACTAGATAATAGTTGTATTAACAACAAGCAAACCATGACCAAATAGGAATTCTGAGAAATCAAAGTTCATTGATGAAGAAAATTGTGTGCAAATTGATTTCCTTTTGTTTATAGCAAGATCGGTGAAAGTGAAAAGAAAGAAGAAGGATGCTATTTATAGGGAAAAGGGAAAAGGAAAATAGCCATTAGATCATGTGAAAAGAAAATAAACGGCCAGGTTGAAAAAAATTCGAAAATACGAAGAGTTAATTAATATTATAGTACAAAAACGATATTATGAAAAGGGGAAAATGTTATACTCAGGATACACTAGTTATTGTAGGTTAAATGAGAGCCATCACAAGAGGACAAAAGTAGGAGCCATCAAAAGATAAAAGCCAAAGGAAAAAACTAGCCATCGAAGGTTGATTTACATGAACTGTGAGCTGCCGAATAATGAACCTAAGAGCCATCAAAAGTTGATTTATATGTGCTATCGAAAAGAGCCACTGAAGTTTGATTTATAGAGCTATCGGATGATGAACCTAAGAGCCATAGAATGTAGATTTACATGAACTGTTGAACAATGAACCTGAAATCCATTGAAAGTTGATTTGTGTGGGCTATCAAACGATGAACCTAACAGCCATCAAGGTTAATTTTGGTGATCCTTTGAATGATAAACCATAGAACCATTGAAAGTTGATTTACATGAGCTGTCGAATGATTAACCTAAGAGCACACGAAGGTTGATTTACATGAGCCGTCGAATGATGAACCTAAGAGTCATCAAAGGTTTATTTACATGAGCTATCGAATGATGAACCTAGGAGCCATCGAAGGTTGATTTAGATGAGCTGTAGAATAATTAACCTAAGAGGCTTCGACGGATGATTTATATAAGCTATTAAATGATGAAAATTAAGAGCCATTGAAGGTTGATTTACATGAAATTGAGAATGATGAACATAATAACAATCAAAGGTTGATTCACATGAGCTATCAAATGATGAACCTAACAGCCATCAAAGGTTGATTTATGTGAGATTGAATGATGAACCTTAGAGCCACTAAAGTTAACTTATATGAGTTTTGAATGATGAACCTAAAAGCCATCGAAGGTTGATTTATGTTAGTTATCGAATGATGAACCAAGAGTCATCGAAGGTTGATTACATGAGTTGTCAAATGATGATCGAACAAATAATCAAAGAGCGATGATTTGAAGCTATCGCATGATGTTAAAGCAACTATCAATGGGTGATGACTAAAGGCTGAAGTATGATGATAAATTGAGCTATTGAAGGGTAACATCTTGGAGCCATCGTGTGATGATAAATCAAGCTATCAAATAGTGATATTTCTATACTATCGCATGGTGACTAATCCACATACAAACAATATTTTAATGGCTACGTAGAAAGACAAGATTGGATCATCAACACCATGTTTTATTGAGTCAAAAAGAAGGTTTTTCCACATGCCACTTCGAACATGTGCTATGTCAGCAAACCATGATTGTCCATTTTTTATGTTTTAAGTCTTCTATAAATAGACATTATCTCCATCATAAAAGGGGCCAACTTTTGAATCTTCTTCTTCCTCCTCATTTTACATTTTCTTATCGGGTATATATGAAAGAGCTTGAAACTAGGATTTCCATGGTCATTCGGTTGAATTGAAATCAAAGTTTCGTAATCAATGATTTGTGTTTAGGATAATTTATATATTAAATCTCCTTAGACCGTGGACTTGCGTATATGCCTTATGACTTATGCTTTGCATACATGATTAATGGTTTATGGCTAGAGACTTATGTATTGTGTAATGAACCAAGGACTTTCCATTTTGATTTGCATAAGGACGAATATATTAAATTCTCCAACTAAGTGCATGAATTATTAGACCTTCTCTCTTTTAGCTTGAACATGTGGATTTGCACAATGTCCAAATTTCGGCTTAATAGAATCTAAATGAACTGGTTATCTAAAAAGGTATTATAAATAATAATTAATCAAAAGTACATACAATAATTTGAAGCAAAACTATTTTCCATAAAGCAATTTGAGAATAAAATTGACCATTAAATTTCTAACTAAATAATCTTGTTTTCATCAAACTTAGCATTCCATGGTACTAATTTTAAGAGATTCACAAGAAAAATCAATTATCAACTTAACTAAAAGAAATATAAAACTCTAACTTTCGAACGAAATTGAGAGAGAAATTAGAAATCAAAATGTGAAAGTGAATTTCTCACTATAGATTGCTTGCCTTTTCCTCCATAATATTCTTCTTTCTTCCACCTCCTTGCTTCTATCAGTCCTGCAACTATGCTTGGCAAAAAAAATTCTTTTGTGGCTGCCTTATTTAAGCTCTTTTAAAATATAGCGCAGATGAATTTTTTTTGGCTCCCTTAAAATTTGGAAGCCCAAAGCAGCTGCATCTACTGCTTTGGGCAAAGGATTTCTCTAAAGGTACATCTATGGAAAAAGATAGATAATATTACAATAAAAGTGATAAATATAGTAACCCATAAATGTAGCAATACAAGCACTATGATGAGGACATATTTTATTTGAGGAGAAAAGTAGAAAATAGTGAATCATAAACAAATATGCTTACATAGTTTTCATTTATCAAACCAAATTTTGTTGTCATATAGGTTCACAAAGTCTCACCCTTTGTTTAGATGACAAATCCGTTCAAGCTTACAACTATATTCAAAAAAAATGGATCTAAAAAAACAACACTAGGAATAAAAACAACAATATCATTCTTTATTCAATCCAATGGAGCATCATATTACTGAGACAAGAAAATTAATAAAGTGTTAATATGAATTATGATAAAAAATTATTTAAAATGTCAAGCATGTTGAGGAAAATCACTTTAGATGATCAGTTTAAGAGAATAAAAAATCCAACGCAGCGGAAAACAACTGGATCGTGATTGTAGTGAGACGGTACAAATAAAGATAACCACCAGAACAGACAATCACAGATCAATGCAATGTAGTAAAATAATAACACTAGTATTTATAGTGGTTCCATGCCGCGAGGCAGTATACATCCATTTGGAGAGAGGAGATTTTAGTAATCACTGAAAGATAAGAGTTACAAGATTGATTCACTTTTGGAGGCTATACATAAGAAGAATTTACAATACAGACTAAATTCTACAGAGTTTCAGCTCTCTAAGATGGCTTCCATTGTTTTCCATAAGCTCCACTATTTTGTAGAGTGAAGATATAAGGAGGGGTATCTGCTATATAGCAGCCCTAGGGTTTGGTTCGACACATCTGGCTTGGCAAGCAGCACAATGGCATTTGGTTCGGCAAAATCCATATCAATCTGTTCGACATCTCTACTTCAAGTTTGTACTGGCACTCCTTAATACCGAATGAGATATTTCATTCAGCATCCATTTGGTTTGGCATGCTTCCGAATGAAATATTTCATTTGGCATTATCCCCTTCATTGCATTGGCCACCGAACGAAGTAACCAAAGAGGCAAATCTGGACCGGCATCCCTTCACCACCGGACAAGATAACTTCCTTCTTGCCTTCATTGTAGATCGATGCACTATCACCGGAGGAGATATTTCATTCGGTCATCCTTACTATCGAATGAAACATCACTGAATGAAATTGCTCCACCGAACGAGATAACTCATTCGGTCTTCATAGCATCAACACCGAACGAACTCCACCTCCACTGGACGAACTCCACGGAACAAATCTTGGGTCCAGCATCTCCTCCACCAAACCAAATATTTGGTTCGGCATCTTCTTCTCAGCATTGATGCAAGTGATGCCTCTATCGAACGAAGCCACAAAGCACTGTGACTTCGCCTCTCCTCGACCGCACCTAGGATTAGGGCTTCTCCAAGCTTCGTGAGTATCTCTAATGGCGTCATCTTCTTCAAATTCGAAATCAGGTATCAAAACTAACAATCTCCACCTTGATACTAGATTTCCAAAAAAAGCCTTCCAACTTCATCTACACCTTCTTACTTCAATCAATGGATACATAACTAATGAGCTTCGGCAATGCCATCACCCATTACAATTTGTCAACGAACACCGGCCATGCCACCGTCCGTCAATAAAGTGTTCGAAGTACCCAGTCCATGTAGAACCTATCAATCTCCACCATGAAAACAAATGCCTCCATGAACCATCTCAAATCTTCCTTCATGCCACCCCTTGGCATCGTGCACTTCACTAAGCGAATCAATTCTGAGCAATGCTCGAACGTAGCAACTGGCAATGACTTGGAAAACATGTTTGCTATATTCTCCTTGATGTGAACTTTTCGAAGAAAAACTAGCTTCTTTCTACTCATCGAGACAAGAAACAATACTCTTACCTCAATATGCTTCGTCCTCGAGCTGAATGCTAGATTTTCAGCTAAGTGAATTACACTCTGATTGTCATAGTACACATCCACTCCTTCGTATGCGAAGAACAAATCGCACAACAATCGCCTTAAGTACATCACCTCCTTAGCTGCTTCAACCGCATCTATGAGCTATGCCTCTGTAGTAGACAAAGCCACAACCGTCTGTAACTTCACTCTCCAACTGGTCGCTGTCCCACCAATGGTGAACACATATCTGGAGGTTGACTTCTTTCGATCTCTATCACCAGCATAGTCGGAATCAAGCCGAAATCTCTGTCTATGCCACCAAAGACAAGTCCATGGTTTGGAGTTCCTCTAAGATATCTGAAGATACACTTCACTGCTTCCCAATGCGTCTTTCTTGGATTCGTCATGAATCTACTCAACAATCCAACCGCCTGTGCAATGTCAGGCCTAGGGCAGACCATGGCATACATCAAGCTGCCAAATGCACTTGCATATATGACATTCATTATATAAGCCTTGTCCTTTTTCGAGATCGGAGAGCCTTTACTAGAAATCTATATGTTCAAAGGCATGGGCGTGCTGATTTCCTTTTCCCCTTCCATCATAAACCAATCAAGCACCTTCCAATTGTACTCCTTTTGGGTAAGGCTCAAAAGTCCTAGCTTTCTATCTTTTTGGATTTCCATATGCAAAAGATTTGTTGCATCTCTAAGGTCTTTCATTTCGATTTCCGCTTTTAGCATTCGCTTTATGTAGGATCGATTTCACCCTAGAGGGGGGTGAATAGGGTGATGCTATTAATTATAAAAATTATTGTGGAAGTTTATAAAATATTTTCAACACAGATATATCATAATAATAGCAGCATAGATAATAGCAGAATAATAAATGCAGGAATAGAACAACACAGAATTTACCCTGCTTTGGCAAAACCCTGCCTATGTGCTGCCCCCAAGGTTTCTACTTGAAATTAAGTAGTTAGATGCTAACACATGTAAACTCGCGACACCGGCTATTGACTAGCATTATCTCTACGCTCAAAACCCTGCCACAACTTAGCCACTGAGTTGTGAATTCTCGAACTACACCACTGTAGTTCATCCCCTAGTCACACGACTAGTAATTACAAGAGTTTAAAAGGAAAATACAGTAAAAACAAATTAAATAACCCAAAACCCTAATTTAAAATAAACTAAAGCCTTTTAAAAATAAAAACAATGTCGGCCTTCCTTTTGTTTCTTTTTATATTGTTCGGCCCGTTTTTGTTGGTGAAAAATGTTGGCTCCTTTTCTCTTTCGTTCGCTCTGAAATTAGGGCTTCTGGATGAAGCCGCCGCTTTGATTTCTGAAGATTCGATTCCTCTCTTCTCTCTGTCGATCGCTTTGGGATACTTCAATTTGGTCGAGTTCGATTGTCAAAATGGTATACAATTTTTCCTTTTTCGATATTGATTCTGCTCGACCATTTTGATTCGAGTTGAATGATTATGCTTTTCGCTTGTACTCGAATCATTAATTTGCCGATGATGTTCATCGTTTATATAGGGTTCGAAACCCTTGATTTTCGTTCGTATACATTTATTTGAATTTGTCAATTACTTTGTTCGGTCGTATGATTTTGATTGAATTTTCGAGATGATATCTGACTTATTCAATTTCATATACTTTGGGTTACTTGATTATCATGGCTCGATTGAGAGCTGTATCATTCCTTGACAACCACGACTTTGAATTGTTTAGACTTTTGACTTCGGTTTGAATTTTTCTCTGTAACTTAATTCGGCCAGTGATTTGAATTGTAAAACTGCTGCTAACTTCAGTTTTGATTTGCTATTTCCTAACTTTGATTCTATGGCATTTTTTAAAAAAGACTTTGGTTATTTTGATTCTGCTGTGTTAATTACTGGCTTGATGACTCTGACTTGTTCATTGTCACCTGACTTCGATTTTGGTAGAAACTGGTCATCCCTGTAGCATACTTGACTTGTTCAATTTTAATTGCCATCCCACGACTTCGGTCACTTGAAATATTTTGATTTTGGCACTGTATTGATTTTGCAATTCACTGTTTATGTTGCATAGTATGTTGGTTCATCATTGTTATTGCTTTGAGTCATTTAAACTTCTGGTTTGTATATGACACTTCAATTTTTGTCTGCACTGTTCATTCGAGTCTGGTTTCTGTGTTGATGTTGTTTCAACTCCACTTATTCATGAAGTCTGGTCTAGTCATCATGTAGTTGTATATACATGTCTCTGATCACGTACAGGACTTGTGTACCTGTCTCTAATTTGATGTTACTCGAGTCTGGTACCTTTTGAAGCTTGCATCTTTAACTTCTCTGAATATCTGTATTGAAATTGGCCTATTTATTTATTGTTTACACTCACTGCTTCATTGATACATATATATGTGTGCATGTCTTAATGTATTGAGTTATTGTGTGCCTCTGGTTTCACTACACGTATATATATACACACACACACACACATACATACATACATACATACATACATACATACATACATACATACATGTGTGTGTGTGTGTGTTTACATTTTGTCCTTGTTAGCTGTAGGTCTAGTTCTCCTTTGATTCATTTGATTGTTATGTGCATAACATACATGTATATGTCGAGCCTGGGCAGTTTGGTTTCATTGATGATGCTATGCACCTGCATATACATGTGCCATTTTATTTTCTTGTGTACCATCTGGAGCTCGAGTTGCTACACCATTGACTGTGATTGTGTAATCTACACTTGAACTTATAACAACCAGTTTATTGCATTCACCATGCTTGTTTTGTCTTCACTATGCATTGCTGCGTTGTATCTGGACTGGTCGATATTACATGTTGACATGTGCATTGCTTCATACTTTATGTTGTCTGGTTTGTATTCTCTTGAAACTGTCTTGCTAGCATGTGTGGTATTTCCAATCAAGTAGTCCGGTGCCTCGACTACATATATATGATGCTTGATGTGGTTAGTTCATTGATGATTTTGGAATTTTCACCTAAGTTGAATCCAGCATATAGCTCAGGTTTGACCTTGTGCTCGTGTTGACTTTATTTGTATTGCACTTGAGTTGAACCCGGCTTCTCATTTAGGTTTGACCTGTGCTCACCTGTCCCTATAATTTTATCAAGTGTATATATCGGTGTGCACGGTCTTGTGGCATGTATAGTGATACACTGTGCATGTCACAAGTTGTTCGTGTATGATGAATTCAAATTTAAATGATGTGGAGCAACCCAAATAAATGAGGCATATAATATTTTCAAAATTACATTTTATTTTGTACTGCAAAAATATTTTATTTTCAGTTTTACTGCGTCAGTGCGTATTTTTGCAGATTACTCAGATGCTGGATTCAGTCTGAAATAATGTTGAAGATAAATATGAGTGAATGAGTGAATTGTAGTGAGGTGCGTTTGTAAAAGAAAAATTGTGACGTAATTGAAATTTGTATTGTAATAAAAATTGCATATATGTAGTGAGAGCTTGAATTTGTACTATTCAAATTGTAATAAATATTTTAATAAAAATTCTATTTGAATTTAAACTCTATGTTATTTATTTTATTCAACAAATATTTATTTAATTATGTGAAAAATGAAATAGTACATTAAGAAATACATTTAAATGAATATATATATGTTTATTATCATCAAACAAAAATCATATACTCACATACTCAACAATCTCCCCCTTTTGATGATACTAAACATATATTTAAGATTTTGAATTTATTAAATGTATTTGATTATTCAATTTGCTCCCCCTATTTGAATGCTTCCTCTCTACACAAAGCTCCGCCTTCATATATGCGTGTAAATAAAAATATGCAAATAAGCCTTGATGCAAATAGAAAATATTTGACCTTTATTTGTCAAAATCTTAACTTTTCTCTCCGCCTTTTGTTATCAGCAAAAGAGTAATAATGATAGAAAAATAGAGATAAAGCGATAGACATTAATACAACATTAAAATTCAATCGAATATAAATATTAAATTTCAATAAAAAATCAAATAAAAATCATAAATACTCTGTTTGTCGCATATTCCACTTTAGAAGGATAGGGATGATGTCATCATATAAAACCATACAGTTGTGTGTATTTATGGTATATTTATTTCAGGAATTTGAATATCTACTAACCATGAATAGCCGTTAGGACTTTTAAATGAGATTAGTAGTGTTCCAATTTTATTTTAAAAAATGAATTCAAGTGTCTTCTAACCACGCATAACCATGAGGACTTTTAAATGGGATTAGAATCAACTTGTCTATTTAGCAAATCAATTTTGATATGTGTTCCATATATACATAACCGTGAGGACTTTTAAATGAGCATGGAAGTACATAATCAGAAATTCCAAGTAATTCACCCATGCATAACCGTGAGGACTTTTAAATGATAGTGAATACTTTGGATTTTTTTTAAAAAAAATATAAAATGAAAACGAATGATTCCTATTTAAAGTACCACATATTGACAAACCATATTGAATTTTGATGAGTGATGGTCGATAGAAATATGATAGAAATGGAGATGGTCATTGAATTTTTACCAACAAAAAGTCATTATAACGCTTGTTCAAATTTCTAATGAAATGTACTAAATATACCGTCTCAAGTTATAATATATGATTAATATCAACATTCATCACTTTTTCAATTACTATTTATGTTTTCGATAATCAGTAGGGAGTCAGATTAGTCAATGTAGTCATTTAAAATCAAATCCAAAACTAATTACAAAATTAATTTTTCTAAAAAACGACTAATCTAAAAACAAGGTCAACTATTCTCTGAAGGGGTTTTATGAGAAAAAATGTCTGCTATTTAAAAGTTATTTGAAATGAAAACTATGCAGATTTTCTCTTTGAAAAACAATGCAGCTACATAAAGTCTCAACATAAATGACGTTCCATTAGTAATTTTTCTATCAACTAGATTACCAGTGTAATGTGCATCTGAATTTTTCTTTCACTCGAGATTATCATTAATTTGATGTCATAGACCAGACTGTGATGTTGTATCATATACTTTGAAATCATTTTTACATCTTTTGAATTTGAATTGAAACAGTGTAAACAAAACCGTGAATATAGAGTTAGCCAAATGTATTATCATCAATTAAATCTATATGAAGTAGTTCAAAGACTCTAGAGATTTTTAAAGTATTCTCGGCATAAAAGAATAATTTGGGTAATAATTTTGAAAAAGCCAGAATCATAATCAAAATCAGCTTTTATTTCATTGTCACATTACTGGCTGAATTAAGGTGCAGATTATCACATTTAGTAAATCGTTCAATATACCATTACCTATTTTACCTTTGCCGATAATATTTCATTGTTGCCCATTGTGATTCTTCCACTTGATACTAGGCTAAGGAACTTCACTTTGTCGCTTATTGTGTCCCTGGAAAGGCCAGAGTCCAAGTAACGCTATTGTAGTTCCCTAGCCTGCCACCACACCTACACGATGAAAGATTTTTGTGACCTATTTGTTTTTATAGGTCCATGGTTGTTAGTGGCAAATGATTTTAAAAAATAAGTTTGTGAAGACCCAAAACTATTTACATATGTTCCTTTCGGCACCCAAATTTGTTTAACTTTGAGGGATTTTATATTTGTGCCTTTTGGAACCCAAATTGGTTTGATTTTCACGTGTTTGGGTCAATACCAACAAATATTTTGATTGTGTCCAAATTTTCTACAAATTGTGAACATGGAATTGACTTGTTTAATTTCACCTCTACTACGTTCTAATTGATTATATCCAAGTCCTTCTCTATCTGCGTTAACAGTTTGTTTTCCTAAAAGCATATTTAATGATTTTTCACTTTTTGAAAATTTTCCTAAAGTCGTAGAAAATTGTTGGACTTGTTTTTTGAGGGATATATTTTCATTCAATAATTGTGTGCACTTTTTAATAGAATTTTCTCTCCGAGTATCTTCATTTTCTTTCAAAATCAGAATTTCGTTTTCAAGCGATTTAATTTTGATTTCTGATTTTTTAATCTCTTCTTCGAATGTTGGACACTTATCACACTTGGGGCTTTTAGTTTGATAGTTTTTAACCAATTGATTAAGCTGTTCATTTGATTCTATCAAACTATCTCTTTGTGACTCAATTTTGACATACTTTTCCCTAAGTCGTTCAAAACAGCCATTTACATCGTGGAAATATATAAGTAATTCTGAATGACTGAGTTTTGATACCTCGCTTGGCTCATCATCATCGCTATTAGTTATATAACCTCAAAGGCACAGATCTTCTCTCTCACACTTACTACTAGTGCTTTTATCATCACTTTTATTCCGCGTGGCTGCAAAATTTCTCCTTTTTAATTTTTTTCTGCGCCGTGTCGATTTCGAGGACAATTGGGCTTGATGTGTCCGGGTTTGTTGCACTTATGACATATGATATTTCGTTCTTCTGAGTTGTAAGTGCTTTGATTATTTTGCTTTTCATTTTCTAATTTAGAGCTGGATTTCTATATTTGCGGTTCCACTTTTTGAATCTCTTCATTAGTAACGCCGGCTCAACTGCTCCATCATCATCATCCTCATCACAACGGCCTTTTATCAATCTTGTTAAGCACATTTCTTTAACTGAGTTGGTTGTAGAGGATTTCTCATTGCTGTTGACCTTTGCACTATATATTGCATCAAGAGTATTCCAGATTTCCTGTGCATTTTCACAATGAGAGATAAAGTTGAAATTATCTTGATTAATATGAGAATATAATATGTGCATAGCAAGAGCATTAATCGAGATAATTTTCTTGTCTGTTATATCACACCCATTTTCAATAATATCCAACATTTAATATTAACAGTTTTTAAATAAAATTCAATTTTCAATTTCCATATCAAAAAATATTTTCCATCAAAAACAGGAGGGATAATACTAGACTGATCCTCAGCAAAAGTAGCCATTTTAAAAATTCAAATTTGTAAAAAGAATAAACTTGTCTTTGAAAAATCAAACTTTTTAAAACAAAAAAATGTCTTTTGTACCTCGCTCTGATACCACTTGTAGGATCGATTTCATCCTAGAGGAGGGTGAATAGGGTGATGCTATTAATTATAAAAATTATTGCGGAAGTTTATAAAATATTTTCAACACAGATATATCATAATAATAGCAGCACAGATAACAGTAGAATAATAAATGCAGGAATAGAACAACACAAAATTTACCCACCTTCGGCAAAACCCAGCCTACGTGCTGCCCCTAAGGTTCCTACTAAAAATTAAGCAGTTAGATGCTTACACACGTAAACTCGCGACACCCGCTATCGACTTGCCTTAACTCTACGCTCAAAACAATGCCACGACTCAGCTAGTGAGTTGCGAATTCTCGAACTACACCACCGTAGTTCGTCCCTAGTCACACGACCAGTAATTACAAGAGTTTAAAAGGAAAATACAATAAAAACAAATTAAATAACCCAAAACCCTAATTTAAAATAAACTAAAGCCTTTTAAAAATAAAAACAAGGCCGGCCTTTCTTTTGTTTCTTTTTATATTTTTTGGCCTCCTTTTCTCTTTCGTTCGCTCTGAAATTAGGGCTTCCGGATGAAGTCGCCGCTTTGATTTCTGAAGCTTCGAATCCTCTCTTCTCTCTATCGATCGCTTTCGGCTACTTCAATTTGGTCGAGTTTGATTGTCAAAATGGATGCAATTTTTCCTTTTTCAATATTGATTCTGCTCGTCCTTTTTGATTCCAGTTGAATGATTATGTTTTTTCGCTTGTACTTGAATCATTAATTTGCCGATGATGTTCATCGTTTATGTAGGGTTCGAAACCCTTGATTTTCAAATTCATATACATTTATTTGAATTTGTCAATTACTTTGTTCGGCCGTATGATTTTGATTGAATGTTTGAGAAGATATCTGGCTTATTCAATTCGTATACTTTGGGTTACTTGATTATCATGGCTCGATTGAGAGCCGTATCATTCCTTGACAACCACGGCTTTGAATTTTTTGGACTTTTGACTTCATTTTGAATTTTTCTCTATAACTCGAATTCGGCCAGTGATTTGAATTGTAAAACTACTGCTGACTTCAGTTTTGATTTGCTATTACCTGACTTTGATTCTCTGACTTTTTTTTGAAAATGACTTTGGTTATTTTGATTCTGCTGTGTGAATTACTGGCTTGATGACTCTGACTTGTTCATTGTCACCTGACTTCGACTTTGGTAAAAACTGTTCATCCCTGTAGCATACTTGACTTATTCGATTTTACTTTCCATCCCATGACTTCGGTCACTTGAAATATTTTGATTTTGGCACTATCTTGATTTTTCAATTCACTGTTTATGTTGCATAGTATGTTGGTTCATCATTGTTATTGGTTTGAGTCATTTAAACTTCTGTTTTGTATATGACACTTCAATTTTTGTCTGCACTGTTCATTCGAGTCTGGTTTCTGTGTTGATGTTGTTTCAACTCCACTTATTCATGAAGTCTGGTCTAGTCATCATGTAGTTGTATATACATGTCTCTGATCACGTACAGGACTTGTGTACCTGTCTCTAATTTGATGTTACTCGAGTCTCGTACCTTTTGAAGCTTGCATCTTTAACTTCTCTGAATGTCTGTATTGAAATTGGCCTATTTATTTGTTGTTGCCACTCACTGCTGCACTGCTTCATTGATACATATATATGTGTGCATGTCTTAATGTATTGAGTTACTGTGTGCCTCGGCTTCACTGCACATACATACATACATACATACATACATACATACATACATATATATATATATCTGTGTGTGTGTTTTTACATTTTGTCCTTGTTAGTTGTAGGTCTAGTTCTCCTTTGATTCATTTGATTGTTATGTGCGTGCGTGCGTGTGTGTGTATATATATGTCTTTGAGCCTGGGCAGTTTGGTTTCATCGATGATGCTAGCACCTACATATACATGTGACATTTTATTTTCTTATGTACCATCTTGAGCTCAAGTTGCTTCACCATTGACTGTGATTGTGTAGTCTGCACTTGAACTTGTACGGACCGGTTTATTGCATTCACCATGCTTGTTTTGTCTTCACTATGCATTGCTGCATTGTATCTGGACTGGTCGATATTGCATGTTGACATGTGCATTGCCTTCATACTTTATGTTGTCTAGTTTGTATTCTCTTGAAACTGTCTTGCTGTCATGTGTGGTATTTCCAGTCAAGTAGTCCAGTGCCTCGACTACATATATATGATGCTTGATGTGGTTAGTTCATTGATGATTTTGGAATTTTCACCTGAGTTGAATCCAGCATATAGCTCGGGTTTGACCTTGTGCTCGTGTTGACTTTATTTGTATTGAACTTGAGTTGAACCCGGCTTCTCATTTAGGTTTGACCTGTGCTCACCTGTCCCTATAATTTTATCAAGTGTATATATCGGTGTGCACGGCCTTGTGGCATGTACAGTGATACACTGTGCACGTCACAAGCTGTTCGTGTATGATGAATTCAAATTTAAATGATGAGGAACAACCCAAATAAACGAGGCAAATAATATTTTCAAAATTACATTTTATTTTGTACTGCAAAAATATTTTATTTTCAATTTTACTGCGTCAATGTGTTATTTTGCAAATTACTCAGATGCTGGATTCAGTCTGGAATAATGTTGAAAATAAATATGAGTGAACGAGTGAATTGAAGTGAGGTGCGTTTGTAAAAGAAAAATTATGATGTAATTGAAATTTGTATTGTAATAAAAATTGTATATATATAGTGAGAGCTTGAATTTGTACAATTCAAATTGTAATAAATATTTGAATAAAAATTCTATTTGAATTTAAACTCTGTGTTATTTATTTTATTCAGCAAATATTTATTTAATTATATGAAAAATAAAATAGTACATTAATAAATACATTTAAATGAATACATATATGTTCATTATCATCAAACAAAAATCATATACTCGCATATTCAACACTTTAAACTATCGATTTCAGCTTTATCCTTGGAAGCAATCAAAATATCATCCATGTACAAGAGTAGGTACACCAATTTACCATTCTTTAAATGGTTGAAGTACACACAAGAATCTTTGATGCTATGATCAGAACAAGTGAAAGCATTAAAGAGTCGAACCTCGTGTACCAACGCCTAGGCGACCGCTTAAGTCCATATAATGACTTCTTCAATTTGCAAACCCAATTTTCTTTCCCACCTACAACAGATCCTTCTAGATACTTCATGTAGATGGTCTCATCCAAGTCTCCATGCAAAAAAGCGGTTTTCACGTCCAGTTGCTCTAGCTCTAAGTCATGAGCTGCGACAATAGCAAGCAAAATATGGATGGACATATGCCTCACTATTGGAGAGAATATCTCATCATACTCCAATCCTTTTCTTTATGAAAACCCTTTAGCAACTAGTCTAGCCTTATATCTCCCATCATCCTTCACCTTGAATACCCATTTGCAACCTATAGCTCGGCTTCCTTGAGGAGGTGGTTCCCAAGTCTTGTTCCTCTTCAACGACTCTAACTCCTCTTCCACAGCGCACATCCACTTCGAAATATCACATGACTTCAAAGCTTCATCAAGGTCAAGTGGCTCCTCATGAACACATGTAGGGCATAGTCAAACTAATCACCAAAGCCAAGTTTCGCAAAATGACAATCACCATACCTTTCGAGCGGCCTAATAATCCTACGACTGACCCGAGTAGGTACTGCTTCGACTAAACTCCTTTTAGCTCCACCTTGGACTGAACTTCCTCTAGATTCATGCACATCTCCAACACTACTAGAAGGTACCTGTGGACTATCCTATGATGTTTCATCAACTGTGTTATCCTCGACAGCATCAACAACTCTACTACTTGGTTGGAATACCGAAATTTCTTCCATCTCCTTAGGCCTATTAGAATCTTTTGATGTGGAGGTAGCTTCTCCTTTAGGTTGAACATAGAAGACATATCAAAAGCAACATGTCTGGAATGAACAATCTTTTGGTCAATAATGTTCCAAATTCGACACCCTTTGATACCATCGGTGTATCCCATTAGCATGCCTTTGTATGCTCTAGCCTCTAACTTGTCGTCGCTTGTATGGTGAACATACACAGGACAACCAAAAATTCAAAAGTAACCAAGATACACAGCTTTAACTCTCCACTTTTCCTCTGGAATTTTCCCATCTATGGATGAGCATTGAATTCGATCTACGATATGCGCCATAGTTGATAATGCCTCAGCCCAAAAGCCTTTAGACAAGCCCGCCGTTAATCTCAAGCAACGATCCTTCCCTAGTAGAGTCTTGTTCATCATTTCTACAACTCCATTGGATTGCGGATCTCCGGGTGTACTGAAATGTCTCTAAATATCATGCTATCTACAGAAATCGAGGAACTCACCAGAGACAAATTCACTTCCATTATCAAATCTTATTACCTTCAACCTCGAACATCAACAATCGCTTTCCAGTCTTTGAACTTCTCAAAACATTCTGATTTGGCCTTCATCACATACACCCATACTTTCCGAGACAAGTCATCAATAAAAGAGATAAAATACTTTGCTCCTCCAAGAGAAGGAGTAGCAATCGGTCCCCAAACATCTGTATGCACATACTCAAGTACTCGTCTCGATCTATGTTGTCCAGCTCCAAAAGATACTTTAGTTTGCTTGCCTAAAACACACTCCTGTCAAAATTCCATCTTCTCGAAGCTTCCTCCTTTGATCATGTTCCGTCTCCAAAGCAACTCTAAGCCCTTCTCCGAAATATGACCCAACCTGAGATGACAAAGCTTTCTGGCATCCGAAGCATGGAAACTGTCTACTCTAACATACGACTCTCCAAGAATTGTGGCTCGTTTAGGCAAATATAGATTTTAAAACACATCTCCTTTCATAAGAACTAGTGCATCTCTCGAAACCTTCAGACTATCCTTCTCCATAGATACTTTTCATCCCAAAGATGCCAATTATCCTAAGAAATTAAGGACTTCTGAAGACCTGGAACATATCGAACACCTGTCAAAGTGCGTATCACTCCGTCAAACATCCTGATCCTCATGGTACCTTTACCCATTTCTCTACAACTAGCATCATTTCCCATAAGAATAGAGCTTCCATCTCGTCCAATGAAAGAACTAAAGTAATCCTTATTACGTGTCATATGGAAAGACGCCCCTGAGTCCAGCACCGAACGGTCTGAGACATCTGACACTGCTGTAGAGAATATATCGTTAGATATAGACTTCTCCACCGCAAATGATGAAGATCTGTCTTCTTCCTTCTTCTCCAAATCCGGACAATCCTTTTTCCAATGAGCAGGTTTCTTACAGACAAAGCACTTTCCGTCCTTAGACTTTCCTCTTCTGCCATTACCGGGCTTGTTGGACTTGGAACGCCCTCTAGAGTGCCAATTCTTCTTATCATCTCTTCCTCTTTCAACAAACAGGCTGTGACTACTACTTACACCTCTACTTCCTTCACTTATCTTCTTTAACTGATCTCTTAAGTCCTTAGATAGAAGGCCTGATTTGACATCTTCCACTGCCATTGTGTCTCTAGAGAAGATAAGGCTGTTAGCGAAACCTGTGTATCGCTCCGAAAGAGAACACAAAAGAATCATTGCCATGTGCTCCTCGTCCATCTTCAAGTCAACAGTCTTCATTTTCATCATGAGATCATCAAAGAAATTAAGATTTTTCTTCACTGAAGTACCCTCTCTCATGTGCATGGTGAAAAATGTCTTCAGCAATATTAGACAGTTAGTCAGAGATTTCTTCAAGTAGAGATTTTCTAGCTTGGTCCAAATTCCTATAGCAATGGTCTCATTGGTAATCTCTGAGATAACATTCTCTCCCATAGCTAGTTGTAAAATAGTAAACGCCCATTTCTACGTCTCCTTCCTTTCCACGACTGAGATGTCAGCCATTAACTCCTTAGGGGCAAACACTACTGGACGGACTTTATTACTCATTAGAACAGCCTTCATCCTCCATTGCCACCTCTCGAAGTCTTTATCCCAATTCCATTTCTCAATTGCCAATTGTGATCCTGACGCGATATAGATCCCACTAGTGTAGGGTCTTGTAACAATTGGAGTCGCTTCATCTCCTGCCATAGCATCTAATACTCCTCAATCAACCTTGTTCCGATACCAGACTGTTGGAGAAAATTCTTTTAGATGATCTGTCTAAGGGAACAAAAAACGCAACGCAGTAGAAAACAGATGGATCTTGATTGTAGTAAGATGGTACAAACAGAGATAAATACTATAATAGACAATCACATATCAATGCAATGCAAAAAAATAAATAACACCAGTATTTATAGTGGTTCTACTATCGCGAGGCAGTGTACGTCCACTTGGGAAGAGGAGGTTTTATTAAACACCGAAAGATTAGAGTTACAAAATTGATTCACTTTTGAAGGCTATACATAAGGAGAATTTACAATATAGACAAAATTCTATAGAGTTTCAGCTCTCTAAGGTGGCTGCTATTGTTGTCCAGAAGCTTCACTATTTATAGAGTGAAGATATGAGGAGGGGTAGCTGCTATATAGTAGCCCCGAGGTTTGGTTCGACATATCTGGTTCGGCAAGCAGCACAATGACATTTGGTTCGGAAAAGCCCATATCAATCTGGTTCGGCATCTCTACTTCAAGCCTGGATTAGCATTCCCAAATATCAAACGAGATATTTCGTTCAGCATCCATCTGGTTTGGCATGCCGTCAAACGAAATATTTCATTCGGCATTATCCCATTCATTGCATTGGTCACCGAACGAAGTAACCGGAGCTGCAAGTCTAGACCGACATCCCTTCACCATCAGACGAGATAACTTCCTTCTTGCCTTCACTACCGATCGATGCACTATCACCGGACGAGATATTTCGTCCAGTCTTCCTTACTGTCGAATGAAACATCATCGAATGAAACTGCTCCAGTGAACGAGATTATTCGTTCGGTCTTCATAGCATCAACACCGAACGAACTTCACCTCCAACGGACAAACTCCAATGGACCAAATCTTTGGTATGGCATCTCCTCCACTGAACCAAATATTTGGTTCGACATCTTCTTCTCAGCATTGATGCAAATGATGCCTCCATCAAATGAAGCCACAAAGCACTACGACTTCGCCTCTACTTCACCGCACCTAGGATTAGGGCTTCTCCAAGCTTCGCAAATATATCCAATGGCCTCATATTCTTCTAATTCGAAATAAGGTATCAAAACTAACAAAGCATCCCATAGGTTACTAGAATAATTATATGATAGTTTGAAAAAAATCAACTTCTTACAAGAAAACAAATCAGTACACTATATGTTAATTTATATCATGTAAACTAATAAGTAAAACTACATCAATAATTGAAGAAAAATATAAAATGAATCATTGTCAACAACATATATACATTTACTTCATAAGTAGTTATGATTTCACAACATGGTTAATAAATTTAGTCATAGATAACATTTACCTTAAGTGAATATGTAAACATGGTTGAATTCTTCTCCTTCCTATAAGTGATAATCAAGAGCACTAATATACATACATACACGCATGCATACACACACACGCTCTTCACATGAGAGTACTAAATCTTTATTTAGTTGAAAGTATTATCTTAAGCAAGCCACTACATTAGTAAGTTCAAAATGTCGGTTGCACTACCTATAAGCAATAAACAAGAGTACTAATACACTACATGTATGTATGTATGTATGTATGTATGTATGTATGTATGTACGTATGTACGTATGTGCACATGCATATATACTTTCTATCGACAACTAAATCTTTGTTCAGTTAATTTTTTAATCTTAAGCTACCTGCTAGTAATTACATAATGTAGGTAGAATTGTCTAGGAAGAAAACAAAATATGTACCACTAAGCTACTTTCTAATTGGTAAAATGAAATAATAAGCTAAATTAACATAATATTCATCATTAGATAATGCCAAAAATTAAAAAATAGTTGTTGATAAAATAAAGTAAAGACAAGTTGAAACAAGTTTTTGAGGACTTCGTCAAAGTTAGCTTTCATCATGATTCAATTATAATAAGCAAATCATACCTCACATAATAATCCTAGCTAGCTAAAAGTTAGTTAATCTATACTATACTATTATTAATGAGTTACATTTCAAGAGCGCACAACCCCCCTTAAATTTTACGTGAATTTTAAACTAAAGCTTCATGGTTTTTGCTTTCTTTTATTCTTCTTTCATCATGCCTCTTTCTCTCATCTCCGTAAGTGCAAGAAAAACAAAAAAGCAAAATTTCTTTTCCCTGCTAATGGCCTCTCTTCCTCTCATCTCCATTCCTAGACTTTCGATCAAATTAAATAAAATTGAACACCTAAACCCTAAGCTTTAATTTGCATCCTCTTCCTTCCCTCTACATCAATTTCCACTCTCCACTCCTTTCCTTACTCTCTAACTCCTTGGTTGATTTCCTACGGTCCGATTACCACCTGGCATTTAATTTCACATGTAATAGTTTTATGAATCTTCTTGATCCACTAAATTGAAAGCATCCAACAACAACTTCATGAATGTGGTATTTTACTGTTTCTATTTTTTATTTTCCCAGCTCTTAATCGATTTATTTAATAAAGTTTTCTATATTATTTTTTGGATCATTTTTTTACTTTTGATTTTGCGAGTTTCATGAATAACGATTTTGTAGATTTGTTCGATCCACACTTAGTCAAGAACATCCTTAACGAATCTGTGATCTAGGTATTTTATTATTGTTTTCAAACTTTTCAGTTCTCAGTCTAAATATCTGATAAAAATTTACTTTGTTTTATTTTTAGATCATCAAAGTCTATGGATACAAGGAAAATATGAAACTGAGCAATTTAAAACTGACGGTTGGATTTGTGATTATCATTATCACATTATTTGATCGGTTTTATTTCAGAAGCTTCTGGAGAATCCAAAAGCAGCATGATAGATCTGGTATAGAGTATAATTTTACGAAATATGTTACCTCTTAACATACTTAAACCAAGAAAATTCGATGTTGAATATTGGTAATTATTTTTAAAAATGTCAATCATCTCTGTATTTCCTATTCAAACCAAAAATGCTATTTTAAATGATAAATAAAACATGTAAAAAATATTTAGCTTTTTTTTATTCTAATAACCATTGTTTACCTATTTAGCTTGGTTGTCTTTGTCATTACTAATATGATTTCACTTTTTCATTTATCATAAATGCTACCTCTATGGGTTTTGAGGCACAAAGTTGTGTTGAGATTGTTGGCTTTTGCTTAACTATTGATCAAGCAATGGAAGTTGTCATTCATGGTTTGGTTTTAATCGAGGCTATACTAAACATTTTCAGAGGTCATTTGTTAAATTATGCATGCTTTGTATTAATCTGCTTATCATGCTGTTTAAGGCAAGGTATCTAAAATTAGTGTTGAAAAAACTACACCAGAAAAGACTTTTGGTAGCGTTGAAAAAACGCTACCATAACTTATGGTAGCGTTTTAGGGAACGCTGCTATACGACATGCAACTAAAAGTCTAAAACTTTTTGTTGCGTTGTAATAAACGCTACCAAAAGTCACTTTTAAATGCAACTATAGGTATTTTCTGTAGGATTTAAAAAACGCTACCAAAAGTCACTTTTAAATGCAGCTATAGGTTTTTTCTGTAGGGTTTAAAAAACGCTACCATAAGTCTTCATTTTTTGTTTCTGTAGCATTCCTGAAACGCTACTAAAAGTTATTGGTTGTTTGGTAGCATATTTTAAATGCTACTATTTACGGTTGATGGTTTATACCATTTTCAGCAATCGCTTATATACTATTCGTATTAAAACGAACGATCAATCGCATAATTTTCATATATTCAAACAAACAATTAAATCACATAATTAGCATATACAAACAATCAATCGTATGATCATCATATTCAAATAATTGCAAAAACATGCTAATCTCACAATCAAATATAATATCCATAATCAGTTCGATAGTAGTTTTTCAACAAAATAAGTCACATACAAGAAGCATTCACAGACAAGTTTCCACAAATGGTACTAACAAAATACGACAACATATATAATAACTAAATTCATGTTCGTTGCTTGATTACAAATAGTTCTTCGTTGTCGACAGTTTTCGCTTCGAAATAGCTAATTACCTGCAAACGAGTTTAACAATCAACAATATATATGTGTGTGTGTGTGTGTATAAGTATATATATATATGTATGTATATATATGTATGTATATATGTATATACGAAAATCATGTAATCTATAACTCGATATTCTCTATTAACACATATTAACAAAAATTGTTCTATTTTTATATGCATCCTACATAGTTCCCCAACGAATACACAATTTTCAATTTACACAGATATTCAGATCAAAACTGGGTTAGAAGTCTGACTAGATTTCATTCTGTGTGCAGATTGTGTATTCAGTACTATGGGCAGATTGTGTATTCAGTACTATGGTCAAGTTAAATCTTATAAAATATGAAAAAGTATCTGGAACGTCCGTAATCCATCGATGATGCATCCATCCACTAATTGAAATGTACAATTTTCTTCACCTTTGTCGTTTTCTATCAATTGGGTTCTCTAAAACAAAAATATTCCCTAAATTCACATTGCCTTAACTTTATTAGGCAACAACTGTAGTGTCAGTTACTTCCATTTATTTGTGTTAGCCCTCTTGTATAACTACATTTGTGTAATACATGTGCAATGACATAACGATTAATCTGAGTAGACAGTTTTAGGAAAAATGGTTTATTTAAGTTTTAGTTTCAAGTGTATCAATTGTTGTGGCTCTGCAGATAAACACGTTTACCATAGAGGATATGTACTGAAATGTTGTGGCTTTGCAGATAAAAACTTAAATGTTGTGATGCAGATTTTTTTTTTAATACCCGAATAAACAGAAATAAAACTTAATGTTGAGATATGATGTACTGAAAAATAATACTTACTGGAACTTGATTCTCCAATGACATATGCTGCTGGCCAAGCTATCGTAGTACCAAAGGCATCTTCCATGTACGTATACTCAGATGTAGGTCGCCATAGCAATGCGTCATTAACTCTCACAAAGTTTACCCAAACTTTTACCGCATCTTTTCCATCGGAACACAATGAACCATCGTTGTTGGATCAGTTGAAGCGATAGTTCCTTCAGCCGCTACTTGTCCCGTTTCACCCACATCAATCGCTTACAGCTACTATTTGGTACCAGATTTGCACCCTGTTGGATAAGCAAATAAATAAACATCAAATATGTCGTAATCATCAAATAAATAAGCAAAATGACTAATCTTTTGAAAAAAGGATTAACATGTTATCATTGCAATCATAGCTAACTAGTAATCAAATAATCCACAAAAGTAAACTCTCCCCTTGACACGGGTACTAACTAATTTAGTAGTGACATAAGAATTCTAGAATACTGACCAAAAGTAGTGACATTTAATAATATGAATTCATTACACTTGTGAACTTTCAATAATATCATTTTTAATCTTGAGGGAGTATTCTTATTTAGGTGGATAATAAATAGAATTAGGCTTATGACTTCAGCAAATGTTAATCATAACACATTTCAGTTTTACTACACCAAGTCTATCATTTGTTGGCCATTAATTTTTGTTTGTTTGTTTCCAAATAAACGAGGCAAATGTTAATTTTTGTCAGTTTATTATTATTATTATTAACTTAGTTAATTTTTTTTATCAAACTTAGTTTATTCTCAAACTTAGTTTATTCTTATTAATATTATAAACTTGTTAATTTTTATAATACCTAGTTAATTTTAATAAATATATTTAATTTTTATAAACTTAGTTAATTTATACAAACTACTATTTATTATTATATTATTATTATTATATATATAAATTATCTCAATTGCGAAAATTAAATGTCATAGCCTATATTTTAATTAACTTAAACTTATAAATTTTTCATAAACTTAGTTAATTTATTTTTATTATTATAAACTTAATTAACTTTTAGAAACTTATTTAATTTTTATAAAACTTAGTTAATTTAGTTAATTTTTATAAAATTAGTGCTTGTTATTATTTTTAGTAATTTAAAACTTAGTTGACTTAGTTAATTGATTACTACTACTACTACTATTATAAACTTAGTTCATTTTTATCAATATAGTTTATTGTTGTTGTTGTTTTTTTATTAATTTTTATCAACATAGTTCATTTTTATCAACTTAGTTAACATTATTTTTTTAAACAAAAAAGGAAGGGTAAGAAGAAGACCTTTGCATATTATGTAGACATGTATGTACCTACACATCTCAAAATTGCAACAAGTACTTATCCTAATATGATGTATGGACATGTAAATTTTACAATGCATTATATGCATAGTGGATATGTCATATGCGGACGCCTTTTGTATGCTCCATCGCGTTCAAATCTATCAAAAGAAACAGAGAGCAATATTCCAACAGTTTATGATACAAAGCCTAACAACATATAAATAACAATCATATCGCAAATTTAAGTCTGATATATCATCCTCTGGCTCATTTTATATTAGCTTACTAGAAGAATGATCTGTAATTAGAGTATGCTTTCAGATACATCCAAAAAAGATGTGTTAACATTTACTTATAAAACACGACCTTGTAGGCAATAAAAACATTTAGTAGTCCTTGAGGTAAAAAAATTGACATGGAGAATTTATCTCATAATCAAAAAATTTATAACACCGAAAAATCCTAGTTTATGAACATGTTACACAAGGGTTTAAAAATTTGTCCATGTGGGCAACATATAATGCAAAACTAAAAGAAGCATACCACATAAGCAACTGAAAGTCTGCTTCCATCATAAAGCATTCCTGTGATCATCCTGACAACATGATGAGCATAAATGAAATAACCTTAATCGATCATATGAAAGTATAACTATAAGAATAAAGCACAATAAAAACATAATCCATAACAGGATGGAAAATTGGAAACTGGTCTAAAGTGCACAATGAGAATAAAATCAAGAATTAACGCACAATGACGGACGGTTAAAGAAAAACAAGAAATTTGAATTTTACAACAACCCAAATGGAAGTGTTAAAATATTGATAAGTGGATCTAAGTTAAGCTAAATAAATGGTACAAAGTCAGCAACCGTGTGATTTGCTCTTCAAACGTGGGTTAAGTATTATGAGATTAAAACTTTGGACAGTGAAAGATCAAAACTCCGATAGTGACACAATTAAAATCATACTGTATAAGAGGGATTTTAACTTTTGAAAGCTAAATACGTATTTCTTGCATTAACTTTCTGGCTATAAGAAAATATAGTGACACATTTCTATACTCTTGGATTCACTAGGCAAATAATTAGCAAGTGGTCAAGTTTATAAAAAGGAACATTTGGAGTTCACTCCCATATAACATACATATTTCTGTAAAAATAATTAATTTTTTCACTGTTTCTGTGATAATAAACTATTATAGTTTGAACTGTTGTTAGGAAATGAACTCACGCATGGATATAAATGCATTTACAAGCAGACACAGTTACTGTAAAGATAGACTCTGTTATAGGACAGTTACCATTAAAATCAAATTTGAACTGTTAAAGTTAAAAGTAAAGCTAAAGTTTATATGAAAAGTAGAATTTGGAATTGGAATTTCATGCATACGTAGCTTGTAGTAATGGGAAGGATATACATCAGAACCTAAATAATTCAATTGGCCAGGACCAGGTACAATGAGGGTCAATGATAGTAAGTACTCATTGAATTTTTGATGTCTATTGATGTGTTTAAAAATGGAACTAGGAATCTCATTGGGACAACAAATAAAGGGGACTACAAAACTTAAAAATAATACCTACTAGAACTTGATTCCCCAATACATCTGCGGCCAACCAAACTATGGTAGTACCAAAGTTATTGTAGTACCTCATTTTATGTTTTTCTTCTGCTCAACTAAGTGTATCATTTTGGCTACAGTATAGTATTTCTTTCGAATCTATGGTATTTTTAATAGGAGTTGTTAGGAATTAAGGACACTACTATTATAGGGTAGCAAATAACTATTTAGAGTATACACAAACTGATTATACTTTGACTAATAACTATATACACCTTCAAGCAAGCATGTACTAGCTTATGTCTACATCTATTTAAACATGATCCTAAAATCCTATTATCAATATTGAAAAAAAAAACTAAAGCTTAAGCATAAATTAAAGCAGTGGAAGCTTAATGTTTGTGACTTACCTCATACTGGTACTTTCTGAAGTTTCAGGCGGGGGTTTCATCGTGATGGCTAGCTTCATGGGACATAGGGCTTCAGGGTATTGAGGGCCTTTATCTCCTTTGATTTGTCTTTGTCGAAGCCATTTTCATCTTCTTTTTTATTTTTGTTTTTCCTTTCTTCTCCACTTCACCACATCATTGCAACAGATATTATTGGGTTAATTTAGTGAAACAAGGAAAAAAATTAAAAATATATATTATATACAACAGTCACCTAAACGGTAAATCATGTATTTTGATATAAGTTATCGGTAAACAAACAACGCAAATTGAAAAAGGAAAGTTCTAATCCCCAAAAGCGGGGATAGTATTCAACTTTGTCCAAAGGGAGGTTTTCTCAGTCCTTCAAATGTATATTATTGGAATGGAAGATTAAAAGTGAATTAAAGAAGTAAGAAAGAGGTCTTCTTTGTTTTCTTTCTGTTGAAATTATGAATTTTCTGACTTAATATAAGCATATTTTGACAAATTTCCCTTGATAACATTGGTTTCTAAAGAAAAATCAGCTTACTGCATGACGATGGTAAACTGTTGTGTTATAACCAGCTAATTTATATAAGTTATAACAGATGCTCACCTTTACCATTTTTGATAAAAATATATTATCATAAAATACAATTTAAATGCTTCGTACAGAGAATGACCATACACTACAAAGGCAAACAATTAATATAACACAACTGTTGCCAAAAGGAAAACATAATATAAAATTTACCTACTACTGTGCTTGGATGAGAAAAAGGATATGTCCTTTATACTCAACATAACATTGTTCCTAATTAAGTTTATATCATGCGAACAATATTTATTTCCAGTTTTGTAACTATTTGTCTTAACATGTTGTATGCAAATATAGTTGCTATATATGCAAACAACAAGGATTATTTGCAAATTGAAAATCGACCAATAAAAATTGCTGGGCCAAACAAAAAAAACACAAAAGAATGAGAAGGAAATTACAACGTTAAGGTAAATTAGGAAGACGTCCCTTTTTAAGACATGATATGGAGTGTTAAGCTATTTCAATGATGTCGATAATATTGTGACGGGAGCAATCAACAGCACCAAATATGAACATAGAGGATACCTCAGCTTTCTTGGATAGCCGAGTAACATAACCAAGTTGAAGTTCAAGAGAGTTTAGTCCTCTTATGATCTGCTTATACAAAGATAGCATCTTTGCTCAATTGTTTGCCAATTCTTAAGCTATTGCCCCTATGTCATTACTTAGTGTAGGCCGCCTGAAGATGTGGAGTCAGATGGCAGAAAATAAAAAGAGGAAACTATCATACGAATATAACAGACGAGTGTACATTTATACGATAAGGTGCACTTACAAACTCACAAACTGATTTCACACATGATTAGTTAAAGTTCAAATGGATGTACTTTTATTGAACTGGTTTCACCCACGATTAGGCACACTTATGACCTTTCTTAGTTTACTTGATCAAGACACACCAATTCATTAACCAATCAAATATCAGCAAAATTCCAGTAGTGGATATTAGCTGTCAAAGTACATATATCACAATTCACGTACAATCTTTCTTTCAAACCCTTCAACTCTAAACATAAAAACATCACAAATACCCTGGTATGCCTAATTTTAAATTTTAGTTGTCAAAATGATTCTATCCGAACATACCAAGCTTTGTTATTAATAGCACTAATGTTAGTTTATTCGGCTTGTGCGTATTTTTGAATAGGATAGGTATATTATTTGGTACTTGCATAAGTAGGCAGAAAAATGTGCATATGCATTGGTAGGAAATAAAATGAATAAACTTAATAAACATAGAAACTTGTGGACATATAGGAACGTTCAGTTGACAAAGAGACATTCAGTAGTTAAGTCTAAATCCAACTTAATAAGTCTATAACCACTAATGCACCAACAATGTATGCTCATGTAAAAATTTTACTCCTTTAAATCTCCATTACTTGTAACAATTCTTATAATAATTGTAATAATTTCTTGTAAGACTTTTGGTATGTCTGGATCTAATATTTTGTGTATAAATTATAAATAACACATGTATAAATATTCCACATATTAGATTTAATGGACTACTATGTGTTTTCTATAACAAAGTATAAGAAATGATACCTTTAATCCTTGAGTTCCAGTTATGCCCAATTAAACCATTACACCCTAAGTTCAAGAAGTTGAACATCACCTTCTCTGCTATAATAATCAGCTAACATAGACATCCACTCCTTGAATCTCACTTCAATTTTGCTTGGAAAGACTGTATCTACTGCGGTCCTGATATCAACAACTATTGCTTGGTGATGAGAAGTATCAACAGATCTTACGTCAATGTTATCTAACAAAGCTACGAAGGCACTGAGAAGCGGTTCGGTATTGGAAGTTCCAAAGAGGTGGCACGATCTACTTTATGACGAATCTGCATTTGTAAGTCCAAAATTCTGATACAAAAGTCCAATTTGACATCGATAGTCGTTTCGATGTTGTACGAGATGAGGTAGTGCTAGTATACGGATATGAGGCAAAACTGGGATAACTTGGCACACCTGTTGTCGTAGATGAAGACTAGATGTCTTTTCCCTATTCAGAATTCCAAACCCTAAATTTATTTTATTGAAGAAGAAAATCACAATTTTAGATTCAGAATGAAATTTTCTAAGTTTTTTTTTTGTGGGAAATGTTGGAGGAGAAGTTAACAAAAATGTTACACAAATTAAGCGAGAGCGGTAGAAAAATTTCATGAAATGTTAGCGAATTAGGGGCGGGAAAACTTTGGCAGCGTGTCTAAATGATTAATAGCAGCACTTGGCTTCGAAACGCTGCTAATAACTGCCACTGATAACTAGTTTTCTTGTAGTGGCTTTACACATCTTTCACGCACAAACATCTCATGATGATATTATATGCCATTTCCGAAAACACAAATAGCTATCCCTATTGTTTTTCCATGTTATTCTCTATTTCTATGTATATAATTATTTTACAGTTAAACCCAATTCACTTAATTAGTCATCATTAAGACCGCTGAATTCTAAATCAAATAAATTAGATATAAATATGACATACAATGAGGGAAAAAAGTCTTTGGAAAAAAGGTATAACATGGATGAAAGGCTACATTGTGCATCCTATAACGACATTATATTAATTACGTATGTAGTTACCTTGGACTCTTTGCACAGAGACACCAATCTATACGAGCCATGAGACAGCATTTGCATATCTAGTATGGAAATATGGTAGTTAGAGAACTTCCTATTGATACAATAATTTATTATAGTTTAATCGAGATTTATATAAGTGGTATATTTTAAATGAATGCATATACTTATATACATATGAATCTATTCTATATGCAATCAAATTTAGTCATGTTCTCCATTTATTTGTATATGATTGATACGTTGGATTTACTCCTACATGGATTATATTATAGGTTCGGACGCCATAGTTTTATATGAAATTTATGGTGCCCTTAACATGACTTAAGCCACTGGAAGCTCTAGTCTTGGATAATCGTGTTAATGCAGTATGTAACAACAGCATGTACATATATAATAGGTAAATCTTTGATTATTCTTTTCTGCATTTTTACCTTGCAAGAAAATCTAGTTTGTTTTGTATAATATTTTATATATGTACAATATTCGTCATTTTTATATCATATAAATATTTTTAGTATAGCCATTATTATTAATGTGATTTAGCTTCAGTTCTATATTGAGCCTATTGGTTATACAGTTATCAGAATTTGTTAAAAAGTCATTTATTAATAAATAATATCGTTACATGTTATATAATTTTCAGTAAATATGCTATATGATTTTCTTGGACTCTTTTCACATGAAAATGTGTTCATTGTGTAAAATTTTAATCTCCTTCTTCCATTTATTTGTGCTTCTTTTGAATAGAAAGAACCAAATCTTTTGTTTTGTAAGGTCTTATAGGCCGTTCTCTTTTTGATTTGTTCTTTTATTAGCAGTTCTAGTATGTTAAATAATAACAAAATTAATAATTTACTTATGTCCAATGATCAAGCAAATTCAATTTACTAAATATATAAAATAGTCGATGATTTGGACGATTTGTAGTTACCGATCATATATAAAGTATCCTGAGGCAAGGGTAAGCTTTTCAAACACAATATGTATATTTTATATCATGTAAATACGAAATATATATTATTAATTTAGATATCCCAAAAATATATATTTTTTTTAAAAAAATCATGTCTATGCACAATAGAGTGTTTTTCAATTAACATGTTCGTTGGCCTAATTTTTTATAGTGAAATCAATTTATCTTTATGCATATTCTATACTTAATTAATTAATAAGTGCATGCCTGTATAACTTACAACTCTTTACCATTATAACCACTTGTCATGAATTTGTGGAGTTTTGCTGAAAAATTTAAATTAACTTCAATTATTCTTCAATCTTATTGGCTATAGAGCTTCTAAAATCTTTAGGAGACATTTATTATAAGTAGTATTCCATAGACAATTACAGATATACATTATAATTTTGGTCTACAGTTCATTTCACTTTACAATACCATACGTTTACTCACTTCACAAAAAGATTTTAGAGCATTATCCCTTAGCATTGGAAATACTCATCCGCATAACGCGAATTAGAACATAAAATAAGAAAATTGGAAAACTGCATACCTTACCACAGTGACGATATATATGGCAATGTCAACAAGGTAAAGAAATTCACTACTTAATACAAAGCCAATAAGTTTCATGAACTTAAAAGGCATATTGATCGATCTAAACAGGTATCCTTTCGCATTAAATGGTTCTATCAGAGATGTATACATTACAAGCAAAGATTTGTTGGTGCGTGATTTCGACTCCAATCGAAACCCCACGAGCGCAGCGGAAGACGGGATCGTGATAAGCAGTGTAAAAACAACCAATCGATAACTCAAATCCAATCACAATCAATCAAAATCCCAAACAAGCAAATCAAAGATCAAGACAATAATAAAAATAAATCACACAGAGATTTATAGTGGTTCCACTAACGTTGTGTTAGTGTACATCCACTTTAAGAGAGAGCTTTTATTATTATTGATGAGAAGAGTACAAGAGATTGATTACAATGATCAATAATCAAAATAGAAATTGATTTTGTGGAGAAGAGAATTGAAGAAAATTAGATTTTGATAAACCCTAATTTGGTGGAGGCTGATCTCTTATTGTTGCTTGCACACGCTTCTCTCTCTGCCCTCCGGATCTGATACCTGAGGCTAGCTTATATAGGAGAATAGAAACCCTAGACAATATTCCAAAATTGCCCCTGCGGATATCACAAATTTTCACCCAAGTCCGCGAGATGAAAAACTGAAGAAAAAAAACGTTCCAGACGTCTGGCCTAAGGGTCAGTGATGTGCATGTAAATGTGCATATTTTAACCACCATACTTATTCTTTTTAAATTAAATAAATGATCATATTGGGTGTTTTAACTTGTTTAAACCAAAATTCATATTATTTGAAATTGTCACATATTCATCTTCATCCAGGGGCAAAATGGTCATTTTTGTGCATATATTAATTTGAGAATATTTAATTGGAAATTTTTATATTATTTTGTAGGAAATTACACTCAACTACAAGTGGGTTCATGAAGGAATATGCATGCACAAAATGAATACAAAGGAATGAAGATGGAAATAATTCAAAGTGAAGAACATAGAGGACCCCACCTACCCACTACCTAATGTACAAATTAAAGGCTAATGCACATGCTAAAAGACACTTAAAGCTTCATGAACATTTAAGTGGGGGATTATTAAAGCTAAAAATAACTTGGCCACCACACTTCCTCCAAGGGCATTTTGGGTACTCCCCAAAAATATGCATTAGGGTTTCTAACTTGTATAAATACCCCTTATGTTTCATGTAGCCATCGCTCCTCTTAGTTAGTGAGTTTTAGTTTAGAAAATAAATCAAACCTCTCTTTCTTTCCATGGCTACTTAGCCATTTCTTCTATTATGTAATTCTTTTTTTATGCAATGTTAATTATTGTTTCTTTTTAATTACATGTTCATTTCCTTTTATGTAAGTAGTGTAGATTTTCCTTTATGCAATTAGATTAGTTTTCCATTTCACTTTGCTCTCTTTTCCTTTTCTTTTTCTCTCATGTTGCAAGCTACATTTGTTCATATGATAACAAATATGAGAGCTTAATCCCTACAATTTAGGGGTAATGAAGCTCTTTAGTATGTAGATGCAATATTTTGATGTTTATACTCTCTTTTTGTGCTTTAATGGAAACACTTGAAGTGGTTTAATGATGTTGTTTAGCTTTGAATTTGATAGTCTATGTTGTTCATAACAAATAGACTATGCTTAAACAAACATAACACAAATTGCCTCTTCATCAAAATATCATTATGGAAAAGAAGTGAATGTTGAAATTGAAATTTGATAGCCTATATTTCTAAACAATAGTTAATAGGCTATGCTTAAAATAGATTTTGCTTTCAACTTTGTTGTCATATTTCATGAGAGTTAAAAGTGTATTAGTGGTTGTGTTATAGTTTGATGGTTTATATTGAGCTATTTAATAGCACAAATATACCATACTTATGATAAGCTCATCAACTAATTCACTAATGACAAGAAAAGAGAGATCATAACTTCATTTGTTGATTTATGTGATCTAGAGAGTGGAAATTGCCTCTAAATTGTCTTAACACTCATATTTTTATCAATTTTCTTTTGCTTGTTTTTTTTCTTTTCTAGTTTAGCATTCTCTTCAACCTTGGTTTAATTTGATTGAATAGAATTTTAAAATCATCAATTCCCTACGGATCGACCCGTCTTCGCCGCGTGCTACATTCGTACACCGTGCGCTTGCGGTTATTTTTATCTCTAAATTCGTTCGACGGTTTTCTAAACCGATAGAATTCCCGTCGACGAACAGTCAGACGTCTGACTTAAGTCTCTGGAGCGACTTCGCTCCAGATCAGACGTCTGACCCACTTGGTCAGACGTCTGACTGAGTGTTCTGGAACCACTCCAGAACAATTTCAGACGTCTGAAATTAGTTGCTGTCCCCAAACAGCCCACTTCACCTTTTCTCTTCTAACTTCCACCTCCGGACTCCGATTTGCGAGCCGTTTCCTCCGTTACGAAGCTACTTCCGACCTCTACAAATCCTCATATAGTGTCGCCAAATTTTAACACTCCACCTCGACACTATATCCATCTTCAATTCCAATGGTACCATACCATCAACGACAACCGATAGCGCCAACTATCACCTCTTCTACCTTCAACCAAACATGAATACTTTCCCAATGAGCTCCGGCAAAGCCACCGCCCATTGCACTCCACCAACGAGCTCAGGCAAAGCCCCCGCCTGCTAATGAAATGTTGAAAACATCCAAATCCTAAGCTATCTCACCAAAGACTAGCACTTACCAAGAAGATAGAACATCAATCTCTCTTACCAATACTCTTCCTCATCTACCACCAAGCTCCTCCCTTAACCGTGCCACCCCATGGCACCTAGCACTTCCCCAAGCGAATCAAGTTCGAGCAATGCTCGAACTTTCCAACCGGCAATGCCTTAGTGAACATATCCGCCGTGTTATCCTTTGTGTGCACCTTTCGAAGATATACTTGCTTATCTTCATCCATGGCTACTAGAAATCACTCTCTCACCTCAATATGTTTAGTCCGTGAGCTAAATGCCAAATTCTCTGCCAAGTTAATAGCACTCTGGCTATCACATCGAACATCAATACTATCATGCCCGAATCCCAAGTCACACAACAATCGCTTCAAATAGAGTGCTTCCTTTGCCGCCTCCACTGCGGCTATCAACTCCGCCTCCGTAGTGGATAAAGCAACTACGGTCTGCAATCTAGATCTCCAACTTATGGCTGTTCCCCCAAGTGTGAAGACATATCCGGAAGTTGATTTTCTTCAACCCTTATCACCAGCGTAGTCCGAATCACAATAACCAACCAACTTGCAATCCATCGCCTTACTACCGCCAAAAACAAGACCATGAGATGATGTGCCTCTAAGGTATCTCAATATAAGCTTCACAGCTTCCCAATGCGATTTCCCTGGATTAGCCATGTAGCGACTAACCATCCCGACGGCATTTGCAATATCGGGCCTTGTACACACCATAGCATACATTAGACTACCAACCGCACTAGCATATGACACCTTTGCCATATAAGTCTTGTCTTCCTCCAAGATAGGTGATCCTTTATTCGAAAGCTTCATATGCAAAGGTAAAGGTGTATATGACGCCTTTGCATTCTCCATGCTAAACCGATAAAGCACTTTCTCTATGTATTCCTTTTGAGTTAGTTTCAACTCAAAATGCTTTCGATCCATTACAATTTCCATGCCCAATATCCTTCTTTCTTCTCCAAGATCCTTCATTTCGAACTCCGATTTCAAACTCAGTTTTAGCTTGTTGATTTCATTTTTATCTTTTGAAGCAATGAGCATGTCATCCACATACAAGAGTAAATACACCCAACAATCATTTCTCAACTTCTTGAAATAAACACAAGCATCCTTGATGCTTCTATCAAAACCATTTTCAAGCATAAAATGATCAAACCTCTTGTACCATTGTCTAGGTGATTGCTTTAAACCATATAGTGATTTCTTCAATTTGCAAACCAAATTTGACTTACCATCCACAACAAAACCTTCCGGTTGCACCATGTAGATGTCTTCATCCAAGTCACCATGCAAGAAGGCGGTTTTCACATCAAGTTGCTCCAACTCCAAGTCGTGAATAGCAACTATAGTAAGTAATATCCGGATAGAAGTATGGCGCACAACCGGTGTGAATATCTCATCATACTCCTTTCCCTTCCTTTGTGCAAACCCCTTAGCCACTAGTCTAGCTTTATATCTTCCACCGTTCTTCACCTTGTATATCCATTTGCACCCAATAGCACGGTTTCCTTTAGGAAGTGGAACCAAATCCCAAGTTTGATTCTTCAACAATGATTGCATCTCTTCCTCCATGGCACAAATCCATTTCGAGCTATCACTCGACTTCATGACGTCATCAAGGTCCATCGGCTCATCTTGGACTACATGAAGAGCATAGTCCAAATTATCATAAAAGCTAAGATAGTTCCAATCACCATATCTTTCGAGTGGTCTTATAGTACGACGACCAACCCGAGTAGCAATACCATCACCTAAACTCCCTTCGGCTCCACCTTGAACCGAATCTTCTCTAGAATCATGTACATCACCAACACTACTAGAGGCACCATGTGGACTATGTGATGTAACATCAACCGCTATCTCCTCACAAGCATCACCAACTACTCTACTCTCTCTACTCCTTGGACAAAATGTGGAAATAATTTCCTTCTCCTTTGATTCACCATGAACCAAATCCGGAGCATCCGATGAGCTCACATTCTCCTTGAACATTGCTGACTCATCAAAAGTAACATGACGAGAATTCACTACCTTCTTCGTTTCCGAATTCCAAATCCAATAGCCTTTTACACCATCCGTATAGCCAAGCAAAATCCCTTTGAAATCTCTAGTTCAAGCTTATCATTTCCCGGATCATGCACATAAACCAGACTGCCAAACACACGAAGATAACTCAAGTCAATGCTCTTTCCCTTCCACACTTCTTCCGGAATTTTGTTACTAATAGCTGAGCACGGAATTCGATTAATAATATGCACTGCGGTTGACAAAGCTTCAGCCCAAAATCTCTTTGCCAAACCCGATGTCAATCTCAAGCATCGAGCTTTCTCAAGTAGAGTACGATTCATTCTCTCCACAACACCATTCGACTGCGGATCTCCAGGTGTAGTAAAATGCCTCCGAATACCATGATGCTTGCAATACTCCAAAAATTCTCCGAAAACATACTCTCCGCCATTGTCAGACCTTAGAACCTTCAAAGACTTGCCACTCTCATTCTCAACAAGAGTCTTCCACGCTTTGAACTTTGCAAATGCCTCCGACTTGGCCTTCATTACATACACCCAAACTTTTCGAGAAAAGTCATCTATAAAGGAAATATAATAGCGAGCTCTACCTAAAGAAGCTACAGGTGTCGGTCCCCAAACATCCATGTGAACATACTCAAGAACCCTTCTCGAATCATGTTTTCCTTCACCGAATGAAACTTTAATTTGCTTCCCCATGACACAATCTTCGCAAAACTCTAACTTGTTGAAACTTTCTCCATCGATCATCTCTCTCTTTCGAAGAACATCTAAACTTCTCTCCAAGACATGACCTAACCTCAAATGCAACAGCCTAGTCGCATCCAAGCCACGAGGACTATCAACCCCCATACAAGTTTCACCTTCCACAGTCACTCCTTGAAGCAAATAAATACCATGAGTCCTTGCACCCTTCATCACCACAAGTGCCCCCTTCGAAATCCGCAATCTATCACTTTCAATAGTGATCTTACAACCTAAAGAATCCAGCTGCCCCAAAGAGATAAGAGACTTCCTAAGTCCCGGAACATAGCGCACATTAGTGAGAGTACGAACCACTCCGTCAAACATCCTAATTTGCACAGAACCAATGCCTTTAGACTTACAAATAGCACCATTTCCCATAACAATTGAATTTCCTTCTTTGTCGATGTAAGAAGAAAAACAATTCCTATTTGGCGTCATATGATAAGATGCCCCCGAATCGAGCACCCATTTGCTATCCGAAACATCTGATGCCACCGCCGATAAAACATCTACCTCTTCCTCACCAACTGCATTCTCTACCGCAACGGATGCAGATGCTACTTCCTTCTTTGCCTTCTCCTTGTCCGGACACTCATTCTTCCAATGACCGGGCTCCCTACAAATATAGCACTTTCCTTTTCTTTCCTTCGACTTTCCTCTCCAACTGGGGTTCCTTGATTTAGAACGCCCTCGGTTCTCCTTCTTCACATGTCTCTCCTTCTCCACAAACAAGCCATGACCATTACTAGCACCACTACTTCCATCACCTAACTCCTTCATTTGATCCCGCAACTTCTCGCTAAGAAGACCCGTCTTGACATCATCAAGAGTCAATGTATCTCGGCTATAGATCAAACTGTTTGAGAAACTTGTATAGCGGTCTGGCAATGAACACAACAATATCATTGCCTTTTGCTTTTCCTCAATCTTCAAATCTACCGCCTTCATCTTCATTAGCAAATCATCAAAAATATTTAAGTGCGCCTTCAGCGAAGTACCTTCCTTCATCTTATAGGTGAAGAACGTTCGTAGTAAGATCAAACGATCCGTGACTACTTCATATACAATTCCTCTAACTTGTCCCAAATACCCTTAGCGGTTGTCTCACCACTAATTTCAGAGATAACATTTTCTCCCATAGCAAGTTGAAGTGTAGTGAATGCCCATTCCTCCATCTCCTCTCTCTCAACATCCGAGATGTCCGCTGGCAATAAATGTGTGTCAAACACTACCCGATGCACCCGATTCCTTCTAAGAACCGCTTTCATCTTCCATTGACATTTTTCAAAATCATTATCGCCATTCCACTTGTCTATTACCAATTGTGATCCTGAAGCTACGTACGAGCCACGTACATAAGGAGCTACACCACTTGGAGTACCCATTAAGGAACTACTTGAGTTATTACTTGATTCGGGCATCTCTACAACCACCTACCAAAACCTGAAGCTCCGATACCAAATGTTGGTGCGTGATTCCGACTCCAATCGAAACCCCACGAGCGCAACGGAAGACGGGATCGTGATAAGCAGTGTAAAAACAACCAATCGATAACTCAAATCCAATCACAATCAATCAAAATCCCAGACAAGCAAATCAAAGATCAAGGAAATAATGAAAATAAATCACAGAGAGATTTATAGTGGTTCCATAACGTTGTGTTAGTGTACATCCACTTTAAGAGAGAGCTTTAATTATTATTGATGAGAAGAGTACAAGAGATTGATTACAATGATCCATAATCAAAATAGAAATTGATTTTGAGAGAAGAGAATTGAAGAAAATTAGGTTTTGATAAACCCTAATTTGGTGGAGGCTGATCTCTTATTGTTGCTTGCACACGCTTCTCTCTCTGCCCTTCGGATCTGATACCTGAGGCTAGCTTATATAGGAGAATAGAAAGCATAGACAATATTCCAAAATTTCCCCTGCGGATATCACAAACTTTCACCCAAGTCCGCGAGATGAAAAACTGAAGAAAAAAAACGTTCCAGACGTCTGGTCTAAGGGTCAGACGTCTGACTTAAGTCTCTGAAACGACTTCGCTCCAGATCAGACGTCTGACCCACTTGGTCAGACGTCTAACTGAGTCTTATGGAACCACTCCAGAACAATTTCAGACGTCTGAAAATAATTTCAGACGTCTGAAAATAATTTCAGACGTCTGAAATTAGTTGCTATCCACAAACAGCCCACTTCACCTTTTCTCTTCTAACTTCCACCTCCGAACTCCGATTTACGAGCCGCTTCCTCCGTTACGAAGCTACTTCCGACCTCTACAAATCCTCATATAGTGTCGCCAAATTTTAGCAAGATTTACTCAACGTATTGAGCTAGCATAACTTGAACAGTGGACCTTTCTGTAAGGACCCAAATCTGTAGTCGTCAAGTGCGAATCAAAGGTATGTTGAACTCTAGCCTTTAACATAAAACAATTACAGTAATCATCAAGTGCGAATCAAAGGTATGTTGAACTCTAGCTTCTAAAATAAAACAATAACATGTTACCCAATCATAAAACTAATATGCACCTTCCATTTATCCTTAAACACACTCTTCTTATGCATGACACTCTGTTTGCTTATAATTAAATTTTATGAAATTTTTTATCCGTTAAGCCAGTCCATATATTAACCAACACATATTATGCTTCAAACAGATTAAAATATAACTAGAGCACAAAGTACTCCTTTACAACATTAATAAGTAAATGCAACACACAAAATACATTCCACCCTTATATTTCGTATTGAAGCTTGAGTTTGAGCATAACCGAGTAATTATAACTTGATGTTGAGAAAATAAGTTTATGATTTTGCAAACGACATTCACTGAACGGATTACAAATACTCCATATGATTTCTACAAACATAAGCATGGCCATATTTTTGAATTTTCATATAATTATTGTTTCATTGTAAAAATAATAATTATATTTGCATATCTTTGGAAGAATGAGGATAATTTACCTCCTTGATAATTACATTAGATGTTCATTGATGATAGCTTCTATTGGAAAAGACATCCATAAGTTTACAGAATTACATAATGGTTAAATCTTCAATGTTTTTTCATTTCTGTAACTCAATTGCACATTTACAAAATAAAATCTCATAGTTTTCTTGTCTATATATCATTCAGTGTTTTCCACATCTAAAGTTCATAGGCACAATCCTTCATTGTATAAACTATAACTAGAATGAAATAACAAAATTGTTTTAATTATTCCCTTGAAATGTGAGACAATTAATTTGCTATATGATCATCTAATAGTATTGCTGTTGTGAAGCTACTATAACTGTAAACAAATTTAGATTCTCAAATAGACATTTTTTACTCCATAATGTTTAGGTTTAGGCATATGGGTAATAAGAGCCAGTTGACCCTTCTTGCTCATGTAACAAAATAATTTGATTTTTATTCTATCCTCATCAAACAATTTATGGATTTGTAGGTTGAAAAGGTCATTTCAATGCCATCCTATTTTATATTTGAATTTAAGTGTAATATTTGTTGCTTCCATTCTTATGTTTTATATTTCAGCTGTACTTTGTCTTGACATTATTCCACTATTTTTGCTTCAGAAGAGTTGCATCAACATAGCGTGATAGTGCTGGCACTAACTACAGTAGCGCAACAAAGACAAGGCAAGAAAGCTATAAAGTAGTGGAATGGAAACTGTTATAGATACCTACGCCTAGATTCACATGTGTTCCTTTTCAGATTTCAATAGTTAAAAAATGAAACCTGTATCTCTGAATTCAATTTTTATTAGTTGCGTTTTATTGCCCTTCACTGCTCTATGCAAATTAATTGTTTGAATGTGTTATAACAAGTTGTTTTGTGAATATTCATTTCCCACATAGTTAGCTTCTAGATAACATATTCCAATGGTCGATAGAATGAATGAAGGTCATCACTTCAGCTGCTCTCAGTAGACATCCGACCACACTTCCAATTTCCTATTTTTCAAGCTACTATGACTTAAATTTATTTGACAAAATAATCTATTTGATTTTACCTGAAAGTATACGTGAGCAATTTCATGCTTCCCTAGGATTTGTCTCTATGCATATTAGCATGTAACGCACTGATTGCATGTATGGTTTTTTATATATATTATATATTAACAAGTACACCTTACCTTTTAAAACCTTACGCCTACGTATATGTTAGAGAGCATTTATCCTATTACTACATTAACTCAGTAAGTATATTGCGTACTTAGGATAGTATTTATACTTGATATTATAATAATATTTTCACATTACTTCCGGTAGATAGAATATTCTTCTTATTTTAAAAATATTTAAATTCTCTACATGCAGCTAAATTTTTTTTGGCATAACCACGTGCAAAACACAGGTTCACATTAGTATTTTAATTATAGGTTAAATAAGTATTTTCAGTGAGGTAAACTACCTTGATTACGTTGGTACTCTCTACCTCTTATTAAAAAAATGCAAGATTAAAAGCAATACATAATAAGCAAGCTGTATCCTGTTCTTTCGCAAAGAAATCATATTAACTTATTAAAACAAACAAAACCATCAATTGAAAAATAATTGTACAGATATGTAAGGTGAAAATATCTAGATAAGAGCTGAAACTCATAAATAATCATCCAAACATAATAAAACAAAATCGAAGCAGAACAAACTACACCTACCTTACTTCATTGAACAACCAAATCAAATGTATAATAGTAAGATCACAAATCTTAATAGATATGAGAACTTTTTAAATAAATGGGATTTACTTGACATGAACAAGAGTACTAATAAAAGGGACGAAACCAGCACAATACCAAGAATTGAAACCACCAACTTCCTATCATTCCAGTTTTGAGCATCTACAAGAGGATAATGAAACCCTAGTTGTCCCAAAAAAATACCTTCCTTCATAGACAAGATGATAACAAAACCCTAGTTGTTCCAACAAGGACCGAAATAAATGTAAAATTCACATCAGTCCACCTAATGATTCCATTCCCACATGCATCTAAAACTATTTAAAATATAAGAAAAAACATGTAATTAAACCATTACAAGTCAAAGTATGAAAATCAAGCCTAGAAACAAAATAACTTAGTTGACGTCAGAACCTCTTAAAGTGGAAGTTTAAGATTTTGAAAGAATCAATTGGAGTAGATTAGAAAGTATTTTCTCCCGTGAAAGAGAATGTTAAAGCATTGGAATGTTGGGGACTTGGGTTATGGATGATTATACCATTTATGATTTTCTCCTTGCACTTTTTGATTAATCTCAGTTTCACTAGTACTTCCAGTTATGAAAATGTGTTGCCAAAATTTGAACTATGATTCTACATTTATTCCAAAACTTTTATATGTATAAATAGACGGGTGCAACTGTTAACCACCAATATGAGTAGGCTTTGATACGAATGTTGCAAAACAACTATTGTGGTGTGGTGGTATGGTACCTATATAGATGATATAGGTTATATAATAATGACCTTAGAGAAGTTGTCGCCCGTATATAGTATTATGATGGACTAACTCAATACATACATGTAATACAGGTTAGGGTATGTATAATGCAGTACTAGTCCGCAACTATGTTCTGTTAGCATATTAATATCATATGCTTAGAGATGTTTCTAACTCACGTAGGTGTATGTTTAAGCCCCTCTATATTCCTTTTTGTATATGACTTTTGATAGATTGGTAGAACACTAAGGGAGTGCTTGGTGCATGGTGACAAAGATGGCGATTCAATAGAGTTTTTTAATTATGCTGTATACAATTTCAGTATTATATACCACTGTTGAACCACTTTTGCATGATAATGCTATTGTTAACTTGATATATGGACACTTAATTATGACAACTATCTAGTGTTATGCCCCGAAATTTTTTAAGTAAAACTGACGCAGCGTGAGAAGCGAATTCGACGATGCAAATCGAATCCGTCCAGGATCTCACGCGATTAGCGGAAATAATTGGCGAATCGACGAAGAATCGATGGATTTATGAATACCGTAAGGCCCAAATCCGTTGATCACGAAGATACCGGATTTTAGCAATCTTCGACACGTTGATCGCGCACGATACCGTGAAGAAAGATCTTCAATTCTTGGAGCGTTGATCAAGCGCACCTGATTCCGCGAATTGGCTTCAACGTTCGTTGATTCGAGCGCACTCGAATACCGAAAGTGGAGATAGGAGTTAACACTCGACTATCGATTTAAAAAATGGAGGCACAAAGCACAAACCAAATTTTATTCAAATTTCAACAACCTTTACAATGACACACACACACCCCTATTTATAGGTAAAGTACAACACACTCATGACTTAACGGTTTACAACATCATATAACTTAACAAAAGTAACGACTTTACAAAATACCACATTCAATGACACAACGACTTAAGAAAATTAGACGACTTAACACTGCAGCATCTTCAGCGACTTACGGTAGCTCGTTCGCGACTTAATAAACTCGACAGCGACTTATGGGAGGCGGTATGCGACATAAGGTGGAAGTCATTCCTCAGCTTCGCGACTTAAGAAAGGAGAAGAGCGACTTACTGGAATTGCATAGCTCGTTCACGACCTAGGGATAAAATCGCGACATAGGGATTTTGGAGTATCTCGCGCGCGACCTAAGTAGGAGGAGACGCGATAAATCGCGTATAGGTCGTTCGCCTTCTGGAGTATCTCGCGCGCGACCTAAGGAGGAGGAGACGCGATAAATCGCTTTAGGTCGTCCACGACCCAGGGTAGGTCGGCCGCAATAGCTCGATCGCGACATACGTGAGAGGAGGTGCAATCGGCAAATCGCGTTAGGTCATCCACGACCTAGGGTAGGTCGGCCGCGACTTAAGGAGGTGAGCGCTTCATCATCCTCCCCTTGTTGGAAGTAATTCGTCCTCGAATTCACACCCTCGTCACTTTCGACAAGTTTCTCTCCATAATACGGAATCAAATGTTTAACATTGAAAACATCAGAAGTATGAACCTCTTCCGGCAATCTTAACCGGTACGCATTATCGTTTATCTTCTTTAAGATTTCCACCGGACCAATCTTCCGAGCTTTCAACTTGTTGTAAGTTCCAACCGGAAAACGATCTTTCGTCAAAACGGCATATACAAAATCTCCCTTTTTGAAGACAACACGTCTTCGTTTCTTATCCGCCATTTGTTTATACTTCTCATTTGTTTTCTCCAATCGTTCCTGAACGATTCTATGACATTCCGTCAATCCATCAACAAAATCAGCAGCCTGCTTAACTGTCCCTTTCGGTAGTGGCACTATTGTCAAATCCAGCGGTCCCTTTGGTAAGCTTGAATATACAATCTGAAATGGACTGAAACCTGTACTTCGGTTAATTGCATGATTATGAGCAAATTCAGCTTGACACAACTTCAAATCCCAACTCTTCAAATTGTCTTTCACAAGGCATCGTAACAAATTTCCCAACGATCTATTCACCACCTCTGTTTGCCCATTTGTCTGCGGATGATAAGCGCTACTAAAATTCAGCTTCGTTCCAACCATCCTCCACAAACTCAACCAAAAATGGCTTAGAAATCTGGTATCTCGATCAGAAACAATAGATTCTGGTAAACCATGCAATCGATACACCTCTTTAAAGAATAATTGAGCCACTCGAACTACAACTGCTGTCTTCTTACAGGCTATAAAATGTGCCATCTTCGAAAATCTGTCCACCACAACAAATATAGAATCATTCCCCCTTTGAGTTCTAGGCAAACCCAAAACGAAATCCATGCTGATATCAACCCATGGTTTAGTAGGCACAGGTAACGGCATATATAATCCCGCATTCGTAGCTGTTTCCTTCGAAACTTGACAGATATGACATCTCTCCACAAATATCTCTACTTCTTTTCTCATTGACGGCCAAAAATAAGATTGAGAAATCAACTGCAATGTACGATCTCTGCCTACATGGCCTTCTTCATGTAACTCTTTGATAATCTTCATTCTCAAGCTGCAGTCTGGTATGCATAACCGATTTCCCTTGAACAAGAATCCATCAACCAATACAAATTCATCAGTATCCCCATCCTTAACTTTTTCAACAAACTTTGTAAAGTAAGGATCCTCCTCAAACAACTCTGGCAATAATTCGAATCCTGTCACTTCAACCTTCAACGTTGTCAACAAGTGATTTCTCCTGCTCAAGGCTTCCGCTACACGATTTGTTACCCCTGATTTGTGTTTTACAACGAAAGTAAATTGTTGTAGATATGCTATCCATGAAGCATGTCTCGCTGAAATCTTGTCCTGCCCTTGTAGATGTTTTAATGCCTCATGATCAGTGTAAAGAACAAACTCCTTCTGAAACAAGTAATGTCGCCAATGTTTCACGGCTTGAACAATCGCGTAAAACTCTACATCATAAGTGCTATATCTCAATTTGGCTCCCGACAATTTTTCACCGAAATAAGCAACCGGTCTTCCATTCTGGCTCAATACTCCACCAATTCCAACCTTCGAAGCATCAGTATGCAATTCAAACAACAACTGAAAATTCGGCAGTACCAGAATTGGTGATGTCGTCAAAAGTGCCTTGATCTTCTCAAAAGCAACCCCTGCTTCCTCTGACCATGCAAACTTCTTTCCTTTCATGCAATCAGTTACAGGTGCCATCACACTGCTAAAATGTGGAATGAATCTTCGATAGTAAGATACCAATCCATGAAAACTCCTCACTTCAGTAATTGTCTTTGGCTGTGGCCAACTCCTGACAGCTTCCACTTTATTTTCATTTACTTGAATACCTTCCTTTGACAGAACATACCCCAGAAATAAAACATTGTCTGTCATAAACACACACTTCTTTGTTGCTGCATAAAACTGCTCTTGTCGTAGAATCAACAATACTTCTCGCAAATGCTGGATGTGCTCTTCCGTACTCCCACTATAAATCAAAATATCATCAAAGTAAACAACCACGAACTTCCCAACAAATGGTCTGAAAATCTGGTTCATCACTCTCATAAAAGTACTAGGAGCGTTTGATAAACCAAATGGCATAACCAACCATTCATATAAACCTTCCCTAGTTTTGAAAGCAGTCTTCCACTCATCACTCGGTCTAATACGAATTTGATGGTATCCACTTTTCAAGTCAATCTTTGAAAACACCACTGCCCCACTCAACTGATCTATCAAATCATCAAACCTCGGCATAGGAAATCTGTATCTCACAGTGATTTTATTAAGAGCCCGACTGTCCGTACACATCCTCCACGTCTCATCCTTCTTCGGTACCAATAAGGCTGGCACGGCACATGGACTCAAACTCTCCTGAACACGACATTGTTCTAACAACTCCTCCACTTGCCTTCTCAGTTCTTCGTGTTCCTTGGGACTCATCCGGTAATGTGTCCTGTGAGGTAATACTGATCCTGGCACAAGATCAATCTGATGTTGAATATCCCTCAACGGTGGTAATTCCTTTGGAAACTCCTCCGGAAACACATCACTGAATTCTTCCAATACCGGCTTCACTTCCTCTGGGACTTTAACTGATTCGGTCGCTTCATGTCCAATCAACAAAAATACCTCTGGACTCTCCTCTACTTCTTCAACAAATTCTTTCAGAGTCAATAAAGTTTTCAGCTCCTCAATCTCCTCAGATTTACTCTCTCCCTGCTGTCTCTTCTTTGGAACTAAAATAATCTTAACGCCTTCAAACATAAAACTGTAGCTATTGGTTCGACCGTCATGCTGCACCGCTCGATCATACTGCCACGGTCTTCCCAAAAGAAAATGACAAACATCCATCTCAACTACATCACACCAGATCTCGTCTTTATATTTCTTCCCAATAGAAAATGGAACTCGAACTCGCCTGTCCACCTTCACCTCTCCTCCTTTTCTCAACCACGCTAACTTGTAAGGATTTGGATGTTTTTCCGTTTTCAACTTCAATTTTCTCACAGCTTCTGTAGAAAGGATATTGTCACAACTTCCTGTGTCAATTACAAACTTACAAACTTTCCCCAATATAGTGCATGTCGACTGAAAGATGTTACTCCTCAACCAACTAGCCTTATCCTCTTGTTTCGGTGTTAAACAAGACCTTCTCATCATTAGATTACACCCTTCATCTCCTGACGCGATATCCTGTTCATTCTCCTCAACTGGACTATCTTCACCTTCAACAGCATCCTCACTTTCAACTTCGGCTATCATCGTTCTCTTCTTTGGCTTAGGACATTCGTTACTCTTATGACCCACTTCTTGGCAGTTATAACACTTGAAACCGTTAGTAACCTTCGCCTTCGCCACTTCATTCACAACTGGTTTATTGACAGCTTTAGTAACATTGAAACTCCCACTAACACCTTTGCTTTGAATATTGGAACTTGTAAACACTCCACATCCACGCCTTCCCTGCTTCTCCCAAGCCAACGCCTTCTGGTGTGCTTCCACCACAGATCTTGGATCAAACATATTAACCATATCCTGGATCTGCATTCGCAACCCTCCAACAAACCTAGCAGTTAGTTGTTCCTCTGTCTCCATAATGTCATTTCGAGCAATCAGTTGATAAAACTCGTCAGCATAATCATTAACAGTCTTCGTCCCTTGCCTCAAGTTCTGCAACCTCTAATACATGAGTGATTGATAATTGTAAGGTAAAAATGTAGCTCTCATCAATTTCTTCATTTTCTCCCAATCAACAATCTTCGACTTCCCCATCCGTTCTCGTGTAAGTTTGGTTTGCTGCCACCACGCCATAGCTCTCCCTCTCAACCTAGTAGCAACCAACTTCACTCGACGGTCTTTCGGAACCTCCTTGAAATCAAAGATCTCTTCAACATTAGACAACCAGTCCAAAAATTCTTCTGCAACCATTCCACCTTTAAATTCAGGAATCTCCATCTTCATTCCCGATTCCCATCGACGATCATCCTCTACATCTCGATACTGACGTCGTGTTTGATCTCTATCTCGGTAACGAACACTTCCCCTATCACCATCAAACTCCTCATCAAAATCTGAAGTATATCGATGTCGATCACGACCACCAACATCTCTACCACCACCACTTCTTCGATCTTCATTCCTATCACGATTGTCAGCACTTCTACGAACATGATCTTCTCTTCTCTCCCGATCTGAATATGGTGAAACTCTACTTCTCCCATGGCTCGATTCAGGTGAAACCCTTCTTCGATTTTGATTCATTTCAAGCATCATTCTCTCTAATCGACCAATTCCTTCATTCAACTTTTCAGTGAAACTATCGTTGATTCGTTGTTCCATTTCATCGGCCTCTTCTCTTCCATACAGAGCATTAATATTGCGATGACGTTGAGCTCGTCTCGGAGGCATGATTGAACTTCAAACAAACTCAAAAATAAATTTCAAACGCTTTCCGAACTTTGATCCAAAGTGAGATGGATCGAAACTCCCAACTTGTTGCAACTTCACGATGAACACGATGAACACCAAATTTCTCAACAATGGCAAAACCAATCTCCAAACTTCAAATTCTCGAAACCCAAGTCTCCAAATGATGCAACCTTCTTGCGATCTCGCTCTGATACCAAACTGACGCAGCGTGGGAAGCGAATTCGACGATGCAAATCGAATCCGTCCAGGATCTCACGCAATTAGCGGAAATACTCGGCGAATCGACGAAGAATCGATGGATTTATGAATGCCGTAAGGCCCAAATCCGTTGATCATGAAGATACCAGATTTTAGCAATCTTCGACACGTTGATCGCGCACGATACCGTGAAGAAAGATCTTCAATTCTTGGAGCGTTGATCAAGCGCACTTGATTCCGCGAATTGGCTTCAACGTTCGTTGATTCGAGCGCACTCGAATGCCGAAAGTGGCGATAGGAGTTAACACTCGACTACCGATTCAAAAATGGAGGCACAAAGCACAAACCAAATTTTATTCAAATTTCAACAACCTTTACAATGACACACACACCCCTATTTATAGGTAAAGTACAACACACTCACGACTTAACGGTTTACAACATCATATGACTTAACAAAAGTAACGGTTTTACAAAATACCACATTCAATGACACAACGACTTAAGAAAATTAGACGACTTAACACTGCAGCATCTTCAGCGACTTACGGTAGCTCGTTCACGACTTAATCAACTCGGCAGCGACTTATGGGAGGCGGTACGCGACATAAGGTGGAAGTCATTCCTCAACTTCGCGACTTAAGAAAGGAGAAGAGCGACTTACTGGAATTGCATAGCTCGTTCACGACCTAGGGATAAAATCGCGACACAGGGATTTTGGAGTATCTCGCGTGCGACCAAAGGAGGAGGAGACGCGATAAATCGCGAATAGGTTTTTCGACTTCTGGAGTATCTCGCGCGCAACCTAAGGAGGAGGAGACGCGAAAAATCGCTTTAGGTCGTCCATGACCCAGGGTAGGTCGGCCGCAATAGCTCGATCGCGACATACGTATGTCCCTATTGCACCTTCTCTCACGTATGTCGCGATCGAGCTATTGCGGCCGACCTACCCTGGGTCGTGGACGACCTAAAGCAATTTATCGCGTCTTCTCCTCCTTTGGTCGCGCGCGAGATACTCCAGAAGGCGAACGACCTATACGCGATTTATCGCGTCTCCTCCTCCTTAGGTCGCGCGCGAGATACTCCAAAATCCCTGTGTCGCGATTTTATCCCTAGGTCGTGAACGAGCTATGCAATTCCAGTAAGTCGCTCTTCTCCTTTCTTAAGTCGCGAAGCTGAGGAATGACTTCCACCTTATGTCGCGTACCGCCTCCCATAAGTCGCTGCCGAGTTGATTAAGTCACGAACGAGCTACCGTAAGTCGCTGAAGATGCTACAGTGTTAAGTCGTCTAATTTTCTTAAGTCGCTGTGTCATTGAATGTGGTATTTTGTAAAGTCATTACTTTTGCTAAGTCATATGATGTTGTAAACCGTTAAGTCGTGAGTGTGTTGTACTTTACCTATAAAATAGGGGTGTGTGTGTCATTGTAAGGTTGTTGAAATTTGAATAAAATTTGATTTGTGCTTTGTGCCTTCATTTTTAAATCGGTAGTCGAGTGTTAACTCCTATCTCCACTTTCGACATTCGAGTGCGCTCGAATCAACGAACGTTGAAGCCAATTCGCGGAATCAAGTGCACTTGACCAACGCTCCAACAATTGAAGATCTTTCTTCACGGTATCGTGCGCGATCAACGTGTCGAATATTGCTAAAATCCGGTATCTTCATGATCAACGGATTTGGGCCTTACGGTATTCATGAATCCATCGATTCTTCGTCGATTCGCCGATTATTTCCGCTAATCGCGTGAGGTCCTGGACGGATTCGATTTGCATCGTCAAATTCGCTTCCCACGTTGCATCAGTTTGGTATCAGAGCGAGATCACAGGAAGTTTGCATCATTTGGAGACTTGGGTTTCGAGAATTTGAAGTTTGGAGATTGGATTTGCCATTGTTGTTGAAATTTGAATAAAATTTGGTTTTTGCTTTGTGCCTCCATTTTTAAATCGGTAGTCGAGTGTTAACTCCTATCTCCACTTTCGGCATTCGAGTGCGCTCAAATCAACGAACGTTGAAGCCAATTCGCGGAATCAAGTGCGCTTGATCAACGCTCCAAGAATTGAAGATCTTTCTTCACGGTATCGTGCGCGATCAACGTGTCGAAGATTGCTAAAATCCGGTATCTTCGTGATCAACGGATTTGGGCCTTACGGTATTCATAAATCCATCGATTATTCGTCGATTCGCCGATTATTTCCGCTAATCGCGTGAGATCCTGGACGGATTCGATTTGCATCGTCGAATTCGCTTCCCACGCTGCGTCAAAAATACTGGAGTTATCTTTGGGAAGTAACAAAAGTTATTGAAGGTTAAAGAATAAATGTATCGTTGCTTAAAGAGTAGACCTATCAAGGTCAAGATGGCAAGCTATCCAATGACAATGTCTAAAGCTATCAGGTGCCAAAGTGGAACTATCACATGCTAAGAAGGAAAGAGATACTGAACAACAAAGATAAATGTAAAGATCCAGAATTTTCGATCCTGAAAACTACAGATAGTTAGGAAAAGAAGAAAAGAGAGAAGAAAAGAAGAAACAGAAACACCAACATCTCACATTCGCAGCGGATAAAATATAATATCAAATAATATTCTTTACACAAAGAAAGCCGAATCAGTCGATTACATTTTAATACATCAGAGTTACAATATTTCACAATCACTGGGTACTTAAAATAACTTGTCACAGAAATATAAACAATATACCACAGTGGAATACACTCCATACGTTCCTGCCATCCAGCTTGCCTCCTGATCTTCAGAACGTCCTTACCTGAAACTCTATAATACTCGGTCTGACCCGAGCATTACATCAAAGTAATACCCGAGTCAGGCTGGAAACCAGCGTGAGTAAATCTATATAATATGAAATACCAAATTACATCTTAAATGAATTTCATGGGTAACTTGTACCTTTTATGAGTTCTTAAGTCAAACAATTATCACCCACAACAGTTCCAGCTTAAATGTCCATGTTACTCAATTTATTCCATTCCAGCCAGTATAATCTTACATGTCCAAATTATAAAGAACTAGTTTACTAATCAAAGCGGTTTCGGGTATTACTGATACCCGACCCTGGTCTCTTCGAATCCCAAGTCATCTTAAACCACGTTATTCAAGTGAAATACATTTCAAAACTTTAAATACAGGGTGTCACTTTTACATAGAAATTCATTATCAATAGATATCCTCATTACCATAGTTTAAACCAAACATATTATATCACAAAGCGTCACATATCACATATCCGAGATAACACATTCCAATCATCCAATATCATTTATCATCCGATGTCATTAACCCATCACATTATTAACTCATCCATAAACAAAGTTTGATCCATTTTAATTAATCACTTTGATTACTTTAATCCAGCCTACTTATCATTAATTATTTACAAATTACTAAATTTATCATCACTCAATTATCTACCTTAATTAATCTTCCTAGATTAATCATTCTTTAATTACAATAAGTAATTAACCTTTGATTTCATTTAAATGAATCATCTTGATTAATTATTCTTTAATTACACTAAGTAATTGTCCCTTAATTATCATTTTTAATTAATCATTCTTGATTAATTACTCTTTAATTACATTTAGTAATTAAACCTTAATTATAGATTAATTATCCTTTAATTATTAATTAATATTTTTAATTTATTTTTATTAATAATGATCCTCCTAATTACTTTCATTAATTAATTACCTTTTTTAATTTATAACCTTAACAAGTAATTAATTACCTTATTAATTAACCTTAATCCTTTAATTGATTAACTATTCTTTAAATTAATTAATTAATCCTTTAATTAATTATATTAATTAATTCTTTAATTAATAACACTAAGTGATTAACCCTTAATCACTTCCATTTAATTACTTCCATAAAGTAATTATCCTCTAATTGCATTACTAGAACTACAATATATATAGCCACGATAGGTTTCCAACGGCCGCCAACGGGATTTTCCAACGGCTCGTTATTTTTTAACTTTTCGTTGGTCGCCGTTGGTAACCGTTGGAAAATAGCTGTTTGCGGTCGTTGGAAGCCGTTGGAAATATTCGTGTAAACCTGCAGTGAGGCCGAGAGCTGAATCATTATTCTCTTCCTCCCCAAAAACACCAAAACCATCCTCCACTCCTCCTCCTTTCTTGCTCCCAGCTTCCCCATGCAACCGGCAGCCACTCCGACGCCATCAATCAACGCCAGCAGCCTCTCTCCATCCACATATATCTCCAAAATCAGGTTTTGCCTAAAACCCTAAAATTTTAAGTTTTTCTAATTTTTTGTTAATTTATTGTTATAGTTGTGTCTAATGGCCTATTGATTGTTTATTATACCAAACTAAGTGTCAATTACCATTATTATCATCCAAATGTTCAAATTGTTTGTGTATATATATTATGCACATATATACATATGTTGATAATTTAGTGTAAATGCGCATTTGAGTTAGCATTATATTAGTTAGGATTGATTTAAATTATTTTGTGTATGTTTTGTAAAATATTAGGCAAACATGAATTAGTCGAATATTTTACGAACATGAATTATATATTTTGTGAAATAGTAAAAATCATATAATTTGTTATATATTTAGTAAAATAGTAGAATATAAATAAAATAATGCATAATATGCTTTATTTTATATATTTTATAAACCGGTAACATATAAACAAAATTTAAATCCCTTGGTGAATTTTTGGCCCCGTCTAACAAGTGTTGTATATGATTGTTCTATGAATATTCGTTTTTATTGCAAAATGGATATTCATATTCATTTGATACAATATTTGTTGGATTTGTCCCTGTATTGGACAAGTTACAAACACTATAAAGTAATTAAGTTTCGTAAATCATATCGTTATAAACGATTCATAAAATTTCGACGGCATTTCCTTTTTGTTCCTTCTGTACATGCATATGTGTATGATACAAGGAATACGGGGGAAGTGCTGCCGAAATTTTGAAAAATCATTTATAATGATATGATTTAAGAAATGTAATTACTATTGCGTTTGTAATGGGAAGTAGGATGACCGACCATCACAAAAGGTATAAAAATATGAAAAAAATATCAAGAAATATAACTTTGTATATAAACGAAAATGGATTATAAAAAATAGTAAAATCTAAATGTGTTTATCGAATTTGATTAATAATTTTTTTACTATTGATCATAGGTTTTACAGTAGGAAAAATGGTCAATTATTTTATTGATCGGAGCTGGATGTATCAAAGAAGAGAAATGGGAGGCTCAATAAGTAAACATTTTCTAAACGGGGTAAATGTGTTTGTCGAATTTGCTTTAAGTAATATTGGAAACGACGTAGAAATTCGTTGTCCATGTAGTAGGTGCAAATTGTTGAAGCATTTAGTATCGAATATGGTTAGGATTCATTTGCGCCAATATGGTTTCGTAACCAATTATTTGGTGTGGGATCGTTATTGAGAAATTATAACACGTAACGAAGAACAGTCAATAGAGGTCATTAGTGATGAAGTTAGTACAACGAATATCATAGAACATATGGTTGAAGATGCAGCATGATCAATGTTCCCTACTATTGAAATTAATAACGATGATGTTAACGTCGAAGATGAACTAAATACTGGAGCGAAAAAATATATGATTTATTGGATGCTGCTAAGAAACCTCTTTGGAATGGATGTACTAGCGGCACTCATTTATCGGCAACTATAGAGTACATTACAATGAAATCAAAGTACAACCTCATAGAAGCCGGATTTACGACTGTTCTACGAGCTGCTAAATTCCATATTCCATTAGATAATTTAATGTGCGAAAATTATTATGAAGTGAAAAAACTTATGTCATCTTTCGATTTGCCGTATCAAAAAATTGATACATGTCTAAATGATTGCATGTTGTTTTGGAAAGATGATGTCAGTCTTTGGAATTGTAAAATATGTAATCAAGAAAGACACAAACCAAGAAAAAAAGGAAAAGAAGTTCCATACATGCGTATGCATTATTTAGCTGTCACTCCTAGACTTCAAAGGTTATATGCATCATCTATAACAGCGCATCATATGAGATAGCACAGTGTGAGAACACTTGAAGAAGGTACGTTAACACACCCATCTGATGGAGAAGCATGGAAGCATTTTGATAAGAAATATCTTGATTTCGCAGCGGAGAGCCGTAACGTAAGACTAGGTTTGCGTACTGATGGATTTTCACCGTTTTCTCAGTTTGGTTCTAAATATTCATCTTGGCCTATAATCATTACACCTTACAATCTACCCCCGTGGATGTGTACGAAAACTCCATATATGTTTCTCACAATTGTCGTCCCTAGCCCTGATGATCCGACACAAGGTATCGATGTTTACTTACAACCACTAATCGAAGAGTTGAAAACATTGTGGTATGAAGGAGCTGAAACATACGACGTATCAATTTTTTTTCCAGATGTTCGCTTCTTTGTTATGGACTATTAGCGATTTTCCTGCATATGCAATGCTTTCGGGTAGGAGTACGGCCAGTCGTTTTGCTTGTCCTTACTGTATGGAAGAAACACGAGCATTTTCTTTATGGCATGGGAAGAAAATTTCATGATTTGATTGTCATTGGCATTTTCTCCATATTAATCATACTTTTAGAAGGGAAAAAAAAAACTTCATAGCTAATAGACATGAGAGTTTACAACCACCAACGATTTGGTCAAGTGAAGATATATATGAACTTGTAAAAGATTATCCAAAGAAATATGAAACTGGGTAGCAAACTGAAATCCAAGGTAAATCGACATTTTATAATTGGTGCAAACAGAGTATATTATGCGAGTTGCCTTATTGGAAAAATCTCTTAATCCGTCATAACATTGACGTGATGCATAATGAAAAAACGTATTCGATAAAGTGTTTAATACACTTTTGAATGTTAAGGGCAAGACTAAGGACGATCTAAAATCAAGATGTGATATAGAAGAAATATGTAATCGTCCTGAGCTTCATATGAAGCCAAATGACACTAAAAAACCCAAAGCATGTTATGAACTAGATAACAATCAAGTTAAAGTACTGTTAAAATGGGTGGAAGGATTACGATTTCCTAATGGAATTTTATGTAATCTTCGTAGACGTGTCGACTATAAGAACGGAAGACTGAGTGGGATGAAAAACCATGATTGTCATGTAATGATGCAAAATTTGTTGCCCGTCGCTTTCATAGAATTGTTGCCCGTGAAAGTTTGGAAGGTTATAACAGAACCTAGTTTATTTTATAAGGAGCTTTGTTCAACTACGTTAAAAGTTGACCGTCTTCGTAAACTTGAGGTAGAAATCCCTATACTGCTCTGCAAACTAGAGAAAATATTTCCTCCGGGTTTTTTCAATGTAATGTAGCATTTACATGTTCATTTTTCATTTGAAGCACGTCTTTGAGGTCCTGTGCAATATGGATGGATGTATCCATTTGAGAGGTATGTTATTAATACTGAGTATGTAAATGTTAATTTAACTATAAATAAAAATCAATATTGATATGAAATATTTTTTATTAGGTACTTAAATCATTTAAAGAAAAAAGTGAGATAAAAAGTGAGATAAAAAGGTTCGATTTGCAAATCATATATCGAAGAAGAAGCGTTGTTCTTTTTCTCTCATTATTTTAATGATCATGTGAATTTATCATTTCAAAGTGTTGCGCGTAATGATGAGGCTGTTGGACAAGATTCTTCTTCTGAAGCAATGTTATCTATTTTTAAACAACATGGTCGACATGCTAGAAAATGTGTAGAAGTATGGTTAGATGATAGAGATTACCATGTAGCACACACATATATTCTTCTTAATTGTCCAGAAGTTGCACTATTTATTAGGTAATTTTCAGATTACAAGTTTTGATAAATTTAATTTAATACTGCATGTGTAAATTTATAATAAAGAAATATATTATGTTTTTGTTTGCAGTGTTTATGAATCACAAAATCCAAACGGCGATTTAAGCAAAAATTTCGCTACTTGGTTTTCGAACTACGTTTGTGATCCTACAAATAATGTGGTCGATAAAGGATTAAAACATTTGACGTTGGGACCAAAAAGGAAAGTTAAAACGTATCCAATATTTTTCGTTAATGGATATAAATTCAAAACCAAAGAATATGGTGCTGCAAAATTAACAAACAATACCGGTGTATTTGTTAAAGGCAGTGATAATCCTAATAATCATATACATGATTTTTATGGCATGCTAACCCAGATTTTGCAATTGACATATTTTATAAGACCCGTAGAGGAAGTTTTTTTGTTTAGATGCAACTGGTTCAGCAATGTTCCAGGTTCTGGTATTAACGTGCATCCAAATTATAATCTTGTAGAAATAAAACATACCTCCCGTTATCAGCAGTACGATCCTTTTGTACTAGCCAAACAAGCCCTACAAGTTTATTACGCCCCTTATCCATCTCTAAAAAGAGATAAAGCGGATTGGTCTACGGCTTTTAAAACCAAGTCGAGATTTACATTCGATGGAAAGAATATTCCAGAAGAACAAGTCTATCAAGCAGATATCAAGGAAAATGTTGAAATCACAATTACAGACGATCAAATTGATTTTGGACAATTAAATGATGAAACAAATGTATTAGTCGAAGCATTTGAGAGTGTAGAGGAAAATGATATAGAACACGAGATCGAGTCTGAATCAGAAAACGACGAGGACTGAGTAATATCCGGTAATTTTTACAATTATTCACACACACGCATCACATATCCTCATCATCATTACATGCACTACCAATTAAAAATGACTTTATTACATGAACCACATATCTCCATCATTTTATCTATGTCTATAAATAAAAATGAAATTTTCAATAGGTATTATGTCAGGCTCCAGAAGTCGTAGCTCTTCTCGGTCGGCCGGCGAGAGTAGTGGTGAGCCTCCGGCTCGACCACTTGTATATTTGCAGCCTAAGGCTGATGGAGCGTAAGTATCAAAATTAAAATGATAACAATATAAATTTGTTCATACATATATATACTTGTCTAAAGCTTTGTTTTTATATTTAACACATGGGATTTGATTTGGAGCCCTCAGGAGTTGTGCTTGGCATTTTCAAGCAATCATATATGAGCAGGATGACAGATTGCTGGCCTTAGTGGAGTAAGATCCCTGACTAAGTCAGTGAGGCCATCTGGCTGGATTTTCTGGTGAGTTTATACCACTTTACCATATGAATAATTATAAATGAACAATTAGTAATATTTTCTCTTTGTACAGGGGCAAGTGGGCTTGGCGGAGCCCGATGTCGCCATGGTTCAGCGCCAGTGGAATTCGAAGGTCGCCAAAAATTACAGGGAGGTAATGTCAGCTCTTAAAAAAATAAGGGAAGAAACTGAACTGGATGGGCACTTCCGTATGGGATTCTTGGATGAGTTGGTGGGAGACCGACGAGTTCAAGGTAAATCTACCAAATATATAGTTAATTATTTTGCAATTAGTAAATATAATATTCAATTTAAATTGCAGGTGGAGTCGGAGAGGAACTCCGCCAATAGAAGTAGAAATCCTGTAACGCATCGTGGCAGATCCAAGTCTTTTCAGCATCACCGTGAGGACTTGGTAAATTTATCAATTACGAATCTAAACCATTATTATATTTTGTATATTAATCAGTTCAGTAATTAGCTATGAAAAAATAAAATATATAAATTATTTATTGCAGGAAAGATCGCTTAGACGTCCCGTGTCTATGATGGAGGTATTTACCCACAACCACGCATCAAGACAAGCAGACAATGCTGGCAATATTACATATCAGTGGGATGAAGATGATAAGGCGACGGCTGCATATGTATGCATATTTTAAATCTTATTTTATTAATATCGATAAGTTTAAATCATATTCTACTATTTTTGACCTGTAATTTTTTTTATTTTAGGAAAAGTTTCAGGAGGCACGGGCAGAGCTGCTTTCAGAACCGGATCGCGATGAGTTGACGGTGAAAGTGCAGTGTGGATCGTCTGATTTAATTCTTCTTCCATAGCGATAATCAATTTTCATCGGATGATGCTTCTTTAGTGTTTTTAGGTTCTATAGTGGATATAAATGCTACATTACTCATTAAGTTTAATTGACTTCTAGTTCGAACATTCGAATTTATTTCTCCAATTATATTTTCTGTAGGATGATTTCGTAAAACTCATCGCGGAGATCTTATTGTATTAGTAGTATTTCTATTTTCTAAATTATAAACAATGTTTTCATCTTCTCTAGACAAAATGATATCGTCGTCGTTTGAATTGATTGTAATTGTTTTTGTTTTATTGAGTAAGTCATTGTTATTAATTTTAGTAGAAGTACTTTCATCAAAATATACATGAAGTGATTCTTCGATAGAATTTGTTCGTTTATTAAAAAATCGATAAGCCTTACATCGAATTGAATATCCAAGAAACATTCCTTCGTCACATTTGAATTGAATTTTCCAAGCTGATCTTTAGTATTTAAAATAAAGTATTTTGATCCAAATATTTTAAAATAAGATATGCTTGGTTTTCTACCGTTAAAAAGTTCGTAAGGAGTATTTTTGGTGAGAGGTCTAATAGAAACACGATTCAAAACATAACAAGCAGTTGCAACAGCTTCTGCCCAAAATTGTTTTGGTAACGTGCTTTCATTTAATAAAGTTCTTGCACATTCTTGTAGAGTCTTATTCTTGCGTTCTACAACTCCATTTTGTTGTGGAGTTCTAGGAAATGAAAAATTATTAAAAATTCCTTTCTTTTTGCAACAGTTATCAAATTGTATATTTTCGAATTCTTCTCCGTGATCACTTCTAATATTTTTAATTTTAATACCTTTTAAGTTTTGAATTTGTTTAACAAATTTTTTGAGATTTTCAAAAGTAGCACTTTTATTTTTCATAAAAATAGTCCACGTATATCTAGAAAAATCATCAACTAGTACAAATACGTATTTATTTTGATTTATGGATTGAATTTGGGTAGGGCCAAATAAATCCATATGAAGTAATACGATCCCTGTACGGTTTTAGTTCTATAACCTGCCTTTTACTTATGGTGGTGATCCTTCGTTTAATTGGTAGCTATAGTAGGCATAGTATGAAATGTCTATGCTGGCTAAGATTAATGTTATGCTTTCGAAATATTTTCCACTATGCACTAATGATAATATTAAAAAGAATTTTGCGTATCAAGCATGTTTGACTATCATAAGAAGAAATCTCCATCAATTCTGTGTTTGCATTATGTGTGTGGAGGGAGGCCTTATGGTAGTTTCATTTTCCAAAAGCATAGCGGATTTCTTTTTATTTTCTTTGTGAAAATAACTGTTTTTAAGATCTCACACCACTCCCGTGACTGACCTGGAGATTATTGTTCCCTTTCTAAACTCTGGGTGCCCATAATTTTCCACACGGGCAGCCTAGGGTCAGGTTATCAGGTGTTCTGGAGCGAAGTCTAGAAGTATGCTGTGGAGATCTGGAGTTTAAGCTGCATGGTGAGGTGTATCAGTTGTATATATTATATTCTTTTCCGCTGTTTGTTGTTGTAACACTCCGATGATGTGATGTAATGTAAAATTGATATAGAACTTTGTTTTAAAATTATTCATTTATCTATTATATGTTGTTCCACTGCGAAATGTGAGATTATGTTATTGTTTCTGTTTCTTCTTCTATCGTCTTCTTCTTTAACTCTAGCGGTTCGGTTTTCCGACATTCGATTGTTCGGCATTTGATACAGTGGACGTATTGATGTCGACTTTCAGGCTTGAAAAATTAGGTCGTTACAATGTGGTATCAGAGCATTTGGTTAAGCAACAACTTTGGCTCTGGTGGGAATTACTCATTAGAGATAGAGTCAGTAGTACTCTAGAGTGAGTTTGAGTGTAATAATAGATATGAGCGCGTGTTTGTTAGTGAATATAAAATCGTTTTATATTGTGTTGATTTATCGGTTGATTGTTTATAGATTCCGGTCGATGCAGTTTGGCCAACTGTATCGATAGGAGTTTATAAACTTTTAAACAAGATAAACCGACACAATATTATTTTAAAATCGGGTAAATGAAATAATTTTACCCAAACTATTTTGTATATAAAAGAAATATTTTTCCATAAATTATTACAATATATGGTTGCTTGGATGTTAGGAAGTGATAATATTAAATTATTATCATTGATTATTGAAAAAGAAATTGTAATCATAATAAAAAAGCTAAGAAATAAATTCAGATAATAAATGGGATTTGTAAATATAAATTGTAAATGTGATTTATTATTTGAAATAGAATTCCAGAGTAATATTTGAAAGAATTTGAAAGGATTTGAAAATTTTGAAATTTGGAGAAATTTAAAAATCCCCTTTTAGTTTGGAAATGGGTTTTAAAGGTTTTGGAAAAATGTTTTGGAGGGATAAAAGCACTAAATCCTTTTCGGTGCTAGAAAATAACTTCGGTGATGACTGCAGCATCATTGATGTTCATCTTCGAGTTTCTAGGAGACGAATTGCTGTCAAATTATTTTAAATGGAAGTTGTTTGCAAACTGGGTTTGGTTTAGGGAATTCAAAAGATAATTTGAATTGATTTCAAAAATGATTTGAAATGTTGGAAAGACTCTGGAATTTGATAAAAATAATTATGGAATAAAATTTATTAAGGTGGAAAATAAATTGTGAATGAATAAATATATTTACAATTGCAAGAAAATGAAAGTGAAATTGAATGTTGAAATTCATTTTGAATTTGTAAGTAAATAGAACTGGAATTGGAATTGAATTTGATTTGTGATAAACAAAGCGAAGCATTGAAATAGAATTAGTGAGTGAAATAAATTGAAGGAGTGACAAAATAATTATGGTTTGAAATGAATTGAATTCAATAATTATAAATGAAAGGTAAATTGAATTCATATGGAATTGGAAATCCAGTTTAATTATAAGTAGATGTAAACCAAAGTGGTGAATTGAGAATAAATTTAAGAAGTATATAAGATATTATTGAACTGAAGAAATAATGGTGAAACTCTTAAGTAAAATTTGGAGTTGAGAAAATATTCTAACTTGATAAGTGAATGAAGATTAAACTAGAAATTGTGAAATGGTGATTGTGAATAAGGTAATGAAAAATCAATGTGAATAAAAGGAAAGAAAATTGATATATCTAATAGTTAATTGGAATTAATACGTAAGATATACATATATTATTTTTGCATGGCGATTTGATCTAGAATTCGAGCATAAATTTTCGAGCTAATTATATCGACCCGAGTTAGGATTTTTGACTCGATTTTCGACGACGAACTTGGATATGGATTTTTGTTGATTCTGAAAATTCTCTATCATAGTTTACGGCTATGCAAGGAGAATGACGATTTCTGATCAAGAAACTAGATCCGAGTCCGCACTAGGAAGTCGGGTGGATGATACTAGTTCGGAAGTGAAATTGTGTGATCGAGTGAGCGATCGAATTTGGTATTGCGTACGAATAATATAAGTACATCGTACATATTTGAATGAAATAAATATTCAAACTTTTGTAAAGGAATGTGCAAAATGATAAGCAGGATATACAGGTGTGTCAAAGGCAAAAGATAAATTGAGATTTGATTTCAAAGATAAATTTGAATTGCTTGAAAAAGGTATGTATTTAAATTTCAATATGAAATTTGATGACTTTCTTGTCTAGCCGCTTGGCTTTTCCTTTTCTTTTTTGAAATTTAGGGGGCCGTTATAGCATTTTGTAGTCGTACCGAGCTAGCGGCGCAAAGGAGATGCTGGCGAAATTTTTCGAAAATTTAGGGAGTTAGAAAAATTTTAATTTTAAATTTGAATTTGAATTTGAATGGTTAAGAAAACAACGTTGTTTGGAATTTATGGAAGGTTTTGGAAAGTTAGTCGAAATGATAATGGGGCTCTAATTAAAAGATTTGTTTTAGCAAGTTGATAAAACTATTTGGTTTTGTAAAGATAGGAATGGGTTAAGGATCATTATTCTTAACTAGTAATTCCGAGACGAAATTCTTTAAAGGGGGAAAAATGTGACGACCCAGAAATTGTGAACATTTGAAATTGAGGTATTTAATTGATTTTTAATATTTGGGATTTATTTTAAACTTGAATTTCAATTATAACTATGAATTTGGCAATTAAAATTATTGAATTTAATTTATTGAAGTTGGGTAAAAATTTGATTCTTCAGTTTGAAGCCTGTTAAAAATAATTTGATGGCTTAGAAAATTCATATTGATAATACTGAAGATAATGGAAGTGTTAAAATTGGAAATTTGAAATGTTTGTTCAGTTTTGAAATTATATCGTTTAATCGATATTTAAAAATAGCCTTCCCAGACACAGTCTCGGATTTCGACGAAACTAGTTTCATTGGATCCGTAATATTGTACTATTATCGGATTTCAATTTCCGTAGTATTTTGAGTGATCTTTTGGCCGTACGATAAGCAAACGTGATGAAAATTTTATCGAAATTTAATTTAATAACTGGGTTCAAAACGCTATCTTCTCCATACGATCGAATTTGGTCTCGGAAACTTTTTCGTTGCATTGGGAATATAGGTTTAACTTTATAAACACCTAGCGGCACACTTCGATAGGAGTTTGACATTTTGAGATATAAATTCAAAAATGATTCGAATTTGAATTTAAAATTAAATATGTATATTTATACACAGCAGACAAATTTAACACCTTGCTTCTCTCTACCAACACTTGGCGAATATGTTAACACGCGTCTTCGTTAAATTCATTTGTAATAAGGATTTCCCTTCGAAAAAAAGAGGTAATGCAATTCTAAATCAAAACAACCGAGTCTTTCTTTTAATCTTTTTAAAAAAAAGATCGAACTTGAAATAAAAATAAGAATAGCTGAAAATAATCGTGCATGGTGATTTTTGAAATCAAAATCGTATAGCCGAACGAAAATCGAAACTAGGGTTTTGGCGTAGTATCTTCAATCAAAGGCGGGGCAAGCAGCGGCGAGTTAGATCGATGGTCTCGATTCGCATAGGGGAAGTCGCAGTGGCGGAGGTGCGGCAGTAGTCAACTCGAGCGGGGCGATGTCGCGAATATCTTCATGCTCGTGCGCATGGATGGGGTTCGTCGAGGACGCGTGCTGACAAGGCAGTGGTGGTTGATGTCGTACGCAAGCATGTACGGCGTGGCGTTGGCGCTTGGATGATTTGCGAAGGCGAAAGGCTCAACGATGAAGATGGTAGCGATGTGGTGGTAGTTCATTTTCGACGATGGTAGTAAGTGTGATAACCCGGATTTTGGGATACCTGAATTAATTGGTAATTAGCAAAATTAAATTTATTAAAATAATAATTTGTAAATTAAAAAATAAATTCTACTAATTAAAATGTCTATATATGGATTTGGAACTATAATAAATATTGGATTACAATATCTAAAAATGATAGTGAATTAATAAATTCCATTTATAGATAAATGTAAACTTTGTAGTGTTGAAAAATTTAGGTATATACAAATATAAGTATATATATTGTATATATATATATATATATATATATATATTATGATTTGGAAGTTTTATTTTAAAAATTAAAAATATAAATATAAAGGCATATTAAAATCACTAATACATGTATTTTTTTACTACAAATATTTTAGCATCCATTTAAACACATATAATATTATAAACATAAGATAAATATAATATGAAAATTTTATCAACATTTAAAATTAAATTTAGTGCATAAATAAAAGACAAGTGTAAGAAAATTGGATCATATATTAACATTTGTAAGTAAAATGGCTAGCTAATAATACAAGTGTCAATGCTTTTTTTTTTCTTTTTTTTAAAGTTCACGAAATCAAGTTATAAATTTCCCTACATTACCTTCTCTATTTCTTTTCTATTCTCTTTGAAATCAAAAACTTAGCAAATTGAAATCTGGAGAATAAAACCAGATAAGAAAAAAAGGAAATCAAACTCTTGGAAGATTTAAACCTGAAACAAGATACAAATCAAACTATCTCATATCATCAAACCAGAAAGAGATCAGCTTCAAAACAAAGACCCAACTCAGATCCAAAAGCAAACCAAATAAAATCAAATGCAAGTGCAAATTTCATCATTTTTTTAGAACCTGTTTTCAAGTGCAAATCTGGAATCAGATCAAAAATCAAAACTTTTGTGTCAATCCAGATAAATGAAGTACATGTAGCTTTATTCTCTATTTCCAGAAATCAGGTGAGTAAACAAGCCTTTAATCTGTTTTCAATCTTGTTGCATGCAGTGATCTTAAAGTAAATTAGTAATTAGTGATTACATGATTGCTTTATGTGATCATATGAGTATGTATATGAATTTGATTAGGTATGCATGCTTGTTTGCAAGATTTTTGTTCTGTTCTTGTTGTTCAGGGTTTAAAATCTGCAAAAGATTTAGTTTTCCTTCTCTGATCTTCCTTAGAACATGATGTATACACAAAATTTGTTAATTATAACAGGGTATAAATTTTTAAAAATATTTTCAAGATCAATCTGGAACTAGGTTTAACAAAGAAATAAGAAGAACAGTAGATTTTAAAACCTATCAAAAATCTTGATTACAATAATTGGTTGATTCAAGTGTATGATCTATTTTTCCATCAAAAACTAGGATTTTTAAAATTATAATCAAGATTTTTAGGGTTTTAATTCAAGAGAAATGACATGATGAACGGGTTTTGGGTTTGGAGTAATTTCTGTTGATCGGAAGACCTTGGGATCTCGTGTTCAGGAAGGAAGATAGCCTAGAGGTAGGCAGAGTCGTTAAAAATGGTCAAGGAATTTTTAAGCTACCATGGTGACGACTAAACGTCGATCTAGGGTTTAAGGTGAAGTTTTGATAGTAAGGGTTTCTGGGAAAATGTGTTCTCGGCGTCGAGTCGAGTTGAATTGGAGTTGCGGGGATAGGAACTTGGGATGCAATCGGTGGTCCAGGCAAATGACCGTGGTCTCCGATAAACGGAGATGGAAGAAGTCGAGAAGTTTGACGATGGGTTTCAGGATGGTGGGTTCATATTCGCACGATTTGATTTCACGGTGAAGTTCGGTTTTCTGGAAGGTCGATCGTGATGAGGTGGTTGTAGATGACTTGTCTAAGGTCACGTTGGTGACCGGAGAAGGGTGGAACGGCGGTGTATGTGCATAGATGCACATTGTATCGGTTGTAGTTGGATGTTTTGGAGGAGAAGCTGTTGTCTCGTTTTGATTTTTGAGAATATTGCGTGGTTGCTCGGAGTTAAAGATAGCTCGTGTGTACGCAATGGTTTGGCTCGAGAAATCAAGGGGGTAACTCGGGTTACTTGTTTTGTTAGCAAGTTTTTAATATGGAGAAGAGGAATAACAAGTTTAAGTTCAGAGTTGATCAAGTATAAGCAATGTATCAACCTTTTCATTTTAAAATAATTAAGGGTTGTTTAAGATGGATTTTTTTTTAGAAATTTGAGAATAGAATTATTTTGGATTTAAAGAAATTTCAATATTTATAACCTTTAAAAAAAATATTTTAAATAAACTTGATAATTTAATTAAATAGGTTTAAGGATAAATTAATTTATGATAAAAAAAAGGGGTTAATTAATTAATGTATTGATTAAAGGGTTAATAAATGTGATTTAATTAAAGATAAATAAATAGTGGAATTAAATAAAAGTTAATCACTTGATGTAATTAATTAGGTGATTACCTAAGTAATAAATGGATAATTGATGCTGAATATGAGTAATTAAAGAATAATTAATAGTTGTGATTAATTATTGATTTAGGGTTAATTAATCAATGTAATTAACCAATGTAATTAACTAACCAATGGTATAATTACTTGATGAAAGTAATTAAAGGTCAATTACTTAAGGGAAGTAACTAAGGATTAATTACTTAGTGTAATTAATTAATGGATTAATTAATTAGGGAAATTTATTAAGGGTTAATAAATTTATAAGTGTGATTTATTAAAGAATAATTAATCAATGTAAGTGATTATAGGATAATTAATTTGGGTAATTAATTAAGGATAAATGTAATTAATGTGTATGGGTGAAGGCTAATTAATTTGTGTTATTAGTTAAGACTAATTAGTTAATGTAATTAAAGGGGATAATTGAGGGATGATTAATTAATGGTTTGTAATTAATGTTAAGTAAGCATGATTAAAGGGATTAAAGGAATTTAATTAATTTATTTTAATTAATTAATATGGTATGATTAATTAATCTTACTTATAGATGATTGAAGGATATTGAATGCCTTGGATTTGATATCTCTGATATAAGATGCTATGTGGTATGTTATGTTGGATTAAACTATGACAATATGGTTTGTCTATCTGTGATGAACGACAATGTAAATATGTAATTTTGGATAAATGAAACTATTTATAACTTAAACCGTTGTTATGAAATGACATTGGAATCGAAGAGACCAGGGTCGGGTATCAGTAAATACCCGAAACCACTTCGAATTATAATCTGCATTAATTCTATATGAATTTGATTTTTGCAATTAATAGGCTGGAATGAAATAAATGATGTAAGCTTGGTCATTAATCTGAGTAGTATGCTTAGTTATGATTTTAAGATGTGGTTTACTATGATAAGTAAGAACTCGTAAAGGTACGAGTTACCCGGGTTTTACATAAGTATATTGCATTGGTAATTTCACATTAGACGAGTTTACTCACGCTGGTTTCCAGCCTGACCCGGGTGTTACTTTGATGTAATGCTCGGGTGAGACCGAGTATTACAGATTTTCAAGTAAGGACGTTCTGGAGCTCAGGAGGCGAGCTGGATGGTAGAAATGTATGTAGTGTTTTCCGCTGTGATGTATTGTTATCTTTCTGGAACAAGTTATTTTAACTATCCAATGATTGTGAAATGTTGTAACTCTGATGTATTAGTGTAAATTAACTGATACAGTTATCCTTTGTATAACTGTTATTTTATTTGATATTATATTTTGGTCCGCTGCGAATGCGAGATTTTATTGTCATTTCTGTTTCTTCTTCTATCTCTTTTCTTTTCTTTCCTAACTATCTGGAATCTTCAGGATCGAAAATTCGGAGTCATTACATTTGGTATCAGAGCTAAAGGTTAAGCGAGAACCTTAGCTCTGGTGGGATTACTCATTGAGGATAGGGTCAATGGTACCTAGAATGAGTTGAGTATATAAATATACGAGAGCGTACTTGTTATTTTCTTATATAAAGATTTTAAATGGTTTTAAAAATAAATGATTTTATATAAGGTTATATTTTGATCTAATAAATATTAAGGTAATTGGTTTTTAAATTACTAGAATTAAATAAAATAACGAGAATTAAATGGTAATAGTTATACAACCAAATTGAAATTAAATGAAGGTAAGTTAGAAATAGATCCAAACTGGAAATAAACCCTGAATTTGTAGAAGTAAGAATAAGATAAAAATGAATTAGTTTCCAGATATGATAATTTTAGTTATTATCATAAATGATTGTTGTGTTTAATAATGAAATGTGTGTTAATAAAATGTTTTAAGGAAATAAACATTTAGATAAGTACGACTTGTAAATTGAAATGGGTTTTAAATTTTGAACCCTAAGTTTAAAAACATTTTTGAAATTGTTTTCAAAATGTCAAAAGGGATGATAAATAATATTATTCGAAATGTAGTCTTATTTTAAAATAAGAAATTGTTTGAAAACTTTAAAAGAATTTATTTTGAGTTAAAAACCAAAGGTGGTTTAAAATTTAAAGTATGGCCTGGTGGAGTAAGAAATCAAATATGTATATATGTGTGGATATACTTAGTATCAAAGATGATTTGAAATAAGCTCTAAGGTTGAGTTTTGAATTACCCTTGGAATGTGATGTGAAAACCCAAAGTGATATAATTCTTTGAACTTATAAGTAAGAAAGAATATTGATAGACATTTGAAAATTTTGAAGTGGGAAGATTATTAATGAGAAGTTAAAAATTTGAAATGGAAGTTCAAATTGAATTATGTTGACTGGAGTAAACTGAATTGAATTTAACTCAGGAAAAGTTAAATAAGTTAATAAGCAATCTGAATTGGAAATTTCAAGATGAAATTGAGATTTAACTTGGGAAGTTAAATGGTTGTTTTGAATTGAAAATTTGTGTGATCTCAAAATGGGTTTGAGATCTAGAAATTGGAAATGGATGGATGTTTTAAAAATAAATTGGATGATATCATCCTGTTGTTATTAATAATCTTTAAACTGTGACTTGGATTTGTTTAAAGAATGAAGAAATGGATTGTGGTAATATATCCATTATTGTGATAAAAAGGGAAATTAAACTTTAATTTGAAATTAAGGATATGGAATCATTGTGAACTTAAGATTTGAATATTAAGAATTGAATTTTAAATATAAAATTATTTTGAACTCTTATTTGAACTTTAAAATAGGTTGAAAATGGAATTTGGATTCAGAATTTAATGGTTTAAAGATATAAGTTGATTTGATTTAAAGGATTAAATCAACATTTAAAAATTTAACTCGAATTCATATAATTCGGGATGGTTTAAATTTGAAATTTAATTTGAATTAATTGGAATTGTGATTAAAGATGGATAAGTTTAAAAATTCAAATGAAAATTTTGAATTGGATTAATTGGAAATGAAGTTGAAGTTGAATGAGTTCAAATTCAAATGGGAATTGAGGATTAATTCAACTTGAATTGGGGTAAAATCAATTTCAATGGAAATTGATGTTATTTAAGTTGGAATTGAGTCAATTTAAATGGAAATGGAAATTTAAATTGAATTGATTGGAAATAGAGGTTGGGAATTGAACAGTTTGACTCTGGACTATTTTCAAAATAAATTGTTTTAATATAAATCTATTTTTCCAAACTATTTACTATACAATCTTTTTTCTTAAAGCCAAACTATCTTATGCTTATTTTATAATTATTTTGGAACTATTTAACTATTTTACAACTTTTTTATAAACTAATTACTATTTTTCAACTACTTTATAACTAATTTCTATTTTACAACTATTTTGCAATTATTTAAAATTTCTATAACTATTTAATTATTTTCCAACTATTTTACAGTTACTTAACTATTTTACAAACCAATAATTATTTTTCAACTACTTATCTATTTTTAACCTTTCAAATTATTTTCTAAATTTAAGCTGGACAGAGTTCAAACTGTTTATGACTGAATATCCATTTGAGATAAGGATTAAAGTGATAATCCAAATGAAATTGAAACAATTGTGAATAAGTGGATAAAAATTAAAGTAAATGTGAATAGATAGGAGAAATTGATTTAGCTAATAATCAATGGAGATAAATACGTAGGATGTACATATATTGTTCTATTCGCATAGTGTTTTGATCCATATTCGAACACAGATTCGAGATAGTATATCGATCTGAGTTGGGATTTTTCACTCAATTTTCGACGGCGAACCTGGATATGCATTGTTGATTGATTCTTGATATTCTCTATCATAGTTAGGCTATGAAAGAAGAATGACGGTTTCTGATCAAGAAACCAGATCTGAGTCCGCACTTGTAAGTAGGGTGGACGATACTAGTTCGAAAGTGAAATCGTGTGATCGAGTGAGCGATCAGATTGATATAGTGTACAGATGATATGTGTATATCGTACTAGTTAGAATAAAATTGATACTAGGAATTTGTGGATAAGAAATGTGAAATAGTTTTTGAAATGAAAGGTATATTTTGTGAAATATATAATGAAATAAAGTGGAAATTGGATATTTCTATGGTAGAAATTTATTTTATGGAAGTAAGTAATTTGGTAAGTGACTTTATAGAGAAATCAAATTTGAATATTTGATTTTGGAATAAACAAAGTTATATATCTTTTTTATATAAGATAAATCTCTCCTTGTTGAATCTATTGCCAAAAGAAAAGGGTTTTTGAAAAGTATTTGAAGTATAAAAGGGAATTTATACAAGTATGAAGTGGTTCAGATAGATATTTCAAAGTTATATATATCTACATATAATATATATATATATATGAAGGATCTTATGAAAATGATTTTCAGCAAAGGTTTTTGGAACCTATGGATTTTGGAAAGCTTTTGGTTTTTGAGGAAATATCAATTTTGGCAATTTGAAAAGCCTAGTTTGAGAATTATCGATTTTGGGATAATCAATTTTGAGAAAGGAGATTTATATGAGATTCATACTAGGTGTATGATTTGGAGGATACTGTGTATAATATAAAGTGTTTTGAAAATGGCTCTGAAGATAAAGGCGCTCCCTTAAAATGAATTTCATAGGAGTACCACGGGGTGGCACTGCCTTGAACTCTAAGGGGGGTTCTAAAGTTGATCCTGTGAGGAAGTCCGGAAAAACTGAAGTTCTTGAGGATTGTGTGTAGTGTGTAGCGAAGATGAGGGCGCTGATGCCTACGGAGGTATTTGGGTTATGCTGTGACGATAGTGTAACTCGATGTCACTCCGATCTACTGCAGACCATAGCGAAAGTCGTGTGTGCTGCTAAGAGCCAACGGTCTAAGTTTGATTTTACGTCGGTAGACTGCGACCTATGGTGACATAGAGAACGTCGGGAGGCCGTGAGAGTCTAAGGCTACATTGGGATTTGACTAATGTAGTCTGCGACCTATGTGGGAGTGGTGAAGTTTCATTTGGCAGCGAAAATTAAGGGCGCTGATGCCTACAGCTACATGGACTTTTGCTGTGATGGCAACGTAAACCAAGATGTAACTGCGATCTGTGGTGGGTTCCATGGCGTAGTCGAGGGGCGCGGAGTGCCTACATTTACATGGACTTTTGCTGCGATGGCAACGCAACTCAGGATGTAACTACGACCATGGATGGGGGTGATGATTTCCAAAGCATTCTCACCAAAAGATATTTCCTCGATTTTGAGAAAAAAATTCTATATTTTCAATAAAATTATTTTCCAAGTATTTTCAATGGGTGATGAAAATGGGTCTGCTAAGTACTTATAGATTTTCAGTCTTACACCTGATCAACGTATGACCGAATTTCTGTGAGAACAAGGATGGACTGGTAGAGACATCGAGTTATAAAAGTTTCTTTATAAAACTATTCTATAAAATTTTAAATTGTTTTAAAAAGTTATCAAAGAATTTTTTCTGATAATAATCATTAGAATAAACTCTGGCTTCGTTCCTTTTCGAGGACGAAAGATTTTAAGGGGCGAGAAATGTGATAACCCGGATTTTGGGATATCTGAATTAATTGGTAATTAGCAAAATTAAGTTTATTAAAATAATAATTTGTAAACTGAACAAATAAATTCTACTAATTAAAATGTCTATATATAGATTTGGAACTATAATAAATATTGGATTACAATATCTGAAAATGATAGTGAATTAATAAATTCCGTTAATAAATAAATGTAAACTTTGTAGTGTTGAAAACATTAAGTATATACATATATAAGTATACAAAGTGTGTATATATATATTGTGATTTGGAAGTTTTACTTCGAAAATTAAAAATATAAATATAAAAGCATATTAAAATCACTAATACATGTATTTTTTACAAATATTTTAGCATACATTTAACATATATAATATTATAAACTTAAGATAAATATAATATGAAATTTTTATTAACATTTAAAATTAAATTTAGTGCATAAATAAAAGACAAGTGTAAGAAAATTAGATCATATATTAACATTTGTAAGTAAAATGGCTAGCTAATAATACAAGTGTCAATACTTTTTTTTTCTTTATTTTAAAGTTCACAAAATCAAGTTATAACTTTCCCTACATTACCTTCTCTATTTCTTTTCTATTCTCTTTGAAATCAAAAACTTAGCAAATTGAAATCTGGAGAATAAAACCAGATAAGAAAAAAAAAAGAAATCAAACTCTTGGAAGATTTAAACCTGAAACAAGATACAAATCAAACTATCTCATATCATCATACCAGAAAGAGATCAGCTTCAAAACAAAGTTCCAACTCAGATCCAAAAGCAAACCAAATAAAATCAAATACAAGTGCAAATTTTAGCATTTTTTTAAAACCTGTTTTCAAGTGCAAATCTGGAAGCAGATCAGAAATCAAAACTTTTGTTTCAGTCCAGATAAATGAAGTACCTGTAGCTTTGTTCTCTGTTTCCAGAAATCAGGTGAGTGAACAAGCCTTTAATCTATTTTCAGTCTTGTTGCATGCAGTGATCTTGAAGTAAATTAGTAACTAGTGATTACATGATTGCTTTATGTGATCATATGAGTATGTATGTGAATTTGATTGGGTGTGCATGCCTGTTTGCAAGATTTTTGTTCTGTTCTTGTTATTCAGGGTTTAAAATCTGAAAAAGATTTAGTTTTCCTTCTCTGATCTTCTTTAGAACATGATGTATATACAAATATTGTTAATTATAACAGGGTATAAATTTTTAAAAATATTTTCAAGGTCAATCTAGAACTAGTTTTAACAAAGAAATAAGAAGAACGGTAGATTTTAAAACCTGTCAAAAATCTCAATTACAATAATTGGTTGATTCAAGTGTATAATCTTTTTTTCCATCAAAAACTAGGACTTTTAAAATTATAATCAAGATTTTTAGGGTTTTAATTTAAGAGAAATGACATGATGAACGGGTTTTGGATTTGGAGTAATTTCTGTTGATTGGAAGATCTTGGGATCTCATGTTCAGGAAGGAAGATAGCCTGGAGGTAGGTGGAGTCGTTAAAAATGGTCATGGCATTTTAAAGCTACCATGGCGACGGCTAAACGTCGATCTAGGGTTTAAGGTGAAGTTCTAATTGTAATGGGTTTCTGGGCAAATGTGTCCTCGGCGTCGAGTCGAGTTGAATTGGAGTTGCGGGGATAGGAACGTGGGATGCAGGTGGTGGTCCAGGCAAATGACCGTGGTCTCCGATGAATGGAGATGGAAGAAGTCGAGAAGTTTGACGATGGGTTTCAGGATGATGGGTTCATATTCGCACGATTTGATTTCACGGTGAAATTTGGTTTTCTAGAAGGTCGATGGATATGGGATGGTTGTAGATGACTTGTCTAAGGTTACGATGGCGATCGGAGAAGGGTGGAACGGCGGTGTATGGGCAAAGATGCACAATTTATCAGGCGTAGTTGGAAGTTTTTGAGGAGAAGCTATTGTCTCGAGTTGATTTTCGAGAATATTGCGTGGTTGCTCGGAGTTAAAGATAGCTCGTGTGTACGCAATGGTCTAGCTCGAGAAATCAAGGGGGGTAACTCGAGTTACTTGTTTTGTTAGCAAGTTTTTAATATGCAGAAGAGGAATAGAAAGTTTAAGTTCAGAGTTGATCAAGAATAAGAAATGTATCAACCTTTTCAGTTTAAAATAATTAGGGGTTGTTTAAGATGGAATTTTATTAGAAATTTGAGATTAGAATTATTTGGATTTAAAGAAATTTCAATATTTACAACCTTTAAAAAAAAATTTTTTAAATAAACTTGATAATTTAATTAAATAAGTTTAAGGATAAATTAATTTATGGTAAAAACGGGGTCAATTAATTAATGTATTGATTAAAGGGTTAATCAATGCGATTTAATTAAAGATAAATAATTAGTGGAATTAAATAAAAGTTAATCAATTAATGTAATTAATTAGGTGATTACTTAAGTAATAAATGGATAATTGATGCTGAATATGAGTAATTAAACAATAATTAATAGTTGTGATTAATTATTGATTTAGGGTTAATTAATCAATGTAATTAAGCAACGTAATTAACTAACCAATGGTATAATTACTTGATGAAAGTAATTAAAGGTCAATTACTTAAGGGAAGTAACTAAGGATTAATTACTTAGTGTAATTAATTAATGGATTAATTAATTAGGGAAATTTATTAAGGGTTAATAAATTTATAAGTGTGATTTATTAAAGAATAATTAATCAATGTAAGTGATTATAGGATAATTAATTTGAGTACTTAATTAAGGATAAATGTAATTAATGTGCATGGGCGAAGGTTAATTGATTTGTGTTATTAATTAAGACTAATTACTTAATGTAATTAAAGGGGACAATTAAGGGATGATTAATTAATGGTTTGTAATTAATGTTGAGTAAGCAGGATTAAAAGCATTAAAGGAATTTAATTAATTAATTTTAATTAATTAGTATGGTATGATTAATTAATCTTATTTATAGATGATTGAATGATATTGAATGCCTAGGGTTTGATATCTATGATATGAGATGCTATGTGGTATGTTATGTTGGATTAAACTATGATAATATGGTTTGTCTATCTGTGATGAACGACAATGTAAATATGTAATTTTGGATAAATGAAACTGTTTAAAACTTAAACAGTTGTTATGAAATGACATTGAAATCAAAGAGACCGGGGTCGGGTATCAGTAAATACTCGAAACCACTTCGAATTGTAATCTGCATTAATTCTATATAAATTTTATTTTTGGAATTAATAGACTGGAATGAAATAAATGATGTAAGCTTGGTCATTAATCTGAGTAGTGATGCTTAGTTATGATTTTAAGATGTGGTTTACTATGATAAATAAGAACTCGTAAAGGTATGAGTTACCCGGTTTTATATATGTATATTGCATTGGTAATTTCATGTTAGATGGGTTTACTCATGCTGGTTTCCAACCTGACCCGGGAGTTACTTTGATGTAATGCTCGGGTCAGACCGAGTATTACAGATTTTCAAGTAAGGACATTCTGGAGCTCAGGAGGCGAGCTGGATCGCAGGAACGTATGGAGTGTTTTCTGCTGTGATGTATTGTTATCTATTTGGAACAAGTTATTTTAACTATCCAGTGATTGTGAAATGTTGTAACTCGATGTATTAATGTAAATTAACTGATACAATTTTCCTTTGTATAACTGTTATTTCATTTGATATTTTATTTTGGTCCGCTGCGAATGCTCGATTCTGTTTTCATTTCCGTTTCTTCTTCTATCTCCTTTCTTTTCTTTCCTAACTATCTGGAATCTCCGGGATCGAAAATTCCAGGTCGTTACAGTAAGGTATCAAATTGTTTGATTTTAAATTTAATTTAAATATGTGTAGATATATAGATTTTTATTATAGTAAAACAAAAAAGATTTTTTTTATATAAATATACATACCTTTTTAATTTAAACATATATATACATAATTACACACAAATTTTATTAGAAAAAAGAAATATATATATGTATATATATGTATATATATATCTGACTTTGGAAAATATACTAAAATTTTTTAAAATATTAAAATGGTTATTTAAAAATTTATTGAGATCCATATAGACAAGGTTTGCAAATATAAGGATTTTAAATAATGTATAGGTAGTTTAAAGAAAATAATGTATTTAAATTATTTATTTCGAATTAGATTCTTGGTTAAAATTTAAAATAAGTTTATTAAACGATAATTAGTTATTCGATTTGTCCAAATATTAAAAAATCGTCGGCTAATTAAAATTTTAAAATGGGAAGTTAATTATTTGATTGGTTCGAATATTAATAAATTTATATAACTATTGTGCAAGGTTTAAAAATCGTGAAATCAAGATGGAAAGGAAAGTGGGTTGCATACGTAGTCAAAGGTGAGATCTTCTCACTCAAATTAAAATTTGAATTTCATTTATAGATTGATTGTTGGATTGTGATAGTATATATAGTAGTGTGTGTGTGTGTGTGTGTGTATTTGGAGTGATTGATTTCCTGCATTATATGGCAGATGAGACCCTATGCGCCGCATAATAGCGGATGATATTATATAATCCCAAATTCCGCGATATTCCACCTCGAAGTGGAATTGGTATTTAATTGTTGTGCTAACATCTATGGATGCAGGGAAACAGGTTGGAGGGATCCAACTGGATTTCTCAAATATTTGAATTTGTTTCAATATTGTGTATTGATTTATTTATAATTTGTGTATGATTATATTTGTTATTGAAATCGTTGAAGGCTATGATTTGGCCGAATATATTTTTGGCATCGTAGGATACTAGAAATATAAAAATTTGATTTTCGGAAACTAAAGTTGAAAACTTTAAGTAAATTCATTTTAAAGAATTGGGTAAATTTATAAAAAGGGAATTTTAAAAAGGATAAAGTATTATTTTTGAAATCCTATTAAATAAATTCCAAATTATGTGAAAAGATTTTAATTAATGGAAATAAATTGATTTTTAATAATATTGTTTAAAAATTCAAGAATTTATTTAAAATTCGGATTTTAAATAGTTTGAAAAAAATAATGGGATTTATTAAAAAGGTAAAAATTTTGGGAAATCAATTGGGAAATTGATTTGGTGTTTAAAAATAAATCTTTGGAAAATCAATTCGGAAATTGATTTGGTGTTTAAAAATAAATCTTTGGGAAATCGATTTGAAAATTAGATTTGGTATTAGAAATAAATTTGGAAATTGATTTGGTGTTTGGAAATAAATTTAGAAAACAATTTGGAATTTGTTTTAGTATTGAAAGTGAATATTTGGAAATCGATTTGAAAATCGTATATCAGTGGATATTTGGAAATTTAAATTCACATTGGAAATTTATAAAGGAAAGGGAAATTTGTTTTAAAAATAAATACTTTTTACTTTTAAAAGGTGTGGAAAGAAATTTACGGATTTGGAACGTAAATTTAAAATAAATCCAGAAGGATTTATTAATTGATTTAAATGAACCATTTTAGAATGGAAGATGTATTTTCCCTAGGAAGCCGAGTATGTTTTTAAAGTAGCTTTCAAATATAAATTATAAGTTTTAAGGATGGTTTTAAAAAGGATGTTATGGAGAAATTACTTTCGGAAATTGTTTTTAAATCTTTAAATGAATATTATTAAGTTGATTCTAGAAGTTGTTATTGTAAAGATTTAATTGGTATTTGATTTAGAAAATGGTTATTTTAATAATTACACTTTATCTAATAATTTTATTTTTAAAATTATTTGAACTTGAGTTTTATATGAGATATTGGTATAACATTTTACAACTAATGTTTTAAAATAAAGTGTTCTGAAAATAGTTTTTGTTTTAAATGTTTCTACGTATATAATTTTTTGATAGGTGATTTGAGTCATTTTAAAGTATTTGGACTCCGCGTATTCTCAGCGGAAATAAATATTTGGAAATTTATTCCGAAAAAGGAAAGAGATTTGAAATTTGTTTCAATGGGTAGAAATGTGAAATTATATCTTGTGAAGATATGTTGAAAATAAATAATTGGGGGAAAATTATTTAAATCTTGGTGATTGTTGTAAATATTGTTCGATAGTTAAATAATCGACTATCAATATTGGCCTTTAAATGGCATTTGAATTTCAATGCGACCAGGGGTCAGATTTCAAATGGATATTCGAAAACCACATCGAATCTTTATGATGGATCTTTTGTTTAAAAGATCAAAGTGGAAATTTGTTGTGATTTATTTGAAATCTGAATGAAAACTTTTTTTTTTTAAAATAAGCACTCATTATTCGGATTAGTCGAAAGAGGATTTTTTGCAAAAAACCTATTCCGGATAATGATACGACGAAATGGGATTGAATTTGAAGATTGTGTTGAAGACCAGGTATTTTGGAAAGCGAAAGGATTATCTGTCGAATATCTCTGCACCGAGTTGCTCCGGTATAGAGATTTTATCACCCTTTGTGATGGGGAGACCAGATGTGATTAGTGAATATCCGGATTTGCAAGGGCTTCTTTGAAGTGCCTTCGGTTCCGTTCGATCCTGAAAAGGACTTGTATGGATGTGTGTCTGACGTTACACTTTGAGATGTTAAGCTAGTTTCTATCAAATACATTTTTGTTGGTGGCGGAGAATTTATTCTCTTAGCTTAACACCCTTCTCTGAGACGTACGAGCTCAGAGGTTATGTAGTTGATATTTACTATTGATACATTCCCAATTTGGTAATGTGGCATGCGAAGTGCTGCTGATCATTTGTTGAACGAAGTATGGCTTTCGTGAAAAGCGTAGCTTTGTGGGCGAGACTTCGTCGGACCTCACACCCCAGGAATGATCGAAACAGGAAGAATGCAGCAAGTTTGTTGTTTTGAGGGTAGTGCCCACATAGTATGTCCATTTCCTTTTGGAAAAAGGTGGTATCATGGTATAGAGCCCAGATATTTAACCTATGTGGTCGCTGCAAATTTATTACTTTGTGGTTGTTGCTTTGTGGTTGAGGATCCTCAGATAGAGGTCGGTAACGACCGGGGGTTGGCATACTCGTGTGTGGAGTTATCTATGTTACAGCTTCATTTCACCGGAAGCGTGAGATAACTCAGCCTTGGGTTGGCAGAGGGCTGGTTAAGTTCTCGGGGCGTCCCTCCAGAGGCGTTCCCATATGACATATGAAGCTCCTTAGCCCAATCATTTGTTGGAAATCCAAAGAAACAATACGAGCCATGTACGGTTTTAGTTGTATAACCTGCCTTTTACTTAAGGAGGTGACCCACCGTTTAAGTGGTAGCTATAATAGGCATAGTATGAAATGTCTATGCTGGCTAAGGTCAATATTATACTTTCGAAATGTTTTCCACACTATGCACTAATGATAATATTAAAAAGAATTTTGCGTAGCAAGCATGTTTGACTATCATAAGGAGAAATCTCCTCCAATTCTGCGTTTGCATTGTGTATGTGGCGGGAGACCTTATGGTAGTTTCATTTTCCAAAAGCATAGCGGATTTCATTTTATTTTCTTTGTGAAAATAGCTTTTTTTAAGATCTAACACCAGTCCCATGACTGACCTGGAGTTTATTGTTCCCTTTCTAAACTCTGGGTGCCCATAATTTTCTACACGGGCTAGCTATGGTCAGGTTATCAGTTGTTCAGGAGCGAAATCTAGAAGTATGCTATGGAGATCTGGAGTTCAAGCTAGATGGCGAGGCATATCAGTTGTATATGTTATATTCTTTTCCACTGTTGTTGTTATAACACTCTGATGATGTAATGTAATGTAAAACTGATATAGAACTTTGTTTTAAAGATATTCATTTATCTATTATATGTTGTTCCGCTGTGAAATGTGAGATTCTGTTATTCTTTTTGTTTCTTCTTCTATCTTCTTCTTCTTTAACCCTAACGGTTCGGTTTTCCGGCATTCGACGGTTCGGCAGTTGATACAGTGGACGTATTGATGTCGGCTTTCGGACATTGAAAAATTTGGTCGTTACAAAGTGGTATCAGAGCATTTGGTTAAGCAACAACCTTGGCCTTGGTGGGAATTACTCATTGTAGATAGAGTCAGTAGTACTCTAGAATGAGTTTGAGTGTAATAATAGATATGAGCGCGTATTTGTTAGTGAATATAAAATTGTTTTATATTGTGTTGACTTATGGGTTGATTGTTTACAGATTTTGGTCGGTGCAGTTTGGTCAACTGTATCGATATGAGTTTCTAAACTCTTAAACAAGATAGACCGACACATTATTGTTTTAAAATCGGGTAAATGAAATAATTTTACCCCGACTATTTTGTATATAAAAGAAATAATTTTTCATAAATTACTATAATACATGGTTGCTTGGATGTTAGGAAGTGATAATATTAAATTATTACCATTGATTATTGAATAAGAAATTGAAATCATAATAAAAAGCTAAGAAATAAATCCAGATAACAAATAGGATTTGTAAATATAAATTGTAAATGTGATTATAATTTGAAATAGAATTCCAAAGAAATATTTGAAAGAATTTGAAAAGATTTGAAAATTTTGAAATTTGGAAAAATATAAAAATCCCTTTTTAGTTTGGAAATGGTTTTTAAAGGTTTTGGAAAAATATTTTGGAAGGATAAAAGCACTAAACTCTTTTCGATCGTCGGGAAATAACTTCGATGATGACTGCAGCATCATCGATGTTCATTTTCGAGTTTCCAGGAGAGGAATTACTGCCGAATTATTTTAAACGGAAGTTGTTTGCAAATTGGGTTTGGTTTTGGGAATTCAAAAGATAATTTGAATTGATTTCAAAATTGATTTGAAATGTTGGTAAGACTCTAGAATCTGATAAAAATAATTATGGAATAAAATTTATTAAGGTGGAAAATAAATTGTAAATGAATAAATAAATTTATAACTACAAGTAAATGAAAGTGAAATTAAATCTTTAAATTCATTTTGAATTTGTAAGTAAATAGAACTGGAATTGGAATTAAATTTGATTTGTGATAAATAAAGCGAAGCATTGAAATAGAATTAGTAAGTGAAACTAATTGAAGGAATGACAAAATAATTATGGTTTGAAATGAATTGAATTCAATAATTATAAATGAAAGGTAAATTGAATTCATATGGAATTGGAAATCCAGTTTAATTATAAGTAGATATAAACCAAAGTGTTGAATTGAGAATAAATTTAAGAAGTATATAAGATATTTATATTGAACTTAAGAAATAATGGCAAAACTCTAAAATAAAATTTGGAGTTGAGAAAATATTCTAAATTGATAAGTGAATGAAGATTAAACTGGAAATTGTGAAATGGTGATTGTGAATAAGCAATGAGAAATCAATGTGAATAAAAGGAAAGAAAATTGATATATCTAATAATCAACTGGAATTAATACGTAAGATATACGTATATTATTTTCGCATAGCGATTTGATCCAGAATTCGAGCACAGAATTTCAAGATAATTATATTGACTCAAGTTTGGATTTTCACTCAATTTTCGACGACGAACCTGGATATGGATTTTTGATTGATTCTAGAAATTCTCTATCATAGTTTACGGCTATGCAAGGAGAATGACGGTTTCTGATCAAGAAACCAGATCTGATTCCACACTAGGAAGTCGATGGACGATACTAGTTCGGAAGTGAAATTGTGTGATCGAGTGAGCGATCGAATTTGGTATTGCGTACGAATGACATAAGTACATCGTATGGATTTGAATGAAATAAATATTCAAACTTTTGTAAATGAATGTGCAAAATGGTAAGTAGGATATACAGGTGTGTTAAAGGCAAAAGAAAAATAGGGATTTGATTCCGAAGATAAATTTGAACTGCTCGAAAAATGTGTGTATTTAAATTTTAGTATGAAATTTGATGACTTTCTTGTCTAGCCGCTCGGCTTTTCCTTTTCTTTTTGAATTCTGGGGGCCCGTTGTGGCATTTTGCAGTCGTACCGAGCTAGCCGTGCATGGGAGATGCTGGCGAAATTTTTTGAAAATTTAGGGAGTTAGAGGTAATTTTGAAATTTAAAATTTGAATTTGAATTTGAATGGTTAAGAAAACAATGTTGTTTGGAATTCATGCAAGGTTTTGAAAAGTTAGTTAAAATGATAGTGGGGCCCTAATTAAAAGATTTGTTTTGACAAATTGATAAAACTATTTGGTTTTGGAAAGATAGCGAATGGGCTAAGGATCATTCTTTTTAAGCAGTAATTTTGGAACGAAATTCTTTTAAGGGGGGAAGAATGTGACGATCCGGAAATTTTGAACATTTGAAATTATGATGTTTAATTGATTTTAATATTTGGGAGTTATTTTAAACTTGAATTTCAATTATAACTATGAAATTGGCAATTAAAATTATTGAATTTAATTAATTGAAGTTGGGTAAAATTTTGAATCTTCAGTTTTAAGCCTGTTAAAAATAATTTGATGGCTTAGAAAATTCATATTGATAATACTGAAGATAATGGAAGTGTTAAAATTTGAAATTTGAAATGTTTGTTCAGTTTTGAAATTATATCGTTTAAATCGATATTTATATCCTTCTGAGGAACAGTCTCGCATTTCGACGAAACTAGTTCCATTGGATCCGTAATATTGTATTATTATCGTATTTCAATTTTCGTAACATTTGGAGTGATCGTTTGACCGTACGATAAGCCAACGCGCTGAAAATTTTATTGAAATTTAGTTGAACAACTGGGTTCAAAAGGCTATCTTCTCCATACGATCGAATTTGGCTTTGGAACCTTTACCGTTGCGTTTGGAATAGGGGTTTAACAATGTAAACGTCCAGCGGCACGCTTCGATAGGAGTTCGACATTTTGAGCTATGAATTCAAAAACAATTTGAATTTGAATTTAAAATTAAATATATATATTTATACACAGCAGACAAATTTAACACGTTGCTTCTCTCTGCCAACACTTGGCGAATATGTTAACACGCGTCTTCGTTAAATTCATTTGCAATAAGGATTTCTCATTCGAAAAAAAAGAGGTAACGCGATTCAAAATCAAAACGACCAAGCCTTTCTTTTAATCTTTCAATAAAAAAGATCGAACTCGAAATAAAAATAAGAATGGTTGCGTGCATGGTGATTTTTGAAATCAAAATCGTATAGCCAAGCGAAAATCGAAACTAGGGTTTCGACGTAGTATCTTCAATCAAAGGCAGGGCAAGCGGCGTCGAGTTAGATCGATGGTCTCGATTCGCGTAGGGGAAGTCACGGCGGCGGGAGGTGCGGCAGTAGTCAACTCGAGCGAGGCAATGTCGCGACTATCTTCGTGGTCGTGCACGTGGATGGGTTCGTCAAGGACGCGTGCTGACAAGGCAGTGGTGGCGGATGTCGTACGCGAGCGTGTACGGCGTCGCGGTGGCGCTTAGATGATTTGCGAAGGCGGAAGGCTCAACGATGAAGATGGTAGCAATGTGGTGATAGTCCGTTTTCGACGATGGCAGTATGGTATCAAATTGTTTGATTTTAAATTTTGTTTAAATATGTGTAGATATATAGATTTTTATTAAAAACAAAAAAGATTTTTTTTTTGTATAAATATACATACCTTTTTAATTTAAACATACATATATAATTACACACAAATTTTATTAGAAAACAGAAATACATATGTGTGTGTCTATATATATATCTGACTTTGGAAAATATATCGAAATTTTAAAAATGTTAAATAGGTTATTTAAAATTTTAATTTTGAGATCCATATAGACAAGGTTTGCAAATACAAGGATTTCAAATAATGTATAGCTAGTTCAAAGAAAATAATGTATTTTTATTATTTAGAATTAGATTCTTGGTTAAAATTTAAATAATTTTATTAAACGATAATTAATTATTCGATTTGTCCAAATATTAAAAAATCATTAGTTAATTCAAATTTTAAAATGGGAAGTTAATTATTCGATTGGTTCGAATATTAATAAATTTATATAATTATTATGCAAGGTTTAAAAATCGTGAAATCAAGCTGGAAAGGAAAATGGGTTGCATGCGTAGTCAAAGGTGAGATCTTCTCACTCAAATTAAAATTTGAATTTCAGTTATTGATTAATTATTGGATTATGATAGTATATATAGTAGAGTGTGTGTGTATGTGTGTATTTGAAGTGATTGATTTTCCGCACTATATAGCGGATGAGATCCTATGTGCCGCATAATAGCGGATGATATTATATAATCCCATATACCGCGATATTCCACCTCGAAGTGGAATTTGTATTTAATTGTTGTGCTAACATCCATGGATGCAGGGAAACAGCTTGGAGGGATCCAACTAGATTCCTCAAATATTTGAATTTGTTTCAATGTTGTGTGTTGATTTATTTATAATCTGTGTATGATTATATTTGTGGTTGAAATCGTTGAAGGCTATGCTTTAGCCGAATATATTTTTGGTATTATAAGGATATCAGAAATATAAAAATTTCATTTTCGGAAACTAAAGTAGAAAACTTTAAGTAAATTCATTTTAAAGAATTGGATAAATTTATAAAAAGGGAATTTTAAAAAGGATAAATTTTTATTTTTGAATTCCTAATTAATAAATTCCAAATTATGGGAAAAGATTTTAATTAATGGAAATAAATGGATTTTTAGTAATATTGTTTAAAAGTTGAAGAATTTATTTAAAATTCGGATTTTAAATAGTTTGGAAAAAATAAAGGGATTTATTTTAAAAAGGTAACAAATTTTAGGAATCAATTTGAAAATTGATTTGGTCTTTAAAAATAAATCTTTGGGAAATCAATTTGGAAATTGATTTGGTGTTTAAAAATAAATCTTCGATTTGAAAATTTGATTTGGTATTGGAAATAAATTTGGAAATAAATGTGGAAATTGATTTGTTGTTTGAAAATAAATTTAGAAATCAATTTGGAATTTTTTTAGTATTGAAAGTGAATATTTGGAAGTCGATTTGAGAATCATATATTAGTGAATATTTGGAAATTTAACTTCACATAGGGAATTTATAAAGGAAAGGGAAATTTGTTTTAAAAATAAATATTGCTTTATTTTTAAAAGGCGTGGAAAGAAATTTATGGATTTAGAACGTAAATTTAAAATAAATCTAGAAAGATTTATGAATTGATTTAAATGAACCATTTTAGAATGGAACGTGTATTTTCCTTGAGAAGCGAAGTATATTTTTAAAGTAGCTTTCAAATATAAATAAAAAGTTTTAAGGATGGTTTTAAAAAGGATGTTTTGGAGAAATTACTTTCAGGAATTGTTTTTAAATCTTTAAAACGAATATTATTAAGTTGATTATAGAAGTGGTTATTGTAAAGATTTAATTGGTATTTGATTTAGAAAATGGTTATTTTAATAATAATTTATCTAACAATTTTATTTTTAAAATTATATGAACTTGAATTTTATATGAGATATTGATATAACATTTTATTACTAATGTTTTAAAACAAAGTGTTTTGAAAATAGTTTTTGTTTTAAATGTTTCCAAGTACATATTTTTTTGATAAGTGATTTGAATTATTTTAAAGTATTCGGACTTGGCATATTTTCAATGGAAATAAATATTTGGAAATTTATTTCGAAAAAGGAAGAAATTTGTATTCAATGGGTTGAAATGTGAAATTATATCTTGCGAAGATATTTTGAAAGTAAATAATTAGGGGAAAATTATTTAAATCTCAGTGATTGTTGTAAATATTGTTTGATAGTTAAATAACCGACTATGAATATTGGCCTTTGAATGGCATTTGGATTTCGATGCGACCGGGGGTCGGATTCCAAATGGATATTCATAAACCACATCGAATCTTTGTGATGGATCTTTTGCTTAAAATATCAAAGTGGAATTTTTTTGTGATTTATTTGAAATCTAAATGAACACGTATTTTTAAAAAAATAAGCGCTCATTATTCGAATTTGCCGGGAGAGGACTTTTTTTCATAAAACCCATTCCGAATAATGATACGATGAAATGAGATCGCATTTGAAGATGGTGTTGAAGACCGGGTATTTTCGAAAGTGAAAGGATTACCTGTATGAATATCCGGATTTGCAAGGGCTTCTTTAAAGTGCCTTCGGTTCCGTTCGTTCTCGGAACGGACTTGTATGGATGTGTGTCTGACGTTACACTTTGAGATGTAAAGTTGGTTTCTATTAAATACATTTCTGTTGGTGGTGGAGAATTTATTCTCTTAGCTTAACCCCCTTCTCTAAAACGTACGAACTCAGAGGTTATGTAGTTGATATTTACTAGTGATACATTACCAATTTGGTAATGTGGCATGCAAAGTGCTTCTGATCATTTGTTGATCGAAGCATGGCTTTTGTGAAAAGCGTAGCTTTGTGGACAAGACTTCGTCGGACCTCACACCCCGGGAATGGTTGAAACAGGAAGAATGCAGCAAGGTTGTTGTTTTGAGGGTAGCGCCCTCATGGTATGTCCATTTCTTTCTGGAAAAAGATGGTATCATGGTATGGAGCCCAGATATTTAACCAATGTGGTTGCTGAAAATTTATCATTTTGTGGTTGTTGCTTTGTGGTTGAGGATCCTCGGATAAAGATCGGTAACGACCGAGGGATGGCATACTCGTGTGTGGAGTTATCTATGTTACAACTTTATTGCACCGGAAGCGTAAGGTAACTCGGCCTTGGGTTGGCAGAGGGCTGGTTAAGTTCTCGAGGCGTCCCTCTAGAGTTGGTACCATGTGGCATAGGAAGTTCCTTAGCCTGACCATTTGTTGGAAATCCAGAGAAACAATACGAGCCCTGTACGGTTTTAGTTGTATAACCTGTCTTTTACTTATGGTGGTGACCCGTCGTTTAATTGGTAGCGATAGTAGGCATAGTATGAAATGTCTATGCTGGCTAAGATTAATATTATACTTTCGAAATGTTTTCCACACTATGCACTAATGATAATATTAAAAAGAATTTTGCGTATCAAGCATATTAGACTATCATAAAGAGAAATCTCCTCCAATTCTGCGTTTGCAATGTGTGTGTGGCGGGAGGCCTTATGGTAGTTTCATTTTCCAAAAGAATAGTCGATTTCTTTTTATTTCCTTTGTGAAAATAACTGTTTTTAAGATCTCACACCAGTCTCATGACTGACCTGGAGTTTATTTTCCCATTCTAAACTCTGGGTGCCCATAATTTTCCACATGGGTAGCCTAGGGTCAGGTTATCAGTTGTTCTGGAGCGAAGTCTAGAAGTATGCTGTGGAGATCTGGAGTTCAAGCTGGATGACAAGGCGTATCAGTTGTATATTTTATATTCTTTTCCGTTGTTTGTTGTTATAACACTCTGATGATGTGATGTAATGTAAAACTGATATAGATCTTTGTTTTAAAGATATTCATTTATCTATTATATGTTGTTCCACGGTGAAATGTGAGATTCTTTTATTGTTTCTGTTTCTTCTTCTATCTTCTTCTTCCTTAACCCTAACGGTTTGGTTTTTCAGCATTCGATTGTTCGGCATTTGATACAGTGGACGTATTGATGTCGACTTTCGGACATCGAAAAATTTGGTCGTTACATTTACATTCATCATATGCCATGTTCGTCGGATTTGTCCTTGTTTTGGACAAGTTACAAACATAATAGAGTAATTAAATTTTGCAAATCATTTCATTTTAAATGGTTCATAAAATTTTGACAGCACTTTCTTTTGTTCCCTGTGTAAAGAAATATGTGTAGGATACAGGGAACAACGGGGAAGTGCTGCCGAAATTTTTTTGAATCATTTAAAATGAAATGATTTGCAAAATATAATTGCTACTATGTTTATAATGGGAAATAGGATGACCAACCATCAAAGTGTAAAACGATAGCCTAAAAATTGTAGATTATATTCATACAATAAATTGTGTAAATCCATTTGAAAATAAAACTAAATAGAATAATATTGTATATTTTCTAAAATTGAAATGTATGATTTAATTGAAAAATAAAATGTCAATAAGTAAATAATTAATATGTTTTTATGTTTTAAAGTAGGAAAAATGGTCGATTATTTTATTAGTCAGAGCTGGATGTACTAACAAAGATGAGAAATTGCATGCTCAATAAGTGAAGATTTTCAAATGGTATACACGTTTTTTTATTGAATTCTCTTTAAGTAATAATGGAAATAACGAAAAAATTCATTTTCAATGTAGTAGTAGGTGCAAATTATTAAAGCATTTGATACAGGATATGGTAATAGTTCATTTGCGCCAATATGATATTATGTTGAATTATTTGATGTGAGATTGTCATTGAGAACTTATAGCACCTAATCCTATACATTCGGAATATGTCATCCGATAATTTAATGTGCGAAAATCATTATAAAGTGAAAAAACTTATGTGTTCTTTTGGTTTGCCGTATTAAAAAATAGATACATGTTTAAATGGTTGCATTGTTTTGGAAAGAAGATATCAATCTTAGGAATCGTAAATTATGTAATCAGGAAAGATACAAACCAAGAAAAAGAAGGGAAAGGAAGTTCCATACAAGCGCATGCATTACATTCCCATCACTCGTAGGCTTCAAAGTTTATATGAATCTTCTGTAACCGCGCATCATATGAGATGACACCATATGAAAAAACAAGAAGAATGTACGTTAACACACCCAACTGATGGAGAAGCATGGAAGCATTTTGATAAGATATACCCTACTTTCGGAGTTGAGATTCATAATGTTAGACTTGCTTTATGTAAAGATGGATTTTCATCATTCTCTGAATTTGGTTCAAAACTTGGCCTATAATCGTTACACCTTACAGTTTACCTCTATAAATGTGTATGAAAACTTCGTATATGTTTCTCACAATTGTCATCTCTAGCCCTAATGATCCGACATAAGGAATCGACGTATATTTACAACCTTTGATTGAAAAGTTGAAAATATTGTGGCATAAAAGTGCTGAAGCATACGACATTTCAAAAAAAAATTCGCTTGTTTTCTTCTTTGCTATGGACTATAAGTGATTTTCCTACATATGCAATGCTTTCGGATTGATGTACGGCTGGTCGTCCAGTTTGTCCTTATTGCATGGAAGAAACACAAGCACTTTCTTTACTGAATGGAAAGAAAATTTCATGATTTGACTATCATTGGTGTTCTCTCCATATTAATCATCCTTTAGAAAAGATAAAAAAACTTTAAAATTAATAGACTGGAGACCTTGCATCAACAAACAATTTGGTCGAATGAAGATATTTATGACCTTGTAAAGGATTATCCAAAGATACATGAAACTAATGAACAAATTAAAATTCAAGGTAAATCGACCATTCGTAATTTATGCAAACAAAATATATTTTGGAAGTTGCCTTATTAGAAAATTCTCCTAATTCGTCATAATATCGACATGACGCATAATGAGAAAAATGTGTTCGATAATGTATTTAACACAGTTCTGAATATTAAAGGAAAGACTAAAGACGATTTGAAATCAAGACATGATATAGATGCAATATGTAATCATCCTAAGCTTCATATGAAGCCAACTGTACAAAAAACCCAAAGCATGCTATCAGCTAGACAGTAACCAAGTTAAAGTTCTATTAAAGTGTATGGGAGGATTAAGATTTTCTGATGGGATTTCCATTTATCTGCGTAGATGTGTCAACTATAAGAATGGTAAACTGAGTAGGATGAAAGTCACGATTGTCATATAATAATGGAACATTTTTTACCCATCGCTTTCAAAGAACTGCTGTCCATAAAAGTTTGGACGGTTTAACAGAACTTAGTTTGTTTTATATGGAGCATTGTTAAACTACGTTAAGAGTTGATCGTCTACGTAAACTTGAGGAAGAAATTCCTATACTGCTCTGGACAGGTTTCTTTAATGTAATTGAGCATTTACCTGTTCATCTTCCATTTGAAGTATGTCTTCGAGGTCCTGTGCAATAGAACTGATGTAACTATTTGAAAGGTATTAATATTGAGTATGTTAAATTTTAGTTTAACTACATGTAATAAAATATAATAATTATTATTATTAACAGGTACTTAAATCATCTAAAGAAAAAAGTGAGATAAAAAGCACGAGTTGAAGGTTTGATATGCAAACCATATATCGAAGAAAAAGCTTCGTTCTTTTTCTCTTATTATTTCAATGACCATGTGAACTTATCATTTGAAAGTGCTACGCAAACTGATGAGGACGTTGAACAAGATTCTTCTGAATCAGTGTTATCTATTTTTAGAAAGCAGCGACGCCCTGCTAGAAGATATGTGGATGTATGGTAAAATGACAGAGATTACCATGTAGCCCACATATATGTTCTTAACAATGCAGAAGTTGCGCCATTTATTAGATTTATTAAATAACACATCTAAAATTATTTACTTCAATAATACATGTATATATTCATTATAATGTAATATATTATCTATATATGCAGGATTTACGAATCACAACATCCAAGCGGCGATATCAGCATAAAGTTTGCTACATGGTTTTTGAACCACGTATATAATCCGGTAAATCGTATGGTCGATAAAGGGTTGAAATATCTTGCGATGGGACCATAAACAAAAGTCGATAAATATCCAATATTCTTTGTCAATGGATACAAATTCAAAACCAAAGAATATGAGGCTTAATAATTAACTAATAATACCGGTGCATATTTTAAAGGTAGCGATGATCCAAATGATCACATAAATGATTTTTACGGCGTATTAACTCAGGTTTTGTAATTAACATATTTCACCAGACCCTATGGAAGAAGTTTATTTGTTTAGATGCAATTGGTTCAATAATGTTTCAAGTTATGAAATCAATGTGCACCAAAAATATAATATTATTGAATTAAAGCTTACATCACATTATCATAAGTACGATACATTTATACTAGTAAACACATGCCTTACAAGTTTATTATACTCCTTATCCATCTCTAAAAAGAGATAAAACAGACTGGTCGACAGTTTTTAAAATGAAGGCAAGATATACGTTTGATGGAAAGAATATTCCAAATGAATAAGCGTACCACGCGGATATCGAGGAAAATGGTAAAACTACAATAACAGACGATCAAACCGATTTTGAACCTCAAAATGATGAGTCAAATGTATTAATAGAAGCATTTAAAACCATAGAGAAAAACAATATAGAGTACGAGACCGAGCCTGACTCAGAAAACGACGAGGACTGGTTTAATAGCATAAATGTTGAAAAAATATAATTTAAGAGAGTATTAATTTTAACTTTTTTGTATGTCATATGTGATTATTGATGTTAAATCTTAATATGTTTACTCATAATTGAATAATATGTTCTACCATAATAAAATAATACGTATATAACAAGTATTACGAATCTCTTTCTTTAGGTGGCGGAGTTCTTCGCAGTTCGATTCCCCCTTTTAGTCTCAGAGAGGGACTATTTGTAGCAGAGGTGGTGGCAGGGGCCGTCTCAAGAGGCGCCGCATACGGTAGTTAGATTACTACTGAAAGCAGATGGCTCATAGGTATTAAATTTACTTCATCATTATAAATACTTTATATAATATATTACTCTTGATTTGTCTATGTCATATTTAATGTAGGGGTTTTGAGCTTGTGCCTTCCAATATAGTGCTCAACATATCTAGGCAGGCATACGTGAGCCGTATGACTTCATGCTGGCTGAAATGGAATAAGAACCCTGAGTATGTCCTGGAGAGCATCTGACATGACTTCTTGGTAAGTGTAAAATCATATATCATTATACATAATCACTTTACAATTTGTTGATTAAGTATAAATGTATAACTTATATTTTTTCAACATCTATACATGGTGCAGTAGACCTACAAGATGAGGATGTTGCTCTTTACTGGTGTCACTAGAAATCCAAAATTACAAAGAATTACCAAGATACGATCTCGAGCATCAGAAAATCCAGTAAGAAGCCAAACTGGATGAGCGCCATTGTTTGGGATGCTTGGGTCGCATGGTGGGGTGGCGATGAGTTCAGAGTAAGTCTATCAGTTGTCACCTTATACATAATTCATAACTGTAAAATATATTCTTAATTTTTAATTTGCAGGCGGAGTCAGATAGAAACTCAACGAACATGCAGAAAAATCCATTACACATCGGTGTGGCTCGAAATCATTTCAGTATCATCGCGGGGACCTGGTAAATTGATTAATTGCAATTACGAACAGTTATTATATTTTTTTTTTATAAATTTGTATGAACAATAATAATATATGCCAATTATTGCAGAAAAGAGCGTGTAAGGCTCCCCTCTCGTATGTGGATGTATTTGCGCATACTCATGCCGTCAAGCAGACCAAAGATGAGGGATCGGTGGCATATGCTTGACATGAGGATGATAAAACATACGCCATACTTGTAAGTATATTTTAAATTATAAGTTATTAATAATGATCACTTCAATTGATCAGTAATAAATTATTATAACAATGTCATGTAATATTTACTTGTATTTGATTTTGCGCTGCAGAAAAATTTTATGCAAGCACGTGCGTAGATGCTTGAGCATTCGGGACGGGAGCAGTTGACCACTGATGAGGAGGATGCGATCATCGACTCTATTATGGACCCGACCCAGATAAATAGGCGTTACGGCTATGGCAATCAATCGACAATTTATAATTTTTTTTTGAACTGGTACTTTATATACAACAAATCAACGGGACAACATATCCCATGTCAAATGAACGTTCGAAAGCAAGTTTCGAACTTGTGACATCCTGCACCAAGTCGAATCAATTAACCACTTGGACAATGGTGCTTGTCAATTTTTATAAAATTAAATAAGCTGTAAAATTTGCTTAATTTTTATAGCAGTTTGGTAGTATAACTTAAACATATGATGACTTGTTTTGTAGGCTCGGGCATTATAAAGAGTTTACCAAAGCGCTCAGGACAACGAAAATTAATGAGCTTCGACAGCAGATTACGCAGCTGCGAGAGTAGGACTGCCTCTGAGCAGCGCAAATGGAGCAATTGAACCAGCGCTTGAACGAGTAATTGGAGCGTCATGGAGCATTCTCTTCGTCTAGTAGTTTCAAAGCTGATGACGAGTCATGACGTACGTTTTGCAGTTTTTGTTTTTAAAACTTGTGTATATATACAATGAGAGATGGTGAGATTGATTTATGGACATTTGGTTTATGTGGTTTAATGTTGGATGTATATATTGTATATTGATGTTGGATTTAGACATTGTGGAGTGAAGATGGATGGTTTGACTTGTATTGATTGAAATGTTTGAGTTTGAGATGGTAATGTTTGAGTTTTATATTATTATTGATATTAATATTGATTTTAGGTTATGTATCAAATATATATTGATTTTGATGTGTTGTGATATATATTGATATCGATACGTTGTTGGGCTGCTGAATTATTATTATTTTACTCAGATTTCCGACGGCTTACAGGTCGATTTATTCCGACGTCTTTCGACGGATAACCGGTCGTATATACCGACGGCTTTCAACGGTTTTCTAGCGTGTTTTTTTAGCCACGTTGATCCCAGAACCGTCAAAAAAAGTCGAAACTGCCGTCGAAGGTCGTTGCAAATCGATCGTCGTTTCCGTTGAAAATGGACGAAAGCCGTATTCCACGTGGCATTTGCAAAAAATGCTTCCATCTATCTTCTTAATGACAGCCAAGCACCATAAATCCGACAGACCACCAAAAATGTCAAAAATCCATTCCCCCACCGTATAAAATCCTCCTAGCCACCATAAATGAAATAAGTATTCGAAAATCCGAAGATATGAAACTATATCTCATCTCGATTCTTCTAGTCACTCTTTTCTTCGCCGCTGCCGAATCCCACGGTCGTCGTCTTCTCCCCGGCGGTTGGACTCGGATCGACGATTTAAGCGATCCGCAGGTAGTCGACATCGCAAAATTCGCGATTTCAGAGCACAACAAGCAAGTAAATTCCAATCTAACGATGCGTAGAATCGTGAAAGGGGAGAGTCAGGTTGTTTCTGGAATCAAGTATAAACTTGTTTTGGAGGCGGCAGATGGCGGCAATTATGAGGCAATCGTCGTGGAGCAAGCGTGGAGACACTTTAGGCAGCTGACCTCGTTCAAGAAGCTTTAAAATTGCTCAAAAGTAAGAATTAAGTGAGTTTTAAATAAAATTATGATTTTGCAAAATCATAGATAATTATGTCTTTGCGTTTCTATTCTGCTATGGACCGATGGATGAATCAATGTATGTGAATTATAAATGAAGCAGTTAAATGTGTTTAATCACAAGCCTTCTTTTTCCCTAAAATATTTCTTCACTGCTGAAATGTTTCTTGGCAGAATAAGACTATGGTCCGGGTCTACCATAGTCCATTTGAATTATCATTCACTGTATATATTATTGTTAACTTTTTTTTTTATACACTTATTTTTATATTATACTGACAAAATCATGTTGCAGACTTTCCTTGTTTTCCTTCTACTTCCATGTTGACCAAAAAATTTGTGCTCAATTACTGATAAAAATAGTGTTGGGGCGGTTCGAGGCGAATTTGACGAAATAATGCTGTACTTCGGACTTAAAAGTTTGTACGATTTTGATCCGACCAAGAACATTTTAGAACGGTTGTCTGCTTCGGTTCGGTCGGACAGACGGCGACGTGCATATGGTGTTGCATGACTTCTTTACCCACAACAAAGTAAACATTTGAGAGCCTCAAAGCCCCAACATCCATATGAGAAATTTATACAAATGTAGTGGATAAGTTTCTAGCATGTGAGATTTACCTTCTTTCTTTTTTCTTCTTTCTCTTCAAATTATATATTAAAAAAAACCCGAAACCCAAAAACATAATTGAAAATTTACAACCAATAGCTAAGATATTAGTCAAGTATACGACCAGGGAAATCTTAAACCAGAGCAGATAAATATTCAACTGGTATGAATTTCAGAAAACATAACGGTATCTCTATTAATCGTTTACAATTTGCCATCTTCTTTGGAAGCTTCTTTTGGTTCACTAAAATGTTTCTCATGAATGAACTAGTAAGCTTTGATATGAGCACTAAAATTTGCATTTTATCTTCTAAACAAGATGAGATCAAGCCGAAAAGATTAAAAGGCGTACAGCTTATATGGGCAGAAATGTTGATGAAGGCTAAAACGTGTACAGCTCATTTTAGCTTAAAAGCTTAGGAGTTTGATTATTGTTATAAGTGAAAGATCCGGATATCACATTTTGGTATGCAACAAAACAAGTTGTATTTTGAATCCCATTAAGCCCGTAAAAACATGTTTCATTTTTCAACCATCTTTTTATTAACAGTTTGGTTGCTCTGTACAATAAATATGTGGATGGTAAACTAAGCTGTAGATATCCATTTTGTATATTGCACAAATTTATTTAATAAGGTTAAGAGTTGTAAACAAAAGTAATCATGCAATTTGATGGACACAACCAACTTTTAAACATTGGATCTTTTTATGTTTACATGGAAGGTTGAAATTAAGGGACGACACAGTGACTAATATTTGTTGTGTGACTAAGATCCACATTCCAGTTTTTCCGTATTCTCCGTTTGTGTTCGACTCAATTTTATGTATCCATGAATTTGGAGCACCATAACATTTTGCAGTTGTGATCTACACATCATCAAAATCATCTTTGCAAAAAATTAGCTTTGCTTCGATAAATTTAATGTATCAAAAATAGTTATGCAAATATTACATATCAAAAATATTTATAACAGTCGAGTTCAACTTCTGTCTAGCACACACTTCTTGTAGCAAATACCATCCAAGATTATAGATACCATGAGTTGAAGCGGACATGCATAACTTTTTTTTTTTAGAGAAATGTGTGATCCTTTAACTGAAGAGGAGAGCACACATGGAACATTATATATAGAACAAAAAATAAGGAGCTGCCAACATGCCTGACAGGTGGTCTGACTATATAAAAAATAAGAAAAAGAAAAGACACCCCTCAAATGAGCTCCGGCAAAGCCACCGTCCATTACACCCTAATACCGAGCTCCGGCAAGGCCACCGCCCAATACTAGAGTGTTAGAGGTATCATGAGATAAGATCCATAGAGAGGAACTCCATCAGGTGGACCAAAATGAAGAGCTCCACAAAGAAGATCTAGAGAACCGAAGCGAAAAGCCAAATGCAATTCAAATCCCAGAGAAGAGCTATCCTGAAAAGCTGAATAAACCTGAATGCTCTCCTGCAAACCGGATAAGAGAAAAACCAGCAACCAACCTAAACTAGCAACCAACCTAAACCAAACCTGGAACAAAACTAGGAAGTCTAGTTAGAATGAATCACATATATGTATATAAATTGAATTTATATACATATATGTGAGAGAGAAAATAAACAAGCAACAAAATTATGAATCTAATGTAGAAAGAGAATTATGATTCATCATATGAACATGATTAAAGTCAGAATAAGGAATAATAAAAGAATTATTAGAAACAGAATTATTGAAACTAAGAGTGAAAATGAAAATATTATTTCTAACCTTGTTAAGATAATCCTTAAAGCACTTATTTTTGGCTAATTTATATTTGGGATTAGATATCCAATTTAAGCAAAACTTTGAAATTAAAATAATCAAATTATTATTATGATGATATTTATTATTAAAAATTCTTTGATTTCTTTCAAACCAAATGTACCAACAAGAAATAGTGAATAAAGAATCAAGCAAGAATCTAAAATCCTTATTGAACATAAATCTAAAAGAGTTCCAATAGAAGAAACAATCAGTAACTCTAGAACTAATGTAAAACTCAAAAATATAAGAATAAAATGAGTAACCATGCATTCGAAATAAATATGATTAATATCTTCAGAGAATGAGTTGCAAAATAAACATTTATACTCCAGAAGCTTACCAATCCGTCACGTTCTTCTGACCACAATTTATATATATATATATATATATATATATATATATATATATATATATATGGTCATTGATTTTAAAATATCAATTTTGCTAAGCTAGAGATATAAGAATGAGCTAAATTTTTGTAGAGATGGTGTACATGATGTGTAGATCGTGCTCGTTAAAAATTGTAAAATTCCAACATGCATAGTGCTTCTCGTCTCCATTTATCCTTAAAATCCCATAGGGTGGATCTAGTAGATCATGGGATGGTAAACAAGAAAGTTTTACAAGTAATCATATTGTGAAAATATAGCATATCTAGTGGAAGAGATTGAGGATATTTGGGGATGAAAAAAAGGGTTGTGAATCCCATATATATGTATGTGCGTGTGTGTGTGGGGGGCTAGTCCCTTCTATTTTTTCCACAACCAAGCTCTCTGATTTCAGCCACTCATTCCAATTTAAATAATAATATGGTGTGATGAGAGGGAGGATGTATTATTATTTAAATCAGAATGAGTGAATGTCTATGTTTGAGGGCAGCTATGTTTGAGGGCTAAATAGAGAGGGTTGTGGATCCTAGCTCAGATATATATATATAAATGAAGTAAATAACATGTCGCTTATAGTCTTACGATGAAGGTCAGAAAATCTGGGTTTCAAGATACATATATCAAATAATGCAAAGCTCTCCATTTTGTAGAAATACCACAGTCATATCCATATGCACAAAAGTTATTCAATTCATATCATTTTGAGATTTCGAAAATACCCTAATTAGTGTCCATTTATGACCATCCATCATTGGAATTCCAAAATCGATTTGCAATCTTCACTGTCACCCCTTTCCAACCATCCATCAATGGAGTGTCATTATCGATCTGCATTTGACACCACCAAAAAGCCTGCTTGAAATAAATATGTCGTGACCACCAAATCTTTTTTCAATTATAACAGACATCCCCATTATTATTTTAAACAAATAATATATATTTTAGTTATTAGATGCACATACATATGATTTATGCTAGTACTTTACAATGCTAATATCCCATATTAATTAAGATGACTTCCTTTTGTTTTAGTATGCATAGATAATGATTCGTAGGGTGGATCTAGTAGATCATGGGATGATAAACAAGAAAGTTTTACGAGTAATCATATTGTGGAAATATAGCATATCTAGTGGAAGAGATTGAGGATATTTGGGGATGAAAAAAAGGGGACGTGGATCCCATATATATGTATGTGCATGTGTAGGGCTAGTCCCCTCTATTTATCCCTCAACCAAGCTCTCTGATTTCAGCCACTCATTCCAATTTAAATAATAATATGGGGTGATAAGGGAGAAAATGTATTATTATTTAAATCAGAATGAGTGAATGAAATCAAGAGGCTATGTTTGAGGGCTAAATAGAGAGGGCTGTGGATCCTAGCTCAGATATATAAATGAAGTAAATAACATGTCTCTTATAGTCTTACGATGAAGGTAGGAAATCTGGGTTTCAAGACACATATATCGAATAATGCAAAGCTCTCCATTTGGTAGAAATACCACAGTCATATCCATATGCACAAAAGTTATACAGTTCGTATCATTTTGAGATTTCGAAAATACCCTAATTAGTGTCCATTTATGACCATCCATCATTGGAATTCCATAATCGATTTGCAATCTTTACCATCACCCCCTTCCCAACCGTCCATCAATGAAGTATCATTATCGATCTGCATTTGACACCACCTAAAAGGCTGCTTGAAATAAATATGTTGTGACCACCAAATCTTTTTTCAATTATAACAGACATCCCCATTATTATTTTAAACAAATAATATATATTTTAATTATTAGGTGCACATACATATGATTTATGCTAGTACTTTACAATGCTAATATTTCATATTAATTAAGATCGCTTCCTTTTGTTTTAGTATGCATAGCATAATGACTCATCATGATATTTTTTATGGTTTTAAGTCGAGATAATGAAAAAAAAGCCAATCCATGGTATAATGCCCAACACAAACATTTACAAAGGACAAAGAATAAGAGAGTGGACCAATCATAAAGCAAAAAGTTAGCTTAACATCCTGATTTTTTTAGCCCATTAAGACAAAGCGATCATTGTCAGGAATTTCATAGTGTACTATGAATAACATACCCGAAGACAATGATAAAAAACAACCCTCATAATAAGCGCAATTGATTTGTTGAATTATTAGATGGAGTACTTCAAGATGATTTAGATTTACATGTTGAGTTTTTTTTGAAAGGAAAAAGAAGAAAAAGAATTTTGAAATGTGAGTAGAAAAGAAAGGGAGGCTATAAAATGGGGATAAGCTGACTAAATTTTGAAAAGGAAATAAGAAGTCAAAAATCCTAATTTTTAGGGTGTATTAAATGATTAAAAATGTGGATAGAAATAAAACATACCTTGTTCACGAATACCCATTTTGTTTAGTTTTATTTAGAAACATGTTGATGAATCTTGTACATCATGTTATTTATTTTAGTAAAACGCAAATACAATATGTTGTTTACTAAAAGCATATAAAAATGTATAGTTATTTATTTTATTAACCGAAAGTACGGTGTCTAAGTTTTAATTCAATCATGATTTAGAGTCAATGTCTTTTTAACTTATTTTATGTTTCTATTTGTTCAATTTAATTTTTTCGGTCTTTTATATGTTTTCTTAGGAACCTATATATATTATTACTAGTGTGTAACATGTGCTATGGATTGCACATGGCGTGTTTTTCTAAATTATATAAATATTTCCAAAGAATTGAATTTATTATGCATTATATGATATACTTGGTAAGATAACTTAGTTATGTGTTGAATTTATTACTTTTAAGTATATAATTTTCGTTGTTTAGTAAAAATTTAGTATGGTATATTATGATGCTTACTACAACCGTATTATACTAGTCACTGTAGCGCTTTTATTTGTAGTCTTTTATATATTGTGATTTATATATTTCTATATTTGTATAAAAATTAAATTGTCATTTTTGTAGATAACAATGAGCTAGAACAATATCATAATATAACAAAAGTTAATGGCGGCCTTATCTCTCTCCACTAACTCGCTATGAGCCCGAGAAAAAAATCTAGAAGCTTGGATTTTGATCCCTACTCGAATTCTAGGACAAGATCTGGAACTTCGTTTAATTTCCCTGACGTAGCTCGAACAACCTCAGTCGTGCGACTCTGACTTTTCGGCTTTGCTGGTGCCTGCATCTTCTCTTCCTTTAGTTGAGTCTTCAAGCTTGGCCTCTCCGTTAGCACGTCTGGAGTCTATGGAACTTGAGCATGACAATGCTCGTATGACCTCTTCTGGCACGCCTGTCTTGGAAGATCAATTTCATATGTCTAGTGGCAGTGGTAAAAAAACTGCTGAGGTAAGAATGTTTGGGTGATGTTGGCTATCTCAAGAATGACAACATGATCTAGGAATGTTAATGATTTTAGCTGTGCGGTGAATGAGATATGTAATATTGACCTTTCTTCTTACCATAAATTTCAATGAAGTAATGCATGTAAAACTGATTCTTTGATCCCCAATTCTAATAACACATGTAATGTCCAAAATTTTAAACACTTCGTATTTAAATATCCGAATTATTTAAATATTTGAATCTAGATTAAATGCAATAAAATTGATTTTATAATCTCGATTTACCCTTTTAATCAATAACACATGAAGGTAAACCTGCTATTGAAATATGTTTGAAAAATAAATAGTTTGAAGAAATATCGATAATGTGATCGAAAATTGTTTTATCGCTAAACGGCTTTTTACTCGATTTAAGTTGTTCAAACTCTTTGAGCATATCAAATATATTAATATGCCACTAATTAGCAACTAGCAATAGTTTGGGTTTTATGGTTAACTAATTACTTTTGGTGATATCATGGGGTAGAAGATATTCTGGAAAGAAGACTTAAGGGCTGAGTAAGAGAAGATATTTTGGTGAAAGGAACATGGGGGGGGGCACTCTTTTGTGGCTGGAGACAAGGGGGTTTAGAAGGTTGTAGTAACCTATTGTAAACTCTATTAATACACGCAAATGCTCACAAATTCATTTGCCCAAGTGATGAGCAAAAATGGCTCTTCTTCATGCCTTTTCTCTTCTCTTTAACTTTTTAAAACCAAATCAAATAAACTCCAAACTCCACCAAACTTTGACAAAGTTCCTAGTACATCATAGGAGCATAAAATAACAATTCAAATGTTGAAGGAAGCTGTCACAAAAGGGGGATTCGGTTTAGGCCGTGAGCAAAAGATGGAGAGGGTAGCATGGCCGAGAGCATTTTGGAGCTTATGATGGTGTTTTCTTGCTTTTGGGTGAAGGTCGGAAGTGTTCTTGTGATCTAGTGGCTTGTGCTTGATGCTAACAAGGATTTGAGTGAGTTAACTCATCACTGAAAGTATATATTATGTATATATATGTTGTGTGTAAATATAAAGTGAAATTAACTAATGAAATTATAACTTTAGACCCCTCTTGCTTTTGAAAGAAAACGATAACATTATATGTAATATATTCACTTCTACTACCCTCTTCAACATGTAAAGTGGCCTTAACTTTGTGTTTACAGATTTGATTTAATTGTATGTGATGTGCAAGTGTGTTTGAAAATGTTTGAAGCGAAAGTGTCACTATAAGTACACTTCATAATCCCTTTTGTTTACTTGTTTAAAATGGTAATTTGTAAATACTATTATGAAAGTATATATATTGGTTGTGCTCTACACTTATAGTAGTGTATTTGACGAGAAGAAAATGGTTTGGAAATTTATATAACTTGTAGAACAAAGTTTGAAATGTTAGAAGGCGAGAAAAATCGCTATATGAGCATGTTTAAAACCCCCTTCTTTTTGAATTTATAATATGATATTAAAAAAAATCCTTAAGGGTTTCTTTGCATGGATATTAAGTACTCTAATATAGCATGTTCTATAAACAAATGAGAGTTTAAAATAGTTGTTTGGGTTGAGAAAATAGATCAAAGTTTTCAAGCATTTTAAGTATTCTCTATCCATGTATCTTTTACAGTAATAAACAACAAAAGTTTACTAATCCACGGCAGCACTTCTGAGTTTCTATAGCACCGTTTGTTGTAGTGTAGTTTTTAACTATTTTTTGTGATTTAAATGAGTTTAAAATGATAGATAAATTATTATTTTTATGAATCATTAATAGCATGCTTTAGAGTATTTTAAAAGTGGTTTCAAGTTTAAATGTATTTTTAATAATTATATATGAATTTTTAAAGTAAAAGATTTTCTTTGTAGCATTCGTTTAAAAAGGTTTCTCTAGTAATTTCTAAGTTAGTTGTTTTTATATAATATTTTATATAGATATTTAAAACATATTTATAAGTATTTTTAAATTATTTTTATGTATATAAAAGTTTGGAAAGGTAAGCATTTTTAAAGTATTTTTATATGTAATTTTTGGAAAAGTAAGTTAAGTATTTTTAAAGTGTGTGTGTATGTGTGTTGGAAAAGCAAGTTAAGTATTATTAAAAAGTGTGTGTGTGTGTAATGTTTGGAAAAATTAGTTAAGTGTTTTTATATATTTTGGAAAAGTTAGTTGAGTATTTCATAAAAGGATAAGTGGGTGTTGTTTATGACACTAGTTATAATGAATGGTTTTGGGAGGTTATTCAAAAAGTATATAGCCTATTAAATAGGTGTAGATATAATTAGATCTTTTAAAAAAAACATTTTAAAGATAGTGATAAGTATAAAATGTTTTGATTTTATATTAAACAATGTTTTAATAACATTCATTTTTAGCCTTTTTGATTATAATTGTGAATGTACTTCGATCTTTAAAATGAAAAGAGTATTTTAAAGATAATGGTAAGTATGGAATGTTTTGGGAAAACATAGAAAAAGAAAAGGTTTAACTTATAAAAGAGATAATGAGTTTATAGTAACATTGGTTTTTAAACTTTTTTTATTATATTTTAAAATAGAAAATCTTGTTAAATGATTTGTGAATATTCTTATATCTTTGAGATAAGTATTTAAATATATTTTGAAGAATGAAAAGGGTAGAATAAATAGTATAGTATTGGTATTCATGTTTATATCATTTATAAAGGTATTTTAAATATATATACAAGTATTGACAAATAAGAATTATTTGAATAAGGGGATTAGAAGTCTCTTGTATGATGTGATTTGATTATTTTGTGTGCTTATTCGTCTATGGAAAGTATTTACTCCTATGCTTAGACTAAAAGATGACGAAGTATACTTGTTCTATATATGTGAATTAAGAAAGAGGTGTCAAGATAGGGCATGGATGGAACCAGTGCTCTAACCTACTTGGCTTCACCCTTGACTGAGGATAGCGTAAGTTGAGAAGTCGGAAAGGGTGATAAGTACACGAGACTCAATTTCCATATGCAATTGTTTTTAATCCTATTGAATTTGACAAAAATTAATGTTGGAAATATTTAGAAGAAACATAAGATTTATACGGTACGGTTTTATGATGACTCGAAATTTTAGATAATTAATATTTAAATATTTAAATTATCCGAATATTTATATCTTGAATTTAATGTGATTAAATTGATTTAATAACTTCGTTAAGCCCCTTTTTAATAATAATTAAAAACAAGAAATTCATTTTCAATTTTTTTTACAAAAATAATTAGTTCGAAGAAATATCGATAATGTGACCGAAAATCATTTTATCGATAAATGTTCTCCAAATACATGAAATTATTATCCTAGGGAACTATCTTGGATTTTAACGAAATTAGTGTCGTTGAAATCGGAATAAAGAGCTGATGTACACCGACGAGTTTTCATACGTCCCCTGTGATCGTACAAGCTCGAAACATATAGTGATTTATATAAAAATTAAATATAATATATATTTTACTATATAAACACCTTCCCATTTATATCCCAGTCTCTTTCTTAATTATGTTCCTCCTTCGGTAAAAGAATAAACACAGCTGTCTCCATAATTTAATCGTTTTGAGAGCTATAGATCCATGAAAGTCGACAGCGTTGGATCTGTTGGGATCGCGGTGAAGAGAGCTTCGTATTAGTGTATGTGATTTGGTGCAATTGTCCTTAGTCATGATAGACTTTTTATGGCTGATGATCAGGTTACCGTTTGACAACGTTGAGGCGATGAAAGGTGAAGGAGGGTATGGCATCGTGCTTCTTGGGTGAAGGCGAGTTGATGATGGCAATTTGGGGGTGGTGAGCCGGTGTATAAGGGGGAGCGAAATTGTGAAGCCAAGGGGTTCCAGTTGTCGTGATTTGGCTGGGGAGGTCGGAGGTCGAATTGAAGGCACGGTTGGACTTGGCTCGAGGAGTGGTGTCGATTGACTTTGGTTGGAGAAGCTCCGTTGCACTGGAGCGAAATGCGACATTTTTTACAGTGAAAGAGGCGAGCGGGTTGGATTCTAACAAGGGGGATCGAGCTATAGGTGTTGGGGTGCACAACATAGAGAACACGAGGTATGACACGATGGCGAAGACTGTTCATCGATTCGTTGATCAGAGAGAGAGAGAGAGAGAGAGTGAGGTGGAAGAGAGAAGATGCATGCAAATGTGTATGCATGTACATGCATATCTAATCTAAGGAAGAAGGGGAAGATGAGATTAAGGCAATTAATTTGTAAATTAGTTAATTTACTTATATTTTAATCCTGATTCTTATCAAATTCATAACTTGTTCATATGATGTCCAATCCAGACACTATCTTCGCCACTACACTCATTATGAGATTATCTACATCTTTGTTTGGTTTGGGCTTGAATGAGTTTAATGACCATCGAATTGTATATATTGTCTATATAATGTTTTTTGTGCAAAATATAAGTTAAAGTATATGATAATGCAAGGTATTAATTTTGGATCTCTCCTTGCCTTGGTAAGTAAGTGGCAACAGTATATATAGTATAATCTCCTTTACTACCCTTGGGAAAAAAAAATATCATGGTCAGGATTTGTTGTTTACATGTTTGTTAATGTTATATGTGAAGTTGAAGTCTGTCGTGAAAGGTTAAAGCGAAATAGGCGCTATAAACGCATTTTGAAATCCCAATATGTAACATATGTTAAATTGGTTAAAAATGTGAAAAATAAATATTTGGTTGTTCTTCACACCTATTTTGCTGTGTTTGACATAAGAGAATTGGTTTAGAAAGATGTAGAAATAGTAAAACAAAGCTGTGAAAGTTAGAAGCAAAAAATTTGTTATGGATGCAACTTTGAAAATGTCTTGTGTTCGATGATTTTTTATATTAACTTTAAAGAATATTAAAGGCTTCTCAGCATTTTTCATAAGTAATATAAGTGTATTTATCACCAAAAATATATCAAAGTTTAGATATACTTTTAATAATTATTTATATATTTTTAAATGAAAGAGTTTTAAATTATAAAACATGCTTTTAACTGTTTTTAGTAAATTATAAATTAATCATTTGAAGTTATATTTTATATAGATATTTAAACCTATTTATGATATTTTTAAAGAGAGTGCGTGTGTATGTTCTGAAAAGTTAAGTATTTCATAAAAGCATAAAAGAAATTTTGGATTATAGCAATTATGTTATAGTAAATGGTTTTGTGGAATTACTAAAAGTATATTAACCTGTTTAAGAAATGAAAACATACTTAGATCTTCAAATGAATAATTAAAGATAATAACAAGTATGAAATGATTTTGGGTTTCTTGTAAAAGTGTCCTACCAACTTTTGTCTTTAACTCTTTTTGATTATACCGATGAATATAATTAGATCTTTGAAAAGAATATTTTAAAGATAACTATAAGAGAATTGGGTTGTTGTGACAATGTTTAAGTAATATTTGTCTTAAACTCTTTAAATAGATTTGTGAATGTAATTCGACCCTTTAAATTTATAGTTTAAAAGGAGATAACAAGAAAGGAATCTTTTGGGGAAAAAAGTAGAGGTTTAAGTAAGTAAATATTGTTAATGATTTGTGAATATACTTACACCATTAAGATAAGTATATGAATACTTTTTGAAGTATTGAAAAGAGTAAAAATGAATAGTAAGAAGAGTATATATCATTTATAAAGAGGAATTAAATATATATACAAGTGAAAAAGGAAAATTTAAATTAACAAAGGAGTATTAATTAATAAAGGAGTATAAGTAATAAGGTAGTTTGATTAATTAGGAGTTTAATTAGTTAGGAATTTAATCAATCAGAAGTTTGGTTAATGAAAAAAGTTTTACTAGATAAAAAGGAGTTTTACTAATAAAAGATGTTTAATTATTAAAGGATTGATTAAATAAAAAGGGGATTAGAAGTCGTTTGTCTGACTTTATTGTGCTTTGTGTGGCTTAATCGTTCTGTGTGGCTTAATCATGCTTTGTGTAACTTGATGGTGTTTTGTGGGTTTACTCGTTAATGGAAAGTATTTATTTGTGTATACTAAAAGCCAAAGAAATCGGCTTGTTCTATCTATGAGAATTAAGACCGATGTTCGAGTAGGGTTTAAAAGCAATAGTGCTCAAACCTACCGGCTTCACTCTTGATTGAGGGATAGTGTGGATTGAGAAGGTTAGAAACATGATAAGCATACGATACTTAGTTTCAATATACGATCATTTTCTTTGTTGTTGAATTTGACCAAAATGACATAAGGAATATTTAAAAGAAACATGAGGGTTATATGATATAGTTATCTTTAGTGACACTATACTGTACGTATAAACTCGTCTTGTTGTTCTAAGAAAAATGATAAGGAAATTTGTCTGTATATGAGATGATCTCCATCCTTATTTTTGTTTTGAGTTAACTGAAGAATTGTTGATTGGTTTTGGAGCGCCCGGTAAGCATGGAAGTATACTTGTATGAGATGACTTAAAACCATAACCATTGCAAAACCATACATGTGATCTATGATTTGGAGGAGGTTCGTGATCTATTTGAGGTGTTGGAATCTATGTGGATATTTGAGATCTATTCGAGATGCTCAAATCCATGTAGAGATTCATGATCTTCTCGAGATGCTGGAATCCATGTAGGGATCCATGGACTGTTTAAGAAGCTAGAACTTAAGTGTGGTTCCGAGACCTGTTTGAGTTGTAGCTCATGTGTTAGGATTTGAACATGACTTCACTATCGGTATTGACGAAAAAAAGAGGTATGATGCATACCCAAGGGGTTTAGCTAACCCATAAGGTGAAGGTAACTCCATCTAGTGTTGCTTACGAATATGCATGCAAGAGCAATGCATTCAGAGCCACATGTTTGGGCATGGGCCAGCATGAATTTTCTGTAGTACATTCTCTAGAGATGAATGTTGCTTGGAAGGATATCTCTAATCCATGTGCAAGATAACCTTTCTCATTTTATTGAGTGCACCTCAATAGAAAACCTAAATAATTGTGCAAACACGCCTTAGCGGTTATTGATTGTGTACCTATTATTGTTATAGTGTACATGTAGAACATCTATTTTCTTGTTTATATTCTGCACTTTAGACGTTATCTATTATATCATCTTATGTAGTTATTAGATGGTGGTTCTTATAAGAACATAATCATTACGACATTCTGTGCAGTCTAAGAAATACTATTATATGTTATACAAAAATTTCTTGAGTTTCTTACACTAGATTTAGGTTTGGCACGTGGTTTTTGTCCCCTAAATTCGTCATGTTCTCTTTCTAGTAGTCCGAGAAAGACATGTTTTAGTTAGATGTTTTTGAGCTCAAGGAGATGAGTTGGATGCTTTCACCTATCAAAGTATTCTTATTTCCTTCGCATTACTATTATGTGTGTATATATATATATCATCATTTAAAAGGGCAGTTCGTTATAACTGTCCAGGTTGATGATAGTATTTTGAATTGTAACTTGAAATGCTTTGTATCCTAAAGTGATAGTTTTGTACTTTATTTTGATATTACATGTTATCGTTCTGTTATGAGATTCTGATATTGCGTTCTTTTATTCCTTGTTTTATTTATTTTTCTTTTTATTTACCCTAATATTTGTCTTTCCGGCACTTTGGTGCACTACGCACAAATATTGTGGATGTATTTAATGTCAACATTCGAAGGTTAAAAAGACAGGTCTTTACATCTGTTATCAGAGTTAAAGGTTAAGTGAGAACCATGGCTTTGATTGGGTAAAACCCATTAAGATTTTGGGTAAAACCCATTAAGAGATTGGGTAATGAAATGCCATATTATGAGTTGAGTGTATTATATATATGGGAGCGTATGTGTATTTGATATATATTAGTAATATATGAGTTTAAGTTGGTAGTGTAGTTGATTTTTAAAGTGATTAATAATGTTCATTATTATCCCTCATTTATTGACTTAGTCATGCTCGACCAGTATATGGTCATTTACTATTGATTGTTGATTTATAAGTAGTTTACCTTTTTACTACATGAGTTGGGTAGATAGTAATTTATGGGAACACTAAAACAAACACATTGTGAATTGAGTTTCACAGTTTGACTAAAAGGCGTTCGATGGTAATGTTAGGTTAAAGTTTAACCTTAATAAAAGATGTTTATTGAAATTTAAAGGAAAGATAATTATTTTGTTAATAATTATTTGTGATTATATTTTATATAAGAAAGTGATTTTACATAAGTATGGTTTATAAAAATATGGTTTATAAATGAAAAGGATTTAAATTGAGAATATGTGAACTTAAATCTTGGATTTTTTGAAACTGGTTTTCTAGGATTTTGGTGAAAGTAATGATATATTTATTTGAAAGTAAATATTTGTAAACTGGTTTATGAAACTGTGATCATCATATTTAATACTATAATATAAAATATTTGATACTTCTTTGAAAATGATTTTGGGTCAAGTCCTAAAGTATGGTTTGGAAGCACTGAACTCACTTATGTTATTGGAAAATAATTTCGATGATGACTGTAACATCATCAACATTCATTTTCAAGTTTCAAAGTGGGGAATGCTACAATAGATTTTGACTTAATTCCCTTAAGTATGATTTGATATTCAAAAGTCATAATTATATATTATTATTTCAAAATGATTTGAAATGAAACCCGTTGTTTAGTTCTGAAGTTTCTTGTTAAGTTATTTTACGGATGCATGTATCCTACGGGTTAGTACATTGTGGTTTTCGCATCTTGTTATGATATGTTGTTTGGTAGTTTTCATTTGTTGTAATAAAACAGAATTTTTGATGATTTTAGTCAGTCGAAAGACTTTGAATTGGTATTGAAATTGAAGCTAAGTGGTTTGTGAAAATATAAAAGTTGCGTTTTTGTAACTCTTGAACCAAGAAGATAGTAAGTTAAAACAAGCTTTGAATTTGTTTAGACATCCATGTAAATTAGAACAATTTAGGACAATATATATACTATTAGGATGTAGTAAAGTATTATACGAATATGAATTTTAGTTATGGAATGTTTTATAAATAAAGATATGTTTTTATAAGATGTTTAAGAACTTAAGTAATGATTTATGAAATGGTCGTAAATGATTTTAATATTGGATGAAATATAATTTATGTAAAAAATAAATGTGAATTATAAAGAAATTAGGGCAGTTAAGAAATCAATGGTTAAATCCCAATCTCCAGCACAAGGGTTAGAAAGTACACTCCAAGCATCCTACATCTCTAGATAAAATATACCATTAAGGTAAACACAAACGGCCCATTGTCTGAACATAAACACGAATAACATGGAACTAAATATCATCAACTCCTGCCGGCTAACAATCAATAAATATCTCTAGATTTGGAGTTGGCAATACCCTAGTGTCGGTTAGTAAAACCCTAGGTTTTGCATCCTACTCTATTTTCGGTTATTTCCGATGTTGAGGTCATGTTTGACATCTCTCACAACGTGTTTTCCATACTCGGAAAGAACATGAATCCCTAATTATATTCCCGCATAAGTCCTCCGATAAATGCTAGTGCTGAAGCCTCCTCCGGACTTAACCTTAGGATAAACAGTTCATCTCTATAACATTTCACTTCACAACCACTTCCAAAATATAGAACTCGTATGCTAGTTTTGAAGTGGTATTCAGTAAATAAACATTTACCGATGCCAGACTCTCTGTAATGACACGAATTTCGAACACTTCGTATTTAAATATATGAATTATTTAAATATTTTAATCTTGGATTTAATGTTATTAAAATAATTTAATAAGATTTTTAGCCCCTTTTAAGTCATAAGTAATGATGGTAAACCTGTTTTGGAAAAATGTTTACAAATATAAATACTCTGAAAAAATTCGATAATGTGACTAAAAATCGTTTTACATAGATTGATAGTTTTTTCTCAATGAAAGTTGTTCAAACTTTTTATGCATTTCTAATTAATCATTATGGAGACAATTAGCAACCAAAAATATTTTCATATATATGGCTAACTAAATGTAATGATGTCAGCATGATGTAATGGATGATATTTAGGAAATGAGCTTAAATGGAAAGTCTTAACTCTCAAAAAATGATAAAGGAGAAGTGATGTTTGTATTTAATGGTAGGTTCTTTGTGAGGGGTGTTTGGTCACTCAACATCTCATTTCCTAGCCTATAAATAGAAGGGAGGAGTTCACTTCATAACTCACTAATCACTTAATTTTGAGATGAAGTATGAGAATTAAAAATGGTGGAAGTGCTTAAGCACTGATCCAAGCGTACCTCCCAACACAGCTTTTCCCTTCTCCTTTGCTGTTGGTCTTGAGGTAGTTGGTTCCAATGTAAACACTTTTCCCTTTCCATCCTTGGTTGGTTCCTTGCACTAGTTCTTATAATGTCCAATCTAATCACAGTTGAAGCATTTAATATTCTTCTTTCCAGTCACTTTCTTTCCATCTCCTGAGCGACATTCATTAGCGAAATGTCCTTTCTTATGACATTTGTAGTAGATAACTTCTATCTTTCCTTTCTTGGCAGCTTCACTCTTCTGAGCTCTCTTCTTGTAGAAAAAATTTCTCTTTTGGTTCTGCCCACCTTGAGCTTCCACTACTTTGTTACCATTGAAAAAAGTGAGCATCTCCTCATTCCTCAAAGCCATCTCAATAACTGCATCGCACAGATCCCTAATATGTGGTAAAATTGCTTTAGCAAGCTCGGGTCTCCAATCCACGGTTGAACTTCTCATTCCTTTTGATAACTGTATCAATCGTAGCATATCTATATCTCGATAATTCCTCAAATCTGGTAGTATACTCAAGCATTTTCATGTCTCCCTGCACCAACTCAACAAACCTCCTGAGCAGAGTTGATTTGACGATCTCTGACATGAATCTTTCCTAAAACCTCCTTCTGAATTCCACCCAAGTCATAGCCACTTTAGCTACTCCTATAGTAACACTGTTCCACTAGTACATTGCTGCTCCTTGCAACTGTCTAGATGCCAATATCCTTTTCTACTCATTGTTAAGTCCTAAATCAACAAAAAACATTTCACGATGAAGCAACCAATTATCCACTTCAATTGTGTCCTCAGTCCCGATAAACGGCTTCCCTCCAAGCCTGGCATAGTCTTAGCTCAATACTGTATAGTTATTGACCACCGAAGCTCCCTTATTTCCTTCTCCAACATTTCCACCAACTAATTCCACAGCAGCTACAGCTTGCATCATGTTGACGAAGAACTAATACATAGCTCCTATATCAACTTGCGGTGCTCTAGTGCCCACATTAGCACCTTGTGCCTGACCTGGATTCGTTTGAGTATTCAGTCTAGCATTTCCTTTAGGGTGGTGCTTCCTCCACTATGGTGAACTCTTCCATTCTTAGCATCCATATCTTACTTCCTTAAAATATGCATTTGAGTCTTTGTAAGATAGGAAAAAATAGCCTAAGAAAGATGGGAGAATAGAGATAAAACATATACTTATATATAGCAAATACATGCACGTTACTATAATGTTATCCCATACTCCAATCTTTTCCCTAATCCTTTAGGAATATGTTTTCAAAAATCATTTTAAGTTTAATTTTTTTAAAGTTTTTATAAACCTATGCTATGATACCAAGTTGTAACATCCCCTAACCCAAGACCCAAGTTTAAGTGCTTCAGATGCTGCAGTCATCTATAGTATTTAACCTTCAGTGATGAAATACAGTAGTGTTAATGGTGTCCACAACATCAAAAGCACATGAATATGAAATAAAATCAACACAGATTTCAAAACAACGTTTTGAATACATTTCAAATCATCATATTCAATTACATAATCACAAAACGATTCCCAGGTTTTGATCAAATATAATTGTTACAAATTATGCCAAGAGCGACATATGAAGATGCACCTTGGATGATCAGAGTACTAGATAGATATACATATTTTTCAGAAATACATCATGGCGAAAATAATATTAAATAACTCCTACATTGCTAGCTTTGCCTTCTACACGTCTTCGAAAGCTTATTCGTCCAACCTACTAAACTTGAAAAGTCCTTAACTCTCAATCTACTCAAATTTAATTTTGAGCACCCAAGAGTTTAAGAAAAAATATAAACTTCGAGTCAGACATAAAGCTTGGTGTGAATAATTCCATTATATCTTGGTTTACTAATATTAAGTGAGACCACACCACTTAGCGGAACGGGTTTTCCGTCACTAATATCCTTTCAAATACATACCCTTTTGCAAATAAAAATCCTACAATCAAAATGATCATAACTATAATAGCAATAACATATATGCATATAAATTAGTTAATCGATGGATTATCTGTTCGAACAATATAGTTTTATCAGGTTAACTATTACCCACTGGTTGATTTGGGCCTACCAAACATAATAAATATTCTAACTTCTGTTAGATATAATACTGGACGGTCTGTCCTTAACTTACTTCTTGTAGGGTTAACTGATACTAATGGTGTTGTGGGCTCACTAGTAATCTGTATCTGCTCTATGTATTCCTTTCTGTATGTAACATCATTTTAGTGTTGTGATAAAGCCCTACACACTAGAATTTTGGACATATATTAGCTAGGGTCTATTAGCTAAAGTATAGGGTGCAACCTCACACCAGTTCCATTGGTCTTCTAATGTCTGAGTCATATACTTAGGGCTAAACACCCTATTAAATTTTCCTTGAAAATATTTCTTTGCAAACCGATTTAACCCTTTTAAATCATACTTAAACAAGGAAAATATATCTTTTTCTTTACTAAAAATACACATGCCGTAATATATGCTTTACACAAAATAATATTGATGGACTTAAAATCAATAGGGTTATTTATCCCTTTGAAACATTTTAGTACTCTAACCTTGAAAGCTTTAGGCCGAGAGGCCAAAGTCTACCAATCGAAATCATGACTTAAAACTATAGACATCCTATTTCGAAACCATTAAAATATTCCTTTTGAAAGCAATGGGTTCATGTAAAGAAATTTGGAAGCAAAACTTTGAAACCAATTAAAGGTATTCCATTCGAAACCATAGTCTGAAAACAACACAAAATACATAGCCCTTAAGGGGATTTATGCGAAAGTTATTCTTTCAAAATACTTAGGGGATGATGACATAAGCTATTCTTTCGAAATACTTAAGGGATGATGACATACTTCCGCATGTACACTTTGGTTTAAATAAGCGGCTTCACCATGTCAAAAGGTATGCAAGCGGCACCTACCCTTTTGCAAGTATAAGTTAAAAGAATAGTAGCTTCAATAGTGGCGGAAAGCTATCGATTCAAAACCCTACTCTTCGAACTCGTTGATTTAAAGAGTTATTAAAGTGGCCTCTTACTAAGGCGAAATGATTTAATGTGGCAGTTAGGGTATTGAAGGGGTTCAAAAGCGGTAACCCTTTCAAATATATTAAATCAAAGGCGGGTTTATAGATACGAAACCTGGAAATACAACTTCACCCCTTACACATGTATACTTTCAACACCATTACTACCTTACTTATAAGTCCAATAAACTTCGTACCAATAGTTTGATACCATCTATATTGGAACCGAATGAGTGCGAAAGAGTTAGGGGCGGGTTTGTATGATGTCAAAGCCAGTAGGGTTAAGTGGCGAAGATGTAATTTGAATTAAAACTACATTTTTGCTTATTAAAGAAAGTACTTCTCACCTACCATCAATATATGTCAAAATATTATTAGCCTAGAAAACCTTTTCTTCGTCCTTTATTAGAATTACTGTCGATTTCTCATTATAACATTCGAAAAAAATTTAACATTTAAAGCCTTCCCCTTAATAAAACATTTAAGTTTTCCAACTTAAATAATTTATAAATCTTAGATAGTCACTTAGGAAAAATCCCCAAAAATCATGATAATTCACATTAATTACATTTTCTAACATACAAAAATTTCAGACCCGAAAATAATATTTAATTGTCTTAAATAATTTAAACCTGAAATTAACTATTTTCTCTCTTCAAAAATTCATTATAAATCCATAATTACCTAGAAAATTATGAACCTAAAAAACCACTTCTAGAATAATATTCTTGACCATATATCAAAAACGCAACTCATTTGGATGTCATACGATAGGCCTTCTAATCCAGACATATCATAAAATACATATTAAATCATATAAATCATCAACGAGCATATATATCGATTTAATCTATCAAAACATGGTATGATACTTCCAAAAATAATTTAGATCTAACTTCAATCTGAATTCATTATCAAACGTGTGATGTAAACCAATTATTCACCTTGGTTTTGTGTTAAGAAGGTTGAGATTTGCTCTTAGATTGATTTCTTGAAGCTTTCTACTTGAATCCTAGCTTATCTTCCCTTTAAATCTTCTTAATATTGGGTGGCCTAAGCTTACTGTTGTTTTTGTTTAGTTTGTGAATGTAGAATGAATGAGAAGTGGAGATAACGGAATGGTTTAGGCTATAGAAATAAAGGCTATTGCCATTTTACCCTCATCATATTCCTCCTTAATTATGTTTAGTTTCCCTTTTATTAACACGCTTATTAAGGCACGACTCCTCCTTAATTTACCAATTTCAATACCTTGTCTTTCTACATTATTTTATTTTATTTACCAAATTAAATGTTCTAAGTAATGTTAATTTAAAATTAAGGTTCATTACAGTTAAGTCCCACGATTTTAAGTGTCAGGATGGGTCATGGCGACGAGATGAACCGATTCCATTCAAAATCAGAATTTCGACGAAGAGGGGGTTGGGAGGAGTAGTTGAGGTGGTTAGAGGCAATATAGGGTCAAGGTGGAGTTGTAAGTGAGGTGGCGTCAGGTACTACGGTCGAAGGGCCATGGTAGAGCTCAATCTAGGTTTAGGTTGCTTAGGTTTAGTGTTCAAGAATTTGGGTCATGATGGTGTCTGGATGCACCGATTTTAGAGTGGATTGGCACATGGGTGCGGCAAGAGGTGGCGGAGCTCTTGTGGTGGGGGCGTACACTAAAAATGGGTGGAGCGATAGTGGTTCATGCTTGGACATGCCTGGGTCGTGTTCGAGTTTGGGTTGGAGGGTCGCTTTCTAATTTTGAACACTAGAGACGTAAATGGGTGGTGGTCGAGTTAAGTGAGGCGATTTGGGTTTGTAGGTGGTGGTCGGAGGATGAATTTGGTGTGCAAGGTACACACTTGCATGGTTCATGCAGCATTTTTTTGGCTCTAGGCATTGTAATTTGGAAATTTTATTTTGAGAATAGTTTGGGGAAGAAGCTTTGGATTGGGTTGAATGAGGGGAGTTTGGGTCGGGTGTTGAGCCTGGGTAGTGTAGTCTAGTGTCTAAGTAATTAAAATTTCAATTTAAATAAATTTAAAATTTTGAAAATGAACAACTCCCTCTTTTTAGATCCATTTAACATGCAGATTTCGACAATTGATTCATATAATCTAGTAGAATACTTCGGTATAATTATCTGATAGATTTGACAAAATGTAAATAATGATAAAATATTAATGTTTGAGTTTAATTATGATTACGTAGTTAAATAATTACATTTCCAGCACTGGCATTTCGTCAGCATAACGAAACACCGTTCTGCTATCTATTTAAATGGAATAGATTATATTGGACATTTATTTAGCACAATAATTCTCCATTCTTCTATTTTATTAATTTATATTTTTAATCGTATGCTAGTCGGCTTGGATAAATGATGTATTATCTACTGATTGATAATTATGGATTTTATTTACATCTATGTTGCTTATGTGAATATCAGTGATGACTTGGAATGTTGAACTGGAAATAAATGATAGCTTGTATAAGTGCCATTAGCCTCTTTCCAAAATTTAAAAAAAATAGATTTAAATTTACTTTCACTTTAATATTTTGAAGTAAAGTGTTTACTATTTTTAAAAGGATAAGTTAACTTATATTATTAATAATGATATTTTAAAAATTCATTAACCTTTTTAATAATGATGTTTAGAATTCATTAATTATTTTGTTAATCGTGTTTAAAGTTAATTAATTATTTATTAATGATGTTTAAGTTAATTAATTATTTTATTTATGGTGTTTTACGTTATTATTTATTTATTAATAATATTTTGAAATAATTAATTATTTTAAAATGGTATTTAAATTTGTTTAATTTTTTTAATAATGTGTTTTTAATAATAATATATTATATTAAAAGTGTTTAAAAATTAATAAATTGTTTTATAGAAAGAGAGTTATTTGTAATAAACGATTTAATAAAAGAGTTTATGAATCGAAAGAAATCTTGGAATATGGGAAAGAAGTTTTGGGTTTATGAAACTTTGATTTTATATATATTGTATCACTTATGGAAAATCAAGTTTATGAAATTAATAAATAATCTTTCTTATTTATGGTGGTAAGTAAACATCTTTCCATATTTAACACCGAAGGATAAGTGGTTTGGGTATATTATAGATAATGTTTTGAATGACATTGTTCTTGATCCATTTAATATTCTTTTGAAATAATAATTCTTTCTTAAATGCTTTTTGAATATTCTTATACCAAGTATATGGTAAAGTCTTCCAAGTATAGAAAGTGAAATAGTTTGAGAATACACTTATATCGATGAGATAAGTATATGAATATTTTTGTTAATAATTGAAGAGATTTAATTATTGTAGATTTATTAAAAAGGCTTAGCGGATCCAATATGAAATTTAATATATGTTTGATTGTTTTTTTATTTGATAGTTAAATAGCTGACTACCAAATCTGGACCAATTTTTAACTTTGAAAATATCTAGAAGAAAACATGGGACTATATGTATATTTATCTTTGTTGATGCTACTGTACGTATAAACTCATGTGCTCTTCTAGGACAAATGATAAGGAAATCCATCCGCTGAAATGATTAAGAGGTTGTCTCCGCTCATATGTATTATTTATATATTTTCGAAAGAACCAGGGTTAAGTTTACCGGAACAATAGAATGTTGGTTCGAAGAGAATAGGATCAGATAAGTATAAATTATCCAAAACCCACTTCGTACCAACTCAAGTGTTTGAATTGAAGACATCTTGAAGATGATGATATCGAATACGGAGCTTTTTGAAGTGTAAGGGCTACTTGCTACTAATCCTGAGAGTGATTCCAAAAAGGATATAGTAGAAGAAGTGCTTTCGCTTTGCTCTTGTCATGAACAACTTGGACAAATGCTGGCATGGCATTGTACCTAGAGGGCTATGTCAGCATTCCAAGTAGGACTGCTATATAAAAGGTCAAACGTAGCCTCTAGCCACACCAACCGAGAATGATTAAAACGGGGAATATGCTTCAGGGTTATGTGGGTCACACCCATTAAGGTATTGGTCACCATCCAATCTTGATCGATATATATTGATAGTTTATGAATGCTTGGGGCCCGATATAGTTGTTCGCCACAACTGGGGTGGTGACATATTCGGTACTATCTAGTGAGAGGTAGGCCGGTCTTGAATCATAGGGGGTCCATGTGAGGCCCTCGATATATTTTATCTAAAGGTGCACTGTGGCAGACGGTACCCCAGTAGTCTTGTCATTGTATGGAATTCATTCACCATTAAGCACCATACGGAATTAGTTGTGCCCAACTATGCTAGAACTTGAGATGCAAGCATTCCAGCTATATTCATAATTTATTATCAACCCTAGACCTTATTTTAATATAACTGAATTTCTATATAAATGCTTTGGTTATTGTGAGATAAAAAACTGTCCATGTTTATTCGCGACATAGTCTTATGAGATACATTTATTTTTAAAAGGCTTTTAAAAGATATAACAACCTTTTGATTTAAGTTTCTCACGTTGGTTTACCAGACTGATCCAGGTGTTATTTTCTTGTAATACACGGGTTAGACCTGTGTATTTTTCCAGAATTAGCTTTGGATGTTTTAGAGCTTTAGGAGACGAGCTGGATGCCTCCAAGACGTATTTTCGTATTTTCATTTCCGCTATGTTTTCTTGTTTGTATATATTAGCATTTGTACTATTATAACTGTCCAGGCTGATGATAGGTTAGACTATGATCTTATTTGAATATCAAACTTTTCTTTGTAAAGATAATTTGGATATTATATATTACTCATCACAATGTGAGACTTGTTTATGCCTTTTCTTTTCTTTCACCCCAACAATATATCTTTTCGACACTTGGATGTTCGATATGTGAATATGTATATGTGTTAGTTTTGAATCTTAAGGAAGGCGTGTCATCACAATCTCTCTCCCATACCTATACCTAGTACCAGAAGATCATGACACCGATAGTAACTAATTGGATTCATGTGAAGCATCTGATAATGTTCACCTCGCTCATTGTAGCAAAAAAACATTATAAAACTCATCAAAATGGAGTGTCACATCACATTATACTATAACACGGTGTAGCACATCCTCGGATCACGACATGACCCACATAAAGTGCGTCGAACTAGTTATATTGGCCTTTTGAGATCTAAGTTCAATCGGGCCTTGAAGTAGGTCATTAGCCAACTGACTAAATAGGTCAGTTGGTCATTATGAATAAAATAATTCCCCAGCTTTTCAGTTGGTTGAATAAGAATATTCAGTCAACTAGCCACCAAAATTTAAGTCGACTAGTTTCATTTTTAGTCGACTAACACCCCCTTATTGGCAGTATAAACTCTCAAGTTTCCATTGAGATATAATTTTCGTAAGAGGTTTTGGATGGTTGACTAGATGGTTGTAAAATTTGATTTTTTTAATAGTATTTGTAGTTTTTCTCTAAGTGTTCAAACTTATTTTCATGCAAGTTTATATACATTGAATTGTACATTACTTAAGCATAATTAAACTTCTTATACAATTGTAATAATATTGTAACAGCATTTGACACATGTTCGATTGTTTTAATGCGTTGACTACAATATCATTGTATCCGAATATCACATTAACTTTACTTTTCACTAGGCATTTATACCACTATTATCAATGCATTATTAGCATACTTACAACTTCATTATCATGTTAATTTAGCCTAACTATGGCATAGTCTTGTTTATACATCATCACTATCATTTTACATATGATTAATCAATTTATAATTCATTAACTTAATAGTGGACTATTTATCTTTCCTTCTTATTTAGAATTTAGGGTCACATATCACTTCTAACAGAAAATTCATGTTTTCTAACAAAAAATAAGTGCCACGGTCCTAACCTAGGTTTATTATAATATCTATATCATGTTAAACATGACCACTCCCATAATTTAGACCAAAATCAAAGTAATATAATCATATATAATATTATATATCTTAATTAACATTTTATCGCTTATCAAATACCAATAATATCCATAAAAGTGGAAACCCTAAAGAAACCAAAATGCACGATGAGATCGAATGAGAAAGCAGTACTCTTAAGCAATTCATATGAAAAGCAACTAATAAGTGCATTCCTTTCTTCCATCAGGTAAGAAGGGGTAGGAACATTGAGCGGAATAAAGAATGTAAATAGGCATTTTAAGTACTAAAAATCCATCTAGTTTCCTTTAAATCTTGCCAAAGCCAACAAAAGTGGAAGAATTATTTACATAACTTATCACAATAGAACATGCGAATAGCACAACCCTTATCGGGGAAGATAATGACGTGCGGTGGCCTATATAATATACTAGAGAACATTTGCATAAGGTATAACCTAACTATTCACTAGTGGAGAAGTTAGTTTACAACCTTCTACTGACAATAAGGAAACTTTGTGCTATTTCCAAGCCCATTCAAACAAAGAGTAATGACTCACAAATTTGATGCTTTTAATATTAAAATAATTAAAGATTTATTTAAAAAAAGTTAAAATGGGTATCATAGTTATAACCATTGCAAAGATCTTTCTGAGTTAATCCCTTTAATATATAATTTTGATGCATTTGGAATTACGGTATGCAAAATAGATGCATTAAAGTGTTTAAATAGAGAACATAACCACTTTTGGGCTAAAAGATTACACACGACTAAACATGCCTCATTGCCTATATAAATAACACTTAGAAACACTAGAGAGAAGTCGTTATTTCTCCTCCTTAATCCTAAAATTCCTTTTAATTACAGTTTAACGGCGGATGATTTTTGCTAATTACAGATTGATTCAAAATTCAATGTCTAAACCCAACATATTGTATATTCTTTGAACCAAAAATGGCACAACACCCAATTGATTGAATAGAGAATAAAAAGTGAAGAAAATAAATGAGAAATGAGTAAGAAAGAACATATGGAGTTTATAGTGGTTTGGCTAATCTTGGCCTACGTCTACCTGGTGATTTTTATTGCTTATATTCTTACTTGGAGGCAGAAGTTCTCACGGGTCGATATGACCTCGATAGTAATTACAAGAAATAAGACTAAGAAGTTTAAGAGCCAAAAGACTTCTAAAAATGAGCACTATCCTGCCATTATAGAGGTAGAAAGCCTAAAATCTCACTTCCGCGATCTCATCTTGATTTCCACTCCAAGACCAAGTCCTCTAGAGAAAATGGCAACCACATCATCACTTTACACGGATCGATACCACTCCAACCTCCTGAATCGATACCGATCCGTAAGATAGAAAATAGTTGTCGTCAACTCTTTACTTTGGCACGATTCTTGGTTAGCTTCATGTTTCCAAACTTGTCTACATCATTGGTAGCTTGTTTTTGGGTCTAATGATTGATATGTGAAAGAATGGAGTCGTTGATTCCAGTGCTTATGGAGATTGGTAGGGAATTGCATTGGATCAACAAAACAACACTTGAAATGGGGTTCTAGCATCAAGTAAAGTATATATGTGTAGGTAGGTAGGAAAAGAGCTCCATTGGCGGAGTATTTGTTGGTCGGTGCCGATCAATGGTGTTGGGTCAGTACCGATCCAACACTTAAGTGGATGTTGAGTTATGAATTGTAGGGACGGCTTTGCATTTACCTTGTAATCTTGGATGTATTTTGTTTTTGGGATTTGCAGTCGTCTCTCCAAGCATCTTGCCTTGATAACTTTGAAGTTTGACTCGTCGGGTTCACCTGTATGCTGCCTAGTTAAAAGACGAGATAACATTTGTCCCCCAAAGCATGACTTGTGAATAGAAAGTGTGCTTTGCTCAAGAATAAATGTTGAATTTGATGGTATATTAGTAGTTGAATTTTCTGGTAATCAGCTAATCAAGTTTTTGTGAATCATGTTGTTTTTTTTGGACTCTCCAGTCAACCACTAGTTGTTCCAAACCTGTTATAGCTTTAAACTCTAAACTCTGCCTAAGTGTAGTATACACGTCATCATCATCATTTCGATTTCATTCGAAATTATTCTATCACATATTAAAATTCATCCCTTGTTCATCTGGGATTTGTTAGTTGTATTCTAATTACAAGGCATTCAAATCCTTTTATTACATCTATATCTGTTCTATGGCTCGATCTCTCTGGATCATTTTATATTCGATTGAATACACAATCTCTCTGGATCATTTTATATTTAGTTTAATATGTGATCTATGTAGGTCGTTTATTTTTAAGTTTAATATGCGATCTCTCTGAATCGTTAATCAAATTCTTGGTTGTTCAGGGCTATTAAGAAAATCCACCATCTTTATGTATCGTTAATCAAATCCATAGCTATTCGAGGCTGATAAATAAATGCAGGGCCTCTCCAGATCGTTAACCAAATCCATGGTCGTTTGGGGATGATAATCAAATTCATGGACTCTATGGACCGTTAATCTAATCCATGGCCATTCAAGGTTGATAATCAAGCCTATGATCTCTCTGGACCCTTACTGAACCCGATCTACTGGCTTTCCGATGAGGTAACTCAACGACAAGCAATCCATTCATTCTCTAGTGAGGTAGACTTACTTCTTGCACTCCAATCCCTTCTTTTTGAATGGGACTTAAAGCGATCAATATCAATCATCATATTCACTTTGGAATTTAATAATCAAATTCAAATATCAGAAATAACATAAATTCTTACATCAATATAACTGCCTCACCCGGTGTTACAGTCTAGCATCCAGCTTAGAGCATGCTTAGGGACCGATCAAAATCCCGTAACCGAGCAAGTGGCTAGACTGCAATACTACATTATATATTGAAAAGGGAAAATGGAGTAAGAGCACCTAACCCGATTCCCTACTGTAATAACCCGATATTTTCAGCCATTCGCATCCACACATGCCGGACTTGAATTGCTCAAAATACTGCATTGTAAATAAATTTGGAGCAAATGAAATACAAATTACAGAAACACAGACACATAAATATCAGAATAACTCGCAGCGGAAATTAAAATACCATAGTAGTTCATGAAGCTACTATAATAAACTCTCACAAAACATTATACATAATATCAGTCTGAAAAAAATATATACAATAGAACCTCAAATACATAGCAGTTTCTAAATACCAGAACTGAAATAGAAAAAATAAAACTAAAAGGGAACAGATACTAGGCAAGCAGAATCTCCAGCGATTCCTAGCTCTAGGAAAGAAATCCAAAGCTAAGTTGTAAATACTCAGGCTGACCCGAGCATAAAGCAAAACACAAAACACTCGAGTCAGGACATATATATTTATATAATGTAAACCAACTCAAGTGAACTGTAGTAGAAATGAACAATAACTTAAAGGATGCTTGGGACCGCCCATCCTTTAAGAATCAGTTAAACTATAATTTAAATACATCCTGTGGTTAAAATTTCAAAATGGTATTTTATATTTCGAAGTCAAATATCATCTAAAAATTCAAAATCATTCAAAATCCATTTCAAAATATCAAATATCGTATCTTCCAAACCACATTCATTTATTTAAAACACAATTTCATCACACATTTCAAAATAGTTTATATTTCAAAACAAATTACTTCATTCTAAATCATAAAAATGAAGTTATTGTATAAATAATTAAATTATTAAATTTTCAAAATTTTAATCTTTCAGAACTCGTTCATTCACTTAAATTTGTTAAAACAATGAAAATTCAACTTTCGTAGCATTTAGAAAAAATGCTACGGAAAGTTACTTTTAAAACAATTCAATTTAACAAAAAACAGCATTTAAAAATGCTGTAATAGGGTAATTTTAATTTCGAATAAAACTTAGTTAAATTCAATAATTATAGCACTTAGCCTTTAATTAAATTTAGCTATTTAGTTCACTTATATCAACTACAGCATTTACAAATGCTGTATTATCATTTACATAGAAATAATAGCATTTCAAGAATGTAGTTAATTAACTTCAAGTATTCAATATAATTTCACAAACAATTATATTTTTCATTTAAACCATTTCAAACTTATAAAATCATATATTTCCACTTTTAAAACAATCATTCAAATACCCTTATATACATGATTTTATAAAGTTAAATTTCCATTCAAAAATCAATATCTAATAATAATGCACTTATTAAATTCCAACATTCAATTTTAAATTCATTAAATTAAATTTTAACTTTATTCAAAAATCATTAATATATTATAAAATCATTTTAAATTCATTTTAATCCAAATTATCATAAATTTATCATATTTTCATATTTAATTTAAATTCCATTTAAAATTAAATCAAAATTTCCAAAATAACTTACATTCAAATTTTCTAACCTTTCCATAATTTATTTCAGTAATAAATTTTCAAAAAATCAATATTACTTTACAAAATCATTTTTAATTAAGTTTAAATCAAAATATTATAATATTTACTTTTCTAAAATATTTTAAATTTTTTAGAAAAACATATTTTAACTACGGTTTGTGTTTCATTTTCCAGCTTAGGTAAAGTGATACAGATAATATATCATTTCAATCCGTAATTTACAAAGAAAACCCAGGTTTTTATCATTTCAAACCCGCAATCCCAAGTAAATGAAATAATTTGAAAATCGTTCAGGCCTATCATTTCAGCCCATAATGATTTTCCCCTATTCTAAAGTCCGTTCGGGTATGTGTCATTTCAACCCATAGTGATTCTACTCTAAAGGGAACTTGCAGTGTAATAAACGGAAATAAATAACAGAACAACATAATTTAATAGTAACAGATGTTATAACAGGTGTTTAAGCATGGGTGAACATCATAAGATCATAATATAGCAGATATAACATGGTGATGCATTTTACAGATTCAAATGTGATCGATTTACTAGTTATATAAGTACAAAACTGTCTGGTGAGAATAACTCACTGGTATAGCTGAAGATGACAACAAACTAATGCAAAATTGAGATCCACACAAGCATGATAGCACAACAAAGTTTCGAATGGGAGAGCCAAAGATTAGTTTCCTTGAATACAATTCAAACAAAACAATATAACAAATATAAGCTTTCAACTCAAAATACGATTAAACGATGCTAGAATTAACTGCACAAAACAAAGTCAAAAGCTTTGCACTTGCTCTCAACCTTCCTTAGGCTCGGCCATAGGGTGGAACACATGGCTAAGGAATGGTTTTGATCTGGTTGTGGGTTCAATTGGGTCGGCCAAACATGTATGGTGATGGGCAAAAGTATGGTGCATGTCAAACAACACTAACAAGCAACATCACACGGTTTCAAGGCCTAAATAGGTCACGGCCAAAGCCATATGGGCATGGCCTTCTCTGGTAGGATCAAGAGGATGACGTGGCATAGGGTGTCAGGTCAGCTGGAGGTGGTGATGGTGGTGTAGGTTGAGGCTAAGGGGGTGATGAAGGCGGTGGAAGCATTGTGTGCTCGGCTAGGGTCATATTGTTGGAGTTTTGTGCATTTGGTGGTGGATCTTCAATTAAGGGTGGCTCGGCAAGGGATGGTCAGTGAGGAGGAGGAGATGGTGACATGTTCAGGTGGTGGTGGAGGTGGCAAGGCTGATGGAGTGGTGGGGCCGAACCTAGAAGTGAAGGAAGCAAGAGCAAAATTACATGAAAACAAGTATAAAACAATGAAAAGAGAATAGAATTTTACCAAAGTTTGTTCAAGATAATGGCCGAAATTTTTTTCTTGAGTTTGAGAAGAAGAGTTCACATGAAAAATGAGGAAGTGGCTGAAGAGAAAAGAGTTAAGGTAGCAAATATGGAAAGGTGTTGGTTGAAGTGTGAAAAGGCGTGAACACAAAAAGGCAAAAGCAAACCAATGGTCACAAACTCTTCAAATATCCACCATATTCTTTTGAAATTTTAAATAACTGAAATACATATAAATTCAGTTAAAATACGAAAATATAACAAATAAACAAAATATAAATAAATAAATATTAATTATATATAATTAAATTAAGAAAATAGCACAGAAATTGTAAACTAGTCTAGAAATTTGAAAATAAATGGAACAAGCTTTGGGAAAATTTTACGTACTTGAAAAATATTTATAAATAAAGATAAGAACAAAAAATAAAAATTAATTCACAAAAATAAATAAATTTTAATTAAATATAATTTAAATGAGGAAAATAGCAGAAAAATAGAAACTAGCCTTTAAAAATAGGAAATAAATGCAATAAATTTTGGAAAATTTTTATTATCACTTTAAAAATTTTTACAAATGAAATTTTACAAATAAAACAAATTTAAAATAATTTAAAAATAAAATAAAGTCAAATTTAAATTTTAAATTTAAAAGTAAAAGTTTGACCAGATTGACCAAAAATCCACTTTTTCTTGAAATATCCTATTTATTCAGGTTTGGAATTATAATTCACACAAAAATCAAAATATACTTTAAAATAACAAAAATTATTCATTTTTATAAATATAATAAAGTTTTCAAATAAAATAATCAAAATAAACAATTAAAATAAATCACAAAATTCAGGGTTGTTACGCTCTCCCCCACTCAAATCTTTTCGACCTCGAAAAGAACGAACAAGGAAAATAAGGAAAAGAAAGATAGAAAAAGCAAATTGTACCTGAAAAAACAATTCCGGATTCGAAGCACGAATGCTCTCCTACGTCTTCCAGGTACATTCTCGATCATCAGTACCCCATCGTACTTTGATTAGACTAACAGATTTCCTTCTTAGCTGCTTCGTACCTCTGTCGACAATATGTAGTGGCTTACTCTCGACAGTCAGATTTAGGCTAAATATCCAAACTATCAAGAGCAGAAGGCTTGAACAAAAAGAGATAGGTCAAGAAGATGCTATAGAAGATGTGAGACATGGAATACATCATGCACTCCAGACAGCTTCTCGGCAAATCTAGACAATAAGCCAAAGAACCAACTCTTTCCACAATGCGGAAAGGACCCTCGAAGAGGACAAAGGTAGGAATAGCTAGAAGGGAAAATAGGTTAAAAGACAAGGATGAAGCATTATTTTAAAACCATATAAATTTCAATTTAAAATTTTATATTTACAACATTTTAAACATTTTATAATATGATAAATAGTCTTTTGATTCAAATTTGATAGTTCGAAGTAAACATATTTAAAACATTTTAAATTATTTATAAAATTAAAATAAATAATCAAAATATCGTTTATATAATACTTTATCAAAATACTTTTATAACTCGATGTCTTAACAAGTTTACTTTCGTTCCTGCAGACTCTGGCTATGCGTTGATCAGACGTAAAGCTAGAATTCTCCAGGTACTTCGTAGACTTGTTTCAACACCCAGTGAAAATACTGGAAAACCATTTAAAAACAGATATGGAAAGTACAATCCAAACAAATCAACCAAACCAAAACATGTCGATCATGGATCGCGAAACACAATGGTTACGCCTGGATCCCCAGGAAACATCCGTACCCGTAGGCTAACTACAGCAGCCCTGCGATTACGCCATGAAGTCTGGTAGTACCGCAGATACACAATGGTTATGCCTGGATCCCCCAGGAAACATCTGTACCCTTAGGCTCTCGCAGCCCCTGCGGATTATGCTACCAAGCGACCCAATAGATCATAGATACACAATGGTTACGCCTGGATCCCCCAGGAAACATCCGTACCCTTAAGCTCTTGCAGCCTCTGTGAATTACGCTATGTAGCCGTGCTCGAGACCATGAAGATCGCCATGGAATTCGATGGACACTCGAGTATCATATCCGAAAAACCCAAATCAGAGAGAATAGTATCGATAGAATGAATCCACAATGTGGCCACAAAGCGGATATCAAGCAGAAGGCACTTTCTATATCTTTACTTCGAAAATATGTATCATATAGTACCTTTCAAAACCACTTTCAAATATCATACTTATATAAAGTCCATTATATACAAGATTTCATTTCAAATCGAATACTTCCCAAATCAATAGTATTCAAATCACACTTATATAGACTTCGATTATATAAGATTTCAATTTACAAATTGAGTACCTTTACAAATCAATAGTTTCAAATCACTTAATACTTGTACAAATCAATTTTATACCCATACAAATCCATTTTATATAAGTTTGATAACTCCCAAATCACAGTATTTAGTAAAACAAGGTTCTCAATTCCAATTCTTTTTCATTACCAATTCAGTTTAAAAATCATATATGATTTCTCCAAATCATTTCAAATTCACATTCTTTATCAAAATAAAGATTAAATCATTTCTAAACCATTTCAATCATCAAAATATCAAAATGGTTACAGAGTTCAAAACCACCTCTTTTAAAACCTTCAAACTATTTATTTCTGTATGAAAAATCCAGTTTACCATTGGAAAGATTTTTATTCTATATATATATATACTTTATTCAAAACATTTCAAATCTATATTTCATACTAGTATAATTCAACATAGTCTTATTTATTTCACTCAATAAACAGTTTCAAATTTATATAAATCATATTACTTTATATATTAATCATTCCAAACTAAACTTTTATTCTTTACCAAATACCCTATATCTTTCAAAATTTCTTAACTTTGAAAAGTTAACCTTGATTAGGAAGTGCTCGAACCTTCAAAATAGTCGAAGAAATCATATTTTCAATCTAAGAGTTGGAAATCAGCAACAAATCAGTAAACCAATTTCAAAAGGTAGGGTTATACCAAAACAAATCTGAATCTCGAGGACGGAACATCGGCTTACTTTATATCATTTCAAATATATATACATATATACATACATACATATATCTTTTGAACATCAAACCATACTTTGAAATCTGAAATCAAAAATTTGGTTTCCCAAAATCACTTGCATAGCAAAGCTACTAAAGTGGCCTCTCCCCCACTCAGAAACTCAAAAATCAATGTCGATGACGCATGCATTCATCACCGAAATTATTTTCCAGCGATATAAGTGGGTTTTGGACTTTTATTTTCTTGAAACTTCTTTGAGATCCCTTCAAAATCATTGGAATTCGTTCAAATACATTCTTAAACATTTCTTATTCAGAAAATATTTTTAAATCATATTATTGATATATATTTTCCAAAACCTTTAAACCGATTTCAAAACTCCGGAGTCCGATTCCTAAAAATTCAAATTCAAAACCCTTTAGTTATAAATCATTTTATACAAACTTAAATTTCTCATAAATTTTCAAAATTTCAAATCCTTTCGAAGTTTCAAATTTCCTTTTTCAAAAGATATAAAAATCCATATTGAAAACATTTCACTTAAATATACAAAATAGGGACATCCTTATTAAAATAATAATTTTGATATATGCACAATTCCGAAATACAACCAAACACAAATTTTCAAGGGATTCAAGGATGAATTTCCAACAAATAGATATTCAATTTTTGAGGAACCTTAATCAAATAGAATTCTGGTTCGAAGGTAAGCTCGAACGAAGATGAGATACTTTTATTACCAAATAGAAGATGGATAAGCCTATATAAATCGCGTGCGACCTTAACTGGTCAACCGTGACTTTAGGAATATAATCAATGTGAAAAATTTCTAAGGCAAATTGACATTCAGTCGCCAGAGATAGAATCTAGATAGAGCAGGAGATAGATAGCATCGTAAACCGAGGATATAGAAATCTTCGGTTTATCAATGCCAATTGTAAAGGAGTTTCACCCTTTTACAAATCATTCAAATATTTGCGGAATCACCGATCTTTAGAGAGGTCATTCCAAAGTGGAGTTACAGAATGCTCCAAAATCAAAAGGATAAAATAGGGAATACATGACTGGATTTCAGAACAGGTGGGAGTGTTCCAAAGTTCATGGAATCCTAATCGATAAGAATCCTAACCAAGAAATTTCTAACAAGGTGGATACCAAAGGGATGAAGTTTTGAAAATCTTGGTTTCAAAATAAGAAAATTTTTCTACCAAAATAATCTTTGAAAATACTAAAAAAATCATTTGGAAATCATTTTATACTTCAAAAATACATTCTCTCAGAAAGAAAGGATTCTGAGATTGATTTCACTCATTCTAGGTATTTCTACCCTATCTCTAATGAGTTTTTGCTCCGCAAGCTATGGTTTGCTAAAAACCAAAGATCTGATACCAATTGTAACAACCCGATATTTTCAGCCATTCGCATCCACACATGCTGGACTTGAATTGCCCAAAATACCGCATTGTAAATAAATTTGGAGCAAATGAATACAAATCACAGAATCACAGACGCAGAAATATCAAAATAACTCACAGCGGAAATTAAAATACCATAGTAGTTCATGAAGCTACCATAACAAACTCTCTCAAAACATTATGCATAATATCAATCTGAAAAAAAAATATACAATAAAAGCTCAAATACATAGCAGTTTCTAAATACCAGAACTGAAATAGAAAAACTGAAACTGAAAGGGTACAGATACTAGACAAGGAGAATCTCCAGCGATTCCTAGCTCCAGGAAAGAAATCCAAAGCTAAGCTGTAAATACTCAGGCCGACCCGAGCGTAAAGTAAAACACAAAACACTCGAGTCAGGACATATATACTTATATAATGTAAACCAACTCAAGTGAACTGTAGTAGAAATGTACAATAACTTAAAGGATGCTTGGGACCGCCCATCCTTTAAGAATCAGTTAAACTATAATTTAAATACATCCTCTGGTTAAAATCTCAAAATAATACTTCGAAGTCAAATATCATTTAAAAATTCAAAATCATTCAAAATATCAAATATCATATCTTCCAAACCACATTCATTTATTTAAAATACCATTTCATCACACATTTCAAAATAGTTTATATTTCAAAACAAATTACTTCATTCTAAATCATAAAAATGAAGTTATTATATAAATAATTAAATTATTAAATTTTCAAAATTTTAATCTTTCAAAACTCATTCATTCACTTAAATTTGTTAAAACAATGAAAATTCAACTTTCGTAGCATTTAGAAAAAATGCTATGGAAAGTTACTTTTAAAACAATTCAACTTAACAAAAGACAGCACTTAAAAATGCTGTAATAGGGTTGCATCAATTTCGAATAAGACTTAGTTAAATTCAAAAATTATAGCACTTACAAAATGCTATAATAGCCTTTAATTAAATTTATCCATTTAGTTCATTTATATCAACTACGGCATTTACAAATGCTGTATTATCATTTAAATTAGAAATAATAGCATTTCAAGAATGCAGTTAATTAACTTCGAATATTCAATATAATTCACAAACAATTATATTTTTCATTTAAACCATTTCAAACTTATAAAATCATATATTTCCACTTTTAAAACAATCATTCAAATACCCTTATATACATGATTTTATAAAGTTAAATTTCCATTCAAAAATCAATATTTAATAATAATTCACTTATTTAATTCCAACATTCAATTTTAAATTCATTAAATTAAATTTTAACTTTATTCAAAAATCATTAATATATTATAATACATTTTAAATTCATTTTAATCCAAATTTTCATAAATTTATCATATTTTCATATTTAATTTAAATTCCATTTAAAATTAAATCAAAATTTCCAAAATAACTTACATTCAAATTTTCTAACCTTTCCATTATTTATTTCACTAATTAAATTTTCAAAAAATAAATAATACTTTACAAAATCATTTTTAATTAAGTTTAAATCAAAATATTATAATATTACATTTCTAAAATATTTTAAATTTTTTAGAAAAATATATTTTAACTACGGGTCTGTATTTCATTTTCTAGCCTAGGTAAAGCGATACGGATAATATATCATTTCAATCCGTAATTTACAAAGAAAACCCAGGTTTTATCATTTCAAACCCGCAGTCTCAAGTAAATGAAATAATTTGAAAATCGTTCATGCCTATCATTTCAGGCCATAACGATTTTCCCCTATTCTAAAGTCCGTTCGGGTATGTATCATTTCAACCCATAGTGATTCTACTCTAAAGGGAACTTGCAGTGTGATAAACTGATATAAATAACAGAATAACATAATATAACAATAATAAATGTTATAACAGGTGTTTAAGCGTGGGTGAGCATCATATGATCATAATATAGCAGATATAACATGGTGATGCATTTTACAGATTCAAATGTTATCGATTTACTAGTTATATAAGTACAAAACTGTCTGGTGAGAATAACTCACTGGTATAGCTGGAGATGACAACAAACGAATGCACAACTGAGATCCACACAAGCACGATAGCACGACAAAGATTCGAGTGGGAGAGCCAAAGATTAATTTCCTTGAATACAATTCAAACAAAACAATATAACAAATATATGCTTTCAACTCAAAATACGATTAAACGATGCTAGAATTAACTGCACAAAACAAAGTCAAAAGCTTTGCACTTGCTCTCAACCTTCCTTAGGCTCGGCTATAGGGTGGAAACACGGCTAAGGCATGGTTTTGATTTGGTTGTGGATTCAATTGGGTCGGCCAAACATGTATGGTGATGGGCAAAAGTATGGTGCATGTGAAACAACACTAACAAGCAACATCACATGGTTTCAAGGCCTAAATAGGTCACGGCCAAGGTCATATGGGCATGGCCTTCTCTGGTAGAGTTAAGAGGATGACGTGGCAGAGGGTTTTAGGTCAGCTGGAGGTGGTGGTGTAGGTGGCGGCTAAGGGGGAGATGAAGGTGGTGGAACCATTGTGTGCTCGGTTGGGGTCATATTGTTGGAGTTTTGTGCATTAGGTGGTGGATCTTCAATTAAGGGTGGCTCGGCAAGGGATGGTCAGTGAGGAGGAGGTGGTGGTGGAGGCGGAAAGGCTGATGGAGTGGTGGGGCCCAACCTAGAAGTGAAGGAAGCAAGAGCAAAATTACATGAAAACAAGTATAAAACAATGAAAAGAGAATCGAATTTTACCAAAGTTTATTCAAGATAATGGCCAAATTTTTTTTCTTGAGTTTGAAAAGAAGAGTTCACGTGAAAAATGAGGAAGTGCCTGAAGAGAAAAGAGTTAAGGCAGCAAATATGGAAAGGTGTTGGTTGAAGTGTGAAAAGGTGTGAATACAAAAAGGCCAAAGCAAACTAATGGTCACAAACTCTTCAAATATCCACCATATTCTTTTAAAATTTTAAATAACTGAAATATATATATAAATTCAGTTAAAATACGAAAGTATAACAAATAAACAAAATATAAATAAATAAATATTAATTATATATAATTAAATTAAGAAAATAGCACAGAAAATGTAAACTAGTCTAGAAAATTTGAAAATAAATGGAATAAGCTTTGGGAAAATTTTACGTACTTGAAAAATATTTATAAATAAAGATAAGAACACAAAATAAAAATGCATTCACAAAAATAAATAAATAAATTTTAATTAAATATAATTTAAATGAAGAAAATAGGAGAAAAATAAAAACTAGCCTTTAAAAATAGGAAATAAATGCAATAAATTTTGGAAAAAAATTTATTATCACTTTAAAAATATTTATAAATGAAATATTACAAATAAAAAAATTTAAAATAATTTCAAAATAAAATAAAATCAAATTTAAATTTTAAATTTAAAAGTAAAAGTTTGACCAGATTGACCAAAAATCCACTTTTTCTGGAAATATCCTATTTATTCAGGTTTGGAATTATAATTCACACAAAAATCAAAATATACTTTAAAATAACAAAAATTATTCATTTTAATAAATATAATAAAGTTTTCAAATAAAATAATCAAAATAAACAATTAAAATAAATCACAAAATTCAGGGTTGTTACACCTACCATCCTGATCAAGAGATGACAATCCTTGACTTTGGCCTAGGGCTATTTCTATTCACTACGGTTGATGGCTGCTCTTTTTCCACAACTGTAGTTCGACTTCTCATATATTGTTGTAGTTGGTTATTTTTGACCTGTTCTGTGATCAAATAACGCAAATGCCTACAGTCATTCATGCTATCCGCATCACCTTGTTTCTGGGTCCAAATGATGGATCGAAAGAATGGAGTTACTGATTCTAGCGCTTGTGGAGATCGATAGGAAATTGCATTAGATCAACAAAACAACACTTGAAATGGAGTTCAAGCATCAAGTAGAGTGGGTAGGCAAAAGACGGTCTCTATTGGTAGAGTATTTGTTGGTCGGTACCGATCCATGGTGTGGGTCGATATCGATCCAACACTTGAGTGAATGTTGAATAGTGAACTCTTGGGATGGCTTTGCATTACCCTTGTAATCTCGGATGTATTTGGTTTTTGGGCTTTGTAGTAGTCTCTTTAGGTGTCTTGCCTTGATAACTTTAAAGTTTGACTTGTTGGGTTGGCCTTTACAGTGCCTGGTCAAAAGGTGGGATAACTTATATATTTTGAAGCCCTTAAAAATGGAGTTGATGGGTGGTATCCATTTGTTGAGATGATGCTTAGGTTGGCCAAATATTAGCAAACAACTCTCGGTCGTTGACTCTAGGGTTTCAGTCCATAGTGAACCATCAACTATAGAGCGATTAGGATCATAATTGTGTAGAGCAAGGTGAGTAGAGAAGACCCATATAGGTTGATACAGTGAACGATGCTTAAATCCTCTAGATATGTGGTCAAAGGTATCAAAATAGGGTTCAACATCAAGGAGTTTGCTACATCCTAGGGATCTCAGGGTGATGGTAGCAAGTGGTGCTGGACTGCATAGGCATGGTGGTGAGGTCCGATCTGGGTTCGGTGGTCTAGACATGGTGGAGCAAAGTCGAAGGTGGAGGCTAATTGAATTATGGAGATTTCATCATATTGTAGAAGATGATATGATTTTTCAGTTTAGCTCCCGAGGTTTATTTAATTACAAAATATATCCTGGTACTTCTAACTTCAATATCTTTAATATAGGAACTCTGATTTACGTGCGATTTCTTCTGCTAGACTTGTGGTGGGATTCCGCACGACATGGCATAAGTTTTGTTGATTTAGGAGATTGCTAGAAAAATCACATGCTATGAACTATCCAAATGATTGATTTAATTTATAAAATACATATCCATTAATGAAAAAAAATCATATTTAATGATATTTTTAGTTCTATGGATGGTTGTTTGGTAATTATAATATTTTGGATATATTATGCCATGAATGGATAATTTTCGTTGATTGTAGTATTTTGAGTGTTTAATTTGATTTGCAGTGGAAAATAATTGATTGGAATAAAAAGTATAATAATGAGAAGAATATATGAACAAGCATTTGGACTGTATCTATAAATAATGATAATTTAACCAACTTATAAAATTAAAGTATAGAATTAAATAAGATTATTATTTATGAATTTCAAAGGAAATTCATAAATAATAACTAAAATTGTATTTTAAATTAATATTTGTGAAGGTAATGTTATTTTGTGTAAATGACAAAATATTTGATTTTACGTTATAATGTAAAGAAATATTTTTATTGTCTAGTTTTTTAGATAAAATGGGCATTTTGTGAATAATTATAATTATAATGTTTTCCAAACGTGTTTTTGGGTATATAGTTACTATTTTAAGATAAACAAAAATAAAACGAGAGTTTTAATGATCTGAAATAAAATATATTTGTTTTGGAATAAATGGTAATAAACTGGTTTTGGAAAGTGTTAAATAGGTTTTAACATATATTAATATTTTGTTATGGAATAATGATATTATTATTTTGAATAGTAATTTAGTGAAGATTGCTATTTTTGATTTGAAATACTAAGCTTGGAAGAATTTAAATAAAAAGAAAAAACATGAGTGGTTTTTTAAGTATATTATCTTCTCTGGGAAGATTGTTACCGTTTTGATATATAAAAATAAAGGAGGTTTTTGTAATGGGCAACAATAATAAAATGATTTTATACTCAAGAGCAAAATAGCAGTCATAATATAATATTTTAAATGGATGCAGTATGTAGTAAATTACTCATTTGAATTATAATATATGTTAGTTTGTGACTATGGAATCACATTGGGACGTGGATGCGATATTTTGCCCTTTTTACTACCAGATGATGGGTAGTTAATTATGGTTAATTGATGATTGATGTCATATTAGTATTATAAGGTGATTAACACACATTTGATGATTTGTACTTACATTGTTGACTGTTACTATAATGGACGATTAATATGTATTTAAGTATATTTGTATTACCATTTAATGATTCATTGTGATGGATGAATAAGGATGTCCTTTTTTTGCATCTACTATTTTTAAAGTTTGCATCGATTGCATTGGTCGTATTGGTTGCATTGATCGCGCTAGCTGCATTGGTTGCGATGGTTGCAATTGTTGCATGGATGCTACAGTTGTTATGTACTAATAAGTATTTGGATTATTTGGATGCAAATAAGAGAAAGAAATACAACTACATGGGCTTGATCCGCCAAAAGGGGTACGTATGCTGTTTTTTCTATGCAATAGCTATTGAGCCTACAGCCGTAGCGACGGGGTTAGGAAAAGTCCTGATGTAGTAAACACCTTTTTCCCTTTATTATATGTATATATTTGTATTTATAAGTTTGTAGATGAATGCAAAGGAGGGACCAAAACATTAGAGTGAATCATATATGTAGGATGGTTTGGTATATCTCTTGCATAATAACTATGATGATTTTATTTAATAATTAATGTAATCAAATGTATAAATTATACGATGCATGCAATTTGATTAATATTAATTATTGAAGTATGTATATGTACATTAATGTTTAAAATACGCCGAGATTTCTATAACAACCCGATATTTCGTACCATTCGCATCCGCACATGTCGGACTTAAATTGCTCAAAATATCAGATTGTTAATTTATATTTGGTAAAACTCAGTGTATAGATTAAATAAATCAATCATAGAATCACAGATACAGAGTAATATAACAATAAGCAGCGGAAACAAATGAATAATAATTCATGAAGCTACTATATATATATATATATATATATTATAGAGTTAAAACAGGATAAAACAGAAGTCTCGAATACAATGAAGTCTCAATACAATAGTTAAATAACAAAATCTGAATATATTACTGGAGTCAACTGAATAATTGCAAGATGTATAGACATTTGGATCTCCAAGCGAAACTCCAAATTCTAAAGGTGGGTCTCAAATGTTGTGACATTCAGTCTAGCCCGAGCATAATGCCAAACATAAAACACTCGAGTCATGATTAACATTCTTATATTAATAAATACAAATCAAGTGAAATATCAACTAAAATACAAGTAACTTAAAGGATGTTTGGGATAACCATCCTCTAAGGATCAATGGAACTATCTACTATGTAGTAACATACGCTACTATAATATGTCTATAGTAAAGTAAACTATTAAAATAGCGTTATGGCATTACCCATATCCCCCTTAACACATTTTATTGTGCCATAGTCTATACAGTACCATAATACCTCTGTAAACTGGAAGCTACCAGAGGGCACTCTATAGGTACGACACAAAACAAACTCGTAGTGAGCTCGATATGGTAGGTGACAAGGCATAACTAGGCAATGCCAGGGTAGATATACCCATTACACTTTCGGGCTAGTGGTAACGCATAGCTGCAGCTACCACCCACCTCGATCCACACTCCCAAATCAAAGATGCGCACCAGATCAATCACAAAGTAATAGAATGGAAATCAAAGAAGTGTGTCCGATAGGAGGAGCTACCTCGCTTGGCCCGTCAATTGCTCCTATTTTAGCCACCTTAAACTAACTCACAAGAGTCAGATCTACGTATATACCTCAAATAGTATGTCGCCAACCATCCTACTTTATTCTGGAATCTCCACCACGTACACGGTTGTTAAAATGGTTTTCGTTATTGGCAGAGAGTATGACAATAACCGATAACCAAATGTTCTTAGAACAACGTGGTCATTTCAAAATATCATTTCCATATCAAAAACATCATATCCATTTCAATACTATATCAATACGAGATCATTATTCACTTTAAAATAATAATCATTTTCGAAATCATAACACTTTCCTAAATTATAACTCTTTCGAAATTATAAAACTTTGAAATTATAACACTTTGAAATCATAATACTTTTAAATCATAACACTTTGAAATCATAATACTTCCCACTCAAACAGTTTAGATATAGAAAATAGTTTATATAATAAAATAGTTTATAAAATAATTAGCATATTAAAATAGTTATAGGTTAAATAGTTTATAAATTAAAATAATTAGAACATTAAAATATGTTTATATTAAAAATAGTTTATATATTAAAATAAGTTATAAAATAAAATGTTATATATAAATATATATATATTAAAAGTAATTTATATAATAAAAATAGTCTCCTCAAGTTCACAAAATCAATTCAAATCAACTTAAATTCCAAAACCCATTCAATCGAAATCAAAATCCCATTTCAATTCAATTCGAACCTCAATAAACCATTTTATATCGATTTCAAATATGGATTTAAACTACAAAAATAAACCATTTCGATTTCAATAGATTTCAAAGTTTAAAATATTTAAACCTTTACAATAACTCAATTTGATAAATTCATTTATATTTCAATTTCACCTTTCTATTATTTACTTTTGAAATATTCATTTAAATTAATCCAATATTATTTAAATGAAATCTAAAATTGCAATTTAAACAAAACTAAATATCCTATTTCGATTTATTTAAATATAAAAATATTCATTTAGTCCTCTTTAATTAAAAATCAAGTTACAAAATCATATCTTTGAAATCTCAAATTTAATAAGTTTCAAATCAATCTTATTTAAGTATAATTCTTAAATAAATACAATTTCAAATCAATTTTAATTTTATATTTCCAACCTCAATTTATTAAAATTATTATAAAAATCTATCTTTAAAAAATAAAATTCTAAATAAATATTTAAAACATATTATATACTAATTAAATGAAACGTTATTAAATTAAATCTTATTATTGAATTTATTTTATATTAAAACTTATTATATATATTAAAATAGTAAAATTAAATGTAAAATCTTAAAAATTATATTTTCAAAACTAACTTATGAACCTTTCAACTCAAGTCAATTCAACGAAAACCACTTGGGTTTATCATTTCAACCCATAACGATTTTCTCCTATTCTACAAGATCTTTCGGGTATGTATCATTTCAACCCATAGGGAATTCTATACTAATAGGGAACTTGCAGAGTGAGAACCGTTATGATAATAATATAACATATTAACAATAGGCATATATCATCAGTGATAAATAAAGTATAAATAACATATCATGTTGTCAGATGTCACAGGTGAACAGTTACAAAAAATGGCTTATCATATATAGCAATTAAATAACTACCAATAATATATTTCAATTGTCATTTCAAATGAAATCAAATTTAATAAATATAAGAATCGTGAGTGATTACTCACCTTTCGAGGCTAGAGAGATGGACGAGAATGGAATGAGTTACAAATCCAAGCAAGAATTCCAAAAACATTTGATTATACTTATACAATACATATCAGAGTTACACATACCAGCGAATAATAAATAATGCAGCGGAACAGTATGAATGCAGTGGAAAAATATAATAGATAATAGTAATAAAATCTTTGTCTTCGTCCTCCAGAAGTAAGGTCTTCAAACTTGAAATGCTCAGGCTGACCCGAGCGAATTGAAAAGACAAAACACTCGAGTCAGAACTAAAACATCTTATGGAAGTTAAATCAATGGTAAATAATATGATTGAAACAACGTCAGAGATGTTTATAGGATTTGACCTCTCCTATCCAGTGTCTAACGTGAGTGCAGTAACTTAAGAAATGATCGGGATTCACATCTCCTAAGGATCCGTTAAACTATTGACTATGTAGTAATATTCCGCTATTATAATAGTGTCTAATAGTAAAATAAACTTACGTTTTAATAGCGTTAAGCGGTTACGCATATAGTCCTTACCACGTTATAGTCCCAGTAGTCCATCCATTATCAGCGCATCTCCAGATCGGGAGACTACCCTAAATACTCCACGGGCTATGAGAGAAGAACAAACTCGTACAAGGCGTGCTAGGGTAGGTGACACGACACACAAGGCAATGCCAGGGTAGATATACCAATTACGCACACAGGTTGGAGGTAACGCGAAGTGCGCAGCTACCGCTCACCTCGAGCCACACCCCTAAATTAAAAAAAAATCAAAAGTGGCCACCGAATCAATCCAAAAGTCAGAGTATAGTATCGAAGTGATGTGTCCGATCAGAGGAATGACCTCATTGGCCCGAGATCGCTCCTGTTTAAGCCACCTTATGCCAACTCACGGGAGATGGGTCCACGTATATACCTTAAAGGAACGTCGCCACCATCCTACTTCATTTTGGAATCTCCTCCGCGTATACGGTTGATAAAGTGGTCTTCGGAGTTGGTAGAAAGTATGACAACTTTCGATCTCGGTCTCTTTAACAACCAAACGTTATTATAACACCGCGGTCATTTCAAAATAATTTATCCTTTAAAACTAGAATACAATATCCTTTTCAAAACCATAAAAATACGATATCATTTCCGCTTTAAAACCAAATCAATTTGATAACATTTTTTTATAAAACCCAAATCAATATAATATCATTTTTATTTCAAATATATCCTTTTCCCAAAATCATAGCATTTTCAAATCATAATACCTTGAAACCCATAACTTTGAAACATAACTTTCAACACTTAAATGGTTTAATATTAAATTACTTTATATAATAAATTAGCTTCTTTAATTTCACAAATCAATTCCAAATACAGATTTGAATCCCAAATAAACCATTTCAATTTTCATATATTTCAAAGCTTTAAATATTCCACCATTTCAAAACTAATTCTTTGATAATCCCATAGACATCAAATTCAATTGCTATTGTTTAGATTTGTAATGTTTACGTGATAAATCCTTAATCCTTTAAGAAAACATTTAAATTCACATAACTGGATATTCTTTCAATTTATTTAACTTGATATATTCATTTAAATCAACTTTATATTCATTTAAATTACTCTAAACCAAATCAAGTTATAAGAATCATACCCTTTAAAATCTCAATTTTATTTAAATTTCAAATAAAATTTATTCGAGTATAATTCTTAAATAATTCAATTCAAACCAATTTCATATTTATCTTCCAACTTAATTTTTTTTAGTCATTAGAAACTCTATACATACAATATCTTAAACATGTACTTAACCATATAATATAAAACATTCAAACTTCATTATTAAACTTATTTTTATTAAACAAATTTATACATAGCTTAAATTCAAAAATTTAACTATATATATGTATTAATATTTATATAATATCAAAATTTAATACTTATTAAACCGTATATTTCTTTCCAAAACCATAGAAATCAATTTCAAATTATTTTTATATATATAGACCACGGTCTCTGCATATAATTTTCTATCCTATGGTCAAGTGATACAGATATGTATCATTTCAATCCGTAATTTAAACATAAATACGGTTATATATCATTTCAAACCGCAATCTCGGAAAAATAAAAATGCATAACTTGTAGTTTATAACAGTATAAAGAACAACATCCATTCATCCAGTATCAATCATCAACCATTAATCACAATCATCATTCAATTCAAACGATAACATCAATATATAACAGATAATAAATAACAGGTATTTACTGGCAGTTTATATTCAATAATAATAATTTAAATAACAATTTAACTGGCAGTTTATATGCAATAATAAATAAATAAAAATTTAATTCAATAAATTCAATTTAATTGGGATGATGATTAAAAATATGTCAAACAGTCATAAATAAATTTCTAATCACATCAAAAATTAATTTAACACACATAAGAAATTTTAGAAGTTGTGAGTGGGTTAAAACACTCACGTTTTGAATTTAAATCCAATTTAAACCCAAAATTTGAACAGTCTCAGAATTCATCCAAACTAGCGTCAAAATGTCTAGAATTCCAATATGAACCAGCAGAGAAAACCGCGCGTGAATTGGACCTTGTATGTGGAAGTTATTCGAGTTAGAAGGTTTTCTACATTAAATTCCACAACAAATAAAATAATAAAAGAAATTCACACGTCACCATCCTCTATCACGCTACAGCAACTTGACGCGCAAACCCTATTGAAGCTGCCGCTAGTTCATCGAACATCACCAGATTTTCCCATCGCCACATGCGAATTCTCCCCGATCCAATAGCGCCGCCGACCTCCTCAACCTCGGTCGATCACCCCCATACCCACGCCATGACGCGCGGCCCCATACGCCAACTTCGGGGCGAAGTCGCTCATCCCCAAATCGCGGCGAAATCTCTGACTACAACGACCAATTAGCCGCATGGATCTGGGCTGCTCGACGTCCCCTTCGATGCAGTGCTTACCGATTGAGCTCTCGTCGCGAATCTGCCGTCAATCAAGGCCAAGATCAATGAACAGCCGGGAGTAAACGAGCCAATTCCGGCCGCATAGCAACCCAGATCGAGGAACGAATCACCGAATTGAGATGCGCTATTCGAGAGCTTCGAATTGATATAAAATTTGCTATATTTTGTGGAGTTTGAAATTTTGGCTCTGAATTTTATTTGCAATTGGATTTGGTAGTGAGAATTTGTTTGTCTGCCATTGAGGAGTAGATATAGTTGGATTGTACATACAGACAAATGAGAAATAGAGCTAGGCTAGGGTTTATAACGGGGTATTTATAGACGAAGCTGAAATAGAATGGATCGGATCGATTGGATATACGCGTTGAACGACAAAATGGCCCGAAAAGCCCATTTTGACTCCGGTACGAAATTGGGTCAACCCATATATCAAAATAGATGTTTTAAAATATTTTAAATGCAATGGAACAGGTTTTAGGTCTAAATTCCATCGTATGAAGAAGTTATGCTAAAATCAAATATTTCAAATTGATTTCAATTGATTTCAATTAATTGATTTCTGGGCGTTTCGAGTCCGTACGATCAAACGACATGTCCTATCGTTACGAAACTTGAAATCCTATAATAATTCACCGTTACGGATCCGAAGAAACTGGTTTTGTCGAAATCCGAGTCAGTGGCCAAAATGGCTATTTTTACATTAATTAAATAAATTAATAATTAATTAATTTAATCACTTTTTCAATTTCAATTCCATAAGTAACAAACCTTATCATTTTCAATTTCTTAAACAATTATAATAACTTAACAAATTTAGATGTCAATTCAAAGTTAATTAATCTACCAATTCCCGTATTCAATTTCAATTTTTATAAATTCATAAATCATCAATTGAAATTCCAAATAAATCCATTTATTTGATCCTAATTCTTGTTATTCAATCCATTATCATCAATTAGATAAAATTAACATTGGTTCATGCTTTATTACATAAATATCTTCGAATTTCATCTAAATTAGCATTTACGTAATATTAAATTTTTAGTTCCATTTAGTTGCAATTTATCCATTTATAAAGATTTAAATTCCAATAAATAAATCTTAACTTCCATTCTTTTTATCCAACCAATTGTCATATTATGAATAAAATCAACATTACTTCCGATTATTACTTTAATTTACATTAACAAAACGATAAGTTAAGTGTTATTATATTGATTACCAAAGTTTATTTAACACATTGAATAAATAAACAACCTATATTAATTGTCACCTATTTGCTTTTAATTGCATTTAAAAGTTTGTTACCTATCAACCCAGGTTATTATTCCATATATAACACAAATTTTATTCCATTACTATTTGTGATACCCTTGCATTATATACTTCAATATTTCCATTTTCATCTTTATTTCAATTGCATAATATTTAATTCCAATTGCTACAATAATTACTATAAATTAGATTTCAATGGAATGATTTGTTTGTCTTTCATTACACTACTATATTCAAATATCCATCTTTCCTTTGTATTAACTACTATTTCCATTTTATTATATTTTCCAAATATGTACATTAATTACGATTTATATTCTCAATTAATTTATTTACTTGGTTTCGTACTTTTATTACATCAATTACTACCTTATAAATAAATTTACGTTTCTATTAAATTTACATTCACACTTTCCACTATTATATTAATTATCATTAAAATAACATTTAATTACCCTTATTTGTAATTGTTAAATTAAGTGGTAACAACTACCATTTGTCACCATTATCCCTTTACAATACTTGTATGTTTATTCTTCACAAACAATTTCCATCTGTCATATTATTTCACACATTAATATAATAATTACATTTGTTTTTATTATATTCCATTTATAACTAAGTTATAACATTTAAACTATTTTATTTAATTGGCATGTTCATTAATTATCAACTTGCATTAACATATTTCCTTAATTTACATCTAATTACTCTTAACAATGTGTTATTACATTAATTAATTCAATACTTACCTTTATTTTCTCATATTCAATTTATATCCAGGTATAACATTTCAGTACTTTATTTATTAGAATTTTATTCAAATTACTAATAATTAGTTTTAATTACCATTGCGATATTTCATTCTTAACATTTACTTCAATATAAATTATAATTTTTTTTACTTCTTTCTAAATTTAATTACAAAAATCTAATTAATTTAACAAATTTTAATCGTTGAAATTTACGGGTCGTTACACTCTCCCCTACTCAAAACTTTTCGTCCCCAAAAAGGAAAAAGAAGGGAAAAGAAAGAATTAAATAAACAATACATCTTATTCAAAAATATTAACTTATAAACAAAAATTTTTACAAAATTAATTATTTTAAATAAAATATACAAATTTACAACCATAAAATCTTTTTATACTCAAATTAATAAAGTTTGGAAAACATTTTTCAAAATATTTTCTAAGTCCAAAATTTACGAAAAATTTCGACGGAGTCTCCTTTGTACGAAGAGGCTCGGGAGAAAATATAATATCAAATATAACAATATACAACAGTATCTCAAAATAATATATCCCAACAACGGGAAAATATATAAAATAGCGCTATAAAACCGTTATCTGAAAATGTACCTATTTGTCGGGCAATTAACGCTTAATTATGAAACTAAAAGCAGTAGCAATTGCTTCCATTACTTGTATTTCACTTATATAATCCAGAAGAGTTAATAATTATATAAAATGAGATATTTAAAGTTGTTTTCGACTACTAACTGACAAGTCAATATAAAACAACGACAATCAATTGCAACCAACATACAATCATCATATACAATCAACACAAATCAATTTTTTCATCCACATCAACCAAAGCAAGCAGTTAATTCAGGCTTAGACACTTTTAAATTGCATAGAATGACAAATAAATTATTAAGTATACCATTAACTCAACAGCCTTAGATAAAACTGAATAGATTATTCATACATCCAAACAATTTTAAAGTATCCTTGCCTAAACAACCATAAACCAAACAACAATAAGCATAAATTACGTTCATACTTATTAATTTCATTTCAAACATTTATTGCTTCACTTCGCTTTTCATTCGTATAAAAATTTATCTTTTTAATTTACATTTTATTTCTTACAGTTTCATTTCTTACAAAATCTCATGTTCATTTATTCATATCATGCTAGTTTCTTCTTCTTCTTTTTTGTATTACATTCATTCATTTTTACATAATTCCATTTATTAACATTCATTTATTTAAAATATTCATGTTTAATTCAATTTATTTGCATATTAATTCATTTACTTAAGTTTATAATATTATACTTATAATACCTACTTCCTATTACCTTTATTACAGTACCATTTCAATTATAACTTAAGTTCACAACAATTGCAACATCAAATTCTTATTTATAAAAGAATTTCATTAAATACTTCCATTACCTCAAGTTATTACTTATATAGTATCCATTACATTTTCTTATTAGACATTAGAACTTTTAATATTTGGTAAGTTACATGTATGCTTTTAATGATGTAATTGAAAGTTACACAAGTTTATTTTTATTTCTTTTAATGAATCAAATGTTCAATGATCATATATTCTGTTTTTAATAGGTTATATATTTCAACTTTTTGGAAATTTCATTTATAACCTAGCATTTAATCCCTTATTTCAATTAGAGGTTCTAATTTATTAATTAGTTACATTCCATTTCATTACAATAATTGAAACTATTAATTAACAGAACCTTAAGAACTAAATACTGGGTTTAATTTCAAATCGTTTCGAAATAATAGATAAATATATACTTACAACCTATATCCAATTATATTTAAAACAATTTGAAATTTTAAATATGTTTATCCAAATAGATCTGCAGTAAAACTACTACAGTGGCCTTCCCACTTAGAAACTTGAAAATGAATGTCGATGATGCGTGCACTCATCATCGAAATTATTTTCCAGCGACAGAGAGGGGAGTACAGGATTTATGACTTTCCCAAGTTTCTTTAAAACAACTCTTTCAAATCATTTTGAAATATTTATATCAGAAAATACTTCTAAAAGTATTATTATTATATTCCAAAATCATTCAAAAGAAATTTTCAAAACCCCGGAACTTAGATTCTATATTTCCAATTTTCATTTATTTTATTTTCTTTTCAAATCTTATTTCTAACCTATGCTTATAGATTTCACTACCTAACAACCAATATATTACAACCAAATATATATCACTTATAAAATTTTATTTTATATATATAGAAAATATAATGGGCAAAATTATTTCATTCACCTATATTTAAAACAATATTGTGTCGGTCTGTCCTATTAAGTGTTTAGAAATCCTTATTGATGTCATAGCGTCCTATGCACGAACCAGAATTTATAAATAAAAAACGGAACAAATTAACACAATATAAAAACTTTTTATAACACTAATAAGTACGCTCTCTCATATATATAGGCTCAGCGGCTCATCATAGGGTATTACTACCCAATTAATAAAGAGTCAGACCCCACAAAGCTAAGGTTCATAGCTAAACCAAAGCTATGATACCAGATGTAACGTCCCGTCTTTTTGTACGCTTTAAATCAACGATAAACCGCACACGTCAGACTTAAACCATACAGAAGAGCGGATTGTTATAGGGTAAATAAGAAAAAGCAGAGAAGAAAAAAAACAAAATAGAATCTTGCAGCGGAATAATAAAATATAATAATCAAATAAACAGTTCATGAAGCAGTTTTACAGAAACATTAGATTATACTTATACAATACATATCAGAGTTACACATACCAGCGAATAATAAATAATGCAGCGGAATAGTATGAATGTAGTGGAAAAATATAATAGATAATAGTAATAAAATCTTTATCTTCGTCCTCCAGAAGTAAGGTCTTCAAATATCTGAAATGCTCAGGCTGACCCGAGCGAATTGAAAAGACAAAACACTCGAGTCAGAGCTAAAAGATCTTATGTAAGTTAAATCAACGGTAAACAACATGAGCGGAACAGCGTCAGAGATGTTTACAGGATTTGACATCTCCTATCCAGTGTCTAATGTGAGTGCAGTAACTTAAGAAATGCTTGGGATTCACATCTCCTAAGGATCCGTTAGACTATTTACTATGTAGTAATATTTCGCTATTATAATAATGTCTAATAGTAAAATAAACTTACTTTTTAAGAGCGTTAAGGGGTTACCCATATAGCCCTCACCACATAATAGTCCCAGTAGTCCATCCAGTATAAACACATCTCTAGATCGGGAGACTACCCTAAATACTCCACGGGTTACGGGAGAAAAACAAACTCATACAAGGCGCGCTAGGGTAGGTGACACGGCACATAAGGCAATGCCAAGGTAGATATACCAATTACGCACACGGGCTGGTGGTAACGCATAGCGCGCAGCTACCGCCCACCTCGAGCCACGACCCCAAATCAAAAAAAAAATCAAAAGTGGCCACCGAATCAATCCAAAAGTCAGAGTATAATGTCAAGGGATGTGTCCGATCAGAGGAATGACCTCATTGGCCCGAGATCGCTCCTGTTTAAGCCATCTTATGCCAACTCACGGGAGTTGGGTCCACGTATATACCTCAACCGAACGTCGCCACCATCCTACTTCATTCTGCAATCTACTCTGCATACACCGTTGTTAAAGTGGTTTTCGAAGTTGGTAGAGAGTATGACAACTTCCGATCCCGGTCTCTTTAACAACCAAATGTTATTATAACACCGTGGTCATTTCAAAATAATTTATACTTCAAAACCAGAATATAATATCCCTTTCAAAACCATACAAATAGGATATCATTTCCGCTTTAAAACCAAATCAATATGATATCATTTTTAAAAAACCCAAATCAATATAATATCATTTTTACTTCAAATATATCCTTTTCCTAAAATCATAACATTTTTAAATCATAATACCTTGAAACCCATAACTTTGAAACATAACTCTCAATGCTTAAATGGTTAAATATTAAATTACTTTATATAATAAATTAGCTTCTTTAATTTTACAAATCAATTCCAAATACAGATTTGAATCCCAAATAAACCATTTCAATTTCCATATATTTCAAAGCTTTAAACACTCCACCATTTCAAAACTAATTCTTCGATAATCCCATAGACATCAAATTCAATTACTATTTTTAGATTTGAAATGTTTACGTAATAAATCCAATATCATTTAAGAAAACTTTTAACTTCACATAACTGGATATTCTTTCAATTTATTTAACATGATATATTCATTTAAATCAACTTTATATTCATTTAAATCACTCTAAACCAAATCAAGTTATAAGAATCACACCCTTTAAAATCTCAATTTTATTTAAATTTCAAATCGAATTTATTCGAGTATAATTCTTAAATAATTCAATTCAAACCAATTTCATATATATCTTCCAACTTAATTTTTTTTAGTCATTAGAAACTCTATATATACAATATCTTAAACAGGTACTTAACCATATAATATAAAACAATCAAACTCCATTATTAAACTTATTTTTATTAAACAAATTTATACATAGCTTAAATTCAAGAATTTAACTATATATATATATATAATATCAAAATTTAATATTTATTAAAATGTATATTTCTTTCCAAAACCATAGAAATCAATTTCAAATTATTTTATATATATAGACCACGGTGTCTGTATATAATTTTCTATCCTATGGTCAAGTGATATGGATATTTATCATTTCAATCCCTAATTTAAACATAAATATGGTTATATATCATTTCAAACCGCAATTCCGGAAAAAATAAAAATGCATACCAACTTGCAGTTTATAACAGTATAAAGTACCACATCCATTCATCCAATATCAATCATCAACCATTTATCACAATCATCATCCAATTCAAACGATAACACATCAATATATAACAGATAATAAATAACAGGTATTTACTGGCAGTTTATACTCAATAATAATAAATTAAATAACAATTTAACTGGCAGTTTACATGCAATAATAAATTAAATAAAAATTTAATTCAATAAATTCAATTTAATTGGGATGATGATTAAAAATATGCCAAATAGTCATAAATAAATTTCCAATCACATCAAAAATTAATTTAACACACATGAGAAATTTTAGAAGTTGTGAGTGGGTTAAAACACTCACCTTTTGAATTTAAATTGAATTTAAACCCAAAATTTGAACAGTCTCAGAATTCACCAAACCAACGCGAAAATATCCGGAATTCCAATACGAACCTAGCAGAGAAAACCACATGTGAATTAGACCTTGTATGTGGAAGTTATTCGAGTTAGAAGGTTTACTATTTTAAATTACACAGCAAATAGAATAATAAAAGAAATTCACACGTCACCATCCTCCATCACGCTACAACAACTTCACGCGCAAACCCTATTGAAGCAGCTGCCAGTTCACCGAATGTCGCCAGATTTCGCCATTGCCACATGCGAATTCTCCCCGATCCAATAGCGCCGCCAGCCTCCTGAACCTCGGCCGATCACCCCCATACCCACGCCATGACGCGCAGCCCCATACGCCAACTTCGGGCCGACGTCGCTCATCCCCAAATCGTGATGAAATTTCTGACTACAACGACCAATTAGCCGCATGGATTTGGGCTGCTCGACGTCCCCTTCGATGTAGTGCTTCCCGATCGAGCTCTCGTCGCGAATCCACCGTCAATCAAGACCACGATCAATGAACGGTCGGGAGTAAACGAGCCAATTCCGGCCACACAGCAACCCAGATCGAGGAATGAATCATGGAATTGAGATGCACTATTCAATAGCTTCGAATTGATTTAAAATTTGCTATATTTTACGGAGTTTGAAATTTTGGTTTTTAATTTTATTTGCAATTGGATTTGGTAGTGAGAATTTGTTTGTCTGCCATTGAGGAGTAGATATAGTTGAATTATACGTACAGACAAATGAGAAATAAAAATAGGCTAGGGTTTATAACAAGGTATTTATAGACAAAGCTAAAATAGAATGGATCATATCGATTGGATATACGCGTTGAACGATAAAATGGCCCGAAAAGCCCATTATGACTCCGGAACGAAATTGGGTCAACCGATATATTAAAATAGATGTTTTAAAATATTTTAAACGCAATGGAGTAGGTTTCAGGTCCAAATTCTATCGTATGAAGAAGTTATGCTAAAATCAAATTATTTGAAATTGATTTCAATTGATTTCAATTAATTGATTTTTGGGCCATTCGAGTCCGTACGATCAAACGACAAGTCCAATCGTTACGAAACTTGAAATCCTACAATAATTCACCATTACGGATCTGAGGAAACTGGTTTCATCGAAATCCGAGTCAGTGGCCAAAATGGCTATTTTTACATTAATTAAATAAATTAATAATTAATTAATTTAATCACTTTTTCAATTTCAATTCCATAACTAACAAACCTTATCATTTTTAATTTCTTAAACAATTACAATAACTTAAAAAATTTAGATGTCAATTCAAAGTTAATTAATCTACCAATTCCCGTATTCAATTTCAATTTTTATAAATTCATAAATCATCAATTGAAATTCCAAATAAATCTATTTATTTGGTCCTAATCCTTGTTATTCAATCCATTATCATTAAGTGGATAAAATTAACATTGGTTCATGTTTTATTACACAAATATCTTCAAATTTCATCTAAATTAATATTTACGTAATATTTAAATATTTAATTCCATTTATTGTAATTTATCCATTTATAAAGATTTGAATTCCAAAAAATAAATAAATCTTAACTTCCATTCTTTTTATCCAACCAATTTAATTACGAAAATCTTATTAATTTAACAAATTTTAATCATTGAAATTTATGGGTCGTTACATATATAACTGTTTTTAAATCAAATGATATATATATTTTATTTGTTTTCTAAAATAAATTCCAAACATATATTTCCAAATCCACATTTAGTTCAAACACATATAGTATATATATACACTTGAACCAAGCTTATATATTCTTATATATAAATATATATAGACTAATATATTTAAACAAATGTACATCGTATATATCTCTAAACTATAAACAAATATGCTGATTCATGATTATAACAAATATATATAACTGGACTAAAATAAAACATGCATGTAGAAACACAACTAAATGTACATATATGTAGACTAGCATATGACTAAAGTATAAATATCTATACAAACTGTAAGTAAAGGAAAACGTAAAGCTATAGAACCCATGATATATATATATATATATATATATATATAAAATTCATGTTCACAGTAATGAGTAAAACCAGTGTAACCCTAAACGTACTTATATAAGTTTATATATAACTAGCAGTTTATATAAAACTTACATGAACACATATATAAAATTCGACCGAATATAATATACTATATTAACCTGAACTTATAAAATATACATATGTATAACAACGTATTACAGAAAATCTTATGCAAACTTTACATATAAACCGATTATATACATATAAAGTTAGATTAAACAACTATGCAGGATGTATATATGAGTAAACTATATGTAATTTGTATATAAAAAAATCAAATAGATAATATATAAAATACCAACATAGCTTATAAGTATCATATGTACGCAAAATGTCATATATACTAACATATATGTACAAAAGAATAAACTGAAAATATATATAACAAGTCATATAATATACATGCTTATCAACAGTTAATATATAATCCTAAAATATATCTCTTTACCAAAGAAGAAGGCTCGAATAGTGAAGCGGCCGATGGAGGAAGGCTGTTGCGTGGAGGCCGAGGGTTGTGATGTAGGCGAAAAGATCAGGCGAGGTGAGCAATTAGCATGGGTGAGAAGCTTCGGCCTTGGAGGTGAGGTTGCATGCATACAATGGAGGAAGGAGGGGTGTTGTGGGCTTGTGTGGAGAGATTGAAAAGTGGAGGGGTGGAGAATGTAGCAGGTGGAAGAGTTTGCAAAGGAATAAGAACTGTTATCTCTAAAAAAATATAAGTTATGTTAATTTATTTCTTTAGAAGCAAACGCACGTGAACATCGAAGAGATAGGAAGTGAGTACCAATGCGTTTACAATCATCGGAAAACAAGGTCACAAGAACCAAAAGGCACGGAACCAGTACCGATACAGTTACTATTCTCGTGGATTCCGCTGCGTAACGGACTTTAAAACTTAGAATGGAATATACTGCAGAGATCAGCACGACGAGACGATCAAAACAATATATAGATATCAGTGGTATGATCATCCTATCAAAAGTCGATATTCTGTACCGAAAATGTTGCTAATTTGCCGAAAATAAGATAAACGGGGCAATAGCAATCCAAATTTGGCAAAAGAAAATATGACATCTCACTCAGAAGATGCTTTACAAATTATTATATAAAAATATTCAGGTTTGGAAAATAATTTATTATCATCTAATATTAACTGGTTTGAATTGAAATAAAATTAAATAAGAAAATAAACTTCTATATTACCAGATGTAAATTTAGCATTTTCTATGTTTAAATAGATGTATTCCAAATGTCAAATTTTCATTATTAAATACCCTTATTTAAAAATTTCACAAAATTTAGTTTAGTTACGTTATAAAAATTATTAAAAATTTATGGGCTGCTATACTCTCCCCCACTCAAAACTTTTCGTCCTTGAAAAGGAAGGAGGTAGGAGAATAGAAACAACTAGAAAGAAAATAGATTTGAAAATAAAAAAGTTATTTAACCATATAAATTTCAATTTTAAATTGGTTTATATTCAACTAATTGATTTCAATTCATGGTATTTCATTTAGTTGATTTAACTTCAATTTATAAATTCCTTCAAAACAAAATTTATTTTATCTATCTTATTTATTATATCCATTTATTTCACTTAGGTTAATTTCAGTAAATTCAATCTTAATTATTTCTAAATTCATAATTATCTATTCATTATCTTATTATTCTATTTATCTATATTAACATTTATAATTATAAATCAAGTGTATAAACATTTATAATAGAAAACTTTCTCAACAAAAAAAATTTAAGAGTTAAATTTTCGATTACACTTCAAACCATTTAGAGATAAGTGTATATATAAATATATATATTATATATAGGAAATCAAATCTATAAACATATATATTTATATATACACTTATCTCTAAATGGTTTATAGATTTGATTTCTTATATAGAATATATATATTTATATGTACACTTATCTCTAAATGGTTTGAAGTGAAACCGAAAATTTAACTCTTAAATTTTTTTTGTTGAGAAAGTTTTCAACTATAAATGTTTAAGTCATACGTAGGAATTCAAATCAAATCCATTTTCAAAAATAAAAGTGTAGCGAAGCTACTATGTGATCTCTCCAATCTGAAACTCGTAAATGAATGTCGATGATGCGGCCGTCGTTACCGAAATTATTTTCCAGCGACAAAAGAGGAGAGTACTAACTAAAACTTTTAAAATTCTTTGGTAACAATTTCTATTCGAAAATACTTTTAAATAATATCTTCCAAAACTTTTAAAAAACCGAATTTTCTAAAATACCAGAAATTGAATTCTCAATTTCTTAAATTAAATTCATTTCATTGGAAAATCAATAAATGATAATCTAGCATTGTCATTTCTAATAACAAATTCAATTAACTATTAAATTTCAGAAAAGTTTATACTTATATATATATAAAGATAATCATAGAATATTTATTTCATTTGCCAAATTCGAGAACAATATTGTGTCAGTTTGTCTGTTCAAGTGTTTTTGGAATTCCTATCGATATCATTGATCAGACGAATTGATCGAAAACCAAATCAACATTATCAACTCAAACAACACAATATAAGATATTTTTATAATAATTACAAATACACTCCCTCGCTCGATAATTCCAGAATAAATTCTAGAACAAGGATAGAGATTCAAATTAGAGGAACTCTAATCAAAGAGAATTCTAGTTAAGATAGGCTCGAAACAAAGGTAGAATAATTAAATTTCAAATCGGAAGATGGATATACTGATATTAATGGCGGGTGACCTTAACCGGGTCAACCGTGACTTCAAAAATAAGATCGATACAGAATTCTGGGGAAAATCGACATCTGATCACAAGAGATAAAATTCGGGCATAGCAAGATATAACATCTAAACCAAGGATACAGCAATCTTCGGTGAATCAATGCCTATTGTAAAGGAGTTTAACCCCTTTACAAACACTCTAGACTGGGGGATCGCCAATTCAATATAGAGATCAACCGAAGTGGAGTTATGGGATACTTAAAAATCAAGAAAACACGAATAGGGAGAAACAACAATGGATTTCAGAACGAAGGGAGAAAGTTCCAAAATGCAAAGGAAACTGACTCAAAGAGGAAGAGATTCAAGCATAAATGAAGGTGATTCTGTAATTAAATTCTACCACATATGCTAAGTTTTGCCTAAAACCAAAGCTCTGATACCATATACAACATCCCGAATGGAAGTGGGGTAACGACAACCGCAGCATACACTGGTACATGTGTTCTATTTTTACGACCAGCCTCTCGACTGAACCAACCCCGTAGGGACATGTAGGAGTAAGAGTCAACCTACCAAATCAAAAAGCGAGAAGCCCCTATCATGCTGCACCCGCCAAGCGCATAAACAGACACACATATCGGACTTGAATTGCTCAAAATATCATATTGTTAATTTATATTTGGCAAAACTCAGCATATACAGTAAATAAATCAATCAAAGAATCACAGGCACAGAGTAATATAACAATAAGTAGCGGAAACAAATGAATAGTAGTTCATAAAGCTACTATATATATAACAGAGTTAAAACAAGATCAACAGAAGTCTCGAATACATAAAAGTCTCAATACAATAGTCAAATAACAAAATCTGAATATATCACTAGAGTCAACTGAATAACTACAAGCCGAATAGATAGTTGGATCTCTAAGCGAAACTCCAAACTCCAAAGGTGAGTCTCAAATGCTGTGACATTCAGTCTGACCCAAGCATAAAGCAAAACATAAAACACTCGAGTCAGGATTAACATTCTTATATCAATAAATCCAACTCAAGTGAAATATCAATCGAAATACAAGTAACTCAAAGGATGTTTGGTATAACCATCCTCTAAGGACCCGTGGAACTATCTACTATGTAGTGATATAAGCAATTATAATATATCTATAGTAAAGTAAACTATTAAAATAGTGTTAAGGCATTACCTATATCCCCCTTAATACATTTTATAGTGTCATAGTATATATAGTACCGTAATACCATCGTAAACTAGAAGCTACCAGAGGGCACTCCATAGGTACGACATAAAAAAAACTCGTAGTGATCTCAATATGGTAGGTGACACGGCACAATTAGGCAATGCCAGCGGAGATATACTAATTACACTTCCAAGCTAGTGGTAACGCATAGCCACAACTACCGCCCATCTCGATCCACACTCCCAAATCAAAGGTGCGCACCAAATCAATCACAAAGTAATATAATGGCAATCTAAGAAGTGCGTCCGATAGGAGGAGTAACCTCACTTGGCCCGTCAATTGCTCCTGTTTTAGCCACTTCAAGCTAACTCATGGGAGTCAGGTCCATGTATATACCTCAAATAGAACGTCGCCAACCATCCTACTTGTGACAACCCGGGATTTTTGGCAAAATTTAATTTGGTAATCTTCTAATATAGTTATTTAAATTTGCAGACTTATCTTCTGATATAAACAAAAATATGCTTCTAATTACTATTGTTTATATATATATATATGTAAATTGTAAATAGAAAACTATGATTTGAAATTCAAAATAAATATCTTAAAAATAAATTAGATTTTAAACTTTACATTTTAAACACTAGTATGTATATGGTTACTAATTAAAGTGGTAATAAGAATAAATAAATAGGTTTTATATTATTTCTTTTGAAGTTACATAAAATAAATAAAAATAAAATGTAAAAATAAAAATATAAAACATAAAAAGGAAATATAAAATATTTGCTTAAGACATTTGTAAGCTAGAAAGAGATCTTATGTACAAGTATCAAAATTTATTTGTTTTCTTCATTTCCAAAAAAAAAAAAAACAGAGAAAGGGATTGGGAAACAAGGTGCTATACAAGTAGTGTTTTCATATATATATATATATATATATATATATATATATTTCCTTTCTTTCTTTCATCTTTCAAATAAAAACTAAAACCAGAAAAATAAAGAATAACAATAACTTCACCAAGTTTCAACTAAGCAAAGCAAGATTAAAGTTCAACTAAAATCAAAGTGGATCAAGCTTGCAGTTTCAAAATCAAATGCAGTTTTCAAATTTCAAAACATTTGAGTTTCTCTATTCAAAGTCTAGGTGAGTAAACTTTACTTTTAAAAAAACCAAACTTCTTCATAACAACATGCATGTAAGATTTAATAGTAATAATGTTAAAAAGGGCTTGCATGGATGAAATGAATGTTTGTCTGGGTATATAAGTTGAGATTGTTGTGTGTATGCATATATGCATGTCTGTGTTTAGATGTGCATGTTTCTATTTTGTTTCAACAAACCAAAAACTCACTCAATATTTAAGTTCTCTTCATATAAACCATTATAGGTTATGATGATTAATAGAAATATGTTTGTATTAACTAAATCTTTTTTGAAAAATGATTATAGGTATAGTTAGTAAGTGTTTTACTGGGAAGATTGAAGTTACAATGGGAAGTGAATAATATCAAGGGAATCGACCATCTTAATTTCAAATTTCACCTTTATAATCAGATTTGATTTTGAAAACTAAGATTTTTAAGTTAGTAATTTGAGAGAAATTATGGGTTGAACGGAAATTGGGTTTTTGTCGATGTTCGGCGATCGGAGCGTAGGGGAGAGTCGGGATCGTTGCTGGAGGTAGCTCGAGGATCGTGGAGCTTGGGAAAAATGGTCGTCGATTTTTCCGATCGACGTAGCGGCGGCGATTTAGGGTTTGGGACTTTGCCCAAGCCATCAATGTTTGCAAGGCCATGCGACATCGTGATGGCATCGGGTTGGACCGGAGTAAGGGGAAAAGGTAGCATGGATGTGTGGCGAAGGTCTGGGCTCGACGAAGAGGTCTCTGGTGGTCGGAGTTAGGTGGTGCGAGGTGGTTTGTGAGATCGGATTTCATTCCAGTGGGTGCTCGTCATGCTCGATTTCGATGAGAGGGTTCGATCGAAGTTCTGGGTGGTCGGTCGTTCGAGTGTGTCATCAACGATGGATTAAAGGTAGTGACGTTGGTCGAAGATGCTCCGGCAAGGTGTGCACATGCACGGTGCATTGGTATGTCTAGGTTCTGTTTTTTGTTGTTAAGGTAAGGATCAGGTATAGGAGAGAAGACGGGGAGTATAAGGGATTGGCTCAGGTTGGGCCCGGGTCTATTCATAAGTATATTAAGAAGTTTTAAAGAATAACAAAGAAGAATGAGAGGAAAGGGAAGATTTTTGTGAGGTGGGTTGGGCTTTGGGCCAGGTTTCCTTTTAAATAAAAAAATTGATGAAGCAAACAAAGTTTAAAAATAAAAATAAAAGAATGAGGATAAGTATAAAGGCATAAGTGTAAAACAAACAAGTTTTCCCAAGTAGAATTCTCTAGCCAATTCTTTTAATATCAAGTGTTTACTTAAGTAGTATATGGTTTAAGGTTATAAATAAATTATTTTAACTTAAATTAATTAAGCTTGGATAATTAAGTTATATGACATTAATTAATTTAATTCTTGAGTTTATTTAAATTAGATAATATAGGGTAATTAAGTAGATGGTTAAAATGTTTTTTTTAAAAAAACTTTTAAAATAATCAAAGGTCTTAAGTTATTTTATATGCAACTAATTCCAAATAGTTTATTTGAAAAAAATATAAATGGATGGAAAATAGCTAATGGCAATTAAGAAGAATTTATAAGTAATTAATTTATTTTTTGATAATATTAACTAGAAATGGTTTGACCAGTTAATCTTGCATATGAATGGTTAAATTGTATTGAATACTTTGGATTGTTTAATGTCTCTAGCATGTAATTTGTGATATTCCGTTATATGTAATGCCAGGATTGAACTGTTGATAAATGTGAATCATTTATTTAATTAATATCTATGCTGAATTTCTGCGTGGATATGATATTCTGGAAGTTAAATTAAATTGTTTTAATTTAACAACTTGGCCTTAAAAGACGGCATTTGGATTTCAATGAGAACGGGATTAGATACCAAATTGTTATCCGAAAACCACATCAATCCAAAATAAGCGATAGGTCATGGAATCTCAAGTGAAGATCGGGTATGAAGATTCATAATGCAAGGTCTATTTGTCGTTAACTCTGAGGGTGATTCCAAAACGAGTGTAACGGGGATGGTGCCTTCGGTTCTGTTCGGACGTGGAACAGACTTGTATGGACAAATGCTATCAGACCGTCGTCATTGGAGGACGATGAGAATTCCAAGATATGTGTGCTATAAAGGTAATTGTAGCCTCAAACCTCATCAACTGGGAATGGCTAAAACATGTGAGGTGCAACAAGGCTACGTGGGTAGCACCCAATTAGGAAGATTTTTCCCTGTCTAGATGTCCCTTTTATTCGGTTGTGTGGGCGGTTGTTGGCCACAACCATGGGGTTGTCTTATTTGGACTACCCAGTAAGGGGTAGCTCCGGTCTTGTGTTGTAGGGGTCATGGGGGATCCTCGGTACGCTGATCTAGACTATGTACTGTGACGGGCGGTACTCCAGTAGCCCTACCATTGTATGGAATCCAATCTCCAATAAGTGCCCGTACGGTTTTGATTGTGCCCAACTATGTTAGAACGTGAGATGTAAGCATTCCAGCTATTTCCTGTTTTATATGAAAACCCTAGACACTATTATAATATAACTGGATTTCCTATCAAATGTTTTGGTTATCATAAGGGAAAAACTCGTCCGTGTTTATTTGCGGCGAGTCTTACGAGACACCTTTGATTTCAAAGGATTTTCAAGTTAAACAACTTAAACCGTTTACTCACACCAGACCCATGTCTGACCCGGAGTTTATTTTCTATTTTCTTAAACGCTTGGGTACCTAAAATTTTTTTGAGTAGCCAAGTGATCCAGGTTGGCTTTGACGTATTTTGGGGGTGGATTTGGAGCAGGAAGCTTCTGCGTATCTATATATATCTATTCCTCTATATTAGTATCACTATTTTCATTTTGGGTTGTAATGGATAGTCAGGTCATCACGACTGTCTAATATGATGTTGTAAAACTGAACGACTCTACTATATGGTATTAGTGACTACTGTGTAATATATATGGATGTAATATATTTATCTTGTTCCACTATGAGATTCTGAGATTGTTTAGTTTCTTTCTTCCTGTCTATTTATTTTCGACCTATTTCTTTCTACTTTACGATACGTCTTTGTATGGAATGATAGGTGGGTCGTCACAGTTGGTATCAGAGCTAGTTTCAATAATACCTAGGCTTTTCAGCTAATACCCATCGTGAGAGTGCGTACTTGTAATTTTTATATATATCTATATATACCTACCTGATTGTTGGGTTACCTTGTTTAGGTTGCCAACATGAGTACCAGGGGAAGAAGAGGCAGAGGTGTGAGTAGCACGATGACCATAAATGAAAGAAGTTCGAATGCTGAAGGGGAAGGGTAACCGTCAAGGCTGTAACCCCAATACCGCCTCGAGTGAACTTTGCAGCGCTGTGCAAAGATTTTACCAATCTCGGAGGAAAGCCTTTTAATGGTACCGAGTCTATCATTGTAGTGCAAGCCTGGTTGTGCTCGTGTGAGCGGATTTTCAAGAGTTTGGATCTGTCAGATGAGCAGAAGTGAGTTATGGCTGCATGGCAACTTTAGGAAGGAGGAGCTGCATAGTGGGACGCAATCACCATGAATGTTCCCAAGGATGATTTCTCTTGGAGCAAGTTCAAGGAGGTGTTTAAAGAGCAGTTTATGCCTACCGTAAGGAAGACTCGACCATATAGGAATTTTCTGGACCTTAAGAAAGGAGATATGTCAGTATCGGAGTATGAAACCAAGTTCAACGAGTTGTCCCGCTTTGGACCTGCCCTTATTGACACACCGCTTCAGAAGAACGAGAGGTTTGTGCTTAGAATGAGGCCCGAGTTTCATTAGAAAATGACTGCACATCTCAAAGGATCATTTGTGGAACTGGTAGATATGGCTTTGAGATATGAAGAGCTTATGGAAAAGAAACCCTTGGCAACGGTGGCAACACCGAGTGGAAATGCTACCAATCAGAACAAAAGGAAATCCAACCCGAACTGAAAGAAGCAGGGTAAAGGAAAACCTGGAGGCAACAATGCAACTCGAAAATGTTATATGTGCCAACAGGAAGGTCATATGGCTAAACATTATCCTAGAGGTGGAGCTCCAAGGCAGCAGCAGAGTGGACCCATTTCCCCAATGGTTCGGAAGACCTTATGCTTCAATTGTCAATAACCTGAGCATATGGTGAAAGCTTGCCCACTTCTCCAAAGAGCTCAACCAAACAAAGTGTTTGCTATTCAGGGTGGACCTTCAACTTCTACTATGAGAAAGGAAAAGGCATTCTCGAAGGTACTTTGCTTTTAGATGGCATTTATGTTAGAGTATTGTTTAATTCTGGTGCTTCCCTTAGTTTTATTTCTTTGGGAACGGTAGAGAAATTTCACCTTACCCCTAATTTCGTAGACCGCCCTATTTTCATATCTAATCCCATAGGGGGAGCGACTAAGCTAGACATGATCTGTAAAGGTCTAAGAATTTCTTATCTATCCCATAGTTTTTCGTGCGACCCATATGTATTGGACTTTAAAGGATTTGACCTTATTTTGGGAATGGATTGGTTAGATAAGCATAAAGCTGTTCTGGTTTGTGAAGAGAGAACCACGTCATTATAAACCGAACTGGGAATGATTGCAAGGGTGACTTGCGATAGTTCAGGAATCCACCTGGATAGTCTTTTGCATGGGCTCGAGGCATCTCAAGAAGAAGTGGGAACCATCAAAGTTGTCAGAGACTTTCTAGACGTCTTTGAAGAAGTTAAAGGTTTGCCTCCGTATCGAGAGATTGAGTTCTGTATCGACTTAGTTCCAGGAGCGATACCGGTGGTTCAACCAAGTAGAAGGATGGCTCCTAGAGAGAGAGAGAGGAATTGGTGAAGAAGACTTAGGATTTCTTGGAGAGAGGATTGATCAGACCTAGTCGTTTTAGCTGGGGTTCTGCCATAGTATTTGTAACCAAATCGGATGGGTCATTAAGATTTTGTAGACTATCGAGAATTGAATAAGGTATCCACTAGGAATAAGTTACCCTTGCCTCGTATCGACGATCTTTTCGATCAACTTCATGGGGGTACTATGTTCTCTTAATTGGATCTGGCTTCGGGTTTTCACCAGCTAAGGGTAGCTGAAGACAGTTTACCCTTGACTGTATTCAGAGAACCCAACTATTTTTATGAGTGGCTGGTTATGTCTTTTGGGCTAACCAACACTCCAGCTTATTTTATGGATCTGATGAACCGTGTCTTCCGGGATGTGCTGGACAAGTTTGTGCTTGTGTTCATCGATGACATTCTCATCTACTCCAAATCCGAGGAGGAGCATAAGCGTTATTTGGTGATAGTATTGTTAACCTTGAGGAGACATGTCCTAAAAGAAAAATTTTCGAAGTGCCATTTCTGGAAGTCAAAAGTAAGATTTTTGGGGCACATCGTATCCGGAGAGGGTATTTATACAGATCCGATCAAGGTGGCAGTTGTTCAAGAGTGGAAGCAACCGCAGACTCCTACGGAAGTTTACAGTTTTCTTGGATTGGCGGGTTACTACAAGAAATTCATCCGAGATTACTCTAAGATTTCCTCTCACTTGACCAAACTGACTAGGAAGGGAGCGAACTTTAAATGGACTCCAGAGTGTGAAGAAGCATTTCTAGATCTGAAGGCGAGATTGACTAGTGCACCTGTTTTGGCTATTCTAGATATGAGAAGTAAGTTTAAAGTATACACCGATGCTTGTGCAATAGGGCTAGGTGCTGTTTGAGACAGTACGGAAGAGTGATTGCGTACGCGAGTAGGCAGTTGAAGCCACATGAGAAGAACTACGCTACGCATGATTTGGAATTGCTGGCTATCATGTTTATGCTGAAGATATGGAGGCATTATCTGTTGGGTGAGAAGTTCGAGCTTTTCATCGATTATAAACCCTTAAAGTATCTTTTCTTGCAGAAAGACCTAAACCTGAGGCAACAGAGATGAGTGGAATTTTTGGCATCCTATGATCTAGACATTCTTTATACTTCGGGGAAGGCAAACGTAGTGGTAGACGCTTTGTGTAGAAATGCAATTTTGGCTGTTCTGAAAGTTACTCCATCTCTACAGGAAAGGATTGTAAGCAATCAAACGTAGGACATAACTTTAGAGGAATTAATTCATGGAGCTAAGGAAGGTCGGTATTCATATTTCAAGATAGACGGTCAAGGAGTTTTAAGTATTAATGGACGATTGTGTGTGCCAGATGTGGACGAATTGAGGCAGGAAGTTTTGTTGGAAGGCCACAAATCTAGATTGAGTATCCACCCAGGAATAAATAAGATGTATAAGGATTTGAAAAGAGTTTTCTGGTAGCTGGGAATGAAGAAGGATATTTCTACCTTCGTAAATGAATGTGCGAACTATCAACATGTGAAGGGTGATTAGCAGAAGACTGTGGGATTGTTGCAACCTCTAGAGATTCCAAAGTGGAAATGGGAAATGATAGCAATGGACTTCATCGATGGGTTGCCAAGAACTAGGAAAGGAAGTAAGGGAGTGTGGGCAATTGTAGAAGGGTTGACTAAGAGCGCCCACTTTATCCTAGTTAAGGCAACCAGAACTACAGCTTCATTAGTACAGATTTTCTTGAAAGAGATTGTCAGGTTGCATGGAGTTCCCATCAGCATTGTGAGTGATCGTGACCCAATTTTTACCAGCAAATTTTTGGAAGCTCTGGAAACAGCTCTTGGAACGATGTTGAATTTAAGTACAGCTTATCATCCTTAAACCGATGGTCAGACTAAAAGGCTGAATCGCATTCTTGAAGATATGTTGAGAGCTTATATCCTGGATTTCGGTGGATTTTGGAAGGAGCATCTACACTTGGTAGAATTCCCGTACAACAATAGTTATCAGGCAAGTATTATGATGGCACCATATGAAGCTTTGTACGGAAGACTCAATAGATTACCATCTTATTGGATAGAATCCAAGGATTGTCTTGTACTTAGTCTAGACTTGATTCAGAAGGCATCTGGGAAAGTTGAATTGATCAGGAAAAGGATGAAAGCAGCCCAGGATCGTCAGAAAAGCTATGCGCATAAGGGACGAAGGAATTTGGAATTCGAAGTTGGAGATTTGGTATTTATCAAGGTTTCCCCAATAAAAGGAGCAATTAGATTTGGTAAGATGGGAAAGCTAGCTCCATGATATATTGGACCTTTCCATGTTCTCGAAAGGATAGGTGCTTTGGCCTACAGGATTGAATTACCAGATCGGATGGCTAGGATTCAGAACGTATTTCACGTATCTCGTCTGAGGAAGTACGTGTACGACCCATCTCTAGTTGTAGAACCAGCAGTTCAGGAAGATTTAAAGGTCGAACCAGACTTAATTGTGGTCAGGCATCCATTTCAGATTGTAGATCGAGATGAGAAGGAGTTCAGGAACAAAGTGGTGAAGCTAGTTAAGATTCAGTGGAGTGAGGATCCCAGAGATTGTACCTGGGAAACTTTGAGTAGTATTAGGACGGCCTATCCAGAATTGTGTCCAGAGAGTTAGGAGCGTTTGTTTGAATGAATTGTTTGCTTTGGTTGTTAGTATATGGCCGATGTGTATGCTTTGCTATTTGAATATAAAAGCTTTTGATGGATAATTAAATTATCTCTTTCTTTTAAAATTACGGGGACGAAATTCTTTTAAGGGAGAGAAATGTGACAACCGAGTATTTTTGGCAAAATTTAATTTAATAATCTTCTAATATAATTATTCAAATTTGCAAACTTATCTTTTCAAACTAATAAAAATATGCTTATAATTACTATTGTATACATATATATATATATATATGTAAATTGTGAATAGAAAACTATGATTTGAAATTCAAAAGAAATATCTTAAAAATAAAATAGATTTAAAACTCTACATTTTAAACACTTATATGTATATGTATAGTTATTAATTAAAGTAGTAATAACTTAAGTTTAAAATAAAAATAAGAATAAATAAATAGGCTTTGCATTATTTCTTTTAAAGTTACATAAAATAAATAAAAATAAAATGTAAGAATAAAAATATAAAACATAAAAAGGAAATATAAAATATGTGCTTAAGACATTTATAAGCTAGAAAGAGATCTTGTGTACAAGTGTCAAAATTTATTTGTTTTTCTTCATTTTCAAAATAAAAAAAGAAAGGGTTTGAGAAACAAGGTGCTGTACAGGTAGAGTTTTCATATATATATATATATATATATATATCCTTTCTTTCTTTCATCTTTCAAACAAAAACTAAAACCAGAAAAAAAAAGAATAATAATCAACTTTACCAAGTTTCAACTGAGCAAAGAAAGATTCAAGTTCAACTAAAATCAAAGCGGATCAAGCTTGCAGTTTCAAAATCAAGTGTAGTTTTCAAATTTCAAAACATCCGAGTTTCTCTGTTCAACTCTAGTTGAGTAAACTTTACTTTAAAAAAAAACCAACTTTTTCATAACAATATGCATGTAAGATTTAATAGTAATAATGTTATGAAAAGGGCTTGCATGGATGAAATGAATGTTTGTCTGGGTATATAAGTTGATATTGCTGTGTGTGTGTATGCATGTCTGCGTTTAGATGTGCACGTCTCTATTTTGTTTCAACATACCAAAAACTTACTAAAAATTTAATTTCTCTTTATATAAACCATTATTGTTAATAATGTTTGAAGGAAATATGTTTGTATTAACTAAATCTTATGTTTTAAAATGATTATAAGTGTAATTAGTAAGTGTTTTATTGGGAAGATTGAATTTATACTGGGAAGTGAATCATATTTGGGAGATCGACCATCTTAATTTCAAGTTCCACCTTTATAATCAGATTCGATTTTGAAAACTAAGATTTTTAAGTTAGTAATCGGAGTGTAGAGGAGAGTCGGGATCATTGCCGGAGGTAGCTGGAGGGTCGAGGAGCTTGGGAAAAATGGTCGCCTATTTTTCCCATCGACGTAGCGGCGTAGTGACGACAATTTAGGGTTTGGGACTATGCCCAGGTCGTCGATGTTTGCAAGGGCAGTGCGACGTCGTGATGGCATTGGGTTGGACCAGAGTAGGGGGAAAGGGGCGTGGATGTGTGACAAAGGTCTGGGCTCGACGACGAGGTCTTTGGTGGTCGGAGTTAGGCAGTGCGAGGTGGTTTGTGCGGTTGGGTTTCCTTCCAGTGGGTGTTAGTCATGCTCGATTTCTATGTGAGGGTTCAATCGAAGTTCTGGGTGGTCGGGTCGTTCGAGTGTGTCGTCAGCGATGGATCGGAGGTGGTGACGTTGGTCGGAGATGCTCCGAGCGGTGTGCACGTGCACAGTGCGCTGATACGTTTGGGTTCTGTTGTTTGTTGTTAAGCTAAGGATCAGGTATAGGAGAGAAGACAGAGAGAATAATGGTTGGCTCGGTTGGGCTTGGGCCTGTTCATAAGTGTATTAACAAGTTTTAAAGAAAAATAAAGAAGAATGAGAGGAAGGGGAAAATTTTTGTGAGTTGGGTTGGGCTTTGGGTTGGGTTTCCTGTTAAATAAAAAAATTGATGAAGCAAAAAAGTTTAAAAGTAAAAATAAAAATAAAAGAATGAGGATAAGTATAAAGGCATAAGTATAAAACAAACAAGTTTTCCTAAGTAGAATTCTCTAACCAATTCTTTTAATATCAAGTGTTTACTTAAGTATTATATGGTTTAACGTCATTAATAAATTATTTTAACTTAAATTAATTAAGCTAGGATAATTAAGTTATATGACATTATTTAATTTAATTCTTGAGTTTATTTAAATTAGATATTATAGGGTAATTAAGTAAATGGTTAGAATGTTTTTTAAAAAACTTTTAAATTAATCAATGGTCTTAAGTTATTTTATATGTAATTAATTCCAAATAGTTTATTTGAAAAAAATATAAATGGCTGGTAAATAGCTAATGGTAATTAAGAAGGATTTATAAGTAATTAATTTATTTTTTGATAAAATTAAATTAATTAGAAATGGTGTGACCAGTTAATCTTGCATATGAATGGTTCAATTATATTGAATGCTTTGGATTGTTTGATGTTTATAGTATGTAATTTGTGATATTCTGTGATATGAAATGCTGGGATTGAACTGCTGATAAATGCGAAACAATTATTTAATTGATATCTGTGATGAATTTCTGTGTGGATATGATAGTCTAGAAGTTAATGAAATTGTTTTAATTTAAACAACTTAGCCTTAAAAGACGGCGTTTGGATTTCGATGAGACCGAGATCGGATACCAAATTGTTATCCGAAAACCACGTCGATCCAAAATAAGCGATAGGTCGTGAAATCTCAAGCGAAGATCGGGGATGAAGATTTAGAATGCAGGGGCTATTTGTCGTTAACTCTAAGGGTGATTCAAAAACGAGTGTAACGGAGATGGTGCCTTCGGTTCCGTTTGGACCCGAAACGGACTTGTATAAACGAATGCTATCAGACCATCGTCATTGGAGGAATGAGTATTCCAAGATATGTGTGCTATAAAGGTAATCGTAGCCTCTAGCCTCATCAACCAGGAATGGATAAAACAGGGAAGGTGCAGCAAGACTAAGTGGGTAGCATCCAATTCGGATAAGAATTTCCCCTGTCTAGATGTTCCTTTTATTCGGCTGTGTGTGCGGTTGTTGGCCACAACCGCGGGGTAATCTTATTCTAACTATCTAGTATAGGGTAGCTCCGGTCTTGTGTTGTAGGGGATCAGAGGGGATCCTCGGTACACTGATCTAGACCAGGTACTGTGACGGGCGGTACCCTAGTAGCCCTGCCCTTGTAAGGATCCAATCTCCAATAAGTGCCCGTACGGTTTTGATTGTGCCCAACTATGTTGGAACGTGACTTGTAAGCATTCCAACTATTTCCTATTTTATATGAAAACCCTAGACACTATTATAATATAAGTGGATTTCCTATCAAATTTTTGGTTATCGTAAGGGAAAAACTCATCCATGTTTATTTGCAGTGAGTCGTCTTATGAGACACCATAGATTTCAAATGATTTTCAAGTTAAACAACTTAAACCGTTTACTCACACCAAACTCATGTCCGACCTGGAGTTTATTTTCTGTTTTCTAAACTCTTGGGTATTCAAATATTTTACGAGTAGCCAAGTGATCCAGGTTGGCTTTGACGTATTTTAGGGGAGGACTTGGAGCAGGAGGCTTTTGCGTATCTAGATATATCAATTCCGCTGTATTAGTATCTCTGTTTGCATTTTGGGTTGTAATGGATAGGAAGGTCATCATGACTGTCTAATATGATGTTGTAAAACTGAATGAATCTGATGTATGGTATTAGTGACTACTGTGTAATATATATGTGATGTAATATATTTATTTCGTTCCGTAGTGAGATTCTGAGATTATTTAGTTTCTTTCTTTCTATCTATTTCTTTTCTACCTATTTCTTTCTAATTTACGATACGTCTGTCTGTGGAAAGAAAGGCGGGTCGTCACACTACTTCATTTTGGAATCTGCACCGAGTACACGGTTGTTAAAGTGGTTTTCGGTATTGGCAGAGAGTATGACAATAACCGATCCTGGTCTCTTTAACAACAAAACGTTATTATAACAACGTGGTCATTTCAAAATATCGTTTCCATATCCAAAATATCATATCCATTTCAAAACCATATCAATATGAGATCCTTATTCACTTTAAAATAATATTCATTTCCAAAATCATAACACTTTCCAAAATTATAACTCTTTCGAAATTATAAAACTTTGAAATTCTAACACTTTGAAATTCTAACACTTTGAAATCATAATACTTTGAAATCATAATACTTCCCACTTAAATAGTTTAGATATAGAAAATAGTTTATATAATAAAATAGTTTATAAAATAATTAGTATATTAAAATAGTTGTAAGTTAAATAGTTTATATATTAAAATAATTAGAATATTAGAATATGTTTATATTAAAAACAGTTTATATATCAAAATAACTTATAAAATAAAATATTTATATATATACACATTAAAAATGCTTTATATAATAAAAATAGTTTCCTCAAGTTCACAAAATCAATTCAAATCAACTCAAATTCCAAAATCCATTCAAACCAAATCCCATTGAAATTAAAATCCCATTTCAATTCAATTCAAACCTCAATAAACCATTTTATATCGATTTCAAATATAGATTTGAGCTACAAAAATAAATCATTTCGATTTTAATGGATTTCAATGTTTAAAATATTTAAACCTTTACAATAACTCAATTTGATAAATTAATTTATATTCTAGTTTCACCTTTCTATTATTTAGTTTTGAAATATTCATTTGAATTGATTCAATATTATTTAAATAAAATCTAAAATTACAATTTAAACAATTCCCATTTCGATTTATTTAAATATAAAAATATTCATTTACTCCTCTTTATTCAAAAATCAAGTTGCAAAATCATATCCTTAAAATATCAAATTTAATAAGTTCCAAATCAATCTTATTTAAGTATAATTCTTAAATAAATACAATTTCAAATCAATTTTAAATTTATCTTTCCAACCTCAATTTATTAAAATTATTATAAAAATTTATCTTTTAAAAATTAAATTCTAAATAAATATTTAAAACATATTATATACTAATTAAATCAAACTTTATTATATTAAATCTTATTATTAAATTTATTTTATACTAAAACTTATTATATATTTTAAAATAGTAAAATTATAAGTAAAGTCTTAAAAACAATATTTTCAAAACTTACTTATAATTTTAGAATTTTCGAAACATATAATTTTAAAAATGTAAAATTTGAACCTTTATAAAAATAACATTTATATATATAATATCCTACAATCAATATTTAAATAAACCATATATTTCCTTTCAAAACCTTGGAAACCATTTTCAAAATATGTATAGACCAACGGTGTTTGTATATGATTTTCTACCCTATGGTCAAGTGATATGGATATTTATCATTTTAATCCGTAATCTAAATATTTACGGGTATATATTATTTCAACCCGCAAACCCAATTTCAATTCAATGAAAACCGCTTGGGTTTATCATTTCAACCCATAATGATTTTCTCCTATTCTACAAGATCGTTCGGGTATGTATCATTTCAACCCATAGGGAATTCTATACTAACATGGAACTTGCAGAGTGAGAACAGTTATGATAATAATATAACATATTAACAACAGGCATATATCGTCAGTGATAAATAAAGTACAAATAACACATCATGGTGTCAGATGTCACAGGTGAACAGTTACAGAAAATGGCATATCATATGTAATAATTAAATAACTAGCAACAGTATATTTCAATTGTCGTTTCAAATGAAATCAAATTTAATAAATATAAGAATGTTAATCTTAAGTGATTGCTCACCTTTCGAGGCTAGAGAGATGAACGAGAATGGAATGAGTTACAAATCCAAGCATGAATTCCAAAGAGAAGCTAGATTGGCACAAATTCGACAAAGCTGATAGATAAGAATTGATGAAAACAAATCTAATCAGTTTGATATGAATGGTATATATATATACTTATGGATATAAACTAAAGTATAAAAATGTATATAATGTTTTGAAATCAAATGATATATATATATATATATATATATATATTGTTTTCTATAAATTCCAAAAACATATATTTTCAAATCTATATTTAGTTTGAACACACACACACACACACACACACATATATATACTTGAACCAAGCTCATATATTCTTATATATATATACTAGTATATTTAAATAAATATATATTATATATATCTCTAAACTATAAATAAATATGCAAATTCACAGTCATAGCGAATATATATAACTGGACTAAAATAAAACATGCATGCAGACACACAACTAAATGTACATATATGTTGACTAGAATATGACTAAAGTATAAATATCTATACAAACTATAAGTAAAGGAAAACATAAAGCTATAGAACCTATGATATATATATATATATATATATATATATATATAATATAATTCATGTGCACGGTAATGGGTAAAACCATTGTAACCATAAACACAATTATATAAGTTTATATATAACTAACAGTTTATATAAAACTTACATAGGCATATATATTAAATTCGACCGAATATAACATACTATATTAACCTGAACTTATGAAATATACATATGTATAATAATGTATTACATAAAATCTTATACAAACTTTACATATAAACTGATTATATATATACACACATATAAAGTTAGATTAAATAACCATGCAGACTGTATATATAAATAAACTATACATAATTTGTATATAGATAAAAAATCTAACAGATAATATATAAAATACCAACATAACTTTTACGTATCATATGTATACAAAAATATCTATATACTAACATTTATATACAAAAGAATAAACTGAAAATATATATAACAAATCATATAATATACATGTTTATCAATAGTTAATATATAAGTCATAAAATATATATCTTTACCAAAGGAGGAGGCTCGAAAGTGAAGCGACTGATGGACGTACGAAGGCTGATGTGTGTCGAGCAGTTGAGGCGGAGGCCTTTGTTGTGATGTAGGCGAAAAGAACAGGCGAGGTGAACCATTAGCATGGGTGAGAAGCTTCGGCCTTGGAGGTGAGGTTGCATGCATGCAGTGGAGGAAGGCTGGGTGTTGTGGGCTTGTGTGGAGAGATTAGAAAGTGGAAGGGTAGAGAATGTAGCAGGTGGAAGAGTTTGCAAAGGAATGTGAACTATTATCTCTAAACAAAAATATAAGTTATATTAATTTATTTATTTAGAAGCAAATGCACGTGAACATCGAAGAGACAGGAAGTGAGTATCAATGCGTTTACAATCAATGGAAAACAAAAAGTCACAAGAACCAAAAGGCATGGAACCAGTACCAATACGGCTACCGTTCTCGCGGATTCTGCTGTGTACTGGACTTCAAAACTTAGAATTGAATATACCGTAGAGATCAGCATGACAAGACGATCAAAACGGTATACAGATATAAGTGGTATGATCATCCTATCAAAAGTCGATATTCGGTGCCAAAATGCTGCTAATTTGCCAAAAATAAGATAGACGGAGCAATAGCAATACGAAACGAAATATGACGCCTCACCCAGAAGATGCTTTACAAATTTATTATATAAAAACATTTAGGTTTGGAAAATAATTTATTATCTTCTAATATTAACTGATTTGAATTGAAATAAAATTACATAAGAAAATATACTTCCATATTATCAGATGAAAATTTATCATTTGCTATGTTTAAATAGACGTATTCCAAATGTCAAATTTTCATTATTAAATTTGATTATTTAAAAATTTCACAAAAATCAGTTTAATTACGTTATAAAAATTATTAAAAACTTATGGGTCGTTACAGTTTCCCTTTTAATGTTACTGTTTTAGATTTTTTGCTTTACTTACCTACAGTCCACTGTCATTAACATTTGAAATTAGTTGTAAGCATATTTTGAGAATGTTTATAATTATTTTTTAAACGTTAAAAATAGTTGGCCATAACACTTGGTATCAGAGTTTTGATTTAGTTATTCCCTGAGCCTTGGGTAGGTTTAAACCAACTAGGATTTAATTTATATCTTTATGATCAGCCTTTCTTACTACCAAAGATGACACTTATACATCCTCGGTATTCATGTGCTGATTATTTAGTCATCTGAAAGACGGTCATTATGGGTGAAAGAGAGAAAATATAGAAAAGAAGAAACTAAACAACATAGAATCTCACAACACAACGGAACAATATACATTACTCAACATAATATATTACACAATCATTCCAGAATTTTAAATCAGAGTCATACTAATACAGATTGTAGCCTAGGACAGTTATAACAGCCTATCCCTACCTAATTGATATATTATACATATAATACAGCGGAAAATAAGAAAAATAACTAGTTATCGATGAAGCCCACTTGCTCCAAGCTCCTCCAAGGTAAATCTGCAAAAAACTTGAACTACTTGGTTTCCCATTCAAATTTGAGCACCCAAGAGTTTGAGGAAAAGGGAAAATAAACTTCGGATCATACATGGATCTGATGTGAGTGAATCATAAGTCTTTAACTTTATAAAAAAATCTTTAAATCAAAGGAATCTTGTAAGACCACGCTGCACATAAACACGGACGGGTTTTTACCATAGATAACCAAAACATTTTCTATAGAAAATCCAGTGATATTACCATATTATCTAGCATTTTCAAGTAAATAATTAACATAGTCGAAATTGTTACATTAATTAAATTCCAGCATAATATTTATACCACTAAAACCGTAAAGACTCGTATTGGAGAATGGATTCCATACTATGACAAGGTAAGGAACTACCTTTCGATGATACATCTCTTGATAAAATGCATGAGGGTCTAACAAGGACATCTTACTACCCCTGCCACACAAGACTGGTCTACCACATGACTGGTAGTATCGAATATGATCAACCCAATTTATGCCTTGAAGCAGATATAAGTAAATAGTAATTGATCTAGATATTGGGACGACCATAACCTGATGAGAGAGACCCACATGGCCCTGCTGCATGCCTGATTTTTGTTATTTCCCAGTTGATGAGGCTTGAGCCTATGTTTTACCTTTATATAGCACTTTCCACTTGGAAAGCTACATTTCCTTCCATTCGATGACACAATACCAACGTTCATCTATATAAGTCGTTTAGGAGACGAACGAGCAGCACATCCATTTTGAAATCACACTCAGGATTAGAGCAAGCAGCCCTTGCACTTGAAAGAGCTCCATCTTTAATTCCATCATTTTCAAGATGTCTTTACTTTGAAATCCTTGAGTTGGATCGAAGTGGTTTTTGGGGTAACATATTCGATCCCGGCCTCTTCGAAACCACATTCGATAGTTTTCAGTAAATTCAACCCCGTTTTTTAGGAAATCAATAGTCAAAGATAAATGCGAAGATCACCTCCTAACGGTTAGTGGACGAATTTCCATACAAATTGTCCTAGGAGAAAGAAATGAGATTTTATACACACAATACAATATCATTGGATATGACTATTCCATATAACCCACGTGTTTCTCCTAAATATTTCTAAAGTTACGTTTGGGTCCATAATTGATATTCGATTATTTAACTATCAAATAAACAAATAGCAACCAATTCCATTTGAGATTTACTTATCCATATCAATCACCAAGCCTCAAAACAAATCTTTATTCTAATATTTGTTTAATAAATCTCTTTCAAAAATGTTTGTAACATTCATATACTTATATATCTCTGACATAAGTATATTCAAAAAACATTTGCAAATAACTTCTTACTTCCAAATCATGTTAAAAAGGATTAAAAAAATGTTTTTAAATTGGAGGTAAGGACAACCCTAAATACTATTCACTCGGTGTTAAGTGTGGAACGGATGTCCCGTACCATCATTTTTTAAAAGGTCGGTTTGGAGAAACCCAGATCTCAAACTCTTTTTTTTTAATATTTCTTTCGATAAATCCTTTTTAGCAAATCTATTTCATTCATGAAATCTCTTTGACTTGAAATCCAAATCCATTTAATAAAACTCTGCAAACTTCCAAATTCATTTATAAAACCCTTTTGTAAATATTCCAAATCATTTATATAAATTACTTTTATAGATATTCAACTTTTCATATAAATTTCTTATAAATATCTAATCAACTTAAGTAAATTTCCAAGTTCATTCTAATTGCATAATGGTATTTTGTTCTGCTAATAGATGTCATTTAGTTTTCATAATCATATGGGGTTACTTAAGAGTAAGTGACATAAAAATCCCCCGATTTAAAAAAATTTGAAAAGAAAATACTTTAAAAAAAAACTGATTATTTAAAATTAAAGTGATTATAAAATAAATTAAAACCCTTGTAAATGAGAATCAAATCCTTGCTAAATTGTAATTAAACTCTAACTAAAGGTAGTTAAACCATATTAAAACATAATTAACTTTAACCAAAGATAAATTAAATAAAATCCCTTTTAAAATAATAATTAATTAATAATTATCTTAAATCAGCAATTAAATAATAATTTACTAATCCTTAAATAAAAATTGTATAATAATTAATTTTAATTAAATAGAAAATCATGATTAACTTAATTAATAATGGTATTTAAGTATAAATACCATTATTAACAAATGATTAAGCACTAATTATCTTTATTAATTAATTAGTTAATCATTAAACAAATAAATAATTTAATAATTGTTCTCTAATTACTTAGTTAAAGTTAAAAAATATTTTCTACAAATAATTTAAGTTAAGACAAGTTTAGGTTAGAAAAATAGTTAGATTTTCCGAACCGCGCATATCGCGAATATCGCTATATGGACCCGTAATTATCAATACTTGAAAATTTGATTTTCTAACTTTTAAAACTGAAACTTTGAACTCTTGTCTTCTTTAAAACATGAAAATAAACCTTTGAACCCAAGGTAAAAGATTTAAACTTAGAAATATTTCGCTTTAAAACAAAAACAACTTTTCGATAGAAAAGGGATTTCTAAGTCGCTTTTGGTTAGTGGTTCACTATCTTCATGTCGTGAACCTACATACAACACATACAACATTCAACCACAATACCACATCAAAAAATTATAGCACAACAATAAATAATAATGTTACTACATAAATACAAAACAACTTTTCCAATATTTAAGATATAATCATTATTGCCTATTCAAACTTCGGCATAAGCAATCAACTCCAAATCAACATGTATGCATGCATACATAACTTATAACATCCTTACATACTTAAGCAACATTTTAAATCATAAATTTTACAGCTCAAAAAGGTTAGTAACTTGAGTTCTAAAAACATGAACTTTACTCACCAATGTGTTTTAAATTGAACCAAACTTCACTATGACCTAGCTAGAATGCCTTAGCTTGAATATATGGTGCTGTGGGCGTGTTTAGTGAGCAATATAGGCTCGGCCTAGGTTATATTTGGCTTGGCAATGCATGTCTTGGGTGGTTGTGTGCTTACTTTGTGAAGAGAAGAGGTTTAGAAGTGAATCAAAAGGTGTTTCGTTATGTTTTTACATTACTTTCTCTATCTTTTCTCTTAGGAATTTTGTTTTGGAAGCCATGAATGTAAAAAGGAGTTTATGAAGAAGGCTTAGAAAATAAGCAAATGAGAATTTAAAGTGAAGAACATAAGAAGGTGTGTGTGTATGTATAGACATAGGAAATGAAAAATGACCAAAATTGCCACAAGCACCTACCATCCACTCAAAATGCGCCACATCATGTAATGACCCGTAAACTAATCGCTTAGAATATGAATATTTAAATCTTTTTTAATATTATATCGGATTTTAATAAACAAATAAATATCTTTTAAATAATTATTAATGATGTTATAATCGTTTTCAAAATATGTTTACTAAAATAGTTAGTTCAAATAAAAGAGAAAATTTCACCGATTTTTTTCTTCCAAAATTCGATATTTCGACATCGGAAAATCATCGAAAATGTTGTGAAATTTTTTTAATGACTCATATACATATGCATACACATATACATATGTCATTTTACAAGATAATTACTATGTTAGGGTTAGTAATCATGCTTAGTTTAAAAATAAAACAAGGTTTGACCTTAATGTAACAAAATAAGCTATAAAAGTACACATAAGTACACCTAACCACCATGCCTTACCTTGTTCATGAAGAAGAAAAGGGGGGAGATGGGTACGACTCACATGTAAATGGAGGGATGGGGGAGGTATGGGGCTCCATGATACGTTCACACTTCATATTATTTAGTTCGTAAGTCAATTTACTAAAATTTCCTTCTCATTTTTCTATAAATACATGCCTCCTCTCACCATTCTTCACTTTACATCTCCACTTCCAGATTCATTTCCATTCTCTTCTCATAAATTTCCATGGCTTCCATTTGTATGTTCATGGCTTAAAACTATAGTTTTTCCACTTCCATCCACTTAAAACTAGATTATACCATCTCTACAGCACTCTACTTACCAAAACAACACCTTAACTCCCCATTTCAACCTTGACCGAGCCTATAACAGCCCATGAATCAAAACAGCCCATATGTAATGATCCCCTTTTTAAATCAAATTTAAATTGGTAATTTATTTAATTTTTGAAATTAAATTGTGAATTAGTTTGGTATTTTCCAAATTTAAATAGATATTTTTTTATTTGTTTATATAAATGTATATAAATATGATTTTAAATAAAATTTCTAATTGGAAATTCAAAAATAAATATTTTGAATAATATATTGGATTTGGATTTATTTGTGAATTTATTTGAGAAACAATTTGAATATTTGGGAATAAAAACATATAGTAGATTGTGAAAGAAAAATTTGGATTAAAAGAATTAAAGAATAAAAGTAAAATTGGTAAAAAGAATTTTAATCTAGGTGTTCTAAGATAAAATATACTGTAAAACTGAATTTGGTTTGAAATTCAAAAATAAATATATTGGTAATAAAATTTGATTTAGAATTCTGTATTTTAAAGAAACAAATATATATACAAATATATGATTAATTATTAGTAATGAATACTTTGATTCCAAATCATTTTTCTTTAAAAGTTGTATAAATATAAGTAATATAAAATGTATGAATATCAAGGTAAGATTGGTTCAAAAATATGAAAAGCGAGACTTAATTCAAGATTTAAATTATATTTTCTCTTAAAATGGACAAAAATAGTTTGTATGTTATAAATTTAAAATATAAGTTATAAATTAAGTAAGGGATTTAAAGCATAATTCATAAATTAATATAACTAAGGAGTTAAACATAAATATACTTGTATGTAACAAGTGTAAAGATTTTTAAATACAATTAACAAGTTTAAGAAGTAAAATAAATGCATATAACAAGTGTTAACAAAATAAAACAAGAAAGTAACAAGTGTCAAAAAAATTCCTTTTTTACTTGAATTTTATATAAAAGTATATTTGAGAAGAAACCAGGCTTCACAAAACTTTAGCATTCATTTTCAAAGAAACAAAATGCATGAGATCAAAATCAAAACTTGAGAAAAACAAAAAAATAATCAAAAAAACTTCAATCTATTTCAAAAGATCAAATAGTAATCAGTTAATTGAAGTAACTCAAAGATCATGCAAGATTCGGGCTTCAGATCATAAGCATTTCAAAAGTCTGAAACAAAACTTAAACCTATTTTCAAGTGCAACCTAGAAGCAAAGAATGGATTCAACAAAGATCACTTTTAGTTTCCAAAAACCTGGTAGCAGAAAACAATTTTTTAAAAATCTAAAGCCTAAAGCAACTAATTCTGTTCAAGACAGAGATTCAATTTAAACATATGAAAAGCAAATCCATTTTCAAGTTAAAGCAAGTTCAAATCAAAAACATATGCTAACATTCAAATTCAAAATTGCATTTCCAGGTCTCTGCTGCTCTGTTCCAAACTACAATGTGAGAAGACTACTCTATTTGAAATGATTCTGTTGATATTTGTGATTGTTATATGTGTATGTTGTGAATGATATTTGTCTAAGTATAAATATATCTGTATCTATATATACAGATAGATAATTTTTGTGTGCATATCTATAAAAGGATATATTCATCTCTCTGTTTAAGTACAGGAGTAAGGCCATTAAAACAAAATTTAAACTACTCCTCATATGATCAATATTAGAGCAAGATCATTGAAGATAAAATGATGATATGGATGTGAAATTTTTTTTAAAAATAATTTCAAGCAAAAATATTAAATAAATTTTGTGAAAAAGGTAATTTACGGTAAAATCATAATATATTAGAAAATTCAAACATCTTAACTTTAAAATCTAATTATATAATCAAGTTTGTATCACGAATTGATAATTTTAGATTCAGGTCTCGTGATTTTTGAGCAATTAGATGTCGAGAATTTTTAGAATGAATGGAATTGACATTTTAGGCAAATGCCGGTGATAGCATGGTCTGGAAGTGTCGGGATCACGGCTGTAAGTTCGTTTGAAGGTCAGGGGATCTGACAAAAATAGTGGAAGAAATTTTAATGCATCGAGGTGACTTGTCTGAGTCAAACTTGGGTTTTGTTAACCGATATGGTCATGGACGTTTATCGTGTTCTTACATCATCAAGAAAGCTTCGGAAGCAATCGCATGTGGGGGAAAAGGTGAGTGGATGGTCAGCGAAGCTATGATCGCGAGGCCGTGGTCTCAAGTGGTCGTGAATGGAGATATCTGGTGGTTTTCGTTGATCGATGGATTCCAGTGGGTAGCCTGATTTCTCATTTTCGACTTCGGGGTTGTTTCAAGGTAAAGGTGGTCGGGATCGATGGAGAAAGTCAACATTGACTTGTCGGCGATGGTGGTGGTGACCAGAGCAGCGGTAATGGGTGGTGTAGGTGCATATGTGTATATGCCTGGATTGTTTGTGGTGTTGAGGAAGATGATGTTGCTCGGTAGAGTTTGAAATTGTCTCAGGGAGAAGCTCGTGCAAGTGGGAAGAAACTCGAGTAATTGATCGGGAAATTTAAATTTTGGCTCGAGTCGTTTCAATGTTAACCAGGTTTTTTAAATAAAAACATGATCAAGTTTTAAAGTGTATATGTTTTTCAAAGAAATGTTAACCAGGTTTTCCAAAATTAAGTTTATTAAAACAATTTTAAACAAGTTCCAAAGATTTAATTTTATTGTTTAATGTTTTTTTTTTAAATTTTTGGTTTAAATAATGATATTTATAATTATCATATTAAATATCCAATTGTTTTCAAATAAAGGTATGTGATTGAGTAAATGATTGAATAATTAATATGATTAATCAATCAAGTTATTTAATTTAAGTTTAATTAATAAATGAAAATAATTAAAGAGTAATTACTCAGTAAGATTAATTAAAGGGTGATTAATTTATGTAATTAATTTAAGATTAATTAAGGGTTAATTAAATTTATAAATTAATTAATTAAGGTGATTTATTAATGGATAATTATTGAATGTAACTAAAGTGATTAATTAATCAAAGGTTAATTAATTTTGGGTAATTAATCAAAAGATAATTAATTAAGAGTTAGTTAATTAATTAATGAGATTAATTAAGATTAATTTATAAATTAAGAATAATTAATTAAATGGTAATTAATTAAGAGTTAATTAATTAATGTGATTAATTCAAGGATAATTAGATAATTAAAGGTTAATTATTTAATGATTAAAGGTTGATTAATTTATTATTAAAGGTTAATTAATAAACGATTAAAGGTTAATTAATTTAAATGGTTTATAATTAATTAATGATTAATTGACTAGGATTTGTTGTTTATTCATAAGTAATTAATCTGGCTTAAATCAGTTATAATCAGATATTAATTGATCCTACTTATTAATGTTTGGATTTTATTGAATGCTGAATTGTTTGATATCCCTGATGTGTGATGCTGTATGATATGAATTATTTTGATTCGAGCTGTGATGAATGTAATTTATTTATATTTGATGAATGTATGTTATTTATCTGAGAATCTATGAATGGAAGATAAGCATTATAGATTACACTGCTTATCGATATTGTTGTGCTTGAATATATGATGATTGATGATGTTGCACTATTTTGTGAAACCCTTGGACTACACCTTACGCATATAAATATAGATCGCACGAGGAAATTGGTTAAGTCACAGATATTTGAATTTAATGAAATGGTTTTTAAAGTTGAATTTTGAATCCAAAATAGTTTTGAAAATGGAATTGGGTTAAATATGAAAAGCTTTTGAAAAGAAAGTTTTGAAATCTAAATTTAGTTTGAGTATACTATATCTTGTTATTTTGGAAATTACGGTCTGGAAAGATTATACAAGTTATATAACATGGATTTTAAACCATTTTGAAGTATATGATATGTATTATTTTGGGAATTTGAATTCAACCGAAAAGACTATAACTTGTGTATATTGATTCGGTTTTTCCGAAACAAAAAGTATTTGTTTTCAAATAATAATGGCTTTCATATAAAAGAAAGAATTCCCAGTTTTGTCGAAAGGAAATAGTTTTGAAAGCTATCTTTGTTAAAGATTTGGTAAATCTTGTTGTTGAACTGAAATGGATCTTTTACTTAAAAGATTGAATCGTAAATAGTTTGGAAAGCTGTGAATTAATCCTTGTGAAAGATTGTTGAACTTTGTTTTGAAATTGAAGAGGATTTTAAATGGTGTATCTTTTATATAAAAGATTTGAAATGGGGAATTGTTATGAAAGTTATGCATAAATCTTTGGAAATGGTTTTTGAAAGCTATGAATTGAATCTTTGATTTAAAGATTGGATGAGTTAATCCAATTTAAAAGGGAAATAGTTTTGAAAACAATGAATTAATCTTTGTCAAAGATTGGTGAACTTTGTGAAGTGAATCTTTTTGTTCAAAGATTTGAAGATGGTAATTCGTTTGAACCATTTGAAGAAAGGTTTTTGGGTTTTAAGTTGTGACTTAACTGAGATCCTATTATCCATATGGTTTTAAAATATTGCGTTCATTATTCGGTTTAGCCGGGAGAGGACTTTGTGTCATATAACCTATTCTGAATAATTATACGACGTTATGGATTGCATTTGAAGACCAGATATTTTCGAAAGTGAAAGGATAACCCGTCGAATGTCTCTGCACCGACTGGTCCCTGGTATAGAGATTTGATCACCCTTTGTGATGGGGAGTCTGGACATGATTAGGGATTATCCGAATTGCAAGGGATTGTTTTAAAGTGCCTTCGGTTCTATTTGTACCTGGAACAGACTTGTATGGATGTGTGTCTGACGTTACACTTTGAGATGTAAAGCTGGTTTCTATCAAATACATTTCTGTTTGGTGGCGGAGATTTATTCTCTTAGCTTAGCACCTTCTCTGAGACGTACGAGCTCAGAGGTTGTGTAGTTGGTGATTACTAGTGGTACATTCCCAATTTAGTAATGTGGCATATGAAGTGCTGTTGATCATTTGTTGATCGAAGTGTGGCTTTTGTGGAAAGAGTAGATTTGTGGACGAGACTTCGTTGAGCCTCGCAACTCGGTAGTGGTCGAAACATGAATCGTTGCAGCAAGGTTATTTGGGGGTAGCACCCCTTGAGGGTATGTCATTTCCTTCTAGATAAAAGGTGGTATCATGGTATGGAGCCTAGATATTTAACCTATGTGGTTGCTGCAAACTTATTGCTTTGTGGTTGTTGGTGTAGAGGTACCTCGGATAAAGGTTGGTAACGACCGAGGGGTGGCATACTCGTTTCAGTAGTTACCTACAGGGGTAACCCGGCCTTGTGTTGGCACTTGGCATAGATCCCATTAGGTTCTCGGGGGCGTTCCTCCAGAGGCGTTCCATTCGGTGTGGGAAGTTCCTTTGCCTGACCATTGTTGGAAATCTGATCATCCAATACATGCCTTGTACGGTTTTAGTTGTATAACCTGCCATTTACATATTGTGGTCACCACTGTTTAGATGATAGCTATAGTAGGCATAGTTCGAAAAGTCTATGCTGGCTAAGATTAATATTATACTTTTGAAAGGTTTTCTGCACTATGCACTAATAATAATATCAAAAAGATTTTGCGTATCAAGCATGTTTGACTATCATAAGGAGAAATCTCCTCCAATTCTGCGCTTGCATTGTGTGTGTGGCGGTAGGCTTTATGGTAGTTTCATTTTCCAAAAAGCATTGCGGATTACTTTTAAATTCTTTTGTTTGGCTTTTGATAAAGATAAACTATTTCTATTTTCTCATACTAGTCTCATGGCTGACCTGGAGTTTATTGTTCCCTTTCTAAACTTGGAGTGCTCACAAATTTTCCATACGGGCAGCCTAGAGTTAGATTTTCAGATAGTAGATATTCGGTTGCTTTTAGCCTTTTGTTTCGATATCTTTCGAGTCTTTGATTTTTTTGCAATCGCGTTGGGGATCGAGTTTGCTTAGTTAAGTTTGATGGTGGTTCGAGCTTATTGGATCAGAATCTTCATAGTTTGAGTTGATCTATTTGGTTTTGGAGCATTAGAGATGGAGTTGCAATATGGACATTGGTTTTCTTTGAAGCCTTTGTTGTTGGTATAAATCTTTCTGCGGTTGTGTATTTCTAATTATGTGATATTCATTGTATCATTATTGTATCGAATGTTGTATATCAGTGATGTATATTCTTTTTCTTCCGCTGTGTTGTTGTACTTAATGTGTTATAAGCTCCGGCGAACCAGATTCGATGTTTGAATCTGCGGCATTTGAATATGGGTGATGTATTCGGTGTCGATTTTTGAAGGTCAAGTTAGGGTCGTTACACCATATAATGGCCCAAAGGTCCAAGCTTGAGTGGAGTGAAGTATAGTTTATGTGTTAGCAAGTTGTTGTAGGAGTTCGACTTAGTTTGGGTGCATTTTTGTGAGTAAAACTTCACCTTTAAATCAAAAGTTTTTAAACCATGCTCATATTCATATTTGTTACAACTGAATGATTGTTTTATCTATTTGGTAGTATGGTAGTTGTTTTGGTTCATGCTTCAAAAAGTTGATGTAACGACCCGATTTTTCGACGCCCGAAAGTGGACATCAATACGTCCACTGTATCAAATGCCGAACAATCAAATGTAGGAAAACTGAACCGTTAGGGTTAAAGAAGAAGATAGAAGAAGAAAACAGAAACAATATCAGAATCTCACATTTGCAATGAAACAATATATAATAGATAAATGAATAATCTTTAAACAAAAGAACCATATCAGTTTATACATTACATCATCAGAGTATTGCAACAAAAATACATGACACTGGGCATTCATTGTAACTTGACTACATGGAAACTGAACTTGCAGCAACCCATACGCAGCAGATACTGCATAATCTAAGTAATACGTCTCGCCATCCAGCTTGTCTCCTAATCTCTACAGCATACTTTCCTGACTTCGCTCCAGAACGACTGATAACCTGACTCTAGGCTGCCCATGTGGAAAATTGTGGGCACCCAGAGTTAAGAAAGCGAACAATAAACTCCAGGTCAGTCATGAGACCGGTGTGAGATTTTAAAACAGTTATTTGCACAAAAGAAAAAGAAAAGAAATCTATGCTTTTGGAAAATGAAACTACCATAAGGCCTCCCTGCTCACACACAATGCAACCGCACACTTGGGGGAGATTTCTACTTATGATAGTCAAACATGGTTGGTACGCAAAATCTTTTGATATTATTATAATTAGTGCATAGTGTGGAAACACATTTTGAAAGTATAATATAAATCTTAGCTAGCATGTGTACCATTATATTATGCCTGCTATAGCTACCACCTGAAGTGGCAGGAATACAACTGCAATCGAAAGGGCTCCTATTTTTTTGTTTGGATTTTCAACAAATGGTCAAGGCTTAGGAACTTCCTTCAACGAATGGGTACGCCTATGGAGGGACGCCCTGAGAACTTAACCAGCTCTCTTCCAATCCAAGGTTGGGTTACTTCTGTAACTAGGTAACTAACTGCCACGAGTATGCCTCCTCCCGGTCTAGACCGACCTTTACCAAGGAGCCTCAACAACCAACAACCACATAAGTAAATAATGTGGGCTCCATACCAGAATACCACTTTTTTATCGACACAAGTTAAATATCCGGGCTCCATACCAGATACCACTTTTTATCCAGAAGGAAATGTACAAACCCTGAGGGGTGCAACCCCCATAACCTTGCCACATCCTTCCTGTTTCGACCATTTCCGGGGTGTGAGGTCCGACGAAGTCTCTTCCATAAAGTTACTCTTTTCACAAAATCCATGCTTCGATCAACAAATGATCAACGCTTAGCATGCCACATTACCAAACTAGGAAAATATCACTAGTAAATATCAACTACATAGCCTCTGAGCTCGTACGTCCCAGAGAAGGGTGTTAAGCTAAGAGAAAAAAATTCTCCGCCACCAATAGAAATGTATTTGATAGAAAACAGCTTTGCATCTCAAAGTATAATGTCAGACATACATCCATACAAGTCCATTCTGGGTCTGAATGGAACCGAAGGCACTTCTCTAATTAAAGAAAGAAGCCCTTGCAAATACGGATATTCACTAATCACGTCCGAGTCCCCATCACATAGGGTGATATAAATCTCTATACCGGAGCAACTTGGTGCAGAGACATTCGATAGGTAATCCTTTCGTTTTTCAAAATACTTGGTCTTCAACACCATCTTCAAATGCAATCTCATTTCGTCGTATCATTATTCGAAATGGGTTTTATGACATAAAGTCCTCTCCCGGCTTAACCGAATAATGAGCGCTTATTTTAAAAACAAATTCAAGTGCCGTTTCAAAGGCCAATATTGATAGTCGGTTATTTAACTATCAAACAACATTCACAACAACCATCAAGCCTCAATAATTTCACAAATTCTTTATACTGGTAGTTGGTTATTTAACCATCAAGCAACATTCACAACAATTACCATATTTAAATAATTTTCCCAAATTATTTGTTTTAAAATATCTTCGCAAGATATATTTTCACACTTCAACCCCTTTCGAAAAAAAAATTCAAATCACTTTCCATTTATTGAATAAATTTCCAAATATTGTTTATTTCCACTGGAAATTTGCCAAGTCCGAATACTTTAAAGTAATTTAAATCACTTTTCCAAAAACATATACTTGGAAACATTTAAAACAATAACTATTTTTAAACACTTTTTTTAAATATTAGTTATGAAATATTATACTAATATAAAACTTAATCCTAAACTAAATTTTAAAAATAAAATTATTAAATAGAGTGTAACTATTTAAATAATCATTTTCTAAATCAAATACCAATTAAATCTTTAAAATTGTCACTTCTGTAATTAACATAATAAATATTTACTTTAAAGTTTAAAAACAATTTAAGAAAATAATTTCTCCAACAATAATCTTTTTAAAACCAATTCTAGAACCTTTAATTTATATTTGGAAGCTACTTTGAAAACATACTCGGCTTTCCAGAGAAAATACACTTTCCTTTCACACATTTAAAAATAAACTACCATTTATTTTTATAACAAATTTCCATTCCATTATAAATTCCTATTATAAATTCATATTTTCAAATATCCACTGATATACAATTTTTCGAATCGATTTCCAAAATTACTTTCGAACTCCAAATTAATTTCCGAATTGATTTCGAAAAATTTATTTTCAAACACCAAATCAATTTCCAAATTGATTTTCAAAATTTATTCCATTCAAAAATTACTCCTTTACTTATCCAAATTTATTTCAAAAACCCTTAGTCCAATATTCACAACTTCATTTAGATTTTAAAATTCGAATTTTAAAATAAATTCTTCAACTTTTAAACAATATTACTCAAAATCCATTTATTTCCATTTATTAAAATATTTTCCCTATACTTGAAAATTTATTCAATAGGATTTCAAAAATCAACCTTTTCCCTTTTAAAATTTTGCTTTTGAATTTATCCAATTCTCTAGAATTATTTTACTTAAAATTTTCTACTTTAATTTCCAAAAATCCAATTATATATTTATGGTATCTTACGATACCAAAAATATATTTGGCCAAACCATAGCCTTCAATGATTTCAATCACCAATATAATCATTCACAGATTATCAATAAATCACATCACAACATGTAAAATAAATACAAAAATTTGAGGAATCCAGTTGGATCCCTCTAACCTGTTTCCCTGCATCCATAGATGTTAGCACAACAATTAAATACCAATTCCACTTTGAGGTGGAATATCGCGGCATATGGGGTCATATAATCTCATCCGCTATTATGCGACACATAGGTTCTCATCCCCTATATAATGCAGGAAATCAATCACTCCAATATATATACACATACATATATATATATAAAATATCACCCAACAGATAAATTATCAAATTCATCCAAGCACATCCAACAATTAAATTTAACTATTTAAATTAAACAAATCAATTCGATTGAGTGAGAAGATATCACCTTTGCTTTTATTTTGCAATCCATTTCCATTCCAGCTTGTTTTCACGATTTTTGACCTTGTATAACAATTATATGCTTGTATTAATATTGAATAAATCAAACAATTAATCACCATTTATTTTTTTAATTTTAAACTAAATATTTGGTTTGAACTTATTAATTTAATTTTAAACTAACCTTCCTATAATAAATAGATTTTCCCAGTAACTAAAATAATTAAATAGGTTAATTGACAAATTTATCACCTTAATAAATTATTTTTTTACATAACTTAATAAATCAAAATATATTCATGTAATATTTTCTTTTGAAACTATATATTTATAATTAGAAAATTAATAGTTTCAAAATCTAAGTCGTATTTTAACTGGTCAACATTTAAAAAATTCATATATATTTTCCAAAATCCTATGTTGATATATATATTTTCTGTTCCACTTCTATATTTTAAATCAAAATAAGCATGTACGTATATATATATGTGTATATATATATATATATATATATATATATCATTATCTATTTACTGTTTTACAAAAAATATATCTTAATTTAAATCAAGATTAACTAAAAAATTTAAAAACTGCCTAACTGCTAAAATTTCTTTACTGTAGAAATATTTTATTTAACCATACAATACATGCATATACAGATTTTAAATTAATTTAATTGAAAAAATACCTCAGCCATACCCTACTCTCTCTCGACTCTGACTCCCCGCCGAGCTTCCAAGCAACAGTCGCCACCCGCGACACTTCGATCGAAGTTGAACCCTTATTGAGATGGGAAATCGCGATCGCACTCCACGCAGCAGCTAAATCAGAATCGTGACCTATTTTCGATTCGATTCTACCTTCGCTTGCCCATAAATTCCACTCGTAAAAATGCTTCCGACCTCTGGCCTTACAACATAAGCCGCCACCCACTTCACACTCGACCACGACCGCATCACCGCCTTGATTGCGAACGATTTCGAAAACCCCTCCACCAGTCTCGATTAAGCGCGAAGCCCTCTTATCAAATTCAAATTAGATTTGAAATTCTGCTCCGCCATTATATTCTTTCGATTCCTTTTTTTAGTCTGGGATTGATCTGAAGAAAAGGAGAGGAGTGAATGCATTCGATTTCATTTTCGAATATGAAAAGGGAGAGTGGCCACTTCTATTTGATTTTATTTCATTCGAAGGTAAAGAAAAGCTCGGTTGTCATTTTATTATTTCTTTTAAGGAGAGACGCGTGTAAAACAAAGAAAGACACGTTGCGTCAAAGTGTTGACAGGTGTTGAAAAGAGTGATATAGTGAATATATATATATATATTATATTTTTAAATTTAAATTCAATTTTTTAAATCGTTTCAAATTATGCAACTTAAAATCTCGACCTCCTATCGAGGCATGCCGCCAGGCGTTTATAATATCATACCCCTATTTCGAACGCAATGGAAAAGTTTTCGAGGCCTATTTCGATCGTATGGAGAAGATAGCCTTTTGAACCAGTTATTGTATTGAATTTTCGATTAAATTTTCAGCACGTTTACTTATCGTATGATTATACGACAACTCTAGACACTACGAAAATTAAAATCCGATATTAATACACTATTACGGATCCAATGGAATTAGTTTCGTCGAATTCCGAGACTGTGTCTTGGAAGGCTACTTTTAAATTCGATTTAAACGATATAATTTCAAACTAAACAAAACAGTTTTAAATTCAACGTTTAAAAGTTCTATTATTTCCAGTATTATCAATATAAATTTTACAAGACTTCAAATTATTTTTAATCAGCTTAAAACGGAAGATTCAAATTTTTACCCAACTTTCAAAAATTAAATTAAGTTAATTAGCAAATAAATAGTAATATTTGAAATTCAAGTTAGAAACTAACTTTTAAATACTTAAAATCAATTAAATATTTTCTATTTCAAATGTCCAAAATTCTAGGTCGTCACATTCTTCCCCCTTAAAAGAATTTCTTCCCGAAATTACAAGTTAAGAAGAATGATCCACAACCCGTTTATCATTTTCCCTAGTCCAAATAGTTTTATCAACTTGCCAAAACAAATCTTTTTATTAAAGATCCATTATTACTTCAACTAACTTTCCAAAATCTTCCATAGTTTCCAAACAACATTGTTTTCTTAACAATTCAAATTTAAACTTAAATTCAAATTTTAAATTTTCAAAATTTTCTCAAAATTTTTCTAACTCCCTAATTTTTCGAAAAATTTCGCCAGCGTCTCCTTTGCGCGGCTAGCTTGGTACAACTACAAAGTGCCACCACGGGTCCCCAAATTTCAAAAGAAAACAAAAGGCCAATTGGCTAGACTCAAATTTCATATAGAAATTTAAATACTTACCTTTTTTGTCGAGCAATTTAAATTTATCTTCGAAATCAATAATCTCAATTTATCCTTTACCTTTTAAAACACATGTGCGTTCTATTAGCAATAATGTCCAATTAAATATTCAAAACCATTTTATACATTTCTTTACAAAATTTCAATGTCTATTTCATTTATTTCCGTCGATGTACACATATCCTTCGTATGCAATACCAAATTCGATTGCTCATTCGATCACACAATTTCACTTCCGAAAAGTATCGTCCACCCGACTTCCTAGCGCGGACTCAGATCTAGTTTCTTGATCAGAAACTGTCATTCTCCTTGCATAGTCGTAAACATGATAGAGAATTTCTAGAATCAACCAAAAATCCATATCTAGGGTTCGCTGTCGAAAATAGAGTGAAAAGTCCTAACTAGGATCGATATAAATATCTCAAAATTCTATGCTCGAATTTTTGGATCAAATTGTTATATGAATAAAATAATATACGTACATCCTACGTATTTATTCCAATTGATTATTAGCTATATCAATTTTCTTTTATTCACATTTACATTGATTTTTATCCACTTATTCGCCATTATCCATTTCACAGCTTTACTGGATCCTTATTCCAAAATTAACTTAGAATATTTCCTCAGTTCCAAATTTACTTAAGAATTTTGCCATTTATTTCTTAAGTTCAATATAAGTATTCAAGTTTTCATTTTCAAATTCATTTGAATTCAATTTTTCTTTATTTATAAATATTGAATTCAATTTTTTTCAAACTGAATTTATTTTGTCATTCTCCAATTAGTTTCACTTACAAATTTTGATTATAATACTTTGTTTCATTTAGTCCACTTGATAATTTCCATTTACTTACAAATTCAAAATGAATTTCAACATCCGATTTTAATTTCATTTACTTAAAATTGTAAATTCATTTATTCATTTACAAATTTATTTTCCACCTTAATAAATTTTATTCTAATCCATTTAGTCTGCTAGACTTACTTCTCAGATTTACTTTTATTCAAATTAATCCAAGTTAAATTCGGTTTCAATTCGAATTTTTCCTAGTTTTCAAACTTACTTATTAGTCCATAAACATTTTTAATAAGATTCCAGAGTCTTTCCAACATTTTAAAATCATTTTTAAAATCAATTCAAATTATTTCTAAAACCAAACCTAGTTTTTTTTCAAACAACACCAATTTAAAGCATTTTGACAGCAATTCATCTTCTGGAAACTCGAAAATGAACGTCGATGATGTCGCGATCGTCATCGGAGTTATTTTACAGCGATCGAAAAGAGTTCAGTGCTTTTACTCCTTTAAAACATTTCCAAATATTTTCAAATCCAAATCTCACCAGATTTCATATCCAATTCAAAAATATTTCCCAAAATAAATTCACCATTATTTTTCCAAACCTTTGAAAATCATCTTCAAATTCAAGGGAATTTAAACTTTTCCCAAATTTCAAATTTCAAATCATTTCAATTTATTTTCAAATATTTCTCTAAAATTCTATTTCAAATTATAAATCACATTTACAATTTATATTTACAAATCCCATCTGTATATGAATTTATTTCCTAGCTTTTAGTTATGATTTCCATTTCTTATTCAATAACAATGATAATAATTTAATATTATCACTTCCTAACAACCAAGCAACCGTATACTACTATAATAATTTTACGGAAAATTATTTCTTTTATATAAAAAAATAATTTGGGTAAAATTATTTCATTTACCATATTTTAAAACAATACTATGTCGATTTATCTTGTTTAAGAGTTTAGAAACCCCTATCGATAAAATGGCGTCCCACATATCGACCAGAATTCATAAACACTCAACCGATAAGTCAACACAATATAAAAAAACAATTCTTTATATCACTAACAAATATGCGCTCATATCTATTAATACACTCAAACTCATTCTAGAGTACTGCTGATTCTATCTCTAATGATTAATTTCCCCACCAGAGCCAAGGTTGTCGCTTAACCAATTGCTCTGATACCACTCTGTAACGACCCGAATTTTCGATGCCCAAAAGTCTACATTAATACGTCAACTGTATCAAATGCCGAACAATCAAATGCTGGAAATCGAACCGTTAGGGTTAAAGAAGAGATAGAAGAAGAAAACAGAAACAATATCAGAATTTCACATTCGCAGCGGAACAATATGTAATAGATAAATGAATAATCATTAAACAAAAGAACTATATCAGTTTATACATTACATCATCAGAGTATTACAACAACAAAACACGACACTAGGCATTCATTGTAACTAGACTAAATGGAAACTGAACTTGTAGCAACCCATATGCAGCAGATACTACATAATACAAGTGATTCGTCTCGCCATCCAGCTTGTCTCCAAATCTCTACAGCATACTTTCCTGACTTCGCTGTAGAACGACTGATAACCTGACTCTAGGCTGCCCGTGTGGAAAACTATGGACACCCAGAGTTTAGAAAGGGAACAATAAACTCCAGATCAATCATGAGACTGGTGTGAGATCTTTGAACAGTTATTTGCACAAAAGAAGTAGAAAAGAAATCCATTATGTTTTGAAAAATGAAACTATCATAAGGCCTCCGCACGCACACACACAATGCAATCGCACACTTGGGTGAGATTTCTCCTAATGATAGTCAAACATGCTTGATACGCAGTTTTTTTTGATATTATTATTATTATTATTAGTGCATAGCATGGAGACACATTTCGAAAATATAATATAAATCTTAGCCAGCATAGGTATCACTATATTATGCCTGCTATAGCTACCACTTGAGGTGGCAGGTTATACAACTGCAGTCGTAAAAGGCTCGTGTTGTTTATTTTGGATTTCCAACAAATGGTCAAGGCTAAGGCTAAGAAACTTCCTTCACCGAATGGGTACGCCTCTGGAGGGATGCCTCGAGAACTTAACCAGCTCTCAGCCAACATAAGGTCGGATTACCTCTGTAACAGGTAACTAACTGTCATGAGTATGCCGCCCTCCAGTCTAGACTGTCCTTTACCGAGGAGCCTCAACAACCAACAACCACATAAGTAAATAATTTGGGCTCCATACCAGAATACCATTTTTTTATCCACACAAGTTAAATATCTTGGCTCCATACCAGATACCACTTTTTATCCAGAAGGAAATGTACATACACTGAGGGCGCGACCCCCATAACCCTGTCGCATCCTTTCTATTTCGACCATTTTCGAAGTGTGAGGTCCGACGAAGTCTCGTCCATAAAGCTACGCTTTTCACAAAAGCCATACTTCGATCAATAAATGATCAACACTTAGCATGCCACATTACCAAATTGGGAATATGTCACTAGTAAATATCAACCACATAACCTCTGAGCTCGTACGTCTCAAAGAAGGGTATTAAGCTAAGAGAATAAATTCTCCGCCACCAACAAAAATGTATTTGATAGAAACCAGCTTTACATCTCAAAGTGTAACGTTAGACATACATCCATACAAGTCCATTCCGGGTCTGAATGGAACCGAAGGCACTTCCTCCAATTAAGGAAAGAAGCCCTTGTAAATTCGGCTATTCACTAATCACGTCCGAAGTCCCCATCACATAGGGTGATATAAATATCTATACCGAAGCAACTCGGTGCAAAGACATTCGATAGGTAATCCTTTCGTTTTCAAAAATACTCGGTCTTCAACACCATCTTCAAATGCAATCCCATTTCGTCATATCATTATTCGAAATGGGTTTTATGACATAAAGTCCTCTCCCGGCTTAACCGAATAATGAGCGCTTATTTTAAAAACTAATTCAAGTGCCGTTTCAGAGGCCAATATTGATAGTCGGTTATTTAACTATCAAACAACATTCACAACAACCATCAAGCCTCAATAATTTCACAAATTGTTTATACCGATAGTTGGTTATTTAACTATCAAACAACATTCACAACAGTCACCATATTAAAATAATTTTCCCCAAATTATTTTTTCAAAATATCTTCGCAAGATATATTTTCACACTTCAACCCCTTTCGAAAACAACTTTTAAATCATTTTCCTTTTGCGAAATAAATTTTCAAATATTGTTTATTTGCACTAGAAATTTGCCAAGTCCGAATACTTTAAAGTAATTTAAATCACTTATCCAAAAATATATACTTGGAAACATTTAAAACAAAAACTATTTTTAAACATTTTATTTAAATATTAGTTATGAAATATTATACTAATATTTCATATAAAACTTAAGCCTAAACTAGATTTTAAAAATAAAATTATTAAATAGAGTGTAACTATTTGAATAATCATTTCTAAATCAAATACCAATTAAATCTTTAAAATAATCACTTCTACAATTAACTTAATAAATATTTACTTTAAAGATTTAAAAAAAATTTAAGAAAATAATTTCTCCAACAATATTCTTTTTAAAATCAATTCTAGAACCTTAAATTTATATTTGGAAGCTACTTTGAAAACGTACTCGGCTTTCCAGAGAAAACACTTTCCTTTCACACCTTTAAAAATAAACTGCCATTTATTTTAAAACAGATTTCCATTCCATTATAAATTCCTATTGTAAATTTATATTTTCAAATATCCATTGATATACAATTTTTCGAACCGATTTCCATAATTACTTACAACTCCAAACCAATTTCCGAATTGATTTCAAAAATTTATTTTCAAACACCAAATCAATTTCCAAATTGATTTTCAAAATTTATTCCATTTAAAAATTACTACTTTTCTTATCCAAATTTGTTTCAAAAACCCTTAATCCAATACGCACACCTTCATTTAGATTTTAAAATCCGAATTTTAAAATAAATTCTTCAACTTTTAAACAATATTACTCAAAATCCATTTATTTTCATTTATTAAAATCTTTTCCCCATACTTGAAAATTTATTCAATAGGATTTCAAAAATCAACCTTTTCCCTTTTCAAATTTCTTCTTTTAAATTTATCCAATTCTCTAGAATTAAATTACTCAAAATTTTCTACTTTAATTTCCAAAAATCAAATTGTATATTTCTAGTATCCTACGATACCAAAAATATATTCGGCCAAACCATAGCCTTCAATGATTTCAATCACCAATATAATCATTCACATATGATCAATAAATCACATCACAACATGTAAAATAAATACGAAAATTTGAGGAATCCAGTTGGATCCCTCCAACCTGTTTCCCTATATCCACAGATTTTAGCGCAACAATTAAATACCAATTCCACTTCGAGGTGGAATATCGTGGTATATGGGGTTATATAATCTCATCCGCTATTATGCGGCGCATAGGCTCTCATCCGCTATATAATGTGGGAAATCAATCACTCTAATACACACAAACAAATACACACACTATTATATATAATATCACCTAACAGATAAATTATCAAATTCATCCAAGCATATCCAACAATTAAATTTAACTATTTAAATTAAACAAATCGATTTGATTGAGTGAGAAGATCTCACCTTTGCTTTTATTTTGCAATCCATTTCCATTCTAGCTTGTTTTCACTATTTTTGACCTTGTATAACAACTATATGATTTAACTAATATTGACTAAATGAAACAATTAATCACCATTTATTTTTGTAATTTTGAACTAAATATTTGGTTTGAACTTATTAATTCAATTTTAAAAAAACCTTCCTATAACAAATAGATTTTTCTCAGTAACTAAAATAATTAAACAGGTTAATTGAATAATATATCACCTTAATAAATTATTTTTTTACATAACTTAATAAATCAAAATACATGCATGTAATATTTTCTTTTAAAACTATATATATAATTAGAAAATTAATAGATTCAAAATCTAAGTCATATATAAACTTTTCAACATTTCAAAAATTCATACATATTTTCCAAAATCCTATCTTTATATATATATATTTTCCATTCCACTTCTATATTTTAAATCAAAATATGCATGTACGTATATATATATATATATATATTTATAAATAAATATCATTATCTATTTACTGTTTTAAAAAAAATATTTTAATTTAAATCAAGATTAACTTAAAAATTTAAAAACTGCCTAACTTCTAAAATTTCTTTACTATAGAAATATTCTGTTTAACCATAGCGTACATGCATATACAAATTTTAAATTAATTTAATTAAAAAAAATATCTCAGCTATACCCTACTCTCTCTCGACTCTGACGCGCCACCGAGCTTCCAAGCAACAGTCGCCACCCGCGACACTTCAATCGAAGTTGAACCCTAACTGAGATGGGAAATCGCGATCGCACTCCATGCAACAACTAAATCAAAATCGTAACCTATTTTCGATTCGATTCTACCTTTGCTCACCCACAAATTCCACAAACAATAGTGCTTCCGATCTCTGGCCTCACCATGTAAGTCACCGCCCGCTTCACACTCGACCACGGCCGCACTGACGGCCCTGATTGCGAACGATTTCGAACACCCCTCCACAAGTCTCGATTAAGCGCGAAGCCCTCTTATCAAATTCAAATTAGATTTGAAATTCAGATCCACCATTATATACTTTCGATTCGTTTATTTAGTCTGGGATTGATCTGAAGAAAAGGAGAGGAGTGAATTCATTCGATTTCATTTCCGAATATGAAAAAGGAGAGCGCCACTTTTATTTGATTTTATTTCGTTCGAAGGTAAAGAAAAGCTCAATTGTCATTTTTTTAAGGAGAGACGCGTGTAAAATAGAGGAGGACACGTGGCCTCAAAGTGTTGATAGGTGTTGAAAAGAGTGATGTAGTGAATTTAAGGGAATATATATATATATATATATTATATTTTTAAATTTAAATTCAAAATTTTAAATCGTTTCAAATTATGCAACTTAATAACTCGACCTCCTACCAAGGCGTGCCACCAGGCATTTATAATGTTATACCCCTATTCCAAATGCAACGGAAATGGTAACGAGGCCTAATTCGATCGTATGGAGAAGATAGCTTTTTAAACAAGTTATTGTATTGAATTTTCGATTAAATTTTCAGCGCCTTTACTTATCGTACTATTACACGACAACTCCAAACACTACGAAAATTGAAATCCGATAATAATACACTATTACGGATCCAATGGAATTGGTTTTATCGAATTCCGAGATTGTGCTCTCGGAAGGCTATTTTAAATTCGATTTAAACGATATAATTTCAAACTGAACAAAACTGTTTTAAATTCGACTTTTAAAAGTTGTATTATCTCCAGTATTATCAATATAAATTTTACAAGAATTCAAATTAGTTTTAATCAGCTTAAAACTGAAGATTCAAATTTTTACCCAACTTTCAAAAATTAAATAAAATAATATAATTACCAAATAAATAGTGATATTTGAAATTCAAGTTAGAAACTAACTTTTAAATATTTTCAATTTCAAATATCCAAATTTATGGGTCGTCATAGTTGATATCTTAGTTGTAGTTTAAAAACTTTACAAGTTAAAAGTGAAAGTTTCTTATAATGTTAGTTCATGCTTACTACATGTTGTATCATAGTAAATTACAAAGTATATATTCTGATATACATGCTATATAATGTTTGCCCGTAATGACAATGCTAAAAACTTGTTTTTCGAACTGTCTGTATAGCGATAGTCGTTATCACGTTCGTAAAATCACTTTATATCAAAACCGTTTGGTTTCATCTACGTGCTTGGAATTGTTTTACAAGTTATGCAAGATTTTGATTAACGATGTTTTCAAAAATTATTAACCATTTTAATAATGATTATTGAATATAACCAATTATTTAATTAATAAGGATTGCGATTAACTAATTACTTAGTTAATGATGTGTTTCAAATTTAACTAATTACTTGGTTAATGATGTGTTTTAATAATGATTATTAAGTTTAATTATTTGTTTAAATAATTATATTTAAATTTATTAGTTAACTAAATCATGATGTTTAAAGGTGATTAACTTCTTTTGAATTAATGGCTATTGAAGTCAATCAATCGACTGAAGTTTTAAAGTTATTCAATGTAAAAGGGATGGTATAAGTTATTAGATCCTTTTTATAATGATGTTTAAAGTTACTGATTAACAAAGTGTTTTAAAGATGATACTTGTAATGTGAAGCCAAGCATGAATTTGGATTTTTAACAGAAAAGTTTTTATTCGTTTATGAAAATGAATTAATTTTCATAAAGCAATTCACTTATATGGAAATAATTTATTTATATAGTTGGCACTAAACATCGAAGAAAAAGACTTGTCGCAATTATGAAAGTTAAGAATAATTATGAGGCATGACTTTGAGGTAACACTACCTTGACTTGTCCGGTATTATTGTTAACCAAGAAATGGTACAAATTTGAATTCAATGAGTGGTAGTAAGTATACAAAACTTAATTTAAATATATGATTATTTCGTATCCTCGATAATTAGTTTCTCGGCTATCGGTTACTTCAGCTTCTTTATTATCGTCATTCTAAGATGATTTATTGTTTCGTTGAGCATTGTTATCCTTTATCGAATATGATTAAACCCAAATTGCGACAGGATGCCAAGCTATGTGAGATTGCTCCCATTAAAAGGATATTTTCACATCTCATCTAGTTTTGATTCTGTTATGCATTTAAATGTGGAAATATTCGGATTCTTGATAAGGTTTGGTGGAGCCCGGCTTGGTTTTGTCCGAGAAGTGTCACAAAGTATATTAGCTTCTTAGAAGTATATTACTAGAGGTATACTTCAAGGGTGGTGCATATTCTAAGTCATTTGTTGGAAATTTTCCTTTCCTTATTTGATTCGAACCCTCAAATTGTTTTTCTGTAATTGCAATAGGAAGAGTCAATCACTCTTTACAATGTTTAATTATAGGTTTTTTCCATTCTATCAAGTTCAAAATGTTATCTTGTTTTATCCAATCTGACCAGTTTGGCATCTGTTCAGTCTATTTCCATTGTTTCAAGTCTAAATATTTATACTATTTTTGCCCATCATCGATGTTTGGATTGTTTCCTATTGTTCTTTACCATTCTTATGTTTGGTTGTTTAGAAATAAGGAAACCCCATTCTGCATTAGCAGCATGGTCCCATATATTATTGTTAAATGCACTTCGTTTTGTTTCGGAGTTTTACTCATACCGGACATTTTATCTAACCCAAGTTGTTTACTTTCCCTAAAACTCTTGGGTACTCAATTATATTTGAGTAGTCTCACCGTAGCAGGTTTGCTTTGGATCTCTTTGAAGAAGGTGATCGAGCAGGCGGATCGTTAATTATGTGATATTTGTTTCCGTTGTATGATTATGTTGGTATATTTGGTATCTGTAGAATGTAAAGTCGGAATATATAGCTACATTCCTATTAGATGCAGTACATTTGTTTAATACTGATAGCTCTATGTAAGGCGTAACCTTTTGTACTATATCATTTTGTATTATATGTAACCATTCCGTTATGATGTTTTCCTACTCTGTTCTTTCTGTTATTTATTTTACCCTAAGACAACTTGTCTTTCAGATGCTTGGAATTGTCGTTCCTGATGGTCAGAAAGGTGGGAAGTTACAGATGGTATCAGAGCTTAGGTTTAGCGAACCCCTAAACCTTGGTGGGGTAAACTCTAAGGATAGGATTAATAATATCCCAGGATAAGTCTCAGAGTGTATACATGTATATATATATGTCTATATATATATATATATATATATATATATATATATATATATATAGATCGAGGGCATATTTGTTACTGTTATAAAAATGTTTTATATTGTGTTGTTGACTGTTGAGTGCTATATGAATTCTAGTCGATGCATCTGATTAGTGTTATCGATAGGGTTGCTAAACATTTGAACAGACCTATCATAAAATATTGTTTTAAAATGGAAAATGAAATGAGTTTTACTTAGGAATATATTTTATATATATAGGAATTATTTTCAAAATTAATATAGTGTATTGATGAGACAATTCTTAGGGGATGATAATATTTCATTATTATCATTTAAGATTTGTTTAGTTATGCTCATCAGGTTTGAGCATTAATCATTATTGAATATTTCATAAGATATATTCGTTAGTAAGGTATAGGTTAGGTAAATATATAAGAATTAGGGAACCTTAAGAATGAGCCCCTTGTGAATTAAGATTCACAGTTTGACTATAAGGTGTTAGGTGAAAGGGATAAGTTAAAATTCATATTTTAATAATGTTAAGCTTAAAGTAAACTTTTACTGAAAATTTGTTTAATATAATCTAAATAAGGATAAATATTTGAGAAATTTAATAATAATAAAGGAGAATTATTTAAATATGAGTTTAACTCACATTCAATTTTATTATATTATATCTATGAAACTATAAAGTGTTGATTTATTGGATGATAGTTAATTTGTTTGATTGATTGTTTAACTGAAATTAATTTGGATATTCCATTTAAACTATTTAATGTCACTATAGAAATTTTCGCTATATCATCATTTATTGAATATCATCCCCTAAATCCTTATATGTGTGTTTGAACTTGAGCTTTTGTTTTCACAAAAGTGGATGTTTAAATTTATTAATCGTTATGATTAATGATATTTTAAATTAATTAATTATTTTAACTAATGATTTTGTAATTAATTAACCAATTTAATTGATGATGTTTAAAGTTGGTTCATGTTCGGATTTAATGAGATTTGAATTTAATTAGATCAATTTAAATACTGATTATTTAAATTTAATTCATTGTTTAAATGATTGTGTTTGGAAATTTAGTTAATCATCTTAATTAATGATGTTTGAATTCAACTAAATCATTTTAATCAATGATATTTAAATTGCAATTAATCATTGTATCTAATGATCATTTTGAATCTAACTAATTGTTTTGAAAATAGTATGTAAATTTTATAAATCATTTATTTAAAGATAGTTGGGATTAATTATGCATCTTAATTAATGATTATTTGGATTCAATAAACTGTTTGCTAAATGATATTTTAAGTTGGCTAATTGATTTAGTAAACGAGTTTGAAGTAAATTAATGGATATTGATGAAAGTTATTTGGAAGCAGTTAACTATTTTATTAAAGATAATTGATTTTTTATTAAAGGAAATTGTAAATTTGATTAGTTATTTTTCGAGATAGTTAATATCATTTTAGATTTATAAAAGAGACTATAAATGTGGTTAATTATCTCTTGAGATAATATTATTTGGAATTTATAAAGTTATTTAAAATTTTTATTGTACTTTGAGATAATAAATATTGTATCAAACTAATAATGATGTTTTCTAATGAGAAGTTTTAAATATTGCTATTTATAAATAGAGCTAAGTATAAATTGTTTTGGGTTTATAGCAAACCGTTAACCCAAAAAAGGATCAACACCCTGGGTTGAGTGTGAAAGCACCAGCCCTGTTCTTGCAGAGCAATAATATAGAGAATAAATGTGAAAAGAGCAAAAATAGTAGAAAGATAAGAAGATTTTTTTAGTGGTTCAGCTGTTAATGAAGCATACATCCACTTAATAACTTTCTATTAACTGACCGTTGTTACAAGTTGAATCAATTAATATGATTGAATCTTCTAGGTTAGATCAAGTCACAAGTGCGAGAGTTCACTAGAGAATCGCAACGAACACCTATATGACTACTGTGTGGGAGGAGAAGAGTGAAGCGTAACCTCTGCAAAGTTCCAACAGCCATTTTAGAAGATCTCATTTATGTTGCGAGTAGGATTGTATTTATAGAGGTTGGAGAGCTATTGGGGTAGACTGATTTGCCAGATGCTTGGAAATGACAATATGAAGGTGCCCTAAAAGTTTCATAGCAAGTCGAGTCAATTTGATGTATCACTAGAGATCCATATCTTTGGGTCATTGACAACTCAACTGAGATGCTTTCCACTATCCTCTTCTCGGAACTCCATGGTAATCTAGCACGATTACACGGATCGCTAGCGATCCATGTACTTAGAATATTTTGGGACTTTGCCTTTTGGATTAAGTTTGTTATCTCATAGAGATATTCTCCATGTAATTTCATAGCTTGTTTCCTTATTTTGATAATGACACACACACTGGTTGCATTGGACTGTTGATCGTATTAGATGAATGCTTACTTCTCGATTAAACTATTCTTGGAATTCCATCAAAATTAACCATCAATCCTAGAATACCTATTGGCCATGATGCCAGAAGATTAGTCAACCTATATGAGCTATCCTTATGGATCGCTTGCGATCCATAGGAGATAGATTGCTAGCGGTCCATCACCTTAGTCTGATTTCTCTTTCTTTTTTCTACTCAGTTTTGGTTAGTTCTTCTAGTCCTTTCGGTTGCCTCTTAAACTGTTCTGACTCGACGAAGCTGTTCCGGCATCCTTTGGATTATGTTGAGTTAAAAATCTAGATAACCTTTTCCACCCAGAGCATGCATTCATTTGAAACAAGGCATGCTCTGGAAGTAATTACTTTTTAGTTTTTGCTTGGTGAAGTTCAAGTAATCGTGTTAAGGCCATCACGCGAATTTAGCTTTGGCTGTTCAACTGCTTGTTAAGTTTTACGTGAATTGACATTACTTGTTGTAACAAAACAATTTTGACTCCATAACTTTTAGGATGCCTACTAATGACATATGGATCATGCTTGGAAAATTTGTAAGAGTAGGAATGCAATTTGATGGATTGCAAGCGATCCATAGCCAATGGATCGCTAGCGATCCGATAAATTAGCAGTTTTTTCCATCCAGTCGCCTATTTTATTTAATCGATCCCACCTTCTCTTCCCATCTTGCTTTCATTTGACGCTTCGAGCTATCTTTCCATGACCCGATCCAAAACCTAAAACCAATCTTTTCAATACTGCCAATTTTTCATCGCCGCCGGAGCTTCTTGCCTCCGATCACCCCTTACTTTGCCACCGCATTGACTTAGCCACGCAACTTTGTTTCTTTGCTTTTCTGAATCGGGTCCTTCTTCTCTAAATCGTCGCCGACCCTCCTGTTTTGGATCGCCGCCAACCTTCCTCTTCTGGATCGCCACCAATCCTCGTTTCCATAGGCCGCCAACACTCTGAGTTTATTTGTGTCCTTTCTTTAATACTTGACTATAAGTGGGTCAATTTGATTTTCTTTGGCGGCGTGGTTATATTGATGATGATTTTCATGGAAAATCTGAGTTGATTATGAATCAATGGAAGAAGATAGTAACTTGAGTCTTGAGTTCTCCATAGAACGACACTCGAGTCTTGCTTCAGTGCTTGACATGTTTTGCTATATTTATCTGTAGAATCAAAATTGACTTGTACTAAGTTACATTACTAATACAACATGATGTATCACGAATTGGTTTTAATCATTTCGGTGGGGAATAATGGCTTAGGATAGCGTCTCACAAGCAGCTACGTTGTTACCGCCTTCCGGATGGTCTCGTTATTGCACACTCGGTGTACCTAAACTGTGAAGAGCTTTCCACATTGCTTCATACAACGGGTAAGTGTGGAAGAAATAATTTCGAAAAAACGATATGAAAGCCCGTTTTGTTCTTTACTGTGAGCGAACCATCTACATGGGTTAGAGCCTTCGTGGTGTTCGGGACACTGAGCTCACCTCCTATAGATAACACACTGCACTTGCCCCGATATATACTTGAAATCCAACATGTCGGTGTAAATCGATAGTCCTTCGGAATTCAAGTATTGTAGGAGAGTTTTTACTTAAAGATAGAATTACTTGACTATGTTCGATGCAAGTTTAGTTGTATAGAATGAGTCTCCATAAGTCTAGTGGAGGAAGTCCAGCACTTTCAAAAGATGAATTTTCATCTATCCACCCTTCCTTTTCTGCTTTGCAGGCTGAATATGGTCAACTAGTCCCAGTTGGTCCGATTGTGGACCGAACTCCTCTGAATTTCAGAGTTCTTCTTAATCCAACAGAGAGAGCTTTCGCTATAATCACCGCTAAGGTTTTTGCATAACATTTTCTTGTAAGATGGCATTTCGAAAGACGATGTGTGTCATTCAGAGAAGAATGAATTTGCCTATACAGCGCCTCTGGGATACACTGCTTGCCATCAATATATGTACTTAAACAGAGTAGTGCCCTCCTTCAAGACTTCTTCATAGAAACTTTTTCTAACTTGGGAATTTCCCCGTTCCAAATTCGTCCTAATAGATATGAGATCTTGACTTGCCATTCGGACATTTAACCGTGCTCCAAGTTTCAGTTAGTCGAGATAATTACTCTCGTTTAAGAGAAGAGATGAGGGCCTGTCCACTATCGTCATCAAGGCCTAAAGGAATCGCAAGATTGTGCTACAGCTTCAAAGCGATCTATCTCGATTCAAGACTCCTTACTTCTTCGTTAGATATCCTGAAGGGTTTAACTACCTTTGGACAACATGGGGTAAGTTCTCTTCCTTACTTATTAAGTTTTGATATGTCGCTATGGGATTTCTGACAAGTCTAATTCTTTCTGCAGTTATTCAGAAGCCGAATAAAGACCTACACTTGACCAAATTTTCCATACCCTAAAAGCCGTAGATGCATGGGAGAGATTGATTAAATTTTTGCTAACAGAAAATTTACTCCAGTATGGACTATTGCATCCTAGGAGATCAAGCGCAACGGTTGAAGTCCCGTTTCCTTCCTGTTCTAGAATATAAACACGCTCCACTTCTTTGTTACATGGTTCTGAAGAGGGTATTCTTCAAGAAAAGGAAGGTCTGTCTAGCGAGTCGACTGAGGGAACTTGTGAGGGAAACGATGTCATGAATGAAGCTAGCTTTCAGGCCAGTATGCTTCAATTCTATAGGAAGGGGAAAAAGAGTTCAAACAACGAGAAGGCAAGGCTGTTGTGGCAATAGATAAAGGGGAGGGTGAAGTTGGGAGTAGTAGCCATGATTCCTCCTCCAGTTATGATGATTTCAACGCAGGCTCTAGTGACAGAGACTCCGAATTGTATGATGAGACTCCGGGATTGCGCCCCACTATTTCGAACTCGCCTTCCCAAGAGATGCGCAATAAAGATGCTGCCTAAGTGGCTGAGTGATGTTAAGATACCGACGTAGACTTCGATGATTTAAGCAATGTCTACATGGATATTGACATACTTATGGAGGAAGAATTTGGATTCAAACGGATGTCTCCTTGCCCGGGTCATATTGTGCCCGGAATCAGCCCAATTTCTATTGCAATGGCTTCCCGATCAAATTTATGACGTCATTTTAGGCCCCTAAGACACATTACACGTTTAACTAGGGTCATATTTACTTACACACACATTATTTAGGCCTATTTTTTGTTGCTAAAGCTCTTTATTTTTTCTTCTTGCGGGTACCATGAGAGGCCGTGGTCTTTACGACGATCTCATGTAATTAACTAATCCACAACGTTGGTCCAAACGGTACACAAGTTGTCATCAGCCCTGCAAGACCGAGGAGGAATGGAGAAGGTGGAAAGACTTGGAGGCCGAAGCTCATCGTTGGGATGACAGGGAATGGGGTCGGACATATAAAAGTGGCTACGAGAAGAGAAACACCCCCCGATGACCGAGAGAAACCATCTAAGGAGTCAAAGGTTGATCATGGTTCTCATCCTTTTGAGCAACAAGCCTTCACCTCGATCCTAGTTTCCATCGGTCTTGAAAATTAGGCTTCTTCCATTCAGGCTTCGACTTCATCTCAAGTTCAATCAACCTACGTGGCGCTCGCTCCTGGTTCCTCATGCCCTCACCAAAGGTTGGCATACATTATTTCAACCGGTCGCCCTAGAGCTCTAGACTTAAGCCTGCGTCCCCCGAGTGGTTTTTAAAGAGAGTTAAGTTTGACCATGACCTTCTTGCAGTCTGCAAAGATTTCAATATGCCCTACCTCCAGGCAATCCAAAGTGATTTAGAGCAAGCCGAGGGATGGGAAAAGTAATGCAAGATGCTAGCTGACACAAACCACAATAATTATTAAGAGATCCTCTCCTTTGGTTCGGAGAAAGACGACTATGAGAGGGCATTAGCGGAACGTGATGCCAGAATTGAGCGATTGATACAAGAGAGGGACGCGGCACCTCTAGGAGAGTAAATATAGTGGCAACTTGCTTAAGGAGTTGAAAGAGACTTATGCAAAAATAGAGATTGTATTTAAAGATAAAATTTAGAAGGCCCATGTGAATGAAGTTAAGTTAAAAATGAAGCTCGAAGCTCACGACATGATTATTGAGGCCCAAAAGAAGACTATTGTCGATCACGACAAGATTTTTGAAGGGCATAGAAAAACAATTGCAGAATATGAGGAGATCATGAAGTTCCATGACAAGGCTCTTTTCTATCAAGCCTAGGCGATTTCCTAGCTGCAAGAAAGAGTTGTGCAGCTTAGCGCCGACAAAACTCATGTTGAAGTTGAGAAAGCTGTCGTTACAATGGATTATTTGGAACTATAGGACACTTTGGAAAGGAAGATGGAGAAGATGAACGATACCATCTTAAATGTCTATGTCAACTCCCTGTTGCATCAAGGGAGTGTCAGCTATTTGGACCCCAAGTTCCCGTGCACTCTTGTCATGGTTTGGGAGGAAATTCTATCCCGTTTCCGAGAGAACAGGGATGTCCATATTGAGCCAGAGTTGGAATATGCCTACCTTAATGATGAATTAAAGAAAGCACTAATAGACGATCAAGAGATCCTGCAAATTGAGAAGGAACAGGAAGTTGCCGAGGTTGCTATGTGTGCAACTGCAAAAACATTTCTGGAGTCCCTTGTTTCTGGACCTAGTGAATTGTGAAGACAGCCTCGTGATCACTTGGCAAGTTCTTGGCTCGAAACTTCTCCGAAGATTGTGCCATCAAAAGGACAAGGCAGGGAATATGAGATCGACATTTTTGGCCATTCCTCTGATGTAGGTAACCCTCTTGTTTTCTCCGAGTTTAAGAATTTTTAGCTCACATCGCATGAACAAGACGAACTTAATGCTTTAATTTTTGATCTTATAGGTCTATCTTCCTTAACTGTTGATACACCGGTTCTTTTGGTGCTCAAGCCTATCACTATTTAAAACGCCTAGACGCTTTTCTCCGTAGCTGCTCTAATTTCTGTATCCATGTCTGGTTCGCAACCAGAGCCAAAATTTAAGAAGATCGCCGCACTACATGGTCTTGACGACCCTTTTGTATCTTTGGAGGTGACTTCATGACAGCCGAAACTTGAGAGTGGGAGGTCCAGACTGAACAACCGCATAAATCTGAACATAAACTGGTTGCCACTAAAAAGGAAAAATTTGAAGCAATAAAATCTTCGAAGAGCCTCGCAAATCTCGAAAGCACAAGACGAAAGGTTGGTCTTCTAAGAAGGTCGGAGAGTAGGAAGGAGATGCCGGTGCCAAGGAGATAGTTGATATCATGGGCCATGACACTACCCTTGCCTGGGATTCTAAGGGGAAGTAGAAAATTCCAACTAAAGGTGGAAAGGGGAGCAGTGGAAGGAAGCATTGAGAGGTTCGAATGGCAGTGGAACTGGTCATTGGGGCATTTTGTTTTGTTCAAGTGCAGAGTCAGCATTTACTTCTTTTTCTATACGGTTTATATTTTTTCCTTTTTGTTGGTCGATATTGTATGGATAAGACCCCCATATTTTGACTCGTACAGAAAACGTTATAAGAAATACGATATTGACATTTTGATTGTAACTTTTCCCATCTATTTATCTGCATTTTATGCACTTATGTCAATTTCGTTACTATTATTTCATTTTATCTAGTCCTGTGATTACCACCAAAATTCTTTACTTGGAGTAATAGAATTGTGAAGTGTTTTGGTTTTTGAGTATTGGTGTGTGCCCCTAGTTCACGGGGCTGTTTACTTTGAATACCTGAAAAATGACCAGCTGGTTTTAGTAATATTCGAATGTCTGTAATCAGGTCTATTTTGTGATTCCTATCTTCGGGAACTTCTGATTTTCTCGGCTTGATTTAAAATTTATTATTATTCAACGATTGGAATTTTCTGCCGACCTGCAGTAGTTTGACATTGTTTGGTTCATACCCATTTCTCCCAATGGTAGGAATGGGTTAATTCTTGTTATTCCTGCAATGGACGAGTTTTTCTCGGCCTTACCGAGGCTATAACGATACTTGAGAATATGCATGGCTTATGAAATGCACGGCTTTTGGGATAGATGTGACCCATCAATCTAGAAGGTTCGGAACTTCTCGATGTTACCAATCTTCGGGTAACATAAGGAGTCTAAGCTCAAAGAGTGTGATTCCATGGCTCAAAAAGGTAGTGTGTGGCTTATGAGATGCGCGACTTTTATTTGAGCCTTCCTGGTCCCGCGGAAGCAACACTAGTTCTTAGAAGGTGGGGATCGAGATCCACCGATCCAACGTTTTGAGTCGATTTGCTTCCGTCGACCTAGCGGTTACGTAGGGCATACTTGAGCGTAATTCCACTATCCGAAGTAGCAATTGAATGGTTTTGAGCCGATTTGACTCGGTTGACTTAACAAGTTACTTTTATGAATGCATTTTTATTGGTTTATAAAGTAAAGAAATTTTATTAAGAAAAGTTAGGCAAGTTCTGCCTATTTACAATGCCCTCGGTACCTGATGGCTTATTTGCTGAAAAATAGAAAGTACATGAGATAACTTTAGATAAAGTAACGGCTCAGCGATTCACTGTTCTATGCTTGGGGAATTTGAATCCTATCAGCGGGCGTATGTTTGAAAGTTCCATCCCATAGCATTTAATTGATCACATACGGCCCATCCCGGTTTGGTCCAAAGATTCCCGGCATGACATAGACTCCCTTGAGGATGAGGGCTTCCAATTTAAAGGTTTGATTATGAACTTTGGAGTTGATTCCATGTGACCTTTTTATGGTGAGCAGCGGTCCTTAGTTTGGCTTCTTCCCTCTTCTCGTCAATCATACCGAGTGCCTCGAGTAGGAGCTGCTCATTTTGCCTCTGATCAAAATTCTGCCTTCGATGAGAGGGGAATCATAGTTCAAATGGGATCATTGCTTCTGATTCATACAGCAAGGCGAACAAAGTATGCACGGTTGTTGGTTTGTATGTTGCTCTATATGCCCATAGTGTGAGTAAAAGTTCATCAACCAAATTTCCTTTAACTTTAGTTAGCCGCTTTTTTATGGTGGACTTGATGATCTTATTTATTGCTTCCACTTGCCCGTTTTCTTGCAGATGAGTTACCACGGAAAAGCTTTTCTCGATTCGAAAGTGTTTGCCAAAGTCTTTGAACTTGGCGCTTTTGTATTGGGCCCCGTTATCGGTGATGATTTTCTACGGCACACCAAACCTGCAAATAATGTTTTTAGTGACAAAGTTAATGACTTTCTTTGCGGTAATGGTGGCCAATAATTTCTCTTTGTCCCACGAAAACTATAGCATATTTAGCTCTTCCTTTGGCTATTGGCAATATGCCAATCAGATCATTTTCCCATATTGTGAACCGCCATGGGCTGACCATCTACATTAGCTCTGTTGAGGGGGTCATTTTGATCTTCATGAATCTTTGGCACTAGTCACCGTCTGGTATAATCTACTGCATCGTGATTTACTGTTGGTAAGAAATACCCGTATCAGAGGATTTTCTTTTCAAGGGTTTGCCCCCCGGTATGGTCTCCATGGTCACCTTCGTGAACTTCTCTCATGATCCGTCGAGCTTCATCATCGGTCACACATCTGAGTAAGGAGGTAGAGAATCCCCTTTGGAAGAGTATCCCATCTTTTATTATAAATCATGCTGCCTTTCGGAAAAGCTTTTTCCATTGGTTTCTATCTGCGGGAAGAGTTCTTGTGAGCAAGTAGTCTTTAATTGGAGTCATCCACATTTCTGGTTCAACTTTGGTCTCAAAAAATCCAGTTGATGTCCATTTCTCTTATAATTGGAGTGGTTAGGGTATCAATCATGGCTAGTTCCAATGATTGAGCTTCTCCGAAGCTGGGCAATTTAGCTAGGCAGTCAACCTTCATGTTTTGCTCCCTTGGGATGTGATTTATGGTGTAATGCTCAAAGTTTTTCAGCAACGCTTGCACTTTAGATAGATATGGAGCAAGGTTTCTCCCTCAAGCCTGGTATTCACCTTTCACTTGGCGGATGTCTAGTTGGGAGTCGCTATATATGTGTACGAAATTTATTCTGAGTTCCTTCATGACTTTTAGTCCCGCTACCAATGCTTCATGTTCCGCCTCATTATTTGTCGCAAGGAATTCCAAGCATAGGGTGTAACAAATGGCTCGTCCTTCAAGGGTTTCAAGCACTACCCTACTCTCGAGCAAGAGTTATTAGTTGCGCCATCGATGAAGAGTTTCCATTGTGTTTCCACTTCTAGTTGTATTTCCTCTTCATCATCCCGCATGGTAAATTAAATGATGAAATTTGCCAACGCTTTCCCATTGATTGCCCTTCTCAGATGGTAAATGATCTCATATTAGCTCAATTCGATATTCCGTTTGAGGAGCCGCCTGGAAGTCTCGGGTCGGTACAACACTTGCTTAAAGGTCAATCGATCGGTACTTTGATCGGGTGTGCCTGGAAATAAGGGTATAACTTCCTGTATGCGGTCAAGAGGAAATATGCTAGATTTTCCAATTTTAGATAATTTCTCTCAGCTCCAGTGAACCACTTGCTAATGTAGTATACGTTTTCTAGATTCCGTCTTCCTCACGCAAAATGGCAGCGCTTAACGCATAAGGTGAGACTGCTAAGTAGATGAATGGTTCCTCTCCATTTACTAGCTTCTGTGACGACCCTGAATTTTGAACATTTGAAATCAAAATATTTAATTGATTTCAAATATTTGGAACTTAGTTTAACTTGAATTTCAAAATTAACTATGAATTTGGCAATTTAATTATTGAATTTAATTTATTGAAGTTGGATAAAAAAATTGAATCTTCAGCTTTAAGCTGATTAAAAATAGTTTTCAAAGGCTTAGGAAATTCATATTGATAATACTGAACATAATAGAAACTATAGAATTGAACTTGAAAGTGAACTGTTCAGTTTTGAAATTATATAGTTTGAATCGATATATAAAAATAGCCTTCCAAGGCATAGTCTCGGAATTCCACAAAACCAGTTCCATTGGATCCGTAATATAGTATTATTATCGGATTTCAATTTTCGTAATGTTTGGCGTTGTCGTTTGGCCATACGATAAGCAAACGCGTTGAAAATTATACCTAAATTTAATTTAATGGCTGGATTCAAAAAGCTATCTTCCACATATGACTGAATTAGGCTCCGAAACACGTTCCATTGTGTTCGGAATATGGGTAAAACATTATAGACACCTGGCGGCATACCTCGATAGGGGTTTGGGATTTTATGTTGCCATATACGAGATATTTTTAATATTATAATATATATTCAGGGTCAAACGTCATTATCTCCTATTCAGCTATCTTCCTCTCGAAGACTCAACTCTTCAATTTTATAAAGTAAGGGTTCCTTCTCTTCCAATTCGTATCACAGCCGTGCCCTCCTCTTTTATTTTCAAATCAAATCGTTCAAAGCTTAAAGGAAAAAAATGGCCGCAACTTCAAATTAGAAAAAAATCTCGTTCCCTCTTTCCAAAATAAATAAAAATCGAGTTGGGCTCGTTCAAAGAAGGAAAAAAAGTAAAGGGATGAAAGCTTCAAAAATTAAATTCTTGCAATCCACTCAACTAAAAAATATTGAAACAAGTTTTGAAATTCCTATTTCGACGAGGGCTTCCTTTCCATATGCAAAGTATCATACGCGATGCCTGTTTGTCATTTGGCAGCGGAAGTCACGACAACTAGGGTTCCACTTTTGTGAAAATTGAGGCCGTTTTTGGCGATTCCGAGGGTGGTGGAGTGCTTCTCGGGAGAAGGCGCATCTTTTAGGTGGAATTTCGTCTAGCATAGCGGCATTTTGGGGGTGCAAATTATGGTGGTCGACATGGCGAGGTGCTGTCGCGTTTTGCAATGGGCGTGCGGAGGGAATTTGTTTGGTCGGCGTGGTGGAGATTTCAATGTTCGATTTAATGGCGAAATGAGATTTCAGAATTATGGAGAGTTGGAAGGGTTTTGGACATGCGTGCTGTAACAACCCGCCTTTCATACCATAGAAAGACGCGTCATTAAGAAGAAAGAAAGGGATAGAAAAGAGAAAAGAAAGAAAAGAAAGAACCAAACAACATCAGAATCTCACAACGGAACGAATAAATTATATTAATCAAATATAATATTACATAGTATTATATACATCAGAGTTATACAGCTCAAACTACACAAACTAGACAGTTATAACACCTGTCTAGATATTACAACTCAAGTACATAACAGGAAACAGATACAACTCAAAAACAGCGGAACCACTATATATATACACACACACACACACACACACGCTTAAGCCACCTGCTCCATATCTCCTCCAGAACTTGTCAAAGAAAACCTGAATCCCTCGACTACCCATACATAATATGAGTACCCCAGAGTTTAATAAAACAGAAAATAAACACTCGGGTCAGACAGGAGTCTGGTGTGAGTAAACGGTTAAAAGTTGCTTAACTTTGAAAGTCCTTTGAAAACAAAGGTATCACGTAAGACTTCCCACAAATAAACATGGGTAAGTTTTTACCTTATGCTAACCAAAACATTTGATCGGAAATCCAGTTATATTATAGTAGGTTCTAGGGTTTTCAAAATAAAATACAGAAATAGCTGGAATGCTTACATCTCACGTTCCAACATAGTTGGGCACAATCAAAACCGTACAGACACTTATTGGATTTTGGATTCCATACAATGGCAGGGCTACTGGGGTACCGCCTGTCACAGTACGTGGCGTAGATCACCGTACCGAGGAGTACGCCCGCTCCCTTACAACACAGGACCGGAATCATCCCTCTCTGGACAGTCCCGAACAAGACCACCCCGGCAGTTGTCATGATCAACCGCCCACACAGTCGAAATAAAAAGGGACCTCTAGACAGGGGTAAATCTTGTCCTACTTGGGCATGACCTACTTAGCCTTGCTGCACCTCCCCTATTTTAGCCATTCCCGGTTGATGAGGCTTGAGGCAGCGATTACCTTTATAGGACACATTTATCTTAGAATGCTCATCGTCCACCTGACGATGTTTTGAAAGCATTCAATCCATACAAGTTCGTTCCGGGTTCGAACGAAACCGAAGGCACTATTTCGTTACACTCGTTTTGGAATCACCCTCAAAGTTAACGATAATAGCCCTTGCACTCTGAATCACCATCTCGAACTTGTAAGTACTATTTCCATCAAACTCATCTCGGAATCACCCCCAGAGTTATACCGACGAATAGTTCTTACACCTCAAGTCTTCACTCTTCACTTGAGATTCACGACCTAACGTTTAATTTGGATCGATGTGGTTTTCGGAATTCCAAATTTGGAAACCCGATCCCGGTCTCATCGAATCCAAACACCATCTTAATGTCCAAGTGATTTAAGTTTAACAAATTAATTCAATTTAAACATTAATTTCACACAGCATCATTCATAGATAAATATCACACATTTATCATTGATATAAAAAAAATTATACCACATAATATCACAACATATCACCCAATAGATATCAACCAATTCAGATATTCCACAACAATCATACACAAACAAGCATCATTGATTCCTTTATAATTAATTTAATCATCTTAAATTTAATTAATCACTTGAGAATTAAACAACTAATCCTGCTTAATCAATCATTAATTGATTACAATTAATTAATTAACGACTCTTTAATCATCTTCATAATCCAATTAATTAATCTTCAATTACAGATTAATTATCCTTTAATCATATTCTTAATTAATCACCTAGATTAATTATTATTTAATTACACTATGTAATTAGCCTTTAAATTAATTACACGGATTAATTTATCTTTAATCATTAATTAATCTTAATTAATTTCTAATTAATTAATTAACAATAATTAATTACATAAATCCTTAATTAATTTCATTAATTAATTATTACTTTATTTCTTACTTCATTGATTAATTATCTTATAATTAATCACATTTATTAATTAATTAAACAATTAATTATTCATTAATTACATAAATCAATGACCTCTAATTAATTTATTAATCAGTTATTCTCATAATTTCATTTAAATATTAATTATAACTTAATTACAATTATTAATCAAACCTGATTAATCAAAATCAGTAATTAACTCCCTTAATTACTTTACCAATTAAACCAACTTCTTGATTAATTACATTAATCAATTCTTTAATTACACTGAATAATTATCACTTAATTACTTCCCCAAGTAATTATACCTCTTTACTTACTATCCATCAAGTAATTTCCTCAATTAATTACATTCAGTAATTATTCATTAATTACTTCACTAAGTAATTACACATTTTTAATTACGTTAAGTAATTATACTTAATCCCAACATTAAGTAATTCTTTTTAATTAATTAAACTTAATTAATTAACTGAAAATTAACCCTAATAACTTAATTAATTAAACTGAGTAATTAATTACTTTAATTACTTCATTAAGTAATTATGTTTAAATAATTCTTCTTAATCATTTAGTAATTAACTTCTTAATTACTTATTACTAATTATTTCGTAATTAATTACACAAACTAATTTACCTTAATTTAATTTCTCACATTTACCAATTTAAGTTAATTAAGTAATTCACTTTAATTACCTTTATAAATAAAAACTTGATTAATATAAACCATACTTTCATTAACCTTTATTAATCAATTTAAAATTAAATATTTAAATTCAAAAACTTGTACTTGGATTACATAAGAACATCATCTTTTAATTTATCACTATTAAATACCTTACTTCAATCACATTTTAAATTACTTTAAATACAATTTTATTTGAAAACATTTTTATATCATTAACAAAGCAAAATTGAAAACAAACTATTTTGAAACAAAAGTTTAAATTATAAAAATCCAAACTTTAAAACTAAAATCCTTTTAAAGACAAACATTCATTCTTTATACAACTAATTCAAAACACTTTGTTTAAACATCAATTTGCTTTCAACTTTGAAACTTCATTTTTATAAAGTATAAAAATCTGGTTAATACTAAGCTTTAAAACATACAAACTATTTTAAAAACAAATTTAACTTAACTTGTAAAAACACAAAGTTTTAAATTAAAACATCTTTAAACTATTTAAAAACATTATTTAAAAACTTAGTTTGCTTTTAACTTTCAAAAATTTCAATTTGCAGTTAAAAATTAAACAGGATATAAATCCTGTAACCAAGCTTACCAGAGACCAGAACGCATGCAACAACCCTCCTACCACTTCGAGTTGCACGCGACATTAACACGAGACCACCCTCGAGCAAACGACGAAACCCATGGCCAAAACTCTCCCCTAACCAAAAAGTCCCAGCTTCGCAAATCTAAGTTCGTGCACGTGCACACCGGAGTCGGTCGACGACGATCAACGCCGGCATGCCCCACAACTCCACCACGACCTCGACAACCCCCTCGTCCCTAAAAATCGAAGAAAGCACCACTGCATCAAAATATGAGCAACAGCCTCCTCAACCAGTAAAACACTCGAACCCAGAAATCGCCGCCAACGATGAACCCCATCACCGGAGTGTCTGCCATGCCGCCCTCACACGCACCTCGAACCACTCCATCCTTTCCCCCTCATGCGATTCGCCTGAAGTCAACGACAACGACACTCAAACCCGATCCAAACAGAAAAGAGCAACTAAACCCTACTAACCCCCTTCACGGCCACCACTGTCACCATAAAAATCTTCCACCATTTTTCCTGAATCACCAGGCACCCTGACTACCTCCATGCCGAAGCTCGACCTCCAACTCAGCTCCAATCAACGGCGATCAACCAATAACCCAATTTCAAGAAATTCCCAATTCCACACTGAATACCGAATTATAAATTGCAATCTTCATCCTAAAATTCATGATTTTGTACATCCATTCAAGTTATATGATTCGAATTTTAAATTATTGAGATTGATTTTTATTAAGATTGACTTTTCACTGAAAATCTAACATTTTTCGTATATTTGTTCAATATAAATATTTAAGTTTATTTATAAATGCAAGATTACTTTGTTATGATCAAATTCTTTTAAATGATCAAAGATTAATAATGGTTAACTCGGGAGATAGGAATTTTCTTATAAACTGGAACATGAATAAGAATAGAGTTTTAGAAAAAAAAATCATGTTTACAGGCAGTCAAAACTGCTAAATAAATATGCATTAAATCTTCAAATCAAGCATGCAAACATTGATATTATGTTTGCTATAACATTCATGCCACAGAACAAAAATATGAAGGATTTAAACTGTTTTTTAAAAAAGGTGTTTACTCACCAGAGTTTAAAAGCAGAGAACACTTAACTACTGCATTTTTATTTCTGGACTTTGAATTTTGCTGTTGATTGGATTTTCATATTGAATTTACTAAAAGTTGATTGCTGTAGATTTCCAGGTGAGCTTGAAATCATGATTTCAGGTTGCAATATGGATCTAGGTTGTAAAGCTTCAGATTTTTTTCTTTTTCTCTTTGGTTACAGATTTGAATTTTGAATGATCTTTCGTTTTTGATTCCAGCTTGAAGTTTGCATTTGAATTCCTTTTTTATTTATTTTATAAGAAGACTAAAGAAGGTATGAGCTGAAGAAAAATAAACAAAACAGATCTTTTCTTTTAAACTTTAATTAAAAACAAAACTTTCTTTTAAAATAAGGATTGCCACTTGTTACATGAATAAACCCATGTATTAACAAATGTCAGAACCTTTATCAATTTGTAAACGAGTGTCTTTCATAAATTTCTTATGTTGCCAAATGTTTTTAAAATGTGATTATTACATTAATTACTTTTTTATAAATGAATTAAACCTTAATTACCATATTAATCTAAATACTCGTGTTATATATATAACTATGAAATGTATTTATAACTTTGTGTTTAATTTATAATTATTTAAAACACACTTCCTAAAGATAAGTTTTAAAAGAAGAAACATTTATTTAAATTTTATTTTAAAAGTTTAAACTATAGTTATTTTATCTAACATTGATATTATATATAAAAGCTAAATTTATTTTCAAAAATCAATTTAAAAGAAAACAATTTAAACTTTTATAATAATGTTCTATATTCAAGCCATTATTCATTTAGTAAAAATCAATTTTCCTTTAAGTGTTTTATAAATAAAAATTAATTTTAAACTGCTTTTGAAAAGCATTTTTATTAAACCAAATCAAAAAACTTCCAAATCACCAAAAAAAACTTATGTACATTATAAATTTGAAAACATATTTTCCTGTTTAAGTTTAACCCATTATTTTCTATTTACAATAAATATCCAAATATAAATATTCATTATAAATAGGACATCTTAAATAGTAGCTTCAGAAATTATTTTAATTTTAAAACAGAACTCCAAATCATAATATATAAACATATATATATATATATATATTATAATTTGAAAATATTTTTATTGAATTTAAATTGAACCAATTTCCTTTTTTACAATGTATACATATGTGTGTGTGTGTGTGTGTGTGTATATATATGTTACAAATAGAATATCTTTATTAACTTAAAAAGATTAATTATTATTAATAGATATATATTATTATCCTTGGAAAAGAATAAACATTTCAAATTAAATTATCATTATTATTGAGTTTTTATAAAGGTAACATTTAGTAAATTAGATTAATTATTAGTTTTGAATATATTACATTTGGTTAAATTAGATTTTAAATCAATATAACATATTTTAAAATAAATTATAAATGGAAATTATTAAATAAGTATTGCCAAAATTCTGAGACATCACACGTACATATGAGGATACCACCATTGTTCATGCACGGGAGTTTTAGAAACTGGGAAGAAAATGATGAAGCAAGCTGGGTTTTTAAGTTTTGGGCTGGGCTTTGGATCCAATCGAGACACGATTGATTGCGTTGTGTTCATATCAACAAATATGACGCATAGGAATTGGATTGATCGAACTTGGAGCTTCTGGAATTTTTAGATAAATTCGAATGCGTTTGAATTTAACCAAAACCAAAACGTGAAAGTGACACCGAAAATAAAGGTCTAAAATCGAGAAACAATCTGGAATGAAAATGGATTACATACAAAGCAAATGTGAGATCTTCTCACTCAATCGGATATGCGATTTAATTTAAATAGTTAATTTAAATTATTGATTGTTTGCTTGGATGATGATTGTTATCAATTGGATTGGATGAGACCCTATGCGCCGCATAATAGCGGATGATATTTTATAATTCCCATATACCGCGATATTCCACCTCGAAGTGGAATTGATATTTAATTGTTGTGCTAATGTCTGTGGATGCAGGGAAACAGGTTGGAGGGAACCAACTGAATTCCTCAAATATTGAATTTGTTTCAGATATTGTGTGTTGATTATTTATAATCTATGTGTGATTATTTGTAATTGAAATCATTGAAGGCTAAAATTTAGCTGAATATGTTTTTGGTACCGTAGGTTACCAGAAATAAATAAAATTGGATTTTTTTGAAAATTAGTAGAAAATTCAAAATAAATTAATTTTAGAAAATTGAATAAATTTAAAAGAAGGAATTTGTTTCAAAAGATAATAAATTTAGTGTTTAAAATAAATTTGGAAATAAATTTGATAATTGATTTGGTGTTGAAAGTGAATATTTGGGAATCGATTTGAAAATTGTATATCTATGGATATTTGAAAATCTAAAATTCACAATGGGAATTTTATAAAAGAAAGGGAAATTTGTTTTAAAAATAAAGATTGTATTATTTTTAAAGGTGTGAAAGGAATTTACAGATTTGGAATGTAAATTAAAAATAAATCAAGAAGATTTATTAACTGATATAAATGGAAAGAGGATTCTTCCCTGGAAAGTCGAGTATATTTTTAAAGTAGTTTGTGAAGCATAAATTAAAAGTTCTAGGAATTGATTTGGACGAATATTGTTGAAGGAATTATTATTTTTTGGATTGTTTAAATCTTTAAAGTAAAGATTTAGTTAATTAATTATAGAAGGGATTATTTTAAAGATTAAATTTGATATTTGATTTAGAAAATAGTTATTTAAAAATTTATATTCTATCTACTAATGTTATTAATTTTAAAATTAGTTGGGACATAAAATCCTATATGTGATAATTAGTATAATGTTTTCATAACCAATATTTTAAGTAAGTATTTGAGATGTTTTTATTTTAAATGTTCCAAGAATATTTTGGATAAGTAATTTGAATTATTTTAACTCGGCAGATTTCCAGTGGAAATGAATAAATGTTGGAAATGTTTTCCGCGTAAGGAAAAGTGATTTGAATTTTTTTTCAAAGGATTGAAGTGTGAAATACATCTTGCGAAGATATTTTGAAAATAAATAATTGGGGAAAATTATTTAAATCTGGTAATTGTTGTAAATGTTAATTGATAGTTAAATAACCGACTATCAATATTGGCCTTTAAATGGCATTTGAGTTCCGATGCGACCGGGGGTCGGATTCCAAATGGATATCCGAAAACCACATCTAACCTATGTGATTGTGATGGATCTTTTATTTAAAAGATCAACGTGGAAATTGTTGTGATTTGTTTGAAATTTGATTGAACACTTATTTTTAAGAATAAGCGCTCATTATTCGGATTAGCCAGGAGAGGACCTTGTGTCATAAAACCCATTCCGTATAATGATACGACGAAATGGGATTACATTTGAAGATGGTGTTGAAGACTGGGTATTCTCGAAAATGAAGGGATTACCTGCCGAATGTCTCTGCACCAAGTTGCTCTGGTATAGAGATTTTATCACCCTTTGTGATGGAGATTCCGGACGTGATTAGTGAATATCCGGATTGCAAGGGCTTCTTTGAAGTGCTTTCAGTTCCGTTCGATACCGGAACGGACTTCTATGGATGTGTGTATTACATTACACTTTGAGATGTAAAGCTGATTTCTATTAAATACATTTATGTTGGTGGCGGAGAATTTATTCTCTTAGCTTAACACCCTACTCTAAGATGTACGAGCTCAGAGGTTACGTAGTTGATGGTTACTAGTGATACATTCCCAATTTGGTAATGTGGCATACGAAGTGCTGCCGATCACTTGTTGATCAAAGCATGGCTTTGTGAAAAGTGTAACTTTGTGGATGAGACCTCGTCGGACCTCACACCCCGAAAATGGTCGAAACAGCAAAGATGCGGCAAGTTTATGAGGTCGCGCCCTTTAGGTTATGTCATTTCCTTCTGTAAAAGGTTGGTATCATGGTATGCAGCCCAGATATTTAACCTATGTGGTTGCTGCAAATCTATTACTCTTTGTGGTTGTTGCTTTGTGGTTGTTGCTTTGTGGTTGAGGATCCTCGGATAAAGGCACTAAAGGACCGGGGGTTGGCATACTCGAGTAGTAGTTACCTAGTTACAGAGGTAACCCGGCCTTTTGTTGGTAGAGATCCGGTTAGGTTCTCGGGACGTCCCTCCAGAGGTGTACCCATGTGGCAGTATAAAGTTCCTTAGCCTGACCATTTGTTTGAAATCCAAAGAAACAATACGCGCCCTGTACGGTTTTAGTTGTATAACCTGCCATGGAATGTGGCGGTAACCTGCTATTGAACATGGTAGCTATAGTAGGCATACAATAATTGTTGTATGCTGGCTAAGATTAATATTATACTTTCCAAATGTTTTCTGCACTATGCACTAATAATAATAATATCAAATTATTTTGCGTATCAAGAATGTTTGACTATCATAAGGAGAAATCTCCTCAAATTCTACGTTTGCATTGTGTGAGGCGGGAGGCCTTATGGTAGTTTCATTTTCCAAAGGCATAACGGATTACTTTTGATATTCCTTGTGAAAATAACTGATTTTAAGATCTCACACCAGTCCCACGACTGACCTGAATTTTATTGTTCCCTTTCTAAACTCTGGGTGCCCACAATTTTTCCATACGTGCAGCCTAGAGTCGGGCTATCATTATTCCAGAGCGAAGTCAGAAAAGAGTTGCTGTGGAGGTCAGGAGTTGAAGCTGGATGGCGAGGTGTATCACTTATATATGTAATATTTCATTTCCACTGTTCGTTGTTGTAAACTCTGATAATGTAATGTGATGTAATGTAACAACTGATATAGCCCTTTGTTTTAAAGATATTTATTTATCTTTTATATTGTTCCGCTGCGAAATGTGAGATTCTGTAATTGTTTTTGTTTCTTCTTCTATCTTCTTCTTCTTTAACCCTAACGGTTTGGTTTTCCAGCATTCGACTGTACGACATTTGATACAGTGGATGTATCAATGTCAACTTTGGGGAGTCGAAAAAATCGGGTCGTTACATGTGGTATCAGAGCATTTGGTTAAGAGATAACCTTGGCTCTGTTGGGTGTTACTCATTAGAGATAGAGTCAGCAGTACTCTAGAATGAGTGTGAGTGTAATAATAGATATGAGCGCGTATTTGTTAGTGAATATAAAATTGTTTTATATTGTGTTGATTGGTTTGTTGTGTGGTATATGGATTCTGGCCAATATGATTAATTAACGTTATTGATAGGGATCTCTAAACACTCGTACAGAACAATTCGACATGATATTGGTTTAAAATAGGGTGAATGGAATAATTTACCCAAAACTATTTTCTTAGATGAAGGAAATGATTTCCATAAATTATTATAGTATATATATGGTTGCTTGGTTGTTAGGAAGTGATAATATTTAATTATTATCATTGAAATTGAATAAGAAATTGAAATCATAATCAAAAGTTAAGAAATAAATTCACATACAAATGAAATTTGAGAATATAAATTGTAAATGTGATTTGTAATTTGAAATGGAATTCCAGAGAAATATTTTGAAAAGAATTTGAAAATTTTGGAGATTTGGAAAGTTAAATCCCTTTGATTTTTAAGATAATTTTCAAAGGTTTTGGAAAAGTGTTTTGAAGGGATGAAAGCTCTAAACTCTTTTAGGCCGCTGGAAAATAACTTCGGTGATGACTGCAGCATCATCGATGTTCATTTTCGAGTTTCCAGAAGAGGAATTGCTGCCAAATTATTTAAAATCTAAACTGTTTGGAAAAAAAACTGGTTTGGATTTGGAAATTCAAAAGAAAATTTGAATTGATTTCAAAAATGGTTTTTTAAAGGTTAAAAAGACTCTGGAATCTTATAAAAATAGTTATGGAATAATAAGTTTGAAAACTTGGAAAAATTCAGATTTAAACTGTAACTTGAGTTAATGTGGATAAAGGTGAATTTGAGAAGTCTTATAGACTAAATGATTGGAATAAATCTATTAAGGTGGAAAATAAAATTGTGAATGAATAAATAGATTTATAATTGCAAGTAAATGAAAGTGAAATTGAATGTTGAAATTCATTTCGAATTTATAAGTAAATAGAACTGGAGTTGGAATTGAAATTGATTTGAGATAAATAAAGTGAAGTATTAAACTAAAATTAGTAAGTGAAATTAATTGATGAATGACCAAATGGATAAGGTTTAAAATGAATTGAATCAAATATTTTTTTAAATGGAAGTAAATGGAATTCATATAGAATTGGAAATCCAGTTTAACATAAGTGAATATAAACCAAAGTGGTGAATTTAAAATAGATATAAGAAGTATATATAATATTTGCATTGAACTTAAGAAATGAAGTGTGAAATTCTTAAGAAAATTTTGTATTGGGAATATACCAGGTTAATAATTAAGTGAAGGTTAAATTGAAAACCGTGAAATGGTAATTGTGAATAAGAGAATGAACAAAAGAATAAAATTGGAATTGAAACTGAATATTGAAAACCAATTTGAATTGTGTGAAATCAAATGACGTTGTAAAATTAGTTCGAAGTGAACTAAAGATAATAAAAGTGGAAGAAATAAAAGAATTTTTTTTTTTTGGTTTGAGGTAAAATGAATTAGCAAATGAAACTAATTTAAAATAGTGATATGAAACAGTTGTGAATGAAAGATAGTTAATAAAATTTAATATTTAGAAGTTAAGTTGAATTCAAATAGAATTGAAAGTGTAAATTGAATTCAAATGAAATTGAAAATGTAAAGATTGAATGATAATGGATGTATAACTTCAATAGTGAAGTGAAAATGATATAAGAAGTATTCAAACTTTTGTAATAAAATGTGCAAAATCATATTTTAATGTTGTAATTGAACATTATGGATATCAGGATATACAGGTATGTTAAAGATAAAGGATAAATTGGATTTTGATTCTGAAGATAAAATTGAATTGCTCGACAAAAAGGTATGTATTTAAATTTTAGTATGAGATTTGATGATTTTCTTGTCCAGCCACTTGACCTTTTGTTTTCTTTTTGAAATCTGGGGGTCGTGGTTCCATTTTGTAGTTGTACCGAGCTAGCTGCGCAAAGGAGACGCTGGCGAAATTTTTCAGAAATTTAGTGAGTTAGAAAAATTTGAGAAAATTTTGAAATTTTAAAATTTGAATTTAAATTTGAATTATTGAGAAAACAATATTGTTTGGAACTTATAATTGAAGTTGGAAAGTTAGTTGAATTAATGATGGGTCTTAAATAAAAAGATTTGTTTTGGGCAAGTTGATAAAACTATTTGGATTGGAAAAATAATAATAAATGAGTTAAGGATCATTCTTCTTAACTAGTAATTTCAGGACGAAATTCTTTAAGGGGGGAAGGATGCGACGACCCAGAATTTTGGACATTTGAAATCGAAATATTTAATTGTTTTTAAAAATTTGAAAGTTAGTTTAACTTGAATTTCAAAATTAACCATGAACTTGACAATTTAATTATTGAATTTAATTTATTGAAGTTGGACAAAAAATTTGAATCTTCAGTTTTAAGCTGATTAAAAATATTTTTCAAAGGCTCGGGAAATTCATATTGATAATATTGAAGATAATAGAAACTACAGAATTGAACCTGAAAGCGAATTGTTCAGTTTTGAAATTATATAGTTTGAATCGATATTTAAAAATAGCCTTCCGAGGCATAGTCTCGGAATTCGACGAAATCAGTTCAATTGGATCCGTAATATTGTATTATTATCGGATTTCAATTTTCGTAATGTTTGGAGTTGTCGTTTGGCCGTACGATAAGCAAACGCGTTGAAAATTAAATCTAAATTTAATTTAATAGCTGGATTCAAAAAGATATCTTCCACATATGACTGAATTAGGCTTCGAAACACGTTCCATTGTGTTCGAAATATGGGTAAAACATTATAGACGCGTGGCGGCATACCTCGATAGGGGTTTGGGATTTTATGTTGCCATATACGAGATATTTTTTAATATTATAATATATATTCAGGGTCAAACGTCATTATCTCCTAGTCAGCTATCTTCCTCTCGAAGACTCAACTCTTCAATTTTATAAAGTAAGGGTTCCTTCTCTTCCAATTCACATCAAAGGTGTGCCCTCCTCTTTTATTTTCAAATCAAATCGTTCATAGCTTAAAGAAGTAAAAATGGCCGCAACTTCAAATTAGAAAACAAATCTCGTTCCCTCTTTCCAAAATAAATAAAAATCGAGCTGGGCTCGTTCAAAGAAGAAGAAAAAAGTAAAGGGATGAAAGCTTTAAAAATTAAATTCTTGCAATCCACTCAACTAAAAATCTTGAAACAAGTTTTGAAATTCCTATTTTGACAAGGGCTTCCTTTCCATATGCAAAGTATCGTACGCGATGCCTGTTTGTCGTTTGGCAGTGGAAGGCATGGCAACTAGGGTTCCACTTTTATGAAAATTGAGGCCATTTTTGGTGATTCCGAGGGTGGTGGAGTGCTTCTCGGGAGAAGGCGCATCTTTTGGGTGGAATTTCGTCTGGCTCAGTGGCGTTTTGGGGGTGCGAATTTATGATGGCCGACATGGTGAGGTGCTGTCGCATTTTGCAATGGGCGTGCGGAGGGAATTTGTTTGGTCGGCATGGTGGAGATTTCAATGTTCGATTTAATGGCGAAGTGAGATTTCAGAATTGTGGAGAGTTGGAAGGGTTTTGGGCATGCGTGCATATGAGGATACCACCATTGCTCATGCCCGGGAGTTTTAGAATCTGGGAAGAAGATGATGAAGCAAGCTAGGTTTTTACGTTTTTGGCTGGGCTTTGGATCCAATCGAGACACGATTGATTGCGTTGTGTTCATATCAACGAATACGACGCATAGGAATCGGATTGATTAAACTTGGAGCTTCTGGAATTTCTAGTTAAATTCGAATGCGTTCGAATTTAACCAAAACCAAAACGCGAAAGCGACAACGAAAATAAAGCTCTAAAATCAAGAAACAATCTGGAATGAAAATGGATTGCATGCAAAGCAAAGGTGATATCTTCTCACTCAATCGGATACTCGGTTTAATTTAAATAGTTAATTTAAATTATTAATTGTTTGCTTGGATGATGATTGTTATCAACTGGATTGGATGAGACCCTATGCGTCGCATAATAGCGGATGATATTTTATAAATCCCATATACCGCGATATTCCACCTCGAAGTGGAATTGGTATTTAATTGTTGTGCTAACGTCGGGGATGCATGGAAACAGGTTGGAGGGAACCAACTGAATTCCTCAAATATTGAATTTGTTTCAGATATTGTGTGTTGATTATTTATAATCTGTGTGTGATTATTTGTAATTGAAATCATTGAAGGCTAAAATTTAGCCGAATATATTTTTGGTATTGTAGGTTACCATAAATAAATAAAATTGGATTTTTTTGAAATTTAGTAGAAAATTCATAATAAATTAATTTTAGAAAATTGAATAAATTTAAAAGAAGGAATTTGTTTCAAAAGATAATAAATTTGGTGTTTAAAATAAATTTGGAAATCAATTTGATAATTGATTTGGTGTTGAACGTGAATATTTGGGAATCGATTTGAAAATCGTATATCTATGGATATTTGAAAATCTAAAATTCACAATGGGAATTTTATAAAAGAAAGGGAAATTTGTTTTAAAAATAAATATTGTATTATTTTAAAGGTGTGTAAGGAATTTACAGATTTGGAATGTAAATTAAAATAAATCAAGGAGATTTATTAATTGATATAAATGGAAAGAGAATTCTTCCCTGGAAAGATGAGTATATTTTTAAAGTAGCTTATGAAGTATAAATTAAAAGTTCTAGGAATTGATTTGGACGAATATTGTTGAAGGAATTATTATTTTTTGGCTTGTTTAAATATTTAAAGTAAAGATTTAGTTAATTAATTATATAGAAGGGATTATTTTAAATATTAAATTTGATATTTGATTTAGAAAATAGTTATTTAAAAATTTGTATTCTATCTACTAATGTTATTTACTTTAAAGTTAGTTAGGACTTAAAATCTTATATGTGATAATTAGTACAATGTTTTCATAACCAATATTTTAAGTAAGTATTTAAGATGGTTTTATTTTAGATGTTCCAAGAATATTTTGGATAAGTAATTTGAATTATTTTAACTCGGCATATTTCCAATGGAAATGAATAAATATTGGAAATGTTTTCTGCGTAAGGAAAAGTGATTTTAAATTTGTTTTCAAAGGATTGAAGTGTGAAATATATCTTGCGAAGATATTTTGAAAATAAATAATTGAGGAAAATTATTTAAATCTGGTAATTGTTGTAAATGTTGATTAAATGACTATCAATATTGGCCTTTAAATGGCATTAGGATTTCGAGGCGACCGGGGGTCGGATTCCAAATGGATATCCGAAAACCACATCGAACCTTTGTGATTGTGATGGATCTTTAATTTAAAAGATTGACGTGGAAATTGTTGTAATTTGTTTGAAATCTGATTGAATAGTTATTTTTAAAAATAAGCGCTCATTATTCGGATTACCCAGGAGAGGACCTTGTGTCATAAAACCCATTCCGAATAATGATACGAAGAAATGAGATTACATTTGAAGATGGTGTTGAAGACCGGGTATTCTCGAAAACGAAAGGATTACCTGTCGAATATCTCTGCACCAAGTTGCTCCGGTATAGAGATTTTGTCACCCTTTGTGATGGGGATTCCGGACGTGATTAGTGAATATCCAGATTGCAAGGGCTTCTTTGAAGTGCCTTCAGTTCCGTTCGATCCCGGAACGGACTTGTATGGATGTGTGTCTGACATTACACTTTGAGATGTAAAGCTGATTTCTATCAAATACATTTCTGTTGGTGGCGGAGTTTATTCTCTTAGCTTAACACCCTTCTCTGAGACGTACGAGCTCAGAGGTTACGTAGTTGATGGTTACTAGTGATATATTCCCAATTTGGTAATGTGGCATACGAAGTGCTGTTGATCATTTGTTGATCAAAGCATGGCTTTGTGAAAAGTGTAGCTTTGTGGATGAGACCTCGCGGACCTCACACCCTGAAAATGGTCGAAACAGGAAAGATGCGGCAAGGTTATGAGGTCGCGCCCTTTAGGGTATGTCATTTCCATCTGGAAAAGGTTGGTATGGTATGGAGCCCAGATATTTAACCTATGTGGTTGCTGCAAATCTATTACTCTTTGTGGTTGTTGCTTTGTGGTTGAGGATCCTCGGATAAAGGTCCCAAAGGACCGACGGATGGCATACTCGAGTAGTAGTTACCTAGTTACAGTGGTAACCCAGCCTTGTGTTGGCAGAGATCCGGTTAGGTTCTCAGGACGTCCCTCCAGAGGCATACCCATGTGGCAGTAGGAAGTTACTTAGCTTGACCATTTGTTGGAAATCCAAAGGAACAATACGCGCCCTGTACGGTTTTAGTTGTATAACCTTCCACGGAATGTGGCGGTAACCTGCTATTGAACATGGTAGCTATAGTAGGCATACAATAATGGTTGTATGCTGGCTAAGGTTAATATTATACTTTCCAAATGTTTTCTGCACTATGCACTAATAATAATTATATCAAAGGATTTTGCGTATCAAGAATGTTTGACTATCATAAGGAGAAATCTCCTCCAATTCTGCATTTGCATTGTGTGTGTGGCGGGAGGCCTTATGGTAATTTCATTTTCCAAAAGCATAATGGATTTCCTTTTATATTCTTTGTGAAAATAACTGTTTTTAAGATCTCACACCAGTCCCACAACTGATCTGGAGTTTATTGTTCCCTTTCTAAACTCTAGGTGCCCATAATTTTTCCACACGGGCAGCCTAAAGTCAGGTTATCATTATTCCGGAGTGAAGTCAGAAAAGAGTTGTTGTGAAGATCAGGAGTTGAAGCTGGATGGCGAGGCCTATCACTTATATATGTAATATTTCTTTTCCGTTGTTCGTTGTTGTAAACTCTGATAATGTAATGTAACAACCGATATGGCTCTTTGTTTTAAAGATATTTATTTATCTATTATATTGTTCCACTGCGAAATGTGAGATTCTATTATTGTTTCTGTTTCTTCTTCTATTTCTTCTTCTTTAACCCTAAAGGTTCAGTTTTTCGGCATTCGACTGTATGGCATTTGATACAGTGGACGTATCGATGTTGACTTTTGGGCGTCGAAAAAATCGGGTCGTTACGGCTTCGATAGGATTGGTAGGGTTTTCATAGGTCGTAGAAACTCTTCAAACGCAATTTGACAAGCCTCATTCCATTCTAAGTTCTTTTCATTCTTTAATGCATCAAAGAATGATATACAAATTTCAGTGGTTTTCGAGATGTACCGATTTAGCGCCGTGACTTTCCCATTCAAGCTTTTTAACTCCATCTTGTTCTTCAGAGCAAGGACTTCCCGTAGGGTAATTATTTTTCTTTGAATTTTCTTCATTACCTCTGACCCTCATTATGAATACCTAGAATTTTTTGAAGGCTTTTCCAAAGTGACATTTGAGTGGATTGAGTTTCATTCCGTACTTTTGTAGTATTTCAAACATTTCGATGAGATCCTCTAAGTGATTGGCAGCTATTTGTGATTTAACCAGCATGTCATCCATATAGAACTCCATGGTTTTTTCGATCTTACGCTTGAACATGGCATTTACCAGTCGCTAGTAAGTTCCTCTAGAATTCTTTAGGCCAAACAGCATTACTTTGTAGCAACACAGTCCCAGGCCAATAATAAATCTGGCATTTTCTTGGTCTAGTTCGTGCATGATCTGGTTGTACCCCGAGTACACATCTACTAATTATTGCAATTCATGTCCAGCCGTCCCATCTATCAGTTGGTCGATTCTGGGCAGTGGAAATCTATCTTTTAGGCAGGTTTCTTAAGTCTGAGTAATTGATACAAGTTCACCATTTCCTTTTGGATTTTTTAACCAAAACTAGATTAGATACCCATTCTTAGTATGTCGCGTCACAGATAAATCCACTGGTCATCAGCTTGTCCACTTCTTCTCTCAATGCCTTGGATCACTTGGGGGCGAGGCTGCATCTTTTCTGCTTTACTGGCGTAAACCTAGGACCAATGTTGAGTGTTTGGCAGGCAATTTCAGGTGATACCCCACGCATATCAGAGTGTTTCCAAGCGAACACATCCAAGTTGGCATAAAGAAATTTAGTGAGTTCTAATTGCATCCTGTATCCATGGTACGACCAATTTTTGGGACCCACGTTGGGTCATCAATGTCAATTAGAATAGACACTATCAGTTCTACCGGTGCTGCCTAATACTCACCCAAACCCTTCTTTCTAGAGTCCAAAGCCTTGTCGAATCGACCATGGTCCCCACGCTAAGGACTGCTTTGAAGTTGTTATTTGGTTGGTTAGCGAATGTGGAGAGTTCTCCCTATGCCTTCCCTTTGTCCTTTCTTTTAGATTCGCAAAGTTCTACGATGTAACATTCCCTAGCGATTCATTGATCTCCTTTGATCACCCCTGTTTCGTTCGCCATTGGGAATTTCATGGTAAGGCACCATTGGGCTAAAGCGATTCTGAAATCAACAAGTGTGGGTCGTCCCAAGAAGGCATTGTATGTGGAAATTTCATCTACAATCATGAAACTTTGAATGAGGGTGACTCTTCGGTCGCCGTCCCAAGTTCAACAGGCAAGTCCATCGTCTCCGCTGGCTGTTTGGGCTCGCAAGTGTATCCTTGAATTTTTGTTTGGAAGGAAGAAACATCTTTCATGCCGATCATTATTTGGTCAAAGTTGCATTTGAAAAGAATATTCATAGAACTACCGCTGCCAACCAATACTCGTCGAACCACAATGGGTTCGATGCCCACTATCACTACCATGGGATCGATAGTTGGAGCTTTATTTCCTTCAATATCCCGATTTCGGAATACTATGTCATCATTAAGATTTTTCTACTGCTTGGTTGGGGCTCCATCTTCGACCACGAGGCACGAATCATTTGGAGCATGTTTTAACGAGCTTGCGTACTGCTCCATTTTTCCTGACTCTTTTATGCGAGATGTGGTCCTTCAGATATCGTTCCAATGATGAGTCTCTGATCCATTCGTTTAGATCCCTCTTTGCTAGTCCAGCTTGGTTTCTTCGATCCTTAGGAGCTTTGGGAGCCACACGTTGGTAAAGATTTTGTGATTCTCTTACGTATGCTGAAGCTAGTTTTCTTGGATTAGTTCCTCAATCAAGTTTTTTAGGTGATGGCACTCATTTGTGTTGTAGCCATGCATTTTGTGGAAGCGACAGAACTTCCTAGAGCACTTTTGTTGCGTAATTGCTTCCTTTTTAGATGGTTTCTTGTACTCCTCTATCCCTTGTGTAGCAAGGTAGATGTTTTCTGGAGTATCATTATGCGGGGTATAATCTTCGGGCCTGGAGCCTTTAAATCTCTTATTATTACCATTACATTTGTTGGAATTCTGATTTTTCCCTTTTGGATTCTATCTTTTCCTATACCTCCTTCAGCGGTATTAGAGGCATTTATGTTTTGGTTCATTTCCATGTTACTCTGCCCAACGTTCATCAATTGCAAGCTAGTAGATTTCCTTTCTAACTCCTACGCCTCTTCCAATCTCAAGTATTGACTCGCCTTATGATTCAAGTACTTCCTACTGGTAGCTTGTTTCATTTCGATCCATTTTTCAAACTCCGTTATGAGTGGATGGCACGGACCAAAGCCATAACAAAATATCCTCGTTCGAATTTCTTACCTCTATCATTATGGTATTGTACTGGTTCATGAATGACTTCAGAGATTCATTTCATCCTTACAGTAGACCAGAAAAGAACATCACAACTTTAGGCTAGGTTGTGTGAAGTCTGAAATGATTAAGGAATCTTGCTGCTAGTTGATTGAAAGTGGAGATGGACCTCGATGGAAGCCTAGTGAACCACATGGAAGCAATTTCCTTTAGAAAAATTGGAAAACGTCTACATCGGACAGCGTTTGAAGCATTCTCTCCATCCATGTACCAACTGTACTTGTATAGAGGGGTTTTGAGTCTTTTGTTCCGTATAGGATAGAATAGTTGGCACAGTGAACTATTTTGGCTACCGCTTGTTCAAGATTTCATTGGTGATCGGAGTCTGACTTGGAACAGATCCCCACTCGTCATCTATTTTATTCTTATTCTCATCCATCAGATGCTTGACCATATCCATGATATACGCCTCATATGTCTGGTAGTCCGAGGGTTGTCTTCTAGTCACTAAACCAAGTTCTTGGCCTTGCAAACATCTTGGTGTAACGACCCAATTTTTCGATGTCCGAAAGTCGACATCAATACATCCACTGTATCGAATGCCGCACAATCGAATGCCGAAAAACCGAACCGTTAGGGTAAAAGAAGAAGAAGATAGAAGAAGAAACAGAACAATAACAGAATCTCACATTTCACAGTGGAACAAATATAATAGATAAATAATAATCTTTAAAACAAAGAACTATATCAGTTTATACATACAACATCAGAGTTTACAACAACACAATACAACACTGGCAGTTGGTATAACTTGACTCACATGAAAATTTTACTTTGCACCAACCATACACAGTGACACTACATAGTATAAATGATACGCTTCGCCATCCAGCTTGAATTCCAGATCTCCACAGCATCTTTTCTGACTTCTCTCCAGCATAACTGATAACCTGACTCTAGGCTGCCCGTGTGGAAAATTATGGGGACCCAGAGTTCAGAAAAGGAACAATAAACTCCAGGTCAGTCATGGGACAGGTGTGAGATCTTAAAAACAATTATTTTCACAAAGAAAATAAAAAAAATCCGCTATTGTTTTGGAAAATGAAACTACCATAAGGCCTCCCGCCACACACACAATGCAAATGCAGAATTGAAGGAGATTTCTCCTTATGATAGTCAAACATGCTTGATACGCAAAATCTTTTTATATTATCATTAGTGCATAGTGTGGAAAACATTTTGAAAGTATAATATTAATCTTAGCCATCATACAACCACTATTATATGCCTACTATAGCAACCATCTAAAGAGTGGTGACCACCATAAGTAAATGGCAAGTTATACAACTAAAACCATACAAGGCGTGTATTGGAGATTGGATTTCCAACAAATGGTCAGGCTAAGGAACTTCCTATTACCACATGGGTACGCCTCTGGAGGGACTCCCCAAGAACCTAACCAAATCTCTGCCAACACAAGGTCGGGTTACCTTTATAACTAGGTAATCTCCATGACTATGCCATCCCTGGTCCTTACCGACCTTTATCCAAGGATCCTCAACCACAAAGCAACAGCCACAAAGAAATAAATTTGCAGTAACCACATAAGTTAAGTATCTGGCCTCCATACCATGATACCACCTTTTTCCAGAAGGAAATGGACATACCCTGAGGGCGCTACGCCCAAATTGTCTTGCTGCATCCTTCTTGTTTCGACCATTTTCGGGTTGTGAGGTCCGACGATGTCTTGTCCACTAAACTACGCTATTCACAAAAGCCATGCTTCGATCAACAAACAATCAGCAGCATTTCGTATACCACGTTACCAAATTGGAAATATATTACTAGTAACCATCAACTACATAACCTCTGAGCTCGTATGTCTCAGAGAAGGGTGTTAAGCTAAGAGAATAAATTCTCCGCCACCAAAAGAAATGTACTTGATAGAAACCAGCTTTACATCTCAAAGTGTAACGTCCGACACACATCCATACAATCCGTTCCGGGATTGAACAGAACTGAAGGCACTTCAAAGAAGCCCTTGCAAATCCGGATATTCACTAATCACGTTCGGAATCCCCATCACAAAGGGTAATCAAAATCTCTATATCGGGTCCATTCGGTGCAGAGACATTCGACATGTAATCCTTTCGCTTTCGAAACTACCCGGTCTCCAAAACCATCTTTAAATGCAATCCTATTTATCGTATCATTATTCGGAATGGGTTTTATGACACAAAGTTCTCTCCCGGCTAATCCGAATAACAAGCGCTTATTTTTAAAATAAGTGTTACATTCAGATTTCAAGCAAATCACAACAAATTTCCACTTTGATCTTTTAAACAAAAGATCCATCACAAAGACTCGATGTGGTTTTTGAATATCCATTTGGAATCCGACCCCCGGTCGCATTGAAATTCAAATGCCATTTAAAGGCCAATATTGATAGTCAGTTGTTTAACTATCAATCAATCTTCACAACAATCACTAGATTTCAAATAATTTTCCCCCAATTATTTATTTTCAACATATCTTCGCAAGATATAATTTTAACACTTCAACACTTTGAAAACAAATTTCAAATCACTTTTCACATTTCAATCCATTGAAAACAAATTTCGAATCACTTTCCCCACGTGGAATGGATTTCCAAATATTTATTTCCAATTAAAATGTGCCGAGTCTGAATACTTTAAATTAATTTAAATCACTTATCCAAAATATACTTGGAAACATTTATAATAAAACTATTTTAAAACACTTACTTAATTATTAGTTATGAAAATATTATACTAAGATCACATATAAAAGTTAAGTCCAAAACTAATTTTAAAATAAAATTAGTGGATAGAGTATAAATATTTAAATAACCAATTTCCAAATAAAATATCAATTTAATCTTTAATATAATCATTTCTATAATTAACTAAATAAATCTTTACTTTAAAGATTTAAAAACAATTTCTCTAATAATATTCTTTCAAACCAATTTCTAGAACTTTTAATTTATACTTCAAATGCTACTTTAAAAATATACTCGGCTGTCCAGGGAAGAATTCTCTTTCCATTTCAAAATGGTCCATTTAAACCAATTATTAAATCCTTCCTGATTTATTTTAAATTTACATTCCAAATCCGCAAATTTCTTTCCACACCTTTTTTTTTAAAAATAAACCCATATTTATTTTTAAAACAAATTTCCCTTTCCTTTATAAATTCTCATAATGAATTTAAATTTCCAAATATCCACTGATACACGATTTAAAAATCGATTTTCAAATACTCACTTTCAAACACCAAGTTATTTTCAAATTGATTTCCAAATTTATTTTCAAACCCCAAATCAAATTTTTAAATCGGTTTCCCAAAGATTTATTTTTAATCACAGAATCAAAATTCAAATTAATTTCCAAAAAAATTACTTCCTTTTAAAATAAATTCATTTCTCTCTTTCAAGCTATTTAAAATCCGAATTTTAAATAAATTCTTCAACTTTTGAATAATATTACTCGAAATCTATTTATTAAACTATTTTCCCATATTTCGGAATTAATTTGATAAAATTTCACAAATCAAATTTTATACTTTTAAATTCCTTCTTTTAAATTTATTTAATTCTTTAAAATGAATTTACTTAATGTTTTCAACTTTAATTCCCAAAAATCCAATTTTTATATTTCTGGTATTCTACGATACCAAAAATATATTCGGCTAAACCATAGCTTTCAAAGATTTCAATCACAAATATAATCATACACAGATTATAAACAAATCAACACACAACATTGAAAAAAATTCAAATATTTGAGGAATCCAGTTGGATCCCCCCAATCTGTTTCCCCGCATCCACAGATGTTAGCACAACAATTAAATACCAATTCCACTTCGAGGTGGAATATCATGGCATATGGGATTATATAAAATAATCCGCTATTATGCGGAACATAGGGTCTCATCCGCTATATAATGCTGGAAATCAATCACTCCAAATACATATATAATACCAATTCCACTTTAAGGTGGAATATCGCGATATATGGGTTTATATAATATCCTCCGCTATTATGCGGCGCATAGGGTCCAATCCAATACAACTGATAATAATTTATCATCCAAACACACAATCAACAATTTTAAATTTTACTATTTAAAATTAAATCAGAAAGATCTGATTGAGTGAGAAGTTCTCACCTTTGATTTGCAAACCATTTTCATTCCAGTTTTTTTTTTCTTTTTCTTCAGACCTTGTATAAACATTTATATAATTAATTAATATTCGAAATAAATTGATTAATTAAATTCCCATTGGATAATTTAATTAACTAATGATTTAATTTTAAAATTAAAATTTGATTTGAAATGAAAATATTTTCTTTTCTTTTCCTTTGAAACCTTACTTATAAAAAGTAATTTATATAGATTCAAAAATCAAATTTATATAAACTCTTATATTTTCCGAAAGCTTATATACATATACATATTTATACCGTTTTCACCAACATATATTTAAATTAAATTAGGATTAGATTAAAATTTGAAAATTGCTTAACATATGCATTCCCTTACTGTAAATTATATTATTAAATTAAAAATTGAGTCAATTCATACCTTACTATCGATCGAAAGCCTTCATCGATCGAAACCCTAAACCTCAAATCGCGATCATCGAATACCCTTTGCCGTCGCACGCCTCCACCACGACATCCACATCGGCCTCCAGATTTCGTGCCTTCATATCTGACCTACAGATCACGAACTGAGTCTCTTCCCACCTCCAGGCCGAGTCGCCTGTGTTTGTACGCGACTCCTCTTTTTGCCCGGTCGTTGACGAAGTCGCAATCCCCTCTGACACCCACTCGCCACACCAACAGTTGCACAAGCCAATAGCCTACATCCTCGAGGTTCGCCGATGTCACGAACCTCATTGCCCACAGTCGAATTCTAACCCTACGCCTCCGCCAGAATTACCAACCCTAGCCATCATCGCGGAGCTGCTCGCAGCGTTGAGACACCCATCGAATCCTAAATGACGCGCCTCCTTCCTGTTTGCCAATGCAAGACATCGCGTCTGGCTAGCGAATCTCCCCTCCATCAAGTCGCTCGATTGCCCTCTGAATGAAATCGCCCCCATTTTCGATTTGTTGTTTGAACGAAAAGGAGGGGATTTTGATTTAAAGTAAAAAAAATTGATCAGCCATTGATTTTGTTTATTTCATTTGAACGAGATTTTTGAATTTCGTTTACTTCTATTTTTTTACAGCCGCGTTATTTTCTTTTTTTTCATATTGATAAACAAACGCGTGTCTTTTTAATTTTCCAAGTGTAAGAGACAATGAAACGTCTAAAAATTTACCAATTGCATAAGAATATGTATATCCATTTAATTTAAATTCAAATTTAAATTGAAGTTGCCTCGATAAATGCAACTTAAAATCTCGATCTCCAATCGAGGCATGCCGCCAGGCGTTTATAATGTTATAAACCAATTCCAAACGCAATGGAAAAGGTTTCAAATCCAAATTCGATCGTGTGGAGAAGATAGCTTTTTGGACCAGTTATTAAATTAAATTTCGATAAAATTTTCAACGCGTTTGCTTATCATACGGCTAAACGATAACTCCAAACGTTACGGAAATTGAAATCCGATAATAATACAATATTACAGATCCAATGGAACTGGTTTTATCGAATTTCGAGACTGTGCCTTGGAAGGCTATTTTTAAATATTGATCTAAACAACATAAATTTCAAAACTGAAGAAATCACTTTCAAATTCAATTTCAAACGTTCTATTACTTTCGGTATTATAAATATAAATTTTCCAAGCCTTCGAAATATGTTTAATAAGCATAAAAATCAAGATTCAATAATTAACGCAATTCCATTTATTAAATTCAATAATTTAATTACCCAATTCATACTTATATTTTAAGTTCAAGTTAAAATAACTTCCAAATATTTAAAATCAATTAAATATCTAAATTTCAAAGGTTTAAAATTCTGGGTCATCACATCTTCTCCCCTTAAAAAATTTCGTCTCGAAATTACCTGTTAAGAAGAATGACCCATAACCCGTTTATCAATTTCCTAAAAGCAAATAGCTTTATCAGCTTGCCTAAACAAATCTTTTTATTAAAGATCCATTATCATTTTACTTAACTTTCCGAAAGCTTCCACAAACTAGAAACAACATTATTGACCTCACAATTCAAATTTTAATTTATCAAAATTTTTCCAACTCCCTAAATTTTCGAAAAATGTCACCAGCGTCTCCTTTGCACGGTTAGCTCGATACGACTACAAAATGCCACAACGAGCCCCTGGATTTCAAAAAGAAAACGAAAATCCAAGCGGCTGGACAAGAAAATCATCAAATTTCATACTGAAATTCAAATACATACCTTTTTGTCGAGCAATTTAAATTTATCTTCGAAATCAAAATCCAATTCCCTTTTCCTTTTAATACACCTATATATCCTGCTTATATTTTGCACATTTCTTTACAAAAGTTTGAACATCTATTTCATTCAAATCTGTACTATGTACTTACATCATTCATACGCAATACCAATTTCGATCGCTTACTCGATCACACAATTTCACTTCCGAACTAGTATCATCCACCGGACTTCCTAGTACAGACTTAGATCTGGTTTTTTCATCAGAAACCGTCATTCTCCTTGCATAGTTCTAAACTATGGTAGAGACTTTCCATAATCATCCAAAAATCCATATCCAAGTTCGTCGTCGAAAATAGAGTGAAAAATCCTAACTCGGATCGATATAATTATCTCGAAATCCTGTGCTCGAATTCTGGAGCAAATCGCTATGCGAAAATAATATACGTATATCCTACATATTAATTCCAATTGATTATTAGCTTTATCAATTACTCTCCTTTTATTCACATTTGATTTTCATCCACTTATTCACAATTACCATTTTAATCTTCATTCGCTTATTAATTTAGAATTTTTTCTCAATTCCAAATTTTACTTAAGAATTTTACCATTTGTTTCTTAAGTTCAATACAAGTATTCTATATACCTTTTATATTTATTTCAGTCCACCATTTTGGTTTATCTATAATTTTATTTAAACTGGATTTCAAGTTCTATATGAATTCAATTTACCTTCATTTTCGAATATTGAATTCAATTCATTACAAACCATATTTAATTTGTCACTTCTTTAATTAGTTTCACTTACTAATTTAATTTCAATATTTTGCTTCATTTGGTCCAATTTGACAAATTTCTCCATTTCACTTGATTTGTCACAATTCAAATTCAATTTTAATTCGAATATCTCTAAGCTTTCAAACTTATTTATATTTCACACTTATTTTTATTTTTTTAACTTTTCTTCAAGTTAGATTTTATTCTAACAATTTCCAATTTATAAGTTGCCAAACTCAGTTATATTCCATAAATATTTTATATAGGATTCTAGAGTTTTTTCATTATAGCAAAATAATTTTTGAAATCAATTCAAATTATCTTTTGAATTTCCAAAACCAAATCCATTTTTGCAAACAATTCCCATTTAAAACCATTTGGCAGCAATTCCTCTCCTGGAAACTCAAAAATGAACATCAATGATGCTGCAGTCATCACCGTAATTATTTTCCAGCGACCGAAAAGAGTTTAGAGCTTTTTATCCTTTCAAAACATTTCTCCCAAAAACATTGAAAACCATTTTCAAACAAAAAGGGATTAAATTTCTCAAATCTTAAAATTTCAAATCTTTTCAAAAACAATTTCAATTGTTTCTCTGGAATTTCATTTCAAATTACAAATCACATTTACAATTTATATTTCCAAATCCCATTTGTATGTGGATTTTATTTCTCAACTTTAAGTTATGATTTCAATTTCTTATTCAACCATAATGATAATAATTTAATATTATCACTTCCTAACAACCAAGCAATAATATAACATAATAAGTTACAGAAAATTATTTCTTTTATATACGAAAATAATTTGGGTAAAATTATTTCATTTACCCTAATTTAAAACAATATCATATCGAAGTATTCTATTCAAGTGTTTGGATATCCCTATCAATAACGTTAATTACTCATATTGACCAGAATCCATATACCACTCGACAAACCAATCAACACAATACAAAACAATTTTATATTCACTGAAAAATATGCGCTCATATCTACTATTACACTCAACTCATTCTAGAATACCAATGACTCTGTCTCTAATGAGTATTCCCCACTAGAGCCAAGGTTGTCACTTAACCAATTGCTCTAATACCACTTTGTAATGACCTAATTTTTCGACACATGAAAGTCGACATCAATACATCCACTGTATCGAATGCCGCACAATCGAATGCCGAAAAACCAAACCGTTAGGGTTAAAGAAGAAGAAGATAGAAGAAGAAACAAAACAATAACAGAATCTCAGATTTCGCATCGGAACAAAGATAATAGGTAAATGAATAATCTTTAAAACAAAGAACTATATTCTTTATACATACAACATCAGAGTTTACAACAACATAATACAACACTGGCGGTTGGTATAACTTGATTCGCATGAAAATTTTACTTTGCACCAACCATACACAGCGGACACTACATAGTATAAATGATATGCTTCACCATCCAGCTTGAACTCCAGATCTCCACAACATCTTTTCTGACTTCGCTCCAGCATAACTGATAACCTGACTCTAGGCTGCCCGTGTGGAAAATTATGGGCATTTAGAGTTTAGAAAGGGAACAATAAACTCCAGGTCAGTCATGTGACCGGTATGAGATCTTAAAAACAGTTATTTTCGCAAAGAAAATAAAAACAAATCCGCTATTCTTTTGAAAAATGAAACTACCGTAAGGCCTCCCGCCACACACACAATGCAAACAAAAATTGGAGGAGATTTCCCCTTATGATAGTCAAACATGCTTGACACGAAAAATCCTTTTAATATTATCATTAGTGCATAGTGTGGAAAACATTTCGAAAGTATAATATTAATCTTAGCCAGCATACAACCATTATTGTATGCCTACTATAGCTACCATCTAAACAGTAGTGACCACCATAAGTAAATGGCAGAATATACAACTAAAACCGTACAAGGCGCGTATTAGAGATTGGATTTTCAACAAATGGTCAGGAAAAGAAACTTCCTATTACCATATGGGTACACCTCTGGAAGGACGCCTGAGAACCTAACCGGATCTCTACCAACACCAGGCCGGGTTACCTTTGTAAGTAGGTAACCTCCACGAGTATGCCATCCCCGATCGTTACCGACCTTTATCCGAGGATCCTCAACCACAAAACAACAACCACAAAGAAATAAATTTGCAGTAACCAAATAAGTTAATTATTTGGGCTCCATACCATGATACCACCTTTTTCCAGAAGGAAATAGACATACCCTAAGGGCGCTACCCTCAATTTGTCTTGCTGCATCCTTCCTGTTTCGACCATTTTCGGGTTGTAAAGTCCAACGAAGTCTCGTCCACAAAGCTACGCTTTTTACAAAAGCCATGCTTCGATCAACTAATGATCAGCAACACTTCGTATGCCACATTACCAAATTGGGAATGTATTACTAGTAACCATCAACTACATAACCTATGAGCTTGTACATCTCAATGAAGGGTATTAAGCTAAGACAATAAATTCTCCACCACCAACAGAAATGTATTTGATAGAAACCAACTTTACATCTCAAAGTGTAACGTCAGACACACATCCATACAAATCCGTTCCAGAATTGAACGGAATCAAAGGCTCTTCAACGAACCCTTGCAAACCCGGATATTCACTAATCACGTCCGGAATCCCCATCACAAAGGGTGATCAAAATCTCTATATCGGAGCCATTCTGTGCAGAGACATTCGACAGGTAATCCTTTCGCTTTCGAAAATACCTGGTCTTCTACACTATCTTCAAATGCAATCCCATTTCATCGTATCATTATTCGGAATGGGTTTTATGACATAAAGTCCTCTCTCGGCTAATCTGAATAACGAGCGCTTATTTTTAAAATAATTGTTACATTCAGATTTCAAGGAAATCACAACAAATTTCCACTTTGATCTTTTAATCAAAAGATACATCACAAAGTTTCGATGTGGTTTTCGAATATCCATTTGGAATCGGGCCCCCGGTCGCATTGAAATTCAAATGCCATTTAAAGGCTAATATTGGTAGTCGGTTGTTTAACTATCAATCAATATTCACAACAATCACCAGATTTTAAATAATTTTCCCTTAATTATTTATTTTAAACATATCTTCGCAAGATATAATTTTAACGCTTCAACGCTTTGAAAATAAATTTAAAATCACTTTTCACATTTCAATCCTTTGAAAAAAAAAATCAAATCACTTTCCCCACGTGGAATGAATATCCAAATATTTATTTCCACTGAAAATATGCCTAGTCTGAGTACTTTAAAATAATTTAAATCACTTATCCAAAATATACTTGGAAACATTTAAAATAAAACTATTTTAAACACTTACTTAATTATTAGTTATGAAAATATTATACTAATATCACATATAAACTTTAAGCACAAAACTAATTTTAAAATAAAATTAGTAGACAGAGTGTAAATATTTAAATAACCAATTTCTAAATCAAATATCTTTTAAATTTTTAAAATAATCATTTCTATAATTAACTAAATAAATCATTACTTTAAAGATTTAAAAAAAATTCCTAAAAATAATTTCTCCAACAATATTCTTTCAAATCAATTTCTAGAACTTTTAATTTATACTTTAAAAGCTACTTTTAAAGTATACTTGGCTTTCTAGGGAAGAATTCTCTTTCCATTTCAAAATGGTCCATATAAACCAATTAATAAATCATTCTTAATTTATTTTAAATTTAAATTCCAAATCCGCAAATTTCTTTCCACACTTTTTTTTTCAAAATAAACCCATATTTATTTTTAAAACAAATTTCCCTTTCCTTTATAAATTCCCATTGTTAATTTAAATTTTCAACTATCCACTGATACACGATTTAAAAATTGATTTCCAGAAACTGACTTTCAAACACTAGGTTAATTTTCAAATTTATTTCCAAATTTATTTTCAAACCCAAATCAAATTTTCAAATCGATTTCCCAAAGATTAATTTTTAATCACCAAATCAAATTTCAAATTAATTTCGAAAAACATTTACTTCCTTTTAAAATAAATTCATTTATCTCTTCCAAACTATTTAAAATCCAAATTTTAAATAAATTCTTCAACTTTTGAATAATATTACTCGAAATCCATTTATTAAACGTTTTTCCCATATTTTGGAATTAATTCGATAAGATTTCAAAAATCAACTTTTGTACTTTTAAATTCCTTCTTTTAAATTTATTTAATTCTTTAAAATTAATTTACTTGAAGTGTTCGAAATTAATTCCCAAAAATCCAATTTTATATTTTTGGTATCCTATGATACCAAAAATATATTCGGCTAAACCATAGCTTTCAACGATTTCAATCACAAATATAACCATACAAAGATTATAAATAAATCAACACGCAGCATTGAAACAAATTCAAATATTTGAGGAATCCAGTTGGATCCCTCCAACCTGTTTCCCTGCATCCATAGATGTTCGCACAACAACTAAATACCAATTACACTTCGCGGTGGAATATCGCGGTATATGAGATTATATAAAGTCATCCACTATTACACAGCGCATAGGTCTCATCCGCTATATAATGCGGGAAATCAATCACTCCACATACATATATAATACCAATTCCACTTCGAGGTGGAATATCGTGGTATATGGATTTATATAATATCCTCCGCTATTATGCAGCGCATAGGGTCTAATCCAATACAACTGATAATAATTTATCATCCAGCACATAATTGATAATTTTAAATTTAAATATTTAAAATTAAATTAGAAAAATCCGATTGAGTGAGAATTTCTCACCTTTGATTTGCAATCCATTTTCATTCCAGTTTGTTTTCTTCTTTTTCAGACCTTGTATAAACATTTATACAATTAACTAATAATCAAAATAAATTGAATAATTAAATTCCTATTTGATAGTTTAATTAACTAATGATTTAATTTTAAAATTAAAATTTGATTTGAAACAAAAATATTTTCTTTTCTTTTCCTTTGAAACCTCACTTATAAAATTAATTTATATAGATTCAAAACACAACATCGGCCTTTGAAAATATTTTCATTTCTTTTCCACCACGACATCGACATCGGTCTCCAGATTTCGTGCCTTCACATCTGACCTATAGATCGCGAACCGAGACTCTTCCCACCTCTAGGCCAAGTCGCCTGTGTTTGTACGCGACTCCTCTTTTTTCCCGGTCGTTGATGAAGTCACGATCCTCTCTGACACCCACTCGCCTCGCCAACAGTCGCACAAGCCAATCGCCTACATCCTCACCGTTCGTCGATGTCACGAACCTCGTTGCCCACAATCGAACTCGAACCCTACGCCTTCGCAACAGAATTACCAACCCTAGCCATCATCGAGGAGCTGCTCGCGACGTCGAGACACCCACTGAACCCTAAATGATGCGCCTCCTTCCTAATTGCCAATGCTAGACATCGCGTCTGGCTCGCGAATCTGCCCTCCATCAGTTCGCTCGATTGCCCTTTGAATGAAATCTCCCCTTTTACGATTTGTTGTTTGAACAAAAAGGAGGGAATTTTGATTTAAAGTAAAAAAAATTGATCGGCCATTGATTTTGTTTATTTCATTTGAACGAGATTTTTGAATTTCGTTTACTTCTTCCTTTTTATAGCCGCGTAATTTTCTTTTTTTACATTGATAAACGAACGCGTGTCTTTTTAGTTTGCCAAGTGTAAGAAATAATGGAACGTGTAAAATTTTACCAGTCGCATAAGAATATGTATATCCATTCAATTTAAACTCAAATTTAAATTGAAGTTTCCTCGATAAATGCAACTTAAAATCTCTCTCTCCAATCGAGACGTCCCACCAAGCATTTATAATGTTATAACCCTATTCCGAACGTAATGGAAAAGGTTCCGAATCCAAATTCGATCGTATGGAGAAGATAGCTTTTTGAACCGGTTATTAAATTAAATTTCGATAAAATTTTCAGCGCATTTGCTTATCGTGCGGCCAAACGATCACTCCAAACATTACGAAAATTGAAATCCGCTAATAGTACAATATTACGGATCCAATGGAACTGGTTTTGTGGAATTTTGAGACTGTGTCTCGGAAGGCTATTTTTAAATATTGATCTAAACGATATAAATTTCAAAACTGAACAAATCACTTTCAAATTCACTTTCAAAAGTTCTATTACTTTTAATATTATAAATATAAAATTTTCAAGCCTTTGAAATATTTTTAATAAGCTTAAAAATCAAGATTCAATATTTAAACCAATTTCATTTATTAAATTCAATAATTTAATTACCCAATTCATAGTTATATTTGAAATTCAAGTTAAAATAACTTCCAAATATTTAAAATCAATTAAATATCTAAATTTCAAAGGTTTAAAATTCTGGATCGTCACACTTGGTGAGTGGGATGAAGCCTAGGCTTTCCTATCTTTGGACGAGCCACTCTCTTGGGATTCCATTGGCTTGCGGTTGGCCTAATTAGTGGCTGTTTGGACATTTCTGATGTTATCGAGTGCATTGGCATTCCTTCCAACTTGCCATCCTTAAATTGCTCTCCTTCTCATGATTTAGAGAGGTCCATAACTATATTTTATTATGGGGGCTTCACTCCATGGTTCAATTTTATAGCTAGGTGCCTTACGTTCGGTGGGATATTTATGTTTCCTTCAACATTGGTTCCCACGGTTAGCTATCACTCCTTTTTGCGGTTGCTTCTAGTTTCTTCTATTTTGATCGAAAAATAAAGAATTTTCTTGTTCTATAGCAGCCGCGGGTTCTGCCATGGTTCTTGGAGCAGGATGTGATTGTAAAGTCAAGAGGGCATTAAGCTTATTTATAAGAGCTTTTTGACTGCTTCCCAATTTTTGATTGATTTCATCAACCATTTTATTCAATTCATCTCTTATAACAACTTTGCATTGATTAGAGGATCCTGGTACCTGACCTCATGCGTTGGTGGCATTTACTTTGGTTTGTTGATGGTTGATCTCTTCTTCGGCTACTACTGCCCCTATAGATCTTCTAGAAGTAGTTCTATTTTTTCTTGGAGCCATCGATTCTTACCAGCAGATCTTATTATCAGAGATTGATGTCCTAAATCTAGACTTATCTGATTCAAAGTAGATAACTAGATCTAAGCCTGAGTTGGGTTCTTTGTGAAAGCACCAAAATGTTAACCCAAAAAATGGATCAGCTCCTTACATTAAATGTGAAAGCACCAGACCTTTTCTTACAAAGCAATAATATAGAGAAAAAATGGAAAAAGAACGGAAATGCTAAAAAGACAAGAAGATTTTTATAGTGGTTCAGCTGTTAATGAAGCATGTTGGATCATAAGGTTTTAAATGCGGACAAGAGATGAAAGTTCACGAATCTACGACTATGCCTAATCCGGACTCGTTGACTCAAATATGCTTCATATTGATATTGATGTTAACTTGAGTCAATAAGCATATAGAGTATAGTATAGAGAATTATTAAAATCTCTCCTCAAGGTGCATCACTCACAAATTCGTTTTGTAAAAATTTCATATACATACAAAATACTTTCGCTGCTCTAAAACAACATCGTCAGTCGACTGACCCATATAAAATAGTCGACTAAGGCCGTGTACAAATTTTTTCATATATATAGTAAATAGTCGACTGAACTGCTTAGGTCAGTCGACTGACACTGTATATTTTTTGTGTACATTTGAAATTCAGTCGGTTTCCAAAGCAAGTTCAGTAGACTGAATCTACAGCTGTAATTTTTCTCCAAAAGACACTTCTTTGGATCAAAGGTTTCTTTCTTCCTGGAAGGTCACAACTTCTAGATTCTAATGGATATCAATTTCCAGAAGTTATATCTCATCACACACTATATAGACACTCAAGATTCATAGTTCTAATAATTTAATTTTTCTATTCTCTTTTGATCTATAGCACTTAACATTCTTGAGTTCAATATCTACACGCATTCATACAATCATTGCTTACTTATTCATTTCCATATTATTCAAGCTATATTAAACTTCATATTCTTCATACACACACAAATATACACATCTACTTTGAGGATAAGATTATAGGAAGGGTGTACTATAAGTAACAAATCTGTGTTATTTCAGAACACACAAAGTCAAGTTAAATCCAGTTTGCAAGAAAGTCCTGTTCGGTTACTCAGGTGGTCAAGTCATGTTTTGTTGCTTAGGCGGTCAAGGTCCTGTTCGGTTTCTCAGGATGTATAATACCTATTCTTTGGGGTTAAGTGAGGATTGCTAGCTATAATTCCAGAAGGTGTCTGGGACTGGACGTAGAATGGGAGTTTGAAGCAGTATAAAAATCTTTGGTGTCATTATTACTGCTATTATTATTTTACATTTATTTTCCACACTATTTATTTATTATACTCCATATTACACGACCTTATAACACAGTCACTATCATTTGGTATCAGAGCAAGGCCATCATATAACCGTAACATAGTTATCTGATATTATTTTAATATGGAAAACAACACCAGCACTGTTGCAAACATTACCTTTTTAGAAGGTCAATCTACTACACACCCACCTCTATTTAATGTAATGAACTATAACTATTGGGCTACTAGAATGAGAATCTATATACAAGAAAGTAGTTATGAATCCTGAAACATTATGCTATTTGAATATGCTATTCCTACTACTGAATATTCAACATGGTCTAACATACAAAAATTAGATGCTACTGCAAATGCTAAAGCTATGAATATGTTATATTGTGCATTATACAAAAATGAATTTAATAAAATAAGCATGTGTAAAACTGCTCATGAAATTTGCGTAAACTTAAAATTATACATGAAGGTACTAATAGAGTAAAATTTCTATGGTCAAAAATCAGTTTCAGAATTTTAAAATTATGCAAGATGAGACTATAAATGAAATTTAGTCCAGATTTCAAGATATATATCATTCTTTGATAGCATTAGGAGAAACTTACACAGATTTCGATATTGTTTCAAAAATCCTCTACTCACTAACGGATGAGTTGGAACGAAAAGTCTTAGCAATCAAAGAAGCTAATGACATTTTGACCATAGAACCAGAGGATTTGATAGGAAACCTAATGTCCTATGAAGTTAATCTCCAGGAAAAACGAGTAGATGCTCAAGATAAGAAGAATATAACATTTTAGGCAGAAAAAGATGAATCAAATTCAGATGAAGAAGGTATGGCATTCATTGCTAAAAATTTCAAAAAGTTTTTGAAATTAAGAAAGAACAAGAAATTTAGAAATAACAAGAACAGCTCCAGCAACAACAACAACACCAATAAACAATCATCATTTACTCTAGAATGTTATGAACGTCACAAGAAAGGCCACATCAAGAAAGACTGTCTTGTGACAAAGAAGGACAAACATAAGCACATAAAAGATAGATTTCAAGAAGATAGTTTTCTCTGTCACGTGGGATGAATCAGGATCATCTTCATCATCAGATAGTGACTCGGGCAGTGATTCAAAACAAGCCAACATTTGCTTTATAGCCACAAAAGACGAGGTAAGTGATCTAACTTTTGATGATCTTTTAGAAATCAATTCAGAATTACAAGATAAATTAAAAGGTGAAAATAGAAAGTACAAAGAAACTCTTGAAAATTTGAATAGAACTGAAATTGAAGTAGAAATGCTAAGAGACGAAAAGAAAATTTTAGAAGAAGAACTTCAAGTTACTTAAGAATCTTATTCTAATCTGACATCTCAATTTTCTTTGCTAAGTCAAGAGGTAGAAACTCAAAAAGAAAAGAATGATGCTTTATTAATTGAGAATCATGACCTTAAAGCAGATGTCAAAATTTTAGAGTTAGAAGACATTACTAAAAATGGCTCAAATTCAATAAATGCAGAGAAAATCTTTCCAAAATTACAGAAATTTCTCAAAATGTTTCTAATAAAAGAGGACTAGGATATAAGGGTTCTTCTAAAATTATTCCTAAGAAAAAGAATTCTTCATATAAAGAAATTAATAAAGTTGAAATCCCTATTTCAACAATTTCAAATTTTACTAAAACAATCAAAATTTGGGTTCCTAAAACAAATAATTCTTTGATTAGAAATAAATATATAAAATCTTTTATAAATACTATTGATAAAAACAAAGATTTTATTTTTAAAAGGAATACCGAGCCCTTTTGGCTTTGGCTTCCTAAGACCTAACAATTAGGACTCAAATACAATGGTGGGTACCAATGGTAATTCTTTATTTAAAAGGTACCACCCAAAAAGAGAGGAAAATGGATACTAGACAATGGTTGCTCAAAACACATGATAGGAAATAAGGAAATGGTAACGAATATTATCTACTCAGATGGAGGTTTTGTCACATTTGGAGATATCGACAAAGGTGATGTGAGCAATAATGGTATATCTATTTTATCTCTTATTACTAATGTTTTATTAGGTAACAATTTAAAAGACAATTTACTTAGTATTAGCCAGTTGTGTGATAAAAGGTTTAATATTTCTTTTTCTGAAAATAAGTGTAGCATTTTTGATCAAAATAAAAATCTTATTTTTGAAAGTTTTATAAATAAAAATATTTATGTTTTAAATATGAATATCATAATACAAAATAGGCATTTAATAGCCAAAGAAAATGATCCTTGGTTATGGCACAAAAGATTTTGTCATATAAATTTCAAAGTTGTAAATAAATTATCTAAAAATGATTTAATTAAAGGTTTACCAAAAATTAATTTTAAAGTAAGCAATATTTGTGATGCTTGTTAGTTAAGAAAATTATCAAAATCAACCTTTAAATCAAAGAAAAATATTTTTACTATACAACGATAGAACTATTACATTTGGATCTCTTTGGTCCAACTCAAGTTCAATGTATAAACATAATAAATATGTGTTTGGTACAGTAGATGATTTCTCAAGATATACTTGGACTATTTTTCTGAAAAATTAAGAATATTAGAAGTGATCATGGAGGCGTATTTGGAAATGAAGCTTTTGAACATTTTTGTAATAAAAAAGCAATTTACCATAATTTTTCTTTTCCTAGAGCACCACAACAAAATGGAGTTGTAGAAAGGATAAATAGAACATTACAAGAATATGGAAGAACATTATTAAATGGTAGCACATTACTAAAACATTTTTGGGCAGAAGCTGTAGCAACTGCTTGCTATGTTCTAAATTGTGTCTCCATTCGACCACTAACAAAACGTAGTTCATATGAACTTTTTCATCAAAGAAAAATTTCTTATTTTAAAACTTACGGTTCAAAATGTTTTATTTTAAACACAAAAGATCAGCTTGGAAAATTCGATCCAAAATCCGATGAAGGAATCATTGTAGGATATTCAAAATGAAGCAAAGCTTATCGAATCATTAATAAAAGAACAAAATCAATCGAAGAAACTCTTCATGTTTCATTTGATGAAAATTTCCAACTTAATAAAAACCTTAAGGACGATAAAATAATACCTAACATAATGGCAAAAACGGTTTCTCAAAATAGTTTTGAAGAAGTTGAAAACATTGTTTATAATTTTGAAGAAGATGAAAACATTATTCATAATGAAAATGAATTAAGATCTTCTCCTAGGATTTTACGAGATCACCCAGTAGAAAATGTCACAGGATAAATATATTTACATGTTAGAACTAGAAATCAAATCAATGAAATAGGCCATGTATCATTTCTTTCGAATATTGAACCTAAAAATGTAAAAGAAGCCTCTACTAATGACTATTGGATTATAGCTATGCAAGAAGAGCTAAACCAATTCGAACGAAACGAAGTTTGGGAACTAGTCCCTAGACCAAGTGATCAATCAGTCATTGGTACTAAATGGGTCTTCAAAAATATTTATGCCAAACCAACTCCAATGAGTACAACAATACATCTCGATAGAAATGAAGATGGTAAAGTGTTAACCAAAAATTATATCAAAGCATAATTGGATCACTACTTTGTCTTATTTCTAGTAGACCTAACATAATGATGAGTGTTGGTTTATGTGCTCGATTTCACGCAAACCATAAAGAATCATATATGCGAGCAGTAAAATGAATATTGCATTATCTAAGAAAAACCAAAGATTTTGGACTCTTCTATCCAAAAGAATGTCCTTTCGAGTTAGTTACATACGGCGAAGCTGCCTTTGGAGGATGTCGGACGGATCATATGAGTACAAGCGGTACTTGTCGCTTTATTGGACGATCCTTAGTCTCCTGGGTTAGCAAGAAACAAAATTGTGTTTCACTTTCGACTTGTGAAGTAGAATATATTTTTGCTGCTTTATCATTTGCTTAAGTTATTTACATGCAACAAACATTTAAAGATTTTGGTATGAACTGTAGGATCGATTTCACCCTAGAGGGGGGGTGAATAGGGTAATGCTATCAATTATAAAAATTTAATGCGAAGTATAGAAAGTAATTTCAACACAGATATAGCAGAATAGTAGTAGCACAAATAATAGCAGAATAATAAATGCAGAAATAGAACAACACAGATTTACCCAGCTTCAACAAAACCCTGCCTATGTGCTGCCCCCAAGGTTTCTACTAGAAATTGAGTAATCACACGCTTACACACATAAACTCCTGACTCCTGCTATCAACTAACCTAAATCTACGCCCAAAATCCTTCCACAACTCAGCCACTGAGTTGCGAATTCTTGAGCTACAGCACCGTAGTTCGTCCCCTAGTCACACGACTAGACTTTACAAAAGTCTAAAATGGAAAATACAAAAACAAAAACAATTTTAAAAACCAAAACCCCTAATATATAAAATAAATCCCAACAGCTATTTATAACAACCGTCCCAAATTAAAAGTAAAAGTAAATCCCCTGTTTCTTTTCTATTATTTGGCCCGATTCCTTCTTTCGTTTGCAACAATGGCTGTCTAGTTTCTTTTGCTCAAGATCATTTATTCCTCTTTCAAAAAATTAGGGCTTTTGGATTTTGAAGCCGCAGCTTGAATGGTTGATAGATTTATGTTCTCGCGTTGCTCTATTGATCGATTGTTCGTTGCATAGCTTCAGCTACCTCTCGATCGAGTTCTATTTTAATGGTATGTGATTTATGCTTTTTGCTTTAGTGGTTAGCTTGCTTGAAGTCGATGATCTCTACATGCCGATGATGCTACGTATTAAATAGGATTCGATTTCCTATAATTTTGTTTATTTGAATTTGTCGGTTAATTTAGCTCGGCCATTGATTATTACTTAAATGCTTGAGATTTCTATGATTTGTTCAATTCATATAATTCCTTGTTGATTATCACGGCTTTGAATTGCTTTGACGATGTTTTCCTTTCCCACCACGGTTTCGATTTTCTGGCATTTAATTCATGATTTTGGTTTCGATCTTTATGCTGTTGATATCGACCACTTCGATTTTGTGAAAATTTTGACTACGATTTTGTTTATGATATTCGAATTTGCCATCACCTAACTTCTTGGCAATTGACTTTGGGAAGTGCTTTGTTGCTGCCTCTGGTTTCACTGCATATATATATATATATATATATATATATATATATATATACACATATATATTCATGTTGTATGTTGTAGGCCTGAGTCTTGTGGTCTTCATTGCAATGTACACTGATATTTGAGCCTAGGTTGCATTTACTTCACTTGAGATTGCACTAGTTCTTTGCTGGTAGCGTGACTTGATTCACTTGATATTTGTATAGTTGTTTGCAGTTTTCTCTGTTGTATGCATTTTAAAGACTGGTGATATTCTGATTTTTCATTTGCTGTTACATAATGAACTTGTTCCTTGAGTTGCATTGCCCACATGAGTTCATATGCATTTAGTCCAGACCTTGTTGTTTGTGTTGCTGTAGTATTGCAGTCTGATATGCTATGTTATGCTCTGCATGTATGGTTCACTTGATCTTTGTTGCTTGACCATATGCATTTTGATGTTGAATTTAGTAGCTTTGCACTTGTTGTATTGTGTGCTATTTCATGGCTTGTCCCTTCGAGTCAGTTTGCATTCGAGTTGAGTCAGTGCATATGATTTTTGAGTCCATTTGCTCATAGAAGCTGCCGTCTTCATGTTGAGGCTACACATGTACCATTCTGTTTTCACTTGAAATTTACATTTAAGTACTGCTTCGAGTTTGAAATGATTGCAGGCTTGGAGTCTTTGTACATTTGAGTCTTGAGGTTGTATTCATATGCTTGTATTGGAACTCGACTGTGCCATCTGCACTTGTATTCAGTTTAACTGCTGTCTCATTGTGATATTGTGTACTTGTAGTCTTTAGTTCAGGTTGCATAACTTCGAGTCATGTTTCAATGTGTATGCACACATCTCTATTGAACTTCATGTGTGCTTGAGTCTGGGTTGCTCCTGACCATTTTATTGCATTCATGTTGTTGAGCTTCTTTTTTACTGTTGATCATCATTGTAGTACTTGTTCATTTTGGATTTTGGACTGGTCGAGTTGTTTTAGTCATCTTGACCATTTTATTGGACTTGTACATCTGGATTGCACATGTACTGAATCCAGCTTATAGCTCGGGTTTGACCTTGTGGTAATATCGTGGCTTTATTTGTATTTCACTTGAGTTGAACTCAGCATTTGATTGGGTTTGACCTTGTGCTCACCTGTCCCTCCAATTTTATCAAATGTATATCAGTATGCACGGCCTTGTGGCATGTACAATGATACACTGTGCATGTCACAAGTTGTTCATATATGACGAATTCAAAAATGAATATAATGATGAATAACCCAAATAACTGAGCAAATAATATTTTCAAAATACATTTTAGTTTACACTGCAAAAATATTTCTTTTTCAATTTTACTGCTTCAGTGTGTATTTTGTAGATAAATCAGATGCTGGATTCAGACTGGAATAGTATTGAAGATAAAATACGAATGAATGAGTGATATGTAGTGAGGTGCTGATGTAAATGTTAATTGCATAGTGATTTTTTTTATTGTAATCCAAATTGTATTGTATTTACAAATTGTGTGTATATATAGGGAGAGCTCAAATTTGTACTATTCAAAAGTTGTAATAAATATTTGTTTGAATTTAAATTCTGTTTTATTTATTTTATTAAGCAAATATTTATTTAATTATGTGAAAAATAAAATAGTACGTTAACGAAAACATTTAATTTAATATATATATATATATATATATATATATATGTTTATTATCATCAAACACAAATCATATACTAGCATATTCAACATTCTCCCCCTTTTGATGATAGCAAACATATATTTTGTCACGACCCGAAATCCAGCGTTCAAAAATCGATATCAAATACCTCACTTGTATTCGACTGCTGGAGATTCAAACGTTGAACACCAGATCGGATGGAGCTTATAACAACATTAGATGAATACAAACAGCAGAAACAAAATGAATTATCATTGATTGCAACACAGATACAACACCGATATAATATTCATTACAACGTTTATCACCAACATCAGAGTACTACACATATGATAAACAACAAAATGGTAACTCCACAGCGGAATAACAGAGCTATCACACCTTCAAGAGAGACTTCAAAAGAAAGAGAGCGAGAATCCCAACTAAGCACCTTTAGATCCAAAAAGCTTCCATAACTTCAAACCAAAAGCTTCCAAACCAAAAAGACTTCTACTATCCAAGCTAGCTCCAAAACATGGATAACCTGCTTCTAGGCTGCCCGTGTGGAAATTATGGGCACCTAGAGTTTAGGAAGGGAACAAAAAACTCCATGTCAGTCATGGGACTGGTATGAGTAAAAAAAAAACAGTTGTTTGAACAAAAACGATTTAAAAAAAGAAATCCTTTCATGCTTTTGGAAAATGAAACTACCATAAGGCCTCCCCGCACACACACAATGCAATCGCACAATTGGAGGAGATTTCTCCTTATGATAGTCAAACATGCTTGATACGGAAAATTCTTTTAAATTATTATTAGTGCATAGTGTAGAAAACATTTTCGAATGTATAATATTAATCTTAGCCAGCATAGGTACCATTATACTATCCCAACTATAGCTACCATTTATGAATGGTAGGTTATACAACTAAAATCATACTGGATGCGTATTGGTGATTGTATTTCCAACAAATGGTCAGGCTGAGGAACTTCCTTTGCCACATGGGTACGCCTCTGGAGGGACGTCCCGAGAACCTAACCGGATCTCTGCCAACACATGGCCGGTTTACCTCTGTAACTAGGTAACTACTACACGAGTATCCCATCCCCCGGTCGTAATCGACCTATATCCGGAGCCCCAACAACAACAACCACAAAGCAACATAGTTGCAATATCCATATAAGTTAAGTATCTGTGCTCCATACCATGATACCACTTCTATCTAGAAGGAAATGCACATACCTAAGGGGTGCTACCCCCAATAACATTGCCGCATCCTTCTTGTTTTGACCATTTTCGAGTTGTGAGGTTCGACGTAGTCTCGTCCACAAAGCTATGCTTTTTGCAAAAGCCATGCTTCGATTAACAAATGATCGGCAGCACTCAGCATGCCACATTACCAAACTTGGAGTATATCACTAATAACCATCAACTACATAACTTCTGAGCTCGTACGTCTCAGGGAAGGGTGTTAAGCTAAGAGGATAAATTCTCCGCCACCAACAGAAATGTATTTGAAAGAAATCAGCTTTATATCTCAAAGAGTAGTGTCAGACATACAACCATACAAGTCTGTTCCGGGTTCGAACAGAACCAAAGGCACTTCCAAAGAAGTCCTTGCAATCCGGGCATTCACAATGCCAATTGGACTCCCCATCACATATAGAGATCTCCATACCGGAGAAACTCAGTGCAGAGTCATTCGATAGGTTATCCTATCGTTCTCGAAGACACCTGGTCTTCACTATCGTCTTCAATTGTTACCCATTTCGCCGTATCACTATTCAGAATTTGTTATATGACACAAAGTCCTCTCTTGGCTAAACCGAATTATGGGCGTTTTGTTCAAAAACATGTGGAAATATCATTCACAAAGATTCACCATTAAGGTTCGATGTGGGTTTCAGATAACCAATTGGAATCCGACTCCCCATCACATCGAAATTCAAGTGTCGTTTTATGGGCCAAGGCGTTTTTCACATTCACATAGAAAACATATCACAGATATCACAACTCAGCACAAAACAATTCATATCATATGGTATCACAATCACATGTCAGAGATATCAATCAAAACAAAGCATTCACTAATAATCAATCATCTACAATTAAGATGAATTAATCGTGTGATTATAATCAATTAATCACATAATTATTTTCATTAATTATTCTTAATTAATGATTAATTATTCTTAATTATAAATAAATTAGTCTTTAATTACTAGTTAATTAATCTTAATTACTTTCATAAATTAAATATTTCTTAATTAATTACCTTAATTAATTAATCTTTAATTATAAATTAATTAACCTTAAAATTAATAATTAATTAGTCTTTAATTATTAAGTAATTATAAATCATTTATCTCGATTAATCATTTAATTATTATAAAAATCTTTAATTAAGAAACCTTATAATTAATCATTATTATCATATTAATTTATTCAAGGAATCAAGGTAAATTAAAACATCATTTTATCTTAATTAATTATATTATTTATTTAAAATAATTAATTAATAAATAGTGTCACAAATTAAATAAATTAAACTTAATTACTTTAAACATAATTTTCTTAAATCCTTTATTAATCCAAATTTTAAACCAAGAAAATTATTTAAAAACATGGGCATTAAAATGTTTTAAAATTTAAATTTGGTTTCAAAGTTAAAACTGTTTTTATATGTCAACCTGAGACCCACTCGAGTCCACCCCCGGGCCGACATGCCATTTACTTCGAGTTTTTTCCAAAACTAACCCGTATGCTTTTTTTTCAAACTTAAATTTTTTGTTTAAGTGTTAAACCCAGTGCAACTAAAAAATACTCCGAGTCCGAACTCGAGCCTATGACCTGCTTCCCCAAAGACTACTTCGAGTTGTCCCCCTCCCTTCTTCAAAACAACTCCCTGACACAACCAGGTCCATTATGCACATGCACAATGATTCCAGCCACCACTGATCGACGCTACGATCATCGACAGGTCGAGACAACTCCACATAGACCCCTGACCACCCAGCAACATGAAACGACGTCGAACTCGCAAACGAACTTTCTGACCCAACTGGAACCAGAACAATCATCACACAATCAACTCGCATCGCCTCCTCAGGCCATCTAAGGCCATGAAAACTTTGTCAGAGCTGCGCCTACCTCCCTTGTTTCGATCACCACCGGTGCGATCCACTACGATGCAATGACGAGACGCCAGCAACGCAAATTCCGATCATAACTAAGACATGAGTTTAAACCCTAGATTTGCAATGTCCGGCCACCACGATGATTTATAAATTCATCCAATAATTTTATGATGATGCCTGACCATCATGCTAGCTCCAATCCCGATAATGAGACCCCTTATGTCGCCGATCACCAGAATTTGGTGAAAAACATGATTCCGTTCATCCTCGATTTTCTCAGAGGATACTTTACTAAAAATTATGATTTTTCTTTTAAAATCATCAATTTCAAAAACAATTCGACTTATATACTTGAGATCAAGAATCATGATAATTAAAATTTCAACATGTTTTAGGTTTACCTATAATTTCAAATTTTCCAGAAGAAAATTTAATTGTTTTGCTCTGATTTATTTTTAAAGCTTAAAAACATGTTTAAAAAAATAATTTTTGTTAGATTATAAAGTTTAACAAGAATCAGGAGAGAGAAATCAAATTTTAAACAGGTTTTTTGAAAACCTAGAAATAACAGAGGTAATTATGCCTGTAACTCAAACATACATACTCATCTCTGCCCATACATATACACATAATTGCATGGATGTAAGTACTTTACAATTTATTTCAAGCATCGTCACAGAAAACACATAACGCTCCAGATTTTTAAGGGGTTACTCACCTTGAGCAAGAAGAAAAACAGAGAGCTTTAAATCTTGGAAGCTAAAAATAGAAAACTAGAATTTGAAAATTGCTTTGATCTTGGAATTTTATCTACAACTAGTTGATGATGATTTGCTTAGCTTCTGATGGATTAACTTGCTTGATTACTTAACAACAAATTGAAACTCAAATTCTTAAAAGGATTTACTAACAGTTTTTTTTTATGAAAACAGAGAAGAAACCTGGGTATTTAAATTTGAAATCAACTTTGATGTTGTTCCTGGATTTAAAATTTTGATGTTGCTCTTGATACTAGAATTGTTGAATTGATAACTTGCTTGAATCTGACTTGTTGAATTCGTGAAGAATTTGCCTTGCTTTGATTTTTATTATTATTATTTTCTGGTTTCTTTGTTTACAGGCTTTCTTTTCTTTCTTTGAAGTTGGAAATGAAGACTAAAAGAAATGAGGGAGAGGTGGAAAAGATGTATATACTTGATATTTTCTTCTTTAATAAAAATAAAAGAAAAATAAAAATTAGGATACTTGTCTACATCCATATTTAAATTGATTACACTTGTTAATCTATGTGCTAAAAGCTTAACACTTGTAATTTTTACATGATTACATATTTTTAAATAAAATTTTATATTACATTTTCTTATTTGTATAAATACCTTTCTTTTATCTCATATATATATATATATATATATATATATATATATATAACTTTAAAAAGAATAAGTTTTTAAAACTAATTTACACATTAATAAAAATCATACATATATAATTTTCAAATCCAAATATTTTTCTAAAATATTTATTTAAATTTTAAATTCAAATTCAAATTCAAATCTATCCATATATATATCTCTAAATTCAAATAATTTTAAAACATTTATTATTTTAAAATTTTAAACTCAAATGCAATCACAATCTTATTTACATATATACAAATTAACACTTATTTTATTTGTTTTGAAATTTTCAAATTAATTTCAATTTATTCCCAAAATTAATTTCAATTTAATCCTAAAATTAATTCCAAAACTTATATTCATTACCAGTTTAAATTTGATTTAAAAAGGGATCGTTACAAATTCCCCACTTAAGGAAATTTCGCCCTTGAAATTTGGAAGAGAGAGACAAACAAAAAATAAAGAACACAGTAAAAGATAGAGAAATGGCTTACCAGATTTAGCTGAAATATCCACTCTGCAATTGGGATAGGACTTCTGCATGCTATCCTCTGTTTTCCAAGTACAGTCATTTGGATCCCCACTCCATTGTACGTTAACCAATTTCATATTTTATTCCCCAGTTGCTTTTCATCCCGATCAATAATCTTTAACGGTTCCCTTTTAACTGCTAAGTTGGGAGTGATTTCAAGATCCTGCTGAGCTGCCTCTTCGAAGATACAATCTGGATCGTGCACATATTTTTGAAGATGTGAAACGTGAAACACATCGTGTACGCCAGATAACAAGCTAGGTAGCTGCACTCGATATGCCAAAGGATCGATCCTCTCCAGAATAGGAAAAGGACCAATGTATCGTGGTGCCAGCTTACCAGACTTTCCAAACCTCAACACACCACGTATTGGAGAAACTTTTAGGAAGACGGAATCTTTAACTTGAAACTCTAGAGCTCTTGTCCTGCGGTCATAATAACTTTTCTGACGACTTTGCACAGTTATCAACTTCTTTCGAATAAAATCAACATATTCAGTAGCTTCCTTTATCATATCTGGTCCAAGAACCAGTCTATCACCTGACTCGATCCAACATGCAGGTGATTGACATGGATGACCATATAAAGCTTCGAAAGGAGTCATCTCGATACTGGCCTGATAGCAATTATTATACGAGAATTCAACCAGATGCAAATGGTCTACCCATGAACCACAAAAGTCAAGTATACAAGCATGCAAAAGGTCTTCTAAGATTCGATTAATCCTTCCAGTCTGCCCATCAGACTGCGGGTGGTAAGCAGTGCTGAAGTTCAGTTTGGTTCCAAATGCGGCTTGAAATGCCTCCCAAAATGTGCTAGTGAATATCAGGTCACGATCACTCACTAAACTGCTGGGTATACCGTGGAGACAAAAAATCTCTTTTATGTACAACTTTGCCAAACTTGCTGCTGTTCGGGTAGATTTTACTGGGATGAAGTGGGCAGTCTTGGTTAGACGATCCACGATAATCCAAATTTCCTCATTACCTTTCTGAGTTCTTGGCAAACCGTCTATGAAATCCATAGACATTTGATCCCACTTTCATTTTGGTACTTCCAATGGCTAAAGTAAACCAGCGATTTTCTTTTGATCACTTTTGATTTGTTGACAAGTTGCACAACGACTCACATAAATAGATATATCCCTTTTCATTGTTTTCCACCAGAAAGTCCTTTTGATATCATGATACATCTTATTAACTCCTGGATGGATGCTGATTTTAGACTTGTAACACTCGTCCAAAACTTCCCGCTTAAGGTCAAGGATGTCTTGAACACACATTCTTCCTTTCAGTCTTACAATTCTATTCTTATCGACCTCAAAATTGGAATTTTCACCACGACGAATTTTCCTATAAATTTCTAGAAGAAACTTGTCTTCTTTCTTTTTACTGGAAAACTTCTTAAGAAGAATAGGAGCGGCAACAAGATGAGCAAGAATAGCATGTTTCCTACTCAAAGCATCGGCAACTACATTGGATTTTCTAGGCATATACTAAATATCCAGGTCATAAGCCGCTAGAAATTCTAACCAACGTTGTTGTCTCATATTTAAATCCTTCTGGGCACTAACATCCTTAAGAAAGATTATGTAGAGAGATTAATGAAGAAAGTAAATGTAAACGGTGAACAGAATGCTAAACTTAATGTAGAAAATAAGAACTCCGGATTTATAGTGGTTCGGCGTAATTGCCTAAAGAGATACTTTAGGGATTATGGTCGGTGAATAATTCAAAATTTTCACCTAAAAAAAAGAGTGTTGATTAAGTATAAATATTAAGTTAAACTTTTTAAATTCTTGGGAAAGCTGAGAGAGATTCTTACCCAAAAGATAGTGTCGCCAGATTTTCAAAGCGAAGATAACAGCTAAGAGCTCTAGATCGTGGGTTGGGTAGTTTTTCTCATGTGGATGTAATTGTCTACTCGCGTAGGCAATTACTCTACCATTTTGCATTAGCACTGCACCCACACCATCACCACAAGCATCTGTATAAACAGATAAGCCTAGATTCCCGTTAATAATGGCAAGAACAGGAGCGGTTGTCAATCTCCTCTTCAACTCCTAGAAAGCTTCATCATACTACGGAGTCCAGTCGAATTTAGCATTCTTCATTGTTAGCTTAGTCAACGGACTAGCTATCTTAGAAAAATCCTGAATGAATTTTCGATAATACCCAACTAAACCGAGAAAAATTCTAACTTCTTTTGGAGTATTGGGTTGCTTCCTGTCTAGAATAGCGGAAATCTTGCCCGGGTCTACAGAAATTCCCTCTTCATTAACAATGTGCCCGAGAAATCTAACTTCCTTAACCCAAAAATAACACTTAGAAAACTTGGCCAACAGAATGTTCTTCCTCAATATTCCCAAAATAATCCTTAGATGCGCAGCATGCTCCTCTTCGGTTTTGGAGTAGATCAAAATATCGTCAATAAACACAAGAACGAATTTGTTCAACACTTCTCGAAACACAAGGGTCATTAAGTCTATGAAGTATGCGGGAACATTGGTTAGTCCGAAAGGCAAGACTAAGCATTTGTAGAACGTGTTTGGACCCTTAAAAGCAGTTAAGTGATCACTGTTTTCAACGATTCACAGCTGATGGAATCCCTGGGTTAGATCCATCTTTGAAAAGGATCGAGCGCCATGCAGTTGATCGAATAGATCGTCGATTCTAGGCAAAGGGAATTTTTTTTGAGAGTTAGTTTATTGAGATCGCGGTAGTCTACACACAATCTCAAGGATCCGTCAGACTTGAGTACGAACACCATAGTTGAAACCCAATCGGAAGCACTAGGACGTATTAATCCTTTTTCTAGCAAATCTATGGTTTGATTGACAAGTTCTATCCTTTCCCGGGATGCCATCCTTCGGCTTGCATGAACAACAGGACAAGCATTTGGAAAAGTCAATTCTGAATTCAATTTCTCTATGCGGGGGTAAAGATTTAACCTCTTCGAATATGTCTGGAAATTCCCAAACAATAGGTATGGACTCCAGACTGGGTTCGGGATACCCCAAAGTATACATCAACTTATCTCTCTTAGGACTTGGATCCTCACAAGAGATTTCAATAAAATTTCCAAATCTGGTTCTAACTGAGATCGTTCGATTGTTACAATCTAACTTAGCTTCGTATTCTGATAGCTAATCCATTCCGAGTAAGATTTCAAATTCCTTAAAATCGAGGACAAAGGGACTGATAGGAAATTGATGACGAGAATACGAAGTAGGAATGTCTCTACATCGTAGACAAAGGTTCGCAGGGCCACCAACTGGATTCTTTATGCAAATGGGCTCATTAACAAATTTAGGTCCAAGTTTTATACATATACGGTTTGTTGGGAGATAAAGCTAGTGTAGCTCCCATGTCAAACAAAACTCTAAAAATTCTATCATAAATAATAAGGTTACCTTCTAAAACTCCTTTTCCTTTATTCGCCTTTAAAGTTGAGGCTTCATCCTTTATCGCGTACACATTTGCCACTTGAGCTTGCTTCATCGCCGAGAAATTTCTAATTACATGTCCAGGCTTGTGACAGTAATAACATTCTCTGGCTCCCTGATTTGTCTTCATGGGTTGTTCTTTCTTGACTTGTTTCTTTGGATTCTTGCAGCTGTTTGAATAATGGCCCTTCTCCTGGAAATTGTAACAAGTTATATCTCTAGCCAGGTTTTCCTGATTACCCTTCTTCTCCTTGCCTTGATACGGTTTCTTCCCTCTGAACGTCTTTTTCTTCAAATTCGGATTGCTTGAATTTCCTTTTTCCTTCGGAACTTCCTACTGATCCGGGGTAGCATACCTATAACTCATATCGATCAATTCAGAGAAAGATTCTTTTACATAGGCTATCATTCTCTCGTGGTACTTCTTATTCATTCCTCGAATGAATCTTTCATTCTTCTTTAAAGGCATATTCACCAGCTCCGGACCAAACCAAGATAACTCGTTGAATTTGTTCAAATACTCTTTAAATGACAAACTTCCCTGCCTCAAGTCAGTGAACTCCTGGTACATTCTGGAGATACCAGCAGACGACATATAACATTTATTAAACACTTCCTTAAATCGTTCCCAAGTAAACTCATCTTCCGGCTCATCCACTGTGACTGTCTCCCACCAAGTTAGAGCTTCCTCCTGGAGTTGCCAAGAAGTTATCAATCGCATTTGATTGTCTTCTAACTTCAATCCTCTGAAAATTCTTTCACAGGATCGGATCTAGGCCTGTGCTTCGACAATAGAATCCTTGCCTGTGGATGGCTTACCACTAAGTCTTGAGAAACTTTTATATAAATCAGCCAGATTTGGCTGAGGTTGAGTGGGAACTACTACTTCCGTTGTTGCAGGGACTTGACCAGTTGCAGTGGTATTTCCCCGTCCCCTAGCTCATCCTCTTCTCCCGCTCATTCTCACTATCTATAAAAAGTAAGAAAACTTGATTTAGGTATACGAACGAGATATCTTAGGGAATGTCAACAGTAAAAGGCAATAGACCAAGAAATTTTAGGGTTTCGATCTCTCGGGTTGTACTCATTCTAGGGTATACTGCACCCTATCTCTAATGAGCCACCTAATGTGTTATACTCTGTAGCTAAAGTTCTTACTAAACCTTTAGCTCTGATACCACTTGTCATGACCCGAAATCCAGCATTCAAAAATCGACATCAAATACCTCACTTGTATTCGACTGTCGGAGATTCAAACGTTGAACTCCGATTCGGATGGATCTTATAACAACATTAGACGAATACAAACAGCGGAAACAAAATGAATTATCATTGATTGCAACACAGATACAACACTGTATAATATTCATTACAATGTTTATCACCAACATCAGAGTACTACACATATGATAAACAACAAAATGGTAACTCCACAGCAGAATAACAGAGCTATCACACCTTCAAGAGAGACTTCAAAAGAAAGAGAGCGAGAATCCCAACTAAGCACCTTTAGATCCAAAAAGCTTCCAAAATTTCAAACCAAAAGCTTCCAAACCAAAAAGACTTCTACTATCCAAGCTAGCTCCGAAACACGGATAACTTGCTTCTAGGCTGCCTGTGCAGAATAACATTCTCGGTTTGGATTCGCCATTTTTGGTCTAGGCTGTTTTTTTTGCCTAGCAGAAGATTTCAGACGTCTGAAATTAATTTCAGACGTCTGAAACCAAATCCAGACGTCTGGTTGAATAATCCTGACGTCTGGAAAGGGGTCTGGAAAAGGCAGAGGCTAAATCCAGACGTCTGAAACAAAATCCAAACGTCTGGAATCAAATTCGGACGTCTGGTTGAAAATTTGAGACGTCTGAAATGGCCCAGGAATTAAAAATAGAAGGGAGAAAAACATATACTTCCAGATACTAGGGCCAGACGTGTGGGAACACCTACCAGACGTCTGGAACTGTTTAATTTGCCTATTTTGGCTATTTTTGAGTATATTTCCATCTTTAATCGGTTCGTCTTGATTCCCTTTTTGTTGTTATCATTTATTATGGACTTTGATGACATTTTCATCGTGATTTTCGGGAATATCCATTTTGATGGATTCGGTATCGATTTCTTTGGATTTTATTCACGTCTTCGAATGTGAATTTTTATGATTGATTGTTTCTACAATCAATTCTATGATTTGTCACTTTAAAATATAAAGGTTTTCTATACTAATAGTAAATATCCAAACTCTTTCCTCAAAACGATTTCAACTCTATTTTCAATACCAAACTCGTTTATAAAACCGTTTTTCAATCTACTAGTATATACAAACTTTTACCTCACTCGTATGAGAAATCTAATTAAACGACTTAGTAAAACGAGTGGTATGAAACGCTTGCGTTACTTCGTTGGTTAATTCTTGGACTTGTCCGATTGAATCTCTCGTGACAATTTTCTAGTGGAGATCTACAATTTCTCGCAAATATTTAAGTTAAGCTAGTGGTTATGGGACATGATGCTAAACTCATATATTTACTAGCTTATTGTAATTGACACTTCTTGATGATCAAAGATGATCATTTTATGGTTTAGACTAGCAATGTGCGATGTCTCTTTGTCCATGAGGAGGACTATACCTCAATTTTATTGAGCTCCGGCTCACCAGGAGGAGCTTCGGCTCAATGTCCACAATGGGGGACTATACCCTGTCAGGAGGAGTTTCGACTCACCAGGAGGAGCTTCAGCTCAATGTCCGCAATGGGGGACTATACCCTGTCAGGAGGAGTTTCGACTCACTAGGAGGAGCTTCGCCTCAATGTCCGCAATGGGGGACTATACCCTGTCAGGAGGAGTTTCGACTCACCAGGAGGAGCTTCGCCTCAATGTCCGCAATGGGGGACTATACCCTGTCAGGAGGAGCTCCGGCTCATTTTTATGGGATTGGCCATCCTTTTATTGTGATTTCTGGGTTTCTATTTGATGATTTCTGGAATTTATGTTTCACCAACTTTTACAATTGGCATTGATATGCATGTCATTTTATTGTGGCTTGGTGAATGAAATAAAGATTATGACATTCTTTTTGATGCTATGAGATTCTTTGAGATATTGTATGACTTTTGTGGATTTTCTAATGTATACTTGTCGTAGTATGACATTTTTGGTTATCATAAGTCTTTTTATTATATCTCTTCTTATATCTCATTTTAACTGATAATTATAACTAGACTGATCCGTTTATTATTTTCTTCTTAAATAATACTCGGGTCAGACTGAGATTTTACAGGTTCTTCTGTTTGACTCCTTATCGGACCTCCATCTGATCCTTTGGCTAACTACTTTAGTTTAGTAGTTTTTTTGTTGTATACAATTGAGATATAGACTCCTTGATGTATACATATTTTTGTCTTGCACTTGTATCTATTCACTTTTGTGATGTTGTGGGTCTTATTTGACCACTACTCTGATGTACACTTTTATGTGTAATATTCATATCTATTTCCGCCTTTGTGATATGAATTATCTGTGACTGATTTATGTTATGCTTATTTCTATATTTGTTTCCGAAGAATTTATATAGCCACTGTGTAGTAGCTTTGAGTTTGTATCGGTATGTCGGATTTTCTCTTGAAATAAAATGCATGTTTTACTATCTGACATATCGGTGCTCGCACAAAGTAATTACATGGATGGTCGCTCCTCAACAGCCTTATTCTCCGTGCTAGTCGACAGCATTACTCCGTAGTGTTCTTGGCTAGCGTGGGTATAGAGGTGGGACGTCACAGCTTGGTATCAAAGCCAAACTTCGGAACAATGTAGAATAATTTATCAAGGATCATGTCCTAAGTCTTTCTTAGGAGTTGTGCCTTAGGATTTATTCGAGTCTTCGTACCGTTCTATCCTACTTTCTTTTATGATTCCTTTTTCTATCTATCAAGATTTCTTGATATTTATTTTGAGAATAACTTTTTTCTCTTCTTTCTTTCTTTCTTAAAGAAGAGAAATGGTTAGACCAGGCCGTTCCAGCGCCGGTCAATCTAGTGATACTCCCCAGGATGGAGTATTTATGTCTGCCCAGCAGCTTCTTGTTCTAGTAAAGAATGCTCAAGCTGTCGGTCCCAATACAGAGCCTACTCATCCTAGATCTGGTTTTGCACGCACTGATTTGGGTGGAAGACCATTCAAGGGATTCGAAGGTGTTATAGAAATTCAAGCTTGGCTCAAATCATGCAATCGTATCTTTTCTCGCATGAACCTTATTGATCTACATCGAGTCCAGGTGGCTTCTAGCATGCTCCAAGAAAGAGCATTAGATTGGTATGAGCTTTTAATTTCTGAAATCGTTGAAGCGGATCTCACTTGGGAGTAATTCCGAGAAAGATTCGAACTGAAATTTGTGCCGGAGGCTGAAAAAGTAACTTTGGCCTGGCGTTTTATTGACCTTGTTCAAGGTGAATCTTCTGTGACAGACTATGTCGCATCTTTCGAATCTCTTTCTAAGTACGGGGTCGAGTATATAAATACCCCATTGAAGAAAAATCAGAGATTTGTCTATGGCTTGAATAAGAATCTTAAGAAGCCATTACTCCTGAAACTTGAGGTTTCATTTGATCAGCTTATTGATATCGCTCTTCGTCTTGAAGGCCGATAGAGAAAGTGATGTCGAGGTTGGGAGTGCCAAACCGAGCACCAACAACAACAAGAAGAGGCATCCCTTTATTAGGTTCAAAAGTCCTAATCCTAACAAGAGGGCGAAGCAAGAGACTTCTATAGCAAATACTCCCATCCCTAATCGTGGAGAATGCTACAATTGTGGCTCTAGGGACCACTATATAAATACGTGCCCAAGGCCTATTTCTTGCCGCTATTCCAAAAGTGCGGATCATTATATATCTCCGTGTCCCAAGCGTCAAAGCAAGAGAGAAGGAAAGCTGCAAGCCCCTAGCAACTCTTCTCTCAATCAAGGTATTTTACATTCAATCCTTGATGGCATTATTTATTTCGTGACCTTCTTATTCAAGTTCTTTTTGATATGGGTTTCATCTCATTATTTTTATATCAAAAGAACTTGTCGATTCTTTTTCTTTGAATATTTTGGGCTTGATGACTTCTTTGAGGATTGTGAATCCGGATGGTAGATCTGCAATACTCAATTTGTCTTTATTGTTGTCGAAATTATTTTATGTGATTTTTCTGTCCGAGCCGATTTTTACTTAGGCTTCGGAATTTACTTTTGTAAGGATTGGCTTAATTATTATGAGGCCATATCCTTTGTCCCATGTGGACTATTCATCTTCGACATTTTCAATCTGTTAAGCAGATTTCTATTTTTCCTTTATGATTTTGATTCCAATTTGATGGCATCATTTTATTCCTTAAGCCCACTTATAAGGAAAGTGTTATTTCTCTCATTTGGGTAGTTGTGAATTTTCTGGAATCTTTGAGCTTGTCTTAGGATTATCACCTAAGCAATCTTTTGAGTGGTGTTAAGGTCTTTCCAGTTTGATCTTGCCATCGATTTTCATTAGCTACGAGTTGCGGAAGTTAGCATTCCACTTACCGCATTCCGCACTCGTTATGATTCTTATGAATGACTTATTATGTCATTCAGTTTGCCCATCTTGTTTCATCCATCTCATAAATCGAGTATTCTATGAATATCTCGATAAGTCCATTCTTGTATTTATTGATTTTGGATGAAAATAGAAATTTAAAATTTTGAAAATCTTTTTCATAAGATTTATTTATAAGTACAATTTGATTTTTTGTTATTAAAATGAACAAAGAATATTCTTATAAGTTTTTGAGAAACTTACTTATCCTATAGAATATGATTTTGTGATTGTATTGCCCATTTAGTGTTTTAAGAATTCTGGTCGATGCACTTGATCAACGTTATCGATAAGAATCTCCTAAACGCTTTGATGAGACAGTCAGACGAGATATATTGACTTGTAAAAATGTAAATTTTTGTAGAAAGATTATTACATAAGAATAAAAATGTAATTTTGAAAGTTTTAACTTTTCGGGAAAGAGGATTATTTAAAAGAACTCTTCCTTTCGATACTCTTATTCTTGTGATTCCTGAAGGGGAACCAAGACCTTGCTATTTGTACCGATACTAGTCGTAATGGTTTGGATGCCATTCTCTTGCAAAGGAGAACGTGCTATCACTTGTACTTCTAAATCATTATAGCTTATCGAGATTAGATATACCACTCATGATCTAGTGCTCGCAGCTATTGTTTTTACTTTTGGAATTTGGCATCATCATATTTGGATGAGAAATTTTTTCTCTACCTCGATCATAAATCTTTGAAATATTTATTTTCTCATAAGGAACTTCATGTCGACTCGAGTTCTTGGCATCTTATGATCTTGATATTCTGGAAATCGTGTTGCCAACGCGCTTTGTCGTAGGCAACAAGTTGTTGATTCTTCGATGTTGTCTGAATGGAATTATCTTTTTATCAAGTTCATCGAACGTTTTGATATACTTCGTTTTATTGAGTTTCATCTCATTTTTTTTATGGACTAGCGTCCGATGTTCTTTTATGTTGTTCGGTTCATCGGATGTACTATTATTATCCTACATCGATGTTCCGTCTTATCTGGATCAATGGATGTACCATTATTATAGTACATCGTTGTTCCGGTTTATCGGTTCATTAGACGTACCGTTTTTGTACTACGTCGGTGTTCCGAAATTATTCGAGCTTTGGATCATCTGGCGTACCGTTTTGTACTACGCCGTTGTCCCAAATTATTTGAGTTTCTCGTTTTTCGAGCGTACTGTTATTATACTACGTCGTTGCACCAGTTCAATTTTCTGCTATTCTTGACGTTCTCCACGTCTTTTATCTACGGAAATTCCTTAGGGATTCCGGTTTTATTCTTGTGCCCGGTAATATTGTGGAAATTGAAGTATCGCCAGATTTGATTTATGAGCAACATTCCATTCGCATCATTGCTTCGGAGGTTGAGCGCCTTCGGAATAAAGATATTCTTCTTGTGAGAGTTCAATGGTTCTCAAATATTAGGGATTACTCTTGGGAATCTAGAGAATTCATCGAGCGAACCCGTTCGTGCTAACTCTTTCGTGCTCTTTATGGTGAACTACTTATTTCAATTTTCTTTTATGTTGATATGCTTTTATGGTTGTTACTCTTTATTTTCTTCTTAAATATTGCGAGGACGCAATTTCTTTAAGGAGGGGAGTCTGTAACAACTCGCATATTTATCGATTTTATATTTAAATATTTTATTTAAACATTTTATCGTTCGTCGGATTTTGGTCCGAAAAGCTACTTTTTGCAAACAGTCGAATTGGGACTCGAGACCACCCCCGTTGAGTTCAAAATGACGTTTGCGACCTTTTTGAGTATAAACATTGATATGTTTGGAGTTAGTCGAATTTTACAATTTTTCACTTAGGGCTTTAGGTTTTGGTTTGGGTTCAGCCCACTAGCCCAACTCTGGTTATATCATTATTCCACCCCCTCTCCTCTTCATTACTTCACTTTCATTTCCTAATACATTCAAGCTTCATCAAAAATGGGGGAGGAGAAAAAGAATTAGAATTCCTAAGCCCTAGTTTCCATTTGCAAATCCAAGTTCTAGCTCCAAATTCTAAGAGAAGCTTTGGTAAGTATCATCTTCTTCTTCTTCTTCAACTCATTCTCACTTTGATTTCAGAAAATTCCTAAACCTAATTTAGGAAATGTTTCTCTTTTGAGCTTAGATTCAAGCTTCTTGTGTTGAGATTGAACTGTGGTTGATCTTCCTTCGTGTTCAAGCTTCTCATTCATTGTTTTCGGATTCAAAAGTGAGATTTTTATCTCACATCTATGTCTATAACTATCTTTGATTGTTGGGTATGAATTCCTAACACTTATTTACGTTCATTTGCTTTTGATTTGGATTGAATTGGTGAATATACCAATTTTTGGTGTTTTGTAGTTAAATCTTTAAAAATCCAATCTTTGATGTTTGAACATGTTTTTGGCGATGCATCGAAGAGCCTATAGTGCTGGGTTGTCGATTGGCATAAATCCTTAGCATCCATCGCTCGTTCGATCGCATTTCGGTTTGGATTTGCCATTTTTGGTCTAGGCTGTTTTTTTGCCTAGCAGAAGATTTCAGACGTCTGAAATTAATTTCAGACATCTGAAGCCAAATCCAGACGTCTGGTTGAATAATCCAGACGTCTCGAAAGGGGTCTGGAAAAGGCAGAGGCTAAATCCAGACGTCTGAAACAAAATCCAGAAGTCTGGAATCAAATTCAGACGTCTGGTTGAAAATTTCAGACGTCTGAAATGGCCCAAGAATTAAAAATAGAAGGGAGAAAACACATATACTTCCAGATACTACGGCCAGACGTCTGGGAACACCTACCAGACGTCTGGAACTGTTTAATTTTCCTATTTTGGCTATTTTTGAGTATATTTCCAACTTTAATCGATTCGTGTTGATTCCCTTTTTGTTGTTATCATTTATTATGGACTTTGATGACATTTTCATCGTGATTTTTAGGAATATCCATTTTGATGGATTCGGTATCGATTTCTTTGGATTTTATTCACGTCTTCGAATGTGAATTTTTATGATTGATTGTTTCTACAATCAATTCTATGATTTGTCACTTTAAAATATAAAGGTTTTCTATACTAGTTGTAAATATCAAAACTCTTTCCTCAAAACGATTTCAACTCTATTTTCAATACCAAACTCGTTTATAAAACCGTTTTCCAATCTACTAGTATATACAAACTTTTACCTCACTCGTATGAGAAATCTAATTAAACGACTTAGTAAAACGAGTGGTATGAAACGCTTGCGTTTACTTGGTTGGTTAATTCTTGGACTTGTTCGATTGAATCTCTTGTGACAATTTTCTAGTGGAGATCTACAATTTGTTCGCGAATATTTAAGTTAAGCTAGTGGTTATGGGACATGATGCTAAACTCATATATTTACTAGCTTATTGTAATTGACACTTCTTGATGATCAATGATGATCATTTTATGGTTTAGACTAGCAATGTGCGATGTCTCTTTATCCATGAGGAGGACTATACCTCAATTTTGTTGAGCTCCGGCTCACCAGGAGGAGCTTCGGCTCAATGTCCGCAATGGGGGACTATACCCTGTCAGGAGGAGTTTCGACTCACCAGGAGGAGCTTCGGCTCAATGTCCACAATGGGGGACTATACCCTGTGAGGAGGAGTTTCGACTCACCAGGAGGAGCTTTGGCTCAATGTCCGCAATGGGGGACTATACCCTGTCAGGAGGAGTTTCGACTCACCAGGAGGAGCTTCGGCTCAATGTCCGCAATGGGGGACTATACCCTGTCAGGAGGAGCTCCGGCTCATTTTTATGGGATTGGCCATCCTTTTATTGTGATTTCTGGATTTCTATTTGATGATTTCTGGAATTTATGTTTCACCAACTTTTACAATTGGCATTGATATGTATGTCATTTTATTGTGGCTTGGTGAATGAAATAAAGATTATGACATTCTTTTTGATGCTATGAGATTCTTTGAGATATTGTATGACTTTTGTGGATTTTCTAATGTATACTTGTCGTAGTATGACATTTTTGGTTATCATACGTCTTTTTATTATATCTCTTCTTATATCTCATTTTAACTGATAATTATAGCTAGACTGATCCGTTTATTATTTTCTTCTTAAATAATACTCGGGTCAGACTGAGATTTTACAGGTTCTTCTGTTTGACTCCTTATCGGACCTCCATCTGATCCTTTGGCTAACTACTTTAATTTAGTAGTTTTTTTGTTGTATACAATTGAGATATAGACTCCTTACGTATTTTTGTCTTGCACTTGTATCTATTCACTTTTGTGATGTTGTGGGTCTTATTTGACCACTACTCTGATGTACACTTTTATGTGTAATATTCATATCTATTTCCGCCTTTGTGATATGAATTATCTGTGACTGATTTATGTTATGCTTATTTCTACATTTGTTTCCGAAGAATTTATATAGCCACTGTGTAGTAGCTTTGAGTTTGTATCAGTATGTTGGATTTTCTCTTGAAATAAAATGCATGTTTTACTATCTGACATATCGGTGCTCGCACAAAGTAATTACATGGATGGTCGCTCCTCAATAGCCTTATTCTCTGTGCTAGTCGACAGCATTACTCCGTAGTGTTCTTGGCTAGCGTGGTTATAGAGGTGGGGCGTCATAGAAATTATTGGCACCTAGACATTAGGAAGGGAACAACAAACTCCGGGTCAGTCATGGGACTGGTATGAGTAAAATAAAAGTTGTTTGAAAAAAACGATTTATAAAAAAGAAATCCGTTCATGCTTTTGGAAAATGAAACTACCATAAGGCCTCCCAGCACACACACAATGCAATCATACAATTGGAGGAGATTTCTTCTTATGATAGTCAAACATACTTGATATGAGAAAATTCTTTTAATATTATTATTAGTGCATAGTGTAGAAAATATTTTCGAAAGTATAATATTAATCTTAGCCAGCATAGGTACCATTATACTATGCCTACTATAGCTACCGTTTTAGAATGTTAGGTTGTACAACTAAAACCATACTGGGCGTGTATTGGTGATTGGATTTCAACCAAATTTCAGGCCAAGGAACTTCCTATGCAACATGGGTATGCCTCTGGAGGGACGTCTCGAGAACCTAACCTGATCTCTGCCAACACAAGGCCGGGTTACCTCTGTAACTAGGTAACTGCTACACGAGTATGTTATCCCCCGTTCGTAACCGACCTTTATCCAAGGCCCCAACAACAACAACCACAAAGAAACATAATTGCAATATCCACATAAGTTAAGTATCTGGGCTCCATACCATAATACCACTTCTATCCAGAAGGAAATGCACATACCCTAAGGGGCGCTACTCCCAATAACCTTGCCGCATCCTTCTTGTTTCGACCATTTTCGGATTTTGAGGTACGATGAAGTCTCATCGACAAAACTACGCTTTTTACAAAAGCCATGCTTCGATCAACAAATGATCAACAGCACTCAGCATGCCACATTACCAAGTTGGGAGTATATCACTAATAACCATCAACTACATAACCTCTGAGATCGTACATCTCAGAGAAGGGTGTTAAGCTAAGAGAATAAATTCTCCGCCACCAACAGAAATTTATTTGAAAGAAATCAGCTATATATCTCAAAGTGTAATGTCGGACATACAACCATACAAGTCTGTTCCAGGTTCGAGCAGAACCGAAGGCACTTCCAAAGAAGCCCTTGCAATCCGGGCATCGACAATCCCGATCGGACTCCCCATTATATATGGAGATCTCTATACCGTAGCAACTCAGTGCAGAGTCATTCGATAGGTTTTCCTATCGTTCTCGAAGACACCCCGTCTTCACTACCGTCTTCAATTGCTATCCATTTCGTCATATCACTATTCGGAATGGGTAATATGATACATAGTCCGCTCCCGGCTAAACCGAATAGTGGGCGTTTAGTTCAGACACACATGGATATGTCATTCACAAAGATTCACCATTAAGGTTCGATGTGGCTTTCGGATAACCAACTGTAATCCGACTCCCTGTCGCATCGAAATTCAAGTGCTGTTTTACGGGCCAAGGGGTTTTTCGCATTCACACAAAAAACATATCACAGATATCATAGCTCAGCACAAAGAAATTCATATCATATAGTATCACAATCACATGTCAGACATATCAATCAAAATAAAGCATTCACTAATAATTAATCATCTACAATTAAGATGAATTAATCGTGTGATTATAACCAATTAATCACATAATTATTTTCACTAATTATTCTTAATTAATGATTAATTAATCTTAATTATAAATTATTTAGTCTTTAATTACTAATTAATTAATCTTAATTACTTTCATAAATTAAATATTTCTTAATTAATTACCTTAATTAATTAGTCCTTAACTATAAATTAATTAACCTTAAAATTAATAATTAATTAACCTTTAATTAATTATTCTTTAGTTATTAAGTAATTGTAATTCATTTATCTTGATTGATCATTTAATTATTATCAAAATCTTTAATTAATAAACCTTATAATTAATCATTATTAACATATTAATTTATTCAAGGAATCAAGGTAAATTAAAACATCATTTTATTTTAATTAATTACATTATTTATTTAAAATAATTAATTAATAAATAGTGTCACAAATTAAATAAATTAATACTTAATTACTTTAAACATAATTTTCTAAAATCCTTTATTAATCCAAATTTTAAGCCAAAACAATTATTTAAAAACATGGGCGTTAAAATGTTTTAAAATTTAAATTTGGTTTCAAAGTTAAAACTGTTGTTATAGGTCAACCCCAGATCCACTCGAGTCCACCCACTACACCAAAAAGTACTTTTGGTGGCGCACAAAAAATGCAACCATAACTTATGGTGGCGTTTTAGGAAACGTCGCCATACGACATGCAACTAAAAAACTAATATTTTTGGTTGCGTTTTTGTAAACGCCATTATAATGTGCCTTATTGCAGCGGCAAAAAAAGGCCACCGTAAATCTTTTTTTGTAGGATGTTGAAACTCCACCAAAAAGATATTTTTTTCAACATATTTTTTCCGTAGTGTTTTCTAAACGCCACTAAATAGACGTTGTTATAGATTGATCATTTTAAAGGCTGTATATTTCACCGCAGTAATATATTTTTTGTTGCGTTTTTTCCTTCTGCCGTTATATTTTTCAGTAGAGTTTGATAAACACCACTAAATATTTTTGCTTTTCTTTCTCTATTTCTCAAATTCTGCTAGCTCGTTCACTCTCAATTCACTTTATTCATAATTTAAATTAAACAGTAATAATAAACAGTTCAATAATAAACAAAAAATACATGAACAAATGAAATACCATAAACACAAGTAGTACATTACCATACATTGACACAGATGTAGTCACAACCATACATAGTCACACAACTGGTGCTAACAAAACGCTTGTTTACCTATAATTCTTTATTGCATGCACAAGTGAAAGCTAGCACCATAAAAGTCCAACCTTGCTCTCTTCGAAAATCCAATGCTTGCACAAGTGAAATTACAACATATAGTCAAACAATTATGTTAATTCGTAAGACTTCAAATCTAATATCAAACAACTACAACATTGTACAAGTATATCATACTATTATTTATAAAATTTATTTAACTTAAACTTAGTTAATTTTATAAACCTTCTTTAATTTTAACAAAACTTAGTTAATTTTTATTAACTTGGTTAACTTAGTTAATTAATTATTGTTATTATTAGAACTTGGTTAACTTAATTATATTATTATTATAAACTTAGTTAATTTTTAAAATAAATTGGTTATTTCATCATCATTCCTATTTATAAAACTGTTAAATTAGTTATATTATTATTATTTATAAAATTTAGTTAACTTAAACTTAGTTAATTTTATAAAACTTGTTAATTTTAACGAAACTTAGTTAATTTTTATTAATAATTAACTTAGTTAATTTATTATTATTATAATTAAAACTTAGTTAACTTAATTGTATTACTATTATTAATATTATAAATTTAGTTAATTTTTATAAACTTAGTTATTTCTTTATCGTCGTCATTATTATTACATAAAACTTTTTTAAATTAGTTATTATTATTATTTATAAAATTTAGTTATCTTAAACTTATTTAATTTTATAAAACTTATTTAATTTTAACAAAACTTAGTTAATTTTTATTAACTTGGTTAACTTAGATAGTTAATTCTTTATCATCGTCTTTATTTATAAAACTTTGTTAAACTAGTTATATTATTACTATTTATAAAATTTAGTTAACTTAAACTTAGTTACTTTTATAAAACATGTTTAATTTTAATAATTAATTTTATTAACTTAGTTAACTTAATTGACTTATTATTACTATTATTATTATTAAAACTCAGTTAACTTAATTATATTATTATTATTGCTTAACTTAGTTAGTTGACTTATTATTACTATTTTAATTTTTTCTAACTGCTACATTATTGCCTTTAATTTCTGCAAACTAGTACCATATACACGAATTCACAACATCATCGTTCCACACATCAAACTTCACTACATAATTCCACAGATCATCCATAACTGCTATCTGATTCAAATTGTTGCTCTGTGTACAAACTGTGCACCTATGTTCAACCACTTCTCCATTGCAGTTCACTTCACTTCAACATTCAACAACCCTGCCAACCGTTCCATATTCATACAACCTTACTGCTCTGTCACAATACAACCAAATACACCAAAACAAATACCACTCAACCACATATGTATTGCACACTGTTGCATTAACACCCCACTTCTCTGTTGCACACAGTTGCAACTGCTGCAATAACCCTTCATTACCAAAACCATTACACCGAACTTCATTAAACCATCCACTTCTGATCCTCTACTTAACTTCATTTTACTGCACATACATACTACCTCTCAACTTCCAACAACCCCGTACATACTTCAAAACCATTCCATACAATGCCTCAAAACTACCATACAAACCATCCAGTGTAACACAACAAACATAAGAAACTGCCATCATCTGTAACAGTATTCATCATCCCTATACCATCAACATATCCAAGGCAAATCAAACACTAAGCAACTCCTCTACAACTAATCTGCAAACCCTCTATTCTCTGTGCAATATATACAAAATCGACAAAGCCAAACAAACTTCAGTGCAACTTTGAAGTATCCACTTCCGTCCACTACACAAATCAGTTCAACTTCACTCCAAACACACTTCCATTCCATCCCTCGTCTTTGCATCATCTCTGTGCATTTCAACAACAACATTCTCCTATTCCATCATCACTATCCACAGTCATAACAACATCAGCCCCTACTATTTGGCCTTCACATTGCACATCCAACCATTTTACATCATCAACAAATGCCTTTACAGTCTCACAGCCAAACCATATTGTGAATAACTACTTCTGCAAACATCTGACATAGCAACCATCCTCCACTGCACATCAACAACAAACCCCTCTGATTAACTTCCTCCCCTCTACCATTTCTTCCTCCTTTGAAAATTGCTGCTAATAACCACGTCCTTCAATACCACTGCTTCAGCGCAATAACCAAGCCTTTTATAAAAACCATTTTCATTGTTTTCCAACTTGCACACTTCCATGCAGCAACCAAATACCCCCACATCTCGACCATATACCACGCCAGATCGTCATTTTCATATTTTCATTGTTTTGTAACCAGATACCCCCCTCCCTGTCACAACTCTCCACCATCATCTCTGCCTACCTCCACAAACATACAGACTCAAAAAAACTGTCACCATCCTTCTATTCACCCTACATCCACCACTTTTTCCTTCCACACACTGTTTCTACATCAAGCTACACACGGCACTGCCTTCATTCATTGCCCTTCACCATGCATACCAAATAAGCATTCAAACTGAAGCAACATTCACCACTATACTTCAACTTTCAAACTGTTGTGCATATAACTACATCCTCCATAATCACCGCCTACCTCCACCGGTACCCGAACCTCAACCCCCTCCACTGCAATACAACTGCAAAAATCTCCACTGTCTCATTCACAAAATTTTGGCTTCTCACCTGAACTACATCATCCCACACACAAACAGTGCCTTCAACTCCACCGTTCCAAACTTCATCAACCTCCCCTGTCATCACCATCTGCTAGTGATATATCACCATTCCTCCAACCTATAGTTGCCGCCATACAAACTTCATCGTCGTTTAACACCACAATCGCGCAAACCAACCTGAGCAACCACTGCGATTCCTAATCTCCAAATTGCAACATGAAACAAATCGCCTGAATCGAAATTGACCACTAGAACTCTCCTCTACCATCCACACTCCTGCCATCAACTACTACCCAATCATAAATAATCGCAATTACCAAAAACACCACGAGAAACCGAACCCTCTTCCATTTCGAACAATTTTTTTTATAGTTTGGGAATTATTTTTTGAATTTGGATTTTGGAATCATTGCTGGAATTTTACGTAAAGAAATTGTGATTTTTTACGATTGAAGTTAAGTAAGAGGAGGATAAAAGTTCATGGGTTGGGTTTCTTGTTGGGCCGGATAGGATTTAAGAGTTTTTTTTGTTTATCTTTTATCTTTGCAATTTTTTTGTTTTGTTTCCTTTTTTTCGGTCCCTCTAAAAATACATTGTCTCATGTATATATCTTATTTTAAATTTGTATATGGCTTATTTTAAATATACCAAAAAATAAAAAATAAAAAACAAAAAAAACAAAAATAAAAGAGAAAGAAAATAGTTCCAATTTGTATTGTTTTAATTTTTTTTGGTTTGTTTTACTTTTTCCTTGATAAAAAAATTATTTTGTTTTTTTTGTTTTGGTTTGTTTTACTTCTTCCTTGATAAAAAAATTATTTTGTTTTTCTTTGTTTTCATTTGACCTTTGTTTGTCTTTAAAAAAGTTGCTTTCCTTTTGTTTCGTTTTGTTTTATCCTTCAAAATAAAAACTTTAGTTTGTTTTGTTCTTTTTCAATTCTTCTCTTAAAAAAAGAAAGAAAAAACAAGTTTCAATTTTTTTGTTTTTGCTTGTTTTTTTTTGTTTTGGTCTCTTAAAAAAAGAACAAGGTAGGGGATGCATAAACATGATAAATCAAGAAAACTAAATAGTTATGAAACATTGTAGTAGTGCATCTAGAAAGTACTAGAAAAAACCCAAAATGATCGGACAAATATTCAAGAAGTGATAAATATTTTTTATACGAATATAAGCAGCTACCAAATGGTTACCTATAAAATCGCACGATGACCTTGGTAAAATGAAACCACTATTTCGTTCAATAGAATATCTCTTTAGAGATGTGATTTTGATCAAAAAACATAAATGCTTATGTTAGACAAAAGAATACAAGAAAATAGACAAGATGCATACTAATATAATAGTAAGTTTATTGTTATCGCATTTTCAGTTTGAATAGTTTAAAGAAAAAACTAAAAAGGTTGTTTAAAATGCTAAGATACTATAGATAATTATTTTTCAACTTCAAAATGAGAACTGGATTAATTGTGTCTTAAATAATTCAAAATATACAACACGATATTTGTGACAATGATAGCATAATGAGAGATGTGGATGTTGCTGACCTTGAAGGCAACATATTCATTTGACTTACTGAAAAGATGCACAGTACACGAGCTTTGCTTCTTCACTGAAATCATAAACGGTTTTAAATGAACTAGAATTTTTGGTTCCATTTGTAACTACATAGTTCCTCACACTACCAAGCAACATCCTACAAATTTTACTTTCACGTTATAGTTGCTAATTATTACACAAAATTCATAACGTCAAAATTCACACACACACACACACACACACATATATATAAAGAAGGGATACCTTATAAATGTGCCACAGCAATGACTTCTAACGACCAAAGAGTCGAGTTTCAGATCCTCCACCGCATCACACAGCTTTTCTCTTGGTTCACCCCAAGACACCTTAGCCAATACAATCACCTGATTTGAACATTTATCAACCATCAGTAAATATCCTTTACCAAAGTACAGGAAAATAACAAACTAAAATTGGAATAAACAATACTTTCTTAACCTTTGACGCAGCAGCAAGAAGCTCAAACACCTCGGGATCAACATTAGTGATTTCGTACTGCTTCGTCAAATTCATTTCTCTGAACTCATCCAAAGGAATAAGAGCTGTAATCGTTCAACCAAATCGATTACATCGGATAATACTACCGATAAATGACTGATTTACACATGAGAGATTGAGTACTTACGCATTCCTATTAGAACCTAAAGCTTTTTCAGAGTGTTATCGATTTTGTAAGAGACCACATGAATTAAGAAGATTCGATCGCATTCTAGAGCGAGGTTGTCGATGACCCATCTGACGACGGATTTGCTCATCGGCGAGTAGTCCATGCCTTCCTATCATGGATAACAGCTGAGCATTGCAAATTTGGATTTGGGAATGTATTTGATTTAGGGTTGCTTATTTTGGGGAAAGAGTTGAATCGTTCTAAGTAGTAGAGGAATAGCAACGCGGTAATCTTTTGGGTTATGTTTATTTGGGCAAACATGGAATTTTTTTGTAAAGGCGAGAAGTGAAATATTTTTTGTTTCATTTATTTAATAAGGTGAAATATTATTAGTTGCATTTACGTTCAAACGCCACCAATTTTTGCAGCCAAAAGCCGATTTTGTTGTAGTGACCCCCGAGCCGACATGCCATTCACTTCGAGTTTTTTTTCCAAAACCAACCCGTATGTTATTTTTTCAAACTTAAATTTTTTGTTAGAGTGTTAAACCCGGTGCAACTCAAAAATACTTCGAGTCAGAACTCGAGCTTGTGACCTGCTTCCTCGAAGACTACTTCGAGTTGTCCCCCTCCCTTCTTCAAAACAACTCCCTGACACAACCAGCTAAATTGTGCACATGCACAATGATTCTAGCCACCACTGATCGATGCTACGATCGTCGATATATCGACGACAACTCCTCATAGGCCCCAGATCACCCAGCAACATGAAATGACGTCAAACTCGCAAACGAACTTTCTAACCCAACTGGAACAAGAAAAATCGTCACACAATCGACTCACACCACAACCTCAGGCCATATGAGGCCATGAAAACTTTGTCAGAGCTTTGCCTACATCTCTAGTTTCGATCGCCACCGGTACGGTCGACTCCGATGCAACGACGAGATGAGCAACGCGAATTCCGATCATAACTAAGACATGAGCTTAAACCCTAGATTGGAAATGTTCGACCACCATGATGATTTATAAATTCGTCTAATAATTTTCTGTTGATCCCTGACCATCATGCTAGTTCCAAAACCGATCACGAGACCCCTTATGTCGTCGATCGTCAGAATTTGGTGAAAAACGTGATTCTGTTCATCCTCGATTTTCTCGAAGGATAGTTTATTAAAAATTTTGATTTTGCTTTTAAAAATCATCAATTTCAAAAACATTTCGACTTATATGCTTCAGATCAGGAATCATGATAACTAAAACTTCAACTTGTCTTAAGTTTACCTGCAATTTCAAATTTTCCAGAAGTAAACTTTAATTGTTTTGCACTAATTTATTTTTAAAACTTAAAACATGCAAGGACCCTGGCTCGGCCTTCGAAAATCGACACCAAATACATCACCATATTCGAATGTCGTAGATCCAAACGTCGATTTTGGTTCGCCGGAGCTTATAACACATCAAGAGCAACAACATAGCAGAAGAAAAAAATAAATATACCATTGATATATAATAGTTGATTACAATGATACAACACATTGATACAACTGATATCAACACATAGATACAAAAATAACAGCAGAAGAAAGTCTCCAAAAGATAACGTCTTTAGAAGTCCATAAGATAGATAATCCAATAAACTACAACACCATTGCTAATGCTCCAAGACTAGAAAGACTCCAAACCAAAAAGAGAGAACCCCCCGTCATGCTAATCTTGTAGCAAATGCGATCCATATGCAATTGCCAATATCCAGAGATTGAATGCTATCTAATCCACACCTACTATTCGACTATCTAAAAAACCCGACTCTAGACTGCCCATGTGGAAAATCATGGGCACCTTAAGTTTAGATAGGGAACAATAAACTCTAGGTCAGTCATGGGACTGGTATGAGCAAACGAAAAAAGTTTTATCTTTAAAACAAAAAACAGAAGAAGTTAAAATTGAAATTCGCCATGCTTTTTGGATAATGAAACTACCATAAGGCCTTCCACCACACACACCATGCAAACGCAGAATTGGAGGAGATTTCTGCTTATGATAGTCAAACATGCTTGATACACAAAACTCTTTTGATATTATTATCAGTGCATAGTGTAGAAAACCTTTCGAAAGTATAATATTAATCTTAGCCAGCATACAACCATTATTGTATGCCTACTATAGTTACCATCTAAATAGTGGGTCGCCGCCATAAATAAATGACAGGTTATGTAACATCCCAAAAAAAATTATCAATTTAAATTTGGTAATTGTTTGAACTTTTGTAATTTAATTTGAAAATAATTTGAAAAGTTTTAAAATAAATAAATAAGTGATAATTTAAATGAATAAAATTTCAAATTTCTTTTGAGTTTAAAATTTGGAATACTAAAAGTTTTTCTATCATTTGAATTTAAATTTTATATATGTGAATATATATGTATGTATGCATATATGAGTAGGTTTGAATTTATATATTGAATTTGATTTTGAATTTGAATTTAAATTTTAAATAAATGCTTTAGTAAAATATTTTGGATTTCAAAATAATGTGTATATAGGTAATTTATCTAATGCATAATTAGGTTAAAAATATTTTCTTTTAAATTTTATATATTCAAATAAAAGAGAAATGCATTTTAAAATTAAGAAGAAAAACATTTAAAAATTATATATATGTATTATTTATCTCATCAAAGGACACATGGAGAGTAAGTAACATATGTATTAAAGTGTTTAAATTTAACAAATTAATTAACAAGTGTAATTCATGTAGAAAGAATTAAAACAATTGTCATTACCTCATTTTCATTTTTCTTAAAAATTCATTGAAAATAAAATAAAATTATATAAGCTAATTCATCTTCTTTTTCTTACTCTTTTATTCATTTCAAAACCTGTACAATCTTTACATCAAAAAAAGAAAATCATCAAGAACAAGCATAACTTCCTTTACTTTGAAATAAAGAAAAAAAATTCTAGAAAAAAAAAACTGTAACAAATTCTCTTTCAATATCTCAAGCCAGATAAAGGGAATTCAAGGATAATTTCAAATCTTCAACAAGTACTTCAGAATCAAGCAGGTGTCAACTTCAACAATTAAAAGAGAATCAGGAATAACTTAAAAAGGAAAAAAATTAGCAAACGCAAGCTTTAAAGTTGCAGACCAGAGATCTTCTTTCTCTCTGTTTCATTTAAAAACAAACTGTAAGTAAATTAAATTTTAGTTTGTTATTAAAAAAATTAAGTAAGTAAAATCCATCAATAATTAAGCAAGTTCAAACAAATTAGTTGCAGATAACAAAATTCAAGATCAAGTTAAGAAAAGAAAAGCAGTTCTAGGTTTTTGATTTTCAAATCCAGACAGGAAAACTCTCTGCTTAATTACACGGGTGGGTAAACTCTCTGATTTATAACTTGAAATTGCTATTGTGAACTATATTAAAGTCTGAATGATAAAAAGTATGTTTTCATGCATATGTTTATATATAAAAATGAAATGCATGTCTGTGTACATCAACAGGAACCCTGTTACATGCCTACAAGTTCAAAACTCTGTCAAAAATTAAAAATAAAAGTCCAAAAGCTCTATCTCAAGTTGTTGTTAGGCTTTAAGACCAAAAGAAGAAGTGTTTGAATGATCATGCCCTAAGTTTTAAAAATAAATGTTAGTAAATTAAACAAAAAAATTTGTCTGGAAATTGAAAACTACAGGCAAACCCAATATGAACAGAAATCTCATCAAACACGATTCTAGATTTTGAATATATAAGTTGAATTGTCTTTGTAGTTGATGATTTTTAAAAGTGAAATCAAATTTATTTTATCAAGTATCCACTGAGAAAAAGAGGGATGGACGAAGTTGTCATTTTCTCGAAGTTTTGGCGATTGATGGAGTTTGGGTGCTCGAAATCATGGTCGAGGCTTACTGGAAGACTGTGGAGTTTGGGAAAAATATTGTATTAAATTCTGAATCAACATGGATGTTGATTTTGATCAAGTTAGGGTTTAAGGTGTAAAACGAGTCAGGGTTAGAAACGCGATCGCTGCGCCATCTGTACGCCATCGGAAGTCATAGGACCGGGACCATCAGAAGCATGGGAGGCTAGTGGAGCTTTGGATGGGGTGTCACGAATTCTGATGATCAGAATAGGGGGAGCGAGGCGATTGTTTGAGGCTCTAGGTCATTTCAGTTTTGGGTCTGGGGGATTAAATAAGAAATCGCGACTGTTTCGAAATTTTGAGTGTTTGAGAGGTTCGGGAGCATCGTCGTGGACGTGTTGATGTCCGGAAATTCAACTGGAGGCGGCCGGAGGGGTTGCGCATGTGCACACAGTTGGAGTTGTGTCATGGGACACTAGATTGGGGAGGAAAAGGGAAACTCGAAGCAAGCTTCGGGAAGCAGGGGTTTGAACTCGAGTATTGGCCCATAGAGATTAGGGGTTATACGAGTTTTGTACTTAGACAAAAATTGAGAAAAAAAATATAAAGCACACGGGTAGTTTTTATGGATAACTCGAAGCAAGCAATAAAATGTTTTGGGGATGACTCGAAGTAGCCTCGGGGGTCGGCGTACAAGATAGTTTTGCTCTAATAAAATAATAAAATTCAAAACTTTTGAACAATTTAAACTCATGTTTTTAAATAATAATTTTGATTTGATTTTAAAACAAATTGAAGTTTAAGTAAGGCATTTTTAGAAGTAATTTAATTTAATTTAATTTTGTCACATTATTTTATGAAACTAATTATATAATGTAATTAAGAATGATAGTTAAGATAAAATGCTATGCAAACCAATTTCGATCTCTTAAGACAATTATGTGATAAATTTAACTAAGTTTACTAGATAATCAAAATGATTAACAAAAGTAAGAAGGTTTATCTTTTAAATTTAATAAGTAATTAATGATTTACTTAAGTGATAAATGATTTACTTAAAGAATAAATTATTTAAATTAATTACTTAATATTTAAAGATTAATTAGCAAATAATTAAGGTTAATTAAATTGTAATTAATTAAGATAATTAATTAAGGAATAATTAAAAAATTAAGAAGTAATTAAGTTTTAATTAATTAATAATTAAGGATTAATTAATTTAAAATTAAGGATAATTCATCATTAATTTAAGTAATTAATAAAAAATAATTATGTGATTAACTGATTATAATCACATTGTTAACTCATCTCATTGTTAGATGATTGACTATTACTGAAATGCCTTGAGTTGTTTGATATTCCTATTTGTGATTGTGATACTGTGTGATGTGAATTGCTTTGTGCTGAAATGTGATTTGTAATTTGCCTCTGTATGAATACGAAAACCCATTGACCCGTAGAACGGCAATTGAATTTCGATGCGACAGGGAGTCGGATTCCAGTTGGTTATCCAAAACCCACATCGGACCTGTGAATCTTTGTGAATGACATATCCACATGTTTTTAAATTGATGCTCACTATTCGGTTTAGCCTGGAGAAGACCTTTGTGTCATATAACCCATTCCGAATGGTGATACGACGAAATGGATAGCATTTGAAGACGGTGGTGTAGACCAGGTGTCTTCGAGAACGATAGGATAACCAGTCGAATGACTCTACACTGAGTTGCTCCGGTATAGAGATCCCCATATGTGATGGAGAGTCCGATCGGGATTGTGAATACCTATATTGCAAGGGCTTCTTCAGAAGTGCCTTTGGTTCTGTTCGAACCCGGAACAGACTTGTATGGGTTGAATGTCTAACATTACATTTTGAGATATAAAGCAGATTTCTTTTAAATACATTTCTGTTGGTGGCGAAGAATTATTCTCTTAGCTTAACATCCTTCTTTGAGACGTACGAGCTCAGAGGTTATGTAGTTATAGGTTATCATGAATATACTCCCAACTTGGTAATGTGGCATGCTAAGTGATGATGATCATTTTTTGATCAAAGCATAGCTTTTGTGAAAAGCACAGCTTTGTGGACGAGACTTCGTCGAACCTCACAACCCGGTAATGGTCGAAATAGGAAAGATACAACAAGGTTATTTGGGGTAGCGCCCTTTAGGGTATTTTCATTTCCTTCTGGATAGAAGTGGTATCATGGTATGGAGCCCAGATACTTAACTTATATTGATATCGCAAATATATTACTTTGTGATTGTTGTTGTTGGGGCCCCGGATATAGGTTGGTTACAACTGGGGGATGGCACACTCGTATCAGTAGTTACCTAGTTACAGAGGTAACACGGCCTTGTGTTGGCAGAGATCTGCTTAGGTTCTTGAGTCATCCCTCCAAAGGCGTATCCATGTGGCCTGGGAAGTTCCTTAGACTGACCATTTGTTGGAAATCCAATTACCAATACGAACCCAGTACGGATTTAGTCGTAGAACCTGCCATCCAATATAGTAGCTATTGTAGACATACTATAATGATATGCTGGCTAAGATTAATATTATACTTTCGAAAATGTTTTCTATACTATGCGCTAATAATAATATCAAAGAGTTTTATCATATAAAGCATATTTGATTATCATAAGGAGAAATCGCCCCAAGTGTGCGACTGCATTGTGTGTGTGCCGGAAGGCCTAATGGTAGTTTCATTTTTCAAAAGCATGAACGGTATTCTTTTAAAATCTGTTTTTATTCAAAGCAACTGTTTTTGTTTACTCATACCAGTCCCATGACTGACCCGAAGTACATTGTTTCCTTTCTAAACTCTGGGCGCCCATAATTTCAACACGGGCAGCCTAGTAGCAGGTTTTTCGGGTTTTGTTGCTGGTTGGATTTTGAAGTCCTTTGGTTTGGAGGCTATCGGTTTTTGAAGGCTTTTGACTTGGAGATATTTTGAAAGCTTTTGGATCTCAAGGTGCTTAGTTTTGGAAGTTCGCTATCACTTCATTCCTTTAAAGACTTTCTTGGAATGTGATCACTTGTTGTTCTATTGTGAAGTTCTAATTTGAAGTTGTGTTATATTTACAAAAATACTCTGATGTTGATGATGATGTCGTTATGGATATTGTGATGATGTTGTATCTTGATGTTGATTATGGCAGTTTATTTTGTTTCTGCTGTTTATATTCATCTCATGTTGTTATAAGCTCCATCCGAACTGGAATTCGACGTTCGAATCTCCGGGAGTCGAATACAAGTGAGGTATTTGATGTCGATTTTGGAACGCTGAATTTCGGGGCGTGACAAGTGGTATCGGAGCTAAAGGTTGAGTAAAAACTTCGGCTACGAAGTATAACACATTACGTGGCTCATTAGAGATAGGGTGAAGTATACCCTAGAATGAGTATAACCCGAGACCAAAACCCTAATTTTTTTGGTCTATTTCTTTTAACTACTGATATTCCTAAAAATATTTTGTCCGTATATCTAAATCAAGTTTCTTACTAATTACAGATAGTAAGAATGAGCGGGCGAAGAGGAAGAGCTAGGGGTCAAGGAAATGCTACAACAGCTAGTCAAGTTCTCCCAACAGCAGAAGTAGCAATACCTACTCAGAATCAGCCAAATCTGGCTGATTTGTATAAAAGCTTCTCGAGACTTAGTGGTAAGCCGTTCACCGGAAAGGAGTCAATTGTTGAGGCTCAAGCTTGGATTAAATCGAATGAAAGAATTTTTAAGGGGCTAAAGTTAGAGGACGACCAAATGCGACTAATTGCTTCTTGGCAACTCCAAGAAGAAGCCTTAGCCTGGTGGGAAACAGTCACTGTTGATGAACCAGAAGAAGAGCTTACTTGGAGTCAATTTAAGGAAGTGTTTGAAAAGCGCTATATGCCGTCGGCAGGAATTTCCTGAATGTACCAGGAATTTATGCACTTAAAGCAAGGAAGCTTGTTATTTGAGGAGGACTTAAACAAATTCAACGAACTATCCCGTTTCAGTCTAGAACTGGTGAGCACACCTCTAAAGAAAAATGAGAGGTTCATTCGTGGGATGAACAAGAAGTATCACGAAAGGATGACAGCACACGTCAATGAATCATTTTCTAATCTTATCGATATGGGTATAGGTATGCCACCCTGGATATGCAGGTGATTCCAAGGGAAGGAGGGAATTCAAGTAATCAGAATTGGAAAAAAAGAAAGTTTGGGGGAAAGAAACCACATCAAGGCAAGGATAAGAAGAACAATCAAGGAAATCCGGCTAGAGATATAACTTGTTACAATTGCCAAGAAAAGGGCTATTATTCAAACAGCTGCAAAAACCTGAAGAAGCAAGTTAAGAAGGAACAACCTGTGAAGACTGTTCAGGGAGTCAGAGAGTGTTATTATTGCCACAAGCCTGGACATGTAGTTAAGAATTGCCCGGTGATGAAGCAAGCACAAGTGGCAAATGTTTATGTGATAAAGGAAGACCCTTCAACTTCGAGAGCAGATAAAGGAAAAGGTGTTCTGGAAGGTAAGCTTACTATTTATGATAAAGTTTTTAGAGTTTTATTTGACACGGGAGCTTCAGATAGCTTTATCTCCCAACAAACCGTAAGTGAATTAGAACTTAAACCTGAATTTGTTAACGATCCTATTTGCGTGAAGAATCCGGTTGGAGGTCCCGTAAATCTTTGTCTGTATTGTAGGAAAGTTCCTATTTCATATTCTTGCTATCAATTTCCTATCAACCTTTAGATTCTCGAATTTAATGAATTTGAAATCTTACTCGAAATGAACTGGTTATCGAGATACGAAGTTAAATTGGATTGTAATATTCGGACAATTTTAGTTAAAACAAACCTTGGAAATTTTATCGAAATCTCTTGTGAGGACCCGAGTCCAAAGAGAGATAAATTGATGTATACTTTGGGTTATCCTGAACCTAGTCTGGAGTCCATACCCATTGTCCACGATTTTCCAGACATGTTCAAAGAAGTAAAATCCTTACCTCCACACAGAGAAATAGAATTTAGAATTGACTTAGTACCCAATGCCCGTCCTGTCGTTCACGCAAATCGCAGGATGGCACCCAGGGAAAGAATTGAATTAGTCAATCAAACTCGAGATTTGCTATAGAAAGGATTGATTCGCCCTAGTGTTTCTGCATGGGGTTCAGCTGTCGTGTTTGTGGCTAAATCGGACGGATCTTTGAGATTTTGTGTAGATTACCGCGATCTCAATAAACAAACTCTAAAGAACAAATTCCCTTTACCTAGAATCGACGATCTATTTGATCAACTTCATGGCGCTCGATTCTTTTCTAAGATGGGTTTAGCTCAGGGATTCCATCAGCTGCGAATAGTCGAGGATTGTGTTCATTTAACTGCCTTCAGGGGTCCTAGCATGTTCTACGAATGGTTAGTCGTGCCCTTCGGACTAACCAACGCTCCCGCATACTTTGTAGATTTAATGACCCGTGTGTTTCGAGAAGTATTGAACAGATTTGTGCTTGTGTTTATTGATGATATCCTAATCTACTCCAAAACCGAAGAGGAGCATGCTGAACATCTCAGAATTGTTTTGGAGATATTGAGAAGGAATATCCTATTCGATAAATTTTCTAAATGTCACTTTTGGGTCAAAGAAGTCAGATTTCTCAGTCATATTGTTAATGAAGAAGGGATTTCTGTTGATCCAAGCAAGATTTCTGCAATTCTGGACTGGAAGCGACCAACTACTCCTAGAGAAGTTAAAAGTTTTCTGGGTTTAGCAGATATTATAGAAAGTTTTCCAGGATTTTTCCAAGTTGGCTAGTCCATTGACTAAGCTAACAATGAAGAATGCTAAATTCGATTGGACTCCAAAATGTGATGAAGCTTTTCAGGAATTGAAAAGGAGATTAACGACCGCTCCTGTTCTCGCTATCATTAATGGGAACCAAGGGTTATCCGTCTATACTGACGAATGTGGAGATGGTTTGGGTGCGGTATTAATGCAGAATGGAAAGGTAATTGCCTACGCGAGTAGACAATTACTCCCGCATGAGAGAAATTACCCAACACACGATTTGGGGCTTTTAGCTGTTATTATTGCTTTGAAAATCTGGCGACACTATCTTCTAGGTAAGAACCTTTTTCAGCTTTCTTAACGATTTAAGAAATTTAACTTAACTAAATAAATATACTTAATGAACTCTCTTTGTTTTTGGTGAAAATTTTGAATTATTCACCGACCACAAATCTTTGAAATATCTCTTCACCCAGAAGGATTTAAATCTACGGCAACAACGATGGTTAGAATTTCTAGCGTCATATGACCTAGATATTCTGTATACACTTGGAAAAGCCAATGTAGTTGCTGATGCGTTAAGTAGGAAGCATGCTATTCTTGTTCATCTTGTTGTCACTCCTACTCTCCTTGAGAAAATCGCCAACAGGAAAAATGAAGACAAATTTCTTTGGAATATTTATGGGAGAATTGTTCGAGGCGAAGATACCAGTTTTGAAACCAATCATAGAGGAGTTATTAGGCTGAAAGGCAGGTTGTGAGTGCCAGATATTCCAGAATTAAAGCGTGAAGTTTTAGATGAATGTCACAAGTCAAAACTCAATATCCATCCGGGGTTAATAAGATGTATAAAGATATCAAAAGAACTTTCTGGTGGAAGACAATGAAAAGAGATATATCTCTATATGTGAGTCGCTGCGCTACTTGTCAACAAATTAAAAGCGATCAAAAGAAGATGGTGGGTTTACTCCAGACTTTGGAGGTACCCAAATGGAAATGGGATCAAGTATCGATGGATTACATCGACGGGTTGCCCCGCACTCGAAAGGGAAAAGAAGCAATATGGGTTATTGTGGACCGTTTGACTAAGACAACCCACTTTATACCAGTGAAATCTACCCGCACAGCAGCAAGTTTAGCTGAGTTATATGTGAAGGAAATTGTCCGTCTCCATGGTATACCGAGCAGTATAGTGAGTGATCGTGACCCGATCTTCCCTGGTAGATTTTGGGATGTGTTTCAAGCCACATTGGGAACAAAACTGAATTTTAGCACTGCTTATCACCCACAGTCTGATGGGCTTAGTGAAAGGATAAATCGAATATTAGAGGATCTTTTGCAAGCTTGTATTCTCGACTTTGGTGGTTCTTAGGAGCACTATTTACATTTGGTCGAATTTTCATATAGCAATAGCTATCAAGCCAGTATCGAAATGGCTCCTTTTGAAGCTTTATATAGTCGTCCGTGTCGATCACCGACATGCTGGATTGAATCTGGTGATAGACTCGTTCTTGGACCAGATATGATTAAAGAAGCCACTAAAAAGTTGATTTTATTCGAAATAAGTTAGTAACTTCTCAAAGTCGCAAGAAGAGTTATTACGACCGTAGGAGAAGAGCTTTAGAATTTCAAGTTGGAGATTCTGTTTTCTTGAAAGTGTCTCCAATGCGGGGTGTGTTAAGATTCGAGAAGACTGGTAAGCTGGAACCACGATATATTGGTCCTTTTCCTATTCTGGGAAGGATTGGTCCTCTAGCATATCGTGTGCACCTACCTAGCTAGTTTTCTGGCTACACGATGTATTTCACGTTTCACATCTTTGAAAGTACGTGTACGATCCAGACAGTATTATTGAAGAGGCACCTCAGCAGGATCTCGTGATCACACCAAATCTAACATTTAAAAGAGAACCAATAAAGATTATGGATCGTGATGAAAACAATTAAGGAACAAAGTTGTGAAACTGGTTAAAGTGTAGTGGAGCGGTGATCCAAAGGACTGTACCAGGGAGACAGAAGACAGTACGCAAAAGTCTTATCCCAATTACAGAGTAGATATCTCTGCCTAAACTGGTAAGTCATTTCTCTATTCTTTTCTGAATTCGTATATTCTTTGTTTACTTTTCTCTCTCCTTCAAATTTCGAGGATGAAATTTTCTTAAGGGGGGAAAATCTGTAGCATCCCAAAAAATTTATTAATTTAAATTTGGTAATTGTTTGAACTTTTGTAATTTAATTTGAAAATAATTTGAAAAGTTTTAAATAAATAAATAAGTGATAATTTAAATGAATAAAATTTCAAATTTCTTTTGAGTTTAAAATTTGGAATACTAAAAGTTTTTTACCATTTTAATTTTAATTTTATATATATGTGAATATATATGTATGTGTGCATATATGAGTAGGTTTGAATTTATACATTGAATTTGAATTTAAATTTTAAATAAATTCTTTAGTAAAATATTTTGGATTTAAAAATAATGTGTATATAGGTAATATATTTAATGCATAATTGGGTTAAAAATATTTTCTTTTAAATTTTATATATTCAAGTAAAAGAGAAATGCATTTTAAAATTAAGAAGAAAAATAATTAAAAATTATATATGTATTATTTATCTCATGCAAGGGACACATGGAGAGTAAGTAACATATGTGTTAACAAGTGTTTAAATTTAACAAATCAATTAACAAGTGTAATTCATGTAGAAAAAATTAAAACAAGTGTTATTACCTCATTTTCATTTTTCTTAGAAATTCATAGAAAAGAAAATAAAATTATATAAGCTAATTCATCTTCTTCTTCTTACTCTTTTATTCATTTCAAAACTTGTACAATCTTTACATCAGAAAAAGAAAATTATCAAAAACAAGCATAACTACCTCAACTTTGAAATCAAGAAAAAAAATTTCCAGAAAAAAATCTATAACAAATTCTCTTTCAATATCTCAAGCCAGAAAAAGGGAACTGAAGGATAATTTCAAATTTTCAACAATTAAATTCAGAATCAAGCAGGAGTCAACTTCAACAATTAAAAGAGAATCAGGAATCAACTTAAAAAGTGAAAAAAATAGCAAACACAAGCTTTAAAGTTGCAGGCCAGAAATCTTCTTTCTCTCTGTTTCAATTAAAAACAAACTGTATGTAAATTAAATTTTAGTTTGTTGTTAAAAAATTAAGTAAGTAAAATCCATCAAAGATTAAGCAAGTTCAAACAAATTAGTTGCAGATAACAAAATTCAAGATCAAGTTAAGAAAAGAAAAGCAGTTCCAGATTTTTGATTTTCAAATCCAGACAGGAAAACTCTCTGCTCAATTACACAGGTGGGTAAACTCTCTGATTTAAAACTTGAAATTGCCGTTGTGAACTATATTGAAGTCCGAATGATAAAATTTATGTTTGCATGCATATGTTTATATATAAAAATGAAATGCATGTCTGTGTGTATCAACATGAACCATGTTCCATGCCTACAGGTTCAAAACTCTGTCAAAAATTAAAAATAAAAATCCAAAAGTTCTATCTCAAGTTGTTGTTAGGCTTTAAGATCAAAAGAAGAGATGTTTGAATGATCATGCCCTAAGTTTTAAAAATAAATGTTGGTAAATTAAATAAAAAAAATTGTCTGGAAATAGAAAACTACAGGCAAACCCAATATGAATAGAAATCTCATCAAACACGATTCCAAATTTTGAATATATAAGTTGAATTGTCTTTGAAATTGATTTTCAAAAGTGAAATCAATTTTTTTATCAAGTATCCACTGAGAAAAAGAGGGATGGATGAAGTTGTCATTTTCTCGAAGTTTTGGCCATCGGTGGAGTTTGGGTGCTCGAAATCGTTGTTGAGGCTTGCTGGAAGACTATGGAGTTTGGGAAAAATATTTGATTAAATTCTGAATCAACATGGATGTTGATTTTGATCGAGTTAGGGTTTCAGGTGTAAAATGAGTCAGGGTTAGAAACGTGATCGCCGCGCCATCTGTAGGCCATCGGAAGTCATAGGACTTGGACCATCAGAAGCGCGGGAGGCTAGTGGAGATTTGGATGGGGTGTCGTGAATTCTGATGATCAGAAGAGGGTGAGCGAGGTCATTGTTTGAGGCTCTAGTTCGTTCCAGTTTTGTGTCTGGGGGCTCAAATACGAAATCCTGATTGTTTCGAAATTTTGAGTGTTTGAGAGGTTCGGGAGCATCGTCGTGGATGTGTTGATGACCAAAAATTCAACTGGAGGCGGCCGGAGGAGTTGTGCATGTGCACACTGTTGGAGTTGTGTTAGGGGTCAGCAGATTGGGGAAGAAAAGGGAAACTCGAAGCAAGCTTCGGGAAGTAGGTGTTCGAACTCGAGTATTTGCCCGAAGTAATTTGGGGTTATACGAATTTTGTACTTAGACAAAAATTGAGAAAAAAATATATAAAACACACGGATATTTTTTATGGATAACTCGAAGCAAGCAGTAAAACGTTTCGGGGATGACTCGAAGTAGCCTCAGGGGGTCAGCCTACAAGACAGTTTTGCTCTAATAAAATAATAAAATTCAAAACTTTTGAACAATTTTAAACTCATGTTTTTAAATGATAATTTTGATTTGAGTTTAAAACAAATTAAAGTTTAAGTAAGGCATTTTTAAAAGTAATTTAATTTAATTTAATTTTGTCACGTTATTTTATGAAATTAATTATATAATGTAATTAAGAATGATAGTTAAGATAAAATGCTATGCAAACCAATTTCAATTTCTTAAGACAATTTATGTGATAAATTTGACTAAGTTTACAAGATAATCAAAATGATTAACAAAGGTAAGAAGATTTATCTTTTAAATTTAATAAGTAATTAATGATCTACTTAAGTGATAAATGATTTACTTAAAGAATAAAATATTTAAATAAATTACTTAATATTTAAAGATTGATTAAGAAAATAATTAAGGTTAATTAAATTGTAATTTATTAAGATAATTAATTAAGGAATAATTAATAAATTAAGAAGCAATTAAGTTTTAATTAATTAATAATTAAGGACTAATTAATTTAAAATTAAGGATAATTCATCATTAATTTAAGTAATTAATAAAAAATAATTATATGATTAACTGATTATAATCACATTATTCACTCATCTCATTGTTAGATGACCGACTATTATTGAAATGCCTTGAGTTGTTTGATATTCCTATTTGTGATTGTGATACCGTGTGACGTGAATTGCTTCGTGCTGAACTGTGATTTGTGATTTGCCTCTGTATGAATATGAAAACCCATTGGCCCGTAAAACGGCAATTGAATTTTGATGTGACAGGGAGTCGAATTCTAGTTGGTTATCCAAAACCCACATCGAACCTGTGAATCTTTGTGAATGACATATCGGCATGTTTTTAAATTGACGCTCACTATTCGGTTTAGCCGGGAGAGGACCTTTGTGTCATATAACCCATTTCGAATAGTGATACGACGAAATGGATTGCATTTGAAGCGGTGGTGATGACCGGATGTCTTCGAGAACGATAGGATAACATATCGAATGACTCTGCACTGAGTTGCTCCGGTATAGAGATCTCCATGTGTGATGGGGAGTCCGATCGGGATTGTAAATACCCGGATTGCAAGGGCTTCTTTGGAAGTGCCTTCGGTTCTGTTCGAACCCGGGACAGACTTGTATGGATTGTATGTCTAACATTTTGAGATATAAAGCAGATTTTTTTCAAATACATTTCTGTTGGTTTATTTTCATAGCTTAACACCCTTCTTTGAGACATACAAGCTCAGAGGTAATGTAGTTGAAGGTAATCAGTAATATACTCCCAACTTGGTAATGTGGCATGCTGAGTGCTGCTGATCATTTATTGATCAAAGCATGGCTTTTGTGAAAAGCGTAGCTTTGTGGATGAGACTTCGTTGAACTTCACAACCCGGTATGGTCGAAACAGGAAAGATGCAGCAAGGTTATTGGGGGTAGCGCCCCTTAGGATATATGTATTTCCTTCTGGATAGAAGTGGAATCATGGTATGGAGCCCAGATACTTAACTTATGTTGATATCGCAAATATATTACTTTGTGATTGTTGTCTTTGGGACCTCAGATAAAGATTGGTTAGAACCGGGGGATGGCATACTCGTGTCAGTAGTTACCTAGTAACAGAGGTAACCCATCCTTGTGTTAGCAGAGATCCGGTTAGGTTCTCGGGGAGTCCCTCCAGAGGCGTACTCATGTGGCCCAGGAAGTTCCTTAGCCTGACCATTTGTTGGAAATCCAATTACCAATACGAACCCAGTACGGTTTTAGATGTAGAACCTGCCATCTAATATGGTAGCTATAGTAGGCATACTATAATGGTACGTATGCTGGCTAAGATTAATATTATACTTTCGAAAATATTTTCTATACTATGCACTGATAATAATATAAAAGAATTTTCTCGTATAAAGCATATTTGACTATCATAAGGAGAAGTCTCCCCTAAGTGTGCGATTGCATTGTGCGTGTGCCGGGAGGCCTTATGGTAGTTCAATTTTCCAAAAGCATGAACGGTTTTCTTTTAAAATCTATTTTAATTCAAATCAAATGTTTTTTCACTCATACCAGTCCCATAACTGACCCGAAGTTTATTGTTTCCTTTCTAAACTCTGGGTGCCCATAATTTCCACACGGGCAGCCTAGTAGCAGGTTTTTCATGTTTTGGTGTTGGTTGGATTTTGAAGTCTATTGGTTTGGAGGCTATCGGTTTTTGAAGGCTTTTGACTTGGTGATATTTTGAAAGCTTTTGGATCTCAAGGTGCTTAGTTTTGGAAGTTCGCTATCGCTTCATTTCTTTGAAGACTTTCTTGGAATGTGATCACTTATTGTTCTATTGCGAAGTTCTAATTTGAAGTTGTGTTATATGTATAAAAATACTCTGATGTTGATGATGATGTTGTTATGGATATTGTGATGATGTTGTATCTGTGATGTTGATTATGGAAGTTCATTTTGTTTTCGCTGTTTACATTCATCTAATGTTGTTATAAGCTCCATCCGAACTGGAATTTGACGTTCGAATCTCCGGCAGTCGAATACAAGTGAGGTATTTCATGACGATTTTTGAATGCTGAATTTTGGGGCGGAAAGGTTATACAACTAAAACCGTATAAGGTGCGTATCGGAGATTGGATTTCCAACAAATGGATAGGCTAAAGAACTTCCTACCACCACATGGGTATGCCTCTAGAGGGACGCCCCGAGAACCAACCCAGCTCTCTGCCAACACAACGCCGAGTTACCTTGTAACTAGGCAACTACTACTCGAGTATGTCATCCCCCGATCATTTGCGACCTTTATCTGAGGATCCTCAACCACAAAGCAACAACCACAGAGTAATAAATTTGCAGTGACCGCATGAGTTAAGTATCTAGGCTCCATACCATGATACCACCCTTTTTTAGAAGGAAATCACATACCCTAAAGGGCGCGACCCTTATAAACTTGCAGCATCTTTCCTATTTCGACCATTTTCGGGGAGTAAAGTCCTGATGCAGTCTCGTCCACAAAGCAACACTTTTCACAAAGCCATGCTTCGATCAACAAATGATCAGCAGCACATCGTATTCCACATTACCAAATCAGGAATGTATCACTAGTAACAATCAACTACATAACCTCTGAGCTCGTACGTCTTAGAGAAGGGTGCTAAGCTAAGGGAATAAAATTCTCTGCCACCAAACAGAAATGTATTTGATAGAAACCAGCTTTACATCTCAAAGTGTAACGTCAGACACACATCCATACAAGTCTGTTCCGGGTTCGAACAGAACTGAAGGCACTTCCAAAGAAGCCCTTGCAATTCGAGTATTCACAATCTCGATCGGCCTCCCCATCACATATGGTGATCTCTATATCGGGGACCAGTCGTTGCAGAGTCATTCGATGGGTAGTCCTTTTGTTTTTCGAAAATACCCGGTCTTCACTATCGTCTTCAAATGCTACCATTACATCGTATCATTATTCGGAATGGGTTATATGACATAAGGTCTTCTCTCGGCTAAACCGAATAATGAGCGCATAATTTAAAAACCATATGGATATTGGGATCTTATTTAAGTCACAACTTATTACCCAAAACCTTTCTTCAAAATGGTTTAAACAAATTACCATTTACAAATCTTTATACAAAAAGATTCACTTCATAAATTTCACCAATCTTTCACAAAGATTAATTCATAGTTTTCAAAACAATTCCATTTTAAATTGGATTAACTCATCCAATCTTTAAATCAAAGATTCAATTCATAGCTTTCAAAACAATTCCATTTTAAATTGGATTAACTCATCCAATTTTTAAATCAAAGATTCAATTCATAGCTTTCGAAACAATTCCATTTCAAATCTTTTATACCAAAGATACACCTATCCAATTTCAAAACAATGTTCAATAATCGTTCACAAAGATTTATTCATAGCTTCCAAAACAATCCTATTTCAAATTTGAAATATTTTCAACATAAATTGGAAATCCTTTCTTTATATGAAAGCTATTATTATTTGAAAACAAATAGTTTCGTTTTGGAAATTCATTTACACAAGTTAAAAATCTTCAAGTCTAAAACTTGGGTTAAATTTAAATTTCCAAAATAATATTGAAAAATGGTTTAAAACCCATATAAACACATTTATAATTTGTATACCCCTTTTAAACCATAATTTCCAAACATAGAATTCAATTTCAAATCTTGAATTTAAATTCAAATTAAACAATTTAAAATTCAAAACTTTATCAAGTTATTCAAAATAACTTTTATTTCTGAAACTCCTTTTCAAAAGCTTTTCATATTTAAACCAATTCAATTTCCAAAACTATTTTGGATTCAAAAATTCAATCTTTAAAATCATTAAAAATCTATGACTTAACCAATTTCCTCGTGCAACCCATATTTTTGTGTGTATAGTGTAGTCCATGGGTTTTACACAATAGTGCAACATCATCAATCATTATAGATTCAAGCACATCAATATTGATAAGCGGTATATTCCTATAACGCTTATCTTCCAATCAAAGATTCACAAATAAATAATATACATTCATCACAAATAAATAAATTACGTTCATCACAGCTTAAAACAAAATAATTCATATCACAAAGCATCACATAATAGAGATATCAAAAAATTCAAGGTATTCAATGCGAACCAAACATTCATAAGTAAGATTAATCAATTATCTGATTAATTTAAATCAGATTAATTACTTATGGATAAACTACTAATCCTGGTTAATTAATATTAATTAATTACAAACCATCTTAATTAATTAACCTTTAATCATTTATTAATTAACCTTTAAAAATAAATTAATCAACCTTTAATTATTAATTTATCAACCTTGATTAATAAATAAGTCAACCTTTAATCATTAAATAATTTGCCTTTAATTATTTAATTATCCTTTAAATTAATTACCCTTAATTGATTAATTAATAAATTGATCAATCCTTAATTAATAAATCATCCCTAATCACTTTCATTAATTAATTGACCTTAAATTAATTAATTACCTTAATTAATTAATCCCATAAATTAATTATCCCTTAATTAACTTATTCTTTAATCACTGATTAATTATCCTTAATGACTTTCATTAATAAAATAAATTAACTTAGATTTTTAAATTTAATTAATTATTTAAAACATTTTTTCTTCTTAATTAACTTCATAATATTATTAAGTTTATTCGATATAAACTTTCAAAACAAAGGTTAATATATATATATATATATATATATATATATATATATCTGTGTGTGTGTATTAAAAATACTTTTAAACTTAATAAATCTTAATAAAATTTATATTTAAAACCTTTTAACCAATTCCAAATCTTGATAAACATTAAATCATTTACAAAAGAATTTATTTTAACAAATTTTCTTCAAAATAAAACTGGATTGGTTATAAAGTTTTAAAACTGTTTTTATATCAAAAACTACAGACCCGAGCCATTCCACCAGATTTCCCGATATCAAACTTGAGTAACCCACGTCCTTCCATTTCTACAAGAAAATCTTCAGAAACTTCAAACGAAATCTTGGGAAAACCCATTCCCTTCTTCTTCCTCCTCTCAATACAGACACACAGGATTTAGGGTGAACGTGTACACTTAGATTGGCTGCCTCTAATCATCGATGCGATTACCACATCATCGCCGATGACCACCACAATTAATTCGAGCAATAAGTTTTATGAAATCAATTGTAAATCAAAATTGAACAGTTTTTTGAAAACATCTGGAATACCCCGATCAACAAGTCCTTCGCCGACGACATTACCGACCATCAAAGGCCACATGACCTCAGCCAAACCCTTGCCATAGCCCCTGACATCGATTTCACCTACCCCGTTCAAGCTCGATCCACCACCGACGATGATATTCCCCTTTCAACTTTGCCAATAAAACTGGGTCAAAACCCTATAAGGCCGAGTTCAGCCACCTTCGAAGTTTAAAATTTCACCTAATAATTTTCCTAGGCTCGCCGTCCTCCAGGCTATCTTCGATAAAAAGCACGACCCAACATTTGTCGACGTTCAACAGTTATTGACAAAAACAGGTTTTCTGTTCAACCATAAATTTCTCATTCAATATCAACCTAAAAATTCTGAAATAATTATTAAAAATCATGATTTTGGATTACGAATCTATTGCTATAATCAATTCTTGAAAAATATATCATCAAATTTTCCAGCTTGAACAATTTCCTCCGTAATCTCATTTTTTTGACAAGTTTACTTAGTATAAATTCTTAAAATTATTTTTACAATTCTTATTTTAGTCTTATAATCAACTTTTGTTTAGAAATCAAAGCTTCTCATTAATTCTTTTGGGTGATATATATTGTTGAATAGGTTTTTAAACCTGTAAACCCGGAATCATAGGAACATACATTCATGCACACAATTTTTTCAATGTATATATACACACATATACACAGGCATACCATATCAACACCATATGAAAAGTAAATTCAATCAGATTTCAAACTTCAATAAGGTAATTTTCTCACCTGACTTTTGAAAGAACAGAGGTCTGGTTTCTGTTTTGGGAGCATTTTTGATCTGAAGCTTGTATTTGCTTTGATGTTGAATTTGGACTTTGATCTACTGCTTTAGGTTGAAGCTTTAATTGTTTTCAACTCTGTAATCTTAATTTACTTGCATTTTTCAGGTTTAGAAATCTGAGAGTTGCTTCAGCTTCCTGAACTTTGATGTTGATTTATGTTTTTCTTCTTCCAGGTTTTATTTGCTTTTATTTCAGAATTTATTTGCTTTGACTTCCAGATTCGAACTTGAATATATTTTCAGATTGATTTGTTTATTTGAATTTGTGGTTTGATTTCATTTTCTTTTTCAGGTTTATTTGTTGAAAGGTGAAGAGAAAAAGAGTTTGAACTGAAAAACAAGTAACCGGTTTTTTTTTTAAAAAACATGTTATTTATTTTTAAATTTTAAAATAAAACTATAATGCCATTTGTTAATCTTAAGGCATGCATAAGCTACACATGTTATAATCCTTTATCATATTCTTACATTTGTCTATGCACTTGTTAATGTATGAATTCTCAATTTTAGAAATGTTAATTCAAGTTGTATTCTTCTTACATTTGTATTTTTGTATTAATTATTGTGTATATATATATACAAATTTGACTTTATCACTTGTAACTTTTAAAAGAAAAATGTATATTAAATCCTTTTATCAAATCCTATTCAAATTTTGAACTATTGTGTTCTTATGTTTAAAACTTTGAATATATTTACAACTTAGTTCATAAATATTTATTTTTTAAAAAAAGGAAGAACATTAAACCTTTTTATTAAATTTAAATATTGTATATATATATATATACATAAATTGTACTTACATAACTTTTTATAATAAAATGATTTAAACTTAATTATACATATGTATTATGTTTTCAATTTAAATAAATCAATTTTATTTACATATATATTAATGATTTTAAAGAACATGATTTTAAAATCCAATTTTACCTTAATAACTAGTTAATTTATATGTATTAGAATGTAATCCTTAAATGGCTTTTAAAAATTATCATATTAATTTTCAAAATATCATTTTCAAATCACAATGTGTGTGTGTGTATTCTTGATATTAGAAGACAAATTCTTATTAACTTTAAAATATATTTTCTAAATCTAATTTTTTTCAAGATTTTTATTCTGTGAATTTCCAAATTAAAATTCTCTCTAAAATACATATTTTTATTTGTTCTGGAATTTTTTCTAATTAATTCACCAATAAATTCACAATTTAATTCCAAAAATTAAATTAATTATCAATTTTATATCTAGCTAAAAATCGGGAATGTTACAGATTCCCCCCTTAAGAAAATTTCGTCCCCGAAATTTACCAGGTGGACAACAAATGATGGATACACAAAGATAGAGAAACAGTTTTCCAAATCAAATTGAATAGTTATTCTGCATTTGGCTTACCAAAGCAGAATATCACCAATAATTATGAGAACGAACTCATACAATATTTCATAAGATACTCGAGTCATCTGGTCTACGAAATATGTAGGGGCACTGGTTAGTCCGAAGGGATAACTAACTGTTCGTAGAACATATCTAGACCCAAAAGAATAAATAAATGGATACTCAACTCAGGTCAAAATATCCCGAAATATACACCAGCTTGTCCCTCTTCGGATTTTGATCTTCACAAGAAATCACAGCAGAATTCCAAATTTGTTTTAAATCGAAATCGCTTTATCAATACAAATCTTCATATTTAATTTTCCAATTTATTCAACCAAAATTTCAAATTCATTAGAGTTAAAAATGAACCGATCATTAGAAAAGATGAATTAGGAACAAGTACCTTTTCTACAACGATTCACAGGGTCATCACCATACCAAAGCTCCTTCTTGTAGCCGTCATGAAGAAATCGGAGAATTGAAATTAGATCAAAGGGGATTGAGAAGAGTTTTTCCCTTGTTGTTTGCAGGATATCGACCATTTGTAGTGGTACTTTCCTGTCCCTTTCCTCGTCCTCTTCTTGAACTCATACTATCGATGGATAGTAAGAGAATTTACTGAGGCATACAAACAGACATCTTAGGGATATACTCATTCTATGGTATACTTCACCCTATCTCTAATGAGTTACCTAATGTGTTATACTCATGAGCTAAAGTTTCAACCTTTAGCTCTGATACCACTGTAACGACCCCGGCTCGACCTTCGAAAATCAGCACCGAATACATCACCCATATTCGATTGCTGCAGATCCAAACGTCGATTCTGGTTCGTCGGAGCTTATAACACATTAAGTACAACAACATAGCAGAAGAAAAAATGAATATATCATTGATATACAATAGTTGATTACAATGATACAACACATTGATACAATTGATATCAACATCAGAGATACAAAAATAACACCGAAAGAAAGTCTCCAAAAGATAATATCTTCAGAAGTCCATAAGAAGATACTCCAATAAACTGCAACACCATTGCCAATGCTCCAAGACGAGAAAGACTCCAAACCAAAGAGCGAGAACCCCCATCATGCTGAACTCGTAGCAAATGCGATCCATATGCGATTGCCAATATGCAGAGATTGAATGCTAACGAATCTACACCTACTATTCGACTATATGAAAAATCCGACTCTAGATTGCCCGTGTGGAAAATTATGGGCACGCAGAGTTTAGATAGAGAACAATAAACTCCAGGTCAATCATGGGACTGGTATGAGCAAATGAAAACAGTTTTATCTTTAAAACAAACAAAGGAAGAATTTAAAATTGAAATCTGTGATGCTTTTTGAAAAATAAAAATACCATAAGGCCTCCCACCGTACAAACCATGCAAACGCTGAATTGGAGGAGATTTCTCCTTATGATAGTCAAACATTCTTGATATGCATAACTCTTTTGATATTATTATTAGTGCATAGTGTAGAAAACCTTTCGAAAGTATTATATTAATCTTAGCTAGCATACAACCATTATTGTATGCCTACTATAGATACCATCTAAACAATGGGGCGCCACCATAAATAAATGGCAGGTTATACAACTAAAACCGTACAAGGCGTGTATTGGAGATTGGATTTCCAACAAATGTTCAGGCTAAGGAACTTCCTACTGCCACATGGGTACACCTCTGGAGGGACGCCCCGAGAACCTACCCGTCTCTTTGCCAACACAAGGCCGGGTTACCTCTGTAACTAGGTAACCACTACTCGAGTATGCCATCCCCCAGTCGTTAGCGACCTTTATTCGAGGATCCTCAACCACAAAGCAACAACTACAAAGTAATAAATTTGCAGTGACCACAAGAGTTAAGTATCTGGGCTCCAAACCATAATACCACCCTTTTCTAGAAGGAAATGACATACCCTAAAGCGCGACCCTCATAACCTTGCCGCATCTTTCCTGTTTCGATCATTTTCGAGGTGTGAGGTCCTGATGAGTCTCACCCACAAAGCTCCACTTTTTTACAAAGCCATGCTTCGATCAACAAATGATCAGCAGCACTTCGTATTCCACATTACCAAATCGGGAATGTATCACTAGTAACCATCAACTACATAACCTTTTGAACTCGTACGTCTCAGAGAAGGGTGTTAAGCTAAGAGAATAAAATACTCCGCCACCAAATAGAAATGTATTTGATAGAAACTAGCTTTACATCTCAAAATGTAACATCAGAAACACATCCATACAAGTCTGTTCCAGGTTCGAACAGAACCGAAGGCACTTCCAAAGAAGCCCTTGCAATCCCGGTATTCACAATCCCGATTGGACTCCCCCATCACATATGGAGATCTCTATACTAGGGACTAGTCGGTGCAGAGTCATTCGACGGGTAATCCTTTCGTTTTTCAAAAATACTCGATCTTCACTACCGTCTTCAAATGTTATCCATTACGTCGTATCATTATTTTGAATGGGTTATATGACACAAGGTCCTCTCCTGGCTAAACAGAATAATGAGCGCATAATTTGAAAAGCATATGGATGTTGGGATCTTAGTTAAATCACAACTTATTACCCAAAACCTTTCTTCAAAAATGGTTTAAAGAAATTACCATTTACAAATTTTTGAACAAAAAGATTCACTTCATAAAGTTCACCAATCTTTCACAAAGATTAATTCATAGTTTTTAAAACAATTCCATTTTAAATTGGATTAACTCATCCAATCTTTAAATCAAAGATTCAATTCATAGCTTTCAAAACAGTTCCATTTTAAATTGGATTAACTCATCCATTCTTTAAACCATAGATTTAATTCATAGCTTTTGAAACAATTCCATTTCAAATCTTTTATACCAAAGATACACCTTTCCAATTTCAAAAAAAAGTTCAAAAATCTTTCGCAAAGATTTATTCATAGCTTCCAAAACAATCCTATTTCAAATTTGAAATCTTTTCAACATAAATTGGAAATCCTTTCTTTACTATTATTATTTGAAAACAAACAGTTTTCGTTTCGGAAAGATCTGATTTCATTTACTCAAATTAAAACCCTTCATGTCTAAAACTTGGGTTAAATTCAAATTTCCAAAATAATATTTTAAAATGGTTTAAAATCCATATAAACACATTTATAACTTGTATACCCTTTTTAAACCGTAATTTCCAAACAGAGAATTCAATTGCAAATCTTGAATTTAAATTCAAATTAAACTATTTAAAATTCTAAACTTTATCATGTTATTCAAAATAACGTTCGTTTTTTAAAACTCCTTTTCAAAAGATTTTCATATTTAAACCAATTCCATTTCCAAAACTATTTTGGATTCAAAAATTCAATCTTTAAAATCATTAAAAATCTATGACTTAACCAATATCCTTGTGCAATCCATATTTGTGTGTGTATAGTGTGGTCAGGGGTTACACAAAATAGTGCAACATCATCAATCATCACAGATTCAAGCACATCAATATTGATAAGTGATATATTCCTATAATGCTTATCTTCCATTCACAAATTAATAGATAAATAGTATACATTCATCACAGATAAATAAATTACATTCGTCAAAGCTTAAAAACAAACAATTCATATCACAAAGCATCACATAACAGAGATATCAAACAATTCAAGGTATTCAATGCAAACCAAACATTCATAAGTAAGATTAATCAATTATCTGATTAATTTAAATCAAATTAATTACTTACGGATAAACTACTAATCCTGGTTAATTAATATTAATTAATTACAAACCATCTTAGTTAGTTAACCTTCAATCATTTATTTATTAACCTTTAAAAATAAATTAATCAATTTTTATTTATTACTTTATCAACCTTGATTAATAAATAAATCAACCTTTAATCGTTAAATAATTAGCCTTTAATTATTTAATTTGTTATCCCGTCTTTTGGCAAAGCCGTGATACCAAGGAACCGATTGAAAACCAAGGATCACTCTTCCTGGATATCAAGCCTATACAGGTTCGCTATGGATATCGATGAATTTTGTCCGAATCCATATTGAGCTACAATTGATAGGACATGACGAGCAAAGCAATGAAGGTTGGTGTTCCAAATTTCGAATCAATCCGAGTTCGTATGCACAAGTTATGATCGATTCAATCTGGAAGATACGGCCTCGTCTTTGTATCCATCATCGAACTCAGGTTCGAATCGATCACATTCGTATCGATCAGAGTTCCAGCGTCTTCGTATCCATCATCGAACTCAGGTTTGAATCGATCACGTTCGTATCGATCAGTGTTCCAACGTCTTTGTAACCATCGAATTGCCTCAATTCGTATCGATCAAGTTCGAATCCATCGGGAAGCCTCGGTTCGTATCGATCAAGTTCGACTCCATCAAGAAGCCTCGGTTCGTATTGATCAAGTTCGAATCCATCGGGAAGCCTCGGTTCGACTCGATCTCATTCGAATCCAACGACTCCTCCTTATTCGAATCCATTGGCATCTCCCTACTTTGTATCCATCAACAGGTGTTGTGCCTCGTAACGATTGGCCAGGGTCTACTTCGCATCCATCAGGCAGTTGCTGTTCGTATCCATCAGGTCACCTTACGTCGTGTCCACCAAAAGGCTCCAGTTCGCATCGATTGGCTTCGTATCCATTGAGAAGCTACGTGGATCGTTTCCATCAAGGAAAGGCTCGTTTGTAACCATCGACCACCAGTAGTTCGTATCCATCAACGACCGCTGTTCGAATCCGTGGGTGAGGCCATATTCGAATCCATCAAGTCAACAAACCTGGGTGACGTGTCATCTCTCGATACGAACAAGGCGAGATTTATGGAGTCGACATGGTCAACTCGGAGTAAAGACCGGATCGAGGCGAAGTATGCGTGCCACGTCATCACGAGGCCACATGAGGTGATCGAGTCGAAGGGATCGGTTCGAAGTGATGGATTCGAACCAAACAGCCACCGAAGGAGTCGTATCGACTATTTCTCCCAATTCACTGATCCAAATGCTATGAAATTTTCACAGACGATTACCTACATGCCAAGGAGTGTTCCCACCAAATTTCAGCTTGATTGGACATCATCTTGATCGATACGAAATGAATTCGTATCGATCACAGATCGAGTCGAAACTTCCTGGAGTTGGTCATGTGGACCCCTCACGTGCCAGAATGAGTCTCTTGAAATTTGGATGAAGTTCCAGCCTCCTACGCCTATAAATAGAGCCCCAGAGCCTACAGAAGAGGGATCTTTTGATTCTCAAGCGCCCAGACTCTGCCGGATCGAGACCTACATCATATTTTTTGCTGTTGAATTCGAATTTGCAGTTGTATTTTGCTGTTGTTTGATGTACTCGCTTGTAATCATTGAAAGAGAATCAATAAAGTTGCAAAAACTTCACGGTGGATGTAGGCAGCATGCCGAACCACTTTAAATTGCTTGTCTACGCATTTACATTCCTGTTCATTGGAGTTTTTGTTAGATAATCCTCATTTTTAATTTATATTCTCCATTATTATCTCTTCAAAAACTTCTAAAGAGTGTTGTGACCAATTTTGGTGCAAACACTTTAGTGCTTTCACTGAGAAAACCCAGATTTTCTCCTGCTCGTTGAATCTGTCGTCGATACCGGATTGAATAAATCTAAGAGAGAGATCCAGATCACAAATCCAGATTCCTTCCATTCTATTCAGATTTGCAAAAATCTAAGGAAAGAAGTTCATTATTCAAGATGGTAAGTACCAGAACCACCTCAAACGTTGGCGATCAAGAAGGCCGGGATAGGCAGAATCCCACGCAACTACCACCAACCAGTCAAAATGTAGCCGGACCCTCAAATTCACAAGGCCCGGTTACTAGGAAAGAGTTCCAGTTGCTGCTTCAAGAGCTAACGCAAAGCCATCAGCAACTAACCGAACAGCTACGCGCGAACGCTGAGCGAACAAATCAGCTGAACCGCCAGAAGCGCAGAAGACATAGAAGGGACCAAGGCTCTCATTCCTCCACCGAAAGCTCTGCTTCCTCAGGATACAACCGCAGATCCGTCCGTCCTCGACCGGACGAAGGCTATGCACAAGGTACAGGATATCAGCCCACTTTGACCATTGGTCAACAAAGAGTTGGACCATCGGCCAGCTTCCACACTGGACCCTCTTCCAGGGGAGGAACTGTACCTCAATACACTATAGATAACCGTGCCACCGCTAATGCAGTTTACATAGGGATTGACACACGAAACCAACAAGGACGTACTCCTGAACCGTACGTTCCAGAAGATGTTGAGCCAAGGAGGCGAGACATGGACCGTCAACAGCGCCTGTCCAACCTCGCAATGTGGAACCCGACCACAATTTGGCCCAACATGCGCAGAATGTTGCAATGCCGGATATTACAAACATGATAAGAGAAATGATCCGAGAAAGCCAGGGTCTTACCAATGACGACTGGGGAATCTCCCGGAGTCATACCCCATTCACAGACGAGATTCTTTTTGTTGAACCCCCTCGGCGATTCAGAATGCCAACGCTACCGATGTACGAGGGAAATTAGGACCCTAATCAACATATTTTGAAATACGAGTGGTCGATGAGTGCTGCAAGGGCTGATGATGCGGTAAAGTGTCGTAGTTTTCCCATTTCTTTGGGAGGCATTGCGACAATGTGGTTCACAAGACTACCCCGTCGATCTATTGCTTCGTTCGATCAGCTGGCCAAGAAGTTTGTAGAACAGTTTCGCATGCATCTTGCTAGACCGAAGGATGTTAATACCTTGTCCAGTGTCACACAAGCTCCAGGAGAAACACTCAGACGTTATTTGGAAAGGTTCCACGCAGCGTGTGCAGAGATCAGCAACCCGAATGATAATTCGATTTTGATGGCACTAACTAAGGGGATTGACCCTGACTTTGAGTTCGGAAATTGGTTAGCTGGGAAACCTCCCGCGTCGTTGGACTGTTTCTACTCCAAAGCCGCCCAGTTTTTAAGGCGTGAGGACACGAAACAGTCTAGGAAGTAGGACGACGTGGGACCCAGTAATGAGGGGATTCAGAGTAATGTGGTAGTTAAGCAATCGGGTGAGAGCTCTGGGAAAGTGCAGTTGAACGTACAGAACAAGCAATCTCAGCCAAGGAATAATGGAAATCTAAATAAGAAACGGGATCAAAACCGTGGCCCACGGCGTAGGACTCCAATGTTTGACAATTATACACCACTGAACACGTCGCTAGAGAACATGTATCTACAGACTACAATGCTATGCAGTATAAGAAACCTGCTCCGAAGCCATCGTCGGAGAGACAGATTCAAACAGGAAAGTTCTGTAGATTCCATGAGAGTTATGGACATAATACCAATGAGTGTAGACACTTTAAAGACCTCATTGAAAAGTTGATCAAGGAGAGAAAGTTAGATCAATTCGTGAGGGCGCCGCAGTCTGGTGGTGCGGGCCCGTCAAATCAGAATCGTACGCAGAATCAAGAGAGACAGGAGGAACCCGCTCGAACGGGCGGGAGATTGGTGATTAATACAGTCAATGGTGGTCCCCATCTAGCAGACCGAAGCTGGAGGGAAATGGAGTCGTATGCCAATTCTATCAAGCATGTGGACTTTGAGTGTTGTACTAATTTTGATGAAGGGGCTCCAGCTAAGCTACAGAGAACGATAACGGACGACATCGTATTCAGAAGCCGAGACACTGATAGGGTCGAACCCCAACTATTGACCCACTAGTCATATCTGCCCAGGTTGGTCCTGGTTGGATGAAGAGGATCCTGGTAGACAGTGGGAGTTCGGTGAACATTATGTTTAAGAGAGCATATGATCAAATAAAGATGGAAGCCAAAGATTTAAAACCTTGTCAATCTAGAATTCATGGCTTCGATGGGAGTGCCAATATCCCCACTGGAGTGGTGGAGTTACCAGTAGAGTTAGGATTTGGAGAGTGCCGAAGAGTTTGGATACTGCAGTTTGTTGTTTTAGATATTCAATCCCCGTACAATGCTTTTTTGGACGGTCCGGCCCTTGCTGAATTTAGGGCTGCAATTGCCCCATGGTGTTTGACCTTGAAGTTCCCCACTGATCGTGGGATTGGAGTTATACAAGGGGATCAGGTTGGTGGAAGGGCCTGTTACATAGCTGAGCTGCGCGAGGCGCAGCGAAAGGAGAAAGGAAAGAGCGTAGAGGACTCTCTCTGCGTCCGTTTTGCGAATAATTGACAATTCATGCCTGGGCCTCGGCCCAGGCACCACAACCAATTGCAAAGGGATCTTGAACCCAGAGACAATGAAAACGAGGAAGAATCTATAGAAAGTCAGGCTTCCCCGGCTGAACTGACGATTGATGTTCCAATTGATAGTGACAATGATGATGACTCGAGAATGTTGGAGGTTGGGTCTCAGTTGAGCCGAGAGATGCAACAGGAATTGTTTGATTTTCTCTGGGCGAATCTCGACGTATTCGCTTGGACGCACTCTGATATGTGTGGAATCTCGTCGGACATCGCGAGCCACACCCTGAATATTGACCCGCGGTATATCCCGGTCGAACAAAAAAGGCGTGGTATGGATCCAGAGAGATCTTCCGCCCGAAAAGAAGAAGTTGATAAGCTGAAGGCAAATGGGTTTATCTGGGATTCTCTATACCCGGAGTGGGTATCCAACCCTGTACTTTTTCGAAAACGAAATGGGAAATGGAGAATGTGCATCGATTATTCCGACTTAAACAAAGCTTGTCCGAAAGATAGCTTTCCACTTCCCCGAATTGATCAGCTTGTGGATTAAACGGCCGGACATGAATTATTATCTTTTATGGATGCTTACTCAGGCTACAATCAGATACCCATGCATGTGCCCGACCAAGAGCATACAAGCTTCGTAACCGATCTGGGACTATACTGCTACAAAGTCATACCCTTCGGATTAAAAAACGTCGGAGCGACTTACCAACACTTGGTTAACCGAATATTCGCTGACCAGATCGAGAAAACCATGGAGGTTTATATGGACGACATGTTGGTGAAATCGCAATACTCCACTGTCCACATTAGAGACTTGGCGTCAATGTTCAATATCCTTCTGAAATACGGGACGAAGCTCAATCCGCTAAAGTGTCATTTTGGGGTCGCATCTGGAAAATTCCTTCGGTTCATCATCAACGCCCGAGGAATAGAAGCCAACCCCGAAAAGATCTGGGCTATCAAAAACTTACAAACTCCAAGAACTATAAAACAAGTCCAGAGTCTCAACGGAAAGGTGGCAGCGTTAAGCAGGTTCATATCAAAGTCCACTGATAAGTGCATCCCCTTCTTCGACTTGATCCAAAAGGGAAAGCGGAACTTCGAATGGACTGCGGAATGCGAGGGCGCATTTCAGGCACTGGTTCAACATCTTTCCGCACCGCCGATTCTCTCGAAGCCTATCAATCACGAGCAGTTGTATCTTTACTTGGAGGTGTCAGAGAATGCAATCAGCGCTGCCCTTGTTCGGGAGGAAGATCGAGTGCAGAAGCCGGTCTATTATGTTAGTAAGTGACTAACCCGAGATGAAAGAAACTACCCAAAGCTGTAGAAACTAGCCTACTGCTTAGTCATTGCCTCGAGGAAGCTCTGTCCATATTTCCAGGCTCATCCTATCACTGTGTACACCGATCAACCGTTATGATAGGTCCTCACGCGGCCTGAGACGTCTGGTAGGTTACTCAAATGGAACATTGAACTGAGTCAATTCGACATCACTTATACTCCAAGTAGGGCCATTCACGGTCAAGTCCTGGCAGACTTTATAGCCGAATTCACTGTTCCTGAAGACTTTCCCGAGACCAGCAAATCTCCCGAATATACTTGGAAGTTACACACTGATGGTTCATCCAACCATCGGTGCTCAGGTGCTGGGGTAGTGCTTGAAACCCCCGAGGGCCGATACATATGCTATGCTTTCAAATTCGAGTTCCGTGCGACCAACAACGAAGCCGAGTATGAAGCTTTACTTACTAGATTGAAGCTAGCCCGTGATCTAAGAATTACCGCGGTGGAAATCTACTGTGACTCCCAACTAGTTGTGTGCCAAGTTCGGGTGAATATCAGGCCAAGGATCGAAGACTAGCCGCTTATCTAGCTCGAGTCCGGGAGGTGCTTGATCAGTTTGATTACTATTCCATTTTCTACATACCCCGAGAGCATAATCAGAAAGCCGATTCATTGGAAAAGTTAGCAAGTACAGGCAAAGCTCAACAGTTGGGGCTCGTTCCCGTTGAAACTCTATCTTCTCCAAGCATCGATCAGATGGAGACCGACTGCATATTTGAGACTGCTCCCGAAAAAGAGTCATGGATGACCCCCTATCGAAACTATATCGAGCACAGGGTATTGCCGAGCACATGAGTGAAAGGAGACAGGTTATTCGAAAGGCCTCGTAGTTTACCGTTCAGGATGGAATCACGTATAGAGGAGGATATTCAGTTCCCCTCCTTTGATGCATCGCCCACGATGAAATCAAAAGGGTGCTATGTGATGCGTATGAGGAAGAATGTGGTGATCACACTAGGGGCAAGCCCTCGCCAAGAAAGTGCTTCGATATAGATATTTCTGGCCAACTGTGAACCGCGATGCATCGGATTATGCAAGAAAATGTGATAAATGCCAGATACATGCTCGAATTCCTAGAGTCCCACCTACTGAGATAACCCAAATGGTCAGTCCCTGGCCGTTTGCAATATGGGGCATTGATATCATCGACACTCTACCACTTGCCAAAGGAAGGGGAAAATATGCAATCGTCGCAGTCGATTACTTTACTAAGTGGGCTGAAGCCGAACCACTCGCGACGATTACAACGAAAAAAGTCATCAACTTTGTAGTTCGCAATATCATCTGCTGGTTTGGTCTCCCGCATACCATTATCACTGATAACGTAGCCCAATTTGACAGCGTTGAATTCAAAATATTCTGCCAACGGTTCCACATCCATAAGAAATTCTCAACAGTTGCACACCCTCAGCAAATGGCCAAGTCGAAGTCAAGAATAAAGTTATCAAATCTATTCTGAAAAAACGACTGGAAAAGGTTGGGGGCAAGTGGGTTGATGAACTACCTATGGATTTATGGGCTTACCGAACGACCCATAAGTCCGCGACCGGACACACCCCCTTCTTTCTGTCCTACGGCTCAGAAGCTATTATCCCGGTCGAAATGGAAGTACCTTCTCATCGGGTAACTTACTATGATCCGAAGACTAACGTCTTATTACTTGCTGAATCTTTGGACTTACTGGATGAAAAACGTGATGAGGCTGATTTGAGGGCAGCCGCATATCAAAATCGAATCGCTCGATTATATAATGCCAAGGTCCAACCACGGACCTTCGAACTTGGCGATGTCGTTCTGAAAAGAGTTTATCCGGTCCCTTCGCATATGAATCCAAATTGAGAAGGGCCATATGTGATCATTCAAAAGCTCGGAGACGGCACATTCAAGTTGTTGACCGTTGACGGTCTTACTTTACCAAGAGCTCGGAATAGTGAAAGCCTCCGTCGCTACTACATATGACAGGCTTTATTTACTTTAGTCTATTTCTTCTTTTGCATTTTATTTTCGCATTTCGGAATTTGAATTTGTAATAAGGCAATTGACTTTGCCATATTTCTCATTTCAGTTATAAAATGCCTTCTCTTCGAGCCAGAGCTGTGATTTATTGAATATACAACATCATGATGCACAGAGAGCTAGGTTCCATCGTACGGTGGAATTTAATCAAATAGGGAGTGACTGTGATACGACCGGCCACTCACTAAGTGAAACCCAAGCTCGGGGGCATGTCACCACACCAATATCTAAAAGGATTGATACACGACAATCCTCCCACTAACTCCAAATTCCCAGAGTGCGAATTGGAGTATGAACATCAACTCTAGGTTCCCAGAGTGCGAACCGGAGCATAAACACTAACTCCAAACTCCCAGAGTGCGAGTTGGAGTATAAACACATAAATGCGGTCCCGGAGAGGGTGGACTCCTCCGCCTAACAACTTCGGCCGTATCCTAACCAAGTTTGAGGAGGATGGACCCGTCCGTCTAACGACCTGGCTTATTAACTCGGGGTGGATGTGATCCGACCATCCATGATCCCGATAAATCCATCGTTCCCAGAGTGTGAATGAATTCCTAAAAAGCCCAAACAGGTGTGACTGACCATCTGTCGGCTAACTCCAAGTTCCCAGAGCGTGAATTGGAGTATAAACATCAATTCTCGAGTCCTGGAGCGCGAACCGAAATATACATGCTAACTCCAAATTCCCTGAGCGTGAATTGGAGTATAAACATCAATTCCAGGTTCCCGGAGCACGAACCGAAATACAAACGCTAACTCCAAATTCCCAGAGCGTGAATTGGAGTATAAACATCAATTCCAGGTTTTCGAAGTGCGAACCAAAACGTACATGCAAACTCCAAATTCCCATAGTGTGAATTGGAGTATAAACATCGACTCTAGGTTCCCGGAGTATAAACACTAAATTCCCAAAGTGCGAATTGGAGTATAAATATCATCTCGAAGTTCCTGGAGTGTGAACCGTGCCCTAGACATCGATAATTATTCAAAGTCCACGGAGCGCGGACATGCGCTCGAGGTCTGTAATAGGTGCGGTCACGAGCCCATCATTACAACACTCAAGCAAGTAAGACAGGAAAAACAGTTGAAATGAAGAAAGCTAATTTTTTTTTCGACTAACTAGTAACAAAAGCTTATATGCAAGTTCTTCCAAAAGATTCCTACTAGCAGGGGCCGAACCTGCATCTATACACGGCCTACAAATGGGAAACGAAAACAATTTCCTGTCTATCAAAAGTTTGATTAAGTTGCCAATCTATTTCTTTTTCCTTGGCCTTCTCTTCAATGGAGAACCTTCAGACTCACTAGAGATCTTCCGTTTTGAACTTTTCCCCTCCGATGGTTGCTCTCCAACTGGGGGCATAATGTCAACGTCCTCCTCTGAGCTCGATTCCAGATGTATGCTTCTTACCGGAGGAATTGGAGGGACTGGATCTGCAATGGAAGATGGGACAGACACCCGGGTATGCACAACAGTACCACTCGGTGATATTATCCTTAGAGGTGCTGGGTTATGCACCACCGTATCACTTCCAGCATTACCACTTTGCCCCGCAGCCTCTAATTCAGCATTAATCTCGGCCAAGATTTCTTCATCACGAATTGTTTGGGCCTGGCTGGGGGTAGCTGTAGTCTGCAATGAAGAACTGGAGGCTGGCGGAAGTCCACTGATGATGAATGGTAAGTCTGCGAAGGAATCACCATGTAGGTCAAGAAGCTCGCTCATAATATGCTCGTCGAAAGATAGTGAGCCCTCCTGTGTTATTTTAGTTGGCACTGTCGTTGTCATAATAGTTGTTTCGGTAGTGATAGCTTCCTACCCTTGAGATGATCCTTGGATCGCAGAAGTCGGCATAATTCTAATCACTGAACAAAAATGAAAAGGAGTTGTTAGCAGTCGCTTCAAAACAAACTCTCTATTTAGAACACACTCGAGATATGTTCGGAGTACCTTCCTCAATTTGGCCTACTGATGGCTAAGCGGCTTCAGAAACATGCTCTCGGATAGGAGATAGCTGCGGTTGTTTCGGGTTATAAGTCGGGATAGATTGTGAGGCAATCATTGATGCAGGCCCTAGCGGAGGTGGAGCGCTAATCTCAAGGAATATAGCCTGGTGCTCAACACCTGAACTTTCCCCACCTTCCTGATGACGGGTGCCAACCATCTCCTTCTCGTGAGAAATTATAGCGTCATGAAGGATCTTTCTTTCATCCTCGGTCAGTAGCCGATTTTCGAGCTCAAATTCGTCAATCGATTCGCTCGGGTGTGCTATTTTCTCCTCCTCAATCAACCGGACCCAAGCACTGTGGAGATGTACCGAGTAATTTTCGAGCCAGGCCAAATTTCTGTGCCTCAACACATTGGCGTTGAAAGTGATAAGGAGGTCAACAATATCAGCCTCTAGCCTGGACTCGGCCACCTGAATTTTCCTATCAACTTCGGCTTCGACCTCCTGTACTTTAGCCACCGCCGCGTCTCGCTCGGTCCGAAGCACTACGGCCTGTTCACATGCTTCCTTGGCCACGTTGTTCGCGTCATCCCTATCCTTGGTGATTTCATCAAATTTGGTTTTGAGCTCGTTAAGCTCCTTTAAGGCTGCATCCCGCTCGACGGTTACAATAGTGTTTCGGTGGCCCGTGTCCTCCACCGTAACATAATGCTCTTTCTTCATCTTGTCCATCGCCGCCTGGGCTTCATCAGCTTTCTTAAGGGCCTCCATCTCGGATTTCCGAGATGACTCGGCTTCAGTGTTCAACACTTGTATAATACGGTCCTTTTGAGCTAGCTCGGCTTGTAGTTTCTCAATGATAGTTTCTCGCTCAAAGGCTAATGATGATGCTTTCTCAGCCGCTTTAGCCCATGTCTTATACTAGGCAAAGAAGTCATGTACATAGTCATGCACCATCTGCTCAGCTTTCGCCAGGATTCTTTTTAAATGAAGAGGAAAAATGTAGTTATCGAAATAGATATTCGGAAAATCCTTCTTTAACTGAGCAAGCTTGACCGCCCCTTCCCTTGAAATTTCCGTAGGGGCTTGTTCTGCAACTACGGAGGTTATTGCCTCCGTTCTAGGATGATGAGGCTCAGACCTGGAAGACTGGGAAGCAGACTTGTGCCGCGAGGATTCAGGGGGACGAGAAACATAAACGGGAGGTTGTACAGGAGTTCTGGGAGGAGGAGTGCGAGATCGAGATCGACGTATGTAATCCCTATCTCTATCATATCTCTCTTGGCTGGAGTATGTAGAGTATCCACAGTCGTGATCTTTGTCCCCTTCCCTTCTATGCGACTCATAGTATGCAAAAGATCTACGGGCCTGTCGAAGACTTCCCAACATTGAACCTTGTCCAGTCATAGTATCTGCAAAGCAAAATAAAAGTAGAGTTAGTGTCTTTTCGAAATAGATGGCCTACGGTCAAGGGTTGTGTAGTGCCGTGAATTGTGTATAAATGCGCAACCCCCCGACCAACCGGAAGTGTCGACCACGCTAGTAAGAAAAGGCTCTCTCAATTCTAAAGTATGGTGGAATTCCTCCAACCCGGCATCATGCGGGAAAGATACATCATCCGAAATTGGAAGATCGGCAAGCCCTTCGTAAAGACTTTCTGTTCTTGGGGGAGACACCTCCGAAATTCTAATTTCAGAAACGGGCCAGGACGTGACGACGGATTTCCATCTCCCCTTTTTAGATGACTTAAAAACGGCCGCCTTGCCTTTTCTCTGCTCATCAGTGTCCTAGGCTACATCAGCAGGTTCACCCAAGGGCTCCCCATCAGTGTGAATTCTTTCGGAATCAGCCTCCTCGATTACGACAACTTTAGGCTTTTTGCGTTTGCCTCGCTCTCTCAAGGCGGTTCTTAATGCGTGTCAAGCATTATACTTTGTCTCCGCTCAATCAGCCCGAGAATCCTTAGGTTCCTATCTGTCAAAAGTAAGTCGATGTTCCTTTCTTCACTCGGAACTTCTTGCAGCAATCGGACTATCTCCTTAAAATATCCACCGTCTGGACGCTAAATGATTGCTGTAAAAAGAAAGAGACATAAGTTTCACTTCGGCTGCAATCATCACGATAATTATTCAAGAACTTAGCTATACTCATGTCTGAATAACCATCGCCTGACGAACCCTAAAGGGCATCTAACGTAAAATCACTCCGTCTTGAAGTAGCTTAGCCTGGCCCAGGAACCGATGACCACTTGACAGTTTCGTACGGCCTCCAGGAACGTAAAAGATGGGCTATCTGTCCGGCTTTTGAAGTTGATAAGTATCTAATGTCAGTCGGAAGCGGCAGACGATGAAGGAACTCCATAAAGACGATGAACAAGCTATTGACCGAAGCATGTCCATTTGGGTGAAGCTGAGATGGGGCGATCCCCAGAAATGACAACACTTCTCTTATATATTCATTGAATGGAGGAAGCGTCCCGGCTGCACATGCATGACGGTTGAATGCGGTATATGCCTCCGGGGGATAATGCGGTCCATCATTCAGTCTTGGCAATAGAACATCATCCATTAACAAACCGTGCCTTAAGCATATACTTCCTATCATATCTTCGAAAATGTTGGATGGAACGGAGTCAGACGGATTGTTAATGAAAGATGCATCGGGTAGTTCGTCTGGGGCTGGACCAATGACTTCGGCCTCAATGTCCGGAATTTTGAGTCTCGGAGGAATCGTACTCTGAATCTCCTACTGCTGCGAACTTGATGGTTCCATAACTAGCTAACTCATGAGAAATCATCTTTAGACGACAAAGAGCCCGTGTGTTCACCACGTGTAGAGTGTGTGTTGTGCAGTGTTGTGCGATACTTAAAAAAAAATTTGCAGAGTTAAGAAAATTTGCAAGCGACAAAGATAATCAGAGTCGAGTTGGAGTGACCATCGTCGCTGACTGTCATCACCAAACCATCCAGATGTTAGTGATCGATCCCAGTTAAAATTACTCATCACGTTGTTAAACTATGGTTCCATCAACGAGCTACGAAAGGCAGTCAAATATGCAGTTCTACAGTTAAGTCCAGATATGTAGGAATAAAGCTCGCCGGAGTCAAGTGTTCACATATGCAAAAGATTCCTAAATTCATCGAACTTCGGCTTGGGATCGATCACCACAATTCAAGATAGTGAAGGGTCAGAAGCCTCCCTTTTGCATCGGCTGTGTTCGAAACGATACGCTTCGTATCAATCGAGTTCGAATCGATACATTTCGTATCGATCGAGTTCGAATCGATACACTTCGTATCGATCAGATTCGAATCGGCGCGCTTTATACTGCATCGGTTCGAAATGATACATCTCATATCATTCAAGATCAAATCGATACCCCTCGTATCGATCAAGTGGCACCAACCTCGTATCGATTGCGAACCGGAGAACTTCGCATCGATCATATCCACAACCATCATTCCTCGACCTGAACAACAATGATGCGAACCCAACATCCAGCAATCAATACGAAGTCAAGCGCTAACTTCCTTTTCATCGGTACGAAATGGAGGCTGAGCAACCCTCAATCAATTGTTAAAAATCCATAATTCCTTTTTCTCCGATCGATTCAAGCATAGCCATGGCCATTCACGACCGGGCTCCATCCCAGATCTGGTTTCACCTATTGCCAGAAGGAATGATGGAAGAAGAAAAAATGGATCTGGAATAACTTTGTCACTTGGATTCGTAATTATTTACCTAAGTTAAAATTGGAATGCGAAGACTACAAAGATTGAATCGATTCGAAGGCTAGAGCAGTTCGTTCTCCCGTTCTCTCTATCGATACGAAAGCGCAGGAAGTATAAGCAAGAGAGTAAAAGTAAAAAAGTGAAAAATGGTTAAGTCCAAAGTATTTATATGGAGCCTTAAGGGTGACTGAGTCGTTTCGCCTCCCAGTCAACGTGACCGGTCACGAACGGTCAAATGCTGGATCGATGCGAATGCTGCTTTCGAATCCATCAGACTTTGTCTTCATCGAGACGAAGTTACCATCGGACTTCATCGATTCGAAGTACACAACGAAGGCTGCACTAAAAACATCGAACTCCATCGATTCGAAGTGTCTATTTTGCAACCATCAACTCACGACAATGCAGGTACATCGATACGAACGAATATTTTGTATCCATCAAAACTCATCGATATGAACGAATATTTCGTATCCATCAAAACTCATCGATACGAACGATCATTTCGTATCCATCAATGAAAACCGCGCCAATATAGAAAACTATCGTTCAACCTTTTACATCGATTCAAGAGAGGATCGATACAAGAGGATAGTCCAAAACGACTATCAAGCGTTGTTTCAACTCGAATTTCAAATCGGTTGTGGAGAGAATCGATACAAAATTCGATAACAAACTAAATTGACAACGACCCGTGAACACGCAACGTTAATGAGAATCAAGTTAACATATATGCATATATGTCGGACTAACATTCAATTTTCAGCATTCACAGGGATCGAATACTCATCTCATTACGATTACGGTGACAAACAGCTAATCACTATCACACAGCAGCCAGTTACAGCAATACAGAGTACAACTTTCAACGAAAAAATTCGATGATCGTTCAGAGAGAAACTGCAGCTTTTCAAAGCACGTCATGTTTCCACAAGACGTACTTTGGGGGGGAAATGTTATCCCGCCTTTTGGCAAAGCCGTGATACCAAGGAACTGATTGAAAACCAAGGATCACTCTTCCTAGATATCAAGCCTACACAGGTTCACTATGGATATCAATGAATTTTGTCCGAGTCCAGATTGAGCTACAATTGATAGGACATGACGACCAAAGCCATGAAGGCCGGTGTTCCAAATTTCGAGTCAATCCGAGTTCGTATGCATAAGTTTTGATCAATTCAATCTGGAAGAGAAGGCCTCGTCTTCGTATCCATCATCAAACTTAGGTTCGAATCGATCACGTTCGTATCGATCAGAGTTCCAGCGTCTTCGTATCCATCATCGAACTCAGGTTCGAATCGATCATGTTCGTGTCGATCAGAGTTCCAGCGACTTCGTATCCATCCAAGTGCCTTAATTCGTATCGATCAAGTTCGAATCCATCGGGAACCCTCGGTTCGTATCGATCAAGTTCGACTCCATCGGGAAGCCTCGGTTCGTATCGATCGAGTTCGAATCCATCGAGAAGCCTCGGTTCAACTCGATCTCATTCGAATCCATCGGCTCCTCCATATTCGAATCCATTGGCATCTCCCTACTTCATATCCATCAACAGGTGTTGTGCCTCGTAATGATTGGCCAGGGTCTGCTTCGCGTCCATCAGGTAGCTGCTGTTCGTATCCATCAGGTCACCTTACTTCGTGTCCAACAAAAGGCTCCAGTTCGCATCGATTGGCTTCGTATCCATTGAGAAGCTATGTGGATCGTATCCATCAAGGAAAGGCTCGTTCGTAACCATCGACCATCAGTATTTCGTATCCATTAATGACCGCTGTTCGAATTCGTGGGTGAGGCCTTATTCGAATCCATCAAGTCAACAAACCTGGGTGACTTGTCATCCCTCGATACAAACAAGGCGAGATTTATGGAGTCGACACGATCAACTCGGAGTAAAGACCGGATTAAGGCAAATTATGCATGCCACGTCATCACAAGACTACGTGAGGTGATCGAGTCGAAGGGATCGGCTCGAAGTGATGGATTCGAACCAAACAACCACCGAAGGAGTCTATTTCGTATCGACTATTTCTCCCAATCCACTGATCCAAATGCTATGAAATTTTCATAGACGATTACCTACATGCCAAGGAGTGTTCCTACCAAATTTCAGCTTGATTGGACATCATCTTGATCGATACGAAGTGAATTCGTATCGATCACAGATCGAGTCGAAACTTCCTGGAGTTGGTCGTGTGGGCCCCCTCACGTGCCAGAACGAATCTCCTTAAATTTGGGCGAAGTCCCAGCCTCCTACACCTATAAATAGAGCCTCAGAGCCTACAGAAGAGGGAACTTTTGATTCTCAAGCGCCCAGACTCTGCCGGATCGAGACCTACATCATATTTTTTTGCTGTTGAATTCGAATTTGTAGTTGTATTTTACTATTGTTTGCTGTACTCGCTTGTAATCATTGAAAGAGAATCAATAAAGTTGCAAAAACTTCACAATGGACATAGGCAACACGCTGAACCACTTTAAATTGCTTGTCTACGCATTTACATTCTTTCATTGGAGTTTTTGTTAGATAATCCTCATTTTTAATTTATATTCTTCATTATTATCTCTTCAAAAACTTCCGAAGAGTGTTGTGACCAATTTTGGTGCAAACATAATTATCTTCTAAATTAATTACCCTTAATTGATTAATTAATAAATTAATCAGCCCTTAATTAAGAAATCATCCCTAATCACTTTCATTAATTAATCAACCTTAAATTAATTAACTGGCCTCAAATTAATTACCTTAATTAATTAATCCCACAAATTAATTATCCCTTAATTAACTTATTCTTTAATCACTAATTAATTATCCTTAATTACTTTCATTAATATATTAAATTAACTTAGATTTTTAAAGTTAATTAACAATATAAAACATTTTTTCTTCTTAGTTAACTTCATAATATTATTAAGTTTATTTGATATAAACTTTCAAAACAAAGGTTAATATATATATGTATGTATTAAAAATGCTTTTTAATTTAATAAATCTTAAAATAATTTATATTTAAAACCATTTAACCAATTCAAAATTTTGTTTAACATTAAATCATTTACGAAAGAATTTATTTTAACAAATTTTCTTCAAAATAAAACTGGATTGGTTATAAAGTTTTAAAACTATTTTTATATCAAAAACAACAGACCCGAGCCATTCCAATAGAGTTCCCGATATCAAACTCGAGTAACCTATGTCCTTCCATTTCTTCGAGAAAATCTTCAGAAACTTCGAATGAAAACCTGGGAAAACTCATTCCCTTCTTCTTCCTCCTCTATACTGGCACACTGGATATAGGGTGCACGTGTACACTCAGATTAGCCACCTCCGATCATCGATGCGATTACCACAGCATCGTCGATGACCGCCACAATTAATTCGAGCAACAAGTTTTATGAAATCACCTATAAATCAAAATCAAACAGTTTTTCGAAAACATCTGGAATATCCCGATCAACAATTCCTTTACCGACGACACTACCAACCATCAAAGGCCATGCAACCTCAACCAAACCCTTGCCATTGCCACCGACATCGATTCCACCTACCCCGTTCAAGCTCGATCGACCATTGACGATGATATTCCCCTTTCAACTTTGCCAACAAAACTGGGTCCAAAACCCTATATGGCCGACGTTCAGCCACCTCCAAAGTATAAAATTTCACCTAATAATTTTCCTAGGCTCGCCATCCTCCAGACTATCTTCGATAAAAAGCACGACCCAAGATTTGTCGACGTTCAGCAGTTATTGACGAAAATAGATTTTCCGTTCAGCCATAAATTTCTCATTCAATATCAACCTAATAATTCTGAAATAATTATTAAAAATCATGATTTTGGATTACGAATCTACTGCTATAATCAATTCCTGAAAAACCGATCATCAAATTTTTCCAGTTTGAACAATTTCCACAGTAATCTCATTTTTTTGACAAATTTACTTATTATAAATTCTTAAACTTATTTTTACAATTCTTATTATAGTCTTACAATCAACTTCTATTTAGAAATCAAAGCTTCTCATTAATTCTTTTGGGTGATATAGATTTTTGAATAGGTTTTTAAACCTGTAAACCTGGAATCAGAGGAACATATAGTAATGCACACAATTTTTTCAATGTATATATATACACATATACACAGGCATACCATATCGGCACCATAAGAAAATTAAATTCAATCAGATTTCAAACTTCAATAAGGTAATTTACTCATTTGACTTTTGAAAGAACAGAGGAATGGTTTCTGTTTTGGAAGCATTTTTGATCTGAAGCTTGTATTTTCTTTGATGTTGAATTTGGACTTTGAACTACTGCTTCGGTTGAAGCTTGAATTGTTTTCAACTCTATAATCTTTATTTACTTGCATGTTTTCAGGTTTAGAAATCTGAGAGTTGCTTCAGCTTCCTGAACTTTGATGTTGATCTATATTTTTCTTCTTTCAGGTTTTATTTGCTTTTATTTCAGATTTAATTTCCTTTGAGATCCAGATTTGAACTTGAATCTATTTTCGGGTTGAGATGTTTATTTGAATTTGTGGTTTGATTTCATTTTCTTTTTCAGGTTTATTTGTTGAAAGTTGAAGAGAAAAAGAGTTTGAAATGAAAAACAAGTAACCAGGTTTTTCTTTTAAAAAAACATGTTATTTATTTTTAAATTTTAAAAGAAAACTATAGTGCCATTTGTTAATCTTAAAGCATGCATAAGCTACACATGTTATAATCCTTTATCATATTGTTACATTTTCTATGCACTTGTTAACATATGAATTCTCAAGTTTACAAATGTTAATTCAAGTTGTATTCTTCTTACATTTGTCCTTTTGTATTAATTATTGTATATATATATATATATATAAGTTTGATTTTATCACATGTAACTTTTAAAAGAAAAATGTATATTAAATCCTTTTATCAAATCTGCTTCAAATTTTGAACTATTGTGTTTTTATGTTTATAACTTTGAATATATTTACAACTTAGTTCATAAATATTATTATGTTTTTAAAAAGAAAGAACATTAAACCTTTTTATTAAATTTAAATATTGTGTGTGTATATATATATATTGTACTTACATAACTTTTTAAAAGAAAATGATTTAAACTTAATTATACATGTACATTATATTTTCAGTTTAAATAAATCAATTTTCTTTTACATACATATATATATATATATTAATGATTTTAAAGAACATGATTTTAAAATCCAATTTTACTTTAATAACTAATATATATATATATATATATATATATATGTATGTATGTATTAGAATATAATCCTTAAATGGCTTTTAAAAATTATCATTCAAAATATCATTTTCAATTCACAATGTGTGTGTATACATATATATATTCTTGATATTAGAAAAAAAATTCTTATTAACATTAAAATATAATTTCTAAATCCAATTTGTTTTCAAGATTTTTATTCTTTGAATTTCCAAATCAAAATTCTCTTTAAAATACATATTTTTATTTGTTCTGGAATATTTTCTAATTAATTCACCAATAAATTCACAATTTAATTCCAAAAATTAAATTAATTATCAATTTTAAATCTGGCTAAAAGCCGGGAATGCTACAAAACATGTTTAAACAAACAATTTTTGTTTAGGTTATAAAGTTTAACAAGAATCAGGGAGAGAGAAATCAAATTTTAAACTGGTTTTTTGAAAACCTAGAAATAACAAAAGCAAGTATGCATGTAACTCAAACATGCACACTCATCTCTGCCCATACATATATTCATAATTGCATGGATGTAAGTACTTTACAATTTATTTCAAGCATCATCACAAACAACACATAACACTCCAAATTTTTAAGGGTTTACTCACCTTGAGCAAGAAGAAAAACAGAGGGCTTTAAATCTTGGAAGCTGAAAACAGAAAAATGGAATTTGAAAATTGCTTTGATCTTGGAATTTTATCTGCAACTAGTTGACCTCGACTTGCTTAGCTTCTGATGGATTAACTTGCTTGATTACTTAACAACAAATTGAAACTCAAATTCTTAAAAGGATTTACTTACAATTTGTTTTTATGAAAACAGAAAAGAAGCCTGGGTGTGGAAATTTGAAATATACTTTGATCTTGATCCTGGATTTAAAAATTTGATGTTGCTCTTGATACTGGAATTGTTGAATTGATAACTTGCTTGAATCTGACTAGTTGAATTCGTGAAGAATTTGCCTTGCTTTGATTTTTTTCTGGTTTCTTTGTATACAGGTTTTCTTCTTTTTTGAAGTTTGAAAATGAAGACTAAAAGAAATGAGGGAGAGGAGGAAAAGATGTATATACCAGATATTTTCTTCTTTAATAAAAATAAAAATAAAAATAAAAAATTAGGACACTTGTCTACATCCATATTTAAATTGATTACACTTGTTAACCTATGTGCTTATAGCTTAACACTTTTAATTTTTACATGATTACATGTTTTTAAATAAAATTTTGTATTACATTTTCTTATTTGTATAAATACCTTTCTTTTATCATATATATATATATATATATATATAACTTTAAAAAGAATAAGGTTTTAAAACTAATTTACACGTTAATAAAAATCATACATACATATTTTCAAATCCAAATATTTTGATAAAATATTTATTTAAATTTTAAATTCAAATTCAAATATATCCATATACATATATATCTTTGAATTCAAATAATTTTAAAAAAATTATTATTTTAAATTTTTAAACTCAAATGCAATCATAATCTTATTTACGTATAAACAAATTAACACTTATTTTATTCATTTTGAAATTTTCAAATTAATTTCAATTTAATCCCAAAATTAATTCCAAAGCTTATATTAATTACTAGTTTAAATTTGATTTAAAAACGGGATCGTTACATGTTTAAGATTTTGAATTTATTAAATGTATTTGATCATTCAATTTTCTCCCCCTATTTGAATGCTCCCTCTCCACACAAAGCTCACTTTTCATATATGCATGTAAATAAATAAAAATATGCAAATGAGCTTAGATGCAAATAGAAAATATAAAATTAGATATTTGAACTTTATTTTCCGAAATCTTAGCTTTTCTCTCCCTCTTTTGTTATCAGCAAAAGAGTAATAGTGTTAGAAAAATGAGATAAAGTGATATACATTAATACAATATTAATACCCAATCGAGTATAAATAATAAATTTCTATAAAAATCAAACAAAAATCATAAATACTCTGTTTGACGCATATTCCACTTTAGAATGATAGGGATAAGTCATCATATAAAACCTTATAGTTGTGTCTATTTGTGCCATATTTATATCAGGAATTTAAATATCTACTAACCATGCATAACCATTAGGACTTTTAAATGAGATTAGTAGTATTCTTAATTTTTTTTAAATGAATTTCACGTATCTTTTAACCACGCTTAACCGTGAGTACTTTTAAATGGGATTTGAATCAACTTTTCTATTTAATCAATCAACTTTGATATGCGTTCCATACATGCATCACATTGAGGACTTTTAAATGAGCATGAAAGCACATAATCAAAAATTCCAAGTAATTCACCCATGCATAACCGGGAGGACTTTTAAGTGACAGTGAATAATTTGGATGTTTTTATTTTTTTAAAAACATAATAAAATGAAAAACAAATGATTTCCTATTTAAAATACCACATATTGACAAATTGATTTTGATGAGTGGTTGTCATTAGAAATATGATAGAAATAGAGATGGTCGAGGAATTATTTTTTACCAAACAAGAGTTATTATAAATCTTGTTTAAAATTTTTAAGGAAATTTACTAAATATACTGTCTCAAGTTATAACGTATAATTAATATCAACACTCGTTTCATTTTTAATCACTATTTTTCTTTTCGATAATCTGTAGGGAGTCAGATTTGTTAAAATAGGCAGAAAAATCAAATTTCTAAAACACCTAAACTAAGACGAAGTTTACAAAAACTTTTTTCTGGAAGGGATTTTGTAAAAATGTCTGCCAATTGAGAATCGGTTAAAATGAAATTTATGCAGATATTTTCTTTGGAAATATGACCTCTAATAAAATAATGTCTAATCTATATGTTTTGTTCGTAAGTGATGTACAGGATTATTTACGGGATCAATTGCACTTTTGCTATCACACATTAGTGGTACACGTTTAAAATTTAGACCATAGTCTTGCAAAGTTTGTATCATCCATAAAATTTGAGCAAAGAAACCAATTAGAGCTATATACTCTTCCTCTGTGGTGGACAATGCAATACAATTCTGTTTTCTGCTTGACCATGCAACTAACGAATGTCCTAACATAAAACACGTTCCATTGGTATTCTTTCTATCAACTAAACTTCCAGCATAATCTGCATCTGAATATCCTTTTAGTTCAAAGTTATCATTAGTTGGATCCCAAAGACCAAAACGTGGAGTGTGAAACAAATATCTTATAATTCATTTAGCAGCTTTTAAATGAGATTCTTTTGGATTAGATTGAAATCGTGCACACAAGCAGACGGAAAACATGATGTCAGGTCTAGAAGCGGTAAGATAAAGAAGTGATCCAATCATACCTCGATATTACTTTTGATCAACTGCCATACCTTTTTCATCCTTGTCAAGTTTAATTGTTGTGCTCATGGGAGGTTTTTCTGGTTTAGCATCTTTCAATCCCAATTGTTCGACAAGTTCCGTAACATATTTCGTTTGAGAAATGAATGTTCTTTTATCGCTTTATTTGAATTGAAATTCTAAAAAGAATTTTAACTCTCCCACCATGCTCATTTCAAACTTTTCTTACGTAACTTTTTCAAATTTCTCATACAATAAATTGTTAATGGCACCATAAATAATGTCATCAACATATATTTGAACAATGAAATGATCATCGTTTTCCTACAATAGAAATAGTGTGGTGTCTACACAGCCCTTTTTGAACCCATGTTCAATGTGATAAGTACTAAGACATTCATACCAAGCTCTAGGGGCTTGTTTTAATCCATATAATGCTTTTTTTAAGTTTATATACATGGATAGGATATTCACGACTTTCAATACCTTCTGGTTGTTCAACAAATACATCTTCTTTCAAAATTCCGTTAAGAAAAGCCTTTTTAATATCCATTTGTCTTATTTTAAATCCTTCATAGCAAGCAAAAGCTAACAATATCCTAATGGATTCTAGTTTAGCTACTGGTGCAAAAGTTTCATCAAAATCTATTCCTTCAATTTAATTATATCCTTTAGCAACTAACCTAGCTTCATTCCTAACCACATTTCCAGGTTCATCATATTTATTTTTGAAAATCCATTTTGTTCCTACGACTAGATAATCATTAGGTCTAGGTGCTAGACTCCAAATATCATTTCGCTCAAATTGATTTAGCTCTTCTTGCATAGCCATAAATCAATTTCTACCATTAAGAGCTATATTTATGTCTTTGGGTTCAATTTCTGAAATAAATCCACTATATAGACACAAATCACACAAATTTCTAAAGGAGGAACGAGTTTGAACACATGTGATTGGATTTCCTATTACTAATTCTAGAGGATGATCTGCCTTGAATTTCAATCTCCGTGGATCCAGATTCCTTTGGACTTCTTTTATGGTTGTAGTTTCTTTTGGTTTTTTATTTTCATCTTTTTCATTCTCCTCTTCAACATTGCTTTTGATTGTTTCCTTGTTTTGATCATCAATGCCTACATCAAATTTCACATTGATTGACTCCAATATTGTTTAGTCTTTTTATTGTAGACTCTATAAGCTTTGCTTGTAGAAGAGTATCCTATGAACATGCCCTCGTCATCTTTTGCTTTTAAGTTTCCTAATTGATCACCTGTATTGAGAATATAACATGGACACCCAAAAACTTAGAAGTATAGTGTAACAACCCATAATTTTGTAAATATTTTAATAAAATTTTATTTGAAAACTTTGATTTTTAATCATTTAAAATTGAATTTTTGGAATTTTTCAATGTAATTTTGGATTTTGTTTGTAATTTATTTTCCAAATATAATAAAGTAAACATTTTCGAAAATTTTTATATTTTGGTCAACCTTGGTCAAACTATGACTTTCGGTTGAAATTTTTAGATTTGAATTTTTAATTTCAAATCTTTTTCTGTGAAGCAGAATATTATTCGAATATTTATTCTGCTTTTCGTTTCGTCAAATTCTGTTTTATACTTTGTAAACTTGATAAAATTCAGCGTATTACACGCAATTATTTTCTGTATTTTATTTTCTATTTTTCCTATGTTCATTTCTCTATTTTATTTTCTATTTTATTTTGTTTACACTTTTTGTTTTGTTTATTGGAATCTTATTTTTTTTTATTTTGATAATTGCGCTTAGGTAAATACAAGAGTCTTAGGTTATTTGTTTTAATTGTGCCCTTTTTTTCCTAGCCTTTTTATTTTCTAGCCGACCTCTTTACTACTTCTTAGCTGACCACTACTCCACGCCACCACCTCTTTATCACCACCTAGCCTCATGGTCGTGACTCCAAGATGAAACTCCATCACCATACTATGCATACAAACCATAGTCGATCCCTATACATCACCTTCTCCTTCTATTAGCCTCGGCCACACCACACAATCCCCATCTCTTTGCCATGCCATGATCTACAACATTCCTAGCCGTGCCTATTGATATGCCTTGACCAAGATCCAACCCATGGACAAACCTATGTGAACCCTTCCATGCTTGACCTTTTACCTTCCATGCTTTATAATTTTCCACTTTTCACCTTCCCTTGCATGGCCGTGCATTTGGTTGACTCAAACACACCCATAGTCGAGCACACTTGCATCAAATTAAGTCATGGGCGAGCCATGTGTTGATGGTCAAGCCCATTGTGACCATAGCCGAGCCCACTTGATATTTAAAGCAAAGGTTATGTCATTTTCTTTCATATCTTTGCATTGTTTTGATTTATAATCTTATATTGAATCATATACTTATGTTTGTATATTTGTTTATGTACAAAGATTGGATCTTGGCTCTCCATCTACACGAATTTGAATCGTGCTTTGTCGTGCTTTTCAATGTGTTCGTGTGTCTTGAATTTATCATCTCTAGCTTTAAAAGGTGAGTTAATCACTCTCGACATCCATACTTATATAATAGTGAAACAATGACATGTTGATTGTAGAAATTGTTATGCTATGTTCATATATGCCTGTAATATGATTATATGATGTATAACCTGTGTATATACCTGTTACATCACCTAATATGATATTATATGCTATACTATTATTTTTTCTGTTCTAATCACTGCAAGTTCCCCGTTAGAATAGAATCACTATGGGTTGAAATGATACATACCCGAACGGACATTAGAATAAGGAAAATCGTTATGAGCTGAAATGATAGGCTCAAGCGATTTTTATTTTATTTTATTTGACTTGGGATTGCGGGTTCGAAATGATAGAACTCGGATTTTTCTTTTTAAATTACGATTGAAATGATACATGTCCATATCACTTGACTTAGGTTAGAAAATATTATACAGACCCACGGTTATATTTTAAATAATATTTTCTTAAATTTTTTTAAGTATTTTTGGATTTTAAATTATATGAAATTTTAGCTTAAATTTGATTTAATGATTTAAAGCATAAGGTGATATTGGTTTCCTATAAGTTAAAATTTTATAGGTCAATTATTGGTTTTGAATTAAATTTAAGGATTTTATTCATGATGGATATCTTAATAATTAAATTTGATTTGATATGGTGTTCGAAAATCTAACCTAGTAATGGTAATAAATTTTATTTTATGAAATCAGATGTTTTGTATAATAAGTTCATAGTGATTTTCTATAAGTTAAAATATATAAGTAAAATATGTGTAAAATGTAACTTAATTATGACTTAACTTTATGATTGAAAATTTGGTTTTCAATTGGAAAAATTGAAGTTTGACATACTAAAAGAATATCTTATTTATGAAATGGGTATTTTGAAAATAAAGTGTTAAGTTATTGGTTGAAATAAAAGTTAAGTAAAATAGTGTAATTTTGACTTAATAAAAAAATTATAGTTAATTTGGATATTTTATTTCTAAAAATTTATTTATCATAAGTTAAGTGATAACAAATGAATATTTTTGAAGCTTGAGATATGATTTTATAAGTTAAAAATGGCTAAAATTTGAGTTTTAATGTTTCTAAAATGTTACAATAAATCTGGAAATTTTATTGGTAGCATTTCCAAAATGCTATGGCTTTAAGATAGCATTTGCTTAGTGCGGCTGTTTCTGAATTTAAACTATTTCTGAAAATACCTATATATCTACTACAACACTTTATAAGTGCCGCTGTTTCTGAAAATTGAACTGTTTTGAAATATTAATACCTACTGTAGCACTTTATAAGTGCTGTTGTTTCTGAATTTGACAATGTTTTTGAAATATTACTATATCTACTGTAATATTTTATAAGTGCTGTTGTAGCTGAAATTTACAATGTTTTGGAAATCTTATAATTAAATGAATCAACTTAGAAATGTTACGACTTTGGAATGAATATTATTTGACATTGAATTTGGATGGTTTAAATGAAGATTATTTCAACGGTGTTATGATATTCTAAGTATTATGATTTTCAAAAGAATAACATTTCCAAAGTGTTATGATTTTAAGTAGTATGATTTCCAAATGATAACATTTCTAAATTGTTATAATTTCAAAGTATTATGGTTTCAAAATGTTTGATTTCGTAGTTCTTATAACTTTGAAAGTACCATGGTTTTGGAAATGAAATTATTTGAAATTGTATTTAATTGTCTTTAAATATGGTGATTTGGAACTTATTGAAATTGAAGATTGAAGGATATGACTTTATATCGGGGTTTTGGTTTATGACGATTTTAAAGACTATCTCAAGTTATCATATTGATTTGGGTTTTTAAATGGAAATGATATCATATTTACATAGTTTTAGAAATGCTATTGTATTTATGGATCATATTTTCAAGTAGTATGATTTCTAAAAGTTAACATTTTTAAAGTGCTATGGTAGGTGTATGTTTTGAGAAAGTGTTAGAATTTCTAAATTATTACCATCTTGAAAATGGATATTATTTTGTAAAGTACATGGATTTTGAAATATTACCATTTTTGAAAATGGATGTTATTTTGGAAAGTAATAGTATTTGATTTTAAATGGTTATGGAATAGAAATGTTTTGAAATAAATATCCATGGGTAATAATAACGTTTGGTTGTTAAAGAGACCAGGATCGGAAGTTGTCATACTCTCCGGCAACTCTGAAAACCACTTTAACAACCGTGTACGTAGTGGAGATTTCGGAATGAAGTAGGATGGTGGCGACGTTCTATCAAGGTATATACGTGGACCTGACTCCCATGAGTTGGCATAAGGTGGCTAAAAAAGGAGCGATTGACGAGATAATGAGGTAGCGCCTCTTATCGGACACACTCCTTCGATACCATTCTATTACTTCGTGATTGATTGGGGACCTTTGATTTTTGAAGGTGTGGCTCGAGGTGGGCGGTAGTGGCTGCTACGCCTTACCAATGGATGGAAGCGTAATTGGTATATCTACCCTAGCATTGCCTAGTTGTGTCGTGTCACCTACCCTAGCGCACTATGTACGATTTTGGTTTTGTGCCGTAGCCTGTGGAGTATCCTCTAGTGGCTTCCCGATCAGGAGGGACTGCGATACTGGATAGATTTTTGGGACAATTTATGTGTTAAGGAGGATATTGGGTGACTCCTTAACGCTATTCACAAGAAAGTTTACTTTAATAATAGACATTATGATAATAGCATATATTACTACAGAGTAAATAGTTTAACGGATCCTTAGAGGATGGCGGTCCCAAGCATCCTTTAAGTTACCTGTGCATTTATATTACAGTCCACTTGAGTTGGTTTACATTGTATAAGTATGTATGTCCGGACTTGAGTGTTTTGTTGTTTTGCTTTACGCTTGGGTCAGACTGAGTGATATAGCATTCGAAACTCACCTTCAAAGTTGGAGCTTTTCTTGAAGATCCAGCTATCTATTTCACTTTCAGTAATTTAGTTGATTCCAGGGATGTATTCAGCTTTGTGCTTATTTATCATATTGAGACTTATGTTGTATCTCGTTACTTCTATAGTAGCTTGTTTAACTCTGATGTATATATTTATAGTAGCTTCATAAACTACTATCTCATTGCTTACGCTTCGTTATTATATTACTCTGTGTCTATGATCTGTTATTTATTTATTTACTGCATATTTTGAGTTTTGCCAAATTTAAATTAACAATCTAGTATTTTGAATTATTCAAGTCCAACATGTGTGGTTTTATTGTAGATTTGAATGGTCCAAAATAGCGGGTCATTACAAGTGGTATCAGAGCTTTGGCTCTAGGCAAACTTAGCATATATGGTAAATTTATTACAGAATCACTTTTGTTCGAGCTAAAATCTCTTCCTTTTTGACTCTATTCCCTTTGAATTTTGGAACATCCCCGCGGTTCCAAAATCCATTCTTGTCTCTCCCTATTCATATTCTTTTGATTTTGGAGTATCCCATAACTCCACTTCCAATGATCTTTTAGTGAGTTGGCGGTCTCGCTAACCTCAAATTTACTTGTGAAGGGGTGAAACTCCTTTACAATTGGCTTTGATTCACCAGAGATTTCTCTATCCTCGGTTTATGATGCTACTATCTCTTGCTATGCCTGAATTCTATCTCTTTAGATTGAATGTAGATTTGCTTCAGAATACTGCATCGATCTTATTTTTGAAGTCATGGTTGACCCGATTTAGGTTGCCTGAGATTTATATAAGCTTATCCATTTCACTTATTCTGTTGTTTAATCATTTTGTCTTTTGTTTCCAAATTATCGTCAAATCATTCTTGAAGTGTATTTGTAAACTAATATTTAAAATGTTTTATTATGTGTTGTGTTGTTTGAGTTGTTGATGACTATTTGGGTTTTCGATCGATTCGCCTGATCAACACTGTCAATAGGACCTCCAAAACACTTGAACAGAGCAAACTGACACAATAGAGTTTTCGAATTTAGTAGATGAAATAAATTTTGTATAATTATATTGTATATGTACATAAGTATAATTTTCTGAATTTCGATGGTTAATTGAATTGGATGTTGAGAAATAATATTTGACTTTGTATATAGCTTGTAAACTATTGGCTTTGGTTTCATATATAAATAATTGAACTATAAAACATGGCTATAAATTAATTTGGAAATTTAAATGAATTTGAAATAAGAAACTAAGAATTTAATTTCCGATGGTTTAAAACTTTGTGTTCAAAGTTTTAAAGGATGTATTATTTAAAGTATTTCAAGTAGAAATTATTTCAAAGAATTTTAATTTGTAAATCAGTGCTCTTTTCTTTGTCACTGGAAAATAATTTTGGTGATGACTGCAGCATCATCGATATTCATTTTCAAGTTTTAAAGTGAAGAGACCATTCTGTAGTTTTGCTACAGTCTTACTTTGGAGAACTAAATTGATTTGGATTTCTAAAATATGACTAGATTTATAATATATGTGATATATGATTTAATTTTGATTTGATATATTGTGTATATGTATTTATTTTATCTCTAAATAGTTTGAAGTTAATCAGAAATTTAATTCTTAAATTTTATCTTAAAGGATAATTTCAATTATAAAATGAAACCAAAAAAATTTGAATAAATGTTTAAGCTTGAAATAATTGAATTAGGAAATTTTATTTTTATAATACTCAATTGCATTCCAATATAACTTACCTAAATTATTAGAAGTTAACTATGTAATTGAATAATTTACAATATAAAATGATGTTAAAGGAATTTATAAATAAATTGGAGTAGTTATAATAAGAGTAAATATACTTAATATATGTGGTTAGATATATTAAGTGGAATAAACTTAATAATAATTAAGAATAAAGAAGAATGAAATTTACTGAACAAATTATGAGTATAATAATGATTTTTAAAAATTCATGATTTTAGAAATTGTTAATTGAATGATAAGATAGTGAAATTAGAAATAGTTAAGATTTATTTAACTTAGGAAATCAAATGGATGAAATCAACTATTAATCTAAGTTGAAATTTCCATTGGTTTAAAATTATCATCCTATTTTATTTTCCAGTCTATTCTTTGGGTTGTCCCTGTTCCCCTACCTCCTAAGCGAGAGATCGAATTTCAAATTGATCTTATTCCTGGAGCTACTATTTTCTCTCAACTTGATCTTGCCGCATTTTTTCACCAGCTCGGTATTGCTGAGGAAAGTATTCCCAAGACTGCTTTCTATACTGAGAATGGTTTCTATGAATGGTTAGTTATGCCTTTTGGTTTGACTAATGCCCAGCTTCTTTGTTGATTTAATGGATCGTATTTTTGGGATGTTCGTATCAAGTTTATTCTAGTCTTTGTTGATGATATCCTTGTCTTCTCCAAGTCAAGGAAAGAACTTGAGTCGCATTTGAAATCTGTTCTGGAGACTCTTAGGAATTCATCAGTTGAAGGCTAAAATTCTCGAAATGCCATTTCTTGAAGGATGAAGTCCGATTTCTCAGGCATATTGTTTCTGGTAATGGAATTTCTGTTGATCTAGTTAAGATCGTTGCGATCAATTTTGGTCTTTCTTCTCATCTTTCTTTAAGATTTCATATCGTAACTCTATCTTTTCGGTTGTCTTTATTTCTCCCTATCTTGCTGTAGAACGGGAAGGCTACTGCTTATACTAGTCAGTTTTGGAAACTTTTCAATAATCTTTGGTTCTCATACAAATCTGAACACTACTTACCATCCATAGACCAATGGTCAAATGGAAAGTGTGAATCGGATTCTAGAGGATCTTCTTTGTGCTTGTGTTTTGATTTTGGGGATCTTAGGAAGATCATCTCCATCTTTTCGAATTCACCTATAACAACGATTATCAGGTCTAATCTCAATCTTCTATTTTCATCTTGTTCAATCCACTCTATCTTGTTTTCTCTGTTTTCGATGCCTTGTTCCTTTTCGAGGATGAAAAGTTTTGAGTAGGGGAGAGTGTAACAACCCATAATTTTGTAAATATTTTTAATAAAAATTTATATGAAAACTTTGATTTTAATCATTTAAAATTGAATTTTTGGAATTTTATAATGTAATTTTGGATTTTGTTTGTAATTTATTTTTCAAATATAAAAAAATTAAAATTTTCTGAAAGTTTTATATTTTAATCAAGCTTGGTCAAACTTTGACTTTCAGTTGAAATTTTTAAGTTTGAATTTATAATTTCAAATCTTTTTCTTTGAAGTAGAATATAATTCTGACATTTGTTCTTCTTTTCGTTTCTTCAAATTTTGTTTTATACTTTGTAAAATTGATAAAATTCAGCGTTTTACATGCAATTATTTTATGTATTTTATTTTCTATTTTTCCTATGTTCATTTCTCTATTTTATTTTTTAAAACTTTTTATTTTATTTATTGGATTCTTATTTATTTATTTTGATAATTGGGCTTAGGAAAGTTCAAGTGTCTTATGTTACTTACTTTAATTGTGCCCTTTTGTTTTCCTATCCTTTTATTTTCCAGCCGACCTCTTTACTACTTCTTAGCCGTGCATTTTATGGTCTATAGCCGTGAGAAAACTCTCATTTTCATTCGCTGCATCTCATTCTCATCTCTAATCTCATTTCTAGAAAAAAAATTATACAAGTTTTACCACGAATTCCTCCTTCTTTTCCTCTTTTCCATTTTGTTTTTCTTCAAGCTAGGCTCGGCCTCCTCCACCCTATGCATCTCCAAGCCGACCACTACTCCACTCCACCACCTAGCCTCATGGTCGTGACACCAAGATGAAACTCCATCACCAAACTATGCATACAAACCATAGTCGATCCCTATACATCACCTTCTCCTTCTATTACCCTCGGCCACACCACACAATCACCATCTCCTTGCCATGCCATGATCTACAACATTCCTAGCCATGCCTATTGATATGCCTTGACTAAGATCCAACCCATGGTCGAACCTATGTGAACCCAAAACCCTTCCATGCTTTATAACTTACCACTTTTCAACTTCCCTTGCCTGGCCGCGCATTTTCTTGACTCAAACACACCCATAGCTAAGCATACTTGCATCAAATTAAGTCATGAAGTCATGGCCGAACCATGTGTTGATGGTCAAGCCTATTGTGACCATGGCCGAGCCCACTTGATGTTTAAAGCAAAGGTTATGTCATTTTCTTTCATATCTTTGCATTGTTTTGATTTATAATCTTATATTGAATCGTATACTTATGTTTGTGTATTTTTTTATGTACAAAGTTTGGATCTTGGCATTCCATCTACTCGAATTTGAATCGTGCTTTGTTGTGCTTTTCAATGTGTTCGTGTATCTTGAATTTATCAACTCTAGCTTTAAGAGGTGAGTTTATTACTCTCGACATCCGTACTTATATAATTATGAAACAATGACATGTGGATTATAGAAATTGTTATTCTATGTTCATATATGCCTATGATATGATTATATGATGTATAACCTGTGTACATACCTATTACATCATTTGATATGATATTATATGCTATACTGTTATTTTTTTCTGTTCTCATCACTACAAGTTCCCTGTTAGAACAGAATCACTATGGGTTGAAATGATACATACCCAAACGAACATTGGAATAAGGAAAATCGTTATGAGCTGAAATGATAGGCTCAAGCGATTTTTATTTTCTTTGACTTGGGATTACGGGTTTGAAATGATAGAACGCGCATTTTTCTTTTTAAATTATGGATTGAAATGATACATACCAACATCACTTGACCTAGGTTAGAAAATATTATACAGACGCATGGTTATATTGTAAATAATATTTTCATAAAAAATTTTAAGTTTTTTTGGATTTTAAATTATATGAAATTTTAGCTTAAATTTGATTTAATGATTTAAAGCATAAAGGATATTAGTTTCCTATAAGTTAAAATTTTATAGGTCAATTATGGGTTTTTAATTGAAGTTAAGGATCTTATTTATGATGGATATCTCAATAATTAAATTTGATTTGATATGGTGTTTTAAATCTATCCTAATAATGGTAATAAATTTTATTTTATGAAATGAAATGTTTTGTATAATGAGTTCATGGTGATTTTCTATAAGTTAAAATGTATAAGTAAAATTTGTATAAAATGTAACTTAATTATGACTTAACTTTATGATTGAAAATTTGGTTTTCAATTGGAAAAATTGAAGTTTGACTTAATGAAAGAATATCTTATTTATGAAATGGGTATTTTGAAAATAAAGTATTAAGTTATTGGTTAAAATAAAAGTTAAGTAAAATAGTGTAATTTTGACTTAATAAAAGAATTATAGTTATTTGGATATTTTATTTATAAAAATTTATTTATCATAAGTTAGGTGATAACCAAATGAATATTTTTGAAGCTTAAGATATGATTTTATAAATTAAAAATGGCTAAAATTTGAGTTTTAATTTTTCTGAAATCTTATAATAAATCTGGAAATTTTATTGGTAGTATATCCAAAATACTGTGGCTTTAAGATAGCATTTGCTAAGTGTTGTTTTTTCTAAATTTAAACTATTTCTGAAAATACCTGTATGTCAACTACAGCACATTATAAGTGCTGCTGTTTCTAAAAATTGAACTGTTTTGAAATATTAGTACCTACTGTAGCACTTTATAAGTGCTGTTGTTTCTGAATTTGACATTGTTTTTGAAATATTACTATATTTACCGTAATATTTTATAAGTGCTGTTGTAGCTGAAATTTACAATGTTTTGAAAATTTTATAATTGAATGAATGAACTTAGATATGTTACAACTTTGGAATGAGTATTATTTGACATTGAGTTTAAATGGTTTAAATGAAGATTATTTTACTGATGTTATGATTTTCTAAGCATTACGATTTTCAAAAGAATAACATTTCCAAAATGTTATGATTTTAAGTAGTTTGATTTCCAAATGATAACATTCCTAAATTGTTATGATTTCAAAGTATTATGGTTTCAAAGTGTTTGGTTTCATAGTTGTTATAACTTTGAAAGTACTATGGTTTTGGAAATGAAATTATTTGAAATTTTATTTAATTGTCTTTAAATAAGGTGACTTGAAACTTATTGAAATTGAAGATTGAAGGATATGACTTTATATCGAGGTTTTGGTTTAAGATGATTTTAAATAGTATCTCTAGTTATCATATTGATTTGGGTTTCTAAATGGAAATGATATCATATTTACATAGTTTTAGAAATGCTAGTGTATTTATGGTTCATATTTTCAAGTAGTATGATTTCTAAAAGATAACAATTTTAAAGTGCTATAGTAGGTGTGTGTTCTGGGAGAGTGTTAGAATTTCTAGATTATTACCATTTTGGAAATGGACATTATTTTGTAAAGTATATGGATTTGGAAATATTACCATTTTTGAAAATGGATATTATTTTGGAAAGTAATAGTATTTGATTTTAAATGGTTTTGGAACAGAAATGTTTTAAAATAAATATCCATGGTTAATAATAACATTTGGTTGTTAAGGAGACCGAGATTGGAAGTTGTCATACTCTCTGCCAACTCTGAAAACCACTTTAACAACCGTTTACGCGGTTGAGATTCCAGAATGAAGTAGGATGGTGGCGACGTTCTATCAAGGTATATACGTGGACCCGACTCCTATAAGTTGGCATAAGGTGGCTAAAACAGGAGCGATTGACGGGTTAATGAGATAGTTTCTCTTATCGGACACACTCCTTCGATACCATTCTATTGCTTTGTGATTGATTGGGGCCCTTTGATTTTTTGGGGTATGGCTCGAAGTGGGCGGTAGTGGCTGCTATGCGTTACCACCTTCCCGGAAGCGCAATTGGTATATCTACCCTGGCATTGCCTAGTTGTGCCGTGTCACCTACCCTAGTGTGCCATGTACGATTTTGGTTTTGTGCGGTAGCCTATTGAGTATCCTCTGGTGGCTTTCCGATCAGGAGGGACTATGACGCTGGATAGACTACTGGGACTATTTATGTGTTAAAGGGGATATTGGGTAACTCCTTAACGCTATTTTCATGTAAGTTTACTAATAGACGTTATGATAATAGCGTATATTACTACATAGTAAATAGTTTAACGGATCCTTAGAGGATGGGCGGTTCCAAGCATCCTTTAAGTTACTTGTGCATTTATATATTACCGTCCACATGAGTTGGTTTACATTGTATAAGTATGTATGTCCTGGCTCGAGTATTTTGGTGTTTTCCTTTACGCTCGGGTCAGACTGAGTAATACAGCATTAGAGACTTACTTTCGGAGTTGGAGCTTTGCTTAAAAATCCAGCTATCTATTTCGCTTTCAGTTATTCAGTTGATGCCAGGGATGTATTCAGCTTTGTTCTTGTTTATCATATTGTGACTTCTGTTGTATCTTGTTACTTCTGTAGTAGCTTATTTAACTCTGATATATATATTTATAGTAGCTTCATGAACTACTATCTCTTTGCTTCCGCTGCGTTATTATATTACTCTGTGTCTGTGATCTTTGTTTTATTTATTTACTGCATATTCTGAGTTTTTCCAAATTTAAATTAACAATCTGTTATTTTGAATTATTCAAGTTCGACATGTGTGGTTTTATTGTCGATTTGAATGGTCCAAAATAACGGGTCGTTACATATGCAATGTTTGGTTTATTTTTGAACCATAGCTCATAGGGTGTTTTCTTAAGGATTGGTCCAATCATAACTCTACTCATTACATAACAAGCTGTATTTACTGCCTCTACCCAAAAGAACAAAGGTAGTTCATAATCATTTATCATAGACCTAGCCAACTCTAGCAATGTTCGATTCTTTCTCTCGACTACCCCATTTCGTTGTGGAGTGCGTGGAGCAGAAAATTCATGTTTAAATCCATTTTCAACGCAAAAATTTTCAAATTCATAATTTTCAAATTCCCCACCATGATCACTTCTTAATGAAATGGTAGAAACTCCTTTTTCATTTGAAATAATTTTGTGAATTCAGTGAAGTATGAAAAGGTTACTGATTTTTTAGCTAAGAAGTACACCCATGTATATCTTGAGTAATCATCAACTAACACAAAACAATATTTCTTACCACGTAAACTAGCGATGTTGTTAGGTCCAAATAGATCCATATGAACTAGTTCAAGAATTCTAGAAGTGCTTATAGTGTTTTTGGCATGAAAAGATGATTTCTTAAGTTTTCCCATAGTACATGCTTTACATAGATTTTCTGTTTTAGAATCATGAGATGGTAAACCTCTTACCAAGTCTTTTCATTTTAATTTGTTTAATAGATTCATACTAGCATGTCCTAATCGTCTATGTTATAGGTTTACTTCTACATCCTTAGCTATTAGGAATTTTGAAAGAGTAAAATCATCAAAGATTACAGAGTATATATTACCTTTCCTTTTACCTAAAAAAATATTTCTTTTGATGATTGGTCAACAATTTTGCACAAGTCAGAGTCAAAAATAACATTCATTCCTTTATCACATAGCTGGTAGAGTGATATCAAATTGTGGTGCAGATTTAAACATATAATACGCCATTTAAGGTAAATGTATTATTACCTACTTTACCTTTACCGATAATTCTACATTTTTCATTGTTACCCACTGTGACTCTTCCACCTTTGTACTTCTCTAGGCTAAGGAACTTTGATTAGTCACCTGTCATGTGCCTAGAACAGCCAGAATCCATATGCCATTGTTGTTGTTCCTTAGCTTGCCAGCATACCTACACAAGGAGAGAATTTAGTGACCTATTTGTTTTTATAGGTCCATGATTGTTAGTGACAAAAGGTTTTATAAAATATGTTTGTGTAGACCCAAAACTATTTATATTTGTTTATTTTGGCACCCAAATTTGTTTAACTTTAGGGATTTTGTATTTGTCTTTTGGAATCAAAATTGGTATGGTTTTTACGTTTTTGGGTCTATACCAACAAATGTTTTAATTGTGTCCAATTTTTTTTACAAATTGTGCACTCAGATCTGACTAGATTAATTTTTCTTCTAACAAGTTTAGATTGATTATATCCAAGTCCTTGTCTATCTGTATTAATAGTTTGTTTCCTTAATAGCATATTTAACGATATTTCTCCATTGAAAAAATTTCTTAAAGTTGTAGATAGATTTTGGACTTGCATTTTGAGAGATTCATTTTCGTTCAACAATTGAGTGCACTTTTTAATAGACTTTTCTCTTCTAGTATTTTCACTTTCTTTCTAAATCAGAATTTCATTTTCAAGTGTTTTAATTTTGATTTCTAATTATTTAATTTCTTCTTCAAGTGATGGACACTTATTACACTTAGGGAACTTGTTTTGATAGTTTTTAACTAATTGATCAACTGTTTATTTAATTCGATCAAACTATCTCTTTGTGATTCAAATTTAGCATACTTCTCCCTATGTCGTTCAAATTGGCCATTTACTTCATGAAAATATATAAGTAATTCTAAGTGAGTAAGTTTTGATACCTCACTTGGCTCATAGTCATCACTGTCAGTTATTTCACCATGAAGATACAGATTTGGTTTTTCACTCTCACTGCCAATGCTATCATTTCCATCTTCATCACTTTCATCCCAAGTGGCTGAAAAAAATTCTCCATTTCTGTTTCTTTCCTTGGATGAGTCGATTTTGAGGACAATTTGGCTTGATATGGCTTGGTTTATTACACTTGTGGCTGATGATCTCTTATTTTTCTAAGTGGTCTACAACTTTATTAATTCTACTCTTTAGTTGATGATTTTTGGTCGGATTTCCATATTTGTGGTTTCACTTTTTGAATCTCTTTACTAATAGTGCCAGTTCATATTCACCATCTCCATCATCTTCTTCACTTTCAGTTGTTACTTTGAAGCTATCGATTTCTTTTGAGTATCACCTTTTTCACGCTCTTCCTTGAATATCATTTCTAGCTCATAAGTGGTGAGATTTTTGATGATTTCTTCAACTTTGATTTGTTTCAAATTTTTTGATTCTTGAATGGCTGTAACTTTTGCTTCAAAATTCCATGGAAGGACTCTGAGGATTTTTCTGACTATCAGCAACTCTGTGTATGATATTCCAAGAGCTTTTGATTTGTATACATATTGGAAAGTCGTCCGTACATCTCTGTGACATTTTCTTCCTTGGCCATTGTGAAATTCTCTTATTCGCTATTGAACATGGCAAGGCAAGATTCGTTGACTTGAGATGTTCCTTCGTGAGTCACTTCAAGCGTGAGCCATATTTCATGTGCAGTTAGACAATGTGAGACACGATTAAATTCAATTTGATCCAATGAATAAATAATAGAATTCATAGCTTTGGCATTTGCATTCTGTAATTTATTTTCAAGATCTATCCATTGATCCATCGGTTTATCTATTTTCTGATTACCTACAACTATAGTTGGTGCTCTACAACCTGTCTCAACAATATTCCAAGCATCAATGGTTTTCAGAAAGATTTTCATTCTATTTTTCCAGTAAGCATATTTAGCATTGAACATTGGTGGTCAAAGTATGGACTAACCCTTAGCAAAAGCATATTAAAAGAAGCCATTTCAAAAATTCAAATTTTTAAAACAAAAATTGATTTTTGAAAAATCAAAATTTTAAAACAAAAATTGACTTCTTTTCTAGCTGGATACCACTTGTAGGATTGATTTCACCCTAGAGGGGAGGTAAATAGGGTGATACTATCAATTATAAAAATTTAATGTGGAAGTATACAAAATAATTTTAGCACAAATATAGCAGAATAGTAGCAGCACAGATAATAGCAGAATAATAAATACAGAAATATAACAACACAGATTTAGCCAGCTTCAGCAAAACCCTGTGTACATGCTGCCCCCAAGGTTTCTACGAGAAATTAAGTAGTTAGATGCTTACACATGTAAACTCACGACATCCGCTATCGACTAACCTAACTCTATGCCCTAAACTCTGCCACAGCTCCGCCATTGAGTTGCAAATTCTTGAACTACACCACCATAGTTCGTCCCCTAGTCACATGACTAGACTTTACAAAAATTTAAAAAGGAAAATACAAAAACAAAAACAATTTTAAAAACCAAAAATCCTAATGTATAAAATAAAGCCCAACACCTATTTATAATAACCAGCCCAAATTAAATTAAAAGTAAATCCCATACTTCTTTTCTATTATTCAGCCCGATTCCTTCCTTTGTTTACAACAATGGTTGTCTAGTTTCTTTTGCTCAAGATTGTTTATTCCTCTTTCAAAAATTAGGGCTTCTGGATTTTGAAGCCGTCGCTTGGATGGTTGATCGATTTATGTTCTCACTTACTTTGTTGACCGATCGTTCGTTTCTTAGCTTCGACTGCTTCTCGATCGAGTTTGATTTTTATGGTATGTGAGTTATGCTTTTTTCTTTATTGATTAGCTTTCTTGAACTCGGTGATCTCTGTATGCCGATGATGTTACGGTTTAAATAAGATTTGAATTCCTATAATTTCATTCATTTGAATTTGTCAACTAATTTAGCTCGACAATTAATTATTACATGAATGCTTGAGGTTTCTCTAACTTGTTCAATTCGTATAATTCCTTGCTTTATTATCATGGCTCTGAATTGCTTTGAAGATGTTTTCCTTGCCCACCATGGTTACAATTTTCTTGCATTTTATTCATGATTTTGATTTCGATCTTTATGCTCTTGATATCGGCCACTTATATATTTTAAAATTTTGACTATGACTTCATTTATGATATTCGAATTTGCTATCACCTAACTTATTGGCATTTTACTTTGGGAAGTGCTTTGTTGTTGCCTTTGGTTTCACTCCATATATACATATACATACATACATACATACATATATATATATATATATATATATGTTCGTGCATATATATATGTTGAATGTTGCAGACTTGAGTCTTGTGGTCTCCATTGCACTGTCCACTGATATTTGAGTCTGGGTTGCATTTACTTCACTTGAGTTTGCACTGGTTCGTTGCTGGTACCCTGACTTGATTCACTTGATATCTATATGGTTGTTTGCAGTTTTCTCTATTGTATCCATTTCGAAGTCTGGTGATATTCTGATTTTTCATTTTCCGTTACGTGGACTTGTTCCTTGAGTTCCACTATCCACATTAGTTTGTATGCATTTAGTCCAAACATTATTGTTTGTGTTGCTGTAGTGTTGTAGTCTGATATGCTATGCACCGTATGTATGGTTCACTTGATCTTTGTGCTTGACCATATGCGTTTTGCAGTTGAAATTGGTAGCTTTGCACTTGTTATATTGTGTGTTGTTTCATGGGCTTGTTCCTTCGAGTCAGCTTGCATTTTAATTGAGTCAGTGCATATGATATTTGAGTCCATGTTCTTATAGAAGCTGCCGTCTTCATGTTGAGGCTGCACTTGCACCATTCTTTTTTCACTTGAAGTTTACATGTGAGTACTGAGTCGAGTTTGAAATGCTTACAGGCTTGGAATCTTTGTACATTTGAGTCTAGAGTTTGTATTCATATGCTTGCATTGGAACTCAACTGTGCCATCTGGGTATTTAGTTTAGCTGGTGTCTCATTGTGATATTGTGTACTTGTAGTCTTTGGTTCAGGTTGCATAGCTTCGAGTCATGTTTCAATGTGTATGCGCACATCTCTGTTGAACTTCATGTGTGCTTGAGTCTGGGTTGCTCCTGACCTTTTTATTGCATTCATGCTATTGAGCTTCTGTTTTACTGTTGATCTTCATTATAGTACTTGTTCATTTTTTATTTTGGACTGGTCGAGTTGTTTTAGTTGTCTTAACTATTTTATTGGAATTGTACATTTGGATTGCACATGTGTTGAATCCAACTTATAGCTTGGGTTTGACCATTTACTAATATCTTGACTTTATTTGTATTTCACTTGAGTTAACCCGACTTTTGATTAGGTTTGAGCTTGTGCTCATGCGTCCCTGCAATTTTACCATATATCGGTGTGCACGGCCTTATGGAATGTACGGTGATACACTGTGCATGTCACAAGTTGTTCGTGTATGATGAATTCAAAAATGAATATGATGACGAATAACCCAAATAACTGAGGCATATAATATTTTCAAAATACATTTTATTTTACACTGTAAAAATATTTCTTTGTCAATTTTACTGCTTTAGTGTGTATTTTTCAGATAACACAGATGCTGGATTCAGACTGGAATAGTGTTGAAGATTAAATACGAGTGAATGAGTGATACGTAGTGAGGTGCTGATGTAAATGATAATTGTATAGTGAACTTTTTATTGTAATTGCAAATTGTGTATGTATATATATATAGTGAGAGCTCAAATTTATACTATTCAAAAATTGTAATAAATATTTGTTTGAATAAAATATCTGTTTGAATTTAAATTCTGTGTTATTTATTTTATTTAGCAAATATTTATTTAACAATGTGAAAAATAAAATAGTACATTAATTAATATATTTAATTGAATATATATACATACATATATATATATATATATATATATATATGTTTATTATCATCAAACAAAAATCATGTACTATCATATTCAACATGAACTTATCTAAATCTACTAACTATTGTGATAATACAAGTGCTATAAACTTATCAAAAATCCTATCAATCATTCACAAACTAAACATATTGACATACGTCATCATTTTCTTCGTGACAATATTGAAAAGTATTTGGTCAGTTTGGAATTTGTATCCTCTGAAAATCAACTGACTGATATATTTACCAAACGATTGAATGAAAATGCTTTTATTAAGCTTAGAAGAGAATTAGGAATTCTGTCTTTCAAGGTTTCATAATTTTTGTTTTTACAAAATACAGTTCAATTCATTCACTTTAAAGTCTATCACTTTGATATTTACTTTACACTATCCTATATGTTTACTAAAAATAGATTTAGTTAAAAAATCATATTCTGTGGTACTCTTTCTTATTTAATCTAATCCATTCATTCTTAGGAAATTTAAGGCTTATATTTAAAACAGTTGCAATCCACTCTTTGTTTTGTCTATTTTTACAAATCATTCTCTTGTAAAAGCCTGTCATGTTCACCATCTTATCGCCATATTTTTAAAAAAAAGGGACAAACAATAACAAAAAATTTCCAACCAATATGTCTTTAGAAAAAAACACTGTCTCATCCTCACTTTCTTATACCTCCTATAGCTCAGAATCGGTTGAATCCTCCAACGCCGACTCCTATATATGAACCCATTCTTGTTGTTCCACCGTCTAGCATTCACATTGATCATACTCCTCCCGTCAAAAGAGTTAAACATTCTCTATTTTCTGGCTCGCCGTCTACCAAAGAAAAGATAGACGACATCCATCACTATTAACGGGAGACTCTCGAGTTACAAAGAGAACTATAATACGAGCAGAAGGTAAATGCAAAGCGGCTAGTCTTCTTTAAAGGCTCTTAAATTTTGTGGTTCGTTTTCACACAACGTGGTTCATCCACCAACGAATCCTTCAAGTCGTAATCCGTGGGAACCATCACCTCAACGTCCATCGGTTTCTCCGAATTTTTGGAATGTCAACAAGGCTGGTCGCCATTACGACCTCTGCAAAAGAATACGAAAGTGGAACCAGAAGACTACCACACTCCTTCCTCTTCCTCAAAATCTACTAATTGTGTTCTTATTTTCTACTATTTTTTTATTTTGTTTAAAATAATATATTTCTTGTTTTAAACTTTGTTATAAACTTAAACTTCTATGCTCAAAACAAAATTTGTTTCATTTTGTCTAGAGAAATGTCCACCTAAAAAATTCCTCAAACTCAATCAACTAAACCAGGGAAATCAGTCGATTAAAACAGTATTCCAATATAATTTCAAATCTCAAGTCGGTCGACTGACACGCCCAGACAGTCGACTGAATTGGCAGAATTTACTTGGAAATCTTTCGAGATAGGACAGTCGACTAAATTACTATATCTAGTCGATTGACCAATAAAATTTTCAGCATTTCGATCTCTACAGGCAGTCGACTGAATACAGAATATAGTCAACTAAATTTTTCTTTTTTGAACTTTAAAAACTTGGGATACATTTAGTCAACTGAACCTCTATATTCAGTCGACTGGCTCCTTCATATGTAATTTCTTTATTCCAAATCAGTCGACTGCCTATGCATATTCAGTCGATTGATACTTGGTACTCGGCTTTGCCCTCTTCCAGCCTCTTCAAATATACTATTTACCTTTCCCAATTTCACTTTTTACCTTCAATTTTTTTAACCTTCTACCATTAAAACTTTTCTTCACTTCAAATTCGCTCAGAATTTCATCAATTCACTCATCTATTTTGTCCATATTTTTCAAATTCATAACCTCCCACTTCATCACCAAACCTTAGTTCTTCAAATGGCTCCTAAAAGACCTCGATATTCGCAAGCTACAACAAGTTCTTCGGATTCTCAAATAAGAGCATGGCTACATATTGACAAGGTGGTGCAACACTTTGAAAAGATGCAAGGCTCCAGGATTTTTGAAGGTTCTTTTATCAAATTCCCTAATTTTTCTTCATATGCCATTCAAGACTTGGCTCGCCGTAGTGGTATGGAGCACCTCATTGATTTTGCAGCGAATAACAACAAGATCAATCACCTTCTTGTTAAACTTTTCTAACAAATCCGAATGACTGCATTTGGACGGTGTTATATGGTAAAAAGATTTTTCTTCCACTATAACAACTTGCACGGATTCTACAATGTCCAAATGAAGGTGACGAGTTAGTTGAAATTACCGTGAATATGGATACTCGTGACCGTGTAAGTCGTTCGTTTCTCTTGGATGACTTGATGGAGTTAAAAGCGGTAGCACTAAGGCCAAAAGCTTGCATTATGCATAGAGTGCTTGCCCACACCATCATCCCCACACCGGAAGCTATGAGAAAATCTACCGACGAGATTTCCAATCCTTATATAGCATTTGAGGAAATAGTTGAGTAATTGGGCGAAGGTCATTCTAGATGAGTTCTAAACTTTTAACCAAGGTCGAATGAGCATGATCTACTATGGTGCTTACATCATGCGCGTTCTCAAGCATTTCGAGGTTCCTTTTGTCGATTCCGAATGTTCGACCATAGGTTCTTTAAATACTAAAATTCTTAGCCTCATAAACCTAGCAAAGAAATACCTTGACTACATATGAACATTAGCTTGAAAACCAAGTCGTGGGTCAAGCTTGACCATCCTCTCAACAAGCTCGTCAACAAACTCCATATATACAAGCCTCTTCATCATCCCAACCTCCTCGATTACTCGAGAAGTCTAGGAGATTCAAGAAATAGACCATCAAGCTCGGCCCCTCGAAGCCATGGCCATCACTGCTCATTATCAAAGACGCCTCGATAATCGTCTATCTCGGGTTGAATCGACTGTCCCTAGAGTCGATAAAAATGTCACCAAAGTCAATGAGAAGCTTAATCATATTAAGTCCTTCCTCAACAATATCTGGAAAGTTATCACATGCTCCCAACAATATTCTACCTCCTTTCATGTATCTACATCTCATGGGAAACGACGGCGGTCGTTTCACTTGGTCAACATCAAACGAAGAGGAGGTGGAAGAAGGTGAAGAGGTAGGTGACGAATCAGATGATGAAGAAACTAAAGGTGACGAACAAAACTCAAATGGAGGAAGTCAAGGTGATGAGTAAGAATGTATTTTTATTTCCTATTTCTATTTTTCTATGATGTTGTTTGACTTTGCTTTCAGACCTTTTTATCTTTAAGTTCTTGTGGTATTATGCAATTGTCTAAAACTATATGTCTACTATGTGTGTGTCATGTTTTACTATTATTCTCGAATAATGTGACTGTTCTGTTTCTATGTTATGTGCTAAGTCTTAGTTTTATATATATGTATGTTCCTATGCAATATTACTCGTACTTTAACTATCCTATATCTTGAGTACTCTCCTTTTTGTCGATGATAAAGGGGGAGAAAAACATAAATTGTTTACAGGAAATATAAAATAGCTTCAGAGGGAGAATACAGTATCATAGTTGCAAGCATATTACTCAAGGAGAGAGATATTTTAATAAACCTTGTCGAAGATTCACTCGTAGTAAATGGAGTTTTCATCATCATAAAGTGGAAGAATGTTGGATCAAAAGGTTTTAAATGCTGATAAGAGACGAAAGTTCACAAATCTATGACTACAGGAAATCCAGACTCATCGACTCAAATATGGTTTGTATTGATATTGATGTTAACTTGAGTCAATAAGTATATGGAGTCTAGTATAGAGAATTGTTAAAATCTATCCTCAAGTTTCATCACTCTCAAATTCATTTTACGAAAATTTCATATACATACAAAATACTTTCACTGCTCTAAAACAATGTATACAAAAATTTTCATATATACAGTAAACAATTGACTGAACTTCCTAGGTCAGTCGAATGACACTGTACATTTTTTGTGTACGTTTGAAATTCAGTCGACTCCCCAAGCAAGTTCAGTCGACTGAATCTGCAACTGTCATTTTTCTCCAAATGACACTTCTTTTGATCAAAGCATTCTTTCTTCCTAGAAGGTAACAACTCCTAGTTCTTAATAGATGTCGACTTCCAAAAGTCATATCCGATCACACACTATATAGATACTCAAGATTCATAGATCCAATAATCTAATTTTTCTATTCTCTTTTGATCTGTGGCACTTAGCATTCTTGATTTCAATATCTATAAGCATTCATACAATCATTGCTTACTTATTCGTTTCTATATTCTTCAAGCAATATAAAACTTCCTATTCTACATACACATACAAATATACACATCTACTTTGGCGATAATATTATAGGAAGGGTGTACTACAAGCGACAAACCCGTGTTATTCAAAACACACAAAGTCAAGTTAAATCCAGTTTGTAAGAAAGTCTTGTTCGGTTGCTCAAGCGATCAAGTCCTGTTTTGTTGGTTAGGCAGTCAAAGTCCTATTCGTTTGCTTAGACAGTGTAATACATGTTCCTCTGGGTTAAGCGAGGGTTGCTAGCTATAATTCCAGAAGGAATCTAGGACTAGACGTAGAATGGGAGTTCGAACTAGTATAAAAATCTCAGGTGTCATTATTACTGTTATTATTATTTTACAGTTATTTTCCGCACTACTTGTTTATTATACTCCATATTACACGATCCTATAACACAGTCACTTTCAAAGCCTACGTCCACTTTTTAACTTTCTATTAACCGGCTACTGTTGCAAGTTGAATTGGATTACGATATGATTGAATCTTCTGAGATAGATTAAGTCACAAGTACAAGAGTTCACTTGAAGATAACAATGAACCCTTATATGACTATTGTGTGGGAGGAGAAGAGTAAAGAATAATCTCTGGAGAGTTCCAGTAGCTAGTCCAAAAGATTCCATTTATATTGCAGGTATGATTGTATTTATAAGGATTGGAGAGCTATTGGGATTGGCCGACTAGATAGATTCTTGCAAATAACCATACGAAGGTGCCCTAAAAGCTTCATAGCAAGCCGAGTCGATTTGATGGATCGCTAGCGAACCATAGGTTGTGGATTGCCGACGATCTATATCCTTGGGTTGTTGATGACTCAATTAGTGGAGATTCTTTCCATAATCCTTTTCTTGAAACTCCATGGCAATCTAGCATGATCATATGGATCGCTGGCGATCCATAGTGCATGGATCGCTAGCGATCCATGTACATTAAGTGTTTCTTGTCTTTGCCCTCTTAATTTAGTTTGTTATCTCATGGTGATGTTTACATGTAATTTCATAGCTTGTTGCCTTGTTTTGATGATGGTCCACACACTGGATACATTTGACTAGTGATCAGATTAGAGAAGTGCTTACATCTTGATCTAACTAGCTTGGAATTGCATCAAACTTAGCCATCATTCCTAGAATATCTATTGGTCCATGATGCAAGAGGATTAGTCAACCTATGAGCTATCCTTATAGATCACTGGCGATCCATAGGAGATGGATCGCAAGAGATCTACCAACTTAATAAGTTTTCTCTTTCTTTTTCTCTGACCATTCTTGGTTTGTTCTTTTAGCCCTTTCGGTTGCCTCTAGAACTGTTCCGACTTGACAAAGCTGTTCCAGCTTCCTTTGGATTCTGCTGGGTTAAAAATCTAGATAACATAAACCATGTTTTAAATGAAATTTTTTGACCCTTGTTTTAATAAACTTAGTATTATACATTTGTCTTTTAAAAGGGACATTTTAAAGAGTTTTTTGAAAATTTAAATCCCAGAATTGTTTAAAAGGATTTCAAAAGATTTTGAGAAAAGTAATAAAAGTGTTATTTGGAAATATTTCTAAAGTACAAATATTTTGGAAAATAAATTTTAAGTTGAATGTTTTTCCTTTGAGTAAATCGGAGGAAAACATGTCGACTAGTTTGTGGTAATCTAAATAGTCTTATAAGTAACGATCAAATGTTGCTAAGGTGAACGTTGTAGAGTACTTAGTAAATTTTATTTTTATCACTGTGCAATCAATCAAATCCGATCGAACCCAAAGCGAGTTTTAGTAAACAAATTGTTTGAAGTTATTTCATAAAAGAAATATATTTAGCATGCTTTCTGTGACGAACGTGCAAATTCGTATCCTCTGAACTGACAATAATCCACACATGTCCGACCCATAAAAGCACCGATCGACGGAAAGTCAAGAGAAAGAAAAGAAGTGAGAAGAAGAGAAGAGAAGAAAGAGAGAATATAGAACCTAACAGAATAATACAAATCTCACATCGCAGCGAAAAACATATAATATCATATCAATGATATTTACAAAACAGAAACTGTATATACATGCATCAAGCAGAGTCAACAATCAATCAATAGTTATCAGCCTGAATATTATAATAACATGTCCTCACCATTGCTGATAATATACAACAACTAAATAAAAATGTAGCGGATAATCAACCAGATACGGACGTACGAAAATGAAGATCTCCCGTCTACTGTTGAAGCTCCAAAAGCACCAAAACTAAACCTTTAAATATACTCGATCTGACCCGAGCATTGAAAGGGAAGAACGTCTGGATCAATCTGGCAAACAAGCTTAAGAAGAACATTCAACTGAATTTACTATATAACCAAATCCTTTATCAAAAATAAAAGTATCTCGTAAGACAAGTCCACACATAAACAGGGACATGTTTTTACCTTACGATAATTAAAACATTTCTTATCGAATCCTCTTATATTATAATAGTTTCTATTGCACAAATAATTTTAATCATAGTCGAAATGGTTACCCATATACCTTTTCAAGGATATTCATTACAACTTTACAAACAAAATCGCAGCTCGTAGTGGGTTTTGGATTTCCGTACAAATGACCAGGTGAAGGACTACCTTCCGGCAGTACATCTCTAGAAGAATGTACTGAGGACCATCACAAAGGATCCTCTACCAACACAAGATCGGCCCACCTCTATAACTAGATGGTACCGAATATATCATCCCCCAGTCGTTACCAACCTTTACCAAGGTCCCTCTAGAATACAAACCCCAATAATCAGATACACGACGTCATAGCGTGTAATGATATATTTGAAAGAGGATGATTATACCCTACTTAGGAGCGACCCACTTAGCCTCGTCGCATCTAACCCGTTTTTGGTCATTTTCGGTTGATGAGGCCTGAGGAAACGATTACCTTTCATATCACATATCACATCACTTTGAATGACACACGGCAATTTCCGTCGACTACTAATTGCCTTCATTCTAATTTATAAAAATTCAATTTTATAAATCTTATATATAAAACCAATTGTAATAATTCAAAAATCTCCATTTATACTATTTCACAAAATAGTTAACTTCATATTTCAAAAATCACATTCTAATTATATTTCACAAAAACCGTAATTTTTATAACATAAATATTATAACATCTATTTATCTAAAATAAAATAATTCTTTAACAATTCAAAATTAATAAAACGTATATTTCCAAAATCACTTGAAAATCCTTTTAAATTTGAAAATCACCACTTTAATATTTTTCAATTATCAAAAATAGGCCCAATGCTGCAACAGCACCAAATACATGAATCACGACATCCAAAATATCATATATCATATGATAACAGCACATATCACAATATATGTAAATAAATCAACAGTGGTGAGGAATCCAGTTGGATCCCTCCAACCTGTCACCTGCAACAAATATACATATTAGAATATGTATACAATGTCCGCTTCGAGGCAGACGCGTGTACAAAGGGTCATCCGCTCATACACGGCAACGTATAAGGTCATCTGCTCCACTAGGCAGGTATATATCCAAATACCAATCAATATATCGTATATCATCCAAAAAATCATCAATCATCATAAAATAAATTATTTCTCACTTATATAAAAATATCAGTGAGTTAGAAAGAGTGAGTTGTACTCACATTGCTTGTAGTCGCCACGATAGCGATTTATTCCAATTAAAATTAAACAAGCGTTTAATTTTAGCTAAAATTTTCACTAGCTCAAATAAATCCCAATCTGGTTCCATAATGTAGTTCTCATCCATACGAACCTAACTCAATTCGTTTCGTGCGTAACGGACCTCGTATGAAAAAGTTATCACGTTTTAAAGTTTAAACGATTTAAATATATATAATTTAAAATTTTCTTTTTTTATTATAAACCCTTAACCTATCAGAGCCATTAGATTGGGCTTCTCCACATCAGGCCACATGATTTTTACTTCTTCCCTCATCAGGTTTTTATGCAAAAACAAACCCATAGCCGACCGTTTCTTTGAATCTTTTCATCCCTCCGCGATCGTTTATCGATGATCGGTTGCCATCATTCCGAAGCTCATGCTCCATCACACTGACACCCCAAAGTAAGTCGAACTCGGTTGCGTGTAGGCCTCGAAAAATGAGCCGAAAGAAAGAATGAACGCAAGCCTTTTGCCGTCGATCCATCGCGTGAAATCCAATCATAACCGTTGGCTATGAAGGCCTCGTTACGCTCTTTGATTTTGTAGTTGAATGTTTTCGACGATTGTTGGTGGATTGAAAGAAAAAGGAGAAAGATTGAAACGAAATCTGTCCATTAGAACAGGAAGTGGCGGCCTGCCCTAATTCTCCTAGGGTTTTAGCAAAATGAAGAAAAAGGGGGTCTTTTATAGAAAATTTGACGACACTATTCATCCCGAAAATTTTCGAACTCGAAATGAAACGTGCCGCCTGGCGTTTATAATGTTTAACCCCTATTCCGAACGCAATGGAATATATATCGGAAGCCAATACGATCATATCTGAAAGATAGGTTTTTGAATCGACTATTTAAATTTAAAATTCACTTAAACAGATTTCTACGCGTTTAAGCTTACCCTGGACAAACCGATTGACACGAAATTTTAAATCTTAAAATAACATAACATTACACATCCAACGAAATTTATTTCGTCAAAATCCGAGACTGTATGAAAAACGACCATTTTCACACGTCAATTAAATATTAAAATATTCAATTTCTAAAATTTAACTTCCAATTCAATTTTAAAGTTTCTTCAACATCATTCTAATTCAAACAATATTTAATTCATCTTTATAAATCGTTTTTATTCACATTGAATCCATATTTCAATTATTTACACAATTTCAAATATTAAATAAATAATTCAATTTTCCAGTTAAATTCTTATATTCGAAATACTATTTATTCAGCTTATAAACTTAACTTTTAAATATTTAAAATCAATTAAATATACCAATTTCAAATGACAGAAATTCTGGGTCGTTCCTTTCTCCCCTACTTAAATGAATTTCGTCCTCGAAATTACCAAGTAAGAAAAAGTCACAAATCCATTAACTTTTCAAAACAATTCGTTCAACTAGATTTCGAATCTATTTAAATCCTTTCAACATTTTGAAAATCCATTCATTAAACTTTTACAAAAAAAATTCTAAGTTTTCAAATCCATAACTATTTATCTTTTCAAAACCAACAAATATCATTTCAAATTATAACTCAAAATCAAAATTTTAGTTATCAAAATTTTCCAAAATTCCCAAAATTTTCTAACGCCTCAAATATGCAAAAAAATTCACCACCATCTCCTTTGCACGGTTCGATCGTAGTAGAATCACAACATATATATCATAAATATACATCTCATCTTCGAAGATGAGGCATCCCGTGGGGAAAAAAGTGTAAAAGTATGATACGTAATCCGAGATATATACCTTATATATTTTTAGCGAGCATATACGGCTAATAGAGTGTGAAAGCGAGCTCCAAATGCGAAGCAAACGCCATCTGCACCTACTAAACACTCAACAACAATGAGAAACATGTATATATGAAAGTAATATCAATATACAACATATACCAATACACAACTATATATGTCAATATAGCAAATGCAATCAAATGCAACAAATCCAACCATCAAACAACTATCATCCAACTATCATCCAACAAACTATATCTATCCAATCAATCCATAACCAAATCAATATAAATTCACTTTTATTAATATTCAATGAATTTATTTTGTAATTAATCCATATTTGATTCATTTACATTGGATTTTTACTAACATTCATTCATTCGTATACAATTAGTTTACATTCACTAATTCACATTCAAGTTAGTTCACTTTCAATTCAAATCAAATTTAATTTAATTTATTCTTATTTCGCTTTCAATTTGAATTCAATTATTTTACTTTCAATTTCATTAATTTAATTTTATATGAATTTCTATTCAATCAACTAACATTCATCTAACAACCAATGTATATTCAATATAACTAAAATTATTTAATTTCTTTTGCTTACGTTCATTTTGGTTCAACACTTTTATATTCAATTGGTTTAATATTCTAATTTAGATTGAATTCTAGTATTCACTATATTCACTACTTCTTAACTTAAGTTTTATTCAAATTCTTAACAACATCATTTCTAATGCAGATTTATTTTACAAATAAAGTTGAATTTCATTACATAACTCAAGTTAATATTCATTTAATCACTTCATTTCATTAACTTCTTTTTATTCATCTTTACATTTCATATTCACTTTATTAATTTACTTCGATACCAAAATCAATCTTCATTCAATCATTACTTAAGTTACGTTCCTTTTTATAAACATCACTTTGTTTCACTTACTTAAATTTCATCTCTGAGTCATTTTATTAATCTTTTACTAAATCAAATTCATAACACTTATTCAAATTCTGATTTTGTTTTGCTTAACAAAATTGTTTAACCATTTTAACAATTTGTTTTACTTACATTTTCCTATGTAACCTTTTAATTTAAACTTCCATGAACATTTACTTAAATATACTTCCCTTCACATTTTTATAATTTCAAATCATAATTATATAATAACTTTACAACTTAGGTTTATTTAAACTTTCAAATTCAATTATATAATCACTTAACCACTTAAGTTTAATTTCCATTTCAACAACTTATATAATCCAGTTAAAATCCAATTCAAATCATTTAACCTTCCTTTAGTTAAATTTCAATTCATATATTTATTATGCTAACTCAAATTTATTTCAACTTTACCAAAGTTAAATTTTCATTATTACATATTATAAGTCCAAAAGTCATTTCACCATATTTATCACTTTCAACTTAGATTTTAAATTCAATTTGTTTATCAAAACAAAACTTAAATTTCTAATTTACTATTGGTAGCAAATCCATCACATAAAAACTCGAAAATGATACTAATGATGCTGCAGTCACCACCCTTATTATTTTCCAGCAACAGTAGTGAATTCAGTGCTTTATATTCTTTTTAAAATTTCCTTTTATTTACAAATCACTTTTATAAATCTTACCTATATAATTTCACTATTTTACTTTACTTATATAAGATCATTCCAAATTCTTTTATCATATTAAGATTTATAATAATATAATCTCTTTAACTTTGAAACACAACTTTCAAATTTTAACGGATTCAAAATTCCAAATTCTTAGTTCAAATTCATTTTATTTATAACCCATATTTTTAAATATACTGAGGTTGTTTCATTTCCTATATATAAGATTATTTCGCAATTGCAAATCATATTTATTATAATTCCATACTTATATTTCATTTGCTTATATAATTTATTCTTTTACCGTTGTTTTTTTAGATTATTCAACCAGCTTTTATTAACTTATATATATTTACATGTTCAAAAAACCAAACAATCAGTTTATATACACATTAATAATTCTTGAAAAATTGTTTCCTTTATATATAAAATATAATCAGGTAAAATTATTTCATTTACCTAATTTAAAATGGTACTATGTCGACTTGCCTAGTTTAAGTGTTTGGAAATCCCTATCGATAACATGGCGTTCCACATACCGACTAGAATTCACAAACAGCTCAATGGATAAGCAAACAGATGTAAAACATTTTTATATTCACTAACAAATATGCGTTCATATATATATATAATACACTCAAACTCAATCTAGGGTGCTACTATCCCTATCTATATTGAGTACACATCAAAGCTTAGGAATATACAAAATCTAAGCTCGGATACCAACCATGACGACCTGCAAATACGTACCCTCTGAATCGACAATAATCCACACATGTCCGACCCTAAGAAGCATCGACTGACGGAAAGTCAAGAGAAAGAAAAGAAGAGATAAGAAGAGAAGGGAAGTAAGAGAGAAGATAGTACCTAACAGAACAATACAGAATCTTACATCATAGCAGAAAACATATAATATCATATCAATGATCTTTACAAAATAGAAATTATGTATACATGCATCAATCAGAGTCAACAATCAATCAACAGTTATTAGCCTGAACAGTTATAATAACCTATCCTCATAATTGCTGATAATATACAACAACTAAAAAACAATGCATCGGATAATCAACCAAATATGGATGTATGAAAATGAAGATCTCCAGCTCTCCTGCTGAAGCTCCAAAAGCATCAAAACTGAACCTGTAAATATACTCGGTCTGACCCGAGCATTGAAGGGAAGAACGCCCGAATCAGTCTGGTAAACCAGCGTGAGAAACACACAAGTGAATTTATTATATTGCCAAACTTGTCCTTTATCAAACATAAAAATATCTAGTAAGACAAGTCCACACATAAACACGGACAGTTTTTAACCTTACGATAACTAAAATATTTCTTATCAAATCCTCTTATATTACAATAGTGTCTATTGCACAAATAATTTTAACCATTGTTGAAATGGTTACCCATATAGCATTTCGAGGCTATTCATTACGCCTATACAAACAAAATCGCAGCTCGTAGTGGGTTTTGGATTTCCATACAAATGACCAGGTGAAGAGACTATCTTTCGGCGGTACATCTCTGTAAGAATGTACTGAGGACCATCACAAAGAATCCTCTACCAACTAAAGACCGACCCACCTCTATAACTAGATGGTACCGAATATATCATCCTCCGGTCGTCACCGACCTTTACCAAGGGCCCTCTAGCATACAAACCACAATAATCAGATACACAACGTCATAGCGTGTAAAGATATATCTAGAAGAGTATGATCATACCCTACTTGGGAGCGACCCACTTAGCCTTGCCGCATCTAACTATGTTTTGGTCATTTCGGTTGATGAGGCCTGAGGTAACGATTACCTTTCACAATCACATACCACATCATTGTGAATGCTACATAGCCATTTCCGTTTATTACTAATTGCCCTCATTTTGATTTATAAAAATTCAATTTTATAAATCTTATATATAAAATCATTTATAATAATTCAAAAAACTCTGTTTATACTATTTCATAAAATAGTTAACTTCATATTTCAAAAATCACATTCTGATTATATTTCACAAAAACCGTAATTTTTATTACATAAAAATTATAACATCTATTTATTTAAAATAAATTCATTCTTTAACAATTCAAAATTAATAAAACGTATATTTCCAAAATCACTTGAAAATCCTTTTAAATTTGGAAATCATTACTTTAATATTTTTAAATTACCAAAAATAGGCTCAATGTTGTAACAGCACCAAATACATCAATCACGACATTCAAAATATCATATATCATATGAAAACAACATATATCACAATATCTGTAAATAAATCAACAGTGGTGTGGAATCCAGTTGGATCCCTCCAAACTATCACCTGCAACAAATATACATATTAGAATATGTGTATAATATCCGCTTCGAGGCAGATGCGCGTACAAAGGGTCATCCGCTCATACGCAGGAACGTATAGGTTCATCAGCTCCACTAGGCAGGTATATATCCAAATACCAATCAATAATCATATATCATCCAAACATCATCAATCATCGTAAAAAAAAATTCTCACTTATATAAAAATATCGGTGAGTCGGAAAGAGTGAGATGTACTCACATTGCTTGTAGTCGTCGCGATAGCTTTTTTATCCGATTAAAATTAAACAAGCATTTAATTTCTACCAAAATTTTCACTTGCTCAAATAAATCCCAAACCAACACCATAATGTAGTGCTCGTTCGTACAAACCCAACACAATTCGTTTCGTGCGAAACAGACCTCGTATGAAAACGTTATCATATTTTAAAGTTTAAACAATTTAATATATATAATTTACAATTTTCTTTTTTTTTATTTTAAACCCTTAACCTATCAGAGACGTTAGATTGGGCTTCTCCACATCGGGCCGCATGATTTTTGCTTCTTCTCTCATTAGGTTTTTACGCAAAAACAAGCCCATAGCCGACCGTTTCTTCGAATTTTTCATCCCTCCACGATCATTTATGCGATGATCGGTTGCAATCATTTCGAAGCTCTTGCTCCATCGCACTAACACCCCAAAGCATGTCGAACTCGATTGCATCTAGGCCTCGAAAAATGTGCTGAAAGAACGAACGAATGCAAGCCTTTTGCCATCGATCCATCACGTGAAATCCAATCATAACCGTTGAATACGAGGTCTCGTTACGCTCTTTGATTTTGTAGCTGAAGGTTTTCGACGATTTTTAGTGGATTGGAAGAAAAAGGAGGAAGATTGAAACGAAATTATGGCCATTATAATTGGAAGTGGTGGTCTGCCCTAATTTGCCTAGGGTGTTGGCAAAACGAAGAAAGAAGGGTCCTTTATAGAAAATTTGACGACACTATTCATCCCGAAAAATTTCGAACTCGACATGAAACGTGCAGCCCGACGTTTATAATTCTTTACCCCTATTTCGAACGCAATTGAATATATATTGGAAGCTAATTCGATCGTATTTGAAAGATAGGTTTTCAAATCGACTATTTAAATTTAAAATTCACTTAAACAGATTTCTACTCGTTTTAGCTTACCCCGGACAAGCCGTAAATCCGATTGACATGAAATTTGAAATCTTAAAATGATATAACATTATGGATCCAATGTAACTGGTTTAATCAAAATTCAAGACTGTATGAAAAATAACATTTTCACACATCAATTAAATGTTAAAATATTCAATTTCTGAAATTTAACTTTGGATTCAATTTTAAAAGTTCTTCAACATCGTTCTAATTCAAATAAGATTTAATTCATCTTTATAATCGTTTTTATTCATATTAAATCCATATTTCAATTATTTACACAATTTCAAATATTAAATAAATAATTTAATTATCTAATTAAATCCTTATATTCAAAATACTATTTATTAAGCTTATAGACTTAAATTTTAAATATTTAAAATAAACTAAATATACGAATTTCAAATGAAAGAAATTATGGGTCGTTACACTTTCAAAGATGAGTTTTGAAATTTATATCTGGGTATTTAATCTTTAATTCCCTTAGTAGGGAATTTATTTAAAAAATAGTAATAAAAAGTATTTTGGTAAAAGATTGTTTTGGATAAATGAATATTTACCCTTAGATAAGATTGGGGATAAATTAACGTTGGATTAATTGAATTAGATTGGATATGTCACGACCCGATTTTTCGACACCCGAAAATCAACATCAATACGTCCACTATATCAAATATCGAACAATCGAATGCCCAAAAACCGAACCATTAGGGTTAAAGAAGAAGGAGGTAGAAGTAGAAAACAACATCAGAATCTCACAAACGCGGCGGAATAATATATAATAGATAAATGACTGATCTTTTAACAAAAAGAACTATACCTGTTTGTACATTACATCATCAGAGTACAATACAAATCAATCAACACAATTTAGGACAGTTATAATATCTTATCCTCCCAAAGCTGAATATACAGCTTACAATGCATAGCAGAATATAAATCTACGGAAATACACCTCGTCATCCAGCTCGTCTCCTGAGCTTCACAGCAGTCCATCCAGAATCTATACTCTATACTACTCGGTCTAACCCCGAGCATTATAATAAAACAATACCCGAGTCAGTCTAGAAAACCAGCATGAGATAACACACTCAATTGGATTATTAAAGTTTCAAAATCCTTTTGAAATCAAAGGTCTCTCATATGACCACGCCACCAATAAACATGCCAGGTTTTTACCTTACGATAACCAAAACATTTTCTTATCAAATCCTCTGACATTATAGTAGTGTCTATATACAAATACTTATTCAAATAGCCAAAACCGTTACATTCATTAAATTCCAGCATAATAGGTATACAAACAAGTCGGAAGGCACTTATTGGAGATTGGTTTCCATCAATGGCAGGGCTACTGGGGTACCGCCCGTCACAGTACGTGGTATAGATCACCGTATCGAGGATCCACCCTGATCCCCTACTACACAAGACTGGAGCTACCCCTTATTGGATAGTCCGAATAAGATCACACCACGGTTGGGATCAGCAACCGCCCATACAGCCGAATAAAAAGGGGCATCAAGATAGGGATGACCTTACACTAATTGGTTGCTAGCCACTTAGCCTTGCTGCACCTACCTTGTTTAGTCATTCCCGGTTGATGAGGCTTGAGGCAATGTGTTACCTTTTTAGCACACATTCACTTAGAATGCTCATCGTCCTCCCGACGATGTTCTAAAAGCATTCGTCCATACAAGTTTGTTCTGGGTCCGAACAGAACCGAAGGCGCTACCCCTATTACATCCATTTTGGAATCACCCTCAGGATTAGTAACGATTAGACCTTGCACTTCACTACTCCATCTTCGACTCCAAGCTCTTGTCTTCCTCACGAAGCGCTCAAACCGGATCGAAGTATTTTTCGAAAAATTAATCTCGATCTCGGTCTCTTCGAAACGATCAGCGCATTGGCCAATATTGATAGTCGGTTATTTAACTATCAAATAACATTCACAAACAACCATCAGGCCTTAACAATTTTCCAAATTATCAATTTCAAAATATCTTCGCAAGATATTTTCTACACTTCAACTCTTTTGAAAATATTTTTCAAACCACTTTGCTCTCGCGGAATAAATTTCCATCCAATTATTTTATTTCCACTGAAAAGCACCAAGTCTTAATAATTTAGATTTTTAAATAATTTAAATTACTTTATCCAAAATATACTTTTAAATACTTGAAATAAAAACTACTTTATTTAAAATACTAGTTATGATTTTTTATAATAATCTCTCATTTAAAACTCAAGCCAAATTTTTTTAAAAAAAAGTTATTCTATAAGGTATAAATATTTAAATAATTATCTTTTAAACCATAATACTAGTTAAACCTTTAAAATACTTTACTTATATAATTAACTTAATAAATATTTACTTTTAAAATTTTAAAACTGCTAAATAATAATTTCTTTCTAAACATTCTTTTTAAATCCATTTCAAAAACTCTAACTTTTACTTGGAAATCTTTCTCGAAAATATATTTGGCTTTTCAGGTAAATACACTTTCCTTTCCACACCTTTAAAAATAAACCACTGTTTATTTTTAAACAAATCACCCCTTTTCTTATAAATTTCCATCCTGAATTTATACTTCCAAATTATCCTCTGATAAATATTTCATTTTATTTATACACTATATTTATAAATTTCACAATCTCATTCTCCTTTATTTACAGTTTCAACACTTAGTCGGTTTTCAAATCTATTTCCAAGACCAACTCCATTTTAAAATAAATTCCTTTAGTTATCCAAATTTATTTCAAAACCTAATTATCCCATATTCACACTTTTATTTATGATTTAAATTCTTATTTAAATCGAAAATACCAGTTTCATACTTTATTTCAAAATTCTCCTTTTATCTTCCCAAACCCATTCAAATCTTAAATTAAAAAAAATATTTCTTCGTACTTACAAAACAATATTGTTTAATTCCTTATTTTAAATAATATCCTTTTTCCCATTTATTCAAAATCCCTATTTTTCCCATCCTTGAATTTATTATATATGTTTTAAAAATCAAACCTTTATCCCTTTCCCATATTCATTCCTTTAATTTATTTGAATTTACTATAATTATTTTACTTAAAAATTTCCCTTTTTATTTCGTTTAAAAATCCAAACTTTATATATATTTCATTTTTCTCAAATACCAATGTATATTCAACCAAGCCGTAGCATTCAATAATTTCCATTCCCTATAATCCATCACAGATTATCACATTACTAAATATAAAATAAATTCAACATTTGAAGAATCCAGTTGGATCTCTCCAACCGGAAATATTCTCCATCCCGGTCGCCCCTCTTTGCCTCACGCAGGTGCCAAGGTACGCGGCAGCCTCCCACCATCACAGCACGTGCGTGTACGTGCTTTGATTGAGAAGCTCGATTTTAGGTTGAGTTAGAGAAACTTATGAATCTCGAAGGTCGAATGAAACCCTGAGCTCGGCCAATTCCTCGATTTGATGTAAATAGGGGAAGAAGAAATTAATTTTATTTTGACTGAAGGGGGAGAAGTTGTTAGACATTGATTTATTTTTTCTTTCTTTTGAATTTTTTTTAACGAAGACCAATTTTATATTTTTGTTTTAAAAGAAACGAAGAGAAAACACCTGTACACGATTTAAAGAGCCAAGGGAACATGTGTTATAAGGGAGGAAACGTGTTTAATTATGAAAACATCATTCTGAATAAAAATATATATCAAATTTAGATTCAAATTTTAAATCATCTCGATAAATGCAACTCAAAATCTTGACCTTCTATCGAGGCATGCCGTCAGGCATTTATAATGTTATACCCCTATTCCGAACGCAATGGAAAAGGTTTCAAAGCCTAACTCGATCGTATGGAGAAGGTAGCTTTTTGGACCAGATTATTATATTAAATTTTTGATATAAATTTCAGCGCGATTGCTTACCGTACGATCACACAGCAATTCCAAACATTGCGAAATTTGTAATCCGATAATAATACATTATTATAGATCCAATTGAACAAGTTTCATCGAATTCCAAGACTGTGCCTCGAAAAGCAATTTCAAACGTCAATTTAAACGATATATTTAAAACTGAACAAACTACTTTCAAATTAAAAATTAAAGTTTTTCTTAGCTTCAGTATAATCAATACAAATTTTTACAAGCTTTTGAAATATTTTTAACCAGCTTAAAACCAAGATTCACTATTTCAACCAATTACCAATTATTAAATTCAATAATTTAATTGCCAAATAAACAGTGATATTTGAAATTCAATTTAAACTAACTTTCAAATATTTAAAATCAATTAAATATTCTAATTCTAAATATCCAAAAAAATTGGGTTGTCACATTCCTCCCCTTTAAAAGAATTTCGTCCTCAAAATTACTAGTTAAGAGGAATGGTCCAATACCTGCTTACTATATCCCCCAAAACCCAACAGTTTTTAACAATTTCCCCAAACAAATCTTTTAATAAAGACACACTACCACTCTTGCTAACTTTCCAAAACTCATCCATAACTTCCATACAATATTATTTACTAACCATTTCAAATTTTAATTTAAAACCAAGTTTAAATTATCAAAATTTTCTCAAAATTTTCCCAAGTCCCTAAATTTTCAAAAAATTTCGCCAGCTTCTCCTTTGCGCGGCTAGACCAGTAAAACTACAAAATGCCTTTACGGGCTCCCAAATTTGAAAAGAAAACAAAATGCCAAGTGACGGGATCAGAAAACCGTCAAATTTCATATGTCAATTTTAAATACATACCTTTAGTCGAGCAATACAATTCATCTTCTTAAATCAAAAATCCTAATTTATCCTTTTCCTTTAACACACATGTATATCCTACTTAGCAATAATGTCCAATTACAACATTCAAAATCATTTTATACATTTCTTTACAAAAGTTTCAATATCTATTTTATTCAAGTCCATACGATGCACATATATCATCCATACGTAATACCAAATTCGATCGCTCACTCAATCACACAATTTACTTCCGAACTAGCATCGTCCACCCGACTTCCTAGTGTGGACTCGGATCTGGTTTCTCAATCAGAAACCGTCATTCTCCTTACATAGCCACAACTATGATAGAGAATTTTCAAAATCAATCAAAAATCCATATCCATGGTTCGCCGTTAAAAATCGAGTGAAAAAATCCCAACTCGGATTGATATAACTATCTCGAAATTCTATGCTCGAATCTAGATCAAGTCGTTATGCGAGTAAATGATATACGTATATCCTACGTATTAATCTCAATTTATTATTAGCTATAACAATTTTCTTTTTCTTCACATTTATTTTGATTTCTATTCACTTATTCACAATCACCCTTTTCACTCACCCTTATTAAACCTTCATTCACGTATTAACTAAGTATATTTTTCACAAATGCCAATTTTTACTTCCTTAAGTTTATAACAAACATTCTATATACTTTAATATTTATTTTTACTTTACTACTTAAGATTTTCCATCTATTTACATTTAACTTGAGTTTCAACTTCATTCTGGATGTAATTTCATCTTCAATTCTTAATTTATTCCCAAATCAAATCTAATATTGAATTCTATTCACCCTCTCATTCTTAATCAACCATTTCTTTAATTAGTTTCACTTACTAATTTGTTTCCACTCAAATTTAATTTCAAATCTGAATAAAAGTTTTATTTCCAAACTTTTTACTTCGTTTTGTTCCTTTGAACAAATTCTACAACTATACTTTACTTAACCCAATTCAAATTGAATTCCAATACTTAGATTTTCCATTTACTTACAATTTAAATTAGTTTGTTACATTCCCACACTAATTTCCAACTTAATAAATTTTTATTTAGGTAAGCATTTCACTTAGTCTACTTATACTTTTTCTTTACATTCACTTTTACTTTTGCTAGATTCAATTAAAATTCGATTCAATTCAAAATTTAAACTTCTATAAGTTTTCCAACTTATTTACATTCCATTTACTAATCTCTTTAATTTACTTCATTTAATTGCCTTATTTTTCTAACTTATTTCGTTTTCACCTTATTTTAATTTAACTCTCTTAAGTTAAATTTTATCCCAAACAAATTTCAAATTTTTATATGTTCTTCAAATTTATTTATATTCCATAAACATTTTAAATAAGATTCTAGAGTCTTTTAAACAATTTCTCAACATTTCAAAACCATTTTTGAAATCAATTATATATACATAATTCATTTGCTTATCAAATTATCCTTTGAATTTCAAAACTGAACCTTGTTTTGCAAAAAACTCCAATATAGAATAGTTTGGCAGCAATTCCTCTAATGGAAACTCGAAAATGAACATCGATGATGTTGCAGTCGTCATCGAAATTATTTTCTAGCTACCGAAAGAGTTTAGTGCTTTTATCCCTTTTAAAAACATTTTCCAAATATTTTTAAATTCCAAATCTCACCAGCTTCCATATCCAATTCAAAAATATTTTCCAAAATACTATTACTATTATTTCTCCAAAGTCTTTGAAAATCATTTCGAATCAAAGGAATTTAACTTCCAAAATTCCAAATTCCAAATCCTTTCAATCCTTATTCAAAAATTGTTGTGGCATCTTGTTTCAATTTATAAATCACATTTATAATTCACATTTCAAATTCCATCTTATTTATTACCTTTGGTTATACTTTTAATCCCTAGTTCAATTTCCACATAACAATGATAATAATTTAATATTATCATTTCCTAACAACTAAGCAAACATATATAACTATAATAATTTACGGAAAATTATTTCTTTTATGTATAAAATAATTTGGGTAAAATTATTTCATTTAACCTATTTTAAAATAGTACTGTGTCGGTTTATCTTGTTTAAGAGTTTAGAAACCCCTATCGATGACATGACGTCCCACATATCGACCGGAATCCATAAACACTCAACCGATAAGTCAACACAATATAAAAGAATTTATATTCACTAACAAATACGCGCTCATATCTATTAATAAACTCAAACTCATTCTAGAGTACTACGGAATCTATTGCTAATGAGTAATCCCCACCAGAGCCAAGGTTCTCGCTTAACCTTCAACTCTAATACCACAATGTCACGACCTGATTTTTCGATGCCCAAAAATCAACATCAATACGTCCACTGTATCAAATTCCAAACAATCGAATGCCAGAAAACCGAACCATTTGGGTTAAAGAAGAAGGAGGTAGAAGCAGAAGTAGAAAACAACATTAGAATCTCACAAACGCAGCGGAACAATATATAATGGAAAATGACTGATCTTTTAACGAAAAAAACTATATCTATTTATACATTACATCATCATAGTACAATACAAATCTATTAGCACAATTCAAGATAGTTATAATATACAGCCCTCCAAAAGCTGAAAATACATCTTGCACTGCACGGCGGAATATAAATCTATAGAAATACGCTCGTCATCCAGCTCGTCTCCTGAGCTCCATAGCAGTCCATCCAGAATCTGTACTCTATAATACTCTGCCTGACCCGAGCATTATAATAAAACAATACCCGAGTCAGTCTGGAAAAACAACGTGAGAAAACACGCTCAATTGGATTGTTAAAGTTTCAAAATCCTTTTGAAATCAAAGGTATCTCGTAAGACCACGCCGCAAATAAACATGCAGGGTTTTTACCTTACGATAACCAAAACATTTTCTTATCAAATCCTTTGATATTATAGTAGTGTCTATATACATATACTTATTCAAATAGCTAAAATTGTTACATTCATTAAATTCTAGCATAATAGGTATACAAACAAGTTCGAAGGCACTTATTGGAGATTGGATTTCCGTCAATGGCAAGGCTACTAGGGTACCGTCCATCACAGTACGTAGTCTAGATCACCATACCGAGGATCCACCCTGATCCCCTCACAAGACCAGAGCAACCCCTTACTGGATAGTCCGAATAAGATCACCATGCGGTTGGCATCAACAACCGTCCACACAGCCAAATAAAAAAGGACATCTAGACAGGGATGACCTTACCCTAATCGGCTACTAGCCACTTAGCCTTGCTGCACCTCCCCTGTTTTAGCCATTCCTGATTGATGAGGCATGAGGCTATGTGTTAACTTTTTAGCACACATTCAATTAGAATGTTCATTGTCCTCCTAAGGACGTTCTGAAAGCATTCATCCATACAAGTCCGTTCCGGGTTCGAACGGGACCGAAGGCACTAATCCTACTACATCCATTTTGGAATCACCCTCGGGATTAGTAGCGATTAGCCCTTTCACTTCACTGCTCCATCATCGACTCCAAGCTCTTGTCTTTCTCACAAAGGGTTCAAACCGGATCGAAGTGGTTTTCGGAAAATTAATCTCGATCCTGGTCTTTTCGAAATGATCAGCGCGTTGGCCAATATTGATAGTCGGTTATTTAACTATCAAATAACATTCACGAACAAACATCAGCCCTTAATAATTTTCCAAATTATTTGTTTCAAAATATCTTCGCAAGATACTTTCTACATCTCAACTCTTTTGATAATAGTTTTCAAATCACTTTTCTCTCACAGAATAAATTTCCATCCAATTATTTTATTTTCACCGAAAAGCACCAAGTCTTAATAATTTAGATTTTTAAATAATTTAAATTAATTTACCCAAAATATACTTTTAAATACTTAAAATAAATACTGATTTACTTAAAATATTAGTTATGAATTTTTATATTAATTTCTCATGTAAAACTCAAGCCAAACAAATTTTAAAATAAAATTTATTCTATAACGTATAAATATTTAAATAATTATCTTTTAAACCATAATACTAGTTAAACCTTTAAAATACTTTACTTATATAATTAACTTAATAAATATTTGCTTTAAAATTTAAAACTGCTAAATAATAATTTCTTTCTAAACATTCTTTTTAAATCCATTTTAAAGCTTTAACTTTTACTTGGAAATCTTTCTTGAAAATATTCTTGGCTTTTCAGGGAAATACACTTTCCTTTCCACACCTTTAAAAATAAACCACTATTTATTTTTTTAAAAATCACCCCATTTCTTATAAATTTCCTTCCTGAATTTATACTTCCAAATTATCCTCTGATAAATATATCACTTTATTTATACACTCTGTTTATAAATTTCACAATCTCATTCTCCTTTATTCACAGCTCAACACTTAGCCGGTTTTCAAATCAATTTCCAAGGCCAACTCTATTTTAAAATAAATTCCTTTACTTATCCAAATTTATTTCAAAACCCATTTATCTCATATTCACACCTTTATTTATGATTTAAATTCTTAATTAAATCGGAAATACCAATTTTACACTTTATTTTAAAATTCTCCTTTTATTTTCCCAAACCCATTCAAATCTTGAATTAAAAAAAGTATTTCTTCATACTTACAAAACAATGTTGCTTAAGTCCTTATTTTAAATAATATCCTTTTTCCCATTTATTCAAAATCCCTATTTTTCCCGTCCTTGAATTTATTATATAGGTTTTAAAAATCAAACCTTTATCCCTTTCCTAAATTCATTCCTTTAATTTATTTGAATTTACTATAATTATTTACTTAAAAAATTCCCTTTTTATTTCCTTTAAAAATCCAAACTTTATATATATATTTCATTTTTCTCAAATACCGATATATATTCAACCAAGCCATAGCATTCAATAATTTCAATTCCCAATATAATCCATCACAGATTATCACATAAATCACAATACTGAACATAAAATAAATTCAACATTTGAGGAATCCAGTTGGATCCCTCCAACCTGTTCCCCTGCATCCATAGATGTTAGCACAACAATTTAAAATACCAATCCTGCTTCAAGGCGGTATATCACGGTATAAATGGTCATCCTCTATTATATGAGGCGCATAGGTTCTCATCCGCTATATAATGCAGGAAATCAATCACTCCAATATATATATATATAGACACACACACACACACTACATATAACATATCACATCCAAGCTAATAACAAATTATCAATTCAAGCATACAACCAATAATTTAAATTTAACTATTTAAAGTTAAAAGGAAATCCGAATGAGTGAGATTGACTCACCTTTGATTTTTTATTTTTTTGGCAATCTGATCCAAACACCGACTTTTCCTACACCGTTTAGACCTTGTACAACATTATATGATTTATTAACATCTGAGATAATATACAAATAATCTACCATTTAATAAATTAAATTGACCAATAATTTAATTTAAACTAATCATTTGGTTTTAAACTAATAATTTGATTTTAAACTAAATTCCTATAATAAGTTATCTTTAATAACTAAAATAAATAAGTTAACTTAAGAATTTATGCACCAAATCCATTATTTAAACATACTAGCAAATTAAAATATGTAAATGAAAATAGGCATATTTTTTTTTTAAACTACAAATACTAAAGAACAAGCTATATACATTTAAAAAAAATCTGCTTTTTATAAACTCCACAACATTTTAAATCCCTTTTCTATTTTCAAACTCTTATCTATATAAAATTATTTATATATATATTTAAAAACTATTTTCGTTTGAAACCACATATACTAAAAAATAGCCTATATACATTTTAAAAATAAAATTTATAATTCTACAACATTTTAAAATTCCTATTATATATAATTTCAAAATCTTCCTGTATATATATTATATTTTCTTTCTTTTTGAAAAAACTTTTTAAAGCTTCTATTTAAACCTTATATTTTTTATTTCTCATCTATATACATAATCTATAAATTAATAAATAAATAAAACTATCTCACTGCTATGGCCAACATCGCCGACCCTGAACACCTGACACCCTTGAGACCCACACAACTTCGTGGCCTAATGTCCAAATCACGACGCCACATACAGACTTCACTGCCTGAATCCTTTCATCCCGATCACAAAATCCATAAAGCTCGAGTCTTCCCTCCAACGAGCCTATGACCATCGAACACCCTCCCCTTACTGCTAGCATCGCGTCTCACGCACGCACGTGGTTCTCCCACTTGGTCGCCCCTCTTTGCCTCGTGCAAGTGCCAAGGTACGCGGCAGCCTCCCATCATAGCGCGTGCGTGTACGAGCTTCAATTGAGAAGCTCGGAATTAAGTTGAATTAGAGAAATCTGTGAATCTCGAAGGTCGAATGCAACCCTGAGCTTGGCCATTTCCACGATTTGATCTGAATAGGGGAGAAGAATTTTATTTTATTTTGACTGAAGGGGAAGAAGTTGTTTGGTATTGATTTTTTTTTCTTTCTTTTGATTTTTTTCTAACGAAGACCAATTTTATATTTTTACTTTTCTTTTAAAGAAACGAAGAGAAAACACTTGTACGCGATTTAAAGAGGAAGGGGAACACGCGTTATAAGAGAGGAAACGTGTTTAGTCCTAAAAACATTATTCTCAATATAAAAATATCAAATTTAAATTCAAATTTTAAATCGTCTCGATACATGCAACTCAAAATCTTGACGTCCTATCGAGGCGTGCCGTCAGGCGTCTATAATTTTATACCCCTGTTTCAAAGGCAATGGAAAAGACTTCAAAGCCTAACTCGATTGTATGGAGAAGATAGCTTTTTGGACCAGATTATTATATTAAATTTTTGATATAAATTTAAGCGCGTTTACTTATCGTATGATCACATGACAACTCCAAACATTACGAAATATGAAATCCGATAATAATACATTATTTCGAATCTAATGGAACTGGTTTCGTCGAATTCTGAGACTGTGCCTCGGAAAGATATTTCAAACGTCAATTTAAACGATATATATTTAAAACCGAATAAACCACTTTCAAATTCAAATTTAAAGTTTTTCTTATCTTCACTATAATCAATATAAATTTTTACAGGCCTTTGAAATATTTTTAACCAGATTAAAACCAAGATTCACTGTTTCAACCAATATCTAATTATTAAATTCAATAATTTAATTGCCAAATAAACAGTGATATTTAAAATTCAAGTTAAACTAACTGTCAAATATTAAAAATCAATTAAATATTCTAGTTCCAAATATCCAAAATTTTCGGGTCGTCATAGGATAGGAAGGTTTTAATAACATTGTTTATCAAAACCGTACATATTATTTAAGTATCTAAACAGTGTAAACTAATTGATGTTATTGGGACAATCCATAAGCATAACCCAATATAACACCTTAGGGTAAAAGGGGTACGATGGTTTATTAGAGGTTGTTTTATTAAAACCATAGCTTTTGTTTAAAATATGAAAGTGGTGTAAACTATTTGTTGCTTTGGATCAATCTATAAACATCATCATTTTAAAACTCTACGTCATAGAGGTTAAAAGGTTGACCCGGTTTTAAAGATGCAAATTTAATTAGATCTTCACCTAAATTGTGAAAAGTACAATAAAATTTGTATTTGTATGTACTCTTATGATATAGAAGAATATTATACAAGTAAAAGAGGTGGAATAAGTTATCATTTGGCGTTTTATAAGGAAATGACTTTATAAAATATTTTTAAACTTACGTGAAATTTTATGAAATAATTCATAAAAAAATTTGGGATTGAATAAAATACTGAATGAAGATTCAAGTGATTCAAAAATATTAGAAAAATTAAGAAACCAATAGTTTAAGAAAGTGTCTTTCAATTTTGTCTAAAGGAGCATAGGTAATCCTCTGAGCAACAACCAAAGGCCGATGAGAAAAATGATACGCTTAGGAAATTATTTATAACCAAGCAATCAAGAAAGTTTTAAACCTAAGTTATGATTTGTTTGTTAGTCATTTGACATTTTAAGTCATGTTAAGTGTTAGATTTTTCTTTACGGATTATGATTGATCTAATTGAATTGATTGGTTGGGTGATCCAATATACCATAGTTTATAGAGTTAAAACTTATAAACCAAGGTTTTTCAATTGTTGTTATTAGGACATAAATCCCAATGATTTCGAAAAGAGATTTTTGGGAAAATTTGATAAATGAATAGATTGTTTGCTTTAGTTGTTGTTTTAGGAGGAACTGGAATACCACTGGGAGCTTCATATTGTTTTGATTCCGGTATTTGACATGTTTTGTTAGGAAAACCCCCTCCTTGACATTTCTAATTTTGTTTTTTAATTTACTCTCTTTATGAGGAAATCAAAAATAATTTTGAAAATATTTGGAATATAAAACCCGGGCATTTAGTTTGAAATTTTGGGAAATGTTGGATGCATATCATTTATTATAGAATATTTTTTATGTCTTGTTGCAAATGTTTGTTACATTTCTTTTGGTTGCACCATGTTACCTGATTGTATATGGTGGTTATAATGTTTGTATTACATATGTTTATGATAGAAATAATATAATTAAGGCAATACAACTAATCAGATTCACTGAAAACATAGTAAGTAAATAGATTTTTCTTAGGTTGGTTAGTACTTCTTCTACTCCGTATTAATTTCGAGGACAAAATTCATTTAATTGGGGAGAGTATAACAATCCATAAATTAATCGCATAGAATTTGAATATTTAAATTACTTTTAATATATTTAAATAATGGATTTAATAAAAAAATAAACATCTTTTAAATATAATTAATGATGTTAAAATCAGTTTCAAAATATGTTTACTAAAATAGTTATTTCAAATAAAACACAAAATGTGACCGAAAAATGTTCTTCAAAATTCCAATTTTTCGGCATCGGAAAGTCATCGAAAACGTTGTGCACATTTTTTGTAACTCATATACACAGGATACGCATGTATATACGTCTGTGACACCCCACCTCTATACCCACGCTAGCCAAGGACACTACGGGGTAATGCCGTCAACTAGCGTAGAGAATAAGGCTGTTGAGGAGCGACCATCCGTGTAATTGCTTTGTGCGAGCATCGATATGCCAGATAGTATAACATGCTTTTCTTTATCAAGAGGAAATCCGGCACACCGACACAAACTCAAAGCTACTACACAGTGGCTATAATATCTTCGGAAACAAATATAGAAATAAACATAACATAAATCAGTCACAGACAATTCATATGACAAAGGCGGAAATAGATATGAATATTACACTTAGAAGTGTATATCAGAGTAGCGGTCCAAAAAGATCCACAATATCACAAAAGAATAGTTACAAGAACTACACAAAAGAATAAGTATACATCATGGAGTCTATATCTCAATTGTATACAATCCAAAAACTACTAATCTAAGTAGTTAACCAAAAGTCAAGAAGGTAATCCCGGATGTAAGGTCAAGTAGAAGCACATGTAACATCTCGGTCTGACCCGAGTATTATTTAATAAGGAAATAATAAACGGATCAGTCTAGCTATAAATATCAGATGACATGATAAAGAGTTAAAAGATATGACATGCACATATAATAACCATAATGACATATTATAACAAGCATGTAAATGATAATCAATAAGAGATTAATCAATATCACAAGAATCTTCTCAAAGATAAAAAGGAATGTCATACTCTATATCTCCTTCACAAAAACCATAAATATTGACAATTATATCAATGCCAATCACAAAAGTCAATGACACACAAATTCACCAATGCACAAATATTGATAGAACCTATCAATGAAAATCATGAAAATTAGTGAAGCACAAATTCTAGAAATCATCAATAGAAATCCAGAAATCACAAAAAGAGGGGAGGCCTATCACAAACGGGAGCATAAAGCTCACCAACACGTGTATCACAAACGGAACGCTAATTCCATGGTTGTTAACCATCACAAATTGAGCCGGAGCTCCACAAACGGCCCGAAGACCATGGGTTGCTACCCCACCAAATTAAGTCGAAACTCCACAAAACGGGGTTTAGTCTCCCTCGCACACAAAGAGACATCGCACATTGCTAGTCTAAACCATAAAAATAGTCGTCAATGACCATCAAGAAGTGTCAACTACACTAAGCTAGTAAATGTATGAGTTTCGCATCATGTCCCATAACCACTAGCTTAACTTAAATATTTACGAACAAATTGTAAGTTTCCACTAGAAAACTGTCACAAGAGATTCAATCGAACAAGTCCAAGAATTAACCGATGAAGTAAATGCAAGTGTTTCATACCACTTGTTTTACTAAGCCGTTTAATTAGATTTCTCATACGAGTGAGGTAAAGGTTTGTATATACTAATAGATTGGAAAACGGTTTAAGAAACGGGCTTTGTAATAAAATAGTGTTGAAATCGTTTGAAGAAAGAGTTTTGATATTTATTACTAGTATTGAAACCTTTATGTTTTAAAGTGACAAATTACTAAAAATGATTGTAGAAACAATCAATCATCAAAATTCACATATGAAGACTTGAATCAAATCCAAAGAAATCGATACCAAATCCATCCAAATGGATATTTCCAAAAATCCATAAAATGAAGTCATCAAAGTCGATAGAAAGTGATAACCAGTATTCGGATCCACAAAAATCGATTAAAATAGTGAATCCACTCAAAAACATAAGCAAATAGGCACTATGCACAATTCTAGGCGTCTGGAGGTCAAATCCAGGCATCTAAAAACTAATCAGACGTCTGGTTTAGAATCCAGACGTCTGGATTTGTTCTCTGGGAATAATCCAGAGAACACCCAGACGTCTGAAACTTCAAGTCAGACATCTGAGACCTATCCAGACGTCTGATCCTAAGTTTCAGACGTATGGAATTGGTCTCTGGCTTTTTTTATATATTCTGCGTGGTTATATTTTTTCTCCCCAGGTCCAAACTAGACGTCTGGACTTGGTCACCAGACGTCTGGTCACCTGGTCTGGACAACAATGTGCCTAGGCCAAAGTGGCCAAAACATATCGGGAGCGATCGGACGAGCAACGACGACTAAGGATTTATGCCTAGCAACAACCCAGCCTTAACGGCTCCTCAATACACCCCGAATATCATTGTCCAAATATTCATAATAGGATTTTCGTAAACTTGGACCAAAACACCCAAATTAGGAAAATTCACCAAATCAATTCAAATCAAAAGCAAATGAATATGCACAAATGTTAGGAATTCATACCTAACCACAAAGATAGATATAGAAAAAGATGTGAAATAAAAATTTCACCTTTGAACCCAAACGATTGAAGAAGAAGCTCGAAAGAAAAGGAGAATCAACCACTCTTCAAATCCAACTCAAGAACCTTGATTCTAAGCTATAAAAGAAGAACATTCCCAAAGTTAGGTTTAGGAATTTCTGAATTTGATAAGAGAATGAGTTGGAGAAGAAGAAGAGAAGCTTACCAGTGGGTTCTTCTATTAGTTTGGAGCTAGACTTGATTTGCAAAACAAAACTAGGGTTTTGGAGTTTTAATTTCCCATCTCTCCCACCATTGATGCTTTAGAACTGAAAAGAGGAGAAAGTGAGAGTGAATGGGGAGGAGTGGTTCAGATTTGAGTATAAGTTAGACATAGGGCTGAAACCAAACCCAAACCCAAAGTGAAAATGGTCAAACTTTTGACTAACTCCAAATATATCAAAGTTTATACTCAAAAAGGTTGCAAACGTCATTTTGAACTCAATGGAAGTGGTCCTGTAACAACCCTGTATTTTGTAATTATTTTATTGTATATTTTAATTATTTTTAATGTAAGATTTTGATTTAAAAACTTATTTTACTTATTAGAAATGATTAAATTTATTATTTAACTATAATCTTGATTTTTATATGAGTTATAATTCCAAACTTGTGTAAGTTGAATATTTGCCTGAAATGCTGATTTTGGTCAAAATAGTCAAACTGTGACTTTCAACTTAAAATTTTAAAAGTTTAAAATTTTAAATTTTTTTCTTTTATTATGAAAGTACATAAAATTCTAAGAACACCACTTTTCGTTTCGTTGAAATCGGATGTAAATTGTGAAAGTTATACCCTTTACAATATTGTGCGTATATAGGGTTATTTAACAATGACTATTTTAAATTGTATAAGTTACTTCTTCTTTGTTATATTTTACTTTAATATGTGATAATATGTTATATTATGTATATTTTTACTTTTAAGTATTTTTAAAATGATAATATAATTTTTCTAAAGTTCATTTGAATTTATTTCTAATTTTAAAGCCTAGTCTACAATTTTAAGCCATTTTCTTAATTTAATTATATATAATTAAAATTTATTTATTTATTTTATGCACTCACTTTTATTTGCTGTGTTTTACTTTATTTTATTCATTTTACATGTATTTAAATTAAAGTAAATTTTTCCAAAGTACATTGAAGTTATTTCTAATTCTTAAGTCAAGTTTTCATTTTCTGTGCTATTTTTCTTATTTTAAATCATATATAATTAATATTTAATTATTAATATTTTGTTTATCTGTTATATTTTTGAATTCTAACTGAAATTTATAAGTGTTTTCAGTTATTTAAGATGTATATGAATATATATAGGAAGTTTAAAAGGTTTGAAAGCAAAGAAACGTAAAACCGTTTTAACGTTTCTTCTTCCGTTTCTTTTCCAATTAATAGATTTAATTTCCTTTGACCGATCATTTCTTTATTGTAGCTGTGCATTTCTTACCTCATTTACACGTGAAAACATTCCTCTCCACTTCATTTTTCATGGCTAGAAAGGTTTGGTAATGGCTCCTCTTTTCCTCTTCTTTTTGCTCTTCTTTTTCCATTGTTTTCTTATATTTTGCCTTGCCTTCTCCCTTGATTAAGATCGGCCTCTTCCCCTATTCCACGGCCACCACCTCCTTCCATCTCTTCCCAACCATCACCACCATCTACCCCATCAGATCTGACCATGGTCGAACCACTTTTGATGGTCAAACCCCTCAAATTACAACCTAGATGCCTAGATCCATGCTTATTTGACCTCTACATGCTCATCCACTTCAACCACCACCCAAACCACCACCATAGCCGCCACCACTCCCCAGACCTGACCACAACACACCCCTCCCCACCTCTGTCCAGTCATGACACATCACAGGCCGAGCCCAATCCCCATGGCTGAGCCCTTATTTTGACCAAAAACCACCTAATTAACTTCAAAACCACATCACCTCCTCATGTACAAACTCCACCTTGTCTTGCCTTGAACCCGAGCTATGTTAGCCCAAACCTGACCCAAAACTTGACCACATCTGAACCACATCAGACCCCAAAGCCATACCAAACATTAGAGAAGGCAAAGCAAAAGTCTGCGCAGTCGTATCTCCTTTATTTCAATGTTATTGCATTTTAAAGTCGTATTGAATTTTGTTGTTTTGATTTTTTTTTTTTTTGGGTTGTACACAATGGTTGTGGATTTGATTCGCTCTCCATTCATTCAAATCAAAAGTCGTGTTGTATCGTGCTTGTCATACTTTTGGAATCGCACTTGTGTTTGTTGTTTTGGTCTTCAGCTTGAAAAAGTGAGTCTTTCTCACCCTGACATTTATACTTATGAAAGTGAATTGATGACAAGTGTTTAGTAATATAAAATGTTTATGCAAATTAATGATGATCATATGATATGCTATGCCATGTTATTACCATGTTTTTACCATGTTTAAACTGTTAATTTTCACCTGACATCTGATATATGACTGTATATTGTGATATTGACATTGTTTATATTATTCCTGTATATGATTACACTACAAGTTCCCTGTTAGGAAAAAAATGTTATGGGCTGAAATGATAGGCCTGATTTATTTTATTTAATTTATTTTAACTTGGGATTGCGGGTTTGAAATGATAAAACACGGATTTTCTTTGTAAATTACGGGGTGAAATGATATATTACCCGTATCACTTTACCTAGCGTAGAAAATTTTATACAGGCCCGTAGTTAAAATATGCTTTTCTAAAAAATTTAAAATATTTTAGAAATTTAATTATTATAATATTTTGATTTGAAATTTAATAAAAATAAAATTTTTGTAAAATATTATTGATTTTCTGAATAATTGTAAGTGAAATGAATTAATGAAAAAGTTAGAAATTTTGAACGTAAGTTATTTTGGAAATTTTGATTTAATTTTAACTGGAAATTTAATTGAGTATGAAATTACGATAAATTTATGATAATTTGAATTTAAATTAAGTTAAAATGATTTTTATCATATTTATTATTTTTTTATAAAGTTGAAATGTGAAATGAATAAATATTTTAAGTTGAAACTTTGAAATATAACTAGAATTGGAAATTTATGAAATTGACGTAAAGTGAACTTTTAGTTAAGCAAATAAAAATAAAACTAAGTTATATTTGAGAACTTGAACTTAAGTGTTAAGTTGAAATTTAATGTAATGGATTTTAAAATTGTACATTGCATTTTAATAAGTGGATTATTATTAAATCTTGATTTTTGAATGGAAATTTAACCTTGTAAAATCATGAACTTGAGGAAAAATTAAATGATGTTATAAATGTGAAAATGTATGACTTTATAAGTTAAAAAAATGTTTTAATAAAAATATAATTGGTTGAGAAATTATATTGAATATTTGAAGTTAATTGACTGTATTTTTGAAATGCTATTAATTACATTGTAAATGATATTACAGCATTTGAAAATGTTGTAGCTGATGATAATGAACTAAAAAGCTAAATTGAATTAAAAGCTATTATAGCAATTTTTGTAAGTGCTATAAATTGTTGAATTTAACTAAGTTTATTCGAAATTTAAGTAAACCCTATTACAACATTTTAAAATGTTGTCTTTTGTTAAATTGAACTGTTTGAATGTATTTTTCCATAGCATTTTCTAAATGCCACGAAAAGTGAATTTTCACTGCTTTGATAAACTTAAGTGAATAAATGAACTTTGGAAGTCGAAAAGTTTGGGAATTTAATAATTTAATCATTAAACATAATAACTTCATTTTAATGATTATAATGATTTTTGGAATATATACTGTTTTGAAATATGGATTGAAATGATATTTTAAATTGAACAAAATGAATAATGATTTGAAATGAATGTGGTTTCGAAAAGATATGATATTTTGATATATTAAATGATTGAAATGTGGTTTCGAAAAGATATGATATTTTGATATATTAAATGATTGAAATGTGGTTTTGGAAGATATGATATTTTGATATTAAAATGGTTTGAAAATGGAGTTTTGAAAGATATGATATTTTGATATTAAAATGATTTGAAAAGAAGATCTGAAAGATATGATATTCTAGAATGATTTAATATTTATTTTGATAAAGATTTGGGTTGAAATAATATTTTATTTTGAATTATAAATATTGTTTTAAAAAAAATTATAACTACGGGTTATAATAACGATTGGTTGTTAAAGAGACCGGGATCGGATATTGTCTTACAGCCGGCCAATACCGAAAACCACTTTAACAACTATGTACGCGGTGGAGATTCCAGAATGAAGCAGGATGGTGGCGACGTTCTCGAGGTATATTACGTGGACCCAACTCCCGTGAGTTGGCATATATGACTAAAACAGGAGCTATACCGGGCTACACAAAGGGTCGCACCCTTTCATCGAGCATGCTCCATCGGAAACTATTCTATTACTGTCATGATTCGATTCGGTGGCGCCACTTTGATTCGGGGGTATTGTTCGAGGTGGGCGGAAGCTGCTGGCTTGCCGTCACCACCGGTTCGGGAGTGCAAACGGTGTATCCACCCTGGCATTGCCTCGCGTGCCGTGTCATATCCTTATATCGAGCCCACTACGATTTTGGTTTTAAAGATCCGACCGCGTTAAGGTTCACCATCCCCTTAACGATATTTTCTATATGATTATACTTTACTGATTAGACACTACCGTATATAGCGTATATTACTACATAGTAAATAGTTTAACGGATCCTTAGACGATGGGCGGTCCCAAGCATCCTTTAAGTTACTGATGCATTTTGTTACTGTTCACTTGAGTTGATTTACAGTTTATAAGTATTTATGTCCTGACTCGAGGTTTTTGTATTTTTCTTTACGCTCGGGTCAGATTGATTGAGTTAGCATTCAAGATTCACTTTCGGCGTTGGAGCTTTCCTTGAAGATCCAGCCATCTATTTTGTTTCAGTATCCAGTGGTTCAGTGATGTATCTGATTTGTACCTGATGTATCCTGTTACTCTTCTGTTGTATCTTATTTAACTCTGATGTATCTTATATTTACATAGTAGCTTCATGAACTACTATCTTTTTTACTTCCGCTGCATTATTATTACTCTGTGTCCGTGATCTGTGATTTTTATTTACTGTATATTCTGAGATTTGCCAAATTTTTAATTACAACGCGGTATTTTGAGCAATTCAATTCCGGCATGAGTGTCTACCTATACACTTATAATGGATGCGAATGGTTGAAAATACCTGGTTGTTACAGTTGGTATCAGAGCTTTGGTAGCTCTAGGCAAAACTCAGCATATGGAGTGAATGTATTTACAGAATCACTTTCATTCGAGTTTGAATCTCTCCCTTTTGACTCGATTCCTTTGAATTTTGGAACATTCCCTACGGTTCAAAAATCCATTCGTATCCCTCACTATTCATCATCTTTTGACTCTGGAGCATTCCATAACTCCGCTTCAATGATCTTTCTAGTGAGTCGGCGGTCACGCCAATTTCAAATTTAATTGAGAAGGAGGAAAACTCCTTTGCAGTTAGCGTCGATTCACCAAGATTCTTATCTATCCTTGGTTTAGATGCTAATATCATTTGTTATTCCAAACTCTAACTCTTGGGATCGAATGTAGATTTACCCTGGAAAAATCAACATTGATCTTATTCTTTAAGTCACGGTTGACCCGGTTAAGGTTGCCCGTGATTTATATAAGCTTATCCATCTTCCTATTCTGTTATTTAATCATGTCATCCTTGTTTCCAACTTATTTTTAAATCATAATCTCCTTTGATTTGTGTTAATCAAAAAAATTTGAATCTCTATCCTTCTTTGAAAATCTATTCATGTATAGTGTATTTGTAAACTATTATTTAAAATTTAAAATGTTTTATATATTGTGTTGTTTGAGTTGTTAATGTTGAGTTGGGTTTCTGATCGATATGTCCGATCAGCGCTATCGATAAGATTTCCAGAACACTTTGACAGAACAAACGGACACAATATATTTAAAAAAAAATTGGTTATTGAAATAAATTTTGATATATAAGTAAATTTATGAAACTTAATGAAATGATTTAAATTGATAATTTGAAATGATAATACTTGATTTATCATTTATTGTTCAACAAATAGATCTGTAAATATTTGTTTATAAATTTATTTGGGAACTGAAATGAATTTAAAACAAAAATTTGAGGATTTAAATTCTGATTATTTCGAACTTTGGTTTAAAGTTTTAAAGGGTTATATTATTTAAAGCATTTTGAATAGAATTTGTGTTCAAAGAATTTTAAAGGTTCAAAATTAGTGCTCTTCTCTTTGTCGCTGGAAAATAACTTCGGTGATGATCGCGACATCATCGACGTTCATTTTCGAGTTTTGAAGTTAGGAGACTGTTCTGTAGTCTTGCTACAGCTTTGTTTTGGGAAATTAAATTGATTTGAATTTCTAAAATATGACTTGATTTATAATATATATATATATATATATGATTGAAATTTGATTTGACATATTATATATGCATATATATTATTAGTTATCTCTAAACGGTTTGAAGAAATCGGAAATTTAATTCTTAAATTTTATTTTAAAGAATAATTCCAAAAATAAAATAAAATTTTTGGATGAATATCAAGCATGAAATGATTTAATTGGAAATTTTATTTGTATGATACAATTGCATTCAAATATAACTTACCAAAATTTCAGAAGTTAAAAATGTAATTGGATAATATACGATATAAAAAGATTTTATAAATAAAATTTGAATGGTTATAATAAATGTTATACACTTAAATTTTAATTATAAAATGATTAATAGAGATAAATAAAATAAAAAGGGGTAATTGAATAACTTACAATAAAATAATTTTAAAAGAACTAAGAATAAAAGAAAGTAGTTATAAAAAAAAGTGAAAATATATTTAACATGAGTGATAAATATATTGAGAGGAATAAATTTAATTTTGATTAGGAATAAAGAAGAATTAAATTTATTAAGTATAATGTGAGTGTAATAAATGATTATTTTTCAAACCCATGATTTTAAAAATTGTTAATTTAAGATGAATGGATAATAAGATAATGAAATTTGGGGTAGTTAAGATTTATTTAACTTGTGTAAAGATTTATTCTCTGTTTAAGTTGAAATCTCCATGCTTTCAAATTCATTTCCTTATTTTGTTTTTCAAACTATCTTTTGGTTGTCCTTATCATCCTTATCTTGCTATAGACTGGTATAGGCATCTTTCTATAATATTTCTGTTTAGAAATCTTTCTATAATCTTTGATAGACCTTTGGTAATCATTTTGAATCCACCTTTTTCGTGCTTGTGTTCTTGATTCTGGAGGATCTTGGAAAGATCACCTCCACCTTGTAAAACTTACCTGTAACAACAGTTATCAGGTATAACTTCAATCTTCTTGTCATCTTGTCTTAATGCTATTTCACTCTATCTTTTCTGTGCCCTTCCATACCTCATTCCTTTTCGGGGACGAAAAGTTTTGAGTGGGGGAGAGTGTAACAACCCTGTATTTTGTAATTATTTTATTGTATATTTTAATTATTTTTAATGTAAGATTTTGATTTAAAAACTTATTTTACTAATTTTAAATGATTAAATTTATTATTTAAATATAATCTTGATTTTTATATGAGTTATAATTCCAAACTTTTGTAAGTTGAATATTTGCCTGAAATGCTGATTTTGGTCAAAATAGTCAAACTATGACTTTCAACTTAAAATTTAAAAAATTTAAAAATTTTAAAAAAATTCATTTATTATGAAAGTACATAAAATTCTAAGAAAACCACTTTTCGTTTCGTTGAAATCGGATGTAAATTGTGAAAGTTATACCCTTTACAATATTGTGCGTATATAGGGTTATTTAACAATGACTATTTTAAATTGTATAAGTTACTTCTTCTTTGTTATATTTTACTTTAATATGTGATAATATGTTATATTATGTATATTTTTACTTTTAAGTATTTTTAAAATGATAATATAATTTTTCTAAAGTTCATTTGAATTTATTTCTAATTTTAAAGCCTAGTCTACAATTTTAAGCCATTTTCTTAATTTAATTATATATAATTAAAATTTATTTATTTATTTTATGCACTTACTTTTATTTGCTGTGTTTTACTTTTTTATATTCATTTTACATGTATTTAAATTAAAGTAAATTTTTCCAAAGTACATTGAAGTTATTTCTAATTCTTAAGTCAAGTTTTCATTTTCTGTGCTATTTTTCTTATTTTAAATCATATCTAATTAATATTTAATTATTAATATTTTGTTTATCTGTTATATTTTCGAATTCTAACTGAAATTTATAAGCGTTTTCAGTTATTTAAGATGTATATGAATATATATAGGAAGTTTAAAAGGTTTGAAAGCAAAGAAACGTAAAACCGTTTTAACGTTTCTTCTTCCGTTTCTTTTCCAATTAATAGATTTAATTTCTTTTGACCGTTCCTTTCTTTATTGTAGCTGTGCATTTCTTACCTCATTTTCACGTGAAAACATTCCTCTCCACTTCATTTTTCATGGCTAGAAAGGTTTGGTAATGGCTCCTCTTTTCCTCTTCTTTTTGCTCTTTGTTTTCCATTGTTTTCTTATATTTTGCCTTGCCTTCTCCCTTGATTAAGATCGGCCTCTTCCCCTATTCCATGGCCACCACCTCCTTCCATCTCTTCCCAACCATCACCACCATCTACCCCATCAGATCTGACCATGGTCGAACCACTTTTGGTGGTCAAACCCCTCAAATTACAACTAGATGCCTAGATCCATGCTTATTTGACCTCTACATGCTCATCCACTTCAACCACCACCCAAACCACCACCATAGCCGCCGCCACTCCCCAGACCTGACCACAACACACCCCTCCCCACCTCTGTCCAGTCATGACACATCACAGGCCGAGCCCAATCCCCATGGCCGATCCCTTGTTTTGACCAAAAACCACCTAATTGACTTCAAAACCACATCACCTCCTCATGTACAAACTCCACCTTGTCTTGACTTGAACCCGAGCTATGTTATCCCAAACCTGACCCAAAACTTGACCACATCTGAACCACATCAGACCCCAAAGCCATACCAAACATTAGAGAAGGCAAAGCAAAAGACTGCGTAGTCGTATCTCCTTTATTTCAATGTTATTGCATTTTAAAGTCGTATTGAATTTTGTTGTTTTGATTTTTTTTTTTTTGGTTGTACACAATGGTTGTAGATTTGATTCGCTCTTCATTCATTCAAATCAAAAGTCGTGCTGTATCGTGCTTGTCATACTTTTGGAAACGCAATTATGTTTGTTGTTTTGGTCTTCAGCTTGAAAAAGTGAGTCTTTCTCACCCTGACATTTATACTTATGAAAGTGAATTGATGACAAGTGTTTAGTAATATAAAATGTTTATGCAAATTAATGATGATCATATGATATGCTATGCCATGTTATTACCATGTTGTTACCATGTTTAAACTGTTAATTTTCACCTGACATCTGATATATGACTGTATATTGTGATATTGACCTTGTTTATATTATTCTTGTATATGATTACACTGCTAGTTCCCTGTTAGAAAAAAAATGTTATGGGCTCAAATGATAGGCCTGATTTATTTTATTTAATTTATTTTAACTTGGAATTGCGGGTTTGAAATGATAAAACCCGGATTTTCTTTGTAAATTACGGGGTGAAATGATATATTACCCGTATCACTTTACCTAGCGTAGAAAATTTTATACAGGCCCGTAGTTAAAATATGCTTTTCTAAAAATTTTAAAATATTTTAGAAATTTAATTATTATAATATTTTGATTTGAAATTTAATAAAAATAAAATTTTTGTAAAATATTATTGATTTTCTGAATAATTGTAAGTGAAATGAATTAATGAAAAAGTTAGAAATTTTGAACGTATATTATTTTGGAAATTTTGATTTAATTTTAATTGGAAATTTAATTGAGTATGAAATTATGATAAATTTATGATAATTTGAATTTAAATGAATTTAAAATTATTTTTATCATATTTATGATTTTTTAATAAAGTTGAAATGTGAAATGAATAAATATTTTAAGTTGAAACTTTGAAATATAACTAGAATTGGAAATTTATGAAATTGAAGTAAAGTGAACTTTTAGTTAAGCAAATAAAAATAAAACTAAGTTATATTTGAGAATTTGAACTTAAGTGTTAAGTTGAAATTTAATGTAATGGATTTTAAAATTGAACATTGCATTTTAATAAGTGGATTATTATTAAATCTTGATTTTTGAATGGAAATTTAACCTTGTAAAATCATGAACTTGAGGAAAAATTAAATGATGTTATAAATGTGAAAATGTATGACTTTATAAGTTAAAAAATGTTTTAACAAAAATATAATTGGTTGAGAAATTATATTGAATATTTGAAGTTAATTGACTGTATTTTTGAAATGCTGTTAATTACAATGTAAATGATATTACAGCATTTGAAAATGCTGTAGTTGATGATAATGAACTAAAAAGCTAAATTGAATTAAAAGCTATTATAGCAATTTTTGTAAGTGCTATAAATTGTTGAATTTAACTAAGTTTATTCGAAATTTAAGTAAACCCTATTACAACATTTTAAAATATTGTCTTTTGTTAAATTGAACTGTTTGAATGTATTTTTCCGTAGCATTTTGTAAATGCCACGAAAAGTGAATTTTCACTGCTTTGATAAACTTAAGTGAATAAATGAACTTTGGAGGTCGAAAATTTTGGAAATTTAATTATTAAACATAATAACTTCATTTTAATGATTAAAATGATTTTTGGAATATATACTGTTTTGAAATTTGGATTGAAATGATATTTTAAATCGAACAAAATGAATAATGATTTGAAACGAATGTGGTTTCGAAAAGATATGATATTTTGATATATTAAATGATTGAAATGTGGTTTCGAAAAGATATGATATTTTGATATATTAAATGATTGAAATGTGGTTTTGGAAGATATGATATTTTGATATTAAAATGGTTTGAAAATGGAGTTTTGAAAGATATGATATTTTGATATTAAAATGATTTGAAAAGAAGATCTGAAAGATATGATATTCTGGAATGATTTAATCTTTATTTTGATAAAGATTTGGGTTGAAATAATATTTTATTTTGAAGTATAAATATTGTTTTAAAAAAAAATTATAACTACGGGTTATAATAACGATTGGTTGTTAAAGAGACCGGGATCGGATACTGTCTTACAGCCGGCCAATACCGAAAACCACTTTAACAACTGTGTACGCAGTGGAGATTCCAGAATGAAGTAGGATGGTGGCGACGTTCTCGAGGTATATTACGTGGACCCAACTCCCGTGAGTTGGCATATATGACTAAAACAGGAGCTATACCGGGCTACACAAAGGGTCGCACCCTTTCATCGAGCATGCTCCATCGGAAACTATTCTATTACTGTCGTGATTCGATTCGGTGGCGCCACTTTGATTCGGGGGTATTGTTGGAGGTGGGCGGAAGCTGCTGGCTTGCCGTCACCACCGGTCCGGGAGTGCAAACGGTGTATCCACCCTGGCATTGCCTCGCGTGCCGTGTCATATCCTTATGTCGAGCCCACTACGATTTTGGTTTTAAAGATCCGACCGCGTTAAGGTTCACCATCCCCTTAACGTTATTTTCTATATGATTACACTTTACTGATTAGACACTACCGTATATAGCGTATATTACTACATAGTAAATAGTTTAACGGATCCTTAGAGGATGGGCGGTCCCAAGCATCCTTTAAGTTACTGATGCATTTTGTTACTGTTCACTTGAGTTGATTTACAGTTTATAAGTATTTATGTCCTGACTCGAGGGTTTTGTATTTTTCTTTACGCTCGGGTCAGATTGATTGACTTAGCATTCAAGATTCACTTTCGGCGTTGGAGCTTTCCTTGAAGATCCAGCCATCTACTTTGTTTCAGTATCCAGTGGTTCAGTGATGTATCTGATTTGTACCTGATGTATCCTGTTACTCTTCTGTTGTATCTTATTTTACTCTAATGTATCTTATATTAAATAGTAGCTTCATGAACTACTATCTTTTTTACTTCCGCTGCATTATTATTACTCTGTGTCTGTGATCTGTGATTTTTATTTACTGTATATTCTGAGATTTGCCAAATTTTTAATTACAACGCGGTATTTTGAGCAATTCAATTCCGGCATGAGTGTCTACCTATACACTTATAATGGATGCGAATTGTTGAAAATACCTGGTTGTTACAGGTCCCGAGTCCTAATTCGACCGTATGCAAAAAGTAGCTTTTCGGACTAAATTCCGAGTATTGATAAAATATTTAAATATAAAATCGACAAATATGCGGGTTGTTACAGACTCCCCTCCTTAAAGAAATTGCGTCCTCGCAATATTTAAGAAGTAGATATATAGTAACAACCATAAAAGCATATTCAACACAAAAGAATTTTTAAATAAGAAGTTCACCTCAAAGAGCCCGAGAAAGTAAGTTCGGATGTGTTCGCTCGATGAACTCTCTAGATTCCCAAGAACAATCCTTAGGATTTGAAGACCATTGAACTTTAACAAGCGGAACATCTTTATTTCGAAGTCGTTTGACTTCCGAAGCAATGATACGAATAGGATGTTGCTCATAAGTTAAATTAGGCGAAACTTTAATCTCTTCCACAACACCGGGCTCAAGAATAGAATCGGAATCTTGAAGACATTTCCGAAGTTGAGAAACGTGAAACACGTCATGGATAGCAGAAAATTGAGCCGGTAATAAAAGGCGATAAGCCATGTAACCAATACGTTCAGTGATTGGAAATGGCCCAATATATCGAGGCGCCAATTTTCCCGATCGGCTGAAACGTACAGCACCTTTCATAGGTGAAACACGGATAAATACGGGATCTCCCAAAGAAAATTCTAATTTCCTTCTTCGGTTATCGGCATAGGATTTTTGTCTACTCTGGGCTTCTTTCATCCTATGACGAATAAGATCAATCTTTTCTGTGGAATCACGAATAAAATCTGGACCTAAAACCAGCTTCTCACCGGCCTCAAGCCAACAAGAAGGAGACCGGCATGGCCTTCCGTAGAGTGCCTCAAAAGGTGCCATACCAATACTAGATTGGAAGCTATTATTATAGGAAAATTCAACAAGGGAAATATGATCTTCCCAACTTCCACCAAAATCAAGCACACAAGAACGAAGGAGATCTTTAAGAGTTTGATTCACATGCTCAGTTTGTCCATCGGACTGGGGATGATAAGCGGTGCTAAAATTAAACTTCGTTCCCAAAGCTTTTTGAAGACTCTTCCAAAATCCACTAGTAAACAATGGATCACGGTCGATAACAATAGAAGTAGGAACTCCATGTAATTTAACAATCTCTTTAATAAAGAGTTTGGCCAAAAGAGAAACGGTTCGATTAGATCGAACGGGAATAAAATGGGCGGATTTAGTAAGCCTATCAACGATCACCCATAAGCTATCATGACCAAAACGAGAACGGGGAAGGCCGTTAATAAAATAATCTAGTCCCACTTCCAAATTGGAATTTCTAAAGGTTGCAATAACCCACCGAGCCTTTGATGCTCGGCCTTAACGAGTTTGCAAGTCATGCAACGCTTAACGGAGTTAGCGATGTCAAGTTTCATTCCCTCCTGATAATAAAGTCGCTTCATATCTGCGTACATTTTACTACTACCGGGATGAATGGTAAATTTAGAATGATGGGAATCTTCTAAAATATCTTTACGAAGATCACCAATATTTGGTACGATAAGTCTACCAAATCTCCGAATGCCGCCACGAGAATCGATAACAAAGTCTTTCAAACCTTCAATATCAATTTCATCCTTAATATTTTGGCCAAGAAGAGTCAATTCGGGATCTAGCCTTTGAGCTTCAAGAATGCGGTCTAAAAGAGAAGAATGAGCCTCAAGGCTACATAAAACAAGAGATGAGCATAAATCGGAAACACGGTCTCGAATTTCGCAAGTGAATAAAATCTCAAGATTGTTCCATTCGGATATCATCATAGAAACAACAGCTTGTTGTTTACGGCTAAGAGCATCGGCGACACGATTACCCTTACCGGGAGTATAAAGGATATCAAGATCATATGGTGCAAGGAATTCGAGCCAACGTTGTTGACGCAAATTAAGTTCCTTTTGAGAGAATAAATACTTCAAGGACTTATGATCAGTATAAAGAACAAATTTCTCTCCTAAAAGATAATGACGCCGAATCCGAAGAGCAAAAACAATAGCCGCGAGTTCTAAATCATGTGTGGCATATCTAGTCTCGACCGGCTTCAATTGCCTAGAAGGATAAGCAATAACACGTTCTTTTTGCATAAGAACGGCACCCAAACCAATGCGACTAGCATCGGTATAAACAACGAAATCTTGATTCCCTTCGGGAATAACAAGAATAGGAGCATCAGAAAGGAGTTCTTTTAATTTTTGAAAAGAAGTTTCACATTTGTCCGACCAAATGTACTTAACACCTTTCTTCGTTAAGCTAGTGAGGGGCACGGTAATCTTAGAAAAGTCTTTGATGAAACGACGGTAATAAGCCGTCAATCCAAGAAAACTACGAATCTCTGTCACACTCTCCGGTCTCTTCCAATCTTGAATCGCTTCAATCTTTGAAGGATCCACGGAAATTCCGGATTCGGAAATAATATGACCGAGAAACTTCACACGAGATTGCCAAAAGTGGCATTTAAAAAACTTTGCTTTTAATTGATTACTCCTAAGAGTTTCCAATACAATCCGAAGATGCTTTTCATGCTCCTCCTCGGTTTTTGAATACACAAGAATATCATCAATAAAGAGGAGAACAAACCGGTTGAGGAAGTCTTTGAAAACTCTATTTATAAGGTCAACGAAATAAGCTGGGGCATTCGTCAACCCAAATGGCATAACAAGCCATTCATAAGATCCATAACGAGTACGGAACGATGTCAAAGGAATACTATCCTCAGCAATATGAAGTGATGAAAACCGGTAGCCAAGTCCAACTGTGAAAAGACTTTAGCACCACTAAGCTGATCGAATAGATCATCAATCTGAGGTAAAGGATATTTATTTTTGATAGTAAGATCATTAAGCTTGCGGTAGTCAACGCAAAGCCTAAGTGTACCATCGGATTTCTTCACAAAAATAGCTGAAGCTCCCCAAGGCGAGGAACTAGAGCGAATAAATTGCTTCGTCTCGAATTCAGATAATTGTTTACGCATCTCCTCGTTTTATTTATTGGGCATACGATAAGGAGGACGAGTGATAGGTTGAGCTCCAGGAATGAGATTAATTCTGAACTCAATTGCTCGCTTAGGTGGTAATCCTAAAACGGGCTCAAATATGTCGGAAAATTCACGAACAACGTGAATAAGAGAAATAATATCTTCCTCATCATCATTATCGTCATCACGAGGATTTAAAGAATATAAAGATGCAACCAAGCTGGAATCCGAATCTTTAAGATTAATAGAAATCTGCTTAACAGATTGAGGATGTCGAAGATGAATAGTCCGCTCAGGACATAGGATATGAGATTCATAACGGTTAAGCCAATCCATTCCCAAAATCATTCCAAAGCCTAAATAACGCATGACATGCAAATCGGCTAGGAAAGGAAAATCACATAAAATAATCTCGACATCTTTACAAAGCAAACTAAGAGTTGCGGATCCACCAACCGGATTCGCAATTCTCAAAGAAGTCATTAAAGCAACAACACTTAAAGAAAAAGTATCAACAAGCTCTTTTGATATAAAAGAATGGGATGCTCCCGTATCAAAAAGAACTCGAATAGGTTGATCATGAAATAAAACAATACCATCAAGAATGGAATGAGAAATACATTGGCCACGAGATGTGTTACCAGGGGCTTGAGCAACATTTAACTTTCCATCCTTCCTGCCCTGAAGCTTGGGGCATGAAAATATAACATGACCGGGACCTTTGCAGTAGCGACAAGAGAGAGACTTTGGGCACTTGTTCGCGTAATGGTCCTTTGAACCACAATTATATCATTCCCCACGACCAAAGGAAGAAGTCTTTGCCACTGGGGTTGCTTGCTTCCCTTCCTTATTGGGATAAGGGCCTTTGAATTTACTGGGCATTTTCTTGTTGTTGTTGATGCTTGGTTTAGAACCAGAACTTCAACATCATTTTCCCTATCCGCCTCTTCGAGACGAAGAGCGATATCAATGAGTTGGTCGAAAGAAACTTCTAATTTTAGAAGTAATGGCTTCTTGAGATTTTTGTTTAAGCCATAGACAAATCTCTGATTTTTCTTCAATGGGGTGTTGATGTATTCAACCAACCCCATATTTGGAGAGAGATTCAAAAGACGCGACATAATCTACCACGGAAGATTCACCTTGAACAAGGTCTATGAAACGTCGAGCCAATGTCACTTTCTCTGCTTCTGGTACAAATTTCAACTCGAAGCGTTCTCGGAATTGCTCCCAGGTGAGATCCTCTTCATTAATCTCAGAAATAAGAAGTTCGTACCAGTCCAATGCTCTTTCTTGGAGCATACTAGAAGCCACCTGAACTCGGTGAAGATCAATGAGGTTCATGCGAGAAAAGATTCGATCGCATGTCCTTAACCAAGCCTGTACTTCAATAATAGTTTCGGAACCTTTAAATGGCTTCCCGCCTAGGTTGGTGTAATCATTGCACAAACGTGCAAACCCAGATTTAGGGTGAGTAGGTTTCGGATTAGAACCAGCTGCTTGAGCATTCGTGACAAGGTCAAGAAGTTGCTGGGTAGTCATAAAAGCTCCATCTTGGGGTGGAGCACTAGATGGTCCAGCTCTGGGACAACCAGGTCTAACCATTTCTCTTCTTTAAGAAAGAAAGAAGAGGAAAAAGTTATTCTCAAGATAAATATCAAGCAATCTTGATAGATAAAACAAGGAATCATAAAGAAAATAGGTTGAATCGGTACGAAGACTCGAATTAAATCCTAAAGCACGACTCCTAAGAAAGACTTAGGACGATGATCCTTGTTATAATATTTCATATTGTTCCGAAGTTTGGCTCTGATACCAAGATGTGACTCCCCACCTCTATACCCACGCTAGCCAAGGACACTACGGGGTAATGCCGTCAACTAGCGCGGAGAATAAGGCTGTTGAGGAGCGACCGTTCGTGTAATTGCTTTGTGCGAGCATCGATATGCCAGATAGTATAACATGCATTTCTTTATCAAGAGGAAATCCGGCATATCGACACAAACTCAAAGCTACTACACAGTGGCTATAATATCTTTGGAAACAAATATAGAAATAAACATAGCATAAATCAGTCACAGACAATTCATATCACAAAGGCGGAAATAGACATGAATATTACACTTAGAAGTGTATATCAGAGTAGCGGTCTAAAAAGATCCACAATATCACAAAAGAATAGTTACAAGAACTACACAAAAGAATAAGTATACATCATGGAGTCTATATCTCAATTGTATACAATCCAAAAACTACTAATCTAAGTAGTTAACCAAAAGTCAAGAAGGTAATCCCGGATGTAAGGTCAAGCAGAAGCACCTGTAACATCTCGGTCTGACCCGAGTATTATTTAATAAGAAAATAATAAACGGATCAGTCTAGCTATAAATATCAGATGACATGATAAAGAGTTAAAAGATATGACATGCACATATAATAACCATAATGACATATTATAACAAGCATGTAAATGATAATCAATAAGAGATTAATCAATATCACAAGAATCTTCTCAAAGATAAAAAGGAATGTCATACTCTATATCTCCTTCACAAAAACCATAAATATTGACAATTATATCAATGCCAATCACAAAAGTCAATGACACACAAATTCACCAATGCACAAATATTGATAGAACCTATCAATGAAAATCATGAAAATTAGTGAAGCACAAATTCTAGAAATCATCAATAGAAATCCAGAAATCACTAAAAGGGGGAGGCCTATCACAAACGGGAGCATAAAGCTCACCAACACGTGTATCACAAACGGAATGCTAATTCCATGGTTGCTAACCATCACAAATTGAGCCGGAGCTCCACAAACGGCCCGAAGACCATGGGTTGCTACCCCCACCAAATTAAGTCGAAACTCCACAAAATGGGGTTTAGTCTCCCTCGCAGACAAAGAGACATCGCACATTGCTAGTCTAAACCATAAAAATAGTCGTCAATGACCATCAAGAAGTGTCAACTACACTAAGCTAGTAAATATATGAGTTTCGCATCATGTCCCATAACCACTTGCTTAACTTAAATATTTACGAACAAATTGTAAGTTTCCACTAGAAAACTGTCACAAGAGATTCAATCGAACAAGTCCAAGAATTAACCGATGAAGTAAATGCAAGCGTTTCATACCACTTGTTTTACTAAGCCGTTTAATTAGATTTCTCATACGAGTGAGGTAAAGATTTGTATATACTAATAGATTGGAAAACGGTTTAAGAAACGGGCTTTGTAATAAAATAGTGTTGAAATCGTTTGAAGAAAGAGTTTTGATATTTATTACTAGTATTGAATCCTTTATGTTTTAAAGTGACAAATTACTAAAAATGATTGTAGAAACAATCAATCATCAAAATTCATATATGAAGACTTGAATCAAATCCAAAGAAATCGATACCAAATCCATCCAAATGGATATTTCCAAAAATCCATAAAATGAAGTCATCAAAGTCGATAGAAAGTGATAACCACTATTTGGATCCACAAAAATCGATTAAAATAGTGAATCCACTCAAAAACATAAGCAAATAGGCACTATGCACAATTCTAGGCGTCTGGAGGTCAAATCCAGGCATCTGAAAACTAATCAGACGTCTGGTTTAGAATCCAGACGTCTGGATTTGTTCTCTGGGAATAATCCAGAGAACACCCAGACGTCTGAAACTTCAAGTCAGACATCTGAGACCTATCCAGACGTCTGATCCTAAGTTTCAGATGTCTGGAATTAGTCTCTGCCTTTTTTTTTATATATTCTGCGTGGTTATATTTTTTCTCTCCAGGTTCAAACCAGACGTCTGGACTTGGTCACTAGACGTTTGGTCACCTGGTCTGGACAACAATTTGCCTAGGCTAAAGTGGCCAAAACGTATCGGGAGCGATCGGACGAGCAACGACGACTAATGATTTATGCCTAGCGACAACCCAGCCTTAACGGCTCCTCAATACACCCCGAATATCATTGTCCAAATATTCATAATAGGATTTTCATAAACTTGGACCAAACACCCAAATTAGGAAAATTCACCAAATCAATTCAAATCAAAAGCAAATGAATATGCACAAATGTTGGGAATTCATACCTAACCACAAAGATAGATATAGAAAAAGATGTGTGATAAAAATCTCACCTTTGAACCCAAACGATTGAAGAAGAAGCTCGAAAGCAAAGGAGAATCAACCACTCTTCAAATCCAACTCAAGAACCTTGATTCTAAGCTATAAAAGAAGAACATTCCCAAAGTTAGGTTTAGGAATTTTTGAATTTGATAAGAGAATGAGTTGGAGAAGAAGAAGAGAAGCTTACCAATGGGTTCTTCTATTAGTTTGGAGCTAGAGCTTGATTTGCAAAAGAAAACTAGGGTTTTGGAGTTTTAATTTCCCATCTCTCCCACCATTGATGCTTTAGAACTGAAAAGAGGAGAAAGTGAGAGTGAATGGGGAGGAATGGTTCAGATTTGAGTATAAGTTAAACATAGGGCTGAACCCAAACCCAAACCCAAAGTGAAAATGGTCAAATTTTTTACTCGCTCCAAATATATCAAAGTTTATACTCAAAAAGGTTGCAAACGTCATTTTGAACTCAATGGAAGTGGTCCCGAGTCCTAATTCGACCGTATGCAAAAAGTAGCTTTTCGGACTAAATTCCGAGTATCGATAAAATATTTAAATAAAATATTTAAATATAAAATCGACAAATATGCAGGTTGTTACAACGTCATTTGACAAGTTAGTTATTGTGTTAGGGCTAGTAATCATGCTTGTTTAAAAATAAAACATGATTTGACCTTAATGTAATAAATTAAGCTGTAAAAGTACACTTAAGTACCGTAAAGCGCACCTACACCTTAACCACCATGCCTTACCATGTTCATGAAGAGGAAAAGGAAAGAGAGGGCAACAATTCACATGTAAAAATTGGAATGGAAGACGTATAGAGCTCCATGAAACATGCACACTTCTATTTTTTAATTTCTAAGACAGCTTACTAAAACGCCCTTCTCTTTTTCCTATAAATACATGCCTCCTCTCACCACTCTTCACTTTACATCTCCACTTTGATATTCATTTCCATTCTCTTCATGAATTCATAAATTTGCACGGCTTCCATTTGTATGTTCGTGGCATAAAACTATTGTTTTTCCACTTTCATCCACTTAAACGAGCTTATACCTTCTCTACATCACTCTACTTACCAAAATAACACCTTGACTCCCCAGTTCGACCATGGCCTGGCCCATAATAGCCAATGGCCGAACCCAAACAGTCCATTTAAGGGCCCAAATTATCCAAGCTTGAGTGGAGCGAAGTATAGTTCCTGTGTCGGCAAGTTGTTGTTGCACTTCGACTTAGTTCGGTTGCATTTTTGTGAGCAAACCTTCACCTTTAAACCAAAAGTTTTTAAACCATGCTCATATTTATATTTGTTACAGCTGAATGTTTGTTGTATGTATTTGGTATTGTGGTAGTTGTAGTTTTGATTCATGCTTCGAAAAGTTGACAGCTTGGTTGTAGTTTAATATAACTTGTAATGTTAGAAGTAAAAGTTGCTTATAATGTTGGTTAATACTTACTACATGTTGTATCACAGTAAATTACAATGTATATATTCTCATATCCATGATATGTAGTGTTTGGTTGTAATGACAACGCTATAAACTTGTTTGCAGAACCGTCTGTATAGCGAAGTCGTCATCACTTTCGGAAATCACTTTTATCGAAACCGTTAGGTTTCATCTTCGTGCTTGGAATTGTTTTACAAGTTAAGAAAGATCTTGATTAACGATTTTTTCAAATGTAATTAACCATTTTATTAATGATTATTTAATCTAATTAATTATTTAATTAATAAGGATTAAGGTTAATTAATTACTTAGTTAATGATGTGTTTTAAATTTAACTAATTACTTAGTTAATGATGTTTTAACATTAATCAATCATTTTATTTAAGGTTGTTTAAAGGAAATTAATTGGTTAATAATGATGGATTGATGTTAATTAATCAATTAACTAACGATGTTTTTAAATTAATTAATCTGTTTAATTAATGACTTTTAAAAGTTAATAAACTTGTTTTAACTTCAATTAATCTTTATTTAGATAATATTTTAAATTAATTAATCATTTTATTTAATGATGTATAAGGCCTGTTAATCTTTTGATAATGATGGATTAAAATTAACAATCAATTAATTTATAATGCTTTTAAATTAGTTAATCTTTTTATTAATGACTTTTAAAAGGAAATCAACTTGTTTTAACCTTAATCTTTCCTTGATGATGGTTTAAATTGATTAATCATTTTAAATAATGATATTTAAGTATTTATTTAACTAATTATATTCAAATTTATTAGTTAACTAAATTAATGATATTTAAAGGTGATTAACTTCTTTTGAATTAAGGATTATTGAAGTCAATCACTTAACTGAATTAATGAAGTTTTAAAGTTAATTAATCAATGTAAAAAAGGATGGTTTAAGTAATTAAATCATTTTTATAATGATGTTTAAAGTTACTGAAATCTTTTAACAAAGTGTTTTAAAGCTGATATTTGTAATGTGAAGCCAAGCGTGAATTCAGATTTTTAAAAGAAAAGGTTTTATTCGTTTATGAAAATGAATAAATTTTCGTAAAGCAATTCACTTATATGGAAATGATTTATCTGTACAGTTAGCACTAAACATCGAAGAAATAGACTTGTTGCTATTTCGAAAGTTAAGAATAATCATGACATATGACTTTGAGGTAACACTATCTGTAACGACCGAAATTTTCGATAATTAAATTTGTTAATTTAATAAGTTTTTGTAATTTAATAGTAAATAAACAAAAATTTTGTAATTTAATAATGAAATGAATGCTAAAGTGAAGTGCAACCATGGAAATTAAAGCCAAGTATTAACAAGTGAAACGAAATTATGATTAATTGAAGTAGTGTAAATTGTTATACAAGGCTATAAATTGAATATAAGGAAACAAACGTAAATATTGAATTAATTAATGAATTAATAATAATAAATAGTAATTGTATAAAATCAATGTCCTGTAAGTTATAATATTGTTTGGAAATGATAACTTATAAATAGTATGATTAAGAGTCAGTGGCAACAATTACTATAAGTTACCGATATATTTTAATCCATTAAATTGAATTGGAATCAATTGCAATAAGTCAAAATAAATTATTACGTTAATGATAATTAAGGTAATATTTGAAAATAATTTTAATATTACCCATAATAGGAAAATTTGTTGAATTTAAAAGAATGGAAACGAAGACTTATTAATTTAATTGGATTTGAACTATAATAATTGGATTTAATTGCAAATAAATGAAATCAAATGTCTAAATATTACGTTAATTGAAATGAAGATGGAATGTGAGAATATTAATGTAATAGTTTGAATCCAAAGTTAATTTCATCCGTTTGACAATAATGAAATGAATAATAGAAGGAAAAGTAAATTAAATGGATTTTTGGAATTTGAATCTTTAATTTCTGAATTTAATGAAATTGAAATTAAACACTAAAATTGAGGATTTAACCAACTCTAAATTGACACTTAAATTTGGTTAAATTATTGTAAATGATTAAGCAATTTAAAAATGATGAAATTTGTTAATTATAGAGTTGAAATTGAAAACTTGATTTAATTAATCAGTTATTAATTTAATTAATTAACTAGAAAATAGCCAATTTGGCCACTCACTCGGATTCCGACGAAACCAGTTTCATCGGATCCGTAACGGTGAATTATTATAGGATTTCAAGTTTCGTAGTGATAGGGCTTGTCTTTTGATCGTGCGGGTTCGAAACGCCTAAAATCAATGAAATTGAAATCAATTGAAACCAATTTGAAATAACTTGATTTTAGCATAACTTCTTCATACGATAGAATTTGGACTTGAAACCTGTTCCATTGCGTTTAAAATATTTAAAAACATCTATTTTGATATATGGGATGACCCAATTTCCTTCTGGAGTCAGAACGGGATTTTCGGGCCATTTTATCGCACAGCGTGTAAATCAATCTGATCCGTCTATTCTATTTTCAGCTTTGTCTATATATACCTTGTTACAAACCCTAGCCTATTCCTTATGTTTATTATTTTGTACGTACAATTCAGCTGTCTCTCCTCCTCAATGACAGACAATCAAATTCTAGATCCAATTGCGATTCAAAATCAAATCAAAATTTCAAACTCCACAAAACTATATCATATTTTATATCGTCGGAAAGCTCTCGCAGAGCATATCTCAATTTTGTGATTCGTTTTTCAGTTCGATGCACCGTTTTTCCAGAAATCGAAAAGGAACCTCAGCCGTTAATTCTATGTTTTGGACGATCCAACGGTGGATCTTTGCTCGATCGACGATCGGGAGGTGGCGTTAGGAAGAGGGTGGAGAGTAGGTCACGGATCTGGAGTTTGTTTGTCGAGATGGTCAATGAAATTGCAAGATTTAGCGATTGAACGCGAGCGCCGGCGGCCTCGTTTTTGGCGACCGGAGTTCATGGCAGGGACGGCCCAGGGTCAGTTGGTGATGGTCGTCTTAGCAGAGGTGTTCGATCGAGTCGATGGTGACTGGGGCGACGGTAAGATCGACGAGGAGATGGCGGCTTGTTCAAATTCGAACGTGAAGTTTTTCTGGCTAGGGTTTATCTTGTCGGGTGACGTGTCGCTTAGGAATGGTTTGTTTTTTTCTTATCTTATTTATTTATATTTATATTGTCGATTGTTCTAAATCACATAACTTTTACGTACGATATCCAAACCATGCGCGATTTTCTCCACTAGGTTCGTACTAGAATTCTGGACATTGTGGCGCTAGTTTGGACGGATTCTGAGACTATTCAAATTTTGGGTTTAAATTGGATTTAGATTCAATTTAAATTCAAAAGGTGAGTGTATTAACCCACTCACAAATTCTAAAATTTCTTATGTTTGTTAAATTGATTTATGGTGTGATTAGCAATTTATTTATGACTGTTTGGCATATTTTTGACCATCATCTCGGTTAAATTGAATTTATTGAATTAAATGGATTTAATTTATTATTGCATATAAACTGCTAGTTAAATTGTTATTTAATTTATTATTGAATATAAACTACCAGTGAATACCTGTCCTTTATTTTCTTTTTATATTGATGTTATTGTTTGAATTGGATGACGATTGTTATAAATGGTTGATGATTGATATTGGATGAATGGATGTTGTATTTCATATTGTTATAAACTTCAAGTTATGCATTTTTATTCATTCGGGATTGCGGTTTGAAATGATATATAACCGTATTTTTATTTTAAATTACGGATTGAAATGATAAATATCCGTATCACTTGACCATAGGATAGAAATTATATACAGACACCGTCGGTCTATATATAAATATTTTGGGAATGATTTCTATGGTTTTGGAAAGAAATATACGGTTTAATAAATATTGATTTTTGATATTATATAAATATATATAGTTAAATTCTTGAATTTAAGCTATGTATAAATTTGTTTAAATAAAAAGTTTAATAATGGAGTTTGATTTTTATTAAAATAAAAATATGGTTAAGTATTTAAATCATACTGTAATATAGAGATTATAATGATTTTAATAAATTAAGGTTGGAAGGTAAATTGGAAATTTATTTGAAATTGAGTTTATTAAGAATTAAACTCAAATAAGTTGATGTAAAATTTATTAAATTTGAAATTTTAAGGTATGATTTTTATAACTTGATTTTGGGTTTAGGGTGAATTAAATAAATATTTCAAGTATAAACAAATCGAAGGAAATATTTAAGTTATTTGTAAATTGAGTTTTATTTAGACGATAACAGATTTATTATGTAAAAATATTTCAAAACTAAAAAATAGAAAATTGAATTGTTGAATCATAATTACCAAACTTAGTTTTGAAATCGATATAAATTGGAATAGTTTATTTGGAAACTGAATCGTATTGAATTGTATGATTTGGGATTTGGTTAAATTTAAATTTTAGAAATTCGAGTTGTTTTGAAATTGATTTGTGAAATCTAAGAAGCCATTTTATTACATAAAGTATTCTAATATTTATACCATTCGAGTGGTGGAAGTTATATTTCAAGTGTTTTATTTTCGAAGTGTTATAACTTTGAAGTGCTATCATTTTGGAAAAAGGATATATTTGTATAAAAATGATATTACATTGATTTGGGTTTTAATAAAATGATATCATATTTGTTTGTTTTTTTGGAATGGAAATGATATCGTATTTATATGGGTTTGAAATGGATATTATATTCTGGTTTTAAAAGTATAAATTATTTTGAAAAGACCGCGGTGTTACAATAACGTTTGGTTGTTAAAGAGACCAGGATCGGAAGTTGTCATACTCTCGGCCGACTTCGAAAACCACTTTAACAACCATGTACGCGGTGGAGATACCAGAGTGAGGTAGGACGGTGGCGGCGTTATTTTGAGGTATATACGTGGACCCGACTCCCATAAGTTGGCATAAGGTGGCCAAAACAGAAGTAATTGACGGGCTAATGAGGTAGCACCTTTGATCGGTCACATCCCTTCAATATTATACTTTGACTTTTGGATTGATTCGGCAGCCACTTTTGATTTTTTTTATTTGGGCATGTGGCTCGTGGTGGGCCGAAGTTGCGGCTATGCGTTACCACCGGCCCGAAAGCGTAATTGGTATATCTACCCTGGCATTACTTAGTTGTGCCATGTCACCTACCCTCTCGCGCCTTGTACGAGTTTGATTTATGTCGTACCTATGGAATATCCTCTGCTAGCCTCCCGATCAGGAGGTATTACGGTACTGTATAGACTATTGGCACTATTACGTGTTAAGGGCTATATGGATAAACCCTTAACGCTATTTAGAAGTAAGTTTATTTTACTATTAGACACTATTATAATAGCGGAATATTAATACATAGTAAGTAGTTTAACGAATCCTTAGGAGATGTAAATCCCGAGCATCTCTTAAGTTACTCCACTCACGTTAGACACTGGATAGGAGATGTCAAATCCCGTAAACATCTCTGACGCCGTTCCACTCATATTTGTTTCTATTGATTTAACTTACATAAGATCTTTTAGCTCTGACTCGAGTGTTTTGTCTTTTCAATTCGCGAGGGTCAGTCTGAGCATTTCAGGATTCGAAGACTTTATTTCTGGAGGACGAAGACGAAGATTCTATTACTATTATTTATTATATACCATTATACTCATACTGTTCCGCTGCATTATTTATTATTCTCTGGTATGTGTAACTATAATATGAATTGTATAGGTATAATTGAATATTTTGTAAAATAGCTTCATGAACTGTTTATTTAATTATTATATTTTATTGTTCCGCTGCAAGATTCTGTTTTGTTTTATTTCTTTCTCTGCTTTTCTTATTTACCCCATAACAATCCGCCCTTCTGTATGGTTTAAGTCTGACGTGTGTGGTTTATTGTCGATTTAAAGCGTACAAAAAGGCAGGATGTTACAGTTGGTATCAAAGCTTTGGTTTAGCGATAAACCTTAGCTTTGTGGGGTCTGACTCTTTATCAATATGGTAGTAATAACCTATGATGAGTCGCTGAGTGTATATATATATATATATGAGAGAATGTATTTGTTAGTGTTATAAAAAAGGTTTTGATATTGTGTTGGTTTGTTCCACTTTGTATTTATAAATTTTGGTTGGTGCATGGGACGCTATGACATCAATAGGGATTTCTAAACACTTAATAGGACAGACCAACACAATATTTGTTTTGGATATAGGTGAATGAAATAATTTTGCCTATTATATCTTCTGTGTATAAAGTAATAAATTTTATAAACATTATATTTGGTTGTAATGTATTGGTTGTTAGGTAGTGAAAATTTTAGAAATTAGTTGAATATAAGATTTCTAACAAAATAAATGAAATTTGGAAATTTCAGAACTTAAGTTCCAGGATTTCGAAAATTTCTTTCAGAGGATTTTGAAATATAATAATATTGTTTATAAGTATTTTTTGATATAAATATTTCAATATAAATTGAAAGAATTGTTTTAAAGAAACTTTGGAAAGAAATAAGTTTTGTACTCCCCTCTCTTTCGTAGGAAAATAATTTAAGTGATGAATGCACGCATCATCGACATTTATTTTCGAGTTTTGAAATGGGAGGGCCACTGTAGTAATTTTACTGCAGAATTATTTTGATAAACAAATATAAATTTTATTTTTTTTAAATATAATTGGATATATAAATTGTATGTGTATACATTTACCTATTATTTTAAAATGATTTGAAATTAAACCCAGTACTTAGTTCTTAATTTTCTGTTAATTAATAGTTTTAATTAGTCTAGTGGAATGGAATTTAGCTAATAATTGAAACCTCTAAATGAAACTATAAGTATTGAACATCAAATTTATTAAAAGAAATGGGATAACCTTGTATGATTTTCAATTGCATTCTTAAAAGTGTGTGTGTGTGTGTGTGTGTGTGTGTGTGTGTATAACTTACCAAACAATAAAAGTTACAGTGCTTAAGAAGAAAGTGTGATACGATATTATACTAGTAAACTTGAAGTAATGAATGAATGTAATGCAATAAAAGAAACTGAGAAGATAGGGACAAATGAAAATGAAATTTTGTAAGAAGAAATGAAATAAACACTATTTCAATAGGTGGAAATGAAAATTTGCAAGAAATAAATGTAAATTAAAAAGGATAAATCATTATATGAAAGAAAAGAAACCAAACAACAAATACTATGAAATGAAATTAAAAAAAATGAACTTGATCTATTTTTGGAAATTGTTGTTTGTTTGGTTTATGGTTGTTTGGGCAAGAATACTTTAAAATTGTTTGGATATGAATAATATATTTAGTTTCATCCAAGACTGTTGAGTAAATGGTACACTTAGTAGTTTATTCTACATTCTGGACAATTTAAAGTTTTAAACCCGAACAACTATTTGTTTTGTTAATATGGATGGATAATTGAATTGTGTGATTCTATATAATGATTGTATGTTGTGGTTGCAAGTGATTTTTGTTGTTTGACATTGATTTGTTTGTTAGTGGTTAAAACAACTTAAATATTTCATTTTATATAATTATTAACTCTTTTTGGACTATATAAGTGAAATACAGGCTATGGAAGCAACTGCTACTGTTTTGGTTTCGTAATTAAGCGTTTATTTGCCCGACAAATATGTACGTTTTCGGATTACGGTTTATAGCATTATTATATTGTTTTCCCCTGTTGGGATATATATTATTTTGAAAATATTGTTGTACATTGTTATATTTAGTATTAAATTTTCTACCGAGCCTCTCCATACAAAGGAGACTCTACCAAAATTTTCCGTAAATTTTGGACGTAGAAAATTTTTGAAATTTTTTTTTCAAACTTTATTAATTTGAGCATAAAATGATTTAATGGTTATGAATTGGTATATTTTATTTAAATTAATTAATTTTGAAAACTTATTTGTTTATAAAGTTAATATTTTTGAATAAGATGTATGTTTTCTTAAATCCTTCTTTCTCCTTCTCTTACTTTTCGAGGACGAAAAGTTTTGAGTGGGGGAGAGTGTAACGACCCAAAATTTTCGATAATTAAATTTGTTAATTTAATAAGATTTTGGTAATTTAATAGTCAAGAAAGAAAAATCTTGTAATTTAATAAAGAAATGAATGCTAAAGTGAAATGCAACCATGGAAATTAAAGCCAAGTATTAACAATGGAAACGAAATTACGACTAATTGAAGTAGTGTAAATTGTTATACTAGGCTATAAATTGAATATAAGGAAAGAAATGTAAATACTGAATGTAACAACCCGCATATTTATCGATTTTATATTTAAATATTTTATTTAAATATTTTATCGTTAGTCGGATTTTAGTCCGAAAAGCTACTTTTTGCAAACAGCCGAATTAGGACTCGAGACCACCTCCATTGAGTTCAAAATGCCGTTTGCGACCTTTTTGAGTATAAACTTTGATATATTTGGAGTTAGTCAAAAATTTGACCTTTTTCACTTTGGGTTTGAGTTTGGGTTCAGCCCACTAGCCAACTTATACTCAAAACTGAACCACTCTTCCCCATTCACCCTCACTTCTTCCTCTTTTCAGTTCTAAGGCTATAATGGTAGGAGAGATTGGAAATTAAAACTCCAAAACCCTAGTTCCTCTTGCAACCTCAAATTCCTAGCTCCAAATTCAAGAGAACCCATTGGTAAGCATTCTCTTCTTCTTCTCCAACTTATTCTCTTACCAATTTAAGAAATTCCTAAACCTAATTTTGGGAATGTTCTTGTTTTGAGCATAGATTCAAGCTCATTTGGGTTGTGTTGAAGAGAGGTTGATTCTCCATTTGCTTTCAAGCTTCTTCTTGTTTGATTTTGTAAAAAGGTGAGATTTTTATCTCACATCTTAGTCTATAATTATCTTCTATTGTTAGGTATGAATTCCTAACGTTTATTCGTGTGCAATTGATTTTGGTTTGGATTGATTTGGTGTATATTCCAATTTTGGTATTTTGAAATCAAAATCTATGAAAATCCTTTTATGGATATTTGGACATGGTTATTTTAGGCGTATCGACGAGTCGTTTAAGGCTCGATTGTCACTTAGCGCAAATCCTTAGTCGTCACTTGCTCGTTCGATCGTTTTCGATATTCGTTTGGCCATTTTTGGTCGAGGTTCAGAAAATGCTCTGAATTCCAGTTTCAGACGTCTGAATCTGGAATTTCAGACGTCTGAATTGGTTCTATTTCAAACAAAAAGAAAATAGGCTAAAATATGCCTATTTCAGACGTCTGAAACACTTGATTCAGACGTCTGAATTGTGTTCTGGAAATCTTTATATTTTCAGATTCAGACGTCTGAACCACTTGTTTCAGACGTATGAAACTGCAGTGTTTTGCCTGCTTGCCTATTTTGTTTACGAATTCCAATTTTATCGACTTGTGTTGGTTCCCTTCTATTGTTATCATTTAATTATCGACTTTGATGACATTTTCTTGGGAATTTTTGGAAATATTCACTTTGATGGATTTAATATTGACTTCTTTGGATTTGATTCACGTCTTCGTATGTGAATTTTGATGATTGATTGTTCCTACAATCCTTTCGATGATTTGTCACTTTAAAAATATAAAGGTTTCTATACTAGTAGTAAATATCAAAACCTTTTTCATCAAAACGATTTCAACTCTATTTTCAATTACAAAGCTCGTTTCCTAAACCGTTTTCCAATCTACTAGTATATACAAACCTTTACCTCACTCGTATGAGAAATCTAATTAAACGACTTAGTAAAACAAGTGGTATGAAACTCTTGCGTTTACTTCGTTGGTTAATTCTTGGACTTGTTCGATTGAATCTCTTATGACAATTTTCTAGTGGAGATCTACAATTTGTTCGCAAATATTTAAGTTAAGCTAGTGGTTATGGGACATGATGCTAAACTCATATATTTACTAGCTTATTGTAATTGACACTTCTTGATGATCAATGATGATCATTTTATGGTTTAGACTAGCAATTGTGCGATGTCTCTTTGTCTGCGAGGGAGACTAAGCCCCGCTTTGTGGAGTTTCGACTCAAATTGGTGGGGTAGCAACCCATGGTCTTCGGACCATTCGTGTGTCAAATTAATGGCTAGCTACCATGAGATAGCTTCTCGTTCGTGTGTTACAGCTGTTGGTGAGTTTTCATGCTCCCGTTCGTGTGATAGGCCTCCCCCATTTTTATTTTATGATTTCTGGATTTCGTGTGTTGAATTCTAGAATTTATGCTTCACCAATTTTAGTGATTTTCACTGATATGATTTATCAATTTTTGTGCATTGGTGAATTCGTGTGTCATTAACTTGTTATGAATACAAGTTTTGGGTATGATACCCTTTTTGGATCTTTGAGAAGATTCTTTGATATTGATTAATCGTTTGTTGATTATCATTTACATACTTATAGTAGTATGCCATTATGGATATTATACGTCTATGCCATATCTTTCGTTCTATATCATGTTATCTGATATTTATAGCTAGATTGATCCGTTTATTATTTTCTTATAAATAATACTCGGGTCAGACCGAGATGTTGCAGGTGCTTCGACTTGACTTCTCTCCAGGGATCCATTACTCTGACTTTTTGCTTACTACTTAGATTAGTAGTTTTTGTTGTATACTCTTGAGATATTGACGCATTGATGTATTCTTTTGTATAGCACATGTTGCTATTATTTTGTGTTATTGTGGATCTTTCTGACCACTACTTTGATGTACACTTTTATGTGTAATATTCATATCTTATTCCGCCTTTGTGATATGAATTATCTGTGACTGATTTATGTTATGTTTATTTCTATATTTGTTCTGAAGATATTACAGCCACTGTGTAGTAGCTTTGAGTTTGTGTCGGTATGTCGGATTGTTATACTATCTGACATATCAATGCTCGCGCAAAGCAATTACACGGATGGTCGCTCCTCAACAGCCTTATTCTCCATGCTAGTTGACAGCATTCACCGTAATGTTCTTGGCTAGCGTGGGTATAGAGGTGGGGCGTCACAGCTTGGTATCAGAGCCAAACTTCGGAACAATGTAGAATAACTTAACAAGGATCATCGTCCTAAGTCTATCTTAGGAGTTATACCTTAGGATTAATTCGAGTCTTCATACCTTTCTATCCTATTTTTTTTTATGATTCCTTGTTTTATTTATCAAGATTTCTTGATAATTGTTTGGTGAATAACCTTTTTCTTCTTCTTCTTTCTTTTTTTTTCTTTCAAAAGGAAGAGAAATGTCTAGACCAGGCCTCCCCAGAGCCGTGCCATCTAGTACTCCACCCCAGGATGGAGTTTTTATGACTGCTCAACAGCTTCTTGATTTGGTAACTAATGCTCAAGCAGCTGGAGCTAACCCGGAACCTACTCACCCAAAGTCGGGATTTGCACGCTTGTGCAGCGATTACACTAATTTGGGTGGGAAGCCCTTTAAAGGTTCCGAAACTATTATTGAAGTCCAAGCTTGGCTTAGAACATGCGATCGCATCTTTTCGCGCATGAAACTTATCGATCTTCACCGAGTTCAGGTGGCCTCCAGTATGCTCCAAGAGAGAGCATTGGACTGGTACGAACTTCTTATTTCTGAGATTAATGAAGCGGATCTCACCTGGGAGCAATTCCGAGAACGCTTCAAATTAAAATTCGTTCCAGAAGCTGAGAAAGTGACGATGGCTCGTCGTTTCATTGACCTTGTTCAAGGTGAATCCTCCGTGACCGATTATGTCGCGTCTTTTGAGTCGCTTTCCAAATATTGGCTTGAATACATCAACACCCCATTGAAGAAGAATCAGAGGTTCGTCTATGGCTTAAATAAGAATCTCAAGAAGCCATTACTTCTAAAATTAGAAGTTCCCTTTGACCAACTTGTAGATATCGCTCTTCGTCTTGAAGAGGCAGATAGGGGGAGTGATGTTGAGGTAGTAGCTTCCAAACCTAGCTTCAACAATAAAAAGAGGCCTAACAAATTTAAAGGTCCTTATCCCAATAAAAAGGGGAAACAAGCAGTTCCAACTGCTAAGACTTTTTCCTCTAGTGATGGGAAATGCTACAACTGTGGTTCTAGGGACCATTTTGCGAACAAGAGTTCAAAGCCTCGATCTTGTCGCTATTGTAAAAGTCCGGACCATTTTATTCATCAATGTCTTAAACTTGAAGGCAAGAAGGAGGGAAAGTTAAATGTTGCTCAAGCCCTTGGCAACACATCTCGTGGCCAAGGTATTTCTCATTCCATTCTTAATGGAATTATTTTATTTCATGATCAACCTATTAGAGTTCTCTTTGATACGGGTGCATCCCATTCTTTCATCTCAAAGGAACTTGTTGACACTTTTTCTTTGGATGTTTTATGTTTAATGACTTCTTTGAGAATTTCGAATCCGGTTGGTGGATCTGCAACGATTAGTTTGCTTTGTAAAGATGTGGAGATTATTTTATGTGATTTTTCTTTCCTAGCCGATTTGCATGTTATGCGCTACTTAGGCTTTGGAATGATTTTGGGAATGGATTGGCTTAACCGTTATGAAGCCCATATCCTATGTCCTGAGCGGACTATTCATCTTCGACATCCTCTATCTGTTAAGCAGCTTTCTATTATTCTCAAAGACTGGGATTCCAGCTTGGTTGCATCTTTATATTCTTTACATCCTCGTGATGACGATGATGATGATGAGGGTGATATAATTTCTCTTATTCACGTCGTTCGTGAATTTTTCGACATATTCGAGCCTGTTTTAGGATTACCACCTAAGCGAGCAATTGAGTTCATAATTAATCTCATTTCTGGAGCTCAACCTATCACTCGCCCTCCTTATCGTATGTCCAATAAAGAAAATGAGGAGATGCGTAAACAATTATCCGAATTGGAGACGAGGTAATTTATTCGCTCTAGTTCCTCGCCATGGGGAGCTTCGGCTATTTTCGTGAAGAAATCCGATGGTACACTTAGGCTTTGCGTTGACTACCGCAAGCTTAATGATCTTACTATCAAAAATAAATATCCTTTACATCGGATTGATAATCTATTCGATCAGCTTAGTGGTGCTAAAGTCTTTTCACAATTAGACTTAGCTACTGGATTTCATCAGCTTCGTATTGCAGAGGATAGCATTCCTTTGACATCGTTCCGTACTCGTTATGGATCTTATGAATGGCTTGTTATGCCATTTGGGTTAACAAATGCCCCGGCTTATTTCGTTGACCTTATGAATAGAGTTTTCAAGGACTTCCTCGACCGGTTTGTTCTCATCTTTATTGATGATATTCTTGTGTATTCAAAAACCAAAGAGGAACATGAGAAGCATCTTCGGATTGTGTTGGAAACTCTTAGGAGTAATCAACTGAAAGCAAAAATTTCTAAATGCCATTTTTGGCAATCTCGTGTGAAGTTTCTCGGTCATATTATTTCCGAATCCGGAATTTCTGTGGATCCTTCAAAGATTGAAGCGATTCAAGATTGGAAGAGACCGGAGAGTGTGACGGAGATTCGTAGTTTTCTTGGATTGGCGGGTTACTACCGCCGTTTTATCAAAGACTTTTCTAAAATTGTCGTGCCTCTCACTGGCTTAACCAAGAAAGGCATTAAATACATTTGGCCGGACAAATGTGAAACTTCTTTTCAGAAATTAAAAGAACTCCTTTCTGATGCTCCTATTCTTGTGATTCCCGTGGGAAACCAAGATTTTATTGTTTATACCAATGCTAGTCGCGTTGGTTTGGGTGCCGTTCTTATGCAAAAAGAACGTGTTATTGCTTATGCTTCTAGGCAATTGAAGCCAGCCGAGACTAGATATGCCACTCATGATTTAGAGCTCGCGGCAATTGTTTTCGCTCTTCGGATTTGGCGTCATTATCTCCTAGGAGAGAAATTTGTTCTTTATACCGATCATAAGTCTTTGAAGTATTTGTTCTCTCAGAAGGAACTTAATTTGCGCCAACAGCATTGGCTCGAGTTCCTTGCGCCGTATGATCTCGACATCCTTTATACTCCCGGAAAGGGAAATCGTGTTGCCGATGCACTTAGTCGCAAGCAACAAGCGGTTGTTTCTATGATGATATCCGAATGGAATGATCTCGAGATATTATCCTCTTGTGAGATTCGAGACCGCGTATCCGATTTATGCTCATCATTTGTTTTATGTAGCCTTGAGGCTCATCCTTCTCTTTTAGACCGCATTCTTAAAGCTCAAAGGCTAGATCCCGACTTGGCACTTCTTGGCCAAAATATTAAGAATAGAGGTGATATTGAAGGATTGAGAGAATTTGATATCGATTCTCGTGGCGGCATTCAAAAATTTGGTAGACTTATCATACCAAATATTATTGATCTTCGTAAGGATATTTTAGAAGATTCTCATCGTTCTAAATTCACCATTCATCCCGGTAGTAGTAAAATGTACGCAGATATGAAGTGACTTTATTATTGGGAGGGAATGAAACTTGACATCGCTAACTTCGTTAAGCGTTGCATGACTTGCCAACTCGTTAAGGCCGAACATCAAAGGCCCGGTGGGTTATTGCAACCTTTAGAAACTCCAATTTGGAAGTGGGGCCAAATATCCATGGATTTTATAGATGGCCTTCCCCGTTCTCGATCGGGTCATGATAGCTTGTGGGTGATTGTCGATAGACTTACTAAATCTGCCCATTTTATTCCCGTTCGGTCTAACCGAACCGTTCCTCTTTTGGCCAAACTCTTTGTTAAAGAGATTGTTAAATTACATGGTGTTCCTACTTCTATTGTTAGTGATCGTGATCCATTGTTTACTAGTGGATTTTGGAAGAGCCTTCAAAAAGCTTTGGGAACGAAGCTTAATTTTAGCACTGCTTATCATCCTCAGTCCGATGGACAAACCGAGCGTGTGAATCAAACTCTTGAAGATCTTCTTCGTGCTTGTGTTCTTGATTTTGGTGGAAGTTGGGAAGATTATATTTCACTTGTTGAATTTTCCTATAATAATAGCTTCCAATCTAGTATTGGTATGGCACCTTTCGAGGCATTCTATGGAAGGCCATGCCGATCTCCTTCTTTTTGGCTTGAGGCCGGTGAGAAGCTGGTTTTAGGTCCAGATTTTATTCGTGATTCCACAGAAAAGATTGATCTTATTCGTCATAGGATGAAAGAAGCCCAGAGCAGACAAAAATCCTATGCTGATAATCGAAGAAGGAAATTAGAATTTTCTGTTGGAGATTCTGTTTTTATTCGTGTTTCACCAATGAAAGGTGTTGTACGTTTCAGTCGATCGGGAAAATTGGCGCCTCGATATATTGGGCCATTTCCTATCACTGAACGTATTGGTTCCATGGCTTATCGCCTATCATTACCGGCTCAGTTTTCTGCTATGCATGACGTGTTTCACGTTTCTCAACTTCGGAAATGTCTTCGAGATTCCGATTCTATTCTTGAGCCCGGTGTTGTGGAAGAGATTGAAGTTTTGCCTAATTTAACTTATGAGCAGCATCCTATTCAAATCGTTGCTTCGGAGGTCAAACGACTTCGAAATAAAGATGTTCCGCTTGTTAAAGTTCAATGGTCTTCAAGTCCTAAGGATTGTTCTTGGGAATCTAGAGAGTACATCGAGCGAACACATCCAGACTTACTTTCTCGTGCTCTTTGAGGTGAACTTCTTATTTCAAATTTCTTTTGTGTTGAATATGCTTTTATGGTTGTTACTACATATTTTCTTCTTAAATATTGCGAGGACGCAATTTCTTCAAGGAGGGGAGTCTGTAACAACCCGCATATTTATCGATTTTATATTTAAATATTTTATTTAAATATTTTATCATTAGTCGGATTTTAGTCCGAAAAGCTACTTTTTGCAAACAGCCGAATTAGGACTCGAGACCACCTCCATTGAGTTCAAAATGCCGTTTGCGACCTTTTTGAGTATAAACTTTGATATATTTGGAGTTAGTCAAAAATTTGACTTTTTTCACTTTGGGTTTGAGTTTGGGTTCGAGTTTGGGTTCAGCCCACTAGCCAACTTATACTCAAAACTGAACCACTCTTCCCCATTCACCCTCACTTCTTCCTCTTTTCAGTTCTAAGGCAATAATGGTGGGAGAGATTGGAAATTAAAACTCCAAAACCCTAGTTCCTCTTGCAACCTCAAATTCCTAGCTCCAAATTCAAGAGAACTCATTGGTAAGCATTCTCTTCTTCTTCTCCAACTTATTCTCTTACCAATTTCAGAAATTCCTAAACCTAATTTTGGGAATGTTCTTGTTTTGAGCATAGATTCAAGCTCATTTGGGTTGTGTTGAAGAGAGGTTGATTCTCCATTTGCTTTCAAGCTTCTTCTTGTTTGATTTTGTAAAAAGGTGAGATTTTTATCTCACATCTTAGTCTATAGTTATCTTCGATTGTTAGGTATGAATTCCTAACGTTTATTCATGTGTAATTGATTTTGGTTTGGATTGATTTGGTGTATATTCCAATTTTGGTATTTTGAAATCAAATTCTATGAAAATCCTTTTATGGATATTTGGACATGGATATTTGAGTCGTATCGACGAGTCGTTTAAGGCTGGGTTGTCACTTAGCGCAAATCCTTAGTCGTCACTTGCTCGTTCGATCGTTTCCGATATTCGTTTGGACATTTTTGGTCGAGGTTCAGAAAATGCTCTGAATTCCAGTTTCAGACGTCTGAATCTGGAATTTCAGACGTCTGAATTGGTTCTATTTCAAACAGAAAGAAAATAGGCTAAAATATGTCTATTTCAGACGTCTGAAACACTTGATTCAGACGTCTGAATTGTGTTCTGGAAATCTTTATATTTCCATATTCAGACGCCTGAACCACTTGTTTCAGACGTCTGAAACTGCAGTGTTTTGCCTGCTTGCCTATTTTGTTTACGAATTCCAATTTTATCGACTTGTGTTGGTTCCCTTCTATTGTTATCATTTAATTATCGACTTTGATGACATTTTCTTGGGAATTTTTGGAAATATCCACTTTGACGGATTTAATATCGATTTCTTTGGATTTGATTCACGCTTCGTATGTGAATTTTGATGATTGATTGTTCCTACAATCCTTTCGATGATTTATCACTTTAAAAATATAAAGGTTTCTATACTAGTAGTAAATATCAAAACCCTTTTCATCAAAACGATTTCAACTCTATTTTCAATTACATAGCTCGTTTCCTAAACCGTTTTCCAATCTACTAGTATATACAAACCTTTACCTCACTCGTATGAGAAATCTAATTAAACGACTTAGTAAAACAAGTGGTATGAAACTCTTGCGTTTACTTCGTTGGTTAATTCTTGGACTTGTTCGATTGAATCTCTTGTGACAATTTTCTAGTGTAGATCTACAATTTGTTCGCAAATATTTAAGTTAAGCTAGTGGTTATGGGACATGATGCTAAACTCATATATTTACTAGCTTATTGTAATTGACACTTCTTGATTATCAATGATGATCATTTTATGATTTAGACTAGCAATTGTGCGATGTCTCTTTGTCTGCGAGGGAGACTAAGCCCCGCTTTGTGGAGTTTCGACTCAAATTGGTGGGATAGCAACCCACGGTCTTTGGACCATTCGTGTGTCAGGTCTTCGGACCATTCGTGTGTCAAATTAATGGCTAGCTACCATGAGATAGCTTCTCGTTCGTGTGTTACACCTGTTGGTGAGTTTTCATGCTCCCGTTCGTGTGATAGGCCTCCCCCTTTTTATTTTATGATTTCTGGATTTCGTGTGTTGAATTCTAGAATTTATGCTTCACCAATTTTAGTGATTTTCATTGATATGATTTATCAATTTTTGTGCATTGGTGAATTCGTGTGTCATTAACTTGTTATGAATACAAGTTTTGGGTATGATACCCTTTTGGATCTTTGAGAAGATTCTTTGATATTGATTAATCGTTAGTTGATTATCATTTACATACTTATAGTAGTATGCCATTATGGATATTATACGTCTATGCCATATCTTTCGTTCTATATCATGTTATCTAATATTTATAGCTAGACTGATCCGTTTATTATTTTCTTATAAATAATACTCGGGTCAGACCGAGATGTTGCAGGTGCTTCGACTTGACTTCTCTCCAGGGATCCACTACTCTGACCTTTTGCTTACTACTTAGATTAGTAGTTTTTGTTGTATACTCTTGAGATATTGACGCATTGATGTATTCTTTTGTATAGCACATGTTGCTATTATTTTGTGTTATTGTGGATCTTTCGGACCACTACTCTGATGTACACTTTTATGTGTAATATTCATATCTTATTCCGCCTTTATGATATGAATTATCTGTGACTGATTTATGTTATGTTTATTTCTATATTTGTTTCTGAAGATATTACAGCCACTGTGTAGTAGCTTTGAGTTTGTGTCGGTATGTCGGATTCTTATACTATCTGACATATCAATGCTCGCGCAAAGCAATTACACGGATGGTCGCTCCTTAACAGCCTTATTCTCCGTGCTAGTTGACAGCATTCACCGTAATGTTCTTGGCTAGCGTGGGTATAGAGGTGGGGCGTCACACTGAATTAATTAATGAATTAATAATAATAAATAGTAATTGTATAAAATCAATGTCCTGTAAGTAATTATAATATTGTTTGGAAATGATAACTTATAAATAGTATGATTAAGAGTTAGTGGCAATAATTATTATAAGTTACCGATATATTTTAGTCCATTAAATTGAATTGGAATCAATTGCAATAAATGTAAATAAATTATTACGTTAATGATAATTAAGGTAATATTTGAAAATATGTTAATATTATCCATAATAGGACAATTTGTTGAATTTAAAAGAATGGAAATGAAGACTTATTTATTTAATGGGATTTGAACTATAATAATTGGATTTAATTGCAAATAAATGAAATTAAATGTCTAAATATTACATTAATTGAAATGAAGATGGAATGTGAGAATATTAATGTAATAGATTTTGAATCCAATGTTAATTTGATCCATTTGATAATAATGAATTGAATAATAGAAGGAAAGGTAAATTAAATGGATTTTTGGAATTTAAATCTTTAATTTCTGAATTTAATGAAATTGAAATTAAACACTAAAATTGAGGAATTAATCAACTCTAAATTTAAATTTAAATTTGGTTAAATTAGTGTAAGTGATTAAGAAATTTAAAAATGATAAAATTTGTTAATTATAGAGTTGAAATTGAAAACTTGATTTAATTAATCGATAATTGATTTATTTAATTAACTAGAAAAAAGCCATTTTGGCCACTGACCTGGATTTCGATGAAACCAATTTCATCAGATCCGTAACGGTGAATTATTGTAGGATTTCAAGTTTTGTAATGATCAGATTTGCCTTTTGATCATGCGGGGTCGAAACACCTAATAAGCAATGAAATTGGAATCAATTGAAACCAATTTGAAATAACTTGATTTTAGCATAACTTTTTCATACGATGGAATTTAGACTTGAAACCTGTTCCATTGCGTTTAAAATATTTAAAAATATCTATTTTGATATATGGGTTGATCCAATTTCGTTACGGAGTCAGAACGGGCTTTTCGGGCCATTTTATCGTTCAGCATCTAAATCAATCTGGTCCATCTATTCTATTTTCAGCTTTGTCTATATATACCATGTTATAAACCCTAGACTATTCCTTATGTTCATTGTTCTATACGTACAATTCAGCTGTCTCTCCTCCTCAATGGCAGACAATCAAATTTTAGATCAAATTGCAATTCAAAATCAAATCAAATTTTCAAACTCCACAAAACTATATCATATTTTATATCGTCAGAAAGCTCTCGAAGAGCGCATCTCAATTCTGTGATTCGTTTTTCAGTTCGATGCACCGTTTTTCCGAAAATCGAAAAGGAACCTCAGTCGTTCATTCTAATTTTTGGAAGATCCAACGGTGGATCTTGCCTGATTGACGATCGGGAGGTAGCGTTGGGAAGAGGTGGAGAGTAGGTCATGGATCTGGGGTTCGTTTGTCGAGATGGTCAATGAAATCGCAAGATTTGGCGGTTGAACGCGAGCGGCGGCGGCCTCGTTTTTGGCGACCGGAGTTCATGGCGGGGACGGCCCAGGGTCGGTTGGTGGTGGTCGTCTTAGCAGAGGTGTTCGATCGAGTCGATGGTGACTGGGGCGATGGTGAGATTGACGAGGAGATGGCGGCTCGTTCAAATTCGAAGGTGAAGTTTCTCTGGCTAGGGTTTATCGTGGCGGGTGACGTGTCGCTTAGGAATGGTTTATTTTTTTTCTTATCTTATTTATTTATATTGTCAATTGTTCTAAATCATATAACTTTTACGTACGATATCTAATTCACGCGCGGTTTTCTCTATTAGGTTCGTATTGGAATTCCGGACATTTTGGCATTGGTTTGGACAGATTCTGAGACTGTTTGGGTTTAAATTGGATTTAGATTAAATTTAATTTCAAAAGGTGAGTGTTTTAACCCACTCATAAATTCTAAAAAATTTTATGTTTGTTAAATTGATTTATGGTGTGATTAGAAATTTATTTATGACTGTTTAGCATATTTTTGACCATCATCTCGGTTAAATTGAATTTATTGAATTAAATGGATTTAATTTATTATTGCATATAAACTGCCAGTTAAATTGTTATTTAATTTATTATTGAATATAAACTGCCAGTGAATACCTGTCCATTATTATCTGTTCTATATTGATGTTATTGTTTGAACTGGATGATGATCGTGATAAATGGTTGACGATTGATATTGGGTGAATGGATGATGTATTTCATATTGTTATAAACTGCAAGTTGTTATGCATTTTTATTCATTCCAGATTGCGGTTTGAAATGATATATAACTGTATTTTTATTTTAAATTATGGATTGAAATGATAAATATCCTTATCACTTGACCATAGGATAGAAAATTATATACAGACTCCGTCGGTCCATATATAAATATTTTGGGAATGATTTTTATGGTTTTGGAAAGAAATATACGGTTTAATAAATATTGATTTGTGATAATATATAAATATTATTTTAAATATAGTTAAATTCTTAAATTTAAGCTATGTATAAATTTGTTTAAATAAAAAGTTTAATAATGGAGATTATAATGAATTTAAGTTTAATTAAAATAAAAATATGGTTAAGTATTTAAATCATACTTTAATATAGAGATTATAATGGTTTGAATAAATTACGGTTGGAAGGTAAATTGGAAATTTATTTGAAATTGAGTTTATTTAAGAATTAAACCCAAATAAGTTGATGTAAAATTTATTAAATTTGAAATTTTAAGGTATGATTTTTATAACTTGATTTTGGGTTTAAGGTGAATTAAATAAATATTTCAAGTATAAATAAATTGAAGAAAATATTTAAGTTACTTGTAAATTGAGTTTTATTTAGATGATAATGGATTTATTATGTAAAAATGTTTCAAAACTAAATAATAGAAAATTGAATTGTTGAATCGTAATTACCAAACTTAGTTTTGAAATCGATATAAATTGGAATAGTTTACTTGGAAACTGAATCGTATTGAAATGTATGATTTGGGATTTGGTTAAATTTAAATTTTAGAAATTCGAGCTGTTTTGAAATTGATTTGTGAAATCTAAGAAGCCATTTTATTATATAAAGTATTCTAATATTTAAACCATTTGAGTGGTTGAAGTTATATTTCAAGTGTTTTGTTTTCAAAGTATTATAACTTTGAAGTGCTATCATTTTGGGAAAAGGATATATTTGTATAAAAATGATATTACATTGATTTGGGTTTTAATAAAATGATATCATATTGGTTTGTTTTTTTGAAATGGAAATGATATCATATTTATATAGGTTTGAAATGGATATTATATTGTGGTTTTAAAAGTACAAACTATTTTGAAAAGACCGCGGTGTTATAATAACGTTTGGTTGTTAAAGAGACCGGGATCGGAAGTTGTCATGCTCTCTCCCAACTCCGAAAACCACTTTAACAACCGTGTACCCGGTGGAGATTTCAGAATGAAGTAGGATGGTGGTGGCGTTCCTTTGAGGTATATACGTGGACCCGACTCCTGTGAGTTGGCATAAGGTGGCTAAAACAGGAGCGATTGACGGGCTAATGAGGTAGCATCTTTGATCGGACACATCCCTACGATATTATACTTTGACCTTTGGATTGATTCAGTGGCCACTTTTGATTTTTTTTATTTGGGGGTGTGGCTCGATGTGGGCGGTCTCTGCGACTATGCCTTACCACCAGCTCGGAAGCGTAATTGGTATATCTACCCTGGCATTGCCTAGTTGTGTCGTGTCACCTACCCTAGCGCGCCTTGTACGAGTTTGATTTATTTCGTACGTATAGAGTATCCTCTGGTAGCCTCCCGATCAGGAGGTATTACGGTACTGTTTAGACTATTGGCACTATTATGTGTTATGGGATATATGGGTAACCCCTTAATGCTATTTAAAAGTAAGTTTTTTTACTATTAGACACTATTATAAAAGCGAAAATTACTACATAGTAAATAGTTAACGGATCCTTAGGAGATGTGAATCGCAAGCATCTCTTAAGTTACTGCACTCACGTTAGACACTGGATATGAGATGTCAAATCCCACAAACATCTCTGACGTCGTTCCACTTATATTTGTTTCTATTGATTTAACTTGCATAAGATCTTTTAGTTCTGACTCGAGTGTTTTGTCTTTTCAATTCGCTTGGGTCAGTCTGAGCATTTCAGGATTCGAACACTTTATTTTTGAAGGACGAAGACGAACTGTGACGCCCCACCTCTATACCTACGCTAGCCAAGAACACTACGGTGTAGTGTTGTCAAGTAGCACGGAGAATAAGGCTGTTGAGGAGCGACCATCCATGTAATTTCTTATCACACGGTGGCTATAAAATAATCTTCGGAAACAAATATAGAAGTAAGCATAACATGCGAATCAATCACAGATATCCATATCACAAAGGCGGAAAGAGATATGAATATATATCACATAAAAGTGTACATCAGAGTAGTGGTCTAAAAAGATCCACGATAATACAAAAGAATAGCAGCGCGTGCTATACAAAAGAATACAACTATGAGTCTATATCTCAAGTGTAAACAACAAAAGCTGCTAATCTAAACAAGTAGCCAAAAGTCTAAGTAGTGAATCACTGGGGGAGGAGTCAAGCAGTAGCACCTATAACATCTCGGTCTGACCCGAGTATTATTTATAAGAAAATAATAAACGGATCAGTCTAGCTATAAATATCAGATGACATGATATAAAATAAAAGATATGGCATAAACATAAAATATCCATACTGACATACTACTATAAGTATGCAAATAATGATCAACAGGAGATCAACCGATAAGAGATAAATCAATATCACAAGAATCTTCTCAAAGATCCAAAGAGGGCATCATACCCTAAACTTGTACTCATGACAAGTCAAAGAGATAAATTCCAGAAATCAACACAAGAAATCCAGAAATCATAAAAAGGGAAAGAGGCCTATCACATGACGGTCCGAAGACCATGGGGAGCTACCCCACATGTGTGAGTCGAAATCACACAGATGAGGTCAAGACTAACCAAAAAGCAGAAAGGTATGTGTGAATGGAATCACACAAGTGGTGTCTAGTCTAACCTTGCAATGAAAGAGACATCGCGCAATTGCTAGTCTAATTCATAAAGCGATCATCAAGATCAACGAGAAGTGTCAATTACACTAAGCTAGTAAATATAGAAGTTTAGCTTCATGTCCCATAACCACTTGCTTAACTTAAATATTTAAGAACAAACTGTAAATCTTCACTAATAAAATTGTCACAAGAGGTTCAATCGAACAAGTCCAAGAATTAACCGACGAAGTGAACGCAAGCGTTTCATACCACTTGTTTTACTAAGTCGTTTAATTAGATTTCTCATCCGAGTGAGGTAAAGGCTTGTATATACTAATAGATTGGAAAACGGTTTAAGAAAAGAGATTTGTTATTAAAAATAGAGTTGAAATTGTTTGTTAAAAGAGTTTTGATATTTACTACTAGTATTGAAACCTTTATATTATAAAGTGACAAAACACAGAAGCAATTGTAGAAACAATCAGTCACAAAAATCGCATACGGAGATGTGAATAAAATCCAAGGAAATCAGCTCAGTGTTTTTCAGATAAGATCCCCTACGGAGAGGGGGTCCGGGGGGGGTGGCAACCCCCCCAAGGTGGGGGTGCGGGGGCAACGCCACCGCTTACGGGGTTCGACCTGCCCGGTCAGGTCGCTGGGGTCTAGGGGGCAGCGCCCCGTCCAAAACGGTACGACTTAGTGAATACAAAATGAGGTCTAAGACCTAAGAGGGATAGAGTCGAGCGACCTAATGGTTGCGACCTAGGGGTCTATGGGGCACGACCTAGTGGTCCAGCGACCTAAAGGGTAAAGGTCATGCGACCTAAAATGGGTTCGCGACCTAACGGAGACGAGGTCATGCGACCTAAAGTGGTTCGCGACCTAAAGGTGTTCGCGACCTAACAAGGTTCACGACCTAACGAAGACGAGGTCATGCGACCTAAAGTGGTTCGCGACCTAAAGGTGTTCACGACCTAATAGGGTTCGCGACCTAAAGGTGCATGACCTAAGGTCTTTCGACCTAGGGGTATATAGGTAACACGACCTAAAGATGTCGCAACCTAAGGGGCCAAGCGACCTAGTGGGTCATACGACCTAAAGGAAATAGGGTCAAACGACCTAAGGAAAACAAGGTCCAATGACCTAAAGGGATGGGAGTCATGCGACTTAAAGGAGTATGCGACCTAAAGAAGTGCGCGAGCTAAATGAAGGCGGAACAACTCAGGGTCTAACGACCTAGGGGGGGCGACCTAAGGTCTAACGACCTAAGACCGAGGAGACGTTTCCAACAGAGGGAACGACTTAACGACCTAAGCCTAACGACCTACGACCTAAGGTCCCACGACCTAATGAGGCAGGCAAGGCCGAACGACCTATACGCGAACGACCTAAAGTCCAACGACCTACGACCTAAATTCGAGGCGACCTAAATCCAAGGCGAACGAAATATGCAGGCCTTGACTTTTCCACACGCGCGAGCTAATGATTCCGAGCGACCTATACCTGGGCAGAGCGACCTAAGCTCAGGAAGTTCACCAAACAACTAAAAATTGGAGTTTTTCGCCAATCCAATCCAAACCAAATGCAAATATACATGCTAAAGTGATGGGGAATCATTCCCAACAGTCCAATATAGTTATAGACTAGAATTGTGAGATAAAAATCTCACCTTTGCACTAAAGTTTATGAAGATGAAGCTTGAAAGCAAGGAGAAGCAATCCAAAGCTTGAATCCAATATCTTCTACTTGAATTTGGAGTTGAATGTTGGATTTGCAATTGAATTTGTGCTTGGAGTTTTAATTTCCCATTCTTTTCACCATTAATGCCCAAGCTTGAGTTAGTTAGGAAATTTATGAAGAGTGAGGAGAAGGGGGTTGGAACTTGGGCTTAATAGGCTAAATTAACCCAAAGTCCAAAGCGGGAAGAGTTAGTGAAATTTCGCTAACTCCAAACCTATCAATGTTTATACTTAAAACTTGTAAACGACATTTCGAACTCAATGGAAGTGGTCTCGAGTCCGAATTTGACCGTTTGCAAAAAGTAGCTTTTCGGACCAATATCCGATTAACGACAAAATATTTAAACAAAATATTTAAATGTAAAATCGATAAATATGCGGGTTGTTACACGAAGATTGTATTACTATTATTTATTATATTCCACTATACTCATACTTTTCCGCTGCATTATTTATTATTCCCTGGTAGGTGTAACTTTGATTTGTATTGTATAAGTATAATTGAATATTTTGTAAAACGGCTTCATGAACTATTTATTTGATCATTGTATTTTATCGTTCCGCTGCAAGATTCTATTTTGTTTTGTTTCTTTCTCTGCTTTTCTTATTTATCCTATAATAATCCATCCTATAATAATCCGTCCTTTTGTATGGTTTAAGTCTGACATGTGTGGTTTATCGTCGATTTAAAGTGTACAAAAAGGCGGGATGTTACATCTGGTATCAGAGCTTTGGTTTAGCGATAAACCTTAGCTTTGTGGGGTCTGACTCTTTATCAATAGGGTAGTAACACCCTACGATGAGTCGCTGAGTGTATATATATAAGAGAACGTATTTGTTAGTGTTATAAAAAGATTTTGATATTGTGTTGATTTGTTCCGCTTTGTATTTATAAATTCTGGTTGGTGCATGGGACGCTATGACATCAATAGGGATTTCTAAACACTTAATAGGATAGACCGACACAATATTTGTTTTGGATATAGGTGAATGAAATAATTTTTTCTATTATATTTTCTGTATATAAAGTAATAAATTTTATAAACATTATATTTGGTTGTAATGTATTGGTTGTTAGGTAGTGAAAATTTTAGATATTAGTTGAAAATAAGATTTCTAACAAAATAAATGAAATTTGGAAATTTTAGAACTGAAGTTCCGGGATTTCGAAAATTTCTTTCAAAGGATTTTGGAATATAATAATGTTGTTTATAAGAATTTTCTGATATAAATATTTTAATATAATTTGAAAGAATTGTTTTAAAGAAACTTTAGAAAGGAATAAGTTCAATATCCTCTCTCTATCACTGGAAAATAATTTCAGTGATGAGTGCACGCATCATCGGCATTCCTTTTCGAGTTTTGAAGTGGAAAGGCCACTGTAGTAGTTTTATTGCAGAATTATTTTGATAAACAAATATAATTTTTAAATTGTTTTAAATATAACTGGATATATAAATTGTAAGTGTATATATTTACCTATTATTTTAAAATGATTTGAAATTAAACCCAGTATTTAGTTCTTAAGTTCCTGTTAATTAATATTTTTAATTAGTGTAGTGAAATGAAATTTAGCTAATAATTGAAACCTCTAAATGAAACTACAAGTATTGAACATCAAATCTATTAAAAGAATTGGGATAAACTTGTATGATTTTCAATTGCATTCTTAAAAGCATATATATATATATAAAACTTACCAAATAATTAAAGTTACAGTGTTTAATAAGAAAATGCAATACGATATTATACTAGTAAACTTGAAGTAATGAATGAATGAATGTAATGCAATAAAAGAAATTGACAAGATAGGGATAAATGAAAAAGAAATTTTGTTAGAAATTAATGAAATAAACATTGTATCAATGGGTGGAAATGAAAATTTGCAAGAATTAAATGTAAATTAAAAAGGATAAATCATTATGTGAAAGAAAAGAAATCAAACAACAAATATTATGAAATGAAATTAATAAAAATGAACTTGATCTATTATTGGAAATTGTTGTTTGTTTGGTTTATGGTTAAATAAATTTCTTTTGTTTCAGAGTTTTACTCATACTAGATATTTTGTCTAACCCGAGTTGTTTACTTTCCCTGAAACTCTCGGTACTCAATTATATTTGAGTAGCCTTAGGTAGAAGGTTTTCTTTGGAGCACTTGAAAGTTGGTGATCGAACAGGCAGCTCCTTAGTTATTTGTTATTTATTTCTGTTGTATCACCATGTTGGTATATTTAGTATTTGAAAAATGTAAACTCAGAATTATAGCTGCAAATCTATTGGATGTAGTACTTTTGTTTAACTCTGATAGCTTCATGTAAGAAGTAGCCTTTTAATATATCATTTAGTATTATATGTAACCATTCCGTTGTGAGGTTTTTCTACATTGCTCTTTCTGCTATTTATTTTACCCCAAGACAACTTATCTTTCGAACGCTTGGGCAACGGCACACGAATACGGAGGATATATTAAGTGTCATTGCTAGGGGTCAACAAGGAGGGTTGTTACACACCACCTCCTCCTCTCCATGCTACCCATGTTGGTTAATGCCTCCCTTACCCCCAAATCATGCTAGCCATGTTGTGTGTGCTTATGATGACTTTAAGGTATGACTTAACATGATAACTTTCTTATTTTATTTTATTTTGAAAAAAACTTTTTCATTATTAGTCACATCACTTCTTATATGTATATAAATATAAGTTAACATATGTAAGTGTTTTTATTAATACTAATCCTAACATCTATATGTGTGTACACGGTGCATAAACGTGCACAATGTTTCCGATGACTTTCGGATGTCGAAAAGTCAAATTTTCGAAAAACGTTTTTCGGTCACATTTTCTACTTTTCTGCAAACTATCCATATTGGTAAAAATAAGTTTGAAAACTATTTTATCATCGCTAATAAATAATTAAAATAGGTTTATTTGCTAATAAAAATCCATTTATTGATTATATATTTCAATGTGGTAAAATCCTAGGTCGTTACAAATATATTTTACCATCATTTATTATTATTTAAAACAGTATATTTAAATTATAAAACCTATTATTTGAATATTTAAAATTTATTAAATTTTAACAAATCAAGGTGGTAAAATTCTGGGGCGTTACACTTAGGTTTGGTCAGAATAGAGAATAAGGGAGCGTTTTGATTTACAATTGTATGATTTGTGTGTATGGGTTGTTTGTCTAACCACTGTTAATTCTAAAATAATGTCTATTTATGATGACCTCTGTATGAAAAAAAAATAAAGTAGGAGTAAGGTAGGATGAACACTTATAAGAGGGGCTAAGTGTTGACTATAATCCGAGTGACATACACCCGATGTTAAATTAATTGATACCTGACTTTAATAAGACTGAACCACTTTTATTTTTTTAGTGAATAATATTTATTTATAAAATTTATAAAGTATACCCTTCTAATTTTAAAGGTACTTTACAAAAATGAAAAATATTTTTTTGACAAAAAATGGTTTATTATTTTTTTTTTGAAAAATAAAGTATTTAATTCAGGGGAATAAAATATATTTATGAAAGTATTTTAATAAGAAAGAATGACTATTTTAAAATATTTTATTTGAAAGTATTTTTAGTAGAAAGATGTTTTGACAAGATATTAGAAGTTGAATTAAGTTTTTCAAGGAATATTTTTGTGTAAAGAACTATCATTATTTGAAAGAATCCTTTGAGAAGTATTTCTATAAAGGCAATACAATTTAAAAATGCTTTCCTAAACCTGAAATTTTTTATCTAAAGAAGATAAATTTTGCTGATGAATATCAATTTTGAAATTCTTTTTATAAAATGGTGTTTAACTTAAAATATTTCATTTTCAAAGAAATATTTTAATGGGAACATCGTAGCTAAATTTTTTTAATTAGGAAGTATCTTTCGGAAAAAAGAATATACCGAAATGTGTTTTGTAACCTTATTTTTGATTTAGAATATTTTATAAAAATATTTTGTTGAGGGACAATCTGGAAAAGAATATTTTTGGCTAATAGTTATTTTAAAGTATATAGCGGAAGGTTTAAGGAGTACTTGTTTAAAAAGATGTTTTGAGGAAGAAAACTATTTTAGTGATAGTAAAAGATTAAAAATATTCTTGTTAAAAGTATCTAGTGAGGACCCTTGTTTTAAAATAAAGAATATTTTGATGAAACATTCTTTATAACGAATAATATATAATTTAGAGAATATTTATTTTTAAGGTGCCATATAGGAAGGTTATTTCCACAAAAAGATATTTTATTTTAGAGGAATTATTTCTCAACAGAAGTATTTGAAATACACACACACATATATATATATATATTTGTATGTATCTATATAGTGGAAATATTAATTGAAAAATTATTTTATTAGTGGAAATTTTTGGAAATAGTTTTATGGAAGTATTTTTGAGAAGTTTTTTGCAAGGAATGCAATAAATCTTTATTTAGGAAAAAGTTTTATCAGAAGTGTCTATCAAATCATAGAAAACTTTTTGTTTGAAAATTGATTTTGGTAGTAAGGATTTTTTTAAAAGGTGATCTTTGTAAATGATGTTATGAAAAGAGAATAATTTTTCAATAAAAAGTTTTGGATGAAAAAGTCCTAATATGGAAACTATTTAATAGAGAATATATTTGGGAATATATATTAAGAAATTATATGTTATAAAATATATAGTTTTAGAATACCTTAAGAAAATATTTTACTAAGATGTGGATTATTTAATTTGAAAAGTAAGATATTTAATTGAATATCAAGTATTGGAGGTGTTTTTAAAAATGTATTTGATTATAGATGCTTTATTTGAAATTTCAACTAAGACTATAAAACTAGACTTTGTAACAAAGGGTGTAAGATGATGTGGTAAGATAAGTTTTGAGTTTGCCTGACACCCATTATGACGATGTCACTTTTATGACTATCATGTGTGATTTTCCTCAGTGAGCTATAAGGATGTCTACTTACTTCCTTCCGTGAAGAGAGTTGGGATATAAAGGACTGCCCATTTAGATGTTTAGGATAGTAACTTGTTGGTTGAATTGTTTGTATTGTATTGTTATTTGTTAAATTAATTACAATTAAGAAAATCTTGCCGCTTGCTCACCCATAACTGCTTATATAATTATGTCATGCTCGTTGAATTAATTTCTTATGATAGTATCATGTTGTTGATTGTCTATTTTGCTATGATATATGTTAGTTATTTTGTTGTTTACTTGTTTGTTTGGTGTTCACCTATTAATTCATGTCGTGCTTGTTTGGATAATTCTCTTTTACTTGTATTGTTGTTGTTGACTGTTTATTTGCTTGTCACTTGTTTTTTTGACTAGCTGTTGTTTTTGACATATTATAATTATTTATACCATGTTTGACTAAGAAATATTAAGATGTTCCATGAAGATGAGTAATAGTGGCTAGAGGATTATAGTGACTAAATGCTTGATAGGTACCATTGAGGAATCAATGATGGACGAGTGGACATGTGAATTTCAAAACTTATTTTTGGCATAAATATTTCAAAAAAAAAGATTTTCAATTTCAAAGAACGATTTGGTTTCATACATAAAAAAATCAAAAATTATTTGGTTGTCTCAAAATGATGGAAAATATATTCAGAAATTTCTTTATAAATAAATGGTGTATTTTTGGGAAGAAAAGATCATTTGTTTTAAAGGGAGGTGAAAATTTTGTTTTAAAATCAAATTGTTTTGGTAAACGTTTTGCTTTTAAGGTGCATCAAAACTCTCCTTGCTAGCAGGTCCTTCTTTGGAATTCTGGGTAGATTATCCTAATCGCTAGATGGAGAAATCACTATGGGTAGAGGACAAGTTCAAGGAAGGGAGCTCATAGGAATAACGAGGAAGGGTTCTATCATGGATAGTAGAACGAGGAAGAGTTATACTATGTCAAATACAAAGAGGAAGGGTTTTATTATAGGAAATGGAAAAAATTGAGCGAGGAAGGGCTCAAGCGTGTAAAAGGATCATTGATACTCGATGTGTTATGTAGTGTGCTCGTAAAGCGAGAGTATGTGAGGAAATTCACTTGGGTATTTAGGACGTGTACCCCAAATCGAGGAAGAGACCTGTGTACCCTGGATCAAGGAAGGGATTTAGTTCCAGCATTGGAAGATGTTCGAACACCTTTAAACCAAAAATTTTAAGTTAATCCCTAGCATAGGAAAGGCTTTACGTGCTATCATATATCCAACATAGGAAAGTTGCGCAAGGATCGATGTCGCTGCAGTACAAGTGGTTAAACAAATTATTTGAAGAATGTTACCATGACTAGGAAGATACGATTACGGAGGATATGAAAATAAGTAGGAACACATGATATTTTGAATGTATAGTTATGAGATGTACACCACTTATCATGAGGATAAGACTATGACGAAGTTCAACAATGGTTTGAAGAAACACATACTATAATGGATTTATACTTAACATAAAAACTAACACACATGTGTCATTGGTTGATAGGTTAGTATGGTGATGATACCACATTATATTGAATATATATTTATTTTAATGAGCTATGCTAATTATTAATTTATGCTGATTCCTTTATTTGCATATACATGTTTGGATCAACCTATGTTTTATTGTAGACTATAATTATAGTCAATTATGGTTGAATTATTGAGGTGCATGATATGAATTAACCTATGAATGATATTATTTCACCCTTACTAGTGAAGTGTTATTTTACATATTATGGTTTTGATCGTATGCTTGAGGAATTGTATGTGTTACTATAGTATGCATATATAGAAATTTAAATTCAGTTTATGAATGAATTATATTATATGATGGTTAATGTAATATGTTTATTATATACAACTTTATAAGTTATACATATGATTAATGTATTTTCCCATATTTTGTGATTAGACCAATAAGATGATTTATTAATTTTGTTGAAGGTTCTATTTGGGGAATTGCAAAGGCATAATTCGTTTATGGGATGGTATAATGCAACGACCAATAAATTTGACGTATTTAATATTAAAGTAACTAAAAATGAATTTTTAATTTAAAAAGGATAGTTAGGTATCATATTTATAACCATTGCGAAGGTCCTTTTGTGTTGATCTTGTAACGATCCCATTTTTAAGCCAAATTTAATTTAGTAATTAATCTAATTTTTAGAATTAATTTGTGGATTAATTTGAAATTTTCCAAAATAAATGAGATAAGTGTTTGTTTATGTGTATATATTGTAAATAAAATTTTGAAATTGAAATTCAAATATATATATATATATATATATATATATCTTAAAAATAAATTAGATTTAAAAAATCTATATTTTAAAACTAATAAAAATATGTTTCCTAATATATATATATATAAGTGTGTATGTGTGTGCGTACATATATTGTGATTTGGAAGTTATATTTTGAATTTAGTATAATAATTTTCAAAATCTATCTAAGGGTTATATTCTAATATATATATATATATATATATATGTGTATGTATGTATGTATGTATGTTTATTTATTAACGTATAATTATATTTTTAATCATTTCCTTTAAAGTTATAAATATATAAATAATAGGAAAAGTATAAATATAAAAACATATATAAATATAAAACTAAATAAAATATAAAATTATAAAAACATATTAAAATATTTGTACATGCACAAAGACAAGTGTAAACCATGTAACATGAAATTGAACAAGTGGCATTATTTTCTATAAATTTGAAATATAAATGAAAGAAAATGTAATTAATATTAAACTAAATAGTAAATATAATGTAAAAATTATATAAAAACATATTAAACATTAAATACATGCAAATTAACAAGTGTAAAAAATTATAACATGCATAAACAAGTGTTACGTATTTTATCATGCAAAACAACAAGTGTCACATTTTTGAATTTATTTTATTTTAAAAAAATAAAAATAAGTAAACAAGATTATATATACATCAAAACCGCTTTCTTCTCATTTTCTTTGATAATATTCAAAACTTAAGAAAGTATAACCAGTGATCAAAAATTAAATCAAACAGCAACATTTTTCAAAAAATTTAAAACCTCAAGCATCTCAAACATCAAGCAAATTCAAATCAAGTTTCAGATCAAAACAAAGATCATCTTAAACAATTTCCAATTTTCAAGTCAAAGCAACCTCAAGTTTCTAAAGTTTTCAAACTCAAAAACAATATCCAGGCTTCTCTATTTTTCAAATCTATGAGTAAACAACTTTTTAAATCTGTTATATCTGGATTAGAATGTGATAATCCTTGAAGTATGAGGTGAAATATGCTTTGCATGATGGTGTAAATATGATTTCATGAATGGTGATAAGGGTGTGCATGTCTGGGAAAAAGCATACTTACCTCTGTTCTTGATTACAGGTTTCAAAACCTGTTCAAAATCCAAAATCTCTTCCTTTAATATTTTTTAGGCTTTAAGGTATAAATAAAATATGTTTATATAATCAAGATCTAAGTTTTAAAAATATTTTTGAGTAAAATTTTTAAAGTTTTTCTGGAAGTTAGAAAAATACAGTAGAACTCAAAAGCATGTCAAAATTCAAGTGTCTTAATTTCTTGATTCATTTCTATAATATGATTTGTTTTCGAAAACTATGATTTTTAAAAGAAAAATCATGATTTTTAAGTTTATAAATCACTAGAGCTTGCGAGTTGAACGGGAAGAGAATTTTAGGAATTTTCTGGTGATCGGAACAAGGTGGGTGGTCGGAATTGCTGCTGGAGGTAGCTTGGAGATCGACGACCTCGGGAAAAATGGTGAGTGAATATTCTGACCACTGTGATGGCCGAACGACAATGAAGTAGGGTTTGAGGACCTAATTTGGTCGATGTTGGAATTCAAGTTGTTGCGTCGTAGTTGAAGCACCAGACTCGACCGGAGTGGGGGGTGTCGATGCATGGTTGATCGGCGAAGGTTTGTTCGGAGTTGTGAGGTCTCTGGTGAGCTGAGGCGGCAGGTCAATGTGATCTTAGAGGGTCAGGTTTGTTCCAGTGGGACTCGATGTTGCTAGTTTTTGATTTCCAGTGGGTATCACCGATCTAGGTGTTCATGACGACTGAGGAGATGGTCGTCGACGTGTTAAAGGTGGTCTCGATGGTCGGAGCTACTTCGATCACCTGTACACGTGCACACATGTTCGTGGAGTATCAGTAGGTTTGGGTTGTAGGAGATGGTGTTGGTCTCGGGGAAGAGCTCAGGAAAATTTTGAGATGGCTCGGGTTTTGCACCGGGATGTTCACATGGAATTTTAGCATGTATAATAGTTTTTTAAAAGGTTAGAACAAAGCAAATTTTTGAAAAAAAAATAAAGAAATGGCTCAGGTTTGGGTAAGGGGAGCATACGGGTTTGACTCGGGTAAGTATAGTAGCAGTTTTAAAACTTTAAAACAAAAAATCAAGTTTAAAACATTTCTTAATTAATTCTTTAAATAATTGTTTTTATTTAAGTTTGGGATTAATTAAAGGTTTTAAAGTAAATTATTTTAAATTAACTAAGATTAAATTATTTAATTATGTGACCATTATTTATAATTAATTCTTTGAGTTATTTAAACAAATTTAGTAATGTAATTAAGGAGTTAATTAAGAAGATAAATGTTTTTTATTATTAATTAACTTAAAAGTTTTTTTAGTTAATTTATGGGTTAATAAATGAATTTATTTCAAAGGTTTATTTAATAAGATTTAAATGTTGTAATTAAGTCATTAATTAAGATAAAGGGTTTATCTTTAATTAATTAGGGTGTTGATTAATTAAAGGATCATTAATTAATTAAAGGGTAATCAATGAAAGTAATTAATTAATGAAATTAATTAAAGACTAATTAATTAATTAATTAATTAATGATTTAAGGTTAATTAATTATTAATTAAAGGTTAATTAATTATTAACTGAAGGTTAATTAATTAATAATTGAAGGATTAATTAATTAATATTTAAGGATAATTAATCAGCAATTAAAGGATATTTAATGAAAGTAATTATATGATTGATTAATTCAGTAATTAATTAAAATAGTTTGTAATTACTTAATGTTAATTAAGCAGGATTTAAAAGTAATTAAAGTAATTAATTTAATTTATTTGGAGATTAAATTGAATTAATTAGGAATTGAACAACTAGTTAATCTTGCTTATGGATGATTGGATTAATATTGAATGCCTTGAATTGTTTGATATCTCTAATATGTAATGTTCTGTGATATGAACTGTTTTGGATTGAGCTGTGATAAATGTAAGTTATTTATCTGTGATGTATTGCTGTGTGAATGTGAACTTCTGAATTGAATTAAAATTGTTTACTTAAACAACTTGGCCTTTAAGACGGCATTTGAATTTCGGTGAGACCGGAATATCTGAAAACCACATCGAATCTTAAAGGTGGATCTTTTGTTTAAAAGATTAAAAATGGAAATTTATCTAAACCATTCCAAAGGAAAGGTTTTGGGAAATAAGTTGTGACTCAACTATGATCCGAATGTATTCATATTTTTAAATAAGCACTCATTATTCGGAAAGGCCGAGGGAGGACATTAAGTCATAAAACCCATTCCGAATTAGGATACGATGAAATGGGATTGCATTTGAAGACGGTGGTTGAAGACCGGGTATATTTGAAAATGAAAGGATTGCCTATTGATTGCCTCTGCATCGAGTTTCTACGGTATAGAGATTACCCTAAGTGATGGGGGGGTCCGGACATGATTAGGGGATATCCGGATTTGCAAGGACTTTTTTCCTTAATTGGACAAAGTGCCTTCGGTTCCATTCAGACCCAGGATGCGCTTGTATGGATGTATTTCCGCATTACACTTTGAGATATAAAGTTGGTTCGGTCAAATATATTTCTGTTTGGTGGCGGAGAATTTATTCTCTTAGCTTAACACCCTTCTCTGAGACGTATGAGCTTAGAGGTTATGTAGTTGATGGTTATTAGTGATATATTCCCAATTTGGTAATGTGGCATACTATGTGCTGAGCATTGGATGATCAAAGCATGGCTTTTGTGTAAAGCATAACTTTATGGGACAAGACTTCATCGAACCTCACACCCCGAGAAATGGTCGAAACAGAAAGGATGCGTCAAGGTTATGGGGTTCGCAACCCTCAGGGTATGTGCATTTCCTTCTGGATAAAAAGTGGTATTCTGGTATAGAGCCCGAATATTTTACTTATGTTGTTGTTGGTTGTTGAGGCGCCTCGGTAAAGATCGGTTACGACCGGGGGATGGCATACTCGTGATAGTTAGTTACCTAGTTACAGAGGTAACACAGCCTTGTTTTGGTAGAGATCCGGTTAGGTTCTCGAGACATCCCTTTAGAGGCGTACCCATTCGGATAAAGGAAGTTCCTTAGCCTTGGCCATTTGTTGGAAATCCAAACAAAACAATATGAGCCCTTAACGGTTTTAGTTGTAGAATTTCCATTTAACATGGTAGCTATAGTAGGCACACTATAATGGTATGTATGCTGGCTAAGAATAATATTACACTTTCGAAATGTTTTTCCATACTATGCATTAATAATAATATCAAAAGGATTTTTCACGTATCAAGAATGTTTGACTACTATAAGGAGAAACCTCCCCCATGTGTGCGATTGCATTGAGTGTGTGTCGGAATACCTTATGGTAGTTTGATTTTCCAAAAAGCATGAACTAATTTCTTTTTATTTATTTTGTACAAATAACTATTTTTTTATGTTTGCTCACACCAGTCTCATGACTGACTCGTAGTTTATTGTTCCCTTTTCTAAACTCTAGGTGCCCATAATTTTCCACATAAGCAACCTAGAGTCAGGTTATCAGTAGGTTTTGGAGCTAAGTCAGGAAGTAGATGTGGATTTGGAAGTCTTTCTTTTGGAAGCTTTTGGTTTTGAGCTTTTTGGTTTGGACTTTGGAGCTTTGGCAATGAAGATGCAGTATGCTGGACTCTCTCTCTTTCTCTCTCCCTCTCTCTTGGAAGACCCTGTTGATGTTATTTTTTCGCTGTTATGTTATTTCCGCTGTCATAGTGTTTATTGGCTCTGATGATGTTGGGCATTTGTTATCAGCTTGTTGTAATCCATATTGTGTATAAATGAATCATTTTTGTTCCGCTGTGTTGTATCGTCTAATGTGTTACGTTACATATGGTATCAGAGCTAAAGGTTGAGTAAGAACATTAGCTTTGGAGTATAAATCATTAGGTGACTCATTAGAGATAGGGTTAGAAATGCCCTAGAATGAGTATATTCCCTAAGATATCTCATTCGTGTGCCTATATTAATTTTCTTACTATTTACGGACAGTGAGAATAAAGTGCAAGAAGAGGATGAGGTAGGGGAGGGGTAGTACCACTACAAGTGGTCGCGACCCTGCAACAACAGTAGTGGAAGGAGTAGCTTTTCACATCCAACCCCAGCCAAATCAGGCTGAGTTATATCGAAATTTTTCAACAATTGGAGGGAAACCATTCAAAGGTTCGGAGACTATTGTAGAAGCACAAGCTTAGATTTAATCTTGTGAGAGGATTTTCAAGGATTGAAAGAGGATGATGATCAAAGGAGATTGATGGCTTCCTGGCAGCTGTAGGAAGAAGCTTTGATATGGTGGGAGATCATTACTTTGGCCAAATCGGAGGATGAGTTTATATGGGATAGATTCAAGCAAGTATTTGAGCAGCGTTATATGCCTTCCACTGGTATTTCCAGGATGTATCAAGAAGATTACCTTGCTTCTAATTTATGATAAAATTGTTAGAGTTCTATTCGACACTGGAGCCACGAATAGTTTTATTTCCTAGCAAACCGTAAAAGGATTAAATCTTGAACCCAAATTCGTTGACGAGCCTATTTGTGTGAAGTATCCGGTAGGAGGCCCTGTGAATCTTAGTTTACGTTGTAGAAAAGTTCCTATTTTATATTCTCATCATCAGTTTCCTATCAGCCTTTTCGTTCTTAACTTTAATAAATTTGAGATTTTACTTGGAATGAATTGGTTGACAAAAAATAAAGCTAAATTAGATTATATCAATAGAACGATTTCGGTCAAAAACCAAACTTAGGAATTTCGTTGTGATTTCTTGTGGGGATCCAAGTCCGAAGAGTGACAAGCTAATGTATACTTTAGGGTATTCCGACCCGAGTTTGGAATCCATACCTATTGTTTGAGAATTTCCTGACGTATTTGAAGAAGTTAAGTCTTTACTTCCATATAGGGAAATCGAATTTAGAATCGACTTGATTCCCAATACCCGTCCAGTTGTGCATGTAAGTCGTAGGATAGCACCAAGGGAAAGAGTGGAGCTAGTTGAGCAAACCTAAGATTTACTAGAGAAAGGATCTATACGACCTAGTCGTTCCAGTTGGGGTTCAGGTGTAATAGTTGTAGCCATGTCTGACGGATCTTTGGGATTGTGCGTAGATTATTGTGATCTTAATAAGTTAACCCTTAAGAACAAATGTCCTTTGCCCCAAATCGACGATCAGTTCGATCAATTGCATGGTGCTCGGTTCTTTTCCAAGATGGATCTAGCCCAAGGATTCCATCAGCTGAGAATTGCGGGAGATTGTATTCATTTGACTACTTTTAGGGGTCCAGATACATTCTACGAATGGTTAGTTATTCCCTTCGGACTAACCAATGCCCCTGCATACTTCGTAGACCTAATGACCCGAGTATTTCGAGAAGTATTGAATAAATTCGTTCTCGTATTTATTAATGATTTATTCCAAAAATGATCAAAGTCCTATCCCAAATGTAGAATAAATATTTTGTCTTGATCTGGTAAGCCATTTCTCTATCTTTTTATGTGTTCGTATGTTCTTTGTTTGTCTCCCTCTCTATCAAATTTCGAGGATGAAATTTCCTTAAGGGGGAATTTGTAAAGACCTCGTTTTTAAGCCAAATTTAATTTAGTAATTAATTTAATTTTTAGAATCAATTTGCGGATTAATTTGTAATTTTCCAAAATAAATGAGACAAGTGTTTGTTTATGTGTATATATTGTAAATATAATTTTGAACTTGAAATTCAAAATATATATATATATATATATATATATATCTTGAAAATAAAATGGATTTAAAAACTCTATATTTTGAAACTAATAAAAATATGTTTTCTAATATATATGTTAACGCTAAAATTTGAACGCTAACACCCCGGTGTATGAAGTAAGATCGTGAAAGCACCACCCGATAGCTCGGGAACAGATTATAAGTAGATAGTAGTAGAAAACAGTAAACAACAGCAATTTTATAGTGGTTCGGCTTAAGAGATAGCCTACGTCCACTTTGAATATCTTTATTGATGATTTGATTACAAGTCAATGCAGTTACACTTTGATTACAACACACTTTGAGTTTCAAGTGACTTATAACAAGTAGCCTAAACTTCAACGTCGATCCAAATCTTTGAACACATGTTTGACATGTTTGATTTCTTCGTGAAGTTCCTTGAAGGTGTTGAAGTAGTTCAGAATGCAGCAGAGTAACGGCGCTTGAAATGAATGAGCCAAAAGGTCCCCCTCTAGTTGGAACTAGGGTTGCATTTATAGGCATTTCTCGGAGTTAGGTCGTAGGTCGTGACCGACCTAAGTTAGGTCGTAGGTCGTGACTGACCTAAGATGCACTGGCTTCTCTTTCACAAGAACATGCATGCTGGTTTGCACAAGTCCTAGGTCGTGAGCGACATATCCCCCTGCGGCACAGTATAGGTCACTTCTTTACTCAGGCATTTAGGTCGTCAGCGACCTATCCTAGGTCGCCTGTACTTTTCTCATAGTTATAACTGGAATCTTTTAGATCACGACTCTCCTTAGGTCGCGAAGTGTTCCTAGGTCGCGGAGTTTCATAGGTCGAGACCGTTTTTAGGTCGCATTCACTCTTAGGTCGCCCTACTTCTTAGGTCGCGGCTTTCTGTTAGGTCGCGAAGCTTGATAGGTCGCGGCCTCCTTTAGGTCGCGAAACATATTTAGGTCGTTCCATCCCTTAAGTTGTAAGGTCGCTCTGGCTCATAGGTCGCTAAGTCGCTGAAACTTTAGGTCGCTAGGTCACATTATCCTTTAGGTCGCGGCCTTCCTTAGGTCTAAGCACCCAGTTAGGTCGTTTGAGTGCTATAGGTCGCAGAATTCTATAGGTCGGTGCTTCCCTTAGGTCGCAGAGCTCTGTAAGTCGGTGCTTCCCTTAGGTCGCAGATACTTTTAGGTCACTTGACGAGTTAAGTTGCTATGCCATTCCTGTAGTTAGGTCGCTCCATGTCTTTAGGTTTTAGGTCGCTAATGAAGAGGAATTAACATTTGCCCCTCGAAGTACGTGCCTAGGTCGTAGGTCGCGTGCTTCGACCTGACTTAGCTAGGTCGTGAGCGACCTAACACTTGTGCCAATACGCGTGCCTATTTGTTTTCCCATATTTTCCTCATATAAAACTGTTAGGTCGCTACTTCTTCCTCATTCCATTGCTCTAACCTCCTACTGCCATTATCGATTCTCTGAGCTTCCAAAGGCGAATTCGACCCATCCAGTCACTGATTCACTTTCATCATTACGTCTCGTAAGTGAACCTGGTCTTCATCCCATCATAATCGCCGTTGAATCATGAATTCTCACTTTCTGACCTTAGCTCAACTCCATGTATCACGCTTTATTTCGAGTGATTGTTGCGATCGATTTTTCGGTCGTTATTTGGTTGATTTAGGAAGTCATGGCAATGCGTTGAATTTATGATGGATTGAGGATTTTTTGGTTAGTTTTTGGAATGATCTGGTGGTATGAAGAGATGGTAAATTTCATGGAGAGGACGATGAATCTCTTCGGGTAGTTGATGGCGGGTTATTGGGTCTGGTGCAGAGAAGAAGTTAGGCAACCTAACGAATTTGAGTGACAAAAAATGCTTCACGACCTTAGGGCCCTTGAGACCTAAAGAACATTTTCGACCTACGTTAGGTCGCTGAACGACCTAAAACTTGTACGACCTAATTTCTGCAGCATAGGTTTTTAGGTCGCAGCCGAGTTAGAACTTGATAAATTTGCATTGCTCTAGACCCCTTTAATTTGCACAGTGCGACCTAAAAGAGCTCTGACCTATACTAGGTCGTTGGTCGACCTAGGACTTGCGAAATTTTTGAGAGAATTTGATTGAACTGCTTGGACTTGAATCATTTGAAATTCATTACATTCCTTTGCAGATTATCTCTAATGCTAACAACCTGTTTAAACATAACATTTGCAGAAAAATGGGACGAATATACTGTCATTGACCGCCCACATCGAATGACAGATTAGTCGATAAAGAATAATCAACTTAAATGAACTGTGTGAGTGAAATGCTGTGAATCAACCGACTCAAATGAAGTGTTAAAGCAAAGCTAAAATTTTGTTTGAATTAACACTGCGCTTGAGTCTTAAATTAACAAGTCCTGAAATCTCACAATCGATCAGTTGTCAATTAGTTTAATTTCAGTTATTTCGCTTGTTATTTTTATTAGTTTCGCACAACACTTCACACCTTTAGGAAACGTGCACCTTCACACCTGAACATCCAGTTACTCATGTAGAATGACGTCTCAACAAGAAGAGATGATAGAACACGTCGAAGGGGCTTTCCCGGTTGCTATTCCACTAGAGAACCCTCCGGAAAGAACTCCTACCCTTCTGAAACAGCGGGTGCTTAACCAATTATGCATTCAATTTGGCATTGCCGAGGCAGAAGTTTTACTCCCTGGACCAAATGATTTTGCTGATAGACCACCTTCCGGTTTTGTTGCCATTAATCGCCAAATGTGCTTAAGTGGAGCAATTCCTCCCTTTAATGAATTTCTTCAACAAATCCTTCTTCGACTGACGATCTCTCCTTTCCAACTGCATCCCAATGGCTATGCCATCTTGATGGGATTGTGCGTTCTGTTCAGGAGAACTCTTGACCGTCTTCCGAGTTTTGAGGAAATCTGTTACCTGTGCACTTTTTCGAAGAACAAGGACCACCCTTCGATTGTACTTGTAAGAGGTGCGAGGAACCGTAAACTAATTTTGGATTTGCCGGAGAGTGCACATGGTTTTTTGAATCAATTCTTCTATATTCGTTGCCCCGTAGGATTTTACGCAGACTGGAGAACAGGAAGTGAGATCTTTTTTCCCTTCTTTCTTCAATTCCATTCTAAGTTTTTCATGGTTCGTATTGCTAGATGCTGATTCCATTCCTTATTTTTACAGCACTTCCTCCTCCTTCTAGAGATTCCAGTCATAAACCAGTCTTTGAAAGGCTAAGCATTGTGGCTGCTAAAGAGAGGAGCGCGAAATTTCTATTGACAGATGAACTCCTTCATCGATTTGGGCGTTTACATTCTTCTCGTTCTACTCAACTTCATGAAGTTCCGACTGAAGTTCCCGATTCTCCGGTGAAAATTCCTGATGCCCCGGTCTCTACTAAAGAACACATGCAGGGAGGAACTTCTATAGAAACTTCACTAGTAAAGTGTTCAATTCCGAAAGATGTTGCGGGGCCGTCTGACAAGTCTGTACTTGCCCCAGTTATCGAAGAGGGAGAACCTCCACGATCTTCTGAAAAATCTACTAACGAAGGAGTCAAGAAAGAAAGTCCCAAAAAACATGATGGTGATGATGTTTTCGAGGGGTTGAGTGATTTAATTGTGACTTCTCAAGAACTTTTCAAAGATGATGTTTCCAAAACTATCTCTTCTGTAATCGAGGCGACATCTTCTCTACAACAAATGTCAACTCCTTCTACTCAAGTTATCACTACCTCTACTCCACAGAGTGGTTTGTAACTCGATGCGTGTAGTTTGCACGTTACACGACACTTAGGATTTTTCATCACTTCTACGCACTTATCTTCTTGTACTTTAAAGATTTCTAAAGCTTATTATTTTTATTCCAGATTCTCCTATGGGGCGCAGCGGCTTGTACTATGATGATTTCCAACGCTACGGGAGGCGTAGCCAGTATGATTATAGGCGTTACCTCCCTTCTTACAGAGAATCCGATGAAGAGAGGGCCATCAGGAAAGCAGACGAGAGACGAGCATATGAAGAACGTCACCGAAGAGAACAAGAAAGACATGACCTTCCTCACAGAGATGATGATACCCAAAAAAGAAAGACTCACGATGAGAGAGGTAAGGGTCACATGGACGATTCTTCTAGCAAGCGGGCTAAACTTACTGAAGAAACAATGCCGACCGTTTCTCAAAATGTTCCTGCTGAATCTCTTGCCCCCGTTCGTTCCGACATTCAAACAATTATCAACCGGCCCGCATACCAAGTTGGGCAAGGTCCTCCCACTCTTCAAAGTCGATTCCCTCAGTGTGCCTGAGAGGGGTTCGATTTGATCTCGATTTGGTTCCTCTCGACAAATCGGCTATGCTGCGAAATCTTGATTCTGTCAGGACCGATATTGAAAGAATGTCGAACTGGCAAAAACTTGTCAACGAGCTTCAGAGGGTTAACCGAGCCAATCTCGAGGCCATGCTCACAATGGAGAACGATAAGGCTGAGTGGCAGAAGACTCTCGAACAGCATGACGCCGAAATGAGAAGTATTGCTTCCTATAATGAAAAGCTGGAAGCGGAAGTAGAAAAGCTTAAGGAAGAATTAGCTACTTCATCTACTTTCCATTCTCAAAAGGAGAGCATGCTTCAGCAACAAGTACGAGATGCGCATGCCAGTCAAATGGCAGTCGAAGATAAGCTTACACACCAGGAGAAGGTCATAGAAGAATATCGCGCTGAAACTTTACAGCTGCGAGAACAGGCCGGCTCTCAAAGCTTGGAGATAGAGATGCTAAAATCTCGACTTGCTATGGCCGAAAAGGAGCGTGACGAGGCTGTTGCTGGTAAACTCGCGGCCGAAGAGGCCCATCAAGCAACCAAAGCTGACATTAGCTCTACATTATTTGATTTCTATCTGCATAGCATTTTAGGGCGTGGCAGCCTTGCCTTTCTAGGCCCTAAATACGAAATTACATTAGCTGAAGTCTGGGAGGCAGCACTCGATATGCTAGGTGGTAAAGGTGCTGGCTACGCTGAGACAGCTCTTGAAGAGCATTATCTCGATGATGATGCCCACGCCGCTCTTGCCAAGGGAAAAGAGCAACTCGCCAAGGTACGGGCCGGAATGGCGGAAGGGGAACGCTCTGAGAAAGAAATACCACCTACCACTTCTGAACGTCCTTTAGTTTCTCCCGAAGTGGACATTACAGGCTCTAGTGCTCATTCGCTGCCTCCTATAAGAACCGGGGTAGTCACCCCTACTGATGATGAGGCTTTGGAGGATGTCGGGGCTCAGAATTATGAGATTGAGCTAACGAAGCAAACATCTTCAGGTAATTTTGATATTGGTCCGATTCAGGTGGATCGCTTGCTTACTCCTCAAAAGTTTGATGAGCTTCTCGATTACTTCTTGAATCTCGACGAACCCATATCTCCCTTCTTTCGGGGAGATACTAATAATTTTAATTTCTCTTCTTCTGCAGTTGAAACACCAAGTGCTGTGCAGACTTCACTTCCTCCGGTTATCCCTCCTCCGTCTCTTCAGGTGACTCCTCCTTCTGCTTCACAACCCGGGTCACAAGAGGAACAGATTGAGGCTCTTCACGGCTTGGATGACCCTATCGCTTCACAAGAGCAGAAGGACGAGGGACTTGAAGGAGGCGAGATCTCTCCGGAGCGGACTCCCTCTGATGACGTAGTTTTGTTCGCTCTTGTTACTCCAGGGAGTGAGTCTTCTTCGAAGAGAAGAAAGAAGCACGGAACATCGAAGAGGAGGGGGAAGAAAATCATCACTACTGAAGAGGAACCGGAAGTTGCACCGGTTGCACCTCCCTCTCCTTCTTCCCTTATGCCTATAGATAGACCTGAAAAACTAATCATTCGGCCAGGCAAAGGGTCCAAAGGTGGCAAGAAGAAGTGAAGAGTCGGACTTCGGGCTTTTTGACTCCTTTTTTGTGTAATGGTCGGATGTTGTGCAGGCACCGGCCCCTGCTTTTTTTATTTTGAAACCTGTATCTGCAATTGAATAAAATGATCCTTTATTTGCACAGACTCTTGTTTGAATTTGAGAATGCATTTATTATTTATTTTTGCACAAGTTTATTTATATGATATTGCGGTGAGCTTGTGGTATGTTGTTTGAGCATACTTTACCGATGTAGCCATACCATTTTGTATGTAACTATACCATGTTGCCCCCATACCATAAGTTTGCTGCAATATTTTATACTTTGAGGGGACTCGCACTCTTATTTTTTGAAGAATAATTACTTCATTCTTGAGGAAATTTTTCGTAGAGTACAACTTCCTTCATATAAGTTTTTACGCTTTGTCCTTCGAAGAAATCACTTTTTTCTTTTGCTTAAGTACGCATTTTGCCAAGTGAATTCTTCTATGTGGTAAAGCAGGCCTCTAAAGAGTACTTTAACTTTCTTCCTCTTTTTTTTTTTTGAGGAAGGTTATTTTCTAGAATAGGTAAATCACTCTTCCTTTGAAAGTTAAAGTGTACCCTTGATGAGGATATATAATAATTTTTTTTTTTTTTGAAATAGAAATTTGTACTTCTGAGGAGGGATTTTTCACGTTTCAACACTTGGAAGTTTTATTTCAATCTTGGTGAAACGTGTACCTCCAAAGAATTGTGCCTTCGAAGAAAGCCTTTTCACGTTTCAACACTTGGAAGTTTTATTTCAATCTCGGTGAAACGTGGGCTTCCGAAGAAGTCTTTCTTTTTGATTGTGTCCCCGGGAGGGGGTTGTACCTCTGAGGAGGGATTTTCCACGTTTCAACACTTGGAAGTTTTATTTCAATCTTGACGAAACGTGTACCTCCAAAGAGTTGTGCCTTTGGAAAAATCCTTTTCACGTTTCAACACTTGGAAGTTTTATTTCAATCTCGGTGAAACGTGGGCTTCCAGAAAGGTCTTTATTTTGTTTTGCATTTCAACTTTGGTGAAGTGAAATTCCGAAGAGCGGTTGTTACACTTCAACTCCTGGTGAAATGGGCCTCCGAAGAGGGCTTTTATTTTGTTTACATTTCAACTCTGGTGAAGTGAAATTCCGAAGAGCGGTTGTTACACTTCAACTCCTGGTGAAATGTGCCTCAGAGAGGGTTTTCATCGCCTGGAAGTTACTCTCTCATGGTTGGAGGGTCATGACTCCTCCAATCTTTTTTGTTGAGTAGAGAACTTTCTTTTTTATGGCGTATGACCCATTAGAGGTCTTTATTCTCCGAATAGTTGTGCCTCCGAAGATGATTTGTGCTGCCGATGATGGCTTTGGTTGTTCCCTTGTCCACTTGCTTGTGCCTTTTCAGTGATCCCCCTTTTTTTTTACAAGTGACTTGTTTAATCCAAGGAAATGTACTTCATTGTCAGGCAAGTTCGTGAGAACGAGCATCAGCTTCTCAATTGGATGTTTGTTTGTTCAAACGATCTCAATTTATTAGCAAAGGCTCGTTTCTGTCGAAATCATAGGCCGTTCAATTGAAGTACTTCCTATCTAGGATTTGAATTTGGAGCTTTTGTGACTTGAAATTTGGCGAGAATCACTAGGTCTTATTATGTGCAAGTTTCACTTCCATTGTCTGCAAAAATTTGAATCGACATTTCAGCAATACATTCTATGTGCTTTTTATATCGAAAATAAAGCAAACATGTAATAATAATAAGGAACACAAGATTTATAGTGGTTCGGCCAGGAAACTGGGCCTACATCCACTTTATATTTTTTCATTATTTACTTGCATCAGTTTTACAATTGCCTTCAATTACAAGAATCATACATTCACAATTCTTTTTACAATATTTCGACAAAATTTTCAAGTAAAGTGTGGACGCAAATGATTGCTGTTCCATGCTCTTGGAATTTGATCTCCTTCAACAGTAGTGAGTTTGAACGTGCCGTCAAGAAGCTTCTGACCTATGACATATGGTCCTTCCCAATTTGGCCCAAACACACCAGTCGCTGTCATAATTCTCTTCAGGACTAGGTCTCCAATCTCAAAGCTGCGTTGGCGAACTTTGGAATTGAAATGTCTGGCTATCCTTTGCTGATGAGCTGCAATTCTGAGATTAGCCTCATCTCTTTTTTCATCAAGGAGATCTAGCGCTTCAAGCTGTAGCTTTTCGTTTTCTGTTTGATTGAAATGGATTCTTCTGTGTGAAGGAACCTCTATTTCTACCGGAATCATTGCCTCTGACCCGTATGCCAATGAAAACGGGGTGTGCCCAGTCGCAGTTTTGTGAGTGGTTCTGTATGCCCTTAGTGCCAGTGGTAGCTTATCAACCCAACCACCTTTTGCTCTTTCAAGTTGCTTCTTGATGGTTGACTTAATAATTTTGTTCACGGCTTCCACTTGCCCGTTTGCCTGCGGATGAGCCACTGCTGAAAAGTTTTTCTGGATTTTGAATTGCTTGCAAAAATCTTGGAATTCTTCACTTTCAAACTGAGTACCGTTGTCTGTAATTATTTTTTGAGGCACACCGTATCTGCAAATGATGTTTTTAGTCACAAAACTTATCATCTTCTTTGAGGTGATAGTAGCCAGTGGTTCAGCTTCTGCCCACTTAGTAAAATAATCTACAGCAACAATGGCATATTTAATTCCAGATTTGGCAGTTGGTAACGGTCCTACAAGGTCTATGCCCCATATTGCAAACGGCCATGGACTGACCATCTGTGTGAGTTCAGTGGAAGGAGCTCTAGGAATTTTGGCGAATCTTTGACATCTGTCACATTTTCGGGAATACTCTGCCGCATCTCGATTAATTTCTGGCCAAAAATATCCGTATCGGAGAATTTTCTTTGCTAATGTTTGGCCACCTGAATGATCACCACATTCTCCTCCGTGTACCTCCGCTAGGATTGCTTTGGTCTCTTCCCTGGATACACATCGAAGTAATGGCATTGAGAATCCCCGTCTGTACAATCGGCCATCCTGGATTATATATCGAGAGGCTTTTCTCAGTAGCTTTTGTCGTTCTTTTGAGTTCCCTGGTAAAGATCCATTGAGCAGATATTCTGTTATCGGAGTCATCCATGATTCTTTCTCTTCAGACATGCTCATGATCCAATCAATATCCATCTTATCAATGCTAGGAGTCGACAGGACCTCCACTGGCGTTAATCCCAGAAATTGGGCTTCGCCTGTGCTAGAATACTTTGCGAGAGAATCTGCTTTCATGTTTTCTTCTCGAGGAATGTGACTTATCATGTAATGATCGAAATCACCCAGGAGCTCCCAAGCCTTTGACAAGTAGGCGGGCAGATTCTCCCCTTTTGCTTGGAATTCCCTTTTGACTTGGCATACAATAAGCTGAGAATCGCTGAATATCTGTAACGCTCGGATGTTTAATTCTTTAGCAATCCTTAAGCCAGCAATAAGGGCTTCGTATTCTGCTTCATTGTTTGTTAAAGGAAATTCCAATCTTAGTGCATAGCATAATGATCGGCCTTCAGGGGTCTCAAGTACAACTCCGGCTCCAGAACAGTAGTCGTTTCTCGCACCATCGACATATAACTTCCATTGGATTGGGGAATCATCGACTGTTTCCTCCTCACTGTTACCCTTATCTGTGAATTCTGCAATGAAATCTGCTAAAGCTTGTCCATTGATTGCTTTTCGGGGATGATAAGTGATGTCATACTGACTGAGTTCAATATTCCACTTTAGAAGACGACCCGAAGTCTCAGGGCGAAACAGGACTTGCTTCAAAGGTTGATCAGTGAGGACTCTGATAGGATGAGCTTGAAAATATTGCCTCAACTTCCTAGATGCAATTAGTAGGCAATAGGCGAGTTTTTCCAACTTAGAGTAATTCATCTCTGCCCCAGTGAGTCTTTTGCTGATATAGTAAACTGGATGTTGAATCCTTTTGTCTTCTCGTATCAGCGCTGCACTTAAAGCATGAGATGATACTGCCAAGTATATAAGAAGATCCTCCCCATCGCCAGGCCTAGAAAGTATTGGAGGCGTTTCCATATGGCGAATCAATTCATCAAAGGCTTTTTGGCATTCGGGAGTCCAATCAAAGTTTTTCTTTCCTTTCTTTAGGGCGTCAAAGAATGGGATGCATTTATCTGTGGCTTTGGAAATGAACCGACTCAAGGCGGCGACTTTTCCATTGAGACTTTGCAATTCCTTCTTTGTTTTAGGAGCTTTGACTTCTTTCAATGCAGTAATTTGAGCTTGACTGGCCTCAATACCCCTAGCGCTCACGATGAAGCCTAAAAACTTGCCGGATTCCACTCCAAATGAACATTTTAAAGGATTGAGCTTCATTCTGTATTTCCGAAGGACTGCGAACATGTCTGCTAAGTGTTCTATGTAATCCACTGCTTTCTTAGACTTTACTAACATGTCATCGACGTAGACTTCCATAGTCTTGCCCAGTTGCGGTTTGAACATAGCATTAACGAGTCTTTGGTATGTTGCCCCTGCATTCTTCAACCCGAAGGGCATTACTCTGTAGCAGTAAAGATCAGTGTCGGTGATAAAGCTCGTATCCTCCTGATCCGGCTCATGCATCATGATCTGGTTATATCCGGAGTAAGCATCCATAAAAGATAACAATTCGTGTCCCGCTGTTCCGTCTACCAATTGGTCGATTCTGGGTAATGGGAAGCAGTCTTTGGGGCAGGCCTTGTTTAGATCTGAAAAATCGATGCATACTCTCCATTTTCCGTTGGCTTTCTTAACCAGCACTGGATTTGAAACCCAATTCGGATAGGTAGATTCCTTGATAAAATTATTCTCCATTAGTCGATCAACTTCTTCTTTTAATGCTGCCGACCTTTCTGGACCTTGAGTTCTCCTCTTTTGTTTCACAGGTGTAAATTTTGGATCAATATTTAGAGCATGCACTGCAACTTCTGGTGATATTCCGCACATATCGGCATGAGTCCAAGCAAAAACATCCAGATTGCCTTTAAAAAGATATTAAGATATTCTGAATTGACACAATAAGTTGTGAACCCACATTCAACACCTTGTTTGGGTCCTTTGGGTCAACAGGTATTGGTATTGTCGTTTCCACCGGTACCACTCTATTTTCCCCTGCACTGACTTTTCTAGGGTCCATCTCTTTCCTTGCTCCGCTATGCTCGCCAGTGCAGGGTCCGCCCTGTAATTGCTACAAGGCTGGTTCTTTGATGCGGACTGGGCTGCCGCATTCTTTCCCATTTCTCTTTTTCTGGTTTCTCGTAGCTCTGTCAGATAACACTCTCGCCCAGCATTTTGATCCCCTTTTATAACTCCTACTCCATTGTCTGTAGGGAATTTAATGGTGAGGCACCACGGGGCAAGAACAGCTTTGAACGCTGCCAGAGTTGGACGACCAAGGAAAGCATTGTAAGCAGAAAATTCGTCGACAATCACAAAAGTTTGCTTGCGGACCATTTTTCTTTCTCCTTCTCCAAGTTCCACAAACAAATCAATGGTTCCTACCGGCTGTTTTGGCTCCCCAGTGAAGCCAACAATTTTATGCGATGAAGCTTGCACATCAGCCATAGGGATTTTCATTTGGTCGAATGTTTTCTTGAAGAGGATATTGCAGGATGCGCCACAATCAATGAGAACTCTTCTGACAATAGCTGGCCCGATACCAGCCGAGATGACTAAGGGATCCAAGGTAGGAGCTTCAATACCTGTAGAATCCCTAGCTTTGAATACAATATCATCATCAAGAGTTCTTTGTTGCTTCAAGGGCGTAGCACCTTCCAAAATGAATACATCTTCCTCGGTCGGTACATACTTTAAAGCTCGGGTATATCTTTCCATTTCACCCCAGCTTCTGCCTGCTGGGTGAGGTCCTCCTGTAATGACATTGATAATGGGCCTTCCAGATTCATGCCCTGCAGCCTTTTCAATCGTCCTAGGCTGATGAGTAGGAGCCTGTTGCCCCTGACTAGATGAAGCAGGATTGTTGCTATTCTTTTTCACAAATTGTTGTAGTTTGTTTTCCCTTAGCAACTCTTCAATCAGATTTTTCAGCTGACGGCATTCGTCGGTCTCGTGACCGGGTTGATTATGGAAGCGGTAGAACTTCCCACTCTGTATTGCCTTTTTCCCGGTCCTTAGAGGAGGAGGTTTAGGAAAGTCGACAGAATCTTTGGTGGCAAGGTAGATACGCTCTGGCGTATCTGAAAAAGGAGTATATTCTGATGGCTTGAAGGATCGGGGTTTCTTCAGATTACCCTGCTTCTTCCCATTGTTATTCTCCCTTTTTTGCCCTACAGATTCATTCTTGCGTGGAACAACAGTGTTATCTTCGACTTTTTCCAACACTGCCTTTACCGGTACGGGACGGCTTTCTAAGCGTATGAATTCATCTGCTTTTTTATAGAACTTTTCAAGGGAATTTGGTTCTTTCATGTTTAGCCATTTCCCAAACTCGCTCGACTTGTCAATACCCTTCATCAGATAAGTCAATATCATTCGCGGTTCTGCATTGTCCACCTCAGCTAGCGCTATATTAAAGCGGTTTAAGAAAGATCTGATAGTCTCCCCTGGATTCTGCTCCAAACTTGACAGTGACATGATATCCTTGGCTTTTGAGGCGTATAATCTGAACTGCTCCTTGAACTTCCGGGTTAAGTCAGAAAACTGATCGATAGATCGGACTAGAAGTTTGGTGAACCAAATCAGAGCTACACCTTCGAGATACACAGGAAAATATCGGCACTTTATTTCATCGGAGGCTCTGGCACCTGTCATGTGCCAATCATACTTGTATAAGAATTCGTTCGGATCACTCGTCCCCCTGTAAGCTGGAATGGTTGGTGGGACAAACTTCCTTGGGAATTCCGCCTTTAAGATTTTCTCAGTAAAAGGAGTTTTACTTGGGGCGAAACCCCATTCTTTCTTGTCTTCAACCCTCTGCATACTCTCTTTCATAATTTGTCGGACCATTCCAGAAAGATACTCCTCATCATGTCGAGTTCTAGATCCACCAACCTCTGGAAGTGTTTGTTCAAAGGGGCTAGCAGCCCTTTCAGGAGCATTTCTTTCTTCAGCATCACGAATGTTGCCAGCAAAATTCCTTTCATTATCTGCCGGTTGACGGTTTGCCCCAAGAAAATCGTTCAACCTATTCAGAATTAGGGCATTCTGGGCATTCTGAGCCTCGAATTGTGCATTTTGGGCATTTATCTGTTGGTTCAGCCCTAAGATTGCAGCATCCAGCTCTGCCTTTGTAACTCCGACAGCTGGAGTGGCTTGATTCGATATAGGGGAAGCGGAGGTTCCCTCTTGAATATTCCCAGATCTGACAGATCTACTTTTCCTTCCAGGAGCCATAATCTCGGATAGACTTCTGGTTTTCAAGGAAATTCTCTCTACAAACCTCCGTGAAGCAATGATGATAACTCGCCTGAGTTCAATTCTCAGTGAAAGCACCAAAAATGTTAACGCTAAAATTTGAACGCTAACACCCCGGTGTATGAAGTAAGATCGTGAAAGCACCACCCGATAGCTCGGGAACAGATTATAAGCAGATAGTAGTAGAAAACAGTAAACAACAGCAATTTTATAGTGGTTCGGCTTAAGAGATAGCCTACGTCCACTTTGAATATCTTTATTGATGATTTGATTACAAGTCAATGCAGTTACACTTTGATTACAACACACTTTGAGTTTCAAGTGACTTATAACAAGTAGCCTAAACTTCAACGTCGATCCAAATCTTTGAACACATGTTTGACATGTTTGATTTCTTCGTGAAGTTCCTTGAAGGTGTTGAAGTAGTTCAGAATGCAGCAGAGTAACGGCGCTTGAAATGAATGAGCCAAAAGGTCCCCCTCTAGTTGGAACTAGGGTTGCATTTATAGGCATTTCTCGGAGTTAGGTCGTAGGTCGTGACCGACCTAAGTTAGGTCGTAGGTCGTGACTGACCTAAGATGCACTGGCTTCTCTTTCACAAGAACATGCATGCTGGTTTGCACAAGTCCTAGGTCGTGAGCGACCTATCCCCCTGTGGCACAGTATAGGTCACTTCTTTACTCAGGCATTTAGGTCGTTAGCGACCTATCCTAGGTCGCATGTACTTTTCTCATAGTTATAACTGGAGTCTTTTAGATCACGACTCTCCTTAGGTCGCGAAGTGTTCCTAGGTCGCGGAGTTTCATAGGTCGAGACCGTTTTTAGGTCGCATTCACTCTTAGGTCGCCCTACTTCTTAGGTCGCGGCTTTCTGTTAGGTCGCGAAGCTTGATAGGTCGCGAAACATATTTAAGTCGTTCCATCCCTTAAGTTGTAAGGTCGCTCTGGCTCATAAGTCGCTATGTTGCTGAAACTTTAGGTCGCTAGGTCACGTTATCCTTTAGGTCGCGGTCTTCCTTAGGTCTAAGCACCCAGTTAGGTCGTTTGAGTGCTATAGGTCGCAGAATTCTATAGGTCGGTGCTTCCCTTAGGTCGCAGAGCTCTGTAAGTCGGTGCTTCCCTTAGGTCGCAGATACTTTTAGGTCACTTGATGAGTTAAGTTGCTATGCCATTCCTGTAGTTAGGTCGCTCCATGTCTTTAGGTTTTAGGTCGCTAATGAAGAGGAATTAACAATATATATATATATATATATATATAGTTATTTGGAAGTTATATTTTGAATTTAATATAATAATTTTCAAAAGCTATCTAAGGGTTAAATTCTAATATATATATATATATATATATATATATATCCGTGTGTGTGTGTGTGTGTTTATTTATTAATGTATAATTAGATTTTTAATCATTTCCTTTAAAGTTATAAATATATAAATAAAAGGAAAAGTATAAATTTAAAAACATATATAAATATAAAACTAAATATAATATAAAATTATAAAAATGTATTAAAATATTTATACATGCACAAAGACAAGTGTAACCATGCAACATGAAATTGAACAAGTGGTATTGTTTTCTTTGAATTTGAAATATAAATAAAAGAAAATGTAATTAATATAAAACTAAATAGTAAATATAATATAAAAATTATATAAAAAATATATATTAAAACATTAAATACATGCAAATTAACAAGTGTAAAAATTATAACATTCATAAACAAGTATTAGCTATTTTATCATGCAAAACAACAAGTGTCACATTTTTTGAATTTCTTTTATTTTAAAAAAAATAAGTAAACAAGATTATATATACATCATAACTCCTTCCTTCTCATTTTCTTTGATAATATTCCAAACTTAAGAAAGTAAAACCAGTGATCAAAAATTAAATCAAACAGCATCCTCTTTCAAAAAAATTCAAACCTGAAGCATCTTAAACATCAAGCAAATTCAAATCAAGTTTCAGATCAAAACAAAGATCATCTCAAACAATTTCCAGTTTTCAAGTCAAAGCAGTCTCAAGTTTTCAAAGTTTTCAAAGTTTTCAAATTCAAAAGCAATATCCAGGCTTCTCTGTTTTTTAAATCTGTGAGTAAACAACTTTTTAAATCTGTTATATCTGGATTAGCGTGTGATAATCCTTGAAGTATGATGTGAAATATGCTTTGCATGATGGTGTAAATATAATTTCATGAATGGTGATATGGGTGTGCATGTCTGGGAACAGGCATATTTGCCTCTGTTCTTGATTACAGGTTTCAAAACCTGTTCAAAATCCAAAATCTCTTCCTCTAATCCTTTTTAGGCTTTAAGTAATAAAAAAAATAGGAAAATAGACACGGGGAAAATGTTGCAAGGAACAATAAGTTTATTTTTTAGTCTGAAGGACACTATACAGTGTAAACAGAAAATGATAGTTATAACTATCATTCTATGATTTACACTATAAAGTGTCCTTCAGACTAAAAAACAAACTTGTTGTCTCTGAGACTAATTTTTTTGCAACTTCTTCCCTGTAACTAAAAACCTCTAAACAAAATATGTTTGTATAATCAATATCTAAGTTTTAAAAATATTTTTGAGCAAAATTAGTTAGAGTTTTTCTAGAAATTAGAAAATTACGGCAGAACTCGGAAGCATGACAAAATTCAAGTATCTTAATTTCTTGATTAATTTATATAATATGATTTGTTTTCGGAAGCTATGATTTTTAAAAGAAAAAACATGATTTTTAAGTTTATAAATCGTGAGAGCTTACGAGTTTATTGAGAAGAGGATTTTGATCATTTTCTGGTGATCGGAGCAAGGTTGCTGCTGGAGGTAGCTTGGAGGTCGGCGGCCTTAGGAAAAATGATGGGTGAATTTTCTAACCACCGTGATGGCAAACGACGTTGAAGCAGGGTTTAAGGACCTGATTTGGTCGATGTCGGAGTACGAGTTGCTGCATCTTCATCGGAGCACCGGACTCGACCAGAGTAGAGGGGAATCGATGCATGGTTGATCGGCAAAGGTTTGACCGGTGTTCCGAGGTCTCTGGTGACCTGAGGCGGCGGGTCGAGGTGATCATGGAGGGTCAATTTGTTTCAGTGGGATTCGATGTTGCTCATTTTCGATTTCCAATGGGTATCACTGATCTGGGTGTTCGTGACGACTAAGGAGATGGTCACCGACGTGCTGAAGGTGGTCTCGATGGTCGGAGCTGCTTCGATCACCTGTACACGTGCAGATATGTCAGTGGCGTATCGGTAGGTTTGGGTTGTAGGATATGGGGTATGTCTCGGGGAAGAGCTCGGGAAAATTTTGGGATGGCTCGGGTTTTGTACCGGGATGTTCGCGTGGGTTTTTAGCATGTATAACAATTTTTAAAATGTTAAAACAAAACAAAGTTTTGAAAAAAAATAAAGAAATGGCTCGGGTTTGGGTAAGGGGAGCACACGGGTTTGACTCGGGTAAGTATAGTAGTAGTTTTAAAACTTTAAAATAAAAAATCAAGTTTAAAATATTTCTTAATTAATTCTTTACATAATTGTTTTTTATTTAAGTTTGGGATTAATTAAAGGTTTTAAAGTAAATTATTTTAAATTAACTAAGTTTAAATTATTTAACTATGTGACCATCATTTATAATTAATTCTTTGAGTTATTTAAACAAATTTAATAATGTAATCAAGGAGTTGATTAGGAAGATAAACATTTCTTATTACTAATTAACTTAAAAGTTTTTATTTAATTTACGGGTTAATAAATGAATTTATTTCAAAGGATTATTTAATAAGATTTAAATATTGTAATTAAGTAATTAATTAAGATAAAGGGTTTATCTTTAATTAATTAGGGTCTTGATCAATAAAAGGATCATTAATTAGTTAAAGGGTAATTAATTAATGTAATAAATTATAGGATAATTAATTAATGAAAGTAATTAAAGACTAATTAATTCATTAATTATTTAAGGTTAATTAATTATTAATTAAAGGTTAATTAATTATTAATTAAAGGTTAATTAATTAACAATTAAAGGTTAATTAATTAATAATTAAAGGATTAATTAATTAATAATTTAAGGATAATTGATAACTAATTAAAGGATAATTCGTGAAAGTAATTATGTGATTGATTAATTCAATAATTAATTAAAATGGTTTGTAATTACTTAATGTTAATTAAGCAGGATTTAAATGTAATTAAAGTAATTAATTTAATTTATTTGGAGATTAAATTGAATTAATTAGGAATTGAACAACTAATTAATCTTGCTTATAGATGATTGGATTATATTGAATGCCTTTAATTGTTTGATATCTTTGATATGTAATGTTCTGTGATATGAATTGTTTTGGATTGAGTTATGATAAATGTAAGTTATTTATCTGTGATGTATTGCTGTGTGAACGTGAACTTCTGAATTGAATTAAAATTATTTACTGAAACAACTTGGCCTTTAAGACGGCATTTGAATTTCGATGAAACCGTAATCGGATCCCAAATGGTTATCCGAAAACCACAAGGAATCTTAAAGGTGGATCTTTTGTTTAAAAGATTAAAAACGGAAATTTGTTTAAACCATTCCAAAAGAAAGGTTTTGTGAAATAAGTTGTGACTTAACTATGATACGAATGTATTCACATTTTTAAATAAGCGCTCACTATTCGAAAGGTCAGGGGAGGAAATTAAGTCATAAAACCCATTCCGAATAATGATACGACCGAAGACCGATTATTTTTGAAAACGAAAGGATTGCCTGTTGATTGTCTCTGCACCGAGTTGCTCCGGTATAGAGATTACCCTAAGTGATGGGGAGTTCGGATGTGATTAAGGGATATCTGGATTTGCAAGGATCTTTTTCCTTAATTGGACGAAGGGCTTCGGTTCCATTTAGACCCAGGATGGACTTGTATAGACGTATGTCTGACATTACACTTTGAGATATAAAGCTGGTTTTTATCAAAAACATTTCTGTTTGGTGGCGGATAATTTATTCTCTTAGCTTAACACCTTTCTCTAAGACTTATGAGCTCAGAGGGTTATGTAGTTGATGGTTATTAGTGATATGTTCCCAATTTGGTAATGTGGCATGCTAAGTGCTGAGCATTGGATGATCAAAGCATGGCTTTGGTGTAAAGCGTAGCTTTGTGGGACGAGACTTCATCGAACCTCACATCTCGGGAAATGGTCGAAACAGGAACGGTGCGGCAAGGTTATGGGGTTCACGACCCTTAAGTTATGTGCATTTCCTTCTGGATAAAAAGTGGTATTCTGGTATAGAGCCCATATATTTTACTTACCTGGTTGTTGGTTGCTGAGGCGCCTCGATAAAGGTCGGTTACGACCGGGGGATGGCATACTCATGACAGTTGATTACCTAGTTACAGAGGTAACGCGGCCTTGTGTTGGCAGAGATCCGGTTAGGTTCTCGGGACGTCCCTCCAGAGGCGTACCCATTCGGATAAAGGAAGTTCCTTAGCCTTAGCCTTTTGTTGGAAATCCAAACAAAACAGTACGAGCCCTTTACGGTTTTAGTTGTAGAACCTGCCATTTAACATGGTAGCTATAGTAGGCATACTATAATGGTACATATGCTGGCTAAGATTAATATTATAATTTCGAAATGTTTTTTCATGCTATGTACTAATAATAATATCAAAAGGATTTTCGCGTATCAAGCATATTTGACTGCTATAAGGGAAAACCTCCCACATGTGTGCGATTGCATTGAGTGTGTGCCGGGAGACCTTATGGTAGTTTCATTTTCCAAAAAGCATGAACGGATTTCTTTTTATTTCTTTTGTACAAATAACTATTCTTTTATGTTTGCTCACACCAGTCCCATGACTGACTTGGAGTTTATTGTTCCTTTTTCTAAACTCTGGGTGCCCATAATTTTCCGCACGGGCAAACTAGAGCCAGGTTATAGTAGGTTCTGGAGCTAAGCCAGGAAGTAGATGTGGATTTGGAAGTCTTTGTTTTGGAAGCTTTTGGTTTTGAGCTTTATGGTTTGGACTTTGGAGCTTTGGCAATGAAGATGCAGTATGCTGGACTCTCTCTCTCTCTCTCTTGTAAGACCTTGTTGATGTTATCTTTCTGTTGTTATGTTATCTCTGCTTTCATAATATATATTGGCTCTGATGATGTTGGGCATTTGTTATCAACTTGTTGTAATCCATATTGTGTATCAATGAATCATTTTTGTTCCGCTGTGTTGTATCATCTAATGTGTTATAGCTCCAGGGAACCGGACTCCAACGTTTGAATCTCCGATATTTGAATAAGGTTGATGTATTGGATGCCAATTTTCATGTGTTAGACCCCAGGTCGTTACAGATCCGTTTGACGTACAATTATGATGCATTCAAATGTATAGTTTACAAAATAGAAGCATTACAATGTTTAAATAGGGTAAGCAGGCACTTTTGGGTCAAATGGTTACATACAACTAAATCTACCCCATTTCCTATCTCTTAGAAACCCTAAAGAGCAACAGTCATATCAATTGCTCTTTCTTAATCCCGAAATCCTCTTAATGATAATTTTATGGCGGATGGTTTTGGAAATTACAAATTGATACAAAACTCTGAATGCCTAAATTCTATGAAGCTCTCAACGAAGGGAGTTGACTTGTGATGTCTTTTTGTCAAGATAGTGCTCAGGTTTACTAGAAATTGGAAAACAATTCACTACCGTCGAATTTCGGGTTTCAGAATCAACGATGAAATGAAAACTATAGAGCGATCATGGATTTCCATTTTATAGAGTGAGGTGGGAAAAGAAGATTCATTCAGCTTGATCTGGTCAGCGATACTTAAATTCACTAGAATTTATGGTCTAATCATGGTCTGGTGGTCTAGATGCCTACAGAGCAAGGTTGAAGGCAGAAGCTAACTGGTTTATGAGATTTTCAACTTACTATAGAAGGTGGTATGATTTTTCACTTTAGCACCTTATTTTTATTTAATTACAAACTAAGCCTTGAAACTTATAACCCCGATATCTTTTACTTATAGACTTTGATTCATGAACGGTTTCTTCCGTTGGACTTGTGGAGGAATTGCAAACGATTTGGCACTAGTTTTGTTTAGTAAGGAGATTATTAGCATAAGCACAATGGTGTGAACTATTTAACTTGATTGATTGAATTTGAATTTATAAAATACATATCTACTGATTAAAAAAAGTTATTTTTGTTGATATTTGTTGAATTTCGTGGATGACTTTTAGTTATTATGGTATTTTGGATGTATTATGCATTGATTAGATAATTATTATTGATTGTAGTATTCCTGCGTGTTTAATTGAAATAAATATTTTATTTGAATTGGATAATAATTGATTGGAATAAAAGTATAATAACAAGAAAAAAGGGTAAGTAAATGGTAATAAGGTTATTTATGGATTTTGGATGGTATTTATAAATAATAATGATAAAATAACTATAATGAAATTAAATAAGGTTATTACTTATAAGTTTCTAGGGAAATTCATAAATAATAATTGAAATTATATTTTAAATTATTACTTCGGAAGTTTATCATTTACAAAATTGAATGAGACCTTAAATACTAATAAATATGAAGTTTAGTGAAAATATTGTTGACCTGTATAAATGACAAAATAGGTAAGAAATATTTTTAGTATTTGATTTATAAAATAAAAAGGGAATTTTAAGGATAATAATAATTATAATGCTTTCTGAAAGTGTTTTTGGATAAAAGTGTTACTATTAAGATAAATAGAAATAGAAAGGAAGTTTAGTTATTTAAAATAAAATATTGTTATTTTGGAAAAATAGTAATAAATTAGTTTGGAAAGTGTTAAAGAGTTTATATATATATATACATATACATATATATATATGTATATATTATTTTAGTATAAAATAATAATATTATCGTTTTAATGGGTAATTTAGTGAAGATTGCAATTTTTGGTTTAAAACATTATGGTAGTATTTAAATAAATATAAATATATGTGGGATTTTTGAAGCATATTATCATTTCCGGAAAGATTGTTATTGTTCTGATATGTATTAATAAAGGAGGTTTCTATAATTAACAATAAAAAACGATTTTATACTCAAAAGAAAAACTATGGTCATAAATATAATATTTTGGATGGATGTAGCATGTAGTTAATTATTCATTTGAATTATCACATACGTTTGTTTATGATGATGGAATTGCATTAGGACGTGGACGTAAGATTTTACCATTTTTACTACCAAATGATGGTTTGTTGATTATGGTTATTAATGGTTGATGTTATGTTGCTATTATGTGGTGATTGGTGCACATTTGATGACTTATACTTACATTAGTGATGCGTTACTATAATGGATGATTATGGATGATTAGTATGTATGTAAGTATATTTGTATCGCTGTTATTTTTTTATTTAATGATTCAGGTTAAGATTCAGTGTCGTAAAACGTAAGTGATATTAATGGCTAAGGGTGCTATTGTTGTTATTACCCATATGATGATTTGTTATGATGAATGAGTAGGAATATTGTTTGTTGGTTCTATTATTGTTACTATTTGCATTGATTACAATGGTTGCATCAATTTCACTAGTTGCAATGGTTGCATTGATTGCACTGGTTGCGCTGCTTGCTATGGTTGTTATGTACTATCAAGTATTTTTATGTAGGAAAAGAGGAAGAAATAGAACTACATGGACTTGATCATCCAAAATGGGTACATAAGCAATCTTTTCCTATGCAATAGCCATTAAGCCTATGACTATAGTTTATAGGGTTAAGTGTAGTCCAAACATAATTGACACCTTTGTCCCATTATTATATGTATATATCTATATTTGTAATTTTAAAGGTGGATGTAAAGGAAGGAGAAACGGGTCTTTAACATTTGAAATTAGTTGCAAGCGTATTTTGACGGCGTTTATAATTATTTATAGATGTTAAAAATAGTAGATGATCACACAATATCCTTATAGATCAGCCTCTAATTTGATACCGAACAAGTTAGAGACTTCAGGGCGGTACTCAAATGAGTAATATAACTTAGCCAGTATTCCATATTAAAATGCCCTAAAAGTGCAATCAAAGGACAAAATTTAGCTCATTTCGCAGTTGAGTGCACTCGAACCAACAAAAGAGGGAACTAATGAAGCATTACCATTTCGAAAACTATACTCGGATGGGCCCTCAAATGAGAAAGGCACTATCATTGGGTACATGTTAATAACATCATATTATTACAAACATTATGGAGTAATAAAGCACAACTTCAATGCTACCAACAATGTGGACGAGTATGAGTTCAATATTAGGGTAAATATGGCACGAACGCTAAAGGTAACTCATATTAAGATCCATAGTAATTCTTAATTAATGGTAAATAAATTGCAAGGAAGGTTACTAGGTAAAAGAGAAAACATTAACCAAGTAAGTATGTGACCCATAGCAAAATAGCTATTATGAGTGGTCGAGCGGTTCATTATAGAGAAAATCCATAAGAAAAGAATGCATCCATTGAATTTTTTTACCCAAATGACTAAGTGCTAAAATTGCACAAGATGTGAAAGCGGCACCAATAAGATATTTAGTTGAACTAAGCATAGCAAAAAAAGCAATTGTAGTATAGACCAAGGCACAAAGAGCAAGAGAATAACTAGTGTAAGCAGATGCTCTCAAACCATCTCTAATCAAAGAAAACCTTGATCATCCTATATAGGAAGTATGTCATCGATTGAACTTTTCCAGAAGGCAAGAATTTGTCATGAAATGTCAAATACCAAGCCTTATACTTTGACACTTTTGAGGGTATATTGTACAAATTAGGTTACTTTACTCCTTACCTACATTGTGTGACAACAGAAGTGGGTTCACAAATTTTATAAAAGGTACATGAAGCATTCTACAGAGGTCATTCTAATGGTAATAAAATTAGACAAATAGGTACTAAGGTACGATTCTTACCGACCAAATTTACACATCGATGCATAGAAATTTGAACAAATTGTGATATGTGTCAAAATATTCCAGCATATCTGGATTGCCCACATCAATCAGGTCCAATGGTAAGCCCATGGCACTTCAACATATGAGGGGACAAGGATCGAACAGCTACCTATGTCTAAAGGAGGTGCAATATATGAAGTTGTAATAATGGATTATTTTATAAAATTGGTAAAAGTAGAACCTTTAACAATTATTACTTGCAATAAGATTTTAGACTTTGTTGTAAAGAACAATACATTAGATTAAGGCTACCCACATGTAACAACCCAATACTAAAAAGAAAATGTTATATTTCTATAATTTAATTAAAAAATAAGTATAAGTGGGAAAACAATGTAGATAATTGGAAATAATTTGGAGTGGATAAGAAAATGATTTTTAAAATTTATCATTTAAAGTTTAAAATGGTTAGAAAATTTACTTTGGAAAATATTAATTTTTGTTTTAATTACTTGTATGATTTGACTATTTATCTTAAAATAGCTTATTTTGTGTAAATTATAATTAAACTGTTTTAATAGAAATTATTTAGGAATATTATTATATAAGTTTAAAATTTAGATAAAATGAGAAAAATTAAAATTTTAAGTTTCATTAGAATAGAAATTAGATTTTATAAAAGTCTTTTAAACATAAAATGAAAAGAAAAGAAAACGAAGACAAATAAAGTAATAAGAAAATGGGCATGGGTTGATTCAATCTTGACCTTTCCAAACCCATTTAGAGAGGAGACGATACTCCTCCTTCAACAAAAACCATAAACTCATTCATTTTGCAATAAAGAAAATTTATTTCATCATTTCAAAACAACTTTTAAAATCTATGCTATTTAGAAAATCGCCAAAAATTTAAATAAATCCGATAAATCCAAAATTTAAGATAGGCTTCTTGTCCTTTCCTACACCTTCTGGAAAAAAAAGAATCCTTTTTGATCAAACTGGTAGTAGTAAGTTAAAATGGAGAAGTATGTTGAATTCAATGATAAAACGAGGAAATAGAAAGCCATTGGGCTTAGGTGAGTGTATGTAGCATGTTAATTATTTGGTGTTGTCTGTTTGAATTTGTGTTCATTTTTGATATGTTGTTGGTATTTACTGTCAGTGCTTTAAGTTTCTTTGAAATGAAAATTGTATGTTGTTTGATTGTCATCTAGGTGTAATGCTTTGGTTACTAGTGAATCTGTGTTGTTTTATGGCCAGAAGTCGACCAGAGTCATAATAGAAAATCGGGTTTTGGGGTGATCATTTGGGGAAGGTGCTACTTAGAGCTAAATTATTCATGCATTGTGTTACTACTCAACAGATTTGACCTCAACATCTTGATTGATTAGACAAGTCTGGAGCAATTTAGCGCATGCTAGGGTATTTTTTTTGTTATTATATATATATATATATATATATATATATATGCATGTATGTATATGTGTAATGTTCTAAAATTTAAAAATTATTTAAAAATTAAAGTTCTTTTCTAACAATTTTTTTATAGAAATTCTTATGTAATTAAATTTTCAAATTAGAGAGATTTCTAATTTATAAAAAAAAATCTATTAAAATTTGTCTAAAAATATGAATTGTGTTATATAAAAATTAGGACTTATTCTTGTTTTAGAAAAATCTTGTAATTCGAAGTTATTTTACTAAGTAAAAAATCCATTTCTATTTTGATCTTGTTATATATATGGATTTTTGGGGTTTTGAAAGCTAGTATTATTTTGAAGTTATTTGGAAATGAAGTTTCTTAAAATGTATACTTCAAATTGTACTATTTTTATGCATTGAATTAGATGTTATTCTATGTATTGAGAATATTGAATAAACAGATTAGAAACTGAGCGGTATGGGATATTTGCTAATATTATTCTAGCTATTCTTTGGACTCATTATGTATATTATTTTTGAATTATTTTAAGTGTAATTTATGAGGATTTAGTAAACACTCAAGTAATATTAAGAGGAGGGGGACACTCGGGTGATACTTGTTCGGTTGCTTCTTTTAAGTAAATATCACTTAATTGTTGAGATGCAGGGTTAGGAAATTTGAGTAAAATCGTCTAGAGGTTACATTTATTAGAGCTTAGTAGTCGAGAGATTTGTTTCTCTTTAAGGGCTACAAGCCTAGAGAGTATTTTTTGTGTCTACTCTCCAAGGGCATGTAAGATGAGAGTTTATAATCTCATTGGAGCTTAACAAGTTAACAGTTTTGTTGTACTACCCTCCCTTGGCTTGTGAGTCGAGGGTCACTACTATCAAATTAGGGCTTTTTTAGTCGAGATTTCCTCTATATTCTATGGACCTACATCGTTTCATTCGTGCCACTATTGTGAGCATATGATTAGGACCCTCTTGATTTTCTAGCATCCATCCTAGTGACATGATCATAGGGTCGTGCCCTGGATCCATGATGTTAATTTGATGAGTAAGTAGGCTGAGAGCCGTTTTCTCATTAGAATCATTAAATTAATGTCATTAAAGGCCAATAGTCTATTACCAAGGGCAAGTAGGAATCTTGGCCAATGCACAATATGGACCTTTAACATGCTAGGACATGTAGATGGATATAAGTGTCACAATTCTAAGAGTAATCTAAGGACTACTGGTCATGGGCAGTGGACATTAGCACTTCCCAGAGCAAAGCTTTTTGTATATCAGTCTTCCGTCTAGGAGATTAGGTCGGTTCGTTTTGATATACCATGTTACATTATAACCTTATTGGAATGATGATTATTATATGACACTAGGGGCTTGTTGTTTGCTCGTCTGTCATCTAATATAGCCTAAACCAAGATTAGCTGCATGCTCATCTTTTTATATGATATAACAGACTTCTAGGCTTGTTTGACATTCTCTCATAAAAGCCTTCAGTTGAAAGATACCTTTAAATGTATATATATCCTAAGGCATCCCATCGAGAGTTTTTCCTCTATGAGGGTCGTTCCTCATGGTATGTATATCGTTATATGTTGTCTGTTGTTTTTTTAGATTGATATGTTTTATTATATATATAAATATAATCCTTAGGCCGCTCAATCAAGAGTTTCTTTTCTTATTAGGTTTTTTGGTTAAGAGATATCATGGTTTTGTATTTGTTTAATGTTTGTGTTTAAGCTTATATGTTCTATTGTACGAAAGCCTCTGGTTGAGGGATTATCTTATTGCATTGTTGGAATGTTTTATTACATATCTCTTAGAGCCCATTGGCTGAGGGTGTAATCTACCCCAGAGCAATTGGTTGCTATTTTTTACAACCTTCATTTCGTACATATGGTGTTTCCACGTGAGCTCTTTTCCTTGATATACCACGCTTGATGATTTTGATTGATTATTTGTTGTTGTGGGTGGTACTATATCTGATATTATGATTATAAGATTTCTTATTATACTCACGCTCACATGTTACTAATCATTATGATTTGATACTACTTGTGATGAAATTACTCTTTAGACATAGTCTAAACCATTCACTATTTATATAATACTCAGGTTAGTTCGAGACTGTTAAAGTATAGGGACACATTGACCTTTGGATGGTGAGATATTTCTAGGAGATATTTTAGACTATATGAATATTTTGTCAATCTATGTAAGTATTATTTCGATGTCTCCATGTATGTATTGATGTTTAGGTATTTGAGAAGTAAGCTTTTTTCAATAATTGTTTCATAATTATTGCTTTTCTAAAATATGTTACAACATAGCAATTTACATCACTACTCCTACCGAGCAAACTTAAACTAGTCTTGCTTTATAATCATTACATAAGTACAAAAAAGCTTAACAGTTCACCGTAGGTCAATAAAGTAATATCATTTTTCTTCCATAACCACCTTCCTTCCCATTATTTTATCTTACATACTAAAATCCATTTGAATTTTGAAAATTTAAGCGAATTTCTCGGTAACCGTATTCTTTCCCAATGCTCCGTCACACGTTTTTCTTTAGTTTATGTAACCATTCCTGCTTATGTCGTACCCTTCCTATGGGCATCACTGGCCAATAATCGCCAGATTTAACAGTATAGAACTTCCTTTGATTCCTATAGATCTTGGGATGTATACTTTGTTTTAAAATTGAATCTATGTATATTTTATAGTAGGTTAGATACTACAATTTTGTAGACCTACTCTATTATGTATATATTATGCTACTACACTTTTCGATGTAATCCGTGACTCTGTGATCTCTTATGATATTGTGCAGTGTTATATCCAGGTAAAAGAATGTGTCTACTGTGATGTGCCATTACGAGCGCATATATTTAATGTAATTCATAAGGTAAGATTACATACCATTGTTAGCGAAAAGGAATATTCATATCTGATGCATAACATCACCTTATGCTCCATATTATCAGATAGTGTTACTTTGTAGAACTCTTGATAGTATAGGTATTGAGAAAGGACATTACATTTTTGGTATCAAAGAAGGGTCCGGAATAATATAGAGTATATATGTGACATGAGTCCTAAGCTTAGTGAGACATAATGTACTGTCCCCCTTGGGTGTATGGTCGTTATACTATATAAGGGATAACAAGAGCATACGATTATTACTAATGTAATCATCTGCGTACGTATTTGTTATTTTTCCATTATTCAATATCATTACAATTATCCACTTTTATATGCTCGTTTCATTGTGAGATGGAAGTAGTTGATGGAGGTAGTGAAAGAAGAAGGTGTTGGCCTAACTAGTAATGTTGAGATCGATGATGAATATTAGACCTTTGTGGCTTTAAAGAGAGAAGGAAGTAGTTCATTTAGAGAAGCTTTAGATGGCCCTAATCTGAATCTCGTGTTTGGAATCATCACAAAGATAGAGTGTGACAATGAGAGTTAGGATATATGGGTCTAGTAGTGATCAGAGTTGCAGAGCGAAAGTTGATAAATCGATTGCTTTTTGCTGAACATTTTTTTGATTTATTTGATGTGTGTTTGGATGTATAACTTGTTAGAACTAGCCTGTGTTGTAGCAGGCAGAATGAGTAAATAGCAAAATAACTTTTCTAGTCGAATCTCAGTGGGCCTAAAGTCTAATACATAAACTAGATCCAATCTAGTTATTTTGAGTAAATCAAATTTTATATATTTTTCTTGATTTAATTAGTTGATATAGATTAACCACTTTAACAATTATGTTATGAGTATATTGATATATACTCATGTGCGTATTAGTATGTGTATGTGATGTGCAATAAAACAATTATGTATATAGTAATATATATGTGTGTGTGTGTGTGTATGGATATTGTAATTTATGTCCACTACGCGTATACTTAACACTTATACATATGTCATTTGCTATAATTAATGATATTTCATATAAAAATATATGCATATCGTATATATATATATATATATATATGTATATGTATATGTATGTATGTATGTATGTATATAATTTGAAATTTTCATTCGATAGTATATTAAATATAATTTTGAAAATATCACATAATATTTTGACTAAATCTATTTTTAAATTAGAATCTAAAGAAAATATATGTTTTGAATTGGTAAAAAAAATCCGAACCAAAAGTCTTGATTTAAGATCCAAATTCAAAATTCCTATTTATCTCAAAATTTAATTGTAATATTTTATAAAATAAATATATTAATTAATAATATCATTTATGTCAAAAATAATTTTGGTAGCAGTAAAATAATATACATAACTAAATATATATTACGAACTGGTTTTTTTTTTTGAGAGAAATGTGTGATCCTCTAAAGTAGAGGAGAGTACACATGTACATTTATATATGTATCACTAATAACAAAGGAGCTACCAACATGCCTGGCAGGTGACAACTTATAACACAAAAAATCTAAGAAAAACAAACTCGGGTAACCTCTTGAATGGGCTCCGACAAAGCCACCGCCCGTTACACCTCAATATCGAACTCCAACAAGGCCACCGTCCGATATTGAAGTGTTAGAAGCACCCAAAATAATCCATGGCACATCAAAATACATAAATGAGATCAACAAGTAGCTCCACTGAAGAATGAACGCCTCACTGCAAACACGGATGATCCAGATCTAAAATATGAAATCTCTCCAAACAACGATCCTACGACCAGCAATCCTGGTGACATCAACCCTAAAACCCTGAAAAGCATTCTAACACCATATTTGACCTAAACCTATTCCTGTAGATAGAAATATTTAAAAATATATGAATAATACACATATATGTATGTAGATAAAATTTATATACATATATGTGTGTGTGTGTTAATGAAATAAAAGTAATAAAAATAAATTTAAAACTATAAGGCGACAAAGAAGCTATAGTAAATATAGACTGATAAAAGGTTCAAAATTCATTATGCGAACATCTTTACTTACTCTAATGTTATTTAATAATGATCATGAAATCAAAAAGTCATAAAGTTAACGAAATATGTAGTTATATACTTATAAAAATCTAAAAATCTAAAAAATATTAACATTATGCTCCTTTAATCAAAAGAACATTATGATAATCAGTAAAATCATCATTCAAATTCAAACGAATGCTAATGCTGTAATCATTATTATTAAAAATATTGTATTTTTGTTTAAATAACTCAACGTTTTTTCTAACCTTATTAAGTTATTCTTTAGAATGATTATTTTAGCCAACTTATATTTTGGATTTGAGATCCAATTGAAACAAAATGATCCTATTGTAAATGCCAATTTATTAATATGACTATTGTTATTATTAAATAGTCTTTGGTTTCTCTCAAACCAAATATACCAACATATTATAATGAATAAAGTATCTAACAAAAATCTATTTCTCTTTTTAACTTAAATCTTAAGTTATTCCAGTAAAAATCACAATCGGTAACCTTAGTTGCAAGAATAAATTAAAGATTTTAAATGTATTATTAAGAATGCAGCAAGTATCCTTACAATCATAATAAATATGCTTAATATCTTCAAAACACAATTTACAAAAGTACAATTATTATCAATTTGCAAATACTTTCTTTTTAAAAGTTCAATAGTATTTAACTTCCCATACATGATCAACCACGTATCAATCTTAGATTTTGGAGGTACATTTTCCTTCTAGATAAGATCAAAAGAGATATTAGTGTTATAAACTAGTTTTCTAGTTTATTAATACAAAGAGGTTAGGTCCCTCTATAAAATCCAGCTTAAATTGCAATATATATATACACACTAAACAGTTGATGTAAATAAATATCATATACATAATATATATATATTTTACCTTAATTATATATATAATATAATATAATAGCCAAAAGCATTATGTACATACATATTAAATTAAATATAATACATACATAAATACATACATACATAGATACATACATATATATGTGTGTGTGTTTTGTACGAATTTAAACAAATTAATGTATGTATTTATGAATAAACTAATAATAACTTTTTAAATTTAGTTAACTTATGAATTGCATTGAAATAATTTTTCTTTAAAATATTTAGGATGTAAAATATTTATATGTATCAAATATATATTACTGTATTAGATTTAACAAATACATTAATTTATTATTAAATAACAAACAACATATGAATTAATGTAGCATTAATATTTAGAAAAGTGTGATGTGTATATTTGATCACATATAAAATATAATTTAAATCTAGTTTAAAAATATATTGATATCGTATATTGATATTACATATATAACTTTTATATACACACCCGATTAATTACTAACAACACCATGAACATTTCTAGAGCTACTATATTTTCCTAAATACATTCCGTAAAAGAAATACAATAATAATTATATTTCTTGAATAATAATTAATCTCAGAAATTTACAGCTATTATAAATCGATTAAATTAAGCGGTGTTTCGAAGAATGGATAGATTCGTTTGTGCAACTCATAAGTGTAACAACCCACACCCCTAATCACACCAATCCAAGTCCTAAAAATGACGTTTGAACTCACATTGTTCCTAGATAGCAAATCATTAGGTTCTAATAGTTCATATAATAAAGAGATAAATATAACTTTAGATATTCTACGCTTTTAAATCTCACTACGGAAGGAATGAAATATAAATATTGAAAATATTCCATATTCATTATTGTTTCAAAAGAGGTAGTTGACCATAAAAGGAATGTCCAAACAACGTATTTAAATAAAAGTACATCAAGCTATGACTAATATATATAATAAAGTACATATGGAAAATGACTATAAATAAATATATTACCGAGCGTCAAGTCACCTTCTCCATGCACCTTATCTAGATCACCTTACATGATGTCCTGTCCTCTTGTAATTGATGTAAAGAGGGAGAAAAGAAGGGAATTAGGCAAGGTCTTATGAGTGAATTGTATCACTAGTGGTATGGTGTTGATAAGCAATTAAATTTTGGTTATAATCTATACAACAAAGGTGTGTTCATTTGTATGCGTGTACAATGTATAAGGAATTATCCAATTTCCATCTCATATGTTAACGATCCTTATGTGTCTAAATCTATGAATATTTCCACCCAAATATTAGACAACCCAAAAAAGAGTAACCTAGGAATATCCATAGTGTATGGTGCCAATGACAAACTACCTAACTATACATTGAACTAACATTCTCAACGGTAAATTGCCTAAATCGCACACACACACTGAGCATATATCGCGATGCCTAAGAAAATGCCATGTATATAACTCGGTTAATTTATGGCCTATTGAAGCATTCGGGTAACCTTCTCAGTGGAAAATGTAACCTAAACTCTACGTCATTCAACCTGAATCTAAAGAAGTCATTTAATAATACAAACTTGTAGGTTCAACCGCCTTACCCGGTCGTAAAACCATACTATTGTCGACGTCCCTATTGCCCTTTCCTGTAGTCCAACATGTTAAAACATGTGACCGAGTGCGCTACAATAATAATAAGAGCATCTATCTATGACACAATCACATGCCATTGAGTGTCACATGTTGAACATCATGAAGTGTGAACGTAGGTGTATCGCAAAACATGTAACTGATCCTGCTTGTTGCATAACTCCATGCAGTTGTGTGAAATCTCGAAAATCGAAAAAGCGGGAACAAGTTTTCCCGATCCATCCTACTTGGCCTGCACTAGGTCTAGGTTTAACTAAGGCTTGCTTCAGCCATTTTGTAACGACCCAGAATTTTTAGTAATTAAAATTTGAATATTTAATCAATTTTAAATATTTAAGTGAAATTTATAAGTCGAATAAATTTTATTTCGAATAATTGGATTTAATTGGATAATTAAATCAATAATTTAATATGTTAAATTATGGAAATAATTGAAAATTGGGTTAAATATGATTGAAAATGATTTGAAAAATTTTATTTTATCATATTGGAGTTAGAGCGATATTTTAGAACTTTTAAAATCGAATTAAGAGTTAATTTGTGAAAATTGAATATTTTAATATTTAAATCGACTAGTGAAAATAGTCAATTTTTGAACAGTCTCAGAATTGAACGAAACCAGTTCCATTGGATCCGTAATAGTTAGTTATTACCGGATTTCCATTTTCGTGTCAATCGGAGTTATCGTTTGATCGTGGTAGCTTGAAACGCATCGAATTGTTTTTAATATTTATTTGGCGAGTTAAAATAGCCATTTTTCAAAAAGTCTCGGATTTCGACGAAACCAGTTTCATCGGATCCGTAATGTGATATTATTATAAGGTTTCAAATTTCGTGTCAATTGGATTTACCGTTTGTCCGGTACAAATTAAAACGCCTAGAAATCGATTTAAATCGGTTTAATTCAAATCGAACGTTTATTGCCATAACTCGCACAGATGTCCGAATTAGCTTCCTAAACCTGTTCCATTGTGTCCCGAAAGCAGGATAAACCTTAGAAATGTCAGTTTCGGCGCGTAAATCGGAGTTCGGAATTTCCGAATGAATAGTGTTCGTTCAAATTCCTATAAATAGACCAACACCCCCTCTCATAAATAAAAAAAAAATTATCTAAACCTAACCCTAGCCAGCCGCCACCATCAATATGAATGGCCAGAAAGTTCCAATTTTCATCCCTCAATCTCTCCCAATCCACAAGCTTTCGTTAAAGACTTCCTGAAGCAAAATCGAAGAGCTAAATGAGATCTTGAAATCCATACGGTGATTATGGGTTTTGGAGCAACGTAGAGGGAGTAAAGGGGGGCCGACGCACGTAAGTTGCGCACGGAATTCGAGGACAATGGTGTGGCCAAGCTTTGCAAGGTGGTGGCCGAGTATAGTACGTGTCGTGCTCTTCGCAATGGAACTTCCTGATCGTGCTATAGTTCGTCGAATTGGAAGCAAGAATTAACCCTAATTTTTGCTATATGGGTTTGGTTACGTGAAACTTGCCTGTAGATGGAGAACGAGAGGAGGAAGAAAGGTGTGGTCGGCCCAGATGCAAGCAAAGCAAGATCTACGGCCCCTGTTAGTTTAGGTTATAAAAATTAAAAATTATGTTGTAATTTTTATATAAAAATTCGTGTAAACTTCAAAAATTCATATCTTTTTCATACGAGGTCAAAAACGCGCGAAACTAGTTGCGTTGGAATCGTATGGACGAGCACTACGCGATGGAATTGGATTGGAGTCGTTTCGAGTTAGTGAGAATTTTGGGTAAAATTAAACTCCGTTTAATTTTATTCGAAATAAATCGCTAAAATGAAAATAAAGTCAAGGTGAGAACTTCTCACTCAATCGAATCAGTTTCGATTTTATTTTAAATAGTTAGATTTAAAATATTTGAATGCATGTTTGAATGATGATTGTTATCTATTGATTGTTAAAATAGACATTATGCGTCGTTAGTAAGCGGATGTTATTTATTAAAAACATATACCGCGAATATTTCATAAACAGTGAAATTGGTATTATATATAATAGCAATATATATATATATTGGCATATGTATATATTGGAGTTGTTGATTTTCCGCATTTTTGTTAGCGGATGAGACCCTATTGCGCCGTCTATTAAGCGGATAATATTTTAAATCCCATATACCGCGATAATTTCGTACTGGAGCGAAATTGGTATTGTGCTAATGTTTGTGGATGCAGGAAAACAGGTTGGAGGGATCCAACTGGATTCCTCAACAGTTTTTATTTAATTTCAGATATTTTGATATTTGATGGATTATCATATTGATATATGATATCGTTGTTGTCGTGATTGGCTATTTGGTATGTAGCATCATTGGACCAAACTTTGGAATTTTAAAATGATTTTTAAAGTGATTTTTGAAAATAGACCATATGTTTGGAAATTGATTCATTTTAAATAAATAAACGATATAATTTTTAATGTTATAAAAATTATATTTTTGAGAAATATGGTTAAAAGCTGATTTTTGAAAATATGGGGTTAATGATTTTATAAAATAGTTAAAATCGGGATTTTTGAAATTATTGTGAAAAGTTTAAATATAAGATTTATGAAATTTGATTATTTTATAAATCAAAATGATAAAATTTATAAAGGAGTTTAAAGACGTTTTAAAATAATAGTATAAATTGATTTATATAAGAGATTTATAAATTGATAGTTTGTAAATTAAAATATTTGAATTATAAAACGAGTTTTTATAAGTGTTAGAATGAATTGTGAATGAATTTCAAAAATGAATGAAATTTATAGAATCATAAACGGTGAAGTTATAAATGGAATTTTATAAGCAGTAGGTTTATAAAATTTATAAAGTTATTAAAAGAATGGTTTTGGATAAATAATTGAATCTTATAAGTTATAAGATTTATAATTATGAAGTTCAAAGGAACGATTTTTGCAAACAAATAAATTATAAGTATTTAACTTATAATATGAACCTTTGATATATAATTGAGTTATGAATTGAATATAGGAAAATAAAGGAATTTATAAACGTTGTTTTATAAATTCGCAAATGACTTATTTTGATAAGAAAATTGTTATAACTTATTTATGGAGTTATATTCACGTTTTGACTGTGAATAATCCTTTAAAATGAAATGAATAAAAGGATGAAATTTGTTAACGTAGTATATTCACGTTTTTAAATAGTGAATAATATGTTAAAGAAAATGTTTAGAATGTGATGTTTTAAACAGAATTAAAACGATCTAACGATGTTTTAAAATATGTTGACATTCGAAACCATAGATTTCAACATCTATTGTTGAAATAGACGTTTTCGAGAAATAAAAGGGAATGGTGGACTATAACACTGTTGTTATAGTAAATGATTTCCGAAAGGAAATGTTTTGTTTAGTATTGGGATTTATATATATATATCTTAAATTCGAATCCCTATACTAGTGATTTTGGGTTGTCGTAACAATGTTTTACGCAACATTCGTTTTGGCCCAAATAAATATGTTTAAGAGAATGATTTCCTTAAAGAATGAAATATATACTTAATTTCGATTTAAGTATATTGAATATTTTCTAAGTGTTGAAAATAAATGAAATCTGTGATTTACTTATGAATAAATAAGTATGGAAATGTTTTTTTTTCAATGTGAAATGAAACGTTTTGAGAATTTATCTTTTTGAAGATAAATTGAAATGAATAATTGAAATCGTATATTCATAGATATTTTGAAATATACATTCACTATGGAAATTATGAATAGAAAGGGAAGTTGTTTAGAAATAAATATTGATTTATTTTTGAAGTATAGAAAATAATATATCTTGTAAAGATATTTGGAAAATAAATAATTTGGAAATTTTTTTGGAATCTGGTGATGTTGTGCATATCCATTGATAGTTCAATAACCGACTATCAATATTTCCCTTTGAATGGGTAATTGATGTGATTTGTTTGAATTTGAATGCCATACTTATTTTTGAATAAGTGCTCGCTATTCGGGTTAACCGGGAAAGGACCATGGGGTCGTATAACCCATTCCGAATATGTGATACGTCGTTATGATAGCATTGATGACCGGTGTTGAAGACCGGGTATTTGCGAAAGCGATAGGATGACCTATCGATTGTCTCTGCACTGGGTAGCTCCTGGTATAGAGATTCCCTAAGTGATGGGAAATCCGAACGTGATTAGTGAATATCCGGATTGCAAGGACTTCTTTGTAAGTGCCTTCGGTTTTGTTCGATCCCGGAACAGACTTGTATGGATTGTATGTCTGACATTACAAATTGAGATATAAAGCAGATTTCTTTCAAATATATTTTTGTTGGTGGCGGAGAATTTATTCTCTTAGCTTAACACCCTTCTCTGAGACGTACGAGCTCAGAGGTTATGTAGTTGAAGGTTATCAGCGATATATTCCCAATTTGGTAATGTGACATGCTGAGTGTTGCTGTAAATGATCATTGTGTTGATTATTTGTGATAGGATCGTTTATTTGATCGTCTATCCTGGTGATTATTTCTATGATCATTTGTTGACCCAAAGCATGGCTTTTGTATAAAGTATGTTTTTGTGGACGTGACTTCGTCGAGCCTCACACCCCGGAATGGTCAAAACAGGAAAGATGCAGCAAGGTTATGAGGGGTAGCGCCCTTTAGGATGTGTGCATTTCCTTCTGGAAAAGGGTGGTATCATGGTATGGAGCCCAGATACTTACTCATGTTGAAAACACTTTATGATTGTGTGAATTGATTGCGAGCGCTCGGTGAAAAGGTCCCAAAGGACCGGGGGATGGCATATTCGGTCAGTTGTTACTCAGTTAGGGGTAACCCGGCCTTGTGTTGGTAGAGATCCGGTTTGGTTCTCGGGGATGTCCATCCAGAGACATTCTCATGTGGCAATGGGAAGTTCCTTGGCCTGATCATTCGTTGGAAATCCAAAGAAACAATACGAGACTTGTACGGTATTAGTTGTAGAACCTGCCATCTAATATGGTAGCTATAGTAAGCATAATATAATGGTACCTATGCTGGCTAAGATTTATGTTCTACTTTTGAAATGAATTTTTCCTACACTATGCACTAGTAATAATATCAAATGTTCTTTTAAATGCGTATCAAGCATCTTTGACTATCATAAGGAGAAATCTCCTCCAAGTCTGCGTTTGCATTGTGTGTGTGGCGGGAGGTCTTATGGTAGTCTCATTTTTAAATAGCATTGAGAATTGACTTTAAAAATATTCCTCTATTTTGTTTTCAAAGATAAATAAACTGTTTTGAGTTCTCACACCAGTCACATGACTGACTCGGAGTTTATTGTTTTCCTTCCTAAACTCTGGGTGCCCACCAATTTCTACACGGGCAGTCAAGAGTTAGGTTTATCAGGATATTCTGGATATTCTGGAGTTGCTGGAGGCAAGCTGAATGGCATGGCATTATTACTAGTTATATAGTATTTCTTTTTCCGCTGTTTGTTGTTGTTGTTGTTGTTGTACACTCTGATGATGATGATATGATGATGTAATGTAATGTAATAACCGATATAGTTCTTTGTTTAAAGATTATTCATTTATTTATTATATGTTGTTCCGCTGCGATTGTGAGATTTTGTTATTGTTCTGTTGTGTTCTGTTCCGTTCTATTTTCTCTATTTTCTTTTCCCTCCATTTTCTATCTTTCCTCTCTTCTTCTTTCTCTCTTCTTCTACTTTTTCTTTTTCTTAAACATTGATAATTCGTATTTCTGTTCATCTTGAGTTAATCTATGGAGATTAGTGCATATTCAAGGAGTACGGATTTACGGGTCTTCACACATTTAGATGTCTGAGTTGCAAATTCAAACACTAGACTTTGATTCCATACGTTTGAAAAATAAGTTTAGATGTATATGAATTACATCTGAATTGAACAATTTTATTTTGATTTTTCTAAAACCCAAATGTCTAGACTTCGAATTCAGGTGTCTGGCTGTGATGAATTTTAGTTTATTTTCCTTTTTAATTTATTTATCATTATTTTCGGCTTATGTATAATTGTATAGTTCATCTTTACACAAGTATTTATGTACATTTTTAATATTATACACCTCCAGCTTCTTGTGTATGTTATATAAAAGATTGTATATTTCTATTCATCCATTCGTACAAATATATTCCAATTTGTTTAAAAATTGATTGGATGAAATCTAGATGAATTTAAAGGGTGTATACATTCTTGTTCTTCTAGATAATTTCAAATCTATTACAATAAAATAGATCAATATAATCCTAAAGGTGAATCCGTATCCAATTTACCCTCCCCCACCACTCCCTAAAATTCCGAAAATTAGGGTATTTAGATTATTACTTATGGTTTTCCTATTACTTCAATTCATATAGATCTTCATTTAGAATCATCACTTCAAATAAAAATCATATTGTTAATGCTAATAGATTTATAAATATAGTTTGAATATGTATTAAAACTATAATCACATTAAAAATAAATTTAATCACCTTACATTCGATTGAAGAGATACCCAATTGAAATCTTTAAGTTTTCTTTATTTAATTTGATTTTAGATTTGCGTCGCTTCTTCTATCTTCTTTGCTAAGTTTTTAGGCAAGATCTCTCTTCTCTTTTATATTATTTAAGGCCTTTCGTGAAAAATTGAAATTAAAATTTATGAAAGAGGAAGACGAAAAAAGTATGAAGTTTACAAGTGGAAGTTAGGGTTTAGAATAATGGATGTAAGAATTAAGCATGTATTTATATGTAGGAAATTCGATGCAGCCTGGGCTGAGAAAACTATTTATTTACTCATATTTCTTATCCTTGCATATATGCAAAACTCTTTTCCTTTTTTTTGTTTGTTAAGTTAACATTTGCTTTACCTTACTTAATCTCATTAATTATAATTCAAATAAATGTCGTTAATCAATGGTGTGCACGGGCACACACACTGTTGTAAGGAAGCATGAATTAATATTTAAACGTGTGTGTGTGTGTGTGTGTGTGTGCGCGTTGACATAATTAGGGACCTTACTCTTTATTAGTAATTGCTCAATCGATTTGTAATTGATTGGCATTAACCTTTCTAGATACAAAATTGAATTTACCCTTTAACAAAAAAAAGGGATAACGTTTCCTTTTTAAGAAATGCTTTTCTTTCATAAATATATTATTTTTAAGTGGAAATTAGATTGAAGGGATTCTATTCGTAGGGTAATAAATTTTAAGGACAGCGTTTTTGAATAATTAGTTTTAAGGACCATTTATAGCATAATGATAAATTCATTTATCTTTTTTATGTTATACAGGAAAATGATAAATCCTTTTGTCATTATTTATGTATAACTAAAAGTGATAAATTATTTTGTCCTTTCCCTGTAAAATGTCCTTAAAACTAATTTTTCAGAAGTAGTGTCCTTAAAACTTATTACCCTGCATAAATAAACCCTTGAAGTGAAAATCCCCATTTTTAATATGTAACATTTCTTTCCTTAATTATAGAAAGAGATTCATTATCACGGTAGTTAATATTTTCCTCTGAAGTGGTTTAAAGTTTATGCCTATAAATATCATTCTTTCTTTTCTTTTAATGCACATTATTGCAATTTTACTCTTCTCAAAGTAATTCAAGCATACTCATAAATTACTTACTTAATAAATTTTGATTTATTCACATATTCAATTCTTAAACTCAAATTTAAAAATAGGCACAAAACTAGAATGTCCAATGGTAAACATTTTGTATCTTCTTCATATCCGTTTCTGACATTTTATATATGAAATTGGACTAGGAAAATCTACTTAACACAACGGAAAATACAAAATTTTCAAATTCCTTCATTTGCGAAAATCCAATTATTTAGCTTTATGTAAATTTACCAAAATATGATTATTAATTAATTAATTATGTTGTAAAATATACGGAGTTTCATTCTCTTCCCTTAAAAGAATCTTATTCAGAAATTCGATGGGACAAAAAATGCAACAAATTGCTTAACCAAATAATAGTAACCATATGTATGTGCGATTATGCTATTATGGTAGTGGTAAGGCTGTTGATTTGGGAAAACCATTACCTTACTAATATTGCTGGTAAGCCGAAAATGACTACCGATATTTAACCATTACCGCTAGTACAATGTTCGTCGGCATACCGATAAACATGTAATCAATGATTTGTAATTGTAAATTTACCAATACATAAAGATATTACATTGAATATTGATGATGATAAAAAGTAATTATTTTCTTACAAATTCCAACTCCACTAATGCTTATATAAGATAATTGACTTACTTTAGTTGATGGAGAAATTTTTATTGATTCATCATGAATTATTCAAAGTTCTTAAAGCTAAAAGAAAATATAATCATAAATAATACTATAAGCATTTCCTTAAAATATGATAAACCTTCAAAAGTTTTTTATAGTTAGGATTAATTAGAATACTAAAAAAATTAATATGATTGGTAAATTTAACGTTACTACCAGTTTTGGCATTTCTTTAGTGCTACAATTACCATTAATAATGATAACTTTACCACTACCATACCGATAACATTAATATACCGATGTAGCTCAATATTGGTTAACGATTACTTAGTATCTATATGGTAATGGTAAATGTACCGTTAACATAATAGCCCTACATGCAATACATGCATTCAAAGCACACTACACACAAAGCATCCAAAAAACATTCGGATAATTCATATCAAACATATTTATTTTCTAACATTTCAAGCGATATAAGCTATGATGTCCATATGGATTAGGGCTGTTATGGTAATGGTAAATTTACCATTACCGGCCAACTAGTTGACAGTTTGAAGTAAAGTCAGTACATCAGTATAATCGGTGTGGTAACAGTACATTTACCATTTTCTATGGTAAAACATCGGCAATAATTTTTCAAAACCAACGATAACGGTTATTTACCAGTCCGTTCATAATACATTGATATTCATGCAAGATGTTGTATTACAGGCATTTAGAAGCAAGAAAATAGTTCAATTTATTTCAGTAATTCAACTCAAATGATGATAAATATACCTTTTTCTATGTCCCATATTAAGTGACCCAATGAGATATATAATGAAGCATCGTTCAGTGTAAAAATATCTCAACTTGTTATTTTTCTAGACAAATGGTAATTTACCGTTGCTAGTATAACGGTTAGCGGTTTTTCGATATAACAGTCAATTGATAACGGTAATGATAAATAATTTTATTTTACCACTAGAAATGGTTCGGTAACGGTATTTACAAAATGGTAGCGGCAACCGTTCCCATAACAACCCTAATATGGATACCTATTATAATCTAAATCCATGTATACAACATTGGTAAAATATGTGTAAATAAACAATACTGTAAAATAAATGCAAACAACAAGCATATCCATCAATCAACATATGTCACGAATATGGCATATGAATAATGCATAATACTAATGCAATTCCTATATGAATGGAAAGACCATGGCATATAGGCATGAATGCAAAATATCCCACAATATACTAATGATTTCTATATGTATGCAATGTGGCATAGAATGAGTCAAATCATATTTCAAACATATGCCATACAACAAAGCATATCACTCCATCCATTTTCCTAATTTAATAGTAAGAGCCTATAGCAACCATCCATCGAAACCTAAATAAATAATCACCCTAACAATTTAGCAGACGAAAAGAACGACCTGTATTTTTGGGTCATTGGATTTGAATATTTAATTTATTTAAATATTTGGATTTGAATTTAAATTATACTAAAATCTATGTTTCAAATTTAGACCTAATTTCTGATGATGTAGTTTAATTTAATTTATAAAAAAAATCCATAATTTATAATTTAGAAAATAAAAATATTTTTGTTTGACGTATTTTGCGCCAAACATCGGTACTACTGAAACTTTACAGAATAAGTTAATGTTTCTATTTTGTTGTTGTTTTATGATCGTCTCACATTGTTGTGCATCATCGTATTTTCATTTTTGATGTTTGTGGCTCGTACGCGAATGTGTTATTGCATGCTGGGATACCGAAAAATTTAACATTTAAAAACAGATTTAATTATGCTTGCATGTACAACTTCATTTCAACCCTTACCTTTTTTCCACTTTCTACCTTACATTGCATACACATCCTCTACCACACAAGCACATCGTACTTTTGCCTATGCCATACACATACAACCCATTCCACCTTGTACCCTACAGTTGCACTTACATATGTTTTCATTATTCTTCTTTGTGAACAAAAAAAATGTAAACACCAATTTCCATTCCACTTTCAAACTCCACTTTCTCATGCATGAAGAAAAAGCATGAAGATATTTCCATTCAATTTTTCTTATATCATGCAAAGTTTACATAAAGAGAAAGTTAAGACACAATTTTGCATTCACTTAATCAACATTTATTTTGCTCTTTTCATTTTCAAAGCAAGATGCTCTGTGTGTGTTTATATATATACATATGAGTACTTTAGCACGTGCGATGCACGTGCATAGGAGGAACTGGTATTAAGAAACGATGTTTGTGAGGTTCTTTGAATTTTGTAAAATGACTTTGACACGTACGTAATGTTGCATTTTTTTGATATTGACTTTCAAAACACATCCACGTCTTATGGACATGTATATGGAACTTTTGTATCAAACAGAGAAATAAGCTTGAAATTAGACCAACCTTACATAAGCAAAAAGAAAAGTAATAAACCTATGGAATTATGAATTATTTTTGCATGTTCATGCACACTCTAGATAACAGCTTTGATCCCTAATAGAAGAAGAATATTTTTTTTTGAAATGGTACTATCAAAACCCATTTTTTCCGATGCCTAAAAATCGACATCAATACGCCTACTGTATTAAATGCCGAACAACTAAATGCCGGATAACCAGACCGTAAGGGAAAGAAGAAGGAGGTAGAAGAAGAGAAAACAAAACAACATCATAATTTCACAATCGCAATGGAACAATATATAATAGATAAATGACTGATCTTTATACAAAAGAACTGTAATTGTTTTATGTAAACATCAACGGAGTACAATATCAACAAAAGCACAACCCCGGACAATTATGATAACTTGTCCACACAAAGATGAATATACAACATTTCATACACAGCGGAAATAAAACAGATACGTGTGATACGTCTCGCCATCAAGCACATCCCCTGAGCTCCACAGCAGTCCATCCAGAATCTATACTCTATAATATTAGATCTGAGTCGAGCATTACAGTAAAATAACGCCCGAGTCAGTCTAGAAAACCAGCGTGAGAAAACACACTCAATTGGATTATTAATGTAACAACCCGCCATTCTCTTCACAGAATGACGCATCATTAATAAGAAAGAAAGTGATAGAAAAGAGAAAGAAAGAGAAGAAGAAAGAAAGAGAAGAAGAAAGAAAAAACATCAGAATCTCAACAGCGGAACGAATAAATTATATTAATCACATAAATATTACGTAGTATACATCATCTATCAGAGTTACACATCTTATCAACACATACTAGATAGTTATAAACACCGGTCTAGTTATTACAACTCAATACAATACAGAGATACCAATCACAGCGGAACACCATACATATCTACAATCGCTGAAGCCTCCTGCTCCATTGCTCCTCTATAATTCGTCAAAGCTAACCTGAATCCCTTGGCTACTCGTAAAAATTTGAGTACCCAAGAGTTTAAGAAAAAAAGAAATAAACTCTAGGTCAGACATGGGTCTGGTGTGAGAAACAGGTTAAGGTTGCTTAACTTTTTAAAAACCTTTGAAAACAAAAGGTATCACATAAGACTTCCCACACATAAACATGGGTAAGTTTTTACCTTACGCTAACCAAAAAATTTGATAGGAAATCCAGTGATATTATATAGGGTCTAGGGTTTTCAAGTAAAATACAAAAATAGCTGGAATGCTTACATCCCATGTTCCAACATAGTTGGGCACAACTAAAACGTACGGCACTTATTGGAGTTTGGATTCCATACAATGGCAGGGCTACTGGGGTACCGCCCATCACACTACGGGGCCTTGATCACCGTACCGAGGATTACTCCCAATCCCCTGCAATATAAGGCTGGAACCATCCCTTACTGGATAGTCCCGAACAAGACAACCCCGCAGTTGGTGCGCATATCCAACTGCCCACTAAGCCGAATAAAACGGGCCTCTAGGCAGGGGAAAATCTCATCCTACTTGGGCATGACCCACTTAGCCATGCTGCACCTCCCATATTTTAGCCATTCCCGATTGATGAGGCTTGAGGCAACGATTACCTTTATAGAACACATCTCTTAGAATGCTCATCGTCCACCTGACGATGTTCTGAAAACATTCAGTCCATACAAGTTCATTCCGGGGTCAAACGAAACCGCAGGCATTATCTCGTTACACTCATTTTGGAATCACCCTCAGAGTTAACGACGAAAACCCTTGCACTCTGAATCTTCATCTTCACTTGATATTCACGACCTATCGTTAATTTGGATCGATGTGGTTTTCGGATATCCAAATCTGGAAATCCGATCCCGGTCTCATCAAAATCCAAGGCGCTATTTTTAGGTCCAAGTTGTTTTGAAGTTTAAAACAATTCAATTTCATTATCTATATATACACAGATAGATAATTCACATATCACAATAGATAATCAACATTATCATCACAACAGATAATCCACATTATCACATTAAAAAGATAATCCACATATCAAAATAGATAATTAACATTATCATCACAAACAGATAATCCACCTTATCATCATATTTCAGCCAAAGCATCCATATCACATAGCATTATTTATCTCATATCCGAGATCGCAAACCATTCAAGGTAATCAATATCATTTATTCATACATAAGCAAGGATTAATCACCATCTATAATTAATTTAAAATGAACTAAATTAATTACTTCCATCTCTAACTAATTTAAAGTGAATTAAATTAATTACTTTCATCGTATAAATCTTGCTTACATAACCATTTAATTGATTACCAATCAATTAATTAATTATCCTCTAATTATCCACCTTAATTAATCATCCCTGATTAATTATTCTTTAATTACATTTAAGTAATTATCCTTTAATTAATTTCAAAAATTAATTATTCTTAACCAAAAACAGTAATTAGCCTTTAATTACTTCATTAATTAATTAATTATAATTAATTACATTAATCCTTAATTCATTACATTAATTAATTACTCTTAATCACTTATCAATGGTTAATAATCTTAATTAATCAATACTTAATTACATCATTAATTATATTAATTAATGATCCCTAATAACATTTTAATTAATTACTTTATTTAAATTAATTACAATAAGTAATTAATCCTTAATTAAACCACAATTATAAATCACCCTTGATTAATCACATCCAGTAATTAACTACCCTTAATTACTTCATTAAATAAATTAATTATCCTTAATTGATCCCTTGATTAATTATACAAAGTAATTTAAACCAAATTACTTCCATTATTAAATTATCTTTAATTAATTATACAGTAATTACCATTACTAATTACTTCACTAAGTAATTGCACTCCATTAATTACATTAAGTAATTTACCCTTAACAAACTATCAAGTGATTAAATTAATTAAACTTAATTAATTAACTTAAATAAATCACATTAAACTTAATTAATTACATTTAGTAATTAATTCCATAATTATTTCTATTGGGTAATTATACAAACCATTTCATAAATGATTATCTTTAATTAATTAATCTATTTAATTATTAAAATTAATCACATTAACTAATTGTTAAATAATCTCAAGTTAATGACCTTCATTAACAATTAACAATTCTTTAATTACTTTTCTTAAGTAATTAAACTTACATTAATCATTATTAATTAAAAATTAATCAATCTTTAATAATCCATTAATTAACCTCTAATTATTTAATTAATTAAGTGTTAACTGTAACTTAATTAATTCTTAATTACTTCATTAATTAATTCTTTATCATTAATTAATATTCTAATTAATAATCCTTAATTACAAATTAACTATTCCTTAATTAATTAATCTTAAACTTTAATTAATTAATTTAAAACCCTTAATTACTTTAATTAATTATCCATTTCATTAATTAATTAAATTAATTAATTATCCATTTTAATTAACTTAATAATTTAATAAATTTCAATTCATTAAATCCAAATTAACTTTAAGAAAAACATTATTCTTATTAATGATTAAATTATCATTAACAAAGTATTTGAAACAATTTGCTTTAAATTTACTTTTAAATTTAATTTCAAATTTCATTTTAAATTTAAGATTTAAAATGAATACCAATTTAACTTAAACAAAGTTAAAAACAATTTAAAAACCTTTTTATTTCACAAGTTAGAGAAATATTTATCTTATAAAGAAGCTTAAAAGAATTATAAAAACCAATTTCATTTTAAATTCAAATCAATTTAAAAATACACCAACATTCAAGTTGTTTAAAACAATTCAAATTAAAAAAATTCCTTTAATTAGAAAACTGGAATACAGACCAGATTTAACTTAGATTTTAAAACCTACTTACATTTTAAAACTTCATTTTTAAAATTCAAACCATTTAACCATTTTAAAGTAGTTAAAACAATTTAAATTTATTTATTTTTAAAACTGAGATTTAAACTTGAATCATATTTAAACTTTGATTTAAAACTTGTTTTAAATCTCTACTTTACAATTTAAACTTAAGTTTTTAAATTTCATTTTAAAAAATTTAAAAACAGAGCAGGTTTTCTTTTTAAAACCTGCCAACATATTAACCCGAGCCACCTTCAAATGACTTCGAGTCAAAACCCATCCTAACTTCGAGCAAATCCCCACAATACTTCGAGTAAAACATCAATTTAATCGAGTAAAACTTTGCACTTGAATATTGAAATACTCCTAATTTGAAAACTACATGCACGCTTTTGATTTGGAACTGGAATGTCTGCTTTGATTTGAAAATGCAGTTGTATGCTTCCAGATTGAAGAAAATATGTGGGATACAGATTTGATTTGGAAAGGCAGTCGCATTTGTTTGAAAATGTGCAGGTTTGCTTTAGAGCAGATTTGAAAATGTACAGGGAAAATGGTTTACTGGATTATTGCCATTTTGATTTGAGGAGTTTGATTTGAGTTTGTTTAATCACTGATTGAAGATGGTTACTGATTTTATCATAGCTTTAGATTTAGAAAAAAATAAGAAAAAGAAAGGGAAGAGAAGAAGGCAATTGTTAATATAGGCTGAAATTAAATTTTATTAAAAATAAAAGAAAACCAAATCAAATGACACTTGTCCTATATTACAACATTTGTCATTATAATATGTTTATCACTTAACGCATGCCTCTTTTAAGTTAATTAGTATTTAGTTATAATTTAAATATTAATATAAGATCATGTTTAAGTAATTAGTTAATAAGTATACATTTATATGTGTAGATAATTTTAAAAGAAAAAAAAACAATTATATTCAAAAATAAAAGTTTATACAAATATTTTAAAATCCAAAACAATTTAAAATCTATACTTCGAACTTCAAAACTTTTAAATTCAAATTCAAAAATTCAATTTCGAAATCAGATTATATATATACAAATATAACTACATAATTCAATTTGAAATAACAATCCTATTTATATTAAAAATATATTTGTAAAAACAATACATATTAATATTGTTTAAAAATAACTCATTTATCAACTTTAAATAATTTATAAAAGAAATTATCTCTTTATTAATGAATTACTTATTTTATCAAGCAATATTTAAAAAGAAAACAAAACAAACCCTTATTGTTAATTAATTTAATTTAAACTTAAGCTAAAATCATTTTAAATAATTTAAACTTACCTTAACAATTTAAAATCCTATTGTTATTTATTAAATAACATTGAAAAGCTTTATATTAAATTAAATCATAATTACCAAAAATATTTAGAATTAGAAAATATACTTTATTTGTTAAATTTGAAACAAAGCTTATCTATGTACAATATATACATATAAATATATACACTATAAATAGAAAACAATTTAATTAGCTTTTTTTTAAAAGATAAAATCTACCAATTAAATATTTATCAAAAGAAGATTATTAAACCAATTCAAATTTTATTACCAAAAATTATCAAATCAATTTAATTTTTAACATAGATTATTAAATTTATATTGCCAAAAATTCCGGGTCATCACATTCCTCCCACCTTAAAAGAATTTCGTCCTCGAAATTTAAAACAAAGGTAATTTAAAAATCTCATTAAAGATTTTAATTTTAAACCACAAGAATATATTAACAACTATATGCTAACAACCATAGCAGCCAATTCATCCAATCAAACAATCTAACTATCCAGACAGAATTCTGGGTAGAACTTCCTAGAGTTTCCCAAGTGTAAATACCGGAATACTCGCTCTACAGAATCCAAACAATCTATACTACTAAGCTATAGAGCTCCTACTTATCTAGACCTATAAAACTAGACAGGATATCAGACTACAGACAAGTCTGACTGAACAACCAAACCTCATGAACTGATGGTTCCAAAACCAGAGATAGAACATACACGTACTCCCTCAGAGATACGTGAAACTTACTGAATCCTAGTTATCCAAACTGGCAATTCAATCCTGTAGATCAATCACTTATCCTTACAAGAACACAGAAAAGATGCAAAATACCCCAGAGCAAGCTTCCCAGCCTTACAAAAACTCATAGCTCCTTTAACCGGAGAAAACTTAACCAAAACCAAATCTCCGACTTCGAAATCCAAATTCCTCCGTCTCTTATCCACAAAACTCTCTCTTAAGGATCTTAGGCTGCCTACATCCTTACTGATCAACCTAACCCTTGCTGATGCCTCTAGAAACAAACTAGACCAAAAACAACCCATTAAAATGATCCTCTCGAGATCAACCAACAACCAAGAACACAACTCTACTCCACCAACATCAGAAGACTGAACTTATTTTTCCTATCCGAAAAAGACAAAACATCTCAGAAATATGGTTCAACAGATCCATAAAGGAAAATCAGAAATTCCTCCAAATCCTGAGCTACTTCACCAAATCCTATCTCTAGGAACCATCCTTCTACTAAACTGAACCACCGGCACCACTCCTGGAATCCTAGTCGATAAGAAAACTCAATCTCCAGATGCGGACAAAACTCTGAATTCCCTAAAGATATCCAAAAAAATTCCGATAATCCAAGAGAATACTCAACTATCGCAAGTCACTTTTGCGATCAACCTAGCCTAATTTCCAAATAAATCTGCTCTCTCTTTACCAAATAGAACAACATACGCTTATCTAGCCAATCCATCGAAGAAATGGATCCACTCTGCTGCTTCTGAACTTCACCTCCAGAAAAACTGCTAAGCCAGAAGACCTCCTTGCCGACACACTGAACACTCCGAGCTGCACAGCTGACACAGATTCCAAAGACTTCCTATCCAGAAGCTCCTCGAGAAACTCGGGCCTCAAAGCCAAACACAACACCCTGCTCAACCCAGCCACATTACCGAAGCAGACATACTTCCTTAAACTTGTTCCAAAAGAAACACCTTCGGAAACAATCCATAGTCACTGCGTCTCATCACACAGCTACCACTTCCTGAGGTATCAAGATACCATCACTTGCTTCTGCTTAGCTGACAGATCCAAACTCGACTCATCCAATTTCAAAGATGGACTCTGAACCTTTAAAAGGTTTCCTTTAGAGATCAATGAAATCCTAACACCACTGCAAAACTCACTCGAGACAGTATTAGGTCTACAGTCTCGACAGATACACTTCCAACCTCAAACATTCAAACTCCAACCATCGGTAGTTGCGTTACACACACCACTACCTTATCTACCTTTATAACTTGTATTGGAAAACCCGAATAGGTAACCCAACAAATAGGTAGACATATATATAAATATATATTATTACATTAAAATTACAAATACGCTCTCTCAAGAAAGAAATCACTCCAAAGCCTAGGTATTCACTCAACCTAGTGCTCTGATACCATTGTAACGACCCGCCATTCTCTCCACAGAATGATGCATCATTAATAAGAAAGAAAGGGATAGAAAAGAGCAAGAAAGAGAAGAAGAAAGAAATGACATCAGAATCTGAACAGCGGAACAAATAAATTATATTAATCACATAAATATTACATAGTATACATCATCTATCAGAGTTACATAGCTTATACAACACATACTAGACAGTTATAAACAACTGTCTAGTTATTACAACTCAATACAATACAGAGATACCAATCACAGCGAACATTTATACATATCTACAATCGCTGAAGCCTCCTGCTCCATTGCTCCTCCATAATTTGTCAAAGCTAACCTAAATCCCTTGGCTACTCGTAAAAATTTGAGTACCCAAGAGTTTAAGAAGAACAGAAATAAACTCTGGGTCAGACATAGATCTGGTGTGAGTAACAAGTTAAGGTTGCTTAACTTTTGAAAAACCTTTGAAAAGAAAAGGTATCACGTAAGACTTCTCACACATAAACATGGGTAAGTTTTTACCTTACGCAAACCAAAACAATTGATAGGAAATCCAGTGATATTATAATATGGTCTAGGGTTTTCAAGTAAAATACAGAAATAGCTGGAATGCTTACATCTCACGTTCCAACATAGTTGGGCACAACTAAAACGTACGGCACTTATTGGAGTTTGGATTCCATACAATGGCAGGGCTACTAGGGTACAGCCCGTCACAGTACGGGGCCTAGATCATCGTACCGAGGATTACTCCCAGTCCCCTACAACACTAGGCCGAAACCATCCCTTACTTGATAGTCCCGAACAAGACAACCCCGTAGTTGGTGCGCATATCCAACTGCCCACTAAGCCGAATAAAAGGGACCTCTAGACAGGGGAAAATCTCATCCTACTTAGGCATGGCCCACTTAGCCTTGCTGCACCTCCCCTGTTTTAGCCATTCCCGGTTGATTAAGCTTGAGGCTACGATTACCTTTATAAAACACATCTCTTAGAATGCTCATAGTCCACCTGACGATGTTCTGAAAGCATTCAATCCATACAAGTTCATTCCGGGTTCGAATGAAACCAAAGGCATTATCTCGTTACACTCATTTTGGAATCACCCTCAGAGTTAACGACGATAACCCTTGCACTCTGAATCTTCATCTTCACTTGATATTCACGACCTATCGTTAATTTGGATCGATGTGGTTTTCGGATATCCAAATCTAGAAACCCGATCCCAGTCTCATCAAAATCCAAAATGTCATCTTTTAGGTCCAAGTTGTTTTAAAGTTTTAAACAATTCAATTTCATTATCAATATATACACGGCTCATGCCTAAAATCCCGGAAAACAGCAAAGAATTTGATCTTGAGGATATGATTTTCACATTCAAGTAGTTGGAGGAAGCGTAGCTCCGGGAGAAGGTGCGTATTATTCCATCGGTGCAAAGTCTCCTAGCAAGAGATGAATAACGACTGTAATGGAAGGAGTATTCCCCACTCCCGGTAGTCGTTCTACTCGCTCTGCTCGCTCCTCGTTGCTGCCATCGGTCCATCCTCCCTGTCGTACTCCTCAGGTCCTTGCCCTAGAATTTACGGCCCCTCAGACCCCTAATTTACGCATGAGAACGTATAATTCACATATCACAATAGATAATCAACATTATCATCACAACAGATAATCCACATTATCATATTAAACAGATAATCCACATATCACAATAGATAATTAACATTATCATTACAAATAGATAATCCACCTTATCATCATATTTCAACCAAAGCATCCATATTTCACAGCATTATTTATCTCATATCTGAGATCACAAACCATTCTAGGTAATCAATATCATTCATTCATATATAAGCAAGGATTAATCACCATCTATAATTAATTTAAAATGAATTAAATAATTACTTTCATCTCTAATTAATTTAAAGTGAATTAAATTAACTACTTTCATCATATAAATCTTGCTTACATAACCATTTAATTAATTACCAATTAATTAATTATCCACCTTAATTAATCGTCCCTGATTAATTATTCTTTAATTACATTTAAGTAATTATCCTTTAATTAATTTCAAAATTAAATTATTCTTAACCAAAAACAGTAATTAACCTTTAATTACTTCATTAATTAATTAACTATAATTAATTAAATTAATCCTTAGTTAATTACATTAATCAGTTACTCTTAATCACTTATCATTGATTAATAATCTTAATTAATCAATTCTTAATTACATCATTAATTATATAAATTAATGATCCCTAATTACATTTTAATTAATCACTTTGTTTAAATTAATTACAATAAGTAATTAATCCTTAATTAAACCATAATTATTAATCACTCTTGATTAATCACATCCAGTAATTAATCACCCTTAATTACTTCATTAAATAAATTAATTATTCCCAATTAATTATCCTTAATCAATCCTTGATTAATTATACAAAGCAATTTAAACCAAATTACTTCCATTATTAAATTATGTTTAATTAGTTACATCCAGTAATTACCATAACTAATTACTTCACTAAGTAATTACACTCCATTAATTACATTAAGTAATTTACCCTTAACAAGCTATCAAGTGATTAAATTAATTAAACTTAATTAACTTAAGTAAATCACATTAAACTTAATTAATTACATTTAGTAATTAATTTCTTAATTACTTCTATTGAGTAATTATACTTAAACCATTTCATAAATGATTATCTTTAATTAATTAATCTATTTAATTATTAAAATTAACCACATTAATTAATTGTTAAATAATCTTAAGTTAATGACCTTCATTAACTATTAACAGTTCTATAATTACTTTTCTTAACTAATTAAACTTACATTAATCATTATTAATTAAAAATTAATTAATCTTTAATAATTCATTAATTAACCTCTAATTATTTAATTAATTAAGTGTTAACTATAACTTAATTAATTCTTAATTACTTCATTAATTAATACTTAATCATTAATTAATATTCTAATTAATAATCCTTAATTACAAATTAATTATTCCTTAATTAACTAATCTTAAACTTTAATTAATTAATTTAAAACCCTTAATTACTTTAATTAATTATCCATTTCATTAATTAATTAAATTAATTAATTGTCCATTTTAATTAACTTAATAGTTTAATGAATTTCAATTCATTAGTCCCAATTAACTTTAAGAAAAGCATTATTCTTATTAGTGATTAAATTATCATTAACAAAGTATTTAAAACAATTTTCTTTAAATTTACTTTTAAATTTATTTTCAAATTTCATTTTAAATTTAAGATTTAAAATGAATACCAATTTAACCTTAACAAAGTTAAAAACAATTTAAAAACCTTTTTATTTCACAAGTTAAAGAAATATTTACCTTATAAAGAAGCTTAAAAGAATTTTAAGAACCAATTTCATTTTAAATTCAAATCAATTTAAAAATACACTTTAACATTAAGTTGTTTAAAACAATTCAAATTTAAGAACTTCCTTTAATTCAAAAACTGGAATACTGATTAAATCTTGATTTCAGATTTAACTTAGATTTTAAAACCTACTTACATTTTAAAAACTCACTTTTAAAATTCAAACCATTTAACCATTTTAAAGTAGTTAAAACAATTTAAATTTAAAAACTTTATTTTATTTTTAAAACTGTGATTTAAACTTTGATTTAAAACTTGCTTTAAATCTCTACTTTACAATTTAAACTTCAGTTTTTAAATTTCATTTAAAAAAATTTGAAAACAGAACAGGTTTTCTTTTTAAAACCTGTAACAACATATTAACCCGAACCACCTTCAAATGACTTCGAGTCAAAACCCATCCTAACTTCGAGCAAATCCCCACAATTTGTTATACAAATTTATTTCTCAACCTCTGGTTATAATTTCATTTTCGTATTTAATTCTTACAACAATAATGATAATAACTTAATATTATCACTTCCTAACAACAAGCAACCATATACCATAATAATTTATAAAAATTATTTCTTTTATATTCAAGAATAATTTGGGGAAAATTACCCCACTTTTAAAAACAATATTGTTCGGTTTATCTTGTTTAAGAGTTTAGAAACCCCTATCGATGACATGGCATCCCATATATCGACCAGAATCCATAAACACTCAACCGATAAGTCAACACAATATAAAATCTGCAGTTGTTATCTATTTATCTATTGTGATAAATGTTTAAGTGAACATAAATACATTTATATGTATGCTCTACATATGTGCATTAGTGTGTGAGGGTGAGTTGTTTGTGTGCGCATGTATGTGTGAGGTTGCGTGTGTAAATTTTTATTTGATACTGCCACTTTTGTTTTAAGAAAATTAAAACACATCATACTTTCTAATATTTAGCATTACCATTTCAATCCGTATAACTTTTTAACGATAGTAACACGTACTGGAAAATACATCAAATTTAATTCGGTAGTAACAAAAACATGGAAAACACATGAAATTTATGTTAACAGCGAACAAAGAAAACAGTACCGAAGACAAGCACCATTATCCAAGTGGTTAAGTGATTCGGCTTTGGTGTCAAAGGTCATAAGTTCAAAACTTGTGTAGCGTGATTCGAACATTTATTGGCACGTGATATGTTGTCCCAATGACATGTTGTATATAAAGTACCATTTCAAAAAAAAGTACCAAGCACAAAAATGGATAATTTGTTGGATAACACAGAGTTGAAGCTTTAGTGCGTACGCTCTACGAGAAATCGCTCAACAGCTGCATCACATTGTTCAACATATATACATACACATATGTATATGTATATATTTAATAAGTCACTATTTTTTGGCATGCTACGTCAAGGGTAAAAAAATCATCATTTACCATCTTGAGCACATTGTGAAAAATACTGGGGTTCATCATGTCGTGGCATTTGTACGTCACGGTTGGAAGATTTTAATAATGTGTCGTTATTTTCCACACTGTTTTACTTAGTTGGAGGAAGTTGAACAAAGTGGTTCAGTTTGCTAACATTCTCTGATTGTGTCCAGGGAAGAGTGAACTTTCATACGTCGTCCAAAGCATAGACTTTTTCATCATTAATGCATTGAAGGTGCTTTATTAAACATGTACTTTTACGTTTGACTTTGTCTACAAAAGGGGATAACGCAGGCTCTTTACCCTATTGTACATATTTATTCTACAGGATCAAAAATATTTGTCAGTTGTGGATAACGGACGAACTTATATTTTCTACAAACGAAAAAAATGATAACGTAATAGAAGAAGATATTATATGGCAGTAGATAGTAAACGGTAGAAGGTAAAGTTAAAAGTTGTCCATTTACTTAGGAAGAAGAAAATTTTACTATAGTAATCACAGTTGGACAAAGTAGGTTAAGTGTGTGAATAAAAGATAAGGGAGAAATGCCTTTGTCATTTTCAGGTAAAAAGTAATTTGCAGGTTCAAGAAGCTTGAGTGGAATTTATGGATGTGAAAGAATTTATAGAGGTGAGTTGTTGTGGATAGCCAACGGTGTGCATTGAGCTGGTTAATAGAGATGCGGGTATGATGTAAGATTTAGCATTATACTTTATTAATAATTTTGATTGGAAAAGTATATATTTGCCTAGTCTGCATCAAAGTTTGGAGGAGCATTTATAGGGAACATGGTAACTGAACAACATAGAAAGGGATAAATTTTTTGCTTGCATGTAGAGGAAATTATTATATACAAACTGAATGCTCTTTGCCTATGGTAGAGAATTTTTTATGCCAGTTACATGCACTTAACTCATGAAAGGTGGAACTATATGTACAAAAATTGGAAGATTACTCCAGTAACGTTAAAGATAAATAATTATAAGAGTAATATTATTTGTAGTCATAGTTCTAGCCTTTTTAACTTAGTGGTTGCTGTATAAAATTGTACATAATAATAATAATAATTTAACAATTATGTAACATGGTCTTGTATTATAAAATTTGATATCTTTGCAAATAGTAAGCTAAGCATGCAAAAGGTAAATAAACGTATGAAGAAATTGACGCATAGATTTTAAAACAATCTACTGTAAACACTAACAACAAATAATGACATAAAAATCAAAGAAAAAAATTATAGTGGAAAGTATAAACGTATATAAAGAGAAATAACAACTCATTGGAATTAACTGAAAGGGCAATTTTTGTATGGAAGAAGCATTAGAAGGTCATAATTTATACTGCTATAGATAGGATGAAGCATAATATGTAGCACTTAATATTGATACAAACAAATATTGAAAACCAAATTGTACGTTATACTTTTTGGTTCAGTAATAGTAATGTTAGTACCAATAACATCAATCTCCTAGTATAGTATAACTCATATTCTCATCCAATTACCATATAAAATTATAATATGAACCAAATCATTTGAAATATTCGATCTCATTTGAAGACTCTGTTGTTCCTTATTATACTTTAAGCAACATTTCGCATAAAGCTTAACCTCAGAAGCCAAGTTCAAAGTTGTTCTGACTTTTACTTGTGGTTCTACTATGCTCATTTTTTGTTTTCAGCCGGTTCTATATCTAGAATGTTGGCCTTGGATTGTCTTCAAAATTTTTACAATACGGTTGCTTCTACAATACTGTATATTCTGAGACAAAAGAATATCACATTGGTGGATCATGAATCCTAGCTACCTGTTTCTCCATAAATGGCTTATGGTTTCACTGTAAATGTCAACAATCAAATTTTGAATGAAAGATGATTTTCAACAGTAACTATGAGTAAAATGAAGCTAATAATGGATATATACTCATGGATAACTATAATGATGCATAGAGAGGTTCTATTAATGAATGAAATAATTTCGTATTAAAAGGTTTATGTTTTTCGGTAAAAATTCATAATTATTGCATACATGCACTTTTCAACATCAAGATCTTAAGTTTAAAGTCAGAAAAACATGAGAGGAATACAATCACTTAAACACTAATATAATAGTCAAGTTAGATATAGTGCAAGAAAACATAGTATATGTTTTATTAATCTATCCCTAAGAAGTACCCTTCTACCCATATACTTCAGATGTAGAGTTGAACGTAAAGACAGTGAATAATATACATGCAATGATTAATGGAATGCATACAGTTCAATGACAAAAGTGTAGTAATAGTAATTAAACTCTTTTATCCATTTGCAGCATGAATTAGATGGCTAAACATATAAATAAAAAACAATATTGATACAAAACATCTCAATATTGATTTTCATCTTTATAACTTAGTTTTGGTAAAATTATTTTTAAATAGAAAGTGAGTGATAAAGTTGTTTTTCTATGTAAATTGAAATGTCCGTTGTCAGAAACGGATGACTATTAACTTGATATAGACCTCTTCATCATAATTCTTATACTATAAAAAAGCATCAAAAAATAAATTGCAAATATTATGAACGGCTTCGAGATTAGTGTCTAAAGAAGCCACTACTTAAAAAAATCATCAATTTTCCAACATTGATCTAACATCAAGGAATATGAATCAAATATTGAAAAGAGGAATCAATAACCAAATACATGAACGTATAAAATAGTAGCTAAAACATACTTAAAAAATAAATCGCATAATACATAAAAAAAGCAAAATATGTATATGCGTGTGAATGTAAAATTTTCAATTAAAGAAGGACACTCGTAAAGCCATTTCCAACTATTGAACCAACGGGTTAATACATGGTCTGCTCTCCATGCAAAATAGCTTTATCATCATTAATTTGTTGGAAACCTATTAAAAAATATTATATTATCAGATAGTGTAGAAAATAAAGTCATAGTTCGTAGATTGTATAAAATCATGCTGCATAACCAAATAATAAGAAAATATTAGCCATCGGCCAACTAAATGCACACATCTAACAATATGTTGGTTGAATTATATTTGTGATGTGATTAGAAATTTATTGACTGTTGTTTGGTACGTAAATTGTCATTTAAGTTTAATTTGAATTTATATTGAATTAAATTACCATTTAACTAATATTGAATATAAATTGCTAGTTAAACACCTGATAATGATAACCAATTAATTATTATGATTTATTAGCTGATTTGAATGTTGAACTGTGATGGATGTTATTGGTTGAAATTTTGGATGATTGGATGTTTATTTATGTCAAAATCTCTGTCATCACTATGGGTTGAAATGGTACATACTCGAACGATCTTATAGATTAAGGAAAATCGTTATGAGTTCAAATGATAAACCCAAGCGATTTTCATTGATTTGAAAATTTGGATTTGGATACTGGTTGAAATGATATATACCCATACAATTTCTTGAACAATATGGCTTTAAAGGATCGGTAGTATCCGCCAAACAGATAGAGTGTTTAAGGGAGTTTCAGACCAAACTAAAAATGGAAGTAAAGAAAGAGTGGCGCCATGGAGGGTGAGTAAAAATGATACCTAAAACATGATAGTAAAAATGATTGCTAAAGCGTAGTTAAAAAATAACATAGCAGGTAAAAAAGTAAAATATTTGTCCAAATGTCAATTTTTCAATAATAATAATAATAATAATAATAATAATTCATCAAATCATTTTAAAAGGTAGTCTCCAATGGTTTGAATCATTAGGATTTGGTTATGGTACGCTGTGCAGATCCCTTTTCATTATTAATTTATTGGAAACCTTTAGAAAAATATTGCATTAAACAGTCTATAAAATACAGCATAGTTCCTAAAACTCGTAATATTAAGCTGCTTAACCAAAAATGCTAAGTAAAACAATCATTAGGCAATTAAACACATAAAACTAACAGTATCGCTTTACTGGACTATTAATAATATTATCCACCAAAAGTATAGCATTAGATAGTACAGAAAATACAATTATAGCTCCTAGAACTAATAATATTATGCTGCTCAACCAAATGCAAAGCAAAAATAACAATATGGAGTACTCACCAAATAAAGAATTTTTAGAAACCTTAAAGTAAAGTTAACCATAGTCTATTTATATTTTATGATAAATGTGAGCATTGGTCAAAATAAAACAAACCAATCAAAAATAAAAATTAGATTTAAATCAAGCATCGTACCCATTTGAGCTAAGCAAACAATCCATAAAAGTCAAGAACGATGGCTTAGGGAAAATATCGAGTGAATAAAATTAAATTTTGGCCTTTTTTTTGAAATAGTAAATATTAATCAAATGGAAGAATAATACATGATTTGTGCATGGATGCTTACCGCTCGGATCCATGGCAACGATCACTTCGTTTCTAATAACATAAATAGAAGTTGAAAATAGCACAACTCATTCTAAAACTATCATTGTTCTTGCGTTCTTCGCTAAAAATACCAATTGGATCACAATGCTAATAATTTTCTTTTTCTCTTAAGATATAGTAGATGGATAAAATAGATATATGTTATTGCTTCGAAAGGAAGAAATGATTATCCATTTCTTTATCTTGCATTTAAAATGACTTTATCTAAAAATTCAAATGTTAATCAAGACACCTTTTACTTTAAAAAGTGGATAATAAGTTAATTTAGTTCTTAGTCTAGCGAGTTATCTAGATTTACGTCATTTTTAAATTGATTCAGCAATAACTTGCTTCACCTCTATATTTCTTTAGCAATAATTTACAAATTAACTACTAAACCAACAAATGCAAGGAAAGAAAGCCAAAACTAAATCATAGAAAGAATATTATGATCTTTTTCAATTACCGTCATTAACCAAAATAAACATAAAAATATAGTAATTATTTAGAAAATGAAGCATGTAATGGATTTTGGGTTTTATTCATATGGAAAAGCATAGAATGAATTATTTCTCAATGCTAATAAATAGAATAAGCAAAGAAAATAAATAATTTGACAAATCCAAATTCAGTTATTCCGTATGTCCTCTGGTTTGGTCTTATGTATCCATTAAGACCAAAAGATATTACTTTGAATCAAATTTAAATGGGTTTTATTGACAAATTTCTAAAGTAGCGACGTGTTTTTCGTAGATCCGTTGATGCAATTTTTTCTCATTTGAAATTCAAACAATTATTCCAAACATATGAGTTCTAAATTTCTACTAGTTGTGTATGCCAAATTAGAACTTATAGATAGTCAAATCGCACAAAAGCTATTGGGAAAACTATTTTCGTGAAAGGTAATAAATCTCAATAAGAAAAGTGATTAAGTAAAAAAGATCTGAACTTAAAATTTGTCGTTTAGACTTTGCCCCTTCATCTTTCATAGTGGCATTTGACATGTTAGCATCAGTAGTAGGCCTACCATCATTCATAGACATTGTAAGAGCCTGTTACAATAAGGCATTCCCATCATTCTATCATAAATTAGATGTCACTGAATCAACGGGTTATCGTATAAATTATATTTGTGATCAAAGAAAATAGATTGAGAACTACACTAATAGCAACCTAAATATAATGATTTTAAAATGAAGCTGAAAGTAATCAAATGGCAACCAAATAAACAATGATGAAAATAATGAAATTAACAAACATCATAATGTCTAGCGAATTTTAAAGAGCAATTCACTAATTACAAAAAATGTTGTCAAAAATTAGGGATATACAATGACTAACCATACCATATGACATGTACTATCAAGATATCACTGTTTTTTGGATGATGGATTGAAAGCTTCCATTTCCAACTCATACTTAATATTTCACCAGCATCTCTATTTCTGAAAATGCTCCTTCTCTTCACTAAGTATTTGGCCGTTTGAGCAGTCGGACTACCTGCACCTCTCTGTCTCTTCAGATGTGTAACATCTCGCCTTTTCGCACGCTTTAAATCGACACACATGCCAATTCAAACCATACGGAAGGGCGGATTATTATGGGGTAAATAAGAAAAAACAAGAGAGAAATAAAACAAAATAGAATCTCACAGCGGAAGGATAAAATATAATAATCAAATATACAGTTTATAAAGCTGTTTAAATATTCGATTATACTTATACAATATACATTAGAGTTACACATACCATATAACAATGCAGCGGAACAATATGAGTGTAGTGGAACCATATAATATATATTAATAACAATACTGAAATTTCCGTCTTCGTCCTCCAGAGATAAAGCCTTCGATCCTGAAATGCTCAAACTGACCCGAGCGAATTGAAAAGACAAACACTCGAGTCAGAACTAAACGATCTTATGTAAGTTATATCAACAGAATAAATATGAGTGCAGTAACTCAAAAGATGCTCGGGATTTACATCTCTTAAGGATCCATTAAACTATTTTCTATGTAGTATATTTCACTATTATAATAGTGTCTAATTGTAAATTAAACTTACTTTTAAATAGCGTTAAGGCTTTACATTTTCCACCTTAACACGTAATAGTCCCAGTAGTCCATCCAATATCATAGTCCCTCCTGATCGGGAAGCCACCAAATGATACCACACGGGCTACGGGAGAAATCCAAACTCGTACGAGGCTCGGTATGGTAGGTGACACGGCACAACTAGGCAATGCCATAGTAGATATACCAATTACGCTTCTGGGTCGGTGGTAACGCGTAGCGCGCAGCTACTGTCCACCTCGAACAAACTCCCCAAATCAAAGAAATCAAAAGTGAAGGTGGCCACCGAATCAATCCAAAGTCAGAGTATAGTATTGAAAGGAAGTGTCCGATTAGAGGTGCTACCTCATTAACCCGTCGATCGTTCCTGTTTTAGCCACCTTATGCCAACTCACGGGAGTTCGGTCCACGTATTACCTTACAGGAAACGCCGCCACCAACCTACTTCATTCTAGAATCTCCACCGCGTACACGGTTGCTAAAGTGGTTTTCGGAGTTGGCAGAGAGTATGACAACTTCCGATCCTGGTCTCTTTAACAACCAAACGTTATTATAACACCGCGGTCATTTAAAAATAATTTTACTTTCAAAACCAAAATATAATATCTATTTCAAAACCATATAAATACGATATCCATTTCAAAACAAACTCATTTGATATTATTTTTATAAAACCCAAATTAATATAATATCATTTTATTTCAAATATATTTCTTTTCCAAAATCATATTACTTTAAATTTATAATAATTGGAAACCAAACATTTGAATTATAACTTTCAAACATAAAACTACGAAATCTGTAGCTTTAAAACCATAAATTTCAAAACTTAAATTGTTTAGTAGGGTATTTATAGATAAAGTTGAATAAATAGATGGATCGGGTTGATAGATGTACGTGCTAGCGCTAACGTGGCCCAAAAAGCCCGATCTGACCCTGGAACGAAATTGGGTAAATCCATATATCAAAATAGGTGTTTTAAAATATTCTAAACGCAATTGAAAGGTTTCGCGTCCAAGTTCCATCGTATGGAGAAGTTATGCTAAAATCAATATTTTCAAATTGATTTCAATTGCATAAATTTCAAGGCGTTTCAAGTCCGTACGATCAAACGACAAGTCCGATCGCTACGAAACTTGAAACACTATTATAATTCACCGTTACGCATCCGATGAAACTTGTTTCGTCGAAATCCGAGTCAGTGGCCAAAATGGCTATTTTTTATATTAATTAAATAAATTTACAATAAATTGATTAAATCAAATTTCCTATTTAAATTCTGAAATTAACAATCTTTATCACTTATATTTTCTTAATCCCTCGTATTAGTTAAACCAAACCTTGATGTAAATTTAGAGTTAACAAATTTATTCATTTCAGCGTTAAATTTCAATTTCATTATATTCGCAGATTATAAATTAAATTTGCAAAAATTCCTTTTAATTGGCTTTCATTTAATTATTCAATCTATTAGTATCCAATAGATGAGACTACCATTGGATTCATACTCTATTACATAAATATCTTCAAATTTCATCTAAATTTATATTTACATAATTTTTAAATATTAAATCCATTTAATTGCAATAAATCATATTATCGTAATTTAAATTCAAATAAATAATTAAATGTTGATTCTCATTCTTTTTATTCAAACGATCTTTATCCTATAAGCATACTTAACATTTGTTTATATTTCATTACACTGATACTCCTATATACATCTTAGATTTGTATCAACGGTTATATTTAAAAATGTGAATCTTGTCAATTACACGTATTAATTAAGGTTTTAAACTCACATAACAAAGTTTCCTAAGTCCAATCCTTTTTTACCAAATTTGACAATCCCTAACCATTTGTACTACATTCCTTATTAATGTAATATTTATCAAATTTTATTTCAAATTAACGTACAACTTAATTTCCCTTAATTGAGATCTAATTCCCAAATTTTAGTTTACCATACTAAATGAAATAAACAACATATAGATTGTTACCTATTTCCTTTACATGCCTTTATAGGTTTATTACTTAACAATCACCATTAAAAATCCCGTGTATACACAAATTTTATATTTCGTAATCACATTCAATCAATTACGTATTACTTTCCAGCAAGTAATATGATTACTTAGAGAACGTTGACTTTTATTCAATTACCATTTATTGAAATCCACATTAATTAATTTATTAAATGCATACATTTATTTCTCTATATCCAATTTGTTTCCCTTATTTACATTAATACTATTCCCTTATTTTGGTTATTACTTATCAACTTGTTCTAACCTTATTACCTGAATTTCCGTTATTGTAAACCTTTATATTTTTTTCATTTAAATTAAATTTTAAATTCCAATTCAATCAACCATTTCAACATGCCACTTATAATAACTGCTTACAAGTATGAATGGAATTATCATTTATTCCAATATTTTCTTAATTTACATTAACATATTAGTTAATTCCCTTTAAATGAAATTTATTCAAATTGCTAGTAAATAGGTTTTAAGTCACCATTTATATATTTTAATTTAGCGTTCATTTTCAATATTTGTTTATAAAGTTTTTATTTCTACTAAATTTAATTACAAACTCATTAATTCAACCAAATTAAATCCATGAAATTTACGGGTCGTTACACTCTCTCCCACTCAAAACTTTTTGTCCTCGAAAAGGAAAAAAAAGGAGAAGAAAAAATTAATAAACAATATGTCTTATTCAAAATATTAACTTTTACAAACAAATAATTTACAAAATTTATTACTTTAAATAAAAGATACCCATTTTATAACCATCAAATCTCTTTATACTTAAATAAATAAAGTTTGGAAATCATTTTCAAAATTTTCTAAGTCCAAAATTTACGAAAAATTTTGACAGAGTCTCCTTTGTACGGAGAGGCCCGGGAGAAAATATAATATCAATAATAACAAAATATCACATATAATATCCAAAATATTATATCCCAACACGGGAAACTATATAAAATAGCGCTATAAAACCCTAATCCGAGAACGTACCTATTTGTCGGGCAATTAACGCTTATTTTATGAAACCAAATGCAGTAGCAATTGCTTCCATAACCTGTATTTCACTTATAAAATCCAAAAGAGTTAATAATTTTGTAAAATGAAATATTTAAGTTGTTTTAATTACAACCAACCAAACCAATACAACAACAACCAATTGCAACCACAACAAACAACCATCACATAGAATCAATATAATCAATCATTCATTCATATCAATCAAAACAAATAGTTGTTCGGGTTCAAAGCTTCAAATTGTACATGATGAAAATAAACTATTAAGCGCACCATTTATTCAACAGTCTTAAATGAAACAAAATAGATTATTTATACATCCAAACAATCTTAAAGTATCCTCACCCAAACAACCATAAACCAAACAACAACTATTCTAAACAACAAATCAAATTTATTTATTATTTATTTCATTTCATACATTTGTTGTTTGATTTGATTATTTTTTTATTTTTTTATTTTTTTTTATAATGATTTCTTATAATTCACATTTATTTCTTGCAAAATTTCATTTCATTCATTTATTTATTTGCATTACATTCATTTCTCAAATTTCATTTACTCATTCAATGTTTATTTCATTTATTTTCACTCATTACCTACAATTATTCATTTCCATTAACTCAGGTCATGCCAGTTCCTTTGATTTCATTATAATAATTCATTCATTTATTGCATGCCCTCATTTATTTACATTCATTTATCAATAGTATTCATGTCCCATTCAATTTCTTAGCATTTCCATTTTATTTACTTAAGTTTATAATCATCTATTTGTAATACTTATCTGTAATTATATTTACTTATAGTAAAATTTCAATTATAATTTAAGTTTATAACATTAAATTCTCATTTATAACAGCAAATTCATTGAATACTTTCATTACCTCAAACTTTACTTGTAAGATTTCCCATTACATTTTCTTATTAACATTGTAACTTTTATTATATGGTAAGTTATATGTATGCATTTAAGAATGTAATTGCAAATCATACAAGTTTATCTTATTTCCTTTAAAATTTATTCAATATTCAATAATTATACCCTTTTCTATTATATGTTACCCATTTCAGATTTCTTTTAATTCCATTTATAACCAAGCATTTAAATCTCTTATTCCTTTACAGGTTTTAATTATTAATTACCTACATTCCAATTTACTACAATAATTGGAACTATTAATTAATGGAAACCTTAGAATTAAATACCGGGTTTAAATTTCAAATTACTTTAAAATAATGGATAAAGGTTTATACTTACAACTTATATTTCTAATTATATTTAAAACAATTAAAATTTTATATTTAATTATCAAAAATGAATCTGCAGTAAAACTACTACACAGGCCTTCCCTCTTCGAAACCCGAAAATGAATGTCCATGATGCGTGCACTCATCACCGAAATTATTTTCCAGCGACAGGGAGGGGAGTACATAATTATTACTTTTCAACGTTTCTTTTAAAACAATTCTTTCAAATTATATTGAAATATTTATATCAAAAAATACTTCTAATACTATTATTACTATATTCCAAAATCATTTGAAAGGAATTTTTCAAAACCCCGGGACTTAAGTTCCAAATTTCCAATTTTCATTTATTTTATTTTCAATCTTATTTCAACTCTTATTTATAAATTTTATTACCTAACAACCAATCTATTGCAACCAAATATATATCATTTATAAAATTTATTTTATATATATAGAAAATATAATAGGCAAAATTATTTCATTCGCCTATATTAAAAACAAATATTATGTCGGTCTGTCATATTAAGTGTTTAGAAATCCCTATTGATGTCACAGCGTCCTATGCACCAACCAGAATTTGTAAATACAAAACGGAACAGATTAACACAATATTAAAACCTTTTTATAACACTAACAAATACGCTTTCTCATATATATACACTCAGCGACTCCCATATGGTATTATTACCCTATTAATAAAGAGTCAGACCCCACAAAGCTAAGGTTTATCGCTAAACCTGGCTCTAATACCAACTCTGTAACATCCCGCCTTTTCGCACGCTTTAAATCGACACATGTGCCAATTCAAACCATACGGAATGGCGGATTGTTATGGGGCAGATTGTTATGGGGTAAATAAGAAAAAACAAGACAGAAATAAAACAAAACAGAATCTCACAGCAGAAGGATAAAATATAATAATCAAATATACAGTTTATAAAGCTGTTTAAATATTCGATTATACTTATACAACATGCATCAGAGTTACACATACCATATAACAATGCAGCGGAACAATATGAGTGTAGTGGAACCATGTAATGTATATTAATAACAATATTGAAATCTTCGTCTTCGTCCTCCAGAGATAAAGCCTTCGATCCTAAAATGCTCGGACTGACGCGAGCGAATTGAAAAGACAAACACTCGAGTCAGAACTAAAAGATCTTATGTAAGTTATATCAACAGAATAAATATGAGTGCAGTAACTCAAAATATGCTTGGGATTTACATCTCTTAAGGATCCGTTAAACTATTTACTATGTAGTATATTTCGCTATTATAATAGTGTCTAATTGTAAAATAAACTTACTTTTAAATAGCGTTAAGGCTTTACATTCTCCACCTTAACACGTAATAGTCCCAGTAGTCCATCCAATATCATAGTCCCTCCTGATCGGGAAGCCACCAGAGGATACCACACGGGCTACGGGAGAAATCCAAACTCGTACAAGGCTCGGTATGGTATGTGACACGGCACAACTAGGCAATGCCAGGGTAGATATACCAATTACGCTTCCGGGTCGGTGGTAACGCGCAGCTACCGCCCACCTCGAACAAACTCCCCAAATCAAAGAAATCAAAAGTGAAGGTGGCCACCGAATCAATCCAAAGTCAGAGTATAGTATCGAAAGGAAGTGTCCGATCAGAGGTGCTACCTCATTAACCCGTCGATCGCTCCTGTTTTAGCCACCTTATGCCAACTTACGGGAGTTGGGTCCACGTATTACCTTACAGGAAACGCCGCCTTCAACCTACTTCATTCTGGAATCTCCACCGCGTATACGGTTGTTAAAGTGGTTTTCGGAGTTGGCAGAGAGTATGACAACTTCCGATCCCGGTCTCTTTAACAACCAAACGTTATTATAACACCGCGGTCATTTAAAAATAATTTTACTTTCAAAACCAAAATATAATATCTATTTCAAAACCATATAAATACGATATCCATTTCAAAACAAACTCATTTGATATTATTTTTATAAAACCCAAATTAATATAAGATCATTTTATTTCAAATATATTTCTTTTCCAAAATCATATTACTTTAAAATTTATAATAATTGGAAACCAAACATTTGAATTATAACTTTCAAACATAAAACTACAAAATTTGTAGCTTTAAAACCATAACTTTCAAAACTTAAATGGTTTGGATATTCAACAGTATGTAAAATAGTTGATTTTAAATTACTTTATAAAGTAAATAATTTCCACGCCTTTACCATTATTCACTTCAAATTAAGTCTAAACCCATAAATTTTTAGATTCACTTCCAGTTTCAATAAAAACACTTCGATTGCAATATATTTCAAACTTTGAGTAATTAACAATTTCAAAACTAAGGTTGAAAATTTCTATTCAACAATTTATTTTCCTATTATTTAGTTTGAAATATTTGCATAATAAATCCAAAATCATTAAAAATAAACTCAAATTACTAACAACTAAATATTTCCTTCAATTTATTTATACTAGAAATATTCATTTAATTTATCTTGAATAAAAATCCAGTTATAAATATCATACCTTTAAATTTTCAAATTTAAATATGTTTACATCAACTTATGGAATTTAATTTTTAGATAAGCTCAATTCCAAATAAATTTCCAATTTATCTTCCAATCTTAATTGATTTGAATCATTTAAACTCTATATATATATACAAAATTTAAACCTGTACTTAAACAAAAATATAAATTATTAAACTTCATTTTTTCGACTTATTCATTTTTATTTAACAGATTTATACATAGCTTAAATTCAAACATTTAACTACATATGTATATATATAATAATATTTATATAATATCAAATTTTTATATTTATTAAACCGTATCCTATCCAAACCATATAAATTATTTTCAAAATAATTATATATAGACCGACGGTGTCTGTATAGAATTTTCTATCCTATGGTCAAGTGATACATATATTTATCATTTCAATCCGCAATTCAAAAACATAAATTTACGGTTGTATATCATTTCAAACCGCAATCCCGAATGAAATGAAATGCATGATAACTTGCAGATTATATAATATAGAACACATCATCCATTCACCAAACATCAATCATCAACCATTTACTACAATCCATCCAATTTGAAAAAAACATCAATATATAGCATAAAAATATATAACAGGTATCAACGAACAGTTTATATTCAATAATAAGTTAATAACTGTAAAATTGGAAGTTTATACGCAAAAATAAATAAATTTAACTGTCAATTTATATGCAATAATAAAATTAAATAACAATTTAATTTAAATAAATGCCATCTAACTGAGATGATGAATAAAATATGCCAAACAGTCATAAATGAATTTCTACTCATATCATAAATCAATTTAATAAACATAAGAAATTTTAGAAGTTGTGAGTGGGTTAAAACACTCACCTTTTGAATTTAAATTGAATTTAAATCCAATTTAAACCCAAAAATTTGACCGTCTCAGAATTTTTCCAAACCAGCGTCATCTAGTCCGGAATTTCAATACGATCCTAACAAAAAATCCGCGCGTAAATCGGAGTTCGTACGCAAGAGTTATGGCGATTAATAAATTTGAAATCAAAATAAAAAAATAAAAAAAGGACATATTCACCTCGTTGCCACGTCATCCCTACAAATGCTCCCTCTCTCTCACGCGTTTGCTACCGAGCTTCTAGGAAATTCACGAAAACCGAACCCATCAACTAGCCGTTGACCCCAAACTTTGACCGTCGATAATCACCACTCCGCTACGACTTACGGCCGCCGAGCACCACCGTAGAGACCCTCATCTCCCCCTCTACCGACCGACACCACCGCGGCACCCCCAGGTCGCCGTCGCCGCCGCCCCTTTTAGGGTTTTCGAAACCCTAAATTGCCAAATTCGAGCGCCTCCGATCGAATTAGCCCTCCCGACTACCAGCGTTAGCTTCCCCTTGTCGAGCTCCTCGATACCCAGAAATGAATTTCTCGATTGCTGCCCAAAACAAAAACGCCCAAATCACCATATGGGTTTCGAAATTATGACCTTTGACCATGATTTCCCGCTGATCGAAGCGCTATTTCGAAAAACAAACAGCAGACGTTGGTTCGTATCGTCGAGATGTTCGATATATATTTTTTTCCAGAATTTTCTGAGGATTTTGAATTTTAGGCTTTGGATTTGATTTTTGAATTTTGAAATTGGATTTAGAGTTTGCAGCCATTGGAAAAAGGGGAGGAGCTGATGAAATTTACACGTAGACAAATGAGAATAGACCGAGGCTAGGTTTTAGTAGAGTATTTATAGATAAAGTTGTGAAATAGATGGATCGGGTTGATAGATGTACGTGCTAGCGCTAACGTGGCCCAAAAAGCCCGATCTGACCCCGGAACGAAATTGAGTAAACCCATATATCAAAATAGGTGTTTTAAAATATTCTAAACGCAATGGAAAAGGTTTCACGTCCAAATTCCATCGTATGGAGAAGTTAAGTTGAAATCATTATTTTCAAATTGATTTCAATTGCATAAATTTCAAGGCGTTTCGAGTCCGTACGTTCAAACGACAAGTCCGATCGCTACGAAACTTGAAACACTATTATAATTCGCTGTTACGGATCCGATGAAACTGGTTTCGTCGATATCCGAGTCAGTGGCCAAAATGGATATTTTTTATATTAATTAAATAAATTTACAATAAATTGATTAAATCAAATTTCCTATTTAAATTCTGAAATTGACAATCTTTATCACTTATATTTTCTTAATCCCTCGTATTAGTTAAACCAAATCTAGACGTAAATTTAGAGTTAACAAATTTATTCATTTCAGCGTTAAATTTCAATTTCATTATATTCGCAAATTATAAATTAAATTTGCAAAAATTCCTTTTAATTGACTTTCATTTAACTATTCAATCTATTAGTATCCAATATATGAGACTACCATTGGATTCATACTCTATTGCGTAAATATCTCCAAATTTCATCTAAATTTATATTTACATAATTTTTAAATATTAAATCCATTTAATTGCAATAAATCATATTATCGTAATTTAAATTCAAATAAATAATTAAATGTTGATTCCCATTCTTTTTATTCAAACGATCTTTATCCTATAAGCATACTTAACATTTGTTTATATTTCATTACATTGATACTCCTATGTACATCTTAGATTTGTATCAACAGTTATATTTAAAATTGTGAATCTTGTCAATTACACGTATTAATTAAGGTTTTAAACTCAAATAACAAAGTTTCCTAAGTCCAATCCCTTTTTACCAAATTTGACAATCCCTAACCATTTGTACTACATTCCTTATTAATGTAATATTTATTAAATTTTATTTCAAATTAACGTACAACTTAATTTCCCTTAATTGAGATCTAATTCCCAAATTTTAGTTTAACATACTAAATGAAATAAACAACATATAGATTGTTACCTATTTCCTTTACATGCCTTTATAGGTTTATTACTTAACAATCACCATTAATAATCCCGTGTATACACAAATTTTATATTTCGTAATCACATTCAATCAATTACGTATTACTTTCCAGCAAGTAATATGATTACTTAGAGAGCGTTGACTTTTATTCAATTACCATTTATTGAAATCCACATTAATTAATTTATTAAATGCTTACATTTATTTCTCTATATCCAGTTTGTTTCGCCTTATTTACATTAATACTATTCCCTTATTTTGGTTATTACTTATCAACTTGTTCTAACCTTATTACCTAAATTTTCGTTATTGTAAACTTTTATATTTTTTTCATTTAAATTAAAATTTATATTCCAATTCAATCAACCATTTCAACATGCAACTTATAATAACTGCTTACAAGCATGAATGGAATTATCATTTATTCCAATATTTTCTTAATTTACATTAACATATTAGTTAATTCCCTTTAAATGAAATTTATTCAAATTGCTAGTAAATAGGTTTTAAGTCACCATTTATATATTTTAATTTAGCGTTCATTTTCAATGTTTGTTTATAAAGTTTTTATTTCTACTAAATTTAATTACAAACTCATTAATTCAACCAAATTAAATCCACGAAATTTACGGGTCGTTACAAGAAGTCTCAGCTCGGAGTTGTCTAATCTCACTACATGAATACAGTAAACCTAATATTCAATAACATTGTGAGTCAATAAATGGTTTAGATCTGTTATGGTTGAATTTATATTGCATATTATATAATTATCCAAATAAACAGAGATACATGATTAGCTTGTTAAGTGCAATAATCAGCTTGTTAAGAGTAATAAAAGAAAGAAGAGCTGCTACATACTTAAAACGTTAACTCATGAATAAGGCAATGAATAACTCACACGGTGTTTGAAAGCATATTCTCCATTGCAATCTACAGTTGGTCAGACAGATTCGGAATTCAAAAAAGAATGTCAAAAAAAATTATAGCATAATAGACATGAAAAAAGTGGATGTGAAACTGTACATAAGAGACAAAGCGGAGTAGTCATATTCCAAACCAACAGCAGGCTAAAACGTTTAATTAGGGACATGTTATGGTATATAGGGATCTTTCTAAATTACTAATTAAAAAGTTAATCATATTTAATCATAAAGTAAACGTTTTACCTTGAATGGTGACTGAATCTTCTTCCAATCTGATATAGATTATAGATGAAAGGCTAGTGACAGTATACCAAAACCTCTGCCAAAAACTTCACAGTGCAGTTACATATAAGTAGTCTCCTAGTTCATAAACCGAGGCTGCACCGACATGGAGCTTTGCCTTGCGCTCACATCCGCGGCCTCATGCAAACGGGTGAAACCGCCGTCTACCTCCTTCTAAAAGTGCCCTTGAACGTCCTCTTCACATTCAGCGCTGAAATCATAAAACCAGACATCGAAAGAGGACATGAGTCCGTCGATGGCGTCGCCTTCGTCCTCTTTTCGACCTCCAACCTATTTTTCAAGTGTAAATGGTTTCTTCTATAGAGAAAAGGAACCGTAACTTAAAAAAATAAAAAATAAAAATCTACAATATGAATTTCAAGGTAACATTCAATCTGCTACATAACAAATTGATCTATATTAAAATAGAATAATTTCATATCAGTAGGTACCTTCTGAATACAACCGAATTCTCTCTCTTTGTCTAACTCATTGGATGCTTTGACTGTAGTTAATTTGGTTGGTAGTAACTCCATTTACGTACAGTTGCTATGGAGAAAATTTTAGCCTTTTCTGCATTGATTGGTTTGTGGAGAAGACGCAAGGAGGAAAGGTAATTGGGATTGAGAAAGCTGTTATGGGAGTAAATGGGATGGAGTACCGGAATGTGGTGGACAGAACGGTTGAAGACAAATTTGTCCCTTGTCGGAATGGTGGGATTAAATTTGTTTTCTGGATAGAATGGAACATTTATGGCATTTCAAAAAAGGCTTCACTTGGGAAGTATTTACATTATATATACGAGTACTACGGCACGTCCAATGGACGTGCATATAAAAAATGTGCGTTAATTTTTTTATGCAAATATATAAAACACACAAAAATTTAGTTTAATACCATTTCTGTACCGCCTAACCCTTCCTACATGAAATATGAAGACACCAAGATAATCAACACGTTTCTTGCATGGTATATTTTTCCAAAATGAATATAATAATGGATTACGACTATAATGACTTATTTAAAAAATTAGTTTTTTTTAATGGAACAAAGAACATTTAAGAACTTACAACGGAAACGGAAGCACTCTTATGGGGCGTTTATGAACAACTTTGGATAGGAGGTAGAGATTGGTTAGAGGTAGAGATTTGGTAAAAGGTTGTTTTTTGAAGATAATGTAGTTAGATGTTGGTTAGAGGTTGGATGGTGACTAAAGATTGTTGTGTACTATTTCATCGAAGTTGTTTGATGTTTGATATTTAATATTTAATAATATTTATTTATTTAATCATATTTAATAATTAATATTTTATATATTTAATATTTTATATATTTAACACTTGTTAAATTCAAATATGTCCAACTTATTTTTGTTAATTAGGTCTGATGTATTATTTAAGTATACAAATTTCAGCTTCCATTCACTCCGAGTAGACCATTGTTGTAAAAAACATGTCCGATGTAACTTTTTAACATTGAAAATATTATTTTTACCTCTAAAGCGAAAATATGGTCTGCGAATGCAACCATAAAGAGATTCAAAAGGTGTACAGCACTGCTTTTTCTTTTTTCCTTTAAGCAAGCTCCAACTGTTAAATCCAACTTCTTGGCATGATAACCAACAGAGCTATTATTTTGTTAAAAATCAAAAGGAAGTACAATTATGATAAGCTTCATGGCCTATATAGAGTAGCATAATTAAAAGTGGTTTGAATGGTTATTTTGTAAAATTAATTACATAATAATAAAAAATGGTTAAAATTATTGGATCACTTAAATAAGACAACAGTGCATTCATGCTTCATACATGAGTAAAGGTTAAACTATACAAAATAGATCATCTACTTCACACAATAGTAAAACCACATATCATTTTATTTTCCCTGTGGAACAATTGTCGATCACAATTCAAGATATTACGCCTCTAAACAAATGCTTTAACTCCCACTAACGACAAAATTAAAGTCTTCATCCCTAATAATAATAACAACAACCACATATCAGAGGGAAAAAAGTCGGGGTTACAAATGAGAAAAAAATAATATATCCACAATGACAAAACGAATGCCAATAGGCATAAAACAGAATGACCAATCTACTCCCACACACCATTTAAGAAACTGTTTATTGAGTTTCCAACTTTCTCCCATAATGCAAAAAAATATTATTTATTTACTTTCAAGTTAGGCATTAAAATCCATGGCATGTACAGCTGGATTTACAAATTACACTTCTTGCCTAAAATGAATGTGATATTTAATACTTTGAAGACCGCACTTACTTTCTCAGGCTTGTGATCCCTGTAGCCTTTTTTCATAATACACAGTAGAGAACTTAATGGCTGAACCATGAAGAAACTACTATAGAAATCTCAAAATATACATTTTTTAGCACATATGTGTGTGTTAAAAATGTGTACACACGGTGTTAATGTCCAGTTCGATGCACAGTTGAAAACTGCTTATTACAATTCGTCACAGACCGTAAATTGGTTTGTTCGAAGACAACAATCATGGGGGATGAAGACATAGTTTTCCAACCATGGTGGGTACGACATTGCCATTGTATTTTAAGTTTAAACGCATATGAAGAAAAAAGTAAGGTATTAAATGGATTGTTAGAATTCCAAAAAAGCAGAGGAATAGAAATTTTATATGAATTAAAGCATTCCATAAGTTTTCCAATGAAAATATAAATTAACGTATAGTTTTAAAATTAAGTACATTGTTTTTTCCACTCAAATATCTTGCAAGTCGGTTTGATATGCACACATTGTAGAATTATATATGTTAGGCATTAATATCTAGCTTTTTTGTCCACTCAAAACTGTTGAATTCGAATTATAACGTTGAGGCGTAATATACACTCAAACTATCCGGCATGGCATGTAGTTTGATAAATTATATGTTTGATATTTTGAGTGCATGCTCCGACTTTCGAATTATATGGATACGGTGGTGTAGTTGCTAAATCCAGCTATAGTTTGATATCAAACTATCAATATATAATTAGAGTGTTGCTAAAGGCACCCGAGAATATGCTCGTAACTACCATGGTCGGCAGTTACCCACCGACCAAACACTGTTCAATCGGCGTTTTTCTACAGTATGCAATGTAAAAAAAGATTTTCGGTCTCTGGTAACCTGTAGTACAAAATTGTACGCCCTTAGCAACATACCTGAGTTTATAATTATATCAAAATTTGGAGCATTCTCCAACTTAAACTATCAAACCATTACAAACTATTATAAACTATCAAACTCAAATAATCTATCCGCAATAATAAAACAAATGCCAATAGGCATAAAATAGAACGGTTGAATGATCAATCTACCCCCACACTCCAGTTAAGAAACTATTTATTGACTTTCCAACTTTCTTCGATACTGCAAATAAATATTATCTATCGACTTTCAAGTTAGGCATTAATATCCACGGCATGCACAACTAGATTTATAATAGTTTAGTAGTTTGACTCAAACCATCAACATATAATTTATCAAAATAACAAACCATCAACTTTATAATATCAAACCTATAGTATATAATTCGAATTGGAATTATGTGCTCTGACTATATCCGTATAATTTATCCACTCAAACTATCAAACATCCTGGGGATTTCAAATGTTTTGTAGGTTTGCCTTGTCCACTCAAAATATCAAACTATCAATTCGAACGTTGGAGAATTTTTAACTTAGGCATTAATATCCATGGCATGCACAGTTGTAGAATTGAATACATTATTTTGTCCACTCAAAATATCAAACTATCAATTCGAAAGTTGGAGCATTTTTAACTTAGGCATTAATATCCATGACATGCACAGTCGTAGAATTGAATACACAGTTTTGTCCACTCTAACTATCAAAACTATAGACCACACAATAACATGGCTAATTAATTATTAAAAAAGTTAAAAATTAATATATATACACAGACATAGAGAAAGCAAAATATATCTTAGAAAATTAAGTTACCAAATTAGGATCGAACATTGAAGTTTCAGCCGCAATGAATTTTTTCCCAAACTCATACAAACACGATCTCCAATGTTGATAATTTCGCCAGATCCAATTTCTACAAACAGTAATGTTCATGTTAATAGTATACAATCTTTTAACATGACAGTGAAGTACGTAGAACTTACAGTTCAACAGTTACTATATAATATTAATGAAATATCAAGCTAAGAAGAGCAAAGGTTTTTGAAAAAGGAAACAAATAAAACTACCAAAAAGCTTTACCAAGCAAAATGCTTTAAGCTAGGATCTGACCTTGGTTTGATAATTATTCCATTTGCAAATTGAAGTATGTAATAGATCGATAAGATACCACTCCCAAATTAATCTTAAAAGGGATTGGATCCTTACTAATAACAACTGTTGCCTATAGGAAAACAAATAAATCAATTTAAAATTAAATATAAATTATAGATTGTTAAGAATCATTAACTAACCTGAAGATAGGATCTATACGCACTTTGGCCGTACAGGAGAAAGGAGGTCGTCGAAAAAGGAAAAAACGAAGGTCGATGATCATGGGAAATGGGAATACGGCATCCAACGCCATTGACATCGAATGGTTTAGAGTAGTTATCAAGTGCTTATGGTGCTGATTTGTGAAGAGAGACGGAGATAGTGGGGGTAGTGGGATAAATTAATTTCAAATGAGTACTTCGTATTTGATAGAGGTCTGAAGAAGTAAAAAAGAACTATAAAAGTGGAGCATACGTTGAGACGTGACGAACTGGGAAGGTATCTATACCAAAAGACAATTGTGTCCTCCGTGCGAACATGGCCAAACTATGAATACAAATGGATACTTTTGGAAATACCAAAAAGGCTTCAGTTTGACTCTTTGACCAAGGGTTTCATTTTATAATATATATATATATATATATATATATATATATATATATATATATTATTGATGTGTCAGTTTATGTAACTGAATTCAAGCGTGTGGGTCTATGTTAGTAGTGTAGTGGCCATGCATAGGAAAGCAGAAGGGCGAGCAAGGGCAAAAAATGACGTAGCAGGCATGAGAAGGAGGAGAGGTGCGTAGAAGAGCAAACGTGAAATGAAGAAGCGGAAACGTGCTCAGGTAGGCAAAATAAGTGGAAGGATGAGGGAAATGTTGGGCTCTAGTTTGTGAATGTGAGGGAAGAAATAGAGGCAGGTGGAAGAACGTGGGAATAGAGAAAAGAAGGGGAAGGTAGGTTTGGGTTTGCATGTGGTAAGTGGGATTGGCCCGTTGCGTTTTTAGTTGGGTAAGAAATTATTTAAGTTAAATAATTGAAGTTAATTAATTTGGTTACCTAATATGTAGTTTAAAATTTTAGTTTATATGATTAGTTTGAGAAACAAGTCTGTGAAGTGTTTTGGGCCTTATGTGCTTTTGCAGTAAAGGTTGGGGTAAGGGTTTGTGTTATAAACTATTAAGTAATTAGTTTAGTTAATAATTAGTTTAGTTCAAATGATTTAGACTTTAAAAAAGTAATAACTCCTCCATACGGAGTCTTTAACCCACGGTCTCTAAGACTAGATTCGTGTCAACAGATATAATACATTTGATAAATTATTTGGTATATTCAACGAAGTATAATGTAGTGATAAATTAATGGTGATTAGATTTAATTACGTAGTTAAATAACTATACTTCATTTTGGATATCTAATTAGCAGAATAAATCTGCACTCTATGATTGCAAAGTTAAAAGAATATTTCTGATATTAATTAAATGTGTAGATTAATTATTGTTCCATAAATTAATGTGTTAGTTATGGATTAATAATTGTTGATAATAATGTGTTATTATTATTGTTTGGTTGGTTGTTTGAATTGTGCTCAGCCAGTTTATGAGCAATTAATTTCCATAGAATTGGTTGGGTAGATACGAACATCATGTGATTAGAATTTCACAGTTTGACTATAACGTGTTCGATAATAATATTTAATTAAGTAATTATAATAAAATATGTTTATTATAATTTTAAAGATGTTTATCTTTTAAATGAAACAGCTTCTTTGAAAAAAATAGAATTATTTGGAAAAAGTAAATATTTTAAGGTGATGTAAAGGTGTTTATATAATATTTGGAAATGAATATTTTGAAGTTATATTATATAAAAGTGATTTATACAAACATATTTATAAAATGTGTTTTATAAATAAAGAATTTCAAGAACTTAAAATGACTTTCAAAAGGCTTTGGGAAATGAAAATACTATGACTGAAAGTATTTGTGAATACTAGTGAAAATGATTTACCACTTTCGGATATAAAATGATTTTTTATGCTACCGATGATTCGGGTAACCCGTAACTAAAAAGTGGGCTTTGAAGAGTTTCTGTAACCCTTAGTATAGTCTGCTCTTTGATAGAGAGATATACTTTGTTTATTTATTCATTTGTAGAGAGGCTGGGATCCAGTTGCTATGTTATTGAGAGAAACCTCCCGATCTTGTTGCATATATTTTGATATACTTTTATAGCAGTATCTTGGGGTTTCTAAATAAATATTTCAAACTAAATTTTTTAAGATCCCGAAGTAAAGTATAGTTTGATACAAATGATGTGTATATTATTATTTCAAATTGATTTGAAATGAAACTGGGAGTTTAGTTCGAGGAGATTATTTTCGAAAAGGATTATATCTTGAATATAACAAAGTTACACTACAACAAAAACATCCTTTCACAACTTCCAAAAACAATTGTTATAGGTCTATTACAACAAGCAACCGCCCGTCGTTATATCAGGAGTTGTAATAGGTTCATATGTTTTTACAAGGGTCTATAACAGTTGTAAAATAATCTTTTACACCTGTCTATCGCAGTTGTAAAAAGTTGTTTAAAACTGCTCTTGAGTTGTAAAAGATTATTCACAGCTATGATAGGCTAGTGTAAAAAAATTTTCACGACTGCTACTAGTAGTTGCAAAAGACATTTTAATAACTATGATTGGCAGTTGTGGTAAAAAAATACACAAAAATAAAAATCAAATTTTAAATACGGTTTTCAAGTGAAACAAGGAATAGACAAGCAACAGGAAAAAATTAATATTAATTCAAAGACATCATAATCCGTTAATGATGGAGTTTAGATTCAGTAATTTCAAATCTTTCGTGTACACTATGAACACCAATTCGTAGACTGCTCCTAGTGTTAGCTATGATGCTTCGAATCTTCCATGGATTTCTAGCCAGCATATGTCTATTACATTTGCTACTTCTATCTCTTCTCCACTGCATATAATTATGATACTCATACTTCAATCATCAAAACTAATCAACTATCAAATAAATACGAATCTTAGTTACTTTGGGATTTCTCCATGTTACTGCATGAAAATGACCAAGCTATGCTTTTGGAACAGCGAATAGAAGAATGATCTCGATGGTAGTATTTTGATCAATGTCTATACATGCAGGCCCGATCCACTCCAGTTGGTTGCCCCAGCCAAACTAAAAAATTTTAAGACAACCTTACCAAAAATTGAACCTAAGACATGTGGTTGGATGCTAAAACCAACTACCACTAAGACACATCACCATTTGGTTAACTAATGCAGTAATAATTTATGCTTATCTAAATTGGTAAATTGTTGCCTCACTCTCCCCGTTGCCCTAGGCGGCTGGCTTGCCAGCCTTACCCTAGGGCCGGGCCTGTATACATGCATATAATTATTCTTAAGCTCTCTCAAAGAAGCATTTTGCACTGTAAAATCTTGATGCAACGTGAATGTTTTTGGACTCACCCCTTATGAGCAAAGTGTGATGTAACTGAAAATTAAGGTAATCTACAGGAAGCATTGGCGCTAAAGTAAATAAGTTTAGATAACAGACAGCTAAAATATTTTTATAGTTGGTAAAAAGAAGCTTTATTAGTACCAGGCTTAAAGTAGCAAGTGTTTGCTTTAGTAGATGCTTCAAGTTTTTTTGTCTTCAAACTACTCCAGCACAATGAGTAGGATCAGTAACTAAATTGTGTCAAGAAGTTTGTAAATATAATAATAATAATAAATGAAAATGAAAATCCTCCATTGGAACATATTATAGATATCAAAATAATCTAGTTCTAGTTTCTTAATATATATTTTTGAAGGAAAAAGATAGAACTAATATTTATCACTAAGTTAGTATGCATACAGTTCGTCAGAAAATCAATGTATGCTTACTTTATTTATCATGTAAACTCTGCACTTTTGACAATAAGTTTGTCCAAACACAGTGTTAAAAAAAATTATAGAAGTCTAAATTTATGGATTCCAAAACAATAGAGTAGTTGTAGAATGTTTAGGATATTATAATTGGAGTCTGTGTTGGATTGGCATACATAGGATAAAATAAACCATGTACAAGATTTTACTTAGAGACACGCACTCCAAATACTTCTAATATATCCATATGACAAACATAATGGGTTTGCACATTAGAAAAAACATACGTAACCAAGTACTTATACTGTAAAGAAAGTGGTCAGCTTTCTTTAAAAGCACCCACTGCTAAAATCGATCTCATCAAAATTAGCGTATCCAATCCCACTTTTCAATTGTTGTATTCCTCTTATCCAAATATCAAAATTTTAACCACAAACATTGACAAAATACCTTTTAGGGAAACAAGCCTGTAGTTGATTTAAACCAACACCCACGCTCCACAATTTGTAGTCGTAGGCCATGTAGGCACTTAAGTCACTGAAGCTGTATTTGTAGTCAGTAAGCAAACGAAGAAGACTAGTCGAGGCCGCAGCAACAAGCGACGAGCATCGAGCGTCGAGATGCGATTTAGATTAAGGAAAATATTGATGTTAAGATTTTGAATTAAGGGTTTTTTATATCGCTAGTTGCCCCTAGAAGGTGGGTTTCCCTATTCCGGGATCTATTGGGCCTTGCCCAATAGCAAGCCCTACGTGGAACAAGCTCAAAAACATTAAATTATGTCAACACATGGAATAATTCACAAGACAATGTGTGTAAACTATGCATCAAGGAAACAGAAATATGCAAACACATATTCTTCTATTGTGACTACTCACCATTCATGTGGAATCAATTAAAAAAAACTACAAATCCAATCAGTGCAATTAGCAGGCATAGTACAATATTTAGGGCTCAATCATTTATGAAATATTTGTTACACCGACTTAATAGATGCAGCAATTTTGGCAGTAACATGATAAATATGACTTGAAAGAAATGCTAGGATTTTCAACAATCGGCATTTGTTGAAGGAAACTATACTCGCTTTAACTATGCAAGATATCGAGGTTATCATTAATAAATCTAAATTTCTAAGTGTGAATGTAAGAAATGTAATATGCACGACTTCCATACGTTGAAGCTGTTGGAATTCCTAAAAAGCAAAGTGAATGAAAAATACAAGTCCCACATCTCCAAATTGTGAGAGCTATATTGGTTTAAATATAGCTTTCTCATGAGGAGGTTGGGGGCCTGGGGCTCCCAAATGTATTCTTCGTTGTGAGGAGGGAGATCATGCATCACCACCACACGCGCGCCGCCGCCGCCGTCCGTCCGACAGAACCGGTACCGGGTACGGGTCTAAAATGACCATTCTTGTTACTAGACGACCTGACTGAAGCAGTGCAGACGAAACAATACCAGGCGGTACGAATGGGTGCAAGCCAGTAGCGAGCGGGTGCGACCCGTTGAAATTATAAATAGGAGAGAATACTGATCACGTTCTCATTCTATTCCAATCTAATTTCTTCTGCTTCTTTGCTCCACTGCTCTATATTCCATATATATCACAGAGTTGACATACTCATTACAATCTCGTGCAGATTACGTCTCTTGTATCTTGCGAGAGTTTTGAAATAAAATTCTTAAGGAAATTGTTACGACAAGCCTCAGACGGAATTTCTTTTATATACTGGTTAGATTCACGGTAATCTTTCTCGTTTATAGGTTATACTATTTCTTACAATAGTATAACGTTGTTGTTGTAATTTATTTACAACGTAACTTATTGTTACATCTATCTAATACAGAATTCCAGCGTAGTGGAATTCTAATTAATAAACTTGTGCGACGAGTTTATTGTAGCGTGCTATCTGTTTTAGTACACTAGAAAAATAACATCTTAAGAATTTTACTGTTTTACACTAAAACAGAGATGTTAACAGTTGACAACATGAAAATGGATAAGTCTAATTTTTCAGCGGTTATTTCTGAATGCAATTTGATTCAGAACCCTAACCAATGGTGGGTTGACACAGGAGCTACTCGTCATGTTTGCTCTGAAAAATCCATGTTTTCAACATACCAGAAATTCGATCAGAAAGAAAGACTCTACATGGGTAATTCTGCAGTTTTCATGATCGAAGGAAGTGGCATAGTTATCCTCAAGTTCACTTCTGGAAAAACTGTCAAATTGAATGGCGTGCTTCACGTTCCAGACATACGCAAGAATCTCATCTCTGGTGCAGTCCTATCAAAGAAGGGATTCAAGATGGTGTTTGAGTCAGACAAGATGGTTCTGTCCAAAGCTGGAATGTATATCGGAAGGGGATATTTATGTGATGACCTATTTAAGGCAAATGTAGCCGTTACCGGCAATAAATCTATGTATTCTGATTGTGCTAATAATAAAATTGAAGTCTCTTACTTGCTTGAGCACGAAATTTTACTATGGCACGATAGATTAGGACACATAAACTTCCGAAAAATGAAGAAATTATCAAACTTGGGATTGATTCCAAATTTCCAAGTAGATAAGAACTACAAATGTGAGACATGTGTAGAAGCAAAAATGGTCAAACAACCATTTAAATCTGTTGACAGAAGCACCGAACCATTAGGTTTGGTACATACAGATTTATGTGATTTTAAATCACTACCTACAAGAGGTGGGAAAAAGTATTTTATTACTTTTATTGACGATTATACGCGATATTGCTATGTATATCTTTTAAATAGTAAGGATGAAGCAATAACCGCGTTTATAAAATACAAGGCCGAGGTAGAAAATCAGTTAAATAAAAAGATCAAGATATTGAGATCTGATCGAGGTGGAGAATATGAATCACCATTTGAACAGTTCTGTGCCGAAAATGGTATAATTCATTAAACAACAGCTCCATATTCACCACAACAAAATGGTGTAGCCGAGAGGAAGAACAGAACGTTAAAAGACATGATTACTGCCATGCTTTTAACTTCTGGTCTGCCGACGAACTTGTGGGGGGAAGCCTTAAATATGTCTAATCACATATTAAACAAAGTTCCTCACAATAAAACGGGAACAATTCCATATGAGATATGGAAAGGACACAAACCAAGCTTTAAATACCTCAAAGTGTGGGGGTGCTTGGCAAAAGTTCCAGTTCCGCCTCCCAAGAGAGTCAAACTTGGACCAAAAACAGTAGATTGTTATTATCTTGGGCCAGCCCAAAATAGTAGTGCCTATAGATTTTTGGTATTCAAGTCTGATATAAATGATATTCATGTAAATACAATCATGGAATCAAGAGATGCCTCGTTCTTTGAAAATGTGTTTCCACATAAAAGAAACGATGAAAATCCTGTCCCAAAAAGGACAAGAGATAACAGAGATGGGACATGTGAAGATGAAACTCATCAGGACAACGAGGAGGTTGAACCAAGAAGAAGCGTAAGGGCAAGAACTTCCAAAACATTTGGTTCGGATTTTTTTATATGTTAGAACACGAACCTCAAACGTACAAGGAAGCAATGTCATCTTTTGAATCTTCATGTTGGAAAGAAGCAATTCAAAGTGAGATTGATTCAATTCTAAGTAATAAAACTTGGGAAATTGTTGATATTCCACCAGGAATAAAACCAATTGGCTGCAAATGGATTTTGAAGAAGAAAATGAAAGCAGATGGCTCTATCGACAAGTATAAAGCCAGATTAGTAGCCAAAGGATATCGTCAAAAAGAAGGAGTAGACTTCTTTGATACCTATTCACCGGTTACACGAATAACCTCTATAAGAATGTTAATAGCAATTGCATCCATTTATAATCTAGAGATTCATCAAATGGATGTAAAAACAGCATTCTTAAATGGAAATCTCGATGAGGAAATTTACATGGAGCAACCTGAGGGATTTATTTCCAAAGAAAATGAAAACAAAGCCTGTAGATTAGTCAAATAATTATACGGACTAAAACAAGCTCCAAAGCAATGGCACGCAAAATTTGATAGTGTCATGATGAAAAATGGTTTTCGTATAAATGAATGTGATAAATGTGTTTATTACAAACAGGTTGGACAATCATATGTGATGATTTGTCTATATGTGGACGATATGCTAATATTCGGTCCAAATACTCAGGTAATTGAGACCATAAAGAAAATGTTGATCAAAAATTTCGACATGAAAGACTTGGGTGTTGCCGATATTATTTTGGGAATAAAAATAATAAGAACATCTAATGGAATTGAGTTATCTCAATCACATTATGTAGAAAAAGTGATTGAAAGATTTCAAAACTTTGGAATTAAAGGAGTAAATACACCCTTTAATCCATCGGAAGTACTGCATAAAAACACTGATGAGAGTGTAATGCAACTGGAATACTCTCGTGTAATAGGATGCTTAATGTATCTGATGAATTGCACCAGACCAGATATAGCTTATGCAGTAAGTCGATTGAGCAGGTATACAAGCAATCCAGGGAAGGAACACTGGAAAGCACTAATGAGAGTGCTTGGATATTTAAAAAATACCACTAACTATTCCTTACATTATGGAAAATATCCTGCCGTCTTAGAAGGATATAGTGATGCAAACTGGATTGCAGATTCAGAGGAATCAAAATCAACGAGTGGTTATGTCTTTACCCTAGCAGGGGCAGCGGTGTCATGGAAATCTACTAAACAAACATGCATAGCTCGATCCACTATGGAATCAGAGTTCATTGCATTAGATAAAGCAGGAGAAGAAGCAGAATGGCTTCGTCACTTTTTAGAAGATATTCCGTTTTGGCCTAAACCTGTACCGGCCATATGCATACACTGTGATAACCAAGCAGCGCTAAGCAGAGCGCAAAACTTTGTGTATAATGGAAAGTCACGACATATTCGTCGACGCCATAATACAGTTAGGCAGTTACTCTCAAATGGAACTATTTCCATAGATTATGTGAGAACAAATGATAACCTAGCGGATCCATTTACTAAAGGTTTATCAAGAGAGAAAATTGACTGCGCATCGAGGGGAATGGGTTTAAAAGCCTAAACCAACAAGAGTTACCTTATACGGAAACCTATCCTAGCGACTGGAGATCCACGGACTAGGATCAATAGGCAAACCAGTTATGAGTAACTCAAGAAGTAATGCATTTGTCTGGACTTGGTCCTACTCCATTCCTATGGTGCAAAATATAATGCATGCCTACAGAAGTTTTAAAGGTTAAAACTATGTTTTTTAATGATGACCATATCTTGGAAATAACAAGTGGGGTATAGGTAGGATACTCTTAATGGTTGCGATCACCTATGTTAGTGTGAGCTGGGTCGGCTCTATGAGAATATTAAAAGGCTTTTATTCTCTAAAAACACTCGCAGAACCAAAAATTGTTCAGGACCAAAATGAACACAACCAAGAGATTGGATGAGAAGGGAATCAATGCTTCGTAAAGCTTATTGTCTGGATATACAATAAAGGCCGACGGTTCAAGATGAAATAATTCACCGATTAGCCAAGTAGATCCGATAAGTTTTAACTAGGGAAAGTTCAAAGTGAAATATCTACTTATCCACGATAAAGCATTATTCCATATGTACTCTGTGATATTTCGCTTTGTGTGGGGGATATGTATATTATCATTCATGTGGGGGATTGTTGGAATTCCTAAAAAGCAAAGTGAATGAAAAATACAAGTCCCACATCTCCAAATTGTGAGAGCTATATTGGTTTAAATATAGCTTTCTCATGAGGAGGTTGGGGGCCTGGGGCTCCCAAATGTATGCTTCGTTGTGAGGAGGGAGATCATGCATCACCACCACACACGCGCACGCGCCGCCGCCCGTCCGACCGAACCGGGCCGGGCTCGGGTTCAGGTACGGGTATGGGTCTAAAATGACCATTCTTTTTACTAGGCCATTGTTTAACGGTTTTGGGCTTCGTCTGAAACTGGACTGGGCCTGGAATTTAAAGAGAAGCGGACGGGTAAACAGACGTAGGGTTTTTTCCTGAGGAGATGCGACTGTTCATAAGCGGACGCGAATAACTGAAGAGGCGCGACCCGTTAGAGGCGAACAGTAGCGGGTGCGGCCCGTTAGAAGCAAACAGGTGCGGCCAAACGCGAACGGGTGCGACCTGACTGAAGCAGTGCAGGCGAAACAGTACCAGGCGGTACGAACGGGTGCAAGCAAGTAGCGAGCGGGTGCGACCCGTTAACGAACAGCAGCGACCAAAAGGCAACGGGTGCGACCCGTCAAGCGGACGCGACTGTTCGAAGGGATGCGGACGAAATTATAAATATGAGAGAATACTGATCACATTCTCATTCTATTCCAATCTAATTTCTTCTGCTTCTTTGCTCCACTGCTCTATATTCCATATATATCACAGAGTTGACATACTCATTACAATCTCGTGCAGATTACGTCTGTTGTATCTTGGGAGAGTTTTGAAATAAAATTCTTAAGGAAATTGTTACGACAAGCCTCAGACGGAATTTCCTTTATATACTGGTTAGATTCACGGTAATCTTTCCCGTTTATAAGTTATACTATTTCTTAAAATAGTATAACGTTGTTGTTGTAATTTATTTACAACGTAACTTATTGTTACATCTATCTAATACAGAATTCCAGCGTAGTGGAATTCTAATTAATAAACTTGTGCGACGAGTTTATTGTAGCGTGTTATCTGTTTTAGTACACTAGAAAAATAACAGAAGCATTCTCAAGTCAGCTCTGCAGGTAGCCAAGTCATGCAACATATTTTGGAAGTGTCGAACTCAGATTTGATGCTGCTTTAGTTGTAGAAGTGGTTTTCTAGCCCAGATTGTCGATCAATAATGGTAATTGCAAGCACGGAATCCATTTCTAGATTTGGGAAAGTTCATTTCTTTTTACAAAGGTTTAGAAGGAAGGCCTTGGAACTGTCATTTAATCTTTTTACACGCAAATCAAATCGTGAATCGGCTCCATTGTCATCGGCGTCGCGACAATCAGTGGATCCATATTCGACAGCAGGCGACTTGATTTTGTTGAGGAGCAACTTCGTTTAAGAGAGGAAGAATTTGGAGTTGATTTTGATTTAGGGAGAAGAGTATGGGAGGAGGCCAATCCGCATAAGAGAGTAGAAATATAAGAAAGGAAAGATTTTGGAGCCAAATTTTCACCTTTTCACCTAAAATTTCATGTTTTTGCGCTAACATTTCGTGGCTTACCGCTAATTTTTCATGGATCTTTACCAAAATTTCGCCAAAGTTTATAAAATGAATATTATAAGTTTATATCAACAAGTCAAATTTTATATTAAATATAATATGTGTAACAACCCATAATTTTGTGAATATTTTTAATTAAATTATTTGAAATTTTGATTTTTAAATCATTTAAACGTGAATTTTTAGAATTTTTCCAATGTAAGTTTGGAATTTGTTTGTAATTTATTTTCCAAATGTAATAAATAAATGATTTTTGAAAATTTTATATTTTGGTTAAAATTTGAATTTTCAGTCTAAATTTTAAAAAAAAAATTGAATTTTAAATTTTAATCTTTTTCTTTGAAGCAGAATATATTTATGATATCTGTTCTGCTTCTCGTTTCGTTAAATTCTGAGTTATACTTTTAAATTAGATAAATTACAGCGTTTTACACGCAGTTATTTTCTGTATTTCAATTTCTATTTTTCTAGTGCATTTATATATTTTTATTTTATTTTTCTATTTTGTTTATCTAAACTTTATTTATTGGATTTTACTTGTGTGTATATCTTTTCATAAAAGGTTTGGAAGAAATCAAGGAGACATGCGTTACATTTCTTTAATGCTTGCCTTTTATTTACTACCATCTTTATTACTTACCCTAGCCATTCACCATTCATAACCGTGAATTGCTCTTAATAATCACGTACAAACATCTCAAAATATCCTCTTATCAATTGCATTTAAGAATAATATATATATATATATATATATATAATATATATATATATATATATTTCTCCTTATTTCTTGCCTTTTATTTCCTAACCTTTTTGTTTTCCTGTCATTTACTCCTCTTTAACCATTCAAATCTTTTCTTGCCATCCACTCCACTTCATAATTCACATACGCATTTACTTCACATTTCATTTCTAGAAAGAAATGTATGCAAATAAATGCCTTGAAGAAATTTAAGAGGCATACGTTTCATTGCTTAAAATCTTGCCTTTTTCATTTGCATGGCCTTTATTATTTTCTAGCCGTTTCATCCTCATTCCTAGCCATGAATTACTCTACTCATAGCCTTGCATATGAAGTTGAAAATTCACGTACAAAAAATTATTTCCCATCTCTCATTTTTTTTCATTTGCATTTAAAAATAAAATATACTGTACGTTTCTTCCTCCTTAACTTATGCCTTTCCGCTTCCCTGGTATTCATAATTCCTTAGCTTTTTTTTCTTATATAGCCGTGTATTTCCTTTTATCATTCACGTACAAAACTCCTCAAACATATCTCATTTTATTCCATTTCTCATTTCATCTCTTGAAAGAAAGATTTTTTTTAAAAAAACATCAAGTATTTGTTGCCATTTTATTTTCCAAACCATTCAAAATCTTGTCTTTTATTGCACGGCCTCTTTATTACTTACCTTAGTCGTTCATTTCTTTAATCTAGCAATGAATTTCTCATGCCTATCACACATAAAAACTTCCCAAAACTTCTCATTATCATTTGCGTGAAAGAAAATTATATTCAAGCTCTAGATCCATGGCTTCTCTTCCTCTTCTTTCTTTTTCTCTTTTTGTTTCTTCTTTGTACTTCATGCTTATACTCGGTCTCTGGCCTCTAGCAAACCTCTAACCATCATGACCAAGCAATATAAGATGGTGGTTGAACCCATATGTGGTGTAGCCAAGCCATTGATTGATTAAGGCAAGTTATGTCACTTTAATTCATTTATTTTTCCATTGTTTTAACATCTATTGTTTTGTATTGAATCATATTCTTATGTATGTAATATTTGTTTGCATACAAGATTTAGATCTGACTCTTCATCCACTCAAGTTTGCATTATGCTTTGTTGTGCTTTTTTGTGTTTTGCGGGGTTTGGATTTTTTTTCTAAATTTGTTGATTCTAGTTTAAAAAGGTGAGTTTTTATCACTCTAAACATATATACTTATATTTTTGTGAAAAAAATGTCAAGTGAATCTATAGACATTGATATGTCATTCATATATGCATGTGTTGTGATTACATGATGAAAAATGCCGTTTATATATTTGTTACATCATTTGTTATGATATTATATGTATACTGTTATTTGATTTCTGTTAATCACCACTGCAAGTTCCATATCACTATGGGTTGAAATGATACATACCCGAACGGACTTTAGAATAAGGAAAAATCATTATGTGCTGAAATGATAGGCTCGAGTGATTTTTATTGTATTTATTACTTGGGATTGCGGGTTTGAAATGATAGAACCCGTATTTTTCTTTTTAAATTACGGATTGAAATAACACATATCCGTATCACTTGACCAAGGTTAGAAAATATTATACACACCCATGGTTATATTTTTAAATGATATTTTCCTAAAAATTTATTAAGTATTTTAAATATTTTCTGAAAGTTATTAAGTATTTTGGAATTATAAATATATGAAATTTTTAACTTAATTTGATTTAATGCTTTAAAGTGTAAAGAAACATTGTTTTTCTACAAGTTAATTTTTTTATAAGTTAATTGGTTTTAAATGGAATTTAAAGAGTCTTATTTACGATGAATAACTTAATAATTAAGTTCGATTTAATTTGGAATCTTAAATATAACCTAGTAATTTTAATAAAGGTTATTTCCTGAAATGGACATATTTTGTATAATAAATAAATGTAGTTTTGAATAAATAAAATGAAATGCATTTTTATGGGACATTTTGTAATAAGTTTATTTAACTTGGAATCATAGTTGAATTGATGTCTAAGTGAATAAATTTGTAAAGAATTTGATTGTTATATTAACTATGATAAATATTCTTTCGTGAAATGTTATGTTTTGTAAGATAAATAGCTATGACTTTAAAATGGAAAATGTAAGTTAAACATACATGTGAGATGTAAGTTTAATTAATATTTTAATTGATTAATATAATAAAAGTTTGTACTGTAATAACAAAAACGAAAGAAATATGTAAAGTTTTAATTAATGAAAGAAACGTGTAAAGCTCTAATTAATGAAAGAAACATGTAAGGTTTTAATTAATGAAAGAAACAAGTAAAGTTTTAGTTAGTGTAATATTGATTTAAATGATAAATGCTCTTTATTATAATAAATGTAAGGTAAAACGTACATTTGACATGTAAGTTTTAATCAATGTAATAGTGTATTTTAAATTGACTAAAATGATAAATGTTACTTACTGAAATAATAAAATGTAAGTTGATAATGTACATTTGATATGCAAGTTTTAATTTATGTAAATGACATATTTTTAAAATAATAAAGTTTCTTTATTGTAATAATAATGTAAATTAATAAGGTACTTTTAACTTAACATAAGAATTTCAGATTTAAATTGGATATTACAGTAACAAAGTTTATTAACTATAAGGCTTTAAAATGACCATGTTAAATTTGTAAGCATATAAATACTTTGATTATATAAAATGTTAAAGTGAAAAGTATTACATTCCAACAATGCTATGATTCCTTAAGGTAACATTTTCAAAATGCTATGATAATTTAAAGGAATATTTCAAGTTTAATAAGTTAAAGGAAATATTCAATGATTTGAAAATTTGGGTTTTATTTAAATGATATATTATTGAATTAGTTTTGAAATGGAAATGATACTATTGTGATATGGTTTTGAAATGAGTATGATATTTTGGTTTTGAAAGTATATACTAGTTTGAAAGAAATGATATGATTTTGAAATGGATATGCTAGTTTGGTTTTGAAAGTATAAATGATTTTGAAATAAATATCCATGGGTTATAATAACGTTTGATTGTTAAAGAGACCGGGATCGGAAGTTGTCATACTCTCTACCAACTCCGAAAACCACTTTAACAACTGTGTACGCGGTGGAGATTCCAGAATGAAGTAGGATGGTAGCGACGTCCTGTGAGGTATGAACGTGGACCCGACTCCCGTGAGTTGGCATGAGGTGGCTAAAACAGGAGCAATTGACGGGTTAATGAGGTCATTCTTCTGATCGGACATACTCCTTCGATATTATATTCTGACTTTGGTATTGGTTTGGTGGCCACTTTTGATTTTTTGATTTGGAGGTGTGGCTCGAGGTGGGCGGTAGTAGCTGCTACGCGTTACCACCGGCCCGGAAGTGTAATTGGTATATCTATCCTGGCATTGCCTAGTTGTGTCGTGTCACCTACCATAGCGCGCCTTGTACGAGTTTGGATTTCTCCCGTAGCCCGTGGGGTATTTAGGGTAGTCTCCCGATTTGGAGATGCGCTGATACTGGATGGACTACTGGGACTATTACGTGTTAAGGGCTATATGGCTAACCCCTTAACGCTACTAAAAAGTAAGTTTATTTTACTATATACATTATTATAATAGCGAAATATTACTACATAGTAAATAGTTTAACGGATCCTTAGAGGATGGGCGGTCCCAAGCATCCTTTAAGTTACTTGTACCTTATATTACAGTTCACTTGAGTTGGTTTACACTGTATAAGTATGTATGTCCTGACTCGATTGTTTTGTGTTTTGCTTTACGCTCGGGACAGACTGAGTGATACAGCATTATAGACTTACCTTTGGAGCTGGAGCCTTGCTTGAAGATCCAGCCATCTATTTAAATTTCAGTATTCTGTTGATTCCAGTTATTCTGTTGATTCCGGTGATGCATTCAGCTTGTTCTTGTTTATCATATTAAACTTCTGTTGTATCTTGTATAATTCTGATGTATTTATATAGTAGCTTCATGAACTACTATCATTTTGCTTCCGCTGCATTTATTACTATGTTTCTATGATCTGTGATTTATTTATTTACCGTTTATAATGTGTTTTGCCAATTATTTTACAATTCGATATTTTGAGCAATTCAAGTCCGACATGTGCAGATGCGAATGGTCGAAAATATCGGAGCGTTACGATATGAATTTCTTAAAATTAATTTTTATTAAAATATTAAATATTACTTCTTAATTGTTATTAATTATAACTTATTACTTCTTAGTTATAATTGAATAGTGATTATCAATAGTTAATTATTAAGTGTTAATTGTTAATTTGTATGGTTGTTATTAAGTACTAATATTATCATTAGTTAATTATTAAATATTAATTATAAAATATTGGTTATACTGATATTTAGTATGTCTCTAGTACAACTGGTGAAAAAAGAACGGTTGAAAATAAGTCTCTAAAACTTCCTAAAAATTATAATTATTAATAATTAATTATCAAAAATTAATTACTAAATATTAGATATTGCTTCTTAGTTATTTAATTTGACTATTATTTATTATTATTAATATTTAACGTTGATTTTTAATTTTTCTTATTACGATTTAACTTTTACTTAGTTAATTATACTTATTAAAAAATCATTATTAATAATTAGTTACTATTATTACATAGTAATTATTATTTATAAATTATCGTTTAAATGTTAGTATATAATTATTAGTTATAATTACTTCATATTTCAAATTAATTATTGTTATTTAATAAAATAGTATTTATTATTTATTATCAATTTTCTTATTAATTATTATTATTATTATTATTATATTTTTAATATCAATAATTAAATATTAATTATTAATGTAATTTTTTATTTCTTAATTATTAATGATTAGTGTTAATTATTAATTATCAAAAATTAATTCTTGTTTATTAATTATTAATTATATTGAATAGTAACTGTTAGTACTAATTATTTCATATTTCAAATTAGTTATTATTATTATTTTATATTGATCAACATTTATTATTGATTATTATATTTTAAATATCAATTATTAAATATTAGTAATTAATAATAATTGTTATTCTTAATTATTAATTATTAAAAACTAATTCTAATTTTTTAATTATTATTTATTTAATAATTATTAATTATTATGTTACTTATTAATTATATTGAATATTAATTATTAATATTAATTACTTTATATTTTAATTAATTATAATTATATATAATAGTAATTATTATTTATTATTAATTTTCTAATTAATTACTGATTATTAAGTATTAATATTTTATTATAATTATTAACTAATTATTACAACTGGTAAACTAAAAGTTGTAATGGACACTTATTACAACTGAAGAAAAAAAAGTTAAAAATATGCATCCATTACAACTAGCAAAAAAATTGTAATAGGCATCTATTACAACTGACAAAAAAGAAGAATTGTAAAAAATATGCATCTACTATAAGGACAAATTTTCAAAAGAGACCAATTTTCAAAACCATTTGCAGATATAGGCTAGTTTTGAAACTAATTGCAGAAATAGACTAGTTTTGGCCAGCTCAGCGATAAGCTGGTCTTTTTAAAAAAAATATATAACGGGGCGCATTTCAGAAATGCGCCCCTTTATATTTGCACTGGCGCATCTGCAAAATGCGCTAGTGCAAATCTTTGCTGTCCAAACCTGGACAACAAACTGTATTAAGCAATTCGAATTGAAATACACAAAATCAAAATTCAATTGGACAATCTTAAATGATAGCAAACGTTTATCAATATGCAAGCCAAAAAATAAAACTACCATTAAATTAACTCCAACATAACATAATTAAAATCCGATTACATTCGAATTAAAGCAGAAGTTATAGTTCGATTACAAAAGAAAATTAATAGTGAACTAAAAATAGGAGTGCTCATGGTTGAGTTGGATCGTCTTGAGTAGGTGGGGGTTGAGAAGGTCCAGCAGGTTGCGATTGGTGTGCATCCTGCCTTCTTTTAGTTCTTCGCTCTCTAATCCGCATAGCTTGTTCGGAAGAGCTTGGTCGTGTTAATCGATTTCTAAAAAGGAGCGTGTCAGTAAGTTTCTTCAAATCAAGACACCGTGGTTGGACTTCTCGTTCAGGTACTCTACCATGTTTGATATCAGCTAACCCTCCTTCTACCGTCTCTAGCACATCGACCTACAAGTTGAAGTTATTTATTCAAAATTACAAATATAATTCAAGTGAACAAACTAAAAATATCACGATAATGTGAAGATTTACCACATCTCGCTCAAGCGGTGCACGGACGGTGTATGCTCGTTCGTGAGAAGTCCGATCTGCAACAATGAGTCTTCGAGTAATCGACCAATACCAAGTCATGTATCTCGAAAAAGGAATCGTAGGAAGCTGTTGGTGTATGATACGGTTATGTCTATCGTTCCACTAGACGATAGCAAACTCCAAATCCGACTTTGGTTCGCATGGATCAGGTATGTGTTGCTGAAGACCAAACTTTCGCATCACTCGATCAGGATTATACATTTCTACATCTCGCATGCATATGATAGGTGTCTTACAAAGCCAACTATGCATCTCACTTAGACATATCTGCGGAAGATCAACCAGCACATCCTGTGTATACGGATTCCATATAACAGCTTCATATGTTAACATGTCGAGCTGGTCGCGATAGTAAGTGGCTACCTGCTTTGGAGACTCAACCCAACTCCTCGAACCAAACCACCTATATATATATAGTTATACAAGTAGAGTTTTATTAGTACAAAAATACACACATGTAAATGTAGTTGGAAATTCACTATCTTGCGCTATAAGGCAATGTTCTGTCGATTTGCGTGGATAAAGTCACATTTGGGCGACCAATGGGAAGATGTGTCCATGCCCAAAGCTGTGAAATAAATTAAAATTTTGAATACTTTAGAATTACATATGAGTTTATAGCAAATATATTTATGCATATTGTACCTGTAAAAGCGAGAGACAACCAGCTAGCGATTTAGATTTCATGAGTGCAGCATTTGTTAACTCATTACATAATGTTGCCAATATAGCACTGCCCCAAGAATATCGTGCACGCTCATCCAGATTTCGCAAAAACAATAACCAAAAAAGGTTTAGTCGTCCTTTAGAATGATCGGGAAATAGACGATAAGATATCAATTGTAGAATAACAGCTCTCGCATGATATTCAATTTCTTCATCTGAAGCATCCGGTGATGGCTCATCTGCAAACATGTCGCGAAGCCATGTCAACTTAACTGTTGCACCTCTTATCTCACTCCGGCGTGGAATCACACCTAAACACTGTTGACAAATATCTTCGTAATTACTTAGCTGTCTGATTGTAACAGGATTTCCTTCTATTGTAATACCTAGAAGACAACTAACATATGCTAATGTGATGGTAATTTCACATGTAGAAAAATGGAAAGTTGAAGTCTCTGGTCTCCTTCTATCTACCAATGAAATAATTAGTGCATGATCTATTTTGAAAAAAACCCAATCTAGATATTTCTCTGAATCCCGCTCTTTGTAATGCAAGTTGAACTCTAGGAGTATTAGACTTGATTAATTTTATTTTGCTTGAATGATCATGACACTCAAGTGGCTCATCACTCTACACATTCATAAACAAACACTTGCATCAAGTTCATAAACAAACACTTGCATAAACAAACACTCAATGGTAATTTTAATTTTCTTGAAAAATACCTGCATCAAGTTCCTATCATTGCTTCGATGTTCATTCTGAAGATACAAAACACTTGCATTCACGGGAACGGGTACCAACTCTTTAAGAAAAAAATGTTCAAGTAAACAAATGATGTAAATGAATGTAAATATAAACAAATTGATGTAAATGAATGTAATTGCTTTAATGTAAATGCTTTGATGTTCATTTTGGGGGTGCAAAACTAAATTGATAAATAAAATTCCAAATTGATAAACAAAGGTGTATACTTTTGAATTGAAGATTATACCTCTAACTTAAGAATATGATGATGATCCTTCCATTTTTCAACAGATTTGACGAAGAAATAACTAAAATTGATGTTGGATTTTAGAATTTAGTAGATTTGGGGTTTTAGGGATTTTGAGGAAAATGGTGGAATGGGATGAAATGAGGAAGGAAGGTTGGCTGGCTGGGTATATTAGCAGCACGGGGCGTAATTGCGCCATCACAAAAATTCATAGGCGCAACTACAAATTGCGCCCATTCAATTCTGTTAGAGATTTGCACTGGCGCATTTTGCAGATGCGCCAGTGCAAATATAAAGGGGCGCATTTCTGAAATGCGCCCCGTTATATTTTTTAAAAAAAGGTCATTTCATCGTTGAGCTGGCCAAAACTAGTATATTTCTGCAATTAGTTTCAAAACTAGCATATATCTGCAAATGGTTTTGAAAATTGGTCTCTTTTGAAAATTTATCCCTACTATAACCGGCAAAAAAATGTTGTAATAGAGGACTATTATAGCTGACAGAAAAGAAGAGGTGTTAAAAATAAACATCTATTACAACTGGCAAAAAAGAAAGATTTTAATAGGCATCCATTACAACTGGCAAAAAAGAAGAATTGTTGAAATTAAGTTTATTACAACTTTTTGAAAATAGAGTTGTAAAAAACCTCTATTATAACTGATAAATTGTGAAAGTTGTAAAAATACAGTTGTAGTAGGGTCTTTTTGTTCTAGTGTTAATTAGATTTGAGATATCTAAATGTAAAGATTAAGCCTAATTGGGTAGTTTTGGGAATTACATATTATTTGTTGCATCATAGGTTTCTTAAGTCATATTTGCGGTAAGAGAAATACATCGACTTGATCCCGTATTTAATTGGGTAACTAATAGATAGGGGTATATAGGCAGTCACAAGTGGTGGTGACGCAGCCTCAATAATAATACATTTCCTGTTTATTTGTTTATTGGTTGATATATTTGCCTTGTGTTGTTGTATCTTTCTGCTTACTATTTTATTTCGCGTTTAGCTTGTTTATTAAGTTTGCAGGAATGACTATTGTTGTCTGACTCATCAAAGTTCTACAACATTAGATATTTGTAATTGTATTCGGTATGTATTAAAGCACACCTAGAAGATTAAATTGATTACTCTGATAACTTGTATAATTAAAATTATACCATATACATTTAGCAGTGTTGTATATTTATCAAATAATATTGCATATTAAGTTAGTAGTTTTCATTCATAGTTTAAGAACGGACAGATTTTTCTACGTTTTGACTGGTTCGAAAATCTAGGTCGTTACAGGTGGTATGAGAGCATAAGTTAGATGCCTAACTAAAATTTGTCTCGGGTTAATAAATCAACCTACGAATTTTAAAAATGAAACCCGCCTTAATTTGATAAATAAAAATGGATATGATAAGACAACATGCCTTCGACCGAGGATATGGGCGGTAATATTTTGTGTTTGCTTAACTTTTGTTAAATGTTTGGTTTTCGTTATATTTTTTCGTCCTTCAAATTTTGAGGACGAAATTCTTTGAAGTGGGGAAAATATAACGACCCATATTTTTGGATTATCGAATTTGAATATTTAATTTATTTAAATATTTGGATTTGAATTTAAATATTTGGATTTGAATTTAAATTATAATAAAATCTATTTCTCAAATTTAGACCTGATTTTTGATAACGTCATTTTAGTTTAATTTGTAGAATTTTTTCATAAATTTTAATTTGGAAAATAAAAATAATTTCGTTTGACGCATTTTGGCCAAACATCAGTACATTCGAAACTTTACCGAATAAGTTAACTTGTCTATTTCATTATTGTTTTATGATCGTCTCATGTTGTTATCCGCGATTGTATTTTTATTTCTATCATTCGTGACTCCTACGCGAACGATGTTATTGTATGTCGGGTTATGGAAGAATTTAGGCCTCGTTTGGTTTACTATTATTAGTTTTGTGTTCTCGTCTAAACAAAAATTTGCATTTATTATGTATGATTGAAAGACACACAATTTTGAAAAATGAAACTAACATACAAAATAGAAAACATGTTTATTTGATTTTTCGTATTTTGAGACATAACAAAAGGATGGAAAACAATTCATTTCCTTCATTTTGCGTCCATCGTCGCGATGGCTAAAAGTTATAAAAAAGTTTCCATAATTTCTTGTATTTTGTAGTGTATGTTGAAAACACAAAGCATAAAATTCAAAACGAAACGGGGCCTTAACATTTAAATGAAAAGGGGGAATTAATTTTAAGAACAAAAATTTCTATATTTTTTGCCTCAAGGACACGACCTCAATATTTTTACCATAAGGACAAACATTCTTCTAAAAATTATTCACAAGGACAAACATTTTTCAAAATTATTCATAAGTAAAACAAAACTGATACCGAGCTAAAAACTGATACCTAAAAACTGCTACCGATAACTACAAACTGAAACATAAAAACTGCTATCAATAACTAAAAACTGGTACCTACATAAAGTTGTCCTTCAGGAGAAAATATTGAAAGACGGTCCTTTAGGCTAAAAAGCTGTGAACTTTTGTGTTTGACAATAATTTTCCGAAAAACAAATTTAATTATGCATGATCGTACACCTTCATTTCAATGCTTACCTTTTTCCCACTTTCTACCTTACTTTGCTTACACGTCCTCCATCACACATACACACCATACTTTTTCTATGCCGTACACGTACAACCCATTCCACCTTGTACCCTGCACTTGCACTTACATATGTTTTCGTTATCCTTCTCTGTGGAAAAAATATATATATAAACACACAATTTCCATACCACTTTCTGGCTCCACTTTCTCATGCATGAAGCAAAAGCATGATGATATTTCCATTCCGTTTTTCTTATATCTTTCAAAGTTTACACAAAGAGCAAGTTTGGACACATTTTTGCATTCACTTATTCAACATTTATTTTGCTCTTATCATTTTCAAAACAAGATACTGTGTATATATATAAATATATACATATATTAGTGAGTGAAGTGTGAGTTTGTGTAACTGAATTCAAGTGTGTGTGGGTGTATATTGGCTGTGTAGTTGTCGTGCATGGGGAAGTAGATGGGCGAGCATGGGAAAGAAATGACGTAGCAGGCATGAGAAGGAGGAGAGGTGCATGGAAGAGCAAACGTGAAATGAAGAAGTGGAAATATGCGCAGGCAGGCGAAATAAGTGGAAGGATGGGGGAAACGCTGGGCTCTGGTTTGTGAATATGGGGGAAGAAATAGGAGCAGGCTGAAGAACGCGAGAATAGAGAAAAGAAGAGGAAGGTAGGTTTGGCCCGTTTGGGTTTGTATGTGGTTAGTGGGCTTGGCCCGTTGCGTTTTTGGTTCGGTAAGAAATTATTTAAGTTAAATAATTTAAGTTAATTAATTTGGTTATCTAATATTTAGTTTAAAAGTTTAGTTTATATGATTAGTTTGAGAAACAGGTTTGTGAAGTGTTTTTTGGGCCTTGTGTGCTTTTGCAGTGAAGGTTGGAGTGAGGAGTTGTGTTATAAACTATTAAGTAATTAGTTTATTAATTTAAAATGATTTAAATTTTAAAAAAGTAATAACTCCTCCATATGCATTCTGTTTAACCCGTCTTCTTTGACACTAAATTCGTGTTAACAGATATAACACATTAGTAAAATTATATGGTATATTTGATGAAGTATAATGTAGTGACAAATTAATAGTGATTAGATTTAATTATGTAGTTAAATAACTATACTTTATTTTGGACATTTAATTAGCAGAATAAATCTGCATTTTGTGATTACAAAGTAAAACAGATATTTTTGATATTAATTAAATATGTAGATTAATTATTGTTCCATAAATTAATGTGTTGGTTATTGGTTAATAATTGTTGATAATAATGTGCTATTATTATTGTTTGGTTGGTTGTTTGAATTGTGCTCGACCAGTTTATGAGTAACTAATTTCCATAAGCATGTTGGGAAGATATGAACATCTTGTGATTAGAATTTCACACTTTGACTATAAGGTGTTCGATAAAAATATTTAATTAAGTAATTGTTATAATAAAAGATGTTTATTATAATTTTAAAGATGTTTAACTTTTAAATGAAATGGTTTCCTTGAAAGAAATTGAATTTATTTGAAAGTAAATATTTTAAAGTGATATAAAGGTGTTTATATAATATTTGAAAATGAATATTTTGAATTTATATTATATAAAAGTGATTTATATAAACATATACATAAAAGTGTTTTATAAATAAAGAATTTCAAGAACTTGAAACCCGCTAGTTCAAAAGGTTTTGGGAAATGAAAATACTATGATTGAAAGTATTTATAAATATTAGTGAACAAGATTTACCACTTTGGGATATAAATTGATTTGTTATGCTACCAATGATTCGAGAAACACCTAACTAAAAGGTGGGCGTTGAAGGGTTTCTGTAACCCTTAGTATAGTCCGCTCTTTGATAGAGAGATATACTTTGTTTATTATTCATTTATAGAGAGACTTGCCATGTTATTGGAAGAAACCTCCTGATCTGGTTGCATATATTTTGAACTTTTATAAGAGTATTTTTAGGCTTTCTAAATAAATATTTCAAACCGATTATTTTCAAGATCCCGAAGTAAAGTATAATTTGATACAAAAAGTGTATATATTATTATTTCAAATTGATTTGAAATGAAACTAGGAGTTTAGCTTGAAGAAATTATTTTCGAAAAGGATTATATTTTGAATATAACAAAGTTAATTAGATTTGATATATTTAAATGTAATGATTCAGCCTAAGTGGGTAGTTTTGTGAATTGCATATTGTTTGTTGCATCATAGGCTCCTTAAGTCCTATTTTGGTAAAAGAACTACGTTGGTTTGATCCTGTATCTAATCGGGTACCCAATTAGATAGGGGTACGTAAGTAGTCACAAGTGGTAGTCACGCAGCTTCCATAATAATATAACCATTTCCTGTTTATCGGTTGCTATATTTGTCTTATGTTGTTGTATCTTTTCCGCATACTATTTTATTCTGCATTTGACTTGTTTATTGAGTTTGTATAAATGACTATTGCTGTCTCGCTTATCAAAGTTCTACAGCATTAGATATTTGTATTCGGTATGTATTAAGGTACACATAGAAGATTAATTTGATTACTCCGATAACTTGTACAATTAAAATTGTATCATATACATTTAGTAGTGTTGTGTATTTTTCATATAATATCGTGTATTAAGTTGGTATTTTTAAAATGGACGGATTTTTCTATATTTTGACTGGTCTGAAAATCCTAGTTGTTACAGAAAGATCCTTCAATGAAGAGTTGAAATTAAAAGATTGTATATTCTGCTATATTTTTCAAGTACTCTAAACTTGATTCTTCTTCCAACCTTAACGTATCGACTCTACAACCGACATAAAAACTCAATCCAAATCATTGCAATTTTATGTATGTGCATAAGCAAACTTCTACAATCCATGCTACTAACCTAGATAAACTTATGCCGACTTTAACACCCTATAATTTTATGAGATAATATAATTAGATTGAAAATGGTAAAATTCATAATTTCACATAGAGGAAAAAATAGCAAAATTTCTGCAAGAGCTAGAATTAGTCTTCGAGACCCATCTTATTACGTTTGAAATGCACTTTAAAGTTAGGAAACATATATAACTTGCTGGAATTTGATTAAAATGACCTAGAAATTAGAAGAAGTCAAACACAATGACATTTTTCTATTATATTTAATTTTGAGATTTTAGCTTACGTTTGAATTATTTGATCCTACAAATAGAAAAGGAAACATAATCTCTAATCGCACTTTAGCCTAAACATCTTACTTTTAATAGCCATCTTTTTCTACATCTATCTTTAAACAAATCAATTTAAAATCAACCAAATCAAATCAATATTAAACAAGTTGATATATGGAACCAATCACTGCGAAGAGAGCTACTTAAATAAATCGAAGCGATCGTGAAATTTGGTATTTTCAAGGTGAGGAATTTTTGAATAGCGAAGAAGGAGGATGATTCACCTTGGATTGGACAAGATGCACGGCTAATCGGTGAGTGAGATTTATCATATTTGTGTATATATTGGTAAATGTAGTAATTCACACTTTATGATCTTATACCAAGTATAAATAATGTAATTGAAAATTTAAAAGTGGTTTTTTATATATACGCCTAATTAAGATGTAATATGCCATGGCTCGATAATTAAACAATTAATTTTTATCAATTGTAATTAGCCAAAGTTAATCCCTTTTAATTAATAAAAGTATGAAATGTATAGTGTTCCAAACCAGACATATTATACATCAAAATTGTAGTTCACGATAACATGAATTTACTGGTAGTATTCGTTCATCGATTGGGTGTACGGATTGACTAGAAAACTCATTAAAAGTTCGATGGACATGGACCATCCTTTTCAATCAAATGGTGAAATAGTGACGATCAACGACTAGAAGACATGGACGTGTAGAGGAGGTAGTTAGGACCCCATGGCGGTCTCCGCACCATGAAAAGGGGCAAGGTAGTGCAAGTCTGACATGGAAGTCTAGCGGCGCGGGATAAAAGTTAGGCGTCAGAGTTGGATTGACTGACGGTAGTTGATGGCGCACAAGGATGGGAGGCTACTGGCGTGGTCGAATATGAGAATTTCCGCTTGCGGCGGTGTCGGACATGCATCAAAGAAGGTGGCAGAGTTGAAACTACGATATCGAGGAAGACAGAGTACTGTGCGTTAATGAATTGACAATTGATTAATTAGTTAATTAACTATAAAATTGTGTACAAATTAATTAAATATTACTCAATGTTTAAACATTTATTCGTCTTGCATACAACCACCATTTCATGTGTCGTCCATGGCGTTTCGACCATGGTGAGACGAGACATTTTGGTATATTGTTTGCTGTATTTTGAGTCATTTCAGAAATGTGTCCTAATTGAGTAGGATCTTTATGCATTATTCGATTAATGATTACAACGGTAGGCATTGCTGTGCATTTTTCAGAGCAAATGAGTTCTTCGATGTAACTAGTGATGTCTAGCGATAATAATTAGGAGTATAGATATTACGACACATTTTTCAAAGGAAATGCGTTCTTTAGTGTAATGATGATGTCTAGCGGTAGCGATTACGAGTATAGGTATGGTGGTACATTTCTCAGAGAAAATGCGTTCTTCAGTTTAACCGCTAACGTCTAATGACATCGTTGGGGTGCCTTTTTCATAGGAATTAAGTTCTTGGTTAACAATTTGACAATGATGGATGCAACACACTTTTCAAAGGAAATGAGTTCTCTGGTGCGACCGCTGACCGCTAATGACGATGATTTCAACAATGTAGGCGTTATGGTGCACTTTTCCATAGGAAATGATATCTTTGTAATGACCATTGATGTCTAGCGTTAGTGGGATGAGATATGTAATTCTTTTGTAGTGAGTCTCACATAGTTTGACAATACAGTACATTTAGAGTAGTTGGGTCCTATGTGTATGATCATAGGATAACGAACTGAGATGTATAGTTTCTTAGCAGTATATCATGCACGTTTTCGGTATGTGCAAAAGCACTTTGGCCCCAATCGCAAGTATATGGTTAGGCATATGACAGGTTTTAGATAGACCTTAGCATATGATGTCACTATAGTAGTATATTATGTTTAACCAACTTGTTGGGTGCATGTGACACATGTTAATGTATGGTTTTTGAGCATTAGTGCCAGTTTACTAATTTATTAGTATAATACGCTTATATGTTGTGTTTCACATAACAGATGTATGTCTGACCCCTCAATCATTTTCTTTATTTTATATATACTTTGATAGGTAAATAGAGAGGAATGGTGGTGACTTGGAGGCATGATGATACGATGGAGGCGGATATTTGTTTATTGGCTATCTACTTTTTTATTTCATTATTCCCAGACATTATACTATTTTATTTACTAGTATAAAGAGATGTTGTAGTTGAATTTATTTGATACTGTATTATTTTGTTTGTCTGGGATGTATTACTGATTATTATTATATTTTATTCCTACTTCTGTGAGTTTCAGACAGTGCAGATGACTCTGTGTTATGTTTTATATTTTACCACAAAATGATCCTTCGTCTGTGTGGTTCATGATGTAAGTATCTTTTTATGTGTAAATTGGGGTTTCGTAGATGGTGAGTTGTTTCATCGACATGCGCCATAACTAGTAACATTAGCATGACACGCCCTAATGGAATATGTAGCTTTATGCAACCTTCAATGCACATACACAATACCTTAAATCATCCTAATAGCATACCGATCACTTCATCTTTTGGATACTAGGATAAGATAACTCGAAGTAGATGGTATCTCACCTAGCATCAAATAATTTGAATCACTTACTATTCCAAATTTTCTCCTAAGAACACCAAAACATGGTGATGTCCTAAACTAGAGAAAATAGCATAACTCCTTTTCTATTTTCAATTCAACTTAATTTGTATCATTTCACTTAGGATATCGCTCCTCCGATCCTCAGACAATTATGATATAAAGGTATCATATTTCTAATCTACAATAATTTTATCTTAAGTTCAAAGCATATAAGTAGTAGATATTCATGTATTCAAGCATGATAATCCTACTTTTATTTACCTACTCAAACATAGCAACTAAAATTCTAAATCTAGGCGTAGTCCTGAATTCAAGTAAAACCCCAACTTAAATTTGTTTTAGTACTAAAAATAATTGACTGAGTGATACATCATTCACGTGCAATTGTAATTGTAACACCCTTAATTTACAATAATATTATTCAGAAGATTTAATTAGATAAGTTTAATAGAATAATGTAGAGGATAGAGTGATAAGAGAATTAAGATTGGAAACTAATTAGGGTTGTGCCTTGACTAATAAAATTAAAAGCGTGATTTATAATTTAGAAAAATAAGAGAATAAGGCAAGGAAAAAATGGGAGTAGCCATATATCATAACCCCTAAACCCCTTACCTCATTCTCATTCACAATTTCATAAACCAAAAACATAGAGAGTTGAAGGTCGTCCATAACTCTAAGAAAAAGAGAAGCAGAAAATCCATTTAGAAGCTAAGATTCAAGCTAGGAAGATGAAAGCAAGAACAAATCACATGTTCCTTATCCATACAAGGTGAATAATGATCTAAACCATCTCATATATGTCATCTTGAATGATTTAGTTTCAGTTAAGGTTTTAAACCATATGATTGGATGAATGATGATATGTTTTGATAGATTAAATGGTACATATGATTGTTGATGATTTATATGATTTTATATGTATTTTTATGATATGTTTAGGATATAGTCGAAAGCCTTAGTTTTTAAATTTGAGTAACCAATCTCATTTTCAAAGAAATCCCATGGCAATGTAAAAGGGTGTTGAAATGGCATTTAACTTTGAAATGTTAGAGAAAGCTTTCCTTACTAAATATAGTGGGTTAAGGATATTAACCATATTTCATTAGAAGAATGATTACAAGGAATTTAACCATGGATGTAACGACCCGTATTTTTAACTATTTTAAATTATGGAATTTGACATAATTATTGATTAAAAATGATTTATAATAAAAATTTAATGATTTTGAGTGTAATATATTGGATATGAACTTGAATAAATTTTGAAATAACTACTTCGTTGTTTTTGCGACAACGAGTATTGAGATGAAATTTATATATTAACTGTGTTTATCATCAATAACTAGAGTTGAATTATAAGTTGTGAATTATTTAAGCAGAAATAAAATAATGTTGATCACTAAAATATATTTGGAATTTAATGATTTATTCATATTGACTTATCGGTCATTAAATTGTTTAAATTTATGTTGCAATTATTTAAAATAATGGAATTTTGGATTTATTGTGAATGAAAATGACATCGAAAATTGATTCAAATTTTATATAAATGTGAATGAAGGTCATTTACTTTCAAAATTTGATTTATATGTGAATAATTAGATTTTGAAAATTTTATATATTAATTGACAAAAAAATAATCATTTTGGCAACTGTCTCGGATTTCGACGAAACTACTTTAATCGGATCCGTAATAGTGAACTATTGTAGGATTTCAAGTTTTGTAGCGATCGAACTTGTCATTTGATCGTGCGAGCTTGAAATGCGTAAAAATCAATATAAGGAATTCGATAAAATAAATTGACTTTGAAAAGCAATCTTCCACATACGATTGAACTAGGCCTCGAAACTTGTCCCACTACATTCGAAATGGGAGCAAAACATTATAAATGTCAGGGCATGCCTCAATTGGAGTTCAGACAATTTTAGACCTAACTATATAAATATGCACACAAATCGAGACAGTTTTTTTTTTTTTAATTTCCCAAAACCTTAGCCGCCAGTATTTTATTGGCTAAAATTGTTTGAACTTCTTCCCTCTTTATCTCTTAATCCGTTCAACGAAATCGAAAAATTCCAAAAGCAAATTTGTAGATCTCAACGAGCTCTTGAAATCTATATGGTTGATCTATGCTTTTATTTCATGAAATTGCCAGAATCTGAGGTGGAAACTCGTACTTTCTTATGGGTTTTTGGGAAAAACGACGGTGGCTAGGGACAAGGCGTTCAAGGTGGAAGAGGAGCAGGCCTAGGCGCTTTGTACGGTAGTCGCTGATCGTCATCAGGACGTCGGAGATGACATGCGGCTAGAAGCTTGGACGTGCGTGAGTGAGTTTGTTACATACATGAATATACGAGGAAGAAGGTTACGTTCTTTTTGTTATTATTAATTAACTATTTAAATTATTAAATGTTCAATCGTTCTAACATATATAACTTTGCATACGAGCTAGGATTCATGCATGGTTTTCTTTGTTGCGATCGTATCAAAATTTCGAACAACATAGAACTGGTTTGGTTGAATTCTAAGACCGTTAGATTTTCAGGCTTTAATTGGATTTTAAATCGTCGATAACTCAAAGGTGAATGTTTAGATGCTCATAATTGACTTAATAAATTTTATGTTAGTTAAATTTATATTTCGAAGTGATTTAAATTTATTGACCGTTGTGTGGTAAAAATTTAGTTGGCATTTAAATTGATATGAATTAAAATGATAGGAATTTGCATTGATAGTTAAAATTTGAAATGAAAATTAAATTGCTAGTTTAATTCCCGATTTTTGATAACTAGTAAATTGTTATGATTTATTGATCGTTCGAATGTTGATTTTGATGGATGCCATTGATTGAGAATTTGGATGATTTGGATGTTTATTTATTTTTAATATATCCTATTATCATCCGGTATATTATCTACAGCATGTAAAACTTTAAATTGAATTATTTCAAATAAATTAAGAAATCGGTTGAAATGATATATACCTATGGCATTTATTTTTGGATTAAAACGATATATATCTATCCTGAATTAAATTGGAACAACTGAATCACTTGGCCATAAGATAGAGAATATATACGGACACCGAATGGGTTAAAGTAAATGATTTTAAAATTTTGATTTGAAATTATTTAAGTGATTTGGTTTTAAGAAATAAAAATCAAATTTTTGGAAAATGAATTATTTTCGAATTGGAACTCGGAATGTTGAAATTGTAAATTTGAAACAAAATTGTTTAATTAATCGAAGTTGAGATTTTTAAGTTATAATCGAAATATGATTTGAATTCAGAAAATTGATTTTTTTTAAAAGATTGGACCTTTGTTTGAACTTTGAATATTTCTAAATAAAAGGTGATATATAATGATATTTCGAAATTGATCTCGGAATTTAATTATATTTGAAGGTTTGGATTTAAATTGAATATTGAAGCAAAATTTGATTTAAATGTTTTGAATCAATATTTTGGAAATCAAACTCGTAATTGATATAAATAGAAACGATTTAAATTTAAGATTGGAATTTAAACTAATTTGAGATTAGAATTTAAAATAATTTGGAATTAGAATTTTAAATTAGTTTGGAATTGGAGTTGAAATTAATTTGGAATTGGCATTGAAATTAATTTGGAATCGAAGTAAAATTCGACTTGAAATCGAAATTGAATCGATTAAATCGAAATGGTAATTGGAACTGATTTGAATTGGAAATTTGGAAAGTGAATTGGTTTGACTTTAAAATTAATATTTTTAAATGAATATTTTTAGTATAAACGGTTTAAATCTATATTCTTTAAATATTCAAATTATTTTGATTTTGCAAACTATTTTACTATATGAACCATTTTTAATACTCAAATTATTTTCTATTAAACTATTTTAACGACTTAGCTATTTCTAAACTACTTAAACTATTTTCTAAAAACTCAAGCTGGTCAAAGGGCAAAATGTTTATATTTAAATTCTTGGATTTAAATGCGAATTAAGTTAAAATGAAGTTATTACCAAAATTAAAATCATAATCAAAAATTTGAAGTGAAATCGATATATCGATCTGAATTGACTTTTTGAAGCAAAATATAATATTTGAATCGGATATGATGATTTCGAAATCAAATGAATGATTATGATATTTTAATATCAAGTATGAATTGTTTTTGAAATAAAAGTAGCCACCGGTGTATAAAATAACAATTGGTTGTTAAAGAGACCGGTGCCTCTTATTGGTATACTCTCTATCAATATTGAAACCACTTTAACAACTATGTACATGATGGATGATGTCTAGAATGCAGTCGTTGAATTGGCGAAATTTACTGGAATGAAGTAAGAGAACGATGATGGATAGCCATGACACTTGTGTCATAATTAAAATGACTAAAACATGAGCCTATGTCTGGCCAATGAGGTTAGCTACCTCTAACGACGTTGACCCTCGTATTGCTATTGTTATTTCGTATTCAATGGGTGTACCTTTTTCCTTTGGATTGATTGTCATGGTCGACCATAGATGGGTTACGACCAACCAGAAAGGGTAAACTGGTAGAATCCTACCTTGGGCATTGCCTCATGTGTCTTGTCATATTTATCCTTATACGAGCCCATTACGACTTTGGTTTAGTACTGTACCTATAGAGGACTCACTGGCTACCAACGTTACTGGTTGTATTACAGGACCTGCATAGATTACATGCTATAAAAATGTGTTAAGGGGATAATGTAAAGCCTAAACGCTATTTTGACATTTATTTTGCTGATAGACATTATCTATTATAGGTACACTATTATATATATAGTTTTATTGATCCTTTGGTAATGGAAAAACCCGTAACATCTCTTAAATTATTGCACTCACATTTCGTTATATTGATTTGACTTACATAAGAGTATTTTAGTCTTGACTCTAGTGTTTTGTCTTTTCATTATGCCCGGGTCAGCCTTGTTTTTTCAGTGTATTGAAGATCATTTTCTGGAGGACGAAGTCGAAGTTTTGGTATATTATTACTATTATTATTCTCTGCATCACATTGTCTGTTGCATTGTTTATTTATCCCTGATGTATATATATAACTCTGATAAATATTGTATAGATTATAATCAAATGTACGACATAAACAGCTTCGTGAATCGTTATTTAATTATTATATTTTATCGTTCCGTCGTGAGATTCTGTGTTTATTTTCTTCTACTTTTCTTATTTTTTTCTTATTTAATCCCATTGATTATCTGTATTTCAGATTGTTTAAGTTGAACATGTGTGGATTATTGTCAATTTAACCTTTCGAAATGTGGGTCGTCACAATGGATATTTATATTGTTGTGTTATTTAATCAGTTATCATGAATGCATTATGTAACCATATTCACTTCATTTATGTCTCATAACTTCATCTTGAGTGTTAAGGGCAGAATAACAGGCTAGGTTGACCCAATAGTGAATATACATTGAATTTAACTCCTATGTGAGTAGAATAGCATCCAGGAGGTTAGCATACCAGAATATCGGATGCCAAGACTGATCAAAGGATCATTAGTTTAGATAGGTTCTTGGTAATCCTTTAAAAACTATGTTATGGAAATTGTTATTGATAGAAGCCAATGGGTGCTTAATGATTCCATGAAAAATATGTCTGAAATAAGTTATTGAATGAGATCAATAGGTTCATGGACAACCCACGAAAATTATGACATGAGAGATGTTATTGGTAGAAACCAATAGGTTCATAGTGATCCCATGGAAACTATAATTAGATAATAGTATTGGTAGAAACTAATAGGTTCATAGTGAGCTCATGAAAACTATGAAAGTTGATATGAAATCCATAAAGAATTGAACGGGTTATTAATCAGCTCATGAAAACTGACAGGTTAATAGCGACCCTGGAAACTATAAATTAAGACAAATAGTCAGGTGAATGAGAATGGGAAGCCCAAAACATATTGCATGTTTGCATATCTTCGTGATAAATTTTGTTATATTATGCCTTAATCATTGTGGATGTAGGTGCACAAAATATGGTTATTATAAATCGGGTTAAAGTACTAGTGAGGGAAAAACCTGTTCCGCTAAGCGGCATAGTCTCACTATATATCTGCGTGGTTTGAGATGGTAAGTTATTATTCATACCAAAATTTTTGTCTGGCTCAAAGTTTATGTTTTTCCCTTAAATTCTTGGGTTATCACTTGATTTTGAGTAGTTTGAAGTTAAGGTTTTCAAGTTCTCCTTTAGATGAATAAGCTTTTGGAGACGTAAAGGAGGCAGCTAGCTATTGGAGTTCTTTCTGTTCGATTCCATTGTGTAACTGGATGTAATGGAAAAATTATTTAGTTCCCATATTTAGACTCTAATCAACCAAGGAGGCATCTTCATATGTCGCTTGCGGCTTAAATGTAATAATTATATTTCTATTAACGTGGTTTATGAGTTGGGATTATGTAATGAATCTATAATGCGATTTGAAATGGAATGAGAAATCTATTTTATATAAAAAATTCATGTCTATGTGTTTATGGTATATCAATGTATCTAACATTACCGTATTTAGTCACCAAAAATAATAATTATAGATGACTGCAACATCTGTAGCAGTTAGTTTTGTGCCTTCAAATGAGGGATGTTACAAGTTAGTATTAGAGCATAGGTTTATGTAAACTTAAAAGAAATTTAACCTAAAAGAGTTTCAAAACATAACCCAATGAATCAGAGAATAAGAACAGGGTTTGGGTTACGCAATAATAACGTTCCTGCATTGTATGTGTGTTTGTGTGTATAAGTACGTATTCCCCTTTTCTCTTAGACCATTCTTCTATATCTTACTAAGGCTCGTAAGAAGATATACGAGAAATAAAGATATGGAGGCATGAAATGGAACAGGAAATCTAGGTGAAGGAAGCACCATAACAAATGGAAATGCTCGATCCAATACTAAGAGGAATTCGGGTCGATAAGCAAATGCTAGTCTAAATGCCAATGCCTATGTAGGCGTTGGAACCCCGCCGGTAGATATATGGATTATGTATCAGTTCTTTGCCAATATGATGCAAGCTGGAGCAATTGTAGGAGTAGCTGGGAGAAATGCTATGAATGCTGAAGGAGCAAATCCTATGGCCCTGGTTGGCAATAACTATGCCAAGCTGAGCAGAGATTACACCGGTTTTGGTAGAAAGCTGCTTTTGGGAATATAGGATGTTGTTGAAGTAGAGAACTGGTTGTCGCACTAAGAAAGAATTTTCGCTGACTTGGGATTAGATGATGAGCAGAAGAGAAGACTTGCTTCCAAATAGTTACAGGGCGCAGCATTGTACTGGTGCAATGGAATTCCCATGGGAATTTCTAAGGAAGAGTTGACTTAGGCAGATTTTCGAAGGAGATTCGAACAGAGGTTCTTATCTAAATTTGCTAAGTCAGTATTGCTGAAAAATTTCATGGACTTAGTGCAAGATTTCTAAGACGACCGTGCCACGTCTTCATGATCCAAGTATAGTTGCAGTGGAGATGGAAATTAGGAATGAAGAGACGCTTTCTACCTTTAGGAAGGAGAAGAAGGTCGAAACTTAAGATTCCTAGGCAAGAAGAGAAAAAAAATTTATGAAGAAAGGAGATTAGAAGATAGGAGCTGCTAAGAAGGAAAAAGCCAATCTGATTTTCTATAAGTGTGATAAGAGGGGACATTTTTCCCATGAATGTCGGACAGGTAAAGCAAAGAAGGCTACTGAGAAGAAAGGATGAAATGATTCAACTATGGTCAGATGGGGCACAACAAGAACAAGTGTCCAGAACCAGATAAAGCAAACAAAGGAAAAGTTTTTGTTTTAGAACCATCATCTTCTAGACAAACTACTGCTAAGAAGGAAAAAACTATGATGGAAGCTATGCTTTTGATTCATAATATACCAGTTAGGATACTATTTGATATTTGTGCATCGCATTCATTTATACCTCAGTGTTTGGTAGATAAGTTAGGTTTAAAACCCTCATACCTTGTTTCCACTTTAAGGGTTGCTAATCCGATATGAGGGTATGAAACTCTAGGGATGAGATATAACCGGTTGGAATTTGATTTGTTAGATCATAAGTTTGCATGAAGTTTGTATGTTTTTAATTTCGTAGGCTTTGGGATCATTTTGGGTATGGATTGGTTAGATAGATATAATGCTAGGATAATTTGCCAATACAGGAAAATATCGCTAAGACACCCTAATAGCCATAAGCAAATTGTATACTCAGTGGAGAATTCAGATCTAAGTGCTTGTGCATTTTTATGGGCTAAGGAAGTAGAAGAAGAGTTGAATCAGGTGTTGGTAGCAAAGAGTTTGCAGCTGTTTTTGAGCCAGTCACAGGACTACCACCGAAGTGAGCTATTAAGTTTCAGATAGATCTTGTGCCAGGAGCAGAACCTATAAGTAGACCAATGATGAATGTATTTTTCTGCATTTTAAACCGTTTGTTTCATATATTTTTATTTTAATAAAGCGGTATTATATGGGTATTTTGTTGTGGTTTTGCAGATTTTAGATTTGGGAATGCAACGTTGAAATTAATCGGTTGTGGCGTTCATAGGGTTCAAAAGACGAGTGCAACATTTTGAGCACCAAATAAATCAAAGCAAAAGCACATATCATTTCAAAAATACCAGCTCATCTTCATATTTTGTCAAGCATGGTCACATTTGGTTAAAAATGAGAATAATTCAAGATTAGCTCACGTGTGCAATTGGGCTTCATTTAAGAATTAAAAGCATTGTCACATTTTCAAGTAAGGTGGGACCATTGAAAGGAGCCGCTTACTTACTCTTTGTATTCCATATGTCAAAGCTTCAATATATGTCTCAAAACATGGTAACGTGAGTACCAATTCAAGTAATGGCCACGTGGACACATTATTTTATTTCAACAATTGAAGCTTGAACAGGTCAGTGCAAATATTTCGGCAGAGTAAGTGATGTGGACCCAAAAAGCAGGACTTGATTTCGGAGCTGAAGTATATAAATAAGCATAGAGAAAATCAGAGAATCATCTCTGATCTCCATCACTTTTTTTACTAAGTTTATTTTTATTTTTAAGCAATGTTTTTATATTCAGGCAAAGTGGATAGAACTGTTAATTAGTTTTAGCAGTTTATTTATTTTTGTTTTTATATCTTTTCGATACTCATTTCAGTTGGTTAATAAATTTAGTTATTCTCTATTTTAGTTGTTTACTCTGTCATTTCCTTTTCCACAATTTTAATTTCCGTTCTAATTTTTTACAATTTTATATTTTGGTTGCAATTCCGATTAGATTCAGAATTGATTCGGAGTATATTATTATTTTTATTTTTCTATTCAAATTCACCGTCGAATTTGTTTAACACGCCTAAGATTTAAATATGGGTTTCAATTGTTTTAAAATACAATTCCCTGTATTCGACCTGCATACTACACGCTTGTGCGCTTGCAGAATTAATTAAAATTTGTGCTTTTCTAACCAATAGAAAAGTCACAACAAGTTTTTGGCGCTTTTGCCAGGGAATTGCTATTTTAAAATTTTCGATTTTTCGTTTTTAAGTCTATTCGTGTTAATTTATTATTTTGCATTAGTTTTCAAAAAAAAAATTCAATTTTTTTTCGTTTTTCAATTCCTTTCGTCAAAGTAGCGTTTTACTAAAAAAAAAAAATCCGTTCGCTGCATTTGTTTTCGCATAACCATCTCTTATTTTTTGTTCATCGTTCATCCAGTATTTGTTACTTGCATTAATTCACTTGTTGTTTATATTCCATACTATCTCCTACCTGTTTACTCATGAAGCTTCAATTTTATCATTGTTTTTGGTTCACACGTAAGGTTGCAGTTTCATTTTCATAACTCACGTAGTAGTTTCATGTTTCCATTAGTGCACTAATTTCCATTTCACAGTAAATACTGTCACTATATTTCGCATTTACGCATGTTTCAACGTTATGTTTAAATTTCACGTTATGTTTAAATTTCGCATGTTTCAACGTTACATTCCCAGATCTATAATCATTCACTTTAGCTTATTGGGTTCCGTCTTTAATTAGTTTCATACGTTAAGTTGTATACATTAGTATATTTTCACACGTTCTATTAGTACAACTTCTGTTTAGCCTCAACAACTTCATATTAAGGCATTTCAATTTTCACGTACTTAAAAAAACAAACAAAAGTATTCACATCAGTTTGCATACTTTCAAACGTTGTCCACCACGTTAGTTGTCATTCATGTTTTTTTTTATTTTTGCATGCATGTTTTAGTTTTCACGTCAGTAGCTTTTAGTGATTCACAGCTTGTGTTTAATATTGTGCGTGTCATTTTTTCCCTTGCAGTGCCACCTTGCCACGTTATACTTTTCGCTTGTGCTTTCGTTTAAATCATTTGTTTTTTTTCCATTTGTTCACATTTGCAGATTCACGTAAATCAGGTCTAAAGCATCAAGTAAACAGCAAGCAAACAAATCAAATAGCTCCAACTCTGTAAATCTCAGCCATTCAACAACAAGGATCTAGGTATCAAGCTATTACAAACAATGGAGTTTGAATCACTAGCATTGCTCAGTTGCACTGGACGGACAGCCATACCTCTCTGTAAGTAATTTTCTACTCTACAGGTGCCCAACTAAAAACTGTTATAAATCTACCTTTGGCTATTACACCTTGAGTTGTTTATGCGCGTTTGGGCAAGAAATAATTTTAACCGTTTAGAAAACCAAAATATCTCTTTAAACAAATCAACGGAAATTTCAAATCAAACAAATATGAGTAATCACGGTTCACAACACAGTTCACATCACGGTTCACCAAAATCGTCACCTAAATCACATGTTGGAAATAATGAATTTCATGAGAACCGACCATTATCCCTTAGAGATCGATGCTACCCAACTAGGACCGTTCAACCTTCAGTTATTTCATTTCCACCCGCCGAAGGAAATAATTTTGAGCTAAAATATTCTTTTATCCAAGGGGTACCAAAATTCACTGGGTCTGAAAATGCATATGAATTTTTTAGTGAATTTGAGTTATATGCTTCTACAACTAAAATGCAACAACTTTCTAATGAATCCATCAAGCTAAGACTTATTCCATTCGCACTTCTAGAAAGTGCGAAAAGATGGCTTAATTCTCTTCCTAAAAATTCAATTAAGAGTTGGGACAATTTCGTTACTATATTTTTGAAAAAGTTTTTTCCTTTCCACAAAACTCTTAAAATTCGAACTGAAATCAACCAATTCTCTCAGAATGAAGGAGAAACTTTTTCAAAATATTTTGAAAGGTTCAATCAATTGTTATATAGTTTCCCACATCATGCAATCCCTAAACACGTTTTGTGCCAAATCGTTTATGAAGGGCTTAACTACCAAACAAGATCCCAACTCGAATCAATGTGCGGAGGAGAATTCATGGCAAAAATAGACGAGGAAGCTTGGGAATTTTTAGAAGAGTATTCGGAAAAGGATATGCAATGGGAAACAATTCGTGTTCCAATTCGTACTCCAAACAGAGGAGTACATGCCATTGACCCATCACATCTTCCTATAGATGCCCAAACTCCTCAAGAAGGAGAAGGACTACCTCATTACTACACACAAGACCAAATCAATGCTATAGCTCAAAACAGTCCTTATTCGTCCACATACAATCCTAAGTGGAAGCATCATCCAAATTTTTCGTGGTCAAATCCTAACAATGTGGCTAATCCATTGCATATGTATCCGATGATACCAAATCCGAATTATCGAGCCCCAACATCTAATGCCCAAAATTCACAACCAACTCCTCAAACAAAACCTTCAAATCAACCATACAGGCATCCTAATTTCAATCCATCAACCCAACCTTCTCAGCCTTCACAAGAAATTGCTCGATTGGAAAAACAACTCTCTAAACAAAATGAACAAATCACTAACCAAGATGCAAGAATTGAGCAAATCACCAAACAAAATGAACAAATGTTGATAATGATGAAGGATCTCATGAAAATCAATGAGAAAGATAAATTGCCTAGTCAACCGAAGTGAATCCAAAGTATAACTCTCGAGGAGTAAATCTTTGTGAGGACGAAAATGTAAATCCGGCTAATGCTGTCACCACATTAAGGTCCGGAAAGAAGGTGGACAACCATGTCGGCAACCCCGACATCCTTCTTAAATCTTCCCATGTTCCAAATTCTGAAACTCAGCCGACAACCACGGTTGTCAATCAAAACGATTCTAATTCTTCATCCAAGGTCGGCAATCTCGACCACTCTTCGCTTTCTGATGTTGGCAACCCCAACGTTTCAGCTCCCTTATCTTCACCCTCTAATATAACACCTTCTTCTTCGAATGGAAAAACTTCCGAACGAGTCTATAAACCCATTGCTCCATTTCCTCATAGACTCAACAAAAAGAAGAAGCCCGCTAATTTTGACCAAATTCTTGAAATTTTCAAACAAGTTCGAGTCAATATTCCTCTTCTTGATACCATCGAGCAAATTCCTCAATATGCCAAATGTCTGAAAGAGCTATGTACTCAAAAACGTGCCACTAACGTTCCTAAGACTGCATTTCTAACTGCAAACACTAGCTCTGTTCTTTCAAATCCCTCCCCAATCAAGTATAAGGACCCTGGTTGTCCTACAATCGGTTGTAAAATCGATAACACTCACATTAGTCATGCCTTACTCGATCTTGGAGCGAGTGTGAATCTTTTGCCTTATACTGTGTACTGTCAACTTGGACTAGGGGAACTAAAACCTACAAACATTACAATTCAACTACCTGATCGATCTGTCAAAAAATCATTGGGCACAGTTGAAGATGTTTTGATACAAATCGAGCAATTCTATTTCCCAGTCGATTTCATAGTCCTAGAGACTGCACCTGTCTCAAATCCCAACAGTCAGATTCCTTTTATATTAGGTCGTCCATTTTTAGCAACATCGAATGCTATCATAAATTGTAGGAATGGTCAACTCCGACTTTCCTTTGGGCACCTAACCATTGAACTAAATATCTTCAATCTTAACAGACAACCAAGGGATTTTGAAACAGAAGAAGTTGACATGATCCAAACAATTGTAGAAAATGATTTTAGTGATACTACGGAGTCTCTTAGCATGTGCCTAGATCATTTTAGTTCCAACTTCCACGAAGATGAATACATTTATGAATTAAATGATATGCTATGCTCTTTTCATAATTCACTGGAATTCAATCAGTTGATGTTTACTGAAGCCTCAAAAGAAGAACGCCCTAAATTGGACCTCAAACCTCTTCCAAACAATCTTAAGTATGCATACTTAGATTCTTCGAAAATTTTTTCTGTAATCTTGGCCTCTGATCTCATTAAGGACCAAGAAGAACAACTTTTGAAAATTTTAAGGGAAAATAAAGAGGCATTAGGATGGGTAATCGCTGACATTAAGGGAATTAGCCCATCAATCATCGAACATCGAATACATTTAGTCGACGAGGCTAAACCCACTCGCGAAGCTCAAAGGCGATTAAACCCTAATATGAGAGAAGTGGTAAAGGAAGAAATTATCAAATGTTTAGATAACAACATTATCTACCCTATCTTTGACAGTACTTGGGTAAGTCCGGTACAAGTTGTACCAAAGAAGTCTGGAATCACTGTGACCACAAATGAGAATAACGAACTTGTTCCGACAAAGGTCAAAACAAAATGGCGCGTTTGCATCGACTATCGAAAACTCAATGCAGCAACAAGAAAAGATCATTTTCCCCTTCCATTCATTGATCAAATGCTCGAACGCTTAGCAGTCATGAATATTATTGTTTTCTTGATGGTTACTCGGGCTATAATCAAATTCCCATTGCGTTAGAGGACCAACAAAAAACAACATTCACATGTCCCTTCGGAACTTTCGCTTATCGTCGCATGCCCTTCGGTCTTTGTAATGCTCCCGCTACCTTTTAAAGATGTATGATGAGTATATTTTCTGATATGGTGGAAGATTTCTTAGAAATATTCATGGACGATTTTTCAATCTATGGGTCATCTTTTGATCAATGCCTCCTTCGTTTAGAACGTGTCTTAAAGCGATGTAAGGAGAAATCTCTTGTTCTTAATTGGGAAAAATGTCATTTTACGGTTAAGCGAGGAATAGTCTTAGGTCATGTTGTCTCTAAAAATGGCCTAGAAGTTGACAAATCTAAAGTTGATCTTATTGTGGGCCTTCCTCCTCCAAGGTCCGTAAAGGACATTCGCTCATTTCTCGGCCACGCTGGATTTTATAGGAGGTTCATTAAAGATTTTTCAAAAATTTCAAAACCTCTTTCAAATCTTCTGGCTAAAGACGTCAAATTTGAATTTTCCAATGAATGTAAAACGTCTTTTGAAACCCTCAAATCGATCTTGACCACTGCACCTATCATCCAACCTCCAAATTGGACCTTGCCTTTTGAATTAATGTGTGACGCTTCTGATTATGCCATTGGAGCCATCTTAGGTCAACGAATCGATAAACTTCCTCGAGTCATCTATTATGCTAGCAAAACTCTTAATGAAGCTCAATTGAATTACTCAACCATAGAAAAAGAGTTTTTAGCAGTTATCTTTGCCCTCGATAAGTTTAGATCATATCTCGTAGGTTCTAAGGTCATAGTTTACACCGATCATGCCGCCTTGCGGTATTTACTCACGAAAAAGGATACCAAACCCCGCTTAATCCGTTGGATTGTCCTTCTTCAAGAGTTTGACCTAGAAATACGAGATAAAAAGGGTTCTGAAAATGTCGTAGCTGACCATCTTTCTCGTATAGTTCATGAAAACTATGATAACTCTCAAATCAACGATCATTTTCCCGATGAACAAATTCTTTCACTCTCTAGTGCACCATGGTACGCGGACATCGTAAATTATCTTGTCACAAATGAAACACCTTCCCATTGGTCAAAACAAGATAAGCAAAAAGTTCTCTCGAATGTTCAGAACTTTTACTGGGACGATCCTTATCTCTTCAAATATTGCACCAATCAAATCATTCGCAGATGTGTCCCAGAACATGAATTCCATAGCATCCTCTCTTTTTCACATAATCAAGCATGTGGAGGACATTTTGGAGCAAAGAAAACTACTGCCAAGGTGTTACAGTGTGGTTTTTATTGGCCTTCTCTTTTTCGTGATGCCCACGAATTTTGCTCCAAATGCACTAGATGTCAACAAACAGGTCGTATTTCCAAACGTGACATGATGCCCCTAAATCCGATCCTTGTCATCGAAATTTCTGATGTTTGGGGCATCGATTTCATGGGTCCTTTTCCTAATTCTTTTGGAAATCTCTACATTTTACTCGCAGTAGATTACGTGTCTAAATGGGTTGAGGCCATTCCCACCAGAACGAATGACAATAAAATTGTTGTCAAATTTTTGAAAGAAAACATATTTTCCCGTTTTGGGACACCTCGAGCCATTATAAGTGATAACGGTTCTCATTTTTGTAATCGTGCTTTTGAATCTCTTCTTAAGAAATATTCTATCACTCATAAACTATCTACTCCATTACATCCACAGACCAACGGTCAAGTCGAGATTTCCAATAGACAAATTAAACAAATTCTTGAAAAGACGATTAACTCCAACAGAAAAGATTGGTCATCTAAATTGATAGACGCCCTTTGGGAATTTCGCATAGCTTATAAAACCAATCTAGGAATGTCACCATACCGATTGGTCTTTGGAAAAGCATGCCATTTACCTCTTGAGCTCGAGCACCGCGCACTTTGGGCAATCAAATACCTTAATTTTGACATAGAAAAAGTCGGATCGCATCGTAAATTACAATTGTCAGAATTATAAGAATTAAGAAATGAAGCGTACGAAAATGCAAAGATTTATAAAGAGAAAACCAAATTCTATTATGATAAATCCATAATTCGTAAGACATTCGAAGTAGGTCAGAAAGTTCTCTTATATAATTTCAGACTTCATTTATTTCCGGGAAAATTGAGATCCCGTTGGACAGGTCCATATATTGTGAAAACAGTATACCCTTATGGCGCAGTTGAAATTGAAAATCCTAGGGACGGTTCCATTTCAATGGTCAATGGACAACGCTTGAAGCCATTTCTAGAGTTTGAACAGCACGAGGACGATGAGTTCGTGGATCTTCACGAACCTAGCTATTCGGCATGAGCCGCTCTGCACATATCAGGTTGTATTTTTTTAAGTTTTTTTTCTTCTATTTTGCATTTGCATTCTATTTGACAGTTGGGACACTGTCTCATTCCAGTGTGGGGGGGGGGGGGACGTATATCTCATTCTGTTTGTTCATATTTCATAGTGTAGCATCATTTTTTTTAAAAATCATCTCATTATTTGTTTTCAAATTTCCTTTCAATTTTTTTTTCATTTCCCAATATTTTTAGGACTTCGATTTATTTTTAATTAGTCAAGACAAAGTAAGTAAGCAGTTGAAGTCAATTGATGAAGATTTTTGTGAATCACTAATTTCAAATGTAAAATATAATGAAAAGTTGAATTACAAGCGATAATAGTGTGGTTAGTATATAGGGGGATTCATAGGTGATGGTTATGAAATCTTTTCTAAACTGTAGTCTTTGTTTTTAAAAAAAATGGCAGATTTAAAGTACATGCGTTGACATTTCAAATCATTGAAGTTAAGTGGTGCTAAGTTGATTTGCATAACTCTCTTTAGTTAATTTCAAAATAATAATAATAATAATAAGAATAATAATAAGATACACCTAGAGTCGATAGGTGTGCACACTTGTGAAAGTGTGTGCACTCGCCACGCTCTGTACTCTTCTCACGTAAGCCCACAAGGCAGTGCATGGATGGTATATCTGGCCTCAGCATTCTGAGTTAGGTGTATAAATAATTAAATAAATAATCACCTAAGGATTACCAATCTTTTCTGACATAGTCAGCGTCGGTTTGCACAATCCGCCAAGCTTTGTCCCAACTCTCACGTAAGCCCGCGAGGCAGTGCATGAGTGGTATACCTTGGTCCAAAGGATAGGTGTAAAAAAAGAAAAAAAAAAGAAGAGAAGAAGAAGAAAAAAATTAGTAAAGAGAGACTAAGCTTTGAAACCCAAACACTTCTTGACTTTGTTGATTTGGCTTGTTATACAAATGGAAATGAAAAATACCATTTTGAAAAAAAACTGTGATCAACGGTGAAGAATTTATTTCATGGCTGCACTATGTTATCGACCCGAACAACTGGCCAAACTAGAATCTAATGTATGAAAACTTGAGTTATATTGAAATTTGTGATTAGTGAGGAACCAAAAATTTGAAGAAGTTGACTAAAACTGATATACATTATTTTGTTGCAACTATTCTGAAGTAAAACGAGTCTCCATTTGTTTAGAATTTTGCATTCATGTAGTACATTAGAATCATCACATACTGCATTTGGATTTTGTGGGTAGTATCCGCTGAAAACCCTCACGAGACACCACTCGTCCTACTAGGGACACCTAGAGGTTTAACGGCTTGTTGCATACGCTCAATGCAATCGTGTTTCCTACGAAAAAAGATTTAATTAGTTTTTATTTTCTCGTTTATTCGAGGACAAATAAAGTTCTAGTGTGGGGGTATTTGATGAACGTATTTTTCTGCATTTTAAACCGTTTGTTTCATATATTTTTATTTTAATAAAGCGGTATTATATGGGTATTTTATTGTGGTTTTGCAGATTTTAGATTTGGGAATGCAATGTTGAAATTAATCGGTTGTGGCGTTCATAGGGTTCAAAAGACACGCAGCAAAGAGTGCAACATTTTAAGCACCAAATAAATCAAAGCAAAAGCACATATCATTTCAAAAATACCAGCTCATCTTCATATTTTGTCAAGCATGGTCACATTTGGTTAAAAATGAGAATAATTCAAGATTAGCTCACGTGTGCAATTGGGCTTCATTTAAGAATTAAAAGCATTGTCACATTTTCAAGTAAGGTGGGACCATTGCAAGGAGCCGCTTACTTACTCTTTGTATTCCATATTTCAAAGCTTCAATATATGTCTCAAAACATGGTAACGTGAGTACCAATTCAAGCAATGGCCACGTGGACACATTATTTTATTTCAACAATTGAAGCTTGAACAGGTCAGTGCAAATATTTCAGCAGAGTAAGTGATGTGGACCCAAAAAGCAGGAATTGATTTCGAAGCTGAAGTATATAAATATAGCATAGAGCAAATCAGAGAATCATCTCTGATCTCCATCACTTTTTCTACTAAGTTTATTTTTATTTTTAAGCAATGTTTTTATATTCAGGCAAAGTGGATAGAACTGTTAATTAGTTTTAGCAGTTTATTTATTTTTGTTTTTATTTCTTTTCGATACTCATTTCAGTTGGTTAATAAATTTAGTTCTTCTCTATTTTAGTTGTTTACTCTGTCATTTCCTTTTCCGCAATTTTAATTTCCGTTCTAATTTTTTACAATTTTATATTTTGGTTGCAATTCCAATTAGATTCTGAATTGATTCGGAGTATATTATTGTTTTTATTTTTCTATTCAAATTCACCGTCGAATTTGTTTAACACGCCTAAGATTTAAATATGGGTTTCAATTGTTTTAAAATACAATTCCCTGTGTTCAACCTGCATACTACACGCCTGTGCGCTTGCAGAATTAATTAAAATTTGTGCTTTTCTAACCAATAGAAAAGTCGCAACAACAAACTAGCCGGATGACACCTACCGAGATGAAGGGATTGAAGGTGTAGCTAGTGGATTTAGAAGGAAAGAATTTCATTAAACCAAGCAACATGCCTTGGGGAGCGGCAGTGGTGCTCGAGAAGAAACCGGTAAGGTCGTTAAGGATGTATACGGACTATCTAACTTGAATAAGAAGACGATTAAGAATAGTTATCCTTTTTCGAGAATCGATGATTTATTTAATCGATTGAGTGGAGCCAAAGTATTTTATCAATTGGATTTGGTGACAGATTTCCATCAGCTAAGAGTGGTAGAAGACAATATTCCATTGATGGCATTTCGGACTAGATATGGTTCATATGAGTAGTTGTGATACCACTCGGGTTAACGAATGCGCTAGCTTTCTTCGTGGATTTTATGAACCAAGTTTTTTGAGAGCACTTAGATAGGTTCATATTGGTATTCATAGATGACATCTAAATTTACTCTAAGGATGGCAAAGAGCATGAAGTTCATCTTAGAGCGGTGCTTGGGACGCTAAGGCAGCATCAACTGAAAGCAAAATTTTTAACGTGTCATTTCTGGAAGAAAGAAGTTAAGTTTCTTTGTCACATGGTTTTAGAGAAGGGTTTGTCAGTTGATCTGAATAAGATCGAAGCTGTTAAAAACTGGAAGAGACCAGAGATGGTGATTGAGATCAAAAGTTTCCTTAGGCTTGCTAGTTACTAATGGAGGTTTATTAAGGATATCCCGTGGAAAGCAAAGCCTTTTACTAAGCTAACCGAAAGGACATAAAGTTTATTTGGTTTGACAAATGTGAGGAAGCATTCTTTAAATTGAAGCATTTATTGACCAATGCAACTATGTTAGTAGTTCCAGAAGGGAATCATGGATTAGTAGTATATACCAATGCATATGGAACCGGAAGGGCCTGTGTTGATGTAGAAAGGTAAAGTTATTGCCTATGCTTCATGACAGCCGAGACCGCATGAAGTGTGATATCCTACTCACGATCTAGAATTGGCTCCAGTAACTTCGCATTAAAAGCGTGGAGACATTATCTCATAGATGAGAGATTTGAGTTATACACAGATTATAAGTCCTTAAGGTACATATTCTATCAAAATGATTTCAATATAATACAACAGAGGTGGTTGCCTTTTTAGCATCTTATGATTTGGTATAGAGTATACACCTGGAAAAGAAAACAAAGTAGCAAATGCTCTTAGCAGAAAACATCAAAATGTGGTGTTAGCTATGTTAGCAGAATGGAAGGAGCTAGAGGCTTTGGCTACTTATAGTTGGAAATTAAGATCGACTACTAGTTCTAGTGCGAATATTGCCATGTTATCCTTCTTGAAAGTTCGATCGAGATTGATCGAAAAGATTGCATCTTAAAAAAAGGATGACCTAATGTTAGCTAAGAAGATTAGAAGGCTAGAGGCCGGAACTGAGATTGATAAACTGAAGAGTTTTAATCTTGACCGGAGAGGGTGGTTGAGAAAGAAGGGACAATAGTGTGTCCCGAATGTAGAAAACCTAAGAAAGGAGGTCCTTAAAGAATGCCATCGAACAAAATTTACGATTCATCCTCGAGAAAACTAGATGTATTAGGGTATAAAGAGGAGTTTTCACTAGGAAAGTATGAAGAGGGATGTTGGCTTGTGGGTAAAGAAGTGTGTGAACTGTCGACAAGTAAAGGCCGAACATCAAAAACCAAGATGATTGCTTCAACCTTTGGAGATACCAGTTTGGAAATGGTATTGGTATCCATGGATTTTATAGATGGGTTACCAAGGTCAAATCGAGGAAATGAAAGTATATGGGTCATAGTGGACATGTTGATCAAGAGTGACCATTTCATTCTACTTAAGTCAACCAGGACTGCACCTATTTTTCCTAAATTGTTTATAAAGAACATAGTTATACTAGATGGGATTTCTAATAGTATAATTAGTGATCGAGGTACCTTGTTTATTAGTGAGTTTTGGAAGAATCTATACGATGTGTTAGGTACCAAGCTCAGGATGAGTACTGCTTATCTCCCTTAGAAAGATGCGCAGATAGAGAGAGTTGACAAGGTATTCAAGGATTTGTTGAGAGTTTGTGTGCTAGATTTTGGTAGATTATGGGAAGATCACCTAGACTTAGTTGAGTTTTCCTATAATAACAGCTATCAGACTAGTATAGGAATGATGCCTTTCGAAGCTTTTTATGGAAGGCCATGCAAGCCATCAGCATGTTAGTTGGACATTGGAGACAGATTAGTCTTAGGTCCAGATCTAATAAGAGAGGCCATAAAGAAGATTGAATTGATCCGAGGTAGGATAGAAGATGGTCAGTCTAGACAAAAGAGTTATGCAGATAGAGGTGTAAGGATCTAGCGTTCTTAGTTGGAGATAGGGTTTTCATTAAAGTATCACTGATGAAGGGTGTGGTACGATCCGGAAAGTTAGGGAAAAGGGCACCGAGATATGTCAGAAAGTTTTGAGTTATAGAGAGGATCAAACAGCTTGCATGTAGAGTAGAGTTGCCAAGTAGTTTGGCAGGTGTCCATAATGTGTTTCATGTGTCTCATCTTCGTAAGTATGTGCATAATCCAAAAGCTACTATCCCTCCGACTGCATTGAAAGACTTAATAGTATAGCCGGATCTAACTTTTTTTAAGCAACTAGTTTGGGTTGTAAGAGAAGAGGTTAAGAAGATAGTCAAGTTGGGGAAAGTTCAGTGGAGCAACAATGAGAAGGACTATACTTGGGAAACCGAAGACAAGATTATGGGATACTTATCCTATTTTTCTTTAAGGCTATGTTCGATATTTGCTTTATATAGATTGTTTGCTAGTCAGGTAGGCTAGTTTGGTAGTTAGAAAATGTTAATTCATAGATGATATGATTAGTATATAGTCCTTGCTGAATTTCAAGGAAAAAATTCTTTAAGGAGGAGAGCTTATAACACCCCTAATTTTAGATGATATTATTAAAGAGATTTAATTAGATAAAATTAATAGAATAATGTAGAGGTTAGAGTGATAAGATAATTGAGCTTGGAAACTAATTAGGGTCATGCCTTAACTAATGGAATTATAAGTGTGATTTATAAAGTAGAAATTTAAGAGAATAAGGTAAGGGCAAAATGAGAATAGCCTCATAATATAACCCCTAAACCCTTTATCTCATTCTCATTCACATTTTCATGAACCAAAAACATAAACAAAGAGAGTTGAAGGCCGGCCATAACCCTAAGAAGAAGAAGAGCACCAAATCCATTCAAAGGCTAAGATTCAAGCTAGGAAGATTAAAGCAAGAAAAAAACTCAAGTTCCTTATCAAAATAAGGTGAATAATGGTCTAAACCATCTTATATTGTGACGACCCAGAGTTTTTATATGTTTGAAATCAGAATATTTAACTGATTTTAAACATTCGAAAAGCTAGTTTTAACTTGACTTTCAAATAGCAGTATTTGTTTGACAATTAAATTATTGAATTTAATAAATTGGAAATTGGGAAAATTGTTGAATCTTCAGTTTTAAGCTTGCTAAAAATAATTTGAAGGCTTGTAAAATTTATATTGACAGTAATGAAGATATTAAAAGTGTTACACTTGAATTTGGAACTGTTTTGTTAAGTTTTAAAAATATGTCGTTTAAAATTGATATTTAAATAGCCTTCCGAGGCATAGTCTCAGATTTCGAAAAAACTAGTTCCATTGGATCTGTAATAGTGTATTATTATCGGATTTCAATTTCCGTAGCATTTGGAGTTGTTGTGTGAGCACACGGTAAGTAAACACGCTAAAATTTATATCGAAGATTTAATATAATAACTAGGTCCAAAAAGCTATCTTCCCCAAACGATTGAATTAGCAATCGGAACCTTTTCCATTACGTTCAAAATAGGGGTATAACATTATAAACGCCTAGCAGCACGCCTCGATAGGATGTCAAGATTTTAAGCTACGAATTCAAGTCGATTGAAATTGAAATTTAAATATAATTTATACTTTGTTTGACCGGTCAAATAAACTTCACGTCAATGCTTTTTTACCTCTTTTCGAAATCACTGTAGCTATTGGACTGTAGCACGCCAACGTTCCATCGTGTTCCCCCTCTTCCTTTTAAAAAACAGTCGAGCCTTTCATTTTAAATTCAAAATCAAAAGAGAATAAAATCGCAATTTTACCCTTCCTCCATAAACGAACCAGATCGATTCAACAAAAAAGTTCGAACATGGATAAAAATCGATTGGAATGAATCGACTCGAGAGAATCAAATCATTCAAAGATATAGATATACACCGATCAAATTGAAATCGAATTCGATCCATATGTCTCGACATCGCCGCTGTTGGAAGCTCGTGCTCGATACCATGGGTAGATCTCCAAGGGCGACAAGATGGGAGGGAGGTCTCTGCGTCGCCGTTAAAAGGGGAGTTCCTTGTTTGCGAGGAACAACAGTGGAGCAAGATGACCTGGGGTTGGAGGCTCGGCATCGGCGAACTCAAGCTTGTCACAGGTGGAAGGTCGCATGTTGGCTGCTTACGAGGGATGAAGATCGTGGTGGCGACAGCGAGAAGGGAGGCTACGCTTGGGTTTGGGGTATGGCTTCTTCTTCTTTTTTTATTTGAACTTGTATTTAAAAAAATGAAAATGAACTTATGCAGATAGGAAAAATTAATTATAGTGAGGTATAATTCTTTTTTTTCAATTAAAATAAATATATGTATGTATATAAATATGGATCTGAGAAGAAAATATATAGTGGGGTACATCAGTTTTAGTTTGAATTCTATATATATATATGTACATATAGGTTCGAAGAAATATAACTCGGTATTTGAATTTACAATAAAGTAATTTTTGTTGTTACTTACAGAAAAAGAACACACACACATATTTTAATATATATAGGAAAATAGAAAATTAGTTATATATGGTTTGGAAAGTATAGGAATTTAAAAAGAAAAATTGATGTAGAGTTTATAAAGATTTGATTTTTAAAATGAATATAGGCTATTTTGGTATAAGTAGTTTCAAACAAGAAAAAATAACATAAAGTAAATATACATATATACCTATTTCTTTTACTAGCTTGACTTTAAAGTTATGGAAATTTATTTGTTAAGTTAACTTATTTAATTATTTTAGTCACTAAAAAATATTTTTTTATTAAAAAGAAATTTTGTTTAAAATTGAATTATTAGTTAATTAAATTGTTAGGTAAAATAAATAAATAAACAGTAATTAATTATTCGATCAATTCAAACGTTAATAAACCATATAATGCTTATACAAGGTATGAAATTGTGAAGGAAACAAGCCCGTTTGGATTGGATTGCAAATAAAATCAAATGTGAGATAATCTCACTCATCTGGGTTTAATTTGAATTTAAATGGTTGAATTTAAATATTTGGTTGGACGATTGAATTGATTGGATGTGGTATATTATATAGTAATATATATTATATATTGGAGTGATTGATTTCCCGCATTATATAGCGGATGAGACCCTATGCGCCTCATAATAGCGGATGGTATTATATTAATCCCATATACCGCGATATTCCACCTCGAAGTGGAATTGGTATTGTGCTAACGTCTGTGGATGCAGGGAAACAGGTTGGAGGGATCCAACTAGATTCCTTAAAATTATTTAGATTGTTCTAACAATTCTGTGTTATGATTATTTGATATTCTGTGATGGATTATATTGATAATTGGAATATTGGATGCTGTGTTTGATTGATTATATTTCGTATACCGAGTTATCAAAAATATATAGATTGGATTTTTGATGAGAAAATAAAAAGAGAGAATTCTTAAGTAAAAATAATTTTTGAAAGTTGGATAAATTAAAAAAGTGAATTAGAAAGGATGAAAGTTGAATTTTTTAAATTCTAATAATAAATTCCAAGTATGGAAAGGAGATTTTGAATAAAAAGGGAAAATAATGAGTTTTAAAACTTAAGTGATATTATTTGAAGGAATAAAGAATTTACTTTAAAATTCAAGGTTTAAAATTTATTTGAAAGGATAAAGAAAGAATTTGGGAAATCTGAAATTGGTATTTTTCAGTTAAAAGATTTTAAATCATAATTAAGGGATAAAAATCTAAAGTTAATGGGTTTTGAAATAAAATTGAGTAAGGAAAGGAATTTATTTCAAAATGAGAGTAATTTGGAAATCAATTTGAAGATTGATTAAGTGTTTAAAACTGGGATTTTTAAAAGAGAAGTGAGACTTTGGAATTTATAAACTGGGTTTATAAAGGTGGAGTAATATATCAGTGGATATTTGAAGAATAAATTCACGATGGAAATTTATTAAAATAGTGATTTATTTTTAAAAGATGTGAAGAGAAGTATATTTCCCTGGATTGCCAAGTACGTTTCCAAAGTAAATTTTTAAATATAAGTTAAAAGCTTTAAGTTGTTTTAAAAGCATGTTTTAGAATTTTTTTAAATGTTTAAATTTTAAAGTAAGTATTTTTCAGATTTATCTTAGTAGTAATTACTTAAAGGTGGCTTAGTACTATGTTTCTAAATGAGGAAAATTTAGTTTATAAAGTAGCTTTATTTTTAAATATTCTTAAAGTATATATTTTTTAATAAAGTATTAAAGTAGTTTTTTCAAATGTTTTAAAGTATATTTTATAATAAGTGTTTTAAATTATTTGTACTTGATGATTTCAGTGGAAATAAATATTTGGGGATTTAGTCCATGAGAAGAGTGTGGTTTGAAACTATTTTCAAAAGGGTTGAAAGTGGAAATATATCTTGCGAAGATATTTCGAGGTTAATAAATAATTTGGAAAATTATTTATGTTTGATGGTTGTTTGTGAATGTTGATTGATAGTTAAATAACCGACTATCGATATTAGCCAATGCGCTGATCGTTTCGAAGAGACCGGGATTAGGATTTAATTCCTGAAAACCACTTCGATCCGGTTTGAACGTTTTCGTGTGGAAAACAAGAGTTTGGATTCGAAGGTGGAGTAGTGAAGTGCAAGGGCTAGTCGCTACTAATCCTGAGGTGATTCCAAAATGGATGTAGTAGGAGTAGTGCCTACGGTTCCGTTCGAACCCGGAACAGACTTGTATGGATGAATGCTTTCGGAACATCGTAAGGTGGACGGTGAGAATTCTAAGTGATATGTTCTAAAAAGGTAATGCTTAACCTCGAGCCTCATCAACCGGGAATGACTGAAAATCAGGGGTTATGCAGCAAGGCTAAGTGGGTAGCACCCATTAGGGTGAGATCAACCCTGTTTAGATGTCCCTTTTTTTTGCTTAGTGGTGCGGTTGCTGATCCCAACCGCGGGGTGATCTTACTCGGGATTATCCAGTAAGGGGTAGTCCCGGTCTTGTGTTGCATGGGATTGGGAGTAATCCTCGATACGGTGATCTAGGCCACGTACTGTGACAGGTGGTACCCTAGTGCCTAGTCATTAGTTGGAAATCCATTCTCCCTACATGCCTTTTACGGTTTCGTTTGTATTACCCACGATTGTGGCTAGTATGCTGGAATTTAATTAATGTAACAATTTCGGCTATTTTAATAAGTATTTATAAATAGACCCTATTATAATACCAGAGGATTTTAATAAAAAGTGTTTTGGCTATCGTAAGGTAAAAACCCGACATGTTTATTTATGACGTGGTCTTACGAGATGCTTTTGTTTTCAAAGGATTTTGTAACTTTAATAATCAATTTGAGTGTGGTTTCTACACTGGTTTACCAGACTGACTCGGGTGCTATTTAACTATAATGCTCGGGTCAGACCGAATATTATAGAATACAGGAAAGGATGCTATGGAGCTCAGGAGACAAGATGGACCGCGATACGTACTTCCGTGTTTGTGTTAAATATTCCATTGTGTATTCAGGTTGTAAGGATAGGTTATGATTACTGTCCAGTTGTGTGTTATGTACACTCTGATGATGTAATGTATAAACAGATTTGATTTTGTGTAAAGATCATTTATTATCTATTATATTTTATTCCGCTGCGATGGTTAGATTCTGATGTTGTTTTCTATCTTCTTATTCTACCTCTTCTTCTTTAACCCAGATGGTTCGGTTTTCCAGCATCCGATTACTCGGCATTCGATACAGTGGACATGTTGATGTCTATTTTCAGGCATTGAAAAGTCCGGTTTGTTACCCATATTTCCTCTTGAATGATTTAGTTTGGGTTGAGTTTAAGCCGTATGATTGGATGAATGATGATATGTTTTGATAGATTAAATGTCTTTGTATGCTTGTTGGTGATTTATATGATTTAAAATGTATTTTATGATATGTTTGGATTAGAAAACCTATCACATGACATCCAAATAAATTGTATTTTTTTGATATATGGTCAAAATTATTACTTTATAATTGGGTTTTAAGTTTCATAATTTTCTAAGTAATTATGAATTTGTTATGAATTTTCTATGAGAAAGAATAGCTAGTTCCGGGTTTAAATTATTTTAGGCAATTAAATAATATTTTTGGGTCTAATATATATATATATATATATATATATATATATATGTTAGAAAACATATTTAGTGTGAATTATTGTGGTTTTTGAGGATTTTCCTAAGTGTTTTACTATGGTTAATAAATTATTTAAGTAAGAGGTCTTAAATGTTTTAAACATTTTATTAAAGAGAGAGGCTTAAGTGCTAAAATGTTTTCAAGTGTTCAATGAAGAGTGCAACAGCTTTTTAGAAAAGAATTTTGGTAAAGTATTGGCACCCAATCATATTTTGGCAAATTATGTAAGTTAGGTGAAAATGAATTACTTTAAAAAGCATAAAATTAGTTTTATATCGAATTACAACTTCGCAACTTTCATTTGCTTGCTTCCTTCGCCATACTTGGTGAACCTTTCGCACTTACTCGAAACCAATGCACATGTTATCAAGCACTTAGTGCGTGGTGTATTGGATAAAGGTGGAATGAAAGAATGTTGTTGAAGGCATGCTTGCAAAAGGGTTGCCTCTTTTGAACCCCTTTGACACCCTAGCCGCCACATTAAAAACCTTTCGCCTTAATAAGAGGCCGCTTTTAAAACTCTTTAAACCAATGAGTTCTGAGTGTAACATTATGAATCAATACCCTTCTACAACCATTGAAGCTGCTTTTCTTTCAACTTATACTTGTGAATGGGTGGCTACCGCTCCGATCTTTCAGCATGATTGAATTCGTTTAAACACTTTTTACTTGAACCCAATGCTTTTGAAGGCATGTTTTTGAGTGTTTCAAAATGCCTATTTTTGTGTGTTTTGAAAGGCATGTTTTTGAGTGTTTTGAAAGGCTTGGTTTTGGGTATTTCGACGGGCATATTTTAAATGTTTCAAAAGAAATGTTTCCAATTGTTCGAAAGATATATTCATGGTTTCGAAAAGGATGTCTAAAATTTTAAGCAATGAATTTGAAAGGTCCTGCCACTAGAGTAGAGTGGCGAAAGGGGCATAGCCGGATTCTTCTATCCCATTAGTTAAATGGAAAGAGATGGACGGCTTAGTTCCTCTATGATGCCAAAAGGGAGTGTGATGGTCCAAAGGATACAATCGAAAGCCTTAGTTTTCAAATTAGAGGAACCAATCTCATTTTCAAAGAAAACCCATGGCCATGTAAAAGGGTTTTGAAATGTCATTCAACTTTAAAATTTTAGAGAAAGCTTTCCTTCCTAAAGATAGTGGGTTAAAGGTATTAACCATATTTCATTAAAACAATGATTACAAGGAATTTAACGATGGATGTTTATATTGTTTTGTTATTTGATCAATTATCATGAATGCATGTGTAACCATATTCACTTCATTTATAACCCATAACTATATCTTAGGGTGTTAAGAGAAGGATAACATGCTAGGTTAACCTAGTAGCGAATATACATTGAATTTAACTCCTGTGTGAGTAGAATAGCATCCCGGAGGTTAGCGTACCATAATATTGGATGTCCAAGACCGAGCAAAGGATTATTGGTTTAGGCAGGTTCTTAGTAAGTCAGTAAAAGCTACGCTATGGAAATTGTTATTGATAGGAGCCAATAGGTTATTAGCAACTCCATAAAAACTATGTATGAAATAAGTTATTGAAAGAGATCAATAAGTTCATAGATAGCCCATGAATACTATGACATGTGAGATGTTATTGGTAGAAACCAATAGGTTCATAGTGATCTCATGAAACCTATGAATGGATAATAGTATAGGTAGAAACCAATAGGTTCATAGTGATACCTTGAAAACTATGAAAGTGGATGTGATATCCACAAAGAATTCAATAGGTGATTAGTCAACCCATGAGAACTAATAGGTTAATAGTGACCCTAGAAACTATAACTTGATACCGATAGTTAGGTAAATGGGAATGGGAAGCCCATAACATATTGCATGCTTGCATATAACCACGATACATTTTATTATGTTATGTTTTAATCATTTTGGATGTAGGTGCACAGTACATGGTTATTATAAATTAAGTTAAGATACTAGTGAGGGGAAAACCCGTTCCGCTAAGCCGCATGATCTCACTAGATATTTACATGGTTGAGATGGTAGGTTTTTATTCACACCAGATTTTTTGTCTGACTCGAATTTTATGTTTTCCTCTTAAATTCTCAGGTGCTCAATTAATTTTGGATAGTTTGAGAGTTAAGTTTTTCAGGTTCTCCTTTAGACGAATATGCTTCCAGAGACCTGCATGAGGCAGCTAGTTATAAGAGTTCATTCTGTTTGATTTCGCTATGTAATTAAATGTAACGGCAAAATTATTTAATGCCTATATTTTGGCTCTGGTCAACCAAAAAGGGATCTTCATATGTCGCTCTTGGCATAATTTGTAATAATTATACTTCTCTGAATCTGGTTTACGATTTTGGATTATGTAATGAATCTTAAATGCGATTTGAAATGGAATGAGTGATCTGTTCTATTTAAAAAATTTCATACCCATGTGTTTTTGGTATATCAATGTATCTAACATTAACGCATTTGGCCACTGAAAAACAATAACTATAGATGACTGCAGCATCTATAGCGGTTAGTTTTGGGCCTCTAAATAGGAGATGTTATAGTAATGCAACGCCAACTATGTTCCCTTAAGTCAATACTTCATTATAGCTCCTACAAATAAATATTCTCCTTTTAATCCAAGGGATGATTAAAAAGAATCCTTTTGTAACAATCTGCCTCAAAACAGGTCTAATTTTGGACCTAAAAAAGTCCCATCGAACCTTAGACCTATTCCAAAACTGGCTGTTAGTTGGTAAAATTGATACAAAGAATAATATACAGAGTTATCTATCTACACTTTTAGAATCTCAAAGTGGAAAGATAAAATATAATTTCAGAATAGTACCCATTTATTTAAAAATTCAAATATAAAAAACATACAACAAAATCCCACATAATAACGCCAAATATTCATAGAACAATATATAAAAATACATCATGTCTCAATAAGTACGTCATAAATGTGGAAATAACCTAAATAGACAGTTAAGTACTGCCAAAAGTCCGAGTCTCCACCACCGTCTCCAAAAGTTCGCATCATCTTCCCTAACCTATGTTGTGATAAGAATGGAGTCGGAACTACAATGTCTGGTGAATAAAAATCTTGAGCTTTTTTATAATAGTACTTGTAGAGTATACTTTAAATAGGAATATGTCTTACGCATCCTAACTATATTATACGTTTTCCAACTACAAACCCTAAGGCTTTTCCAATCCGAATCCATAACCATTACCCTTTTTTACCCCTAACAACCTATCTTCAAATGTAGGCCAAAGGCCATTCCAATCCTCACGCACATATTGTCAATATATCCTAACAATGTAAGAGACAGTACCCAAGCCACTTAATAACCTTTTAACGGGAACTGGGAAGACTTTAACTATTTAGTACCTCATTCAATGTAGTCCCCATCATTTGATACCTATCCTAAGGTAGACTCCTCTATGGTACTATCTAGCAGACATTGCATGAAATCACTCCATGCCTCTTAGTACTTACTTTTATAGGAATGATGCACCTTACACCAGACATTTAATTCCTCAAACCCAAAGCAGACCCTCCTTGAGATATCCTCTAACATGCCTAACTGCTAACCCAGATCATTTAATACTTCATACATAGGGAGGAGGCGGGCCCTCAATTAGCCACTTAATTCCTTCAATCTTGAAGCAGACCTTTCATATTATGACCCTAACCCAAACTGTGATATCCCAAATTAGTCAGACTATTTGTAGGTATTGGAAGCCAGATTAGCTGTGCAAGTTTACCTTATAGAATTTGTAAAAACCTCACATCCTCCATGGGTACTTATTACAGGTGATATCTCACATCATCCCTAAAGTCACACTGCTGGTAGCATGGTCAACTGTAAAGGCTCTCATGTGCTTTTGACTGATCTCACATCCCTATAACTTATTCGATCATATTCTCTTAACATATTATCACACATCTCACCACATTCCTTATTAAAGCCACATAAGGGAAAAACCCTTATTTCGCCTTAACTATTAATTTCTTTCCTAAAGGGATTTGATGCTAATTAATAACCTATTTACTATGTAACAAATATGCTATTAATTATACTTTATACACAAACATGCCTAAAATATTTCTAACCATATGAAGATTACGCACTAAACTAAACGTTTAAATGTCAAAACTCAAAATTTATACAAGTCCAATTATGTATCAAAAAATATACCATATATCCAATATTCCGAATTCAACAACATACTTGCATAAAAACAGAACTAATGCCAAACATATTTTGTACTAAAATAATAGAATCAACATTAAGGAAATTTACGATTCAAATCCTTTTATGATCGATTCAACTTCTTTGCATAAAAGAAAAAAAGGGAATTTCTATTTGAATCGTGCAAATAGGCAGTGTAAACTACGAATAAAGGAATCCATACGTTACACACTACTTCCTAACTTACTTCTTTCCAAAACCCTTAATCAGATCCAATGAGTAAGATAAGAAATGGAATAGAATGTAAAATATTAAAATTGCAATAAATACATAGCTCCACTATTTTAATGTAGAATAATTAAAATTCTAACTTAATGATTAACAATTTGTTTTAGGGGAACTCTTGGAGTTTTAGTGTGACGTTTTTGTATAAAATTCCCCAAGGCATATATCAAATCCATGTTATACTATACAACTACAAAAGTATAAAAACTAAGATTTTCACTCGTAGTATGTCCTAAGCTCTTCACCTTATATTTTTTTATGTCTTTTTTGTATCTCTTTTAGATCTATCCTTTTAGAAATATACAATAAGGAAATTGTATACGAATTAGATTTAGAAATTTAGGGACTATAGTAAAATAGAATTTGGAATTGAATAATAAACACCTAGAATTTCTTACTTGATGCCTTAGAGAATTTTTTGAATTTTTAAAGACAACAACCGACAAAGCTACGCTTAGTTCTTAAAATAATTTGTGAATAAAAGTGATGGGACCAGGCTCTTTTTCATAGTGGTAGAAAGCACCAGAGCCATCAAATTTAAGTTGATTTAAAATAATAAAATTCAAAGCGTTCATGGTGTGGAAAACCCTACCACCACAACCATCGGTTGATCGGTCCTACCTAGGCAGTCAACTAGTTAATCCATTTTGAAACACTTCTTCTGTTGCTGTTTAATTATTATTTATTTCCTTAATTAATAAATGTTGACTTTAACATTTTCTCAATCCCCAAGTCTGTCTATAGTTAATTTTTGAATTTCAGATTTTATACTAATTATTAATTTGATTTCCATTTAAATTATTTTGAATACAAAAATTTCAAATGTCAATAACTTTTTCGTGTGAGCTCCGTTTTCAAACTTCATACATGGATATTGATCAAAAAATTGCCATGAATTCAACACACAACTTTCATGGCCAAATTTTAAAATCTACAAAATTTTCATTTTTAGCCTTGTTGTTAGTTTTTTCTTTTCTTATTTGTTAATTTCTTATCAATTTTTATAGGGTGTTAGAATCTCCCCCTTAAAAGGACTTCATCCAAGGAATCTTTAAGGGACGGATAGCGTAATAAACACAAAGCATCCATGTTATACAACCTAGTTATCCACACAATCGTCTACTCGACTAAAAGCGCAATGTGATTATGTATGAAAACATACTATATGTGAGCATAATTCTAGAATGAATGCAAGTGTCGTGACGTATAAGCATGCATGCAAACATCCTAGACATGTAAAAAGTGGCAATGAAAAGGGTGGTAACTATATCCTACCGTCCACTCTAGCAACCGCAAATGAAACCTAAACCTAATTTTGGAGGGAGAGAAAGTTAACTATAGAAAGCTCAGGATGTGAAGTTCTCATTTTCTCTTCAGTTTCCCATGTGCATTCTATGGGTCATCTCCCTATTCTACTGGAACTAGCCTAATTTCTTTGCTGTGGAGCTTCCTAGTTCCATCTTCACAATGCATGCGGTGGCATGGGTTGCTACCAGCTCCATCTTAGTGTCTCCTAATTGATCAGGCTCTACCACGACAGTCATGCTATGAAGGCATTTCGCCAAGTGCGAAACGTAAAAAACGTTATGGACTCCTGCCAACTTATTCTGTAGCTCCACACAATAAGCAAGTCTTTCTGTTATTTCCAAAATTTGGAAAGGCCTAACAATTTTTAGTGCCAACTTTCCCATCTTTGCAAATCTCACGACCTTCTTATGTAGGGAAATTTTAAAAAACACCATGTCCCCTACTTTAAACTCTAACTCTTTTCTTCGTCTATCCACGAAATATTTCTAGCGATTTTGTGTGGCCTTCATTCGTTGTTTAATAAATTCTACCATTTTCGAAGTCTGTCGAATTAAGTCTGGTCAAAGTAAAACTTTGTCAGTGGTTTTCCACCAATAATTACCCAATTTGCATGGCCTCCCTTAAAGCGCTTCAAAGGGTGTCATACCAAACGTCGCTTGGTGACTATTATTGTATGAGAATTCGACGGAGGTAAGTGTTACTCCCAATTTCCTCGAAAATCCATGATGCAAGCTCTCAATAAGTCTTCTAAGATCCTATTCACCCTTTCGGTTTGACCATCAGTCGGTGGGTCGTTAGTTGTGCTAAGATTTAATTTAGTTTCTAAATCTGCATGCAAGATCCTATAAAATTCACTAGAAAATAAAGGGTCCCTATCACTAACAATGCTAACCAGAATTCAATGAAGTCGAACCACCTCCTTGTTATAAATTTGTGCTAGTGACACTATAGTCCTATTGCTCTGATAAGAATAAAATGGACGCTTTTAGTGAGTCTATCCACTGTGACCCAGACTGCTTCATTGCCTCGTTGAATCCTAGGTAACCCATCTATAAAATCTATCGATATATGCTCCCACTTCAAAGTTGGAATTGGCAAAGGCAATAACAATCCTCCGGTCTTTCCTTGCTCAGCCTTTATCCTTTAGCATGTCAAACACCTAGAAATAAATTCAGCCACCCTCTTCTTCATCCTTAGCCAATAGAAAATTTGCTTCATATCCCTATACAACTTGTCTCCTCTAGTGAATGGTCATCTTTGAAAGGTGACATTCCACAAGAACTTCCTCCAACACATTATTATTCCTTGAAACACAAAGGCATCTATCTCTACTTAGTCATCCCTTTTTGTCAACAACATATCTACTGACATGGGGGAAATTTTCTCCTCTACTCAGCTTGCCTATGATATTTACTATCTCCTTATCCTTCTTTTTATCAAGTCCAATGTGGCCATCAATGCTGCCCAAACCTTCGTTGTTGCTAAATAGCTAAGAGTGGGTTCTGTTGGCGGTTGGAGGTTGAAATTTGGGAGGAATTCCAACTGCCTCCACTCATATATAGCGCCTAAGATAGCATGCCTCCGGCTAAGGGCATCAGCGATGGCAATCCCTTTTCCAGGGGTATACTATATTCCATTGTCGTATGATGCTATAAATTTCATCCATCTCTGCTGCTTAAGATTTAAATCACTTTGAAAAATTGGTCTTTAATTGATTTGCAATTGGTAAACAACCCAAACCTCTCCCCCAAACGATAATGCCTCTATATTTTTAAGGCAAAAACGATGGCCGCTAGCTCTTATTCACGAGTTGGGTACCTTTCTCACAATATTTTAATTGCCTACTAGAATATGCTATTACCCTTCCTTCTTGCACAAGAACTGCTTCCAATCCTATGCCACATGCATTCATGTAAACTATAAAAGGCTTCATCCCATCAAGAATATAAGTATTGTTGTACTTGTTGATCATTCCTTTAACTTCTCAAATGCTTCCATGTATCTTTCATCTTATACGAAGGCCAAATTCTTGGTTAAGTGAGTTAGAGGGATTTCTATCTTTGCAAAAATTCTTTATGAATTTATTATAGTAACTCGCTAACCTGGGAAAACTCCTAACCTTTGTGGCATTTTTTAGAATCTTCTAACCTCGAAAAGTTTCCATCTTTGTGGAGTCCATTGATAATCTTTGTTCGGTAACAATGTGTCGAAGAAAACTCTCTTTATTCGAAAAGTGACATTTTGAGAATTTGGCTTTAAGTTGGTGTCTTCTCAAAGTTCTCTAGTGTCTCCCTAAAGTGATTTTCATGCTTTCCTTCAATTTTAGAGAATACTAAGTTGTCATCAACAAACATTATGACAAATTTATTTAGTTATCCCTCAAACACTCTACTCATTAACTCTACAAAATACGCTGAGGCATTCGTTAATCCAAATTGCATCACTTCCCACTCATGAAGACCATCTAGAGTGAGAAATACAGTTGTCGATTTGTTATCCTATACTATCCTCAACAGGTGAAGCTCAGTAGCCAAGTCCAATTAGGAGAAGATTTTGGCTCCCTCAATCTGATCAAATAAGTCTACTATTCTAGGTAAGGGATACTATTCTTCTTAGTCAACTTGTTGAGTTCTCTAATCAATGCATAGCCCTAATACGTCATCTACCCTAGTGGAAAAGACAATAGGGGTTGCCCATTCGAATGTACTTCGTCGAATGAATCCTTTCTGCAACAGCTCCAAGATTTTCTTATCTAACACACGCCTTTCTTTGGTGGGTGGAACGTGTCTTAATGGCAGAGTGATTGGTCTAGCATCCTTCTCCAAATCAATTCTAAACTCGATCTTCTTTTGGGGTTGGAGACCCGAGACCTCTTTAAAGATGTCAGGAAATTCTACAACTACGGGTATGGAAGGGAACTCATCTTATGATACACTCACTAAGTGTAGATAGCTTAGCTCCACTAAGTTTTGGATTGTCCAACGAACACACACACACACACACACACATATATATTGTCCCTACAACTCTTTTACCATACTACCCTCCTATCATAATCTAAGATAGCCTATAGTACGTCAACTGATCTATTCCTAAATTAGTCTATACCCCTAAAAATTAATACCGCAAGCATTACATATGAAATCAACATTACATATGTCCACAACTAGGTCTTTCCAAATTGAAGAAAGATGCGTGGACCGTTCGATAGGATTTGACTACTGGGTTGGCGGCAATATGTGTGATAACCCGGATTTTAGAATATCTGTAATTGATAATTAACTGGATTTAATTAGTAGAAATACTGATTTATAAGTTAAATAAACAATTCTGGTAATAAAAATATGTACCTGAATAAGTATTGGTTTGATAATTTTTCTAGTATAATTATTTAAATTGGCAAAATTGATAATTTCAAAACTATAATAATAATTGTGTTGTAAATATATAGATTTTAAATAGAATTAGTATATACAAATGGAATTTGGATTTGTTAAAATAATACGTATCTATCAATTGGATTTTTAAATTTAATTTGAAATTTGATTTGAATTTGGATATTTAAATTGAAATTCAAAAGTTAATTATTTATATCTTAAATCATACTCTGGTTTTAAAATGTATTTTCATGATTTTATTTAGAACATAAAATTGTTTTATATTATTTTCTTTTTAAAGAGATTTATTTATATAAATTAAATATGTATTTATAAATTAAAAAAGTTAATTATAAAAGCTTTATTAAATATTTAAAAATCTAATTAATGCATGTAAAGTTACATGTGTTAAGTTATAAACCTTTCTAATAACATGTGTTAGCAAATTATTTAAGGATTTTGACAAGTGTCTTTAATTTTTATTTATTTATAAATAAAGATAAAATTAAGATATATAAAACCTCTCTACTCTCCTCTCTCATTTTCTTTACAAATTCCTTTCCAAAACTAAGAAAAAGGAATAACCTAAAAATCCAGTAAAACTAAATCAAGAATTCAAGAAATCTTCTCTACAAATTCAAATCTAAAGGAAAGTTTTTCAAATTCAAGTGCAAGTAATCAGATCAGTGGGAAAAATCATTCACCTCAAAGTTCCAAGTAACATAAATCAGTAGGCAAAACAAAGTTCCAGTTTTTAAGTAAAGAAACAAGTATTTTCCAGTTCCAGATTCAAGCGACTTTATTCATGTTCAAAGTTTGCAAACATCTCAAATTCAAAGCTCTGTTCATCTTCATTAACTGTGAGTAAATTTAATTTTAAAAACAGTTTTAAATCTGATGCTATAATTGATATCAGTGATAAACGATTGTTGTTACATATATTAAAATGTTTATATGAAGTTGATGTGAATGCATGTATATATAGATGAGAATTGTGATGAAAACTGTGCATATATCTATGTTCAGTTCTCAGACATGGGTATAATTTCAAATTAACATCTCTCACTCGAATCAATATTAGACTTGACATTTAAATGAAAGTGGTGTGTTAAAACGTGATAATGATTATAAAAATAGTTCTAGGATTTTATAATCTGAAATTACTACAAATTTGAAGAAAATAGAGTGGAAATCAAAATTTGTCGAAAATCAGCCAATCTGATTTCTGGTTTTAATTGCATGAGTGGATTCTTGACTAAAAATCATGATTTCTAACATACATTTCATAATTTTTAATTTGATTGTCGATTAGAAAATTTGAGATGAACGTTTTTGGCAATTTGATGGACTGCCGTTGATTGGCATGGTAAATGGAGGCAAGGTTGTAGTCGAAGGTGGCTGGGAGGTTTCCGATGGTAGGAAAAATACTTTGGTATTTTTCTAATGGCCGTGGTGGCCGGAATTGTGCGAAGTAGGGTTTTGTCTTTGATTTAGGTAGGCCGTGTATTCGAGGTGAATACGGCGATGGTGGTTGACCGAAGGCAATCGCGTGTTGAGGGATGGTGGTGTGGTGATGCGTCAAAGATCTGGAAGGAATACTGGAGTTTCCAGTCAGCGTGATCATCAACGGCGAGAAGTTTTGTTCATCCGTGTTTTTGTTCCAGTTTTTGGTCGAGAGGCTCGTTTTTGATTTGCGTTATTATCTTCAAATCTGGGTTATCGAAAGGAGTGGTGGGGTTGTTGATGACTTGTAGATGGTCGTGGTGACAATAGGTGGTGGCCGGAAGTTCTGTGCACGTTCACGTGTATGTTTAGGTCGGTTAGTTTTGGCTGTGGACTGGTGTTTTGGAGAAGATGAGGAGCAACTGGGTAAGGCTCGAAGTTGTTTAGCGAGTGACTCGAAGCATGAGTGGTACGTCAGTGTCACAGAGAAGAGCTCGGGAAAAAGTGAGGTTGGGCTCGGGTTTAAGAATTTCGAGCCAGGATTTTTAAAATTTAAAAGTAAAATGTTGTTTAGGTTTTAAATTTTTTTGAAGTAAATTGAGTTTTCAAAGATTTAAAGCAAATAAAACCAAGTTTTAAGGGGTTTAAAATTATTTGTTTCAAAAAAAAACGTTTGAACAAGTTTTTAAAGTGTTTAAAGATTTTAAGTTATTTAAATAATTTGATTTCAAAGAAAAGTTTGAGCAAGTTTAAAAGTTTGGAAATTTTGAAAGTAATTTAGTTCTCAAAAATGTTTAACTAATTTTTCAATATATTTAAAGTGAATAAAATTTAAAAGGAATGGTAATTAAGTTTTTTTCAAAGATTTTAAATAATTAAATCTAATGTTTAATTGTTTTGTTTTAAAGAAATTTTTTATGTTTCAATTATATAGTTGATTTGCAAAATGTTTTCAAATGGAAGTTTAATGATAATAATCAAAGGATAATTACTAAGGTAATTAATTTAAAGAACAATTGCTTAATGAAAGTAATTAAGGGATAAGTTAATTACTGAATGTGATTAGTTGAGAATTAATTAATGATGTAATTAATTAGAAGATAATTACTTAGAGTAAGTAAATAATGGGTAGTTAATGTTAGGATCATTAACCAGTGGTTAAGAGATGATTAATTAATTTAGATAATTAATTTAAGATAATTAATTGGTTTAACTAATTAAGGATAAACTTGGAATTGATTAAGGATTAATTACTTAATGAAATTAGTTAAGTGAATTACTTAGTGTAGGCAATTAATGTGTAATTACTAAATGTAATTAATTTAAGAGGATAATTACTTTACGGAAGTAATTAAGGAAAGTAATTAAGGATTAATTATTTAGATAATTAATTAAGGTTAATCAACTAATTTAGAGCTAATTAATGAGTGATTAATTAAAATTTATTAATGAATGTAATTAAAGATTAATTACTAAATGTAATTAATTAAAAAGGTAATTAACTAATGAAAGCAATTAATTAAGGATTATTAATTAATGTAATTAATTAATAATTACTAAATAAAGTAATTAAGGATTAATTAATCAATCAAAGGATTAATATAATTAATTAAGGAGTTAATTAATTAAGATGGTTAATTACTGTTTATGATTAATTAAAACTAATTAATGTGGTGGTTAATTAAAGATTAATTATTCAATTAATTAAAAGGGTTAATTAATTAATGCTTAACTTGAAACTGTTATGTGATAAAGGTTGACTATGAGAACTCGTAAAAGGGTACTAGTTACCTTGATATTCTCATGTGTTATAATTTGGTATTTCATATTATATGGGTTTACGCGCGCTGGTTTCCAGCCTGACCCGGGAGTTACTTTGATGTAATGCTCGGGTCAGACGGAGTATTACAGAATTTCATGTAAGGACGTTCTAGAACTCAGGAGGCGAGCTGGAGGCAGAAACGTATGGAGTGTATACCTCTGATATATATATATATATATATATATATATATTGTAGTTTGTTGGGATATGTTGATTTTAATTGTCCAGTTTGACTGTGTAATATTGTAACTCTGATGTTTTGTGTATAACTAACAGATACAGTATTCTTATGTAAACTATTATTATTTGATATTATATTTTGATCTGCTGCGAATGTGAGAATATGTGTTGTGTTTCTGTTTCTTCTTCTTTTATCCCTTTCTTCCTTCTAACTATTTGGAATTTTCGCGATCGAAAATTTCGGGTCGTTACATTTGATATCAGAGCTAAAGGTTAAGCGAGAACCTCGGCTCTGGGGGATACTCACTAAGGATATGGTCAATGGTACCCTAGAATGAGTTGAGTGTATATATATATATATATATATATATATATGAGAGCGTACTTGTTATTTTCTTATATAAAGATTTTAAAGATTTTATATAAGAATATATTTTGATATATAAAGCAATATTTCTTTCTAATAAATATTAAGGTAATTGGTCGTTAAATTATTGGAATTAAATTAAGTGGTAATAGAAATACAACCAAATTGAAATTAAATGAAGATAAGTTTGGAATAGATCCAAGATGGAACTAAAATTCTGAATTTGTAGAAGTAAGAATAAGATAAAAATGAATTGGTATCCAGATATGATAATCCTGGGTATTATCATAAATAATTACTATGTTTAATAATGATATATTTGTTAATATGTAAGCCAAATGAAGTTAAACATTTAGGCGTAAGTATTATAAATTGAAGTAGGTTTTAAAACCTAAGTGTACAAAACGTTTAAATTGTTTCAAAATGATAAGGAAATAATATGTATATATGAGGAATATACATAATATCAAAGATGGTTTGAAATAAACTCTAAATGTTGAGTTTTAAATTTGAAATGAGATGTGATACCCAAAGTGATAAGTTTTTGAACTTACAAGTGGGGAGATTAATAATGTGAAGTTTAAAATTTGAGATGGGATTTCGAATTAGGTAAGGTTGGCTGGATTAAGTAATTTTGAATTCAACTTTGGGAAATTTAACAAGCAACCTGAATTTGAAATTTCAAGATGAAATTGGGATTTAACTTGGGAAGTTAAATGGTTAATTTGAATGGGAAGTTTGTGTGATCTAAAAATGGGCTTGAGATTTGAAAATTGAAAATGGATGGATGTTCCAATAATTTGGATAATATCATCCTATTGTTATTAATAATCTTTAAATTGTGAATTGGATTTGTTTAAATGAATGGAGAAATGTGGTGTGATAATATATCCATTATTAAGACAAAATGGAATCCTTTTGGACTTAAGATTTGAATGTTTAAGATAAAATTTCAAAGGTTTGGTTTCAAAGTTGAAATTTGGTGATAGATTGAATTTCAAATATTAAATTGTTTAAGAAGGATTTGAATTTGAACTTTGAAATAGGTTAAGTAAAGATAATTTAAAAATGGAACTTGGATTCAGAATTAAATGGTTTAAAGAGATAGGTTGATTTGATTTAAAGGATTAAATCAACATTTAAAAATTTAACTCGAAATTATATAATTCGGGATGGTTTGAAATTGAAATTTGAATTGAATTAGTTCAAATTGAATTTGATTTATATCAACTGGAATTATGATTGAAGATGGATAAATTATTTAAATAATTTGGAATTGTGATTAAAGTTGAATAGGTTTAAAATTCAACTGGAATTTGATTTGAATTTGGAAATAAATTGAGAATTAATTCAACTTGAATTTGGGATAAATCAATTTCAATATAAATTGAAGTTATTTAAATTGGAATTGAGTCAATTTAAATGGAAGCGAAATTTAAATGAAGATTGGAAAGTTGAACAGTTTGGCTCTGGACTATTTCAAAATAAATTATTTTAATATAAATCTATTTTTCCAAACTATTTACTATACAACTTTTCTTTTAAAACCTGAAAACTATCTTATACTTGTTTTACAATTATTTTTGAAACTATTTAACAATTTTTCAACCGTTTTATAAACTATTTACTATTTTTCAACTACTTTATAACTAATTACTATTTTACAACCATTTTACAATTATTTAAAATTTCTATAACCATTTGACTATTTTCCAACTATTTTACAATTACTTAACCATTTTACAACTATTTTACAAACTAATAATTATTTTTCAACTGCTTATCTATTTTTAAAAAATTTCAAGTTTTTTCTGAATTTAAACTGGACATAGCTCAAACTGTTTATGACTTATTACTAATTGAGATAAGAATCGAAGTGATAATCCAAATGGGGATTGAGGCATTGGTGAATTAATAAATAAAAACTTAAAGGAATGTTTATAGAAAAAGGAGTTGATTTAACTAATAATCAATGAAGATATATACGTAGGATGGGCATATATTATTCTATTCGCATAGTGATTTGATCCAGATTCGAGCATAAAATTTCGAGATAGTTATATCGATCCGAGTTGGAATTTTTCACTCGATTTTCGACGGCGAGCCTGGATATGTATTATTGATTGGTTCTAGGTATTCTCTATCATAGATGTGGCTATGTAAGGAGAATGACGGTTTCTGATCAAGAAACCAGATATAAGTCCTCATTAGGAAGTCGGGTGGATGATACTAGTTCGAAAGTGAAATTGTGTGATCGAGTGAGCGATCAGATTGGTATAGCGTACGAATGATATGTGTACATCGTACGGGTTTGAATGAAATTGATACTGGGAATTTGTGAATAAGAAATGTGAAATGGTTTTTGAAATTAAAGGTATATTTTGTGAATTATATGATGAAGTAAAGTGGAAATTGGATATTTCTATGGTAAAAATTTACTTTATGGAAGTAAGTAATTTGGTAATTGACTTTATAGAGTAATCAAATTTGAATTTTTGATTTAGAATAAACAAAGTTATATATCTTTGTTATATAAAATAAATCTCGCTTTGTAGAATTTATTGCCAGAAGAAAAGGATTTTTGAAAATGTTTGAAGTATAAAAGGGAATTTGTACAAGTTTGAAGTGATCCAAAGAGTTTTAAAGTAATATATATATATATATATATATATATATATATATATATAAAGGATCTTATGAGAATGATTTTGACAAAGGTTTTTGGAAACTTTGGATATGGAAAGGCTTTTTGATTTTGGGTAAAATCAATATTGGATTCAGAAAGCCTAGCTTAAGAATTATCGATTTTAGGATAATCGATTTGAGAAAGGAAATTTATATGAGATTCATACTAGGTGTATGATTTGGAAAATACTATATGTGTATAGTATAAAGTGTTTTGAAATGGCTCTGGAGAAAAAGGCATTACCTTGAAATGAACTTCTCTGGAGTGCCATAGAGTGTACTGCCTTGAACCCTAAGGGGGGTTCTAAAGTTGATCCTGTGAGAAGTCCGGACAAAATAGTTCCTGAGGATTATGTGTAGTGTGTAGTGAAATTCGAGTGCTCTGAGGCCTATAGAGGCATTTGCGTTTTGCTGTGACGACAGTGTAACTCGATGTCACTGCGATCTACTACAGACCATAGCGAAAGTCGTGTGTGCCGCTGAGAGCCAACAGTCTACGTTTGATTTTATATCGGTAGACTGCGACCTATGGTAACATAGCGAAAGTCGTGCGTCCTGCTGACAGCCTATAGTCTACGTTTGATTTTACATCAGTAGACTACGACCTATGTGGGAGTGGAGAAGTTTCATCTTTGATAGCGAAAATCGAGGGTGCTGATGCCTACAGTTACATGGACTTTTTCTTTGATGGCAATGTAACCCTGGAATGTAACTGCGATCTGTTGTGGGTTCCATGGCATAATCGAGGAGCGCGGAGTGCCTACGGCTACATGGACTTTTGCTGTGATGGCAACTTAACCCAGGATGTGACTGCGACCATGGATGTGGGTGATGATTTCCAGAGCATTCTCACCAAAGATGCTTTCCTCTATTTTCAAAAGTGTATTCTATATTTTCAATAAAATATTTTTCAAATATTTCCACTGGATGTTAAAAATGTGTCTTCTAAGTACTTATAGATTTTCAGTCCTACGCCTGATCAACGTATGACCGAATTTCTGTGAGAAGTAGGATGAACTGGTTAAAACATCGAGTTATAAAAGTATTTTTACAAAAACTATTTTGGTAATATTATATAGATTTTTGAGAAGTATTTTAAAAATGATCAAAAAGTGATTTAATTGATATTAAGTATTTTAATAAATTCTGGCTTCGTTCCTTTTCGGGGACGAAAAGATTCAAAGGGGATAGGAATGTGATAACCTGGATTTTAGAATATTTGTAATTGATAATTAACTGGATTTAATTAGTATAAATACTGATTTATAAGTTAAATAAACAATCCTGGTAATAAAAATATGTACCTGAATAGGTATTGGTTTGAAATTTTTTCTAGTATAATTATTTAAATTGGCAAAATTGATATTTTCAAAACTATAATAATAATTGTGTTGTGTGTGTGTGTGTGTGTGTATATATATATTTTAAATAGAATTATTATATACAAATGGAATTTGGATTTGTTAAAATAATATGTATCTATCAATTGGATTTTTAAATTTAATTTTAAATTTAATTTGAATTTGGATATTTAAATTGAAATTCAAAAGTTAGCTATTTATATCTTAAATCATACTCTGGTTTTAAAATGTATTTTCATGATTTTATTTAGAACATAATTTTTTATATATATTATTTTCTTTTTAAAGGGATTTATTTATATAAATTAAATATGTATTTATAAATTAGAAAAAATTAATTATAAAAGCTTTATTAAATATTTAAAAATCTAATTAATGCATGTAAAGTTACATGTGTTAAGTTATAAACCTTTCTAATAACATGTGTTAGCAAATTATTTAAGGATTTCAACAAGTGTCCTTAAATTCTTTTTATTTTTAAATGAAGATAAAATTAAGATATATAAAACCTCTCTACTCACCTCTCTCATTTTCTTTACAAATTCCTTTCCAAAACTAAGAAAAAGGAATAACCTGAAAATCCAGTAAAAATAAATCAAGAATTCAAGCAATCTTCTCTACAAATTCAAATCTAAAGGCAAGGTTTTAAAATTCAATTGCAACTAATCAGATCGGTAGGAAAAATCATTCACCTCAAAATTCCAAGTAACATAAATCAGCAGGCAAAACAAAGTTCCAATTTTTAAGTAAAGAAACAAGTATTTTCCGGTTCCAGATTCAAGAAATTTTATTCAAGTTCAAATTTGCAAACATCTCAAATTCAAAGCCCTGTTCAACTTCATTAATTGTAAGTAAATTTTATTTTAAAAACAGTTTTAAATCTGATGCTATAATTGATATCAACGATAAATGATTATTGTTACATTGATTAAAATGTTTATATGAAGTTGATGTGAATGCATGTATATATGTATATGAGAATTGTGATGAAAACTATGCATATATCTCTGTTCAGTTCTCAGACTTGGGTTTACTTTAAAAAATTAAAATCTCTCAATCGAATCAATATTAGACTTTGACATTTAAATGAAAGTGGTGTGCTAAAGTATGATAATGATTATAAAAATATTTCTAGGATTTTATAATATGAAAATACAGTGGAAATCAAAATTTGTCGAAAATCAACCAATCAATTTCTGGTTTGAATTGCATGAGTGGATTCGTGACTAAAAATCATGATTTTTAACATATATTTCATAATATTCAATTTGATTTTCGATTAGAAAATTTGAGGTGAACGTTTTTGGCAATTATTGGAGTGCCGTTGATTGGCACGGTGAATGGAGGCAAGGTTGTAGTCAAAGGTGGCTGGGAGGTTGCCGATGGTAGGAAAAATACTTTGGTATTTTTCTAATGGCCGTGGTGGCCGGAATTATGCGAAGTAGGGTTTTGTCATTGATTTGGGTAGGCCGTGTATTCGAGGTGGATGCGGCGATGGTGGTTGACCAAAGGCGATCGCGTATTGAGGGATGGTGGTGTGGTGATGCGTCGGAGATCTGGAAGGAATACTGGAGTTTCCAGTCAGCATGATCATCGACGGTGAGAAGTTTTGTTCGTCTGTGTTTCTGTTCCATATTTTGGTCGAGGGCTCGTTTTCGATTTGCGTTGTTGTCTTCGAATCTGGGTTATCGAAAGGAGTGGTGGGGTTGTCGACGACCTGTAGATGGTCGTGGTGATGATCGGTGGTGGCCGGAGGTTCTGTGCATGTTCACATGCACGTTTGGGTTGTTTAGTTTTGGCTGTGGACTGGTGTTTTACAGAAGATACTCGGATAAGGCTCGAAGTTGTTTCATGAGTGACTCAAAGCATAAGTGGTACGCGAGTGGCACGGAGAAGAGCTCGAGAAAAAGTGAGGTTGGGCTCGGGTTTAAGAATTTCGAGCCAGGATTTTTAAAATTTAAAAGTAAAATGTTGTTCAGGTTCTAATTTTTTTGAAGTAAATTGAGTTTTCAAAGATTAAAAGCAAATAAAACCAAGTATTAAAGGGTTTAAAAGTTTAAAGTTATTTAAAATGATTTGTTTCAAAGGTAAAACGTTTGAGCAAGTTCTCAAAGTATTTAAAGATTTTAAGTTATTTAAATAATTTGATTTCAAAGAAAAGTTTGAACAAGTTTAAAAGTTTGGAAATTTCGAAAGTAATTTAGTTTTCAAAAATGTTTAACTAAGTTTTTAATATATTGGAAGTGAATAAATTTAAAAGGAATGGTTATTAAGTTTTTTCAAAGACTTTAAATAATTAAATCTAATGTTTAATTGTTTTGTTTTAAAGAATTTTTTTATATACTTTCAATTATATAATTGATTTGCAAAATGTTTTCAAATGGAAGTTTAATGATAATAATCAAAGGATAATTACTAAGGTAATTAATTTAAAGAATAATTGCTTAATGAAAGTTATTAAGAGATAAGTTAATTGCTGAATGTGATTAGTTGAGAATTAATTAATGATGTAATTAATTAGAAGATAATTACTTAGAGTAAGTAATTAATGGGTAGTTAGTGTTAGGATCATTAACCAGTGGTTAAGAGATGATTAATTAATTTAGGTAATTAATTTAAGATAATTAATTGGTTTAATTAATTAAGGATAAACTTGGAATTGATTAAGGATTAATTACTTAATGAAATTAATTAAGTGAATTACTTAATGTGTAGTTACTAAATGTAATTAATTTAAGAGGATAATTACTTTATGGAAGTAATTAAGGAAAGTAATTAAGAATTAATTACCTAGATAATTAATTAAGGTTAATCAACTAATTTAGAGTTAATTAATGAATGTGATTAATTAAAGTTAATTAATGAATGTAATTTAAGATTAATTACTAAATGTAATTAATTAAAAAGGTAATTAACTAATGAAAGTAATTAATTAAGGATTGTTAATTAGTGATAAGGATTAATTAATCAATCAAAGGATTAATATAATTAATTATAATTAAGGAGTTAATTAGTTAAGATGGTTAATTACTATTTATGACTAATTAAAACTAATTAATGTAGTGGTTAATTAAAGATTAATTTTTTAATTAATTAAAAGGGTTAATTAATTAATACTTAACTTGAAACTGTTATGTGATAAAGGTTGACTATGAGAACTCGTAAAAGGGTACGAGTTACCCTGATATTCTCATGTGTTATGATTTGGTATTTCATATTATATGGGTTTACTCACGTTGGTTTCCAGCCTGACCCGGGTGTTACTTTGATGTAATGCTCGGGTCAGACCGAGTATTACAGAATTTCAAGATAGGACGTTCTGGAGCTCAGGAGGCAAACTGGAGGCAGGAACGTATGGAGTGTATACCTCTGATATATATATATATATATATATATATATATATATATATATATATATATTGTAGTTTGTTGGGACATGTTGATTTTAATTGTCCAGTTTGACTGTGTAATATTGTAACTCTGATGTTTTGTGTATAATTAATAGATACAGTATTCTTATGTAAAATGTAATTATTTGGTATTATATTTTGGTCCGCTGCGAATGTGAGAATATGGGTTGTGCTTCTGTTTCTTCTTGTTCTATCTCTTTCTTCTTCCTAACTATCTGGAATTTTCGAGATCGAAAATTTCAGGTCGTTACGATATGGGTTTGTAAACTTAAGGAGTTAACTACATTACTAGCTATGAATGAATGTGATGCTCCTGAGTCAAATAGAGTGTGGATAATATTTCCAGAAAAAAGAGTTATACCATTCATCGTCACCTTTCCTTCGTATTTAATGGGAGGTCTATCGATGTAGAGACAGCTTCAGTAGCATAGGTCCGAACGCTTTGCTCTTCCATCGAAAGTTTGGGACATCGAATCTTGAAGTGCCCCTCCTCATATAAATGGTAGAAATTGCCCTTAAATATCTTCTTCAAAAGACTCACCTTATAATCCTTAACGATATGACCTTTCCTTCAGCATCTTCGACATCTATACCCACATTCTGAACTTCCCTTTTGCCTTTTTATTTGCCAAAAAACCTTGATTCTAAGCAGGTCCGACCTTGTCCTTCCCTTCCTCCTTCTCTTCCGAGCTAACCATCTGAAGTAGAGCCATCCCAACCAACGTCTCATAGGTAGCACTTATAGGCGAGTCAAAAGTAATTCCCTAAGCGGGGAGTTCGGTCCCTTGGCAAATTCCATAGCCTTCTTCATGGGCATATCAATCAAACTCATCCCAAACTTAGATAGTTCTATGGATTTACTAATATTCCTCTCAAGTGGAGTCCCCTTGCCTATGTTGTATAAATCTCTCTAACTACAAATTCACCTTAGCACTCAACATAAATCGCTTCTCAAATCGATCTTTGAACTCATCCCAAGTGATAATCCTATCGCACATTCTCTTCAGCCATTTTCATCGACCAATCTAAGGCCTCTCCTTTAAGGTGCTAAGCCGTCGGTCCTTGCTTAATCTAGTCCTCCTAACCAAGCTCCCGAAATACCCTCTCACAATTGTTTGTCTGACCCTTTGTCTCGATGAAACCTTTTGTTCTTGTATACACTTTTCCACCCCTATTTTTGAAATTCTTGCATGTCATGGAGAAGTCAATGGGGCGGGGTGCTACTTCAGCAGGTTGGGCTACAGGTGACGCTATTGTAGTAAGTTGAGTAGTGGGAACTTGTCCTACATGCCTAAGGTATTGTTGGAATCATTCAGGAATCCCTCATATGGTGGGTATCTTTTGGATGGGTTCTAGTCTCAAAAGAATGATTTTCGGCCATAGTCCACTATTTGTAGGTTAATTTTTAGTTATAATTTCATAAGATAGTATAATATGTTGAAATAAAGGTTCTCCTAGTGTTGCATAAGTTCAGAAGTAGTGTGTATATATAGTAGGATTTTTGAAAAATACTTTCATAAATAACAAGTATGCCACTCATACGCATACATATCCTTATTGATCAGGTAACTTAAGCTCTGATGCCAAATGTAACAACCCATCTCGAAATGAGTCTAATTTTCAATCTAGAAATGGCTCAATGAATTATACACCCAATCCAAATCTGGTTATTTATTGATAAAATTGATGCAACGAACAATACACAGAGCTATCTGTTTACACATTCAGAATCTGACAGCGAAAGGATAAAATATAATATCAGAATAGTACCCATTTATTTAAAAACTCCAATATCAAAAACATGCAACAAAATTCTACATAATAATGCCAAATATTCGTAGTACAATATCTCAAAATACATCATGTCTCAATGGGTACATAAGAAACATTAAAATAACATAAGTAGATAGATAAGTAACATCCACATGTCCGCGTCTCCGCCATCATCTCTGATAGTCTGCATCATCTATCCTAACATGTGTTGCAATTAGGAGGGAGTCAGAACAACAATGTATGGTGAATAAAAATCTGATGCCTTCTATTATAGTACTTGGGCAGTATAATTTAAATAAGAATATGTCTTACGTATCCTAACTATACCATAAGTTTTCCTACAATGAACTCTAAGGCTTTTCCAATCCAAATCCATAACCATTACCCTTTGTCAACCGAATAACCCATCTTCAGCTGTATGCCAAAGGCCATTCCAATCCCCATGCACTCATCGTTAATAATGTCCTAACAATGTAAGAGATATTAACCAAGCTATTAAATAACCTTTTAACGGGTACTAATAGACTCAGATCATTTAATACTTCAATCAAGGTAGGTTTTAACATCTCCCTACTTAGAGGCCCAAAACTAATGGCTATGGATATTGCAGTCATCCATAGTTATTAATCCTCGACGACCAAATACGACGATGTTAGACACATTGATGCATAGAAAAACATAAATATGAAAAATTATAAAACATCAAACAAGTTCCACATTCCATTTCAAAACATTTCAAATTCATTACATAATCCCACAATCGTTAGCTAAATACAAAGAAAATATATTTATTATAACATATGTCAAGAGCGACATATAAAGATGCCCCCTTGGATGATCAGTGTGTGTGTGTGTATATAGGCAATTTAACAATTTTGCTCTTACAACAACCAGATACCGGAATCAAAATAAAGGAGAGTCCCAAGTAGCTATCATGCCTCTTCATGTCTCTGGAAGCTTAATCGTCTAATGAGGTACATGAAAACCTTAACTCTCAAAATACATAAAATCAATTGAGAATCGAGAATTTAGAGGAAAATATAAACTTCGAGTGAGACATAAAGCCTGGTATGAATAATAATCTACCATCTTAAACCATTTAGATATCCTATGAGACCACGCCGCTTAGCGGAATGGGTTTTCCCCTCACTAGTATCTTAAAAACATTATAAAGCCATATACTGTACTCCTACATCCACAATGGTTAAAACAATTCAAAACATTACGATATGATATGTGACGCCCCACCCCCAGACCTACATTAGTAAAGAGAATTACAAAGTAATCCTGTCTAATAATGCAGAGAATAGGGATGGTTAAGGGCGACCATCATAGTAATACATTAGTTAAGAGCTAAGCATGTCAATTATGTCTCGATTTTTTTTCATTACCTCATAAGTGGTAGACACGCTTAGTCCCTAACTAATGCACACTGTGGTGGATACGGACCATTTCAGAAATAATGTAATATACATGCAGATAGAAAACATCAATCATAGAACAACCAACCCAGATCAGAGTGTATATACAAATACATACATCACCATACATTTCCATAATAATACATCATACATAAGTAGCAAGGACTACTGAATCACATATACACCCATCCCATAAAATAATATACAATAAGACGACATAAAAGCAGAAGACTCTAAAACGACATCCAAGCCAAAATGATAAGTCCAACAAAAGCTATCAAGCTGATCTAAGAAGTGAAGCAATCCAAACTAACCTGCAACTCGGTCTGACTCGAGTGAAAAGCAAATGAGTCAGGCGAGCTAAACTTATCGGTAGTAAGGGTCTCACTAATAAGTGAAAGGGTGATAATCACTCCAGTGTTGCCAATGGAACGACATATTATTCATCATATCGTTCATAAGAAAGGGGACATCAGTGATTCATCTATCTATTTCAAGGGAATTCAATAAGTAACATGCATATGGTTTCTCTTAAGGACGTCTATAAGTAAAGTGGATAAGGGATGAGAACCATATAATAACTTCATAAAGAAATATCAAATCATCATAATCTATCATAGAGACTCAATAAGAGTTAAAGGCAATCATAATCGAAATCACCATATGGCGTAATAAAAATGTAGCCTATATCATACTCAAGGGCTTATTCAAACAACAACATCACAAAAATGTGAAACTGAACATAGAAAAATTCATAGAAAATTGCATGTGCTTTTCATCTTGACTAGTACTACTATTATTTGGTTCCATTCATCATGATGACATGGGGTCACATAACATCATAACATCATGATCACGTTGACTATAGTCTGGAATATCGTGATGGCACCCAGTTACAAAACTCGAGTAATAACATCGTGATGATTAGAGCCTAGTAATAACATCATAAACATCGTAGTGAATCCAATCGTGTACTCTGTCTATAGTACTAGTAACATCTTGAATGTGTCTCAACCTCTCGAATAGGAACCCGATAGGCATAAGCATACGTCCCATGCCATACATTCGCACCTATTAGTTTATTAATCGTTAGTCGATGCCACATTAGAAAACCAACATAAAACATCATCAAGTAAACAGCTCACCTCATCTCCTTGACAAGCATGAATAACATTGTGATGGTCATTTCTAACCATAATCGCAAATTAAATTTTTAACATCAAAAATTGCCTCGTTTCATCGGCAATTATAAGAAACCGCATCTAGATTGGTTCGTCATCGAATGTACTCAAAGAGTAGTTCTCGAACCAGTAACCTTCACTAAAATTAGGCAACCTCTAAATCATCTCAAATATCACTTCAAATTGGTTTCGATCGTACAAGTCCGATATTGAGCGATAAAGAAAAAACACTTGTTCGATACCATATATTTTTACTAAATCATTTAATTCTCATTCATATACATAGAAATTCATAATAATAAGCTAAAATATGTTTAAAATAATTTTAAAGAGAAAATGGGATTTTTAAACGATTTTGAGAAATTTATATAAGCTTTATAAGTAAAAACCCATATTTAAATAGATTATCTATCTATAAAATTTTTAAAAATACTAACTAACTGATTGAAAATCCTTCTAAAATGACTTTAAAACATTTACTTTCCAGACCATGATTTTTAATAAATTTTCCAAAATTTATTTGAAAGGAAAAACAATTAAAACCATCAAATTCGCCAAATATTGATATTTACCGATATTTGAATTTAAATATAATTTAAATAAAATTTAGATTCCAAATTTCTTCAAAACTAAGCTAATCCGATATCGGATATCATATCTTCAAAATCCATCATCAAACTTTTTAATTCAATCATCAATTAACTCAAAAACAACAGCGAAATAATGAAGAACGCTGCAAATTGAAAATCTTGTTTCTGGCCAACTTTGACGATGTGTTATAGATATCAAAACTGCCCAGTATTGAACAAAAATTTGCAGCATTAACTTTAGCACATAGACAACAACATAGTAAATTTTTGATAGCATTTCGCTGCAAGATGAGAAAGTTATGATTTTTCTAAAATGGGACTTTTCGAACACAAAATTGAACTCAACTGCAAATCAAATTTCTCGCAAAATTTGACGATGTGTTTCAGATATAAAAACTGCCCAGAATTGGATAAAATTTGCAGCAATAAACTTTAGTATATGGAAAATAACATATTAAAATTTGATACCACTTCGCTGCAAGATGAGAAAGTTATGTTTTTTCTAAAATAGTACTTTCAACAAACAAAACAGAGAAAGATTTTTGGCTGTATTCAAATAAAAAAATTTGCTATACCAAAATATGCCAAAATTCAATGAAAATTTGCAGAAATGAACTTTAGTACATGGAAAAAAAACATACTAAAATTTAACAGCATTGCGCTACAAGTTGAGAAAGTTATGTTTTTTTTTCTAAAATGGCACTTTTCAACAAACAAAACTGAGAAAGATTTTTGGCTGTTTTCAACCAACGATTTGCTATACCAAAACAATCCATAATTCAATGAAAATTTGCATATATAAACTTTAGTACATGGATAACAACATAATTAAATTTGACAGCATTTCGCTGCAAGATGAGAATGTTATATTTTTTCATAAATGACACTTTTCAGAAAACAAAACAGAGAAAGATTTTTGGTTATTTTCAACCAACGATTTTCTATACCAAAGCAATAAAAAATTCAATGAAAATTTGCAGTAAAAAATTTTTTTATATAAAAAACAACATACTAAAATTTGACAGCATTTCGGTACAAGATGAGAAAGTTATGTTTTTTTTCTAAAATGACACTTTTTAACAAACAAAACAGAGAAAGATTTTTGGCTGTTTTCAACCAACGATTTGCTGTACTAAAGCAATCCAAAATTCAATGAAAATTTGCCGAAATATAAAGCAACACAAATAATACAACATATCAAAAATTGAACGTAATTCGCTGCAATTTGAAGAATTTATGATTTTTTGAACATAACAACTTTTCAACAACAAAAGTGAAAACCCGTTCATTATACAGAGCATTGCAAGCAACTAATTGATAGCCAAACTTGATATTTTTCTTTGAGAAAACAATTACCTTACTTACAACTTTATTTGGCAATGGTTCAGCAACAAAATCATGGATTTAGCAAGGAAATGGCCTTCAAGAGCCTGTAGATTACAAAATAGGAACTTGCAAAATAGGAACTTGCAGAAAGAAAATCTATCAAAATAAGGTTACAGTATATAAAATCCAAACTTTAGATGGATTAGAGAATCTAAAAGTTTGGAGATTACCAGTAGGATAGCTTAGAATCTAATTTAACTCTAGATTCTAACAATTTTAGGTGGATTTTGGATTTTTAAAGGAGGCCATTATTGATTTTTCCCTATTTTGTTTTAAGAGCTCTGTATTTTTTTTCTTCTGGAATGAGAATGAAGAAAGCCTAGAACGCTGGTTACTAGAAGCATCTCATGGATAATGGGTAAGCTAATCTTTGGACCCAAACCCAATAAGAACACTTAGAATAATTTTTGTTGTGTTTATATATGTTATTAACATAATTCTCCATAACTTTTTGATAAAAACTCCAAATCACATAAAATAGATTGCAATGTTCATGTTTTGGATAGAAGAACATGTTAAAAATGTTATAACCTTAATTTTCTGACTAAAAATATTATTTACACAATTTAATACTAATTATTTACCACTATTCACATTAATAGTGAAAAGTCACTATTGTCATCATTTACCACCAATAAAAAATTGTTCCTAAGTTCATTAAAGTGTATAAAAATACTTTTAACATTTTTGTAGCTTTAAAACATCATTTCAAACTTAATAATACTATAAAATCTATTTTCTTCGTGTTTATCCATTTTTTTGGGGATAAAAGGCTAATATTAAAATAAAACTCCAATATTATAAATTTTAACCCAATAATTTATTTTCATCATTTATTCTCATTCCATGCCACCAATAAAGTGTTTTAAACTTAATTCCCTATTTGTTTACATTAAAAAAAGAACCAACTCTCAATCAACAAACATTGTTTATTTTAAATAAACAATATTATCATCAATTTAATCCATCTATAAATTCATAATTCCCATATTAAATTATAATTCACATTTTACTTTAATATTTCGTTAATCTCCTAAATCTCAGGTTGTTACAGACTCCCCCTCTTAACAAAATTACATCCTCATAATTCCTTGAGGAAAATCCGTAAGCAACACATCAAATCATCACAAGAAAGAAAGAACAAATGTTTGAGATAAAGGATTCTCACCAACACCATGAGAAGAAAGGAATCTAGGATACGATCGCTCGATAAATTCTTTGGTTTTCCAAGTCAGTCGTTGGGATTATCGGACCATTGAATCTTAACGAGCAGCACATTCTTGCTTCGAAGGCGCCTCACCTTCAAGTCAAGAATGCGAATAGGCTGCAACACAACAGATAGGTTTGGTGAGATCTCAAGCCCTAACTGCTCGGAAGGATCAATAACGGAATCAAGATCTCTAAGGAACTTTCGAAGTTGAGATACATAGAATACATCGTGAATGCCCGAAAGATGAGATGGAAGGGAAACTCGATATGCAACTGAACCAATGCGTTTGGTAATAAAAAATGGCCCTATGTAGTGAGGAGCCAATTTACCAGTCGTATTGAATTGCATAACTCCGTTCAGCGAAGAAACTCGAATGAAAACAAGATAACCCACAGAGAATTCGAGAGGCTTCCTACGATTGTCAATGCAGGATTTTTGATGGCTCTGTGCCTCTTTCATTCTCTGTCTAATAAGAATGATCTTCTCAAAAGAATCTCAAATAGAATCTGGACCCTACACAAACTGTTGAATATGCGCTTATATGTTTTTGTTTGATGATAATAAACATATATATTCATTGTATTTGGTTATGTACTATTTTGTTTTGCATAGATTAAATAAATATTTGTTGAATAAAATAAATTATACAGAATTTGAATTTGAATTCAAACAGAACAAGTTACACAGATTTTGAATTCAAACAGAAATTTTATTCAAACAAATATTTATTACAATCTTGAATAGTACAAATTCATGCTCTCACTATACATATACATTTTTGATTACATCACGATTACATCACAAATATTTCAATTTACATTTATAACCTCACTACATATCACTCACACACGTATTTTGTCTTCAACTGCATTCCAGTTTGAATCCAGCATCTGAGAAATCTGCAAAAATATCCACTAACGCAGTAAAATTGAAAAAGAAATATTTTTGCAATATAAAATTAAATATGACTTTTGAAAATATGGTTTGCCTCAGTTATTTGGGTTGTTCGTCATCATTCGCACTTGAATTCATCACAAAGTCGTGCACATAGATATTACAGGGACAGGTAACCATAAGTGGCTGCAATACACACGTGTACATTCATACACGTGTGCACTGCCTCGCCAACTCATGTGCGTGGCCAACAAGAGCAAGTGTGCAAGTGCAAAAAGAAAGTCAATGATCAAGCAAGTCCAATTCGAATTCATGATAGCAGACAACTCAAATTCCAAATGCATCAGTACATGAATACTGTAACAAATGCAAGCTCGACTATCAGTGCAATGAACACTACAACAATGACCAATGAACAAAGAACAGAGACCAGACAGGTCAAGCAACAGGGCAGATCACAAATGCATGCAAGTGTCAAATTACAGGTGCAAGTGTACATAAGAGAAGTACAAAATGACCAAACAGCAACAGTGAATGGGGCAAAGCACAAAAGTGCACAGCAACACAGTAGTAAGACTACAGCCACAGGTATACACAACAAAACAGTGTCAAAGAAAATGTCAACATAAAGTACTACAGAGATCAATGCAACTTCACAGCAATCATAACACAAGCCAAAGTGAATGCAGACAAGCACATGAATACATAAAGCTACAAGTGATGCAGCATCAATCAAAAAGTGATATGGTGAAGCACTAACTCAAGATTACAGGGCAGTGGACAGTACAAGACTGACCAGAATACAAATGAATCAAGTCAGGCATGAAGACAATGCCAACAACAAAAACAACAAGTCCAGTTACAACATGGTGAACAAGACACAGTGCTGAGCACATGCAAACTGCAATGGATAATGCAACAGAGTCCAAGAACAAGCACAACATGTATCAGTGGATCTGCATACATGAATACCAGATGTTCAAGTGAAGTTCAGGTAAAGGTTATGGAGACCAGAGCATAGAAATGTGCAGACCCAACCAACAAACTCAAAGAGCATATGCATCAACTACAAGCAGATGCAAGCTAACCAGCAAATGAACAAAGGCAACAAGGTCAGAGTTTTAAAATGCACAAATATGCTATGCAGTGAAGCAATACACAGCAAGTGGATATAAACATCAAGCCAGAAAAACAAAGCAACTCAAGCTCGAGGCAGTGACAGTATGAAATGGAATGTAACTACAAGGCATGAAATCATAGTGAAACAGTTCAAGTGGACAGTGAAGGCAATACACAAGTCAGTGGAAAGCTACAAGGCATAGAAACTGCATAACAACTAATCAACAGTGCACAACCAACTCGAGAATTTACACAATCAAGACCGAATGCAAACTGCAGTAGTACACTTGAACATCATGAACAAATGGAAGAAGTACATCATGATATTAAGCACACAACAGCTAGTGAAATGATCAGAGAATCAATGCCGTGTGAAGTCGAAAGAAACAGGGATAAACACTGTAAACATTGAAGCCGTGGATATGATTCAAGAAATCAAAACAGTGCAGTGATGATCAGGGCACAAAACCAAGTATCAAAATTCGTATTCTTTGAAAAAGTCAGAAATGAAAAAAAAAGGGGAAAGTTTCTGCAGTGACAATCAAGAGAAAATCGAACGCGTAAAAATTCAAAACCGTGATTATCAAGTTAAAACATATCAGGAAAGCCGTGAGTATCACGAGTAACTAAATCAGGAAAGACGTGCGCAACTGGTAATTAAGAATTTAGGAAAGTATCAAGTTAATTCGAACGAATTCAAGGGTCTCGAATTCATATAAAAACCAATCCCAATTCACATCATCGGCTATCGAGTTCAATCAAGAGCAATCAAGTTAAAGCAAGCAATTGAACCAGCAAACGAAGAATTACATACCGCAAATTCAACGAACTCGGTCATCAGAAGAAGCAGCTGCAACAATTCACAATTTCAAAGTTAACCACAATCGAATATCAGAGAACGAGCGACGCAAGCCATCAAATCAGAGAATCGAGCATCAGAACGAAGCCCTAATTCGAGAAAGAGCCGAAGCCCTAATTCAACAACATTTTTCACAAGCAAAAGAAGGGAACGGGTTGAAAGAATAGTGGGCCGGCCTAATTATTAAAAGGGGGGTTTAGCTTTTAAATTTTATAAAAGGGGTTTTTTAGTTTTTATAATTGAGCAAAAATTACATTCACATTCGTATTTTAATTTTTTGCTCCTGCGGTTATTTTTGAAGTTGTTTTTTCTTTTCGTGTCAAAGAATTTGTAAATCACCACCTAGAGTTTAGGTAGTGTCAGATTGTCTATTTAGAATTAGTTCAGTGAGCAGGGAGTGCGAGTTTGCAAAGCTCTATAGGCGGGAGCAGTGTTTGCGAGTGAGCGAAACTCTATAGGCGGGAGCATGGTGTGCGAGTCTAGTAGAGTGTTTGTGAGCGGGAGCAAAAGGGTCTGCGAGTCTAGTAGAGTTGTTGTAAGCGTGATACTGTTTAATTCTAATAGAAATCTGTGAATGCAGCAGTAGGCAGGGGTTGCCGAAGCTGGGTAAATTTTGTGTGTGATTTACTTTTCAGCATATTTATTTCTGCAGTTTATTTCTGTGTTTAAATCGAGAAAATTTGCTATAACCCTATTCACCCCCCCTCTAGGGTTAATCTAGATCCTACAAGTGGTATCAGAGCCCGGTATATATTTTATTTAACTCTAGAGTCATGAATCCGTCAAATAATGCTTTTTCTGAGGGGCAATCTATCGTTAGGCCACCCATGTTTAACGGGAATGATTATGCTTATTGGAAAGTTAGGATGAGTATTTATCTTAGTTCCGTTGATTATGATGTTTGGGATATTATTGAAACTGGCTATAAACCTCCCACTATAATCGTTGGTGGTACTGAGATTCCTAAACCTAAGGATAGATGGGATGCAAACGATAAGAAATCGAAAACGACAAATGCTAAAGCCATGAATGCTTTGATATGTGCTCTTGATAAAAATGAATTTAATAGAATTTCTCATTGTACAACAGCACAGGAAATATGGCATACTTTGGAGGTGACACACGAAGGAACTTCTCAAGTCAAGGAGTCTCGTCTAGCCCTATTCAGCAATGAATACGAGAACTTTGTGATGGACAAAGGCGAGAACATAAAAGACATGTTTGGACGCTTTTCAACTTTGGTGTACAACGCTAGAGCACTTGGGAAGGTATTCACTGAGGTAGAGCTTGTGCGGAAGATACTACGAGTCTTACCAATGAACTTTGAGGCAAAAGTCACGGCAATCCAAGAATCGAACGATCTGAGTAAGCTAAGCATGGAGGAGTTGATTGGAAACTTGATGACATATGAGCTTGAGCTAAAAGCAAAGGAAGAGCGCAACAACTCCGAACCAAAGAAAAAGACGATTGCCTTAAAGAGCAAAGAAGAAAGCGATGAAGAAGATCCAATTGAAGAGCTTGCAATGCCTGTCAATAATCTTAGAAAATGGTCGAAATTCAAGCCACACAAGAAGAAAACAAATCGTAATAGGCCAAAAGATTCTGACAATTCCGATAATGAACCGACATGTTATAACTGCAACAAGCCTGGCCACATCAAACCAAAATGTCCACTTCTCAAAAACAACAAAGGAAAGAAAAAGGCGAAGAAGGTATTTGCAGCGACTTGGGATGATGAAGAAGGAGAAGAAGCTTCGGATAGCAGCGTAGAGGAGGCTAACTTGTGTCTTATGGCGAAATCAAATTCAGATTCAAGCTCAGAGGAATCTAGTGAGGAAGGTGAGTATTCCTATAGAGATCTTGTTTTTATGTGTTCTGATCTTACTAAAGTAGTTGATGCTCTTGAATCTAAAATTGAAAAACTGAAAACTGATAGGAGAGAACTTGCTCGTAAAAATTTTAGGTTAGAAACTGAACTTGAAAATATTCAAAACCTAGAATGTAAAAGATGTAAAGTTTTAGATTCAGAATTGACAAAACTAAAGAATAACTTTGAGAATCTTGAAAAAGAAAACTTGAATCTTAAGGAAACCATCGACACTAGGAAAAAGGATTTTATAAATCGATGCACCTCACTTGTCACTGAAAATACAACACTAAAAACCAAAGTCCAAAATCTTGAGAAATCTTTGAATAACTTTTCAAGAGGCGAAAAATCTTTCAACATGCTATTGGGAAATCAAATTTTTGCTAACAACAGAAAAGGACTTGGTTTTGGGAAAACACAAGCTGAGGATAATGCAAAAGGGAAAAGTGTCTTTGATATATGTGAAATAATTGGACATCATTCTGAAAATTGTAGTCATAGGAACAAGAACACAAAATTTATACAAGTTTGGGTTCCTAAGAATTCTACAAACAAATTTCATGTCTATTGGAACAAGAATGAAAAGTCTAAACAAGTTTGGGTTCCAAAGGGTTTGTTTATTCATAATGTTACTGCCACTAACAATCATGGACCTAGAAATAGGTCACAAAAATCTTTCATCGTGTAGGTGTGGTGGCAGGCTAAGGAACGACAACGGTGTTCTCTGGATTTTGGTTGTTCCAGAAACACAACGGGCAACAAAGCAAAGTTCCTTAGCCTAGTATAAAGGTGACAGAATCACAATGGGCAATCACGTAAAATTATCGTAAAGGTAAAACAGGTGAAGGTATAATTCTGTGATAATATGCACCATATTCTGAATTAGATCATCCAAAATTGTGATAATGAGATGATGTCTTTAATTCTGACTTATTCTTAATTGATATGATTTCTTTTGACTTGTTCTTACTTTGATTTGTGTTTAAAAGAAGACCAACCATCCTTTCATCATTGAATTTAATTTGTTTGGTCAAATGATGGTATCTTATTGATCCTTGATTACTCGTGCTACACTTAGACATATTTTGACATTTTGATCACTGCTTGTAAATTTGCACGATTTCAAACTCATGTGAAAAAGGATTTTAAGAAATTGTTGAAACTTCAAGAAATTGTTTTTGAAATAATTAAGATGTTGATTGACTGTTGATTACTCATGAATATAATTGTTTATCCTATGGTTTCTGAAATTAACACCATGATATTTGTTTGAGTGTGAACATGGCTTCAATTCAAAATCCAAAGAGTGTCATTTAAATTGTTGCTAAAATTGGGTTTAAAATTTTTGATACACACTTCATGTCTGGTTTACCAAATCCAGTTAGTAATATTTTGGATTGAAAAAGAAATTCAGATGCAGTTCATACTGGTAATCTAGTTGATAGAAAACGTACGAGTTGAACGTGATTAATTCTTGAAACATTCATTTGCTGCATCGTTTTTTTTAAAGAAAATATCTGCATATTTTTCTCTTGAAATAATTTTTCATTTAGCAGAATTTTTTTTATATAACCCCTTCGAGAAAAAAATTGTTTGACCATTTTTTTTAGATTAGTTAATTTTATTTGATTTTAAATGACAAATTTTGACTGATCCGACTCCCTACTAATTATCAAAGAGATAAATAGTGATTGAAAAAGTGATGAGTGTTGATATTTAACATACATTACTCAAGAGAGTATATTTGGAAATTTTTTTTAGGAATTAAAACAAGAATTATAAAACTTTTTGTTGGGTAAAGATTCCATGACCATTTCTATATCTATCATTATTTCTATCGACCATGGTTTATCAAATATTCAATATAGTTTGTCGATATGTGGTACTATAATCAGGAATCATTTGTTTTTCATGTCATATTTTTTAAATAAATAAATATCCAAAGTATTCACTCTCATTTAAAAGTCCTCACGGTTATGCATGGGTGAATTACTTGATTTTTTTTATGTGCTTCCATGCTCATTTAAAAGTCCTTACGGTTATGCATGTATGGAACGCATATCAAAATTAAATTGTTTAAATAGACAAGTTGATTCTAATCCCATTTAAAAGTCCTCACGGTCATGCGTGGTTAGAAGATACTTGATTTTTTTTTAAAATTAAATTCGAATACTACTAATCTCATTTAAAAGTCCTAACGGTTATGCATGATTAGTAGATATTCAAATTCCTGATATAAATACCACAAGATTGATTCAACTGTATGATTTTATATGAACACCATATCCATCATTTCTAAAATTGGAATATGCGCCTAACAAGGGTAGTTATGTTTTTTGTTTGATTCTTATTGAAGTTTAATATTTATATTCAATTTGAGATTAATGTTGGATTAATATCGATCACTTTATCTCTATTTTTCTCTCACACTATTATTCTTTTGCTGATAACAAAAGGGGGAGAGAAAAGTTAAGATTTTGTCAAATAGAATCAAGCAAAGGTCAAATAATTTTTCCATATGCATCTAGGCTCATTTGAATATATTTCTATTTGTATGCATATATGTAGGGGGAGCATCATGTAGAGAGGAAGCATTAAAATAGGGGGAGCAATTAGAGTATATAATTGGTTAAAGTATATAATTGGTCAAATACATTTTAACACGGTCAAAATCTTAAATATATGTTTGTTATCATCAAAAGGGGGAGATTGTTGAATATGCGCTTATATGTTTTTGTTTGATGATAATAAACATATATATTCATTGTATTTGGTTATGTACTATTTTGTTTTGCATAGATTAAATAAATATTTGTTGAATAAAATAAATTATACAGAATTTGAATTTGAATTCAAACAGAACAAGTTACACAGATTTTGAATTCAAACAGAAATTTTATTCAAACAAATATTTATTACAATCTTGAATAGTACAAATTCATGCTCTCACTATACATATACATTTTTGATTACATCACGATTACATCACAAATATTTCAATTTACATTTATAACCTCACTACATATCACTCACACACGTATTTTGTCTTCAACTGCATTCCAGTTTGAATCCAGCATCTGAGAAATCTGCAAAAATATCCACTAACGCAGTAAAATTGAAAAAGAAATATTTTTGCAATATAAAATTAAATATGACTTTTGAAAATATGGTTTGCCTCAGTTATTTGGGTTGTTCGTCATCATTCGCACTTGAATTCATCACAAAGTCGTGCACATAGATATTACAGGGACAGGTAACCATAAGTGGCTGCAATACACACGTGTACATTCATACACGTGTGCACTGCCTCGCCAACTCATGTGCGTGGCCAACAAGAGCAAGTGTGCAAGTGCAAAAAGAAAGTCAATGATCAAGCAAGTCCAATTCGAATTCATGATAGCAGACAACTCAAATTCCAAATGCATCAGTACATGAATACTGTAACAAATGCAAGCTCGACTATCAGTGCAATGAACACTACAACAATGACCAATGAACAAAGAACAGAGACCAGATAGGTCAAGCAACAAGGCAGATCACAAATGCATGCAAGTGTCAAATTACAGGTGCAAGTGTACATAAGAGAAGTACAAAATGACCAAACAGCAACAGTGAATGGGGCAAAGCACAAAAGTGCACAGCAACACAGTAGTAAGACTACAGCCACAGGTATACACAACAAAACAGTGTCAAAGAAAATGTCAACATAAAGTACTACAGAGATCAATGCAACTTCACAGCAATCATAACACAAGCCAAAGTGAATGCAGACAAGCACATGAATACATAAAGCTACAAGTGATGCAGCATCAATCAAAAAGTGATATGGTGAAGCACTAACTCAAGATTACAGGGCAGTGGACAGTACAAGACTGACCAGAATACAAATGAATCAAGTCAGGCATGAAGACAATGCCAACAACAAAAACAACAAGTCCAGCAACAAGTCCAGTTACAACATGGTGAACAAGACACAGTGCTGAGCACATGCAAACTGCAATGAATAATGCAACAGAGACCAAGAACAAGCACAACATGTATCAGTGGATCTGCATACATGAATACCAGATGTTCAAGTGAAGTTCAGGTAAAGGTTATGGAGACCAGAGCATAGAAATGTGCAGACCCAACCAACAAACTCAAAGAGCATATGCATCAACTACAAGCAGATGCAAGCTAACCAGCAAATGAACAAAGGCAACAAGGTCAGAGTTTTAAAATGCACAAATATGCTATGCAGTGAAGCAATACACAGCAAGTGGATATAAACATCAAGCCAAAAAAACAAAGCAACTCAAGCTCGAGGCAGTGACAGTATGAAATGGAATGTAACTACAAGGCATGAAATCATAGTGAAACAGTTCAAGTGGACAGTGAAGGCAATACACAAGTCAGTGGAAAGCTACAAGGCATAGAAACTGCATAACAACTAATCAACAGTGCACAACCAACTCGAGAATTTACACAATCAAGACCGAATGCAAACTGCAGTAGTACACTTGAACATCATGAACAAATGGAAGAAGTACATCATGATATTAAGCACACAACAGCTAGTGAAATGATCAGAGAATCAATGCCGTGTGAAGTCGAAAGAAACAGGGATAAACACTGTAAACATTGAAGCCGTGGATATGATTCAAGAAATCAAAACAGTGCAGTGATGATCAGGGAACAAAACCAAGTATCAAAATTCGTATTCTTTGAAAAAGTCAGAAATGAAAAAAAAAGGGGAAAGTTTCTGCAGTGACAATCAAGAGAAAATCGAACGCGTAAAAATTCAAAACCGTGATTATCAAGTTAAAACATATCAGGAAAGCCGTGAGTATCACGAGTAACTAAATCAGGAAAGACGTGCGCAACTGGTAATTAAGAATTTAGGAAAGTATCAAGTCAATTCGAACGAATTCAAGAGTCTCGAATTCATATAAAAACCAATCCCAATTCACATCATCGGCTATCGAGTTCAATCAAGAGCAATCAAGTTAAAGCAAGCAATTGAACCAGCAAACGAAGAATTACATACCGCAAATTCAACGAACTCGGTCATCAGAAGAAGCAGCTGCAACAATTCACAATTTCAAAGTTAACCACAATCGAATATCAGAGAACGAGCGACGCAAGCCATCAAATCAGAGAATCGAGCATCAGAACGAAGCCCTAATTCGAGAAAGAGCCGAAGCCCTAATTCAACAACATTTTTCACAAGCAAAAGAAGGGAACGGGTTGAAAGAATAGTGGGCCGGCCTAATTATTAAAAAGGGGGTTTAGCTTTTAAATTTTATAAAAGGGGTTTTTTAGTTTTTATAATTGAGCAAAAATTACGCATTCACATTCGTATTTTAATTTTTTGCTCCTGCGGTTATTTTTGAAGTTGTTTTTTCTTTTCGTGTCAAAGAATTTGTAAATCACCACCTAGAGTTTAGGTAGTGTCAGATTGTGTATTTAGAATTAGTTCAGTGAGCAGGGAGTGCGAGTTTGCAAAGCTCTATAGGCGGGAGCAGTGTTTGCGAGTGAGCGAAACTCTATAGGCGGGAGCAGGGTGTGCGAGTCTAGTAGAGTGTTTGTGAGCGGGAGCAAAAGGGTCTGCGAGTCTAGTAGAGTTGTTGTAAGCGTGATACTGTTTAATTCTAATAGAAATCTGTGAATGCAGTAGTAGGCAGGGGTTGCCGAAGCTGGGTAAATTTTGTGTGTGATTTACTTTTCAGCATATTTATTTCTGCAGTTTATTTCTGTGTTTAAATCGAGAAAATTTGCTATAACCCTATTCACCCCCCCTCTAGGGTTAATCTAGATCCTACACAAACTTCTCTCCAGATTCTAACCAACAAGAAGGTGATTGATATGGCCTTCCATAAAGGGTTTCGAAAGGAGCCATACCGATACTAGATTGAAAGCTATTATTATATGAAAATTCAACAAGAGGTATACGATCTTCCCACGAACCACCAAAATCAAGAAAGTAAGCACGAAGTAGGTCAACTAAAATACGATTGATCCTCTCAGTTTGACCATCAGACTATGGGTGATAAGCGGTACTAAGATTAAGCTTTGTTCCTAAAGCTTGCTGAAGGCTGGTCCAAAAATGACTAGTAAACAAACGATCACGATCACAGACAATAAAGGAAGGAACACTATGAAAACGAATGATTTCTTTGATATATAACCTAGCTAGAAAATGAGCATTCCTATTAGACTTAATAGGGATGAAATGAGTAGACTTCGTGAGACGATCAACTACAACCCAAATACAAGAATGACCTGACCTCGAACGAGGTAGGCCGTCAATAAAATCCATCGAAATTTGTTCCCATTTCCACAACGGAACCTCTAAAGGCTGAAGAAGACCAAATTTCCGCTAATGCTCGGCCTTAATAAGTTGACAAGTTTTGCAATTGCCCACATAACTTGCGACATTACCCTTCATGCCTTCCCAATAATAAAGGCGACACATATCGGCATACACCTTACTGCTGCTGGGGTGAATGGTATACTTAGAGCGATGACAATCATCAAGAATGTCACGCCAAAGTGTTGAATCAGAAAGCACAACAATACGGTCTTTCATATGAAGACAACCATGAGAATCAATACTGAAATCCCTCATCTCAACATCACGGGATTCAGATTCACAAAGATGAATAAAGTGCAATGTCTCGGAATCACGCCGCTGGGCCTCAGAAATACGATCTAAAAGAGAAGGTCGAGCTTCCATACCGAATAATAAGACAAGTGAATCAAAAGAAGAAGCTCGATCATGAATATCACAATATGATAAAGTTTCAAGGATATCTTATCGGCTAACATGATAGAAACAACAGCCGAATGCTTGTGACTAAGCACATCTGCCACACAATTACCCTTCCCAGGGGCATACTGAATATCAAAATCATATGAGGTGAGAAACTCAAGCCAACGCTGCTGCCTCATATTAAGCTCCTTCTCAGCGAATAGATATGTCAAAGACTTATGGTCGGTAAAAGGAATAAAGTGATCTCCCAAAAGATAATGACACCAAATCTTCAAAGCAAAGACAATGGCTTCAAGCTCTTAATCATGGGTAGCGTACCGAACCTCATTCAGATACAATTGCCTAGAAGCATAGGCAACTACTCGATCTTTTTGATCAGAACAGCAGCGAGGCCATTATGACTGACATCGGTATAAACGATAGGATCATGGTTCCCTTCAAGAACTACAAGGACATGAGCATTAGTTAGAAGCTCCTTCAATCTCTGAAAAGAAGCCTCACACTTATCAGACCAAACAAATCAAACGCCTTTCCTCATAAGGCTAGTCAATGGAAGCATGATACAGGAAAGTCTTTGATGAAACGATGGTAATAACTAGCCAAACCCAGAAAACTATGAATCTCATGAATATTCTCAGGCCCCTTCCAACTCTGAATAGCCCCGATCTTAGAAGAATCAACGGAAATACCTTCTGAAGATACAACATGGCCTAAGAACTTCACTTGCTTTTCTCAAAAATGACACTTAGAGAGTTTTGCTTTGAGTTAATTCTTCTGGAAAGTACTCAAAATAATTCTAAGATGTCGAGCATGGTCCTCTTCAAACTTGAATATACAAGAACGTCATTAATGAAAACAAGCATGAACTTATCGAGATATACCCGGAATACTTGACTCGTAAGATTGACAAAGTAGGCAGGTGCGTTCATCAATCTAAACGACATGACGAGCCATTCATAAGAACCATAGCGAGTGTAGAATGTGGTGAGAGGAATACTATATTCCGCGACTCGAAGCTGATGAAAACCAGTGGCAAGGTCTAACTGTGAAAAGACCTTAGCACAATTCAACTGATCGAACATTTCATTGATCCTCTGTAAAGGGTAACGACTCTTGATGGTTAACTCATTAAGCTTGCGATAGTCGACGCAAAGCCTAAGGGTCTCATTGGACTTTTTCATGAATGCTAACACGGTTCCCCAGGGTGAAGAACTAGAACGAATAAAATTCTTGGCTTCAAGCTCGAGAAGTTGCATTTTGACTTCCTTATTCTCTCGTGTAGACATCCTTGTAGGAGGACGACTTACTGGTTGCGCGGCGGGAATAAGATCGATATGGAACTCAATAGCTCTCTTAGGAGGTAAATCAGAAATAGGCTCGAAGTCAAAAACGTCACAAATAATCGGGATACACCATCATCATTGTCTTAAGAATCAAGGGCAAATAAAGAAGCCATGGAATCACAATCGAAATCACGAAGCGAAAGAGATAACTGATCAGAAGAATCAGGATGTCGAATATATAAGACTCGTTCCAAACATAAAATCATGGCATCGTATCGAACTAGCCAGTCCATACCCAATATCATATCAAAACTAAGGAAAGGGATCATGTGTAGATTCGCATAAAAAGAAAATCCATAAATCGAAATCTCAAAATTATCACAAAATAGGCTAAGGGTTGCAGATCCCTCAATAGGATTTGCAATCCGTAAGGAAGAAAGCATGCAAGAAACATCTAACTGTAAAGCATCAACGAGTTCCTTCGATACAAAGGAATGAGAAGCACCTGTATCGAAGAGCATTCAAATAGAACGATCCTGGAATAAATTAAAGCCCTGTAGATTGGAAGGAAAAGTACCTTGAGGCTGAGAAGCATCTTATGAAGTAGTAGCCACACAAAGATGACCCTGACGAGAACCCTTCTTCCTTTCGGGACAAGCTGAAACCAAGCGTCCCTCCTTATAATAAAGACAACGCTTAGGCTTGGGACACTCTCTCACTAGATGGTCAGGCGAACCACAATTGAAGCATGCGAAAGGCTTAGCTGAAGGAGTAGACAAAGACTGAGAAGAAGATCCTCCTTGTTTATTATTCTTTTTAGGATGGAACGGCTTCGACTTGCAAAAAAATTTCTTATTATTCGGGTTTCCCCAAACATTACCCTCATCATCACTATCTTTCTCCTTCTAGACCGCTTCAAGCTGAAGGGCCGCATCCACATGCTTTTCAAAGGTGAGCTCAAGGTGAAGCACGAGGGACTTCTTCAGATATTTTTTAAGCCCAGAGACGAATTTAAGATTCTTCTTATAAGGAGTAGAGATGTGGTTGAGACCATATTTAGACAAGGCTTCAAAGGATGCAACATATTCAGAAACGGTCGACTTTCCTTGTTTAAAATCAAGGAAACGTCGAGCAAGAATAGCCTTCTCGGATTCTAGAATAAACTTGAGTTTGAACCTCTCACGGAACTGATCCCTCTCTAAAGTGGACTCATCAACCTCAGTTACAAGTAGATCATACCAATGTAAAGCTCGTTCTTGCAACATACTAGATGCTACAAGAACTCAGTGATGACTAGAGATCTCCATACCACTACAGATACACTCACAAGAACTGAGCCATGCCTCAACATCTAAAACAGTCTCGGTGCCTTTAAAAATCTTGCCACCAAGATATGTGAAGACGCTACACATGCGCGCAAACATGGATTTGTGCGGAGGAGAAGAGCGAGCTAGAGCGGGAGTCTAAGTGCTCCGAATAAGCTCGAGGATCTGATCGGTAGACATATATGCACCTTCATGATGAGAATCACCTAACGGTCCCGCCGCCGAAGAGCGTCCTCTACCTCTACTCGACATAGCTGAAAGATAAGATAAGATAGGATTATTCACAGGGTAAATAGAGATATTAGCAATTCTAGGGCAAAAGTTAAGGAATACTACAGAATATAAGTAACATTCCTAGACATATTCCTTTCTGTCTACCCCAAAGGAATTAAAAATGGACACGAATCAAAACAAGGATAGGGACAAGACAAGGTCAAGGTGAAACCGATCACGATTAAGGGATGGTGTATATAGATGTATTATATCTGATGTATGGTATCTCGTATACTATTATGTATATCTTACATTATATTTTGAAACAATTCTCTGATACCAAGCTGTGATGCCCTACCCCGAGACTAACATTAGTAAAGAGAATTACTAAGTAATCCTGTCTATTAATGCAGAGAATATGGCTGGTTAAGGGTGAGCATCATAGTAATACGTTAGTTAAGAGCGAAGCATGTCAATTATGTCTCGATTTATTTTTCATTACCTCATAAGTGGTAGACACTCTTAGTCCCTCACTAATGCACACTATGGTGGATTCAGATCATTTCAAAAATAATGTAATATACATGCAGATAGAAAACATCAATCATAGAACAACAAAACCAGATCAGAGTATTTATATAAATACATACATCATCATACATCTCCATAATAATACATCATACATAAGTAGCAAGGACTACTGAATCACATGTACACCCATCCCACAAAATAATATACAATAAGATGACATAAAAGCAGATAACTCTAAAACGACATCAAAGCCAAAGTGATAAGTCCAACAAAAGCAATCAAGCTGATCTAATAAGTGAAGCAATCCAAACTAACCTGCAACTCAGTCTGACCCGAGTGAAAAGCACACGAGTCAGACCTGAGTGAAAAGCACATGGGTCAGACAAGCTAAACTTATCAGTAGCAAGGGTCTTAGTAATAAGCAGAAGGGTGAGAATCACTCCATTGTTGCCAACGGAACGACATATTATTCATCATATCATTTATAAGAAAGGGGACATCAGTGGTTCATCTATCTATTTAAAGGGAATTCAATAAGTAACATGCATATGGTTTCTCTTAAGGACATCTATAAGCAAAGTGGATAAAGGATGAGAACCATCTAATAACTTCATAAAGAAACATAAAATTATCATAATCTATCATAAGAACTCAATAAGAGTTAAAGGCAATCATAATCGAAATCACCATATATAGCATAATATAAATGCAGCCTATATCATACTCAAGGGCTTATTCAAACAACAACATCACAAAAAGGTGAAATCAAACATAGAAAACTTCATAGAAAATTGCACGTGCTTTTCATCTTGACTAGTACGACTATTATTTGGTACCATTCATCGTGATGACATGCAGTCACATAACATCATAACATCGTGATCATGATTGACTATAGTCGGGAATATCGTGATGACACCCAGTCACAAAACCCGAGTAATAACATCGTGATGATTAGAGTATAGTAATAACATCATAAACATCGTAGTGACTCCAATCGTGTACTCTGTCTATAGCACTAGTAACATCTTGAATGTGTCTCAACCTCTCGAATAGGAACCCGATCGGCGACGTATGTCCCATACCAAACGTTCACACCTATTGGTTTACTAATCGTTAGTTGATATGACATTAGAAAGCCAACATAAAACATCATCAAATAAAAAAATTGCCTCATCTCCTCAAAAAGTATGAAGAACATCATGATGGTCATTTCTAACCATAATCGCAAATTAAAGTTCTAACATCAAAATTTGCCTCGTTTCATCGGCAATTATAAGAAAATTGCGTCTAGATTGGTTCATCAATTTAATTTACTCAAAAAGAGTAGTTCTCAAACCAGTAAACTTCGCCAAAATTAGGCAACCTCTAAATCATCTCAAATATCACTTCAAATAGGTTTCGATCGTACAAGTCCGATATTGAGCAATAAAGCAAAAACACATGTCCCATACCATGTATATTACTAAATCGTTTAATTCTCATTCTTATACATCGAAATTCACAAGAATAAGCTAAAATATATTTAAAATAATTTTATAGACAAAATAGGATTTTTAAATGATTTTGAGAAATACATACATACATACATACATACATACATACATACATACATACATACATACATACATACATATATATATATATATATATGCTTTATAAAGAAAGCCCTTATTCAAATAGATTATCTATTTATAAAATTCGTTAAAATACTAATTAATTGATTAAAAATCCTTTTAAAATGACTTAAAAACATTTACTTTCCAAACCATGATTTTTACTAAATTTTTCAAAATTTATTTGAAAGCAAAAAACAATTAAACCATCAAATTCTCCAAATATCGATATTTATCGATATTTGAATTTAAATAAAATTTAAATAAAATTTAAATTCTATATTTCTTAAAAACCGAGCTAATCCATTATCGGATATCATAGCTTCAAAATCCATCATCAAACTTTTCAATTCAATCATCAATTAACTCAAAAACAGCAGCGAAAACTAATGAAGAATGTTGCAAATTGAAAACCTTGTTTCTGGCCAACTTTGACGATGTGTTTTAGATATCAAACTGCCTAGAATTTATCAAAAATATGCAACAATTAACTTTATGATATGGGCTACAACATATTAAAATTTGACAGCATTTTGCTGTAAGATAAAAAAGTTATATTTTTCTAGAATGGCACTTTTCAAACACAAAACTGAACTCAACTGCAAATATAGTTTCTAGCCAACTTTGACGATGTTTTTCAGATATCAAAACTACCCCAAATTGGATAATAATTTGCAAAAATAAACTTTTGTGCATGGAAAACAACATGCTATAATTTGACAGCAGTTTGCTGCAAGAATAGAAAGTTATGTTTTTTCTAAAATGACACTTTTTAACAAACAAAATAGAGAAAGATTTTTGGCTGTATTCAACCAACAATTTGCTATACCGAAACGATTCAAAATTCAATGAAAATTTTCAAAAATAAACTTTAGTTCATGGACAACAACTTAATAAAATTTGACAACATTTTGCAGCAAGATGAGAAAGTTATGTTTTTTTCTAAAATGGAACTTTTCAACAAACAAAATAGAGAAAGATTTTTAGCTATTTTCAACCAATGATTTGCTATACCAAAACAATCCAAAATTCAACGGAAATTTGCGGAAATAAACTTTTGTATATGGAAAATAACATAATAAAATTTGATTGCATTTCGCTGCAAGATGATAAGGTTATGTTTTTTCTAAAATGGAACTTTTCACCAAACGAAACGGAGAAAGATTTTTGGCTATTTTCAACCAATGATTTGCTATACCATAACAATCCAAAATTCAATGAAAATTTGCAGAAATATAATATAGCAGAAATACTACAACATATCCAAAATTGGAAGTAATTTGCTACAAATTGAAGAAGTTATGATTGTTTGAATAGCAACTTTTTAGCAACAAAAGTGAAAACCTATTCGATATACAAAGAATTGCATGCAACAAATTGATAGCAAAACTTGATATCATACTTTAGCTTGCTGTAAGAAAACTCTTACCTTGCTTACAACTTGATTTGGAAATGGTTCAACAACAAAATGATGGATTTAGCAAGGAAATGACCTTCGAGAGCCTGTAGATTGCAAAATAGGAACATGCAGAAAGAAAATCAATCAAAATAAGATTACAGTAAATAAAAATCCAAACTATGGATGGATTAGAGAAACTAAAAGGTTGGAGATTACCTGTAGGATAGCTTAGAATTCAATTTATATCTAGACTCTAACAATTTTAGGAGGATTTTGGATTTTTAAAGGAGGCCATTATTGATTTTTCCCTATTTTGTTTTAAGAGCTCTGTATATTTTTTTCTTCTGGAATGAGAAAGAAGAAAGACTAGAACGGTGGTTACTAAAAGCATCTTATGGATAATGGGTAGGCTAATATTTGGACCCAAATCCAATAAGAACACTTATAATAATTTTTGTTGCGTTTATATATGTTATTAACACTATTTCCTTCATGACTTTTTGATAGAAACTCAAAATCACATGAAACAAATTGCAATGTTCATGTGTTGGATAATAGAACATGTAAAAAATGTTATAAACTTAATTTTGTAACTAAAAATATTATTTACACAATTTATTACCAATTATTTACCAATATTCACATTAATAGTGACAAATCGCTATTTTCATCATTTTCAACCAATAAAAATTTATTCCTAAGTTCATTAAAGTGTATAAAAACGCTTTTAACATTTTTATAGCTTTAAAACATTATTTCAAACTTAATTATACCATAAAAATTTTATTTTATTCATGTTTATCCTTTTTTTTGGATAGAAAGCTAATATTGGAATAAAACTCCAATATTATAAATTTTAACCCATTAATTTATTTTCATCATTTATTCTCATTCCATACAACCAATTTGTTTACATTAAAAAACAACTCTTAATTAAAAAACATTGTTTATTTTAAATAAACAATATTATCATCAATTTATTCCATCTATAAATTCATAATTCCCATATGAAATTATTATTTACATTATAATTTCATATTTCGCTAATCTCCTAAATCCCGGGTTGTTACATGATACGATGATATGCAAAACAAGTGAATCAATTCTGGATTACCCATCCCTATTCATTTCGACTATCTATCTCGGTGATAGTTTCTAGGATTGCTATTAATAGTTCCCATAGGCTGACTAATAACCGATTTAATGTTTGTGGACTCCCTGTCTAGTTACATAGTTTTCATGGGATAAATAAGAACCTATTAGCCCCTGCCAATATCTTTATTGTTTCATGGGTCATCCCTGAACCTATTGATAACTCTAATATCCTTCTCTTATCCTAGTTTTCGTGGATTGACTAGGAACTTATTGACATCTGTCAATATCTTGACCCGGATATAGTTTTCATGGGTTCACTATAAACCTATTAGCCTCTGCCAATATCAAATCATAGTTTTCATGGGTTTACTATGAACCTATTGCCCCCTACCAATATCTTTTCCTGTACACAGTTGGGCTTACTGAGAACCTATTGGCCCCTACAATTATCTTCAATTAGTTTAATTTATATTCATTACTGGGTTAATCTAGCTGGTATTCAGCCCTACCTCCAAATACAGTTATGGGTCCATTACAATGTGAATATATACAATATAAAGAAGCAAACATAATAAATAACAATATCACTCCGTGGGTTTAATGTCCTTGAAATTATTTTCATATGAAACATGGTTAACCCCTTTAACCTAATACTTTATCAAGGAAAGATTCTTCTTAAAACCATATCAAAACTCCTTTACTTAGCCATGGGTTCTTCCTTTAAAATGAGATTGGATTTTTTTTGAACAACAAAGGGTTTCGAAACCTTCAAAAATTTACTTTCGACCTCACTGGATAACCTCCTTCAAAAGCATATAAATCACTTTTCAAAACATTAGGCCCCTTCCTTTCAAAACACGTTAAAACCTCTCTTTTGAAACCTTTCTAATGTAATAAAACGTTACTTATTAACTCTTAGAAACATAGCTTCGAAACCATTGAAAGTACCCCTTTCGAAATCTTTGGACGTATCCCTTCCAAAACCATTGAAAATCCCTCTTTTGAAACCAATAGGTTTTTGTTTAAAAATATCATTTGGGTCAAAGAGAATATAAACAAAATTATCTCTTTCGAAACCATTCTTTATCATATAAAAGTATTAGAGAAAAACTTGATGGCGTAGGCACCACGCCTTTTGAAATCTTAACAACATTTAAGCCAAAACTCTGAAGGATAACATCGAAATCCCCTTTCGAAGCCATTGCCTTTGAAACCTATGAACCCTTTCAAAAGAATTTAGGAAGTGGATTAGTATAAGTTTAAAACAAAAATACCCTTTGAAAGCATTGATTACTTCAATACACTCGAAAGGTATAGGGATGACAGTAAAGTTTCGACTAGGTCGGAACCATCATCTTCGAACGCATTCTTTTATAAAAAAAGGTCTTAATCAAAAGTTACACTTTTAAACAAAGAAAGGTAACAGCAAGTTCGAAAAGACTAGGTGTTGACTTGGTCAAAGCACCCTTAAAAACAAGGTAGGTACATTTCTTTTATAAGTAAACAATTGTTCCGTCTCTATCAAAAGCAATGCTTTCGACACCTTGCCATCCGCACTTCACCAACCACTTCATACCAATCTCATTGAAACCATGTGGATTGGTTTCCATTTTAATAGGTTTTGGCTAGTTTGGTCTCGACTGAGATGAGGCGGAGGCACTAGAGTCGGTAGGCACTTCTAAAGGAGGCAGAACCAACTTTTCTAGGTAAAAACCAATTAACGCCCATTACAACAATTACTTTCTAACTTACCTGCCACATGTAAGCAATATAATTGTTTGCCTTAACTTTTCAAATTCCTTACATAAATAAATGACACTTAATTCCAAATCTAAATCAAGATTAATGTAACAAATAAGCCCTTCCATTAAGCAAAACCAATATTGCAAATAAGTACTTCTTCTAAAATAATTTAATTTCCATAGCAAATCACTTAGGCAAAATCCCCAAAAATTACAGAAATTCACTTTCATCATGTTATCTACACATCAAAATTTCATACCCAAATTCACAATATAATTTCTGAAATAAATTTCTAAAACCAATTGGCCATATTTTCCTTTGAAAATTCATGATAATCTTTCTATAGCTTCGAAGATTACCAAAATTAAAACCCAACTTCAAAGTCATATTTTAGATAACATAAATTTTTTCCATGGCATTCAAAAGTCATTTACAATCAGTTTTCCTTAAAACAATATAAATTTCCATTTAAACAATCTTTTTTAAATTAAATAAACTATAATTCAAGCACATCATCATCCAAAACATCATAGATATGATTTTAATCTTAAATCCAAAAACATATGTTCATAAAATGAAATAGAGATTGTATAAATTATTATTCACCTTGATTATGATAAGGTGATTGGATTGAGATTGAGTTTATTCCCTTAGCTTTAATCCTCAGGTTTACTTTGATTTCTCCCCTTTTCTTCCTAGCAATGGTCGGCTCCTCTTTACATTTATGTTTTGTTTTTAAAAAATATTGTGAATAGGAAACGTGAATGGTACGAGAATATATATAAGGATGTGGGTTATGTGCGGCTAATTCTCATTATGCCCTTATGTAAATTAATCAACTTAAAGACCATTCTTATGCACATTTAATTAATTAATTGGGCAAGACCTTAATTTTTTTTTGATATGTCAATCCCCTTATCATTTTAATTATTATATTATTCTATTTTATTTATCTATTTAAATCTTATGAATAATGGTATCAAAAATTAGGGGTGTTATAGGCTCCCCTCCTTAAAGAATTTCGTCCTTGAAATTAAGTAAGGACCAAATACTAAACTCTATAACGATTCCTAAGAACCATACTAGCCTACCTGACTAGCAATTATATATATAAATATAATATAGACGTTTCTTAATGCAGATTATGATATGTATCTCGAATCCTATGCTCTGTCTCCCAAGTACAGTCCTTCTCGTTGTCCTCCACTAAACTTTCACCAACTTGATTGTCTTGTTTCTCAATCTTTTATCATCTCTCGCTACAACCCGAACTGGTTATCTAAGAAAAGTCAAATTAGGCTCTACTACCAAATCTTCCAACCCTATCGGAGGAATAGTATTCTTTGGATTCTGCACACACTTGCGAAGATGAGACACATGAAATACATTATGAACACCTGCCATACTACTCAGCAACTCTGCTCTGTATGCGAGCTATCCAATCTTCTCTATAATCTACAATGGACAAACATATCTTGGTGCCAGTTTCCCCGAATTTCCGAACCGTACCACACCTTTGATAGGTGATACTTTAATGAAAACCTTATCTTAACTGAGAACTCTATGTCTTTACGCCTCTTATTTGCGTAACCTTTCTGTCTGGATTGATCTTCCTTCATCGTTTCTCATATCAATTCAATCGTCTTTGATGCCGCTCTAACTAAATCTAGACCTAAGACTAATCTGTCTCTAGTCTCCAACCAATATGTTAGTGATTTGCATGGCCTTTCACACAAAGCTTCAAAAGGCGTCATTTATGTACTAGTCTGATAGCTATTATTATAGGAAAACTCAACCAAATGCAGGTGATCTTTCCAAGAGCCACCAAAGTCCAATACACAAGCTCTTAGTAAATCCTCAAGTACCTTATTGACTCTTTCTATCTGCCCCATTCGTGAGGGTAGTACGCTATACTCATCTTGAGCATAGTGCTTAACATATCTTATACACTCTTTCAGAATGTGCTAGTGAACAAAGCATCTTTGTCACTAGCTATGCTATTAGGAATCTGATGTAGCCAAACTATGTTCTTCATGAACAACTTAGCTAAAAAAATGCCGTCCTGGTTGACTTGACTTGAATGAAATAAGCACTCTTGGTAAACTTGTCCACTATAACACATATACTTTCATTTCCACTATTTGACATTGGCAGCCTGTCTATAAAATCCATGAAGATCTAATTGTAGAAACGATTTCACCTTAGAGAGGGGTGAATAAGGTGATACTATCAATTATAAAAATTTAAGCGGAAGTATATAAAATAATTGCAGCACTTATAATAACAGAATAATAGCAGCACAAATAATAGAAGAATATTAAATACAGAAAATAGAACATACATATTTACCCAGCTTCGGAAAAACCCTGCGTACGTGTTGCCTCCAAGGTTTCTACTACAAATTAAATAGTCAGACGCTTACACAGGTAAATTAGTGACACCCGCTATCGACTAACCTAACTCTACGCTCAAAACCCTGCTACAACTCAGCCACTGAGTTACGAATTCTCGAATTACACCACTGTAGTTCGTCCTCCAGTCACACGACTAGAATTTACAAAAGTTTAAAAGAGAAAATACAAATTTAAAAACAATTCAATAACAATAAACCATAATTTGAAAATTAAAGCCCAAATACAAATAAAAATGCCGACGTAATAATTAACTAAAGTGATAAAACAAATCCCATTCTCTTTTATTTCTTCAGCCCATTCCATGTTGCTTTGAAAATTAGCTACTTCGATCCTCTTGAGAAAATCAAGGCTTCGCCGATTTCAATGGATCAATCAAATTAATATCATCACATTGATTGTTCTATTGATCGATTGTTTCTTTGATTTGCTTCGGCTGCTTCAATCAAGTTGAGTTCGATTGTTGGGTGAATTAGTACGTTTGTTCCTTTTTCGATTTATACTGTACTCGACTTTGATTCAAGTTGAATGATTATTCCTCTCTATAGTTGCTTGAACTCGAATGCTTTTCTGGAATGCCGATGATGATTGGGTTAAATAGGGTTCGATCCCCTATAATCTCATTAGAATAAATTCTTTGTACTCGTCTGATAATTTTGTTTGGCCAATTGATTATGCTTGAATGCTTGAGGTTTCTTTGACTTGTTCAATTCATATAATTTGATGATAGCCTGCTCATCATGGCTTCGTATTGCTTTGGAAATTTACTTTGGCCATTTGAAATTTGTGATATTTGTCTGGTTCGAATCTTTGGCCACCACGGTTTTGATTTATTAAATTTTCATGCTTGGCCATTTGAATTTTTCTCTACGACTTGTTGGCTTTTGACTTTGAAAAGTGCTTGACTCTTTGACTTGTTTATTCACTGCTTCATTTGTGTTCAACCATTACATTCTTTGGTTAGAAATTCCTGACTTGAGATTAACCGTGTTTATGCCTGTAGTGTTACAGTCTGACATGCTAGCTCAAGTTCTTTGATCACGGTTACTTATGCATTTGAACTACGTATGTATTCATATTGTTTTTGGCTTAATTTGGTTGAACTTGCTACTGTTTTGATTTTTATAACTGCAAATTGTCTTCTTGAATTTCTGGTTTGACTCAGTGAATTTAACTTTGGCTGTAGCATTTAAACTTGATATTTTCAGTTTGAATTCCTTGCGACATTGACTTTGTTCATCTTTATTTTGGACTTTGGTTTATGTCTGCACTTTGCACTTAATTGTTCACTGTCCTGGGTTCCACTTGAAATTGCACTCAGTTTTGTTGTTCGGTTCATGTATGGTCTGCTTGGAGTTACCTCTGGTCTAGTTGGTTTTGTAGTGAATCTCCACTTGTGTACATACATTTATGTATGTATATATGTGGTTTCATTTTGTAAATCTCTATTCGGAGTTGTTCTACACTATGTCTACATTGTTGTCATATATGTGAACATAAAGTTGTACGTTAGAGTCTTGTGCCTTATCTGGTTCATCTATGTAGCATATTCACTATATTTTGTTTGATTATTAGTTTAGTCTGGTTCATTTAGGACATGTACTTCGAGGTAGATCGTCTTGTACATCTAATATTTGAGTTTACTTGGAGCTTGTTGACAGACTGAATTTTGTATTCATTCGAAGTTTTATTAACATGGTCTTTCTCGACTGCTCATTGCTGTAGCATGTATATGTATACATGTTGCTCCTTACTTGTCATTGCAGTCTGAGTTGCATTTATTGCTTCAAACTAGTTTCATATTATAATTAGGCTTGCCTTTCGTCATTGCATTCATACTTCATGTTGTCTGGATTTGAGTTGGTACTTGTTTCTTTATGGATGGACATAGATTGAGTTGAACCTGAACTATTGAGTTGTATATGACTTGCTCTATTTGATTGGTCTTTCCAGTCATGTAGATTGCTTATAATTGTGCATGCCTATGATACAACTTGATATGATTGTTATGTTGAAGCTTTGCTCATTAATCTGGTTGAAGATTTTTCATGGCTTCATTGTGTACACAGAGCATGTTAAGCTATTATTGATTTTGGATTTCATATATACATCATTTTATTTCAGTCTTCATGTGTCTCGAGTCTGGTTGGACAGTCTAGCCTCTGTTGTTGCTGGCTTCATGTGTACATCATTGAATTTTTGGTTGAGGCTTGTTTTAGGTGTCTCGACCATTTTATTGAACTTGTACATTTTGATGCACCTGTGTTGAATCCAACTTATTGCTCAAGTTTGACCTTGTGCTCATGTCGTGACTTTATTTGTATTACACTTGAGTTGAACTCGGCTTTTGATTAGGTTTGAACATGTGCTCTCTTGTCCCTATAAGTTTATCAAGTGTACATCGGTGTGCACGGCCTTGTGGCATGTACAGTGATACACTGTGCATGTCACAAGTTGTTCGTGTATGATGAATTCGAAATTAAATGACGACGAACCACCCATATAACAGAGCTAAATAACATTTGTAAAATACACATTTTATTTTACACTGCACAAATATTTCTTTTTCTATTTTACCGCGTTAGTGTGTATTTTGTAGATAACTCAAATGCTGTATTCAATCCGGAATACTGTTGAAGAACAAATATGAGTGAACGAAGTGATATGTAGTGAGGTGCTGATGTAAATTGAAATTGTGATATAATCGAATTTGTATTGTAATTTAAATTGAATATATATAGTGAGAGATCAAATTTGTACTATTCAAAATTGTAATAAAATATTTGTTTGAATAAAATATTTGTTTGAATTTAAATTCCGTGTTATTTATTTTATTCAGTAGATATTTACTTGATTATGTGAAAATAAAATAGTACATTAATAAATACATTTAAATGAATTTATATATACATGTTTATTATCATCAATCAAAAATTATATACTAGCATATTTAACACGAATCCCATTTCTAACTGAAATCTCTAAAGCCTGAAACAACCCACTCAGCTTCTGATGTTCGGCTTCCACTTGTTGACAGCTTGCACACTACCTAACCCACATGCCAACATCCCTCTTCATACCTTCCTAGTAGAACCTCCTCTTTATATCTTAATACATCTTGGCTCTTCCAAGATGGATCATAAACTTGGATCGATGTCATTCTTCAAGAACTTCTTTCCTCAAGTTTTCAACATCTGGAACACACAACCATCCCTTCTTTCTCAACCATCCTCTCTGGTCAAGACTAAAATCCTTTAGGTCATTGATCTTTGTTCCAACCTCAAGCCTTCTAATATTCTTGGTCAATAATGGATCCTCCTTTTGCTTAGAAGCAATTCTCTCGATCAACACTTGTCAAACTCCTAAACAAGACAACATGGCAGTACTCTGACTAAAACTAGCAGTTGATTTTAACTGCACACCACAAGTAGTCAAAGCTTTTAAGTCCTTCCATTCTGCCAACATAGTTAACACCACATTCTGATGTCTTCTGCTAAGAGCATCAACTACTTTATTACCTTTCCCTACTGTATACTCTGTACCAAAATCATAAGGAGCCAAAAACTCCAACCATCTCTACTGTCCCATATTCAACTCGTTTTGAGAGAATATGTACCTTAAAGACTTATGATCTATGTATAGCTCAAATCTCTCCCTTAAGAGATAGTGTCTCTAAATCTTTAATGCGAAGATAAACCCATCCAACTCTAAATCATTAGTAGGATATCTCACTTCACGTGCTCTAAGCTGTCGTGAAGCGTAGGCAATCACTTTACCTTTCTACGTCAACACAGCTCCTAATCTAGTTCTATATGCATCGGTATACACCACCAACCCTTGGTTCCATCTGGAACTACTCACACAGATGCATTGGTCAAAATACTTTGACTTAAGGATTGCTTCCTCATATTTTTTAGACCAAATAAACTTCACCTCCTTTCTGGTTAGCTTAGTCAAAGGCATTGCTATCCACGAGAAATCCTTAATGAATCTCAAGTAATAGCCAGCGAGTCCAAAAAGTCTTATGGTCTTAGTCACCGTCTTTGGTCTCTTTTAATTATTTACAGCTTCGATCTTATCTGGATCGACTGACAATCCCTTCTTTGGAACTATATGACCAAGAAACCTAACCTCTTTCTTCCAGAAATGTCACTTGGAAAACTTCACCTTTAGCTGATGCTGCCCCAACGTCTCAAGCACAATACTAAAATGATATTCGTGTTCCCTTTCATCCTTAGTTTACACCAAAAAGTCATCTATAAATACCAACATGAACCTATCCAAATACTCTCGGAAGATTCAGTTCATCAAATCCACGAAGAATGTAGGTGCATTCGTTAACCAGAGTGGCTGCTCCCCACGGCAAACTGCTTGGTCCAATAAAATTCCTTCCTTCTAGATCCACTAGCTACACCTTCAATTCCTTCATCTCAGTTGGTGTCATCCTGCTAGGTGTTCTCCTTACAGGTTCAACTCCTGGCACAAGATCTGTCTGAAACTCAATAGCACGTTTCGGTGGTAGTCTTATGACTGGCTCAAATGCATCTACAAACTCTTGTGCTACTCGAACCAGACTTACTTCTTCTCCCACTTCCATTGCACTTAACAAAGCACAACTACACCAATCAGAATTCTCCATTAAGAATATAATTTGGTTACGACTATCATGTTGTCTTAGTGATATCTCCCCATTTTGGCAAAATATCCTAGCCTCATACCATCTCAACCAGTCATATCTCATCCCCAGAGTTACATACCCTCTTATTGGATTCACAACCCTTAAGGAAGTAACAAAGTATGTGGATTCTAAGCATAACCTATCAACCAAACGCTGGGATATAAAGGAATGTGATGTATCGGTATGAAATAGTATCCTAACTGGTACGTTGTGAATCAAAAACATACTTCCATCACAGTCTTTCCCTTTTCAGCTATAGTTGTCTTAGTAAATGATGGTCCAACATAAAAACCTTTCCCTTATCCGCACTGACCAGTTCTGGACACTAATTCTTATACTGCCCAACTTGGTCACAGTTGAAGCACTTCATATTCTTCTTATCTGCAACATTCTTCCCTTTGCCTAACCCACACTCATTTGCATAATGACCCTTCTTGGCACACTTGTAGCAAACCAAATCAGCCTTTGCCTTCTTGGCAGCATCTTCCTTCTAGGCTCCCTTCTTCTTAAAGAACTTTCTTTTCTTTCCCTGAGAACCTTGCGTTTTAACTGGCTTTTCTCTAGAAGAAACAACAAGCATCTCCTCATGGTGAATTGCCATTTCCATAACCATATTACAAGGATGACAGATATGTGTCAGGGTCGCCCTAGCAAGCTCAGGTCTCAATCCCTGAATGAACCTCTCATTTCTCGTGATGTCGGTGTCTATAGTAGCATACCCAATCGAGACAGCTCATCAAACTTAATGGCATACTTGATAACCAACATCTTTCCATAAAGTGGAATCATAAATATTATCATCAACACTGACTTAGCAATCTCAGATAAAAACCTCTATTTAAATCTTCTTTTGAATTCAACCCATGTCAACTCTTCCTCCGGCACTCCAGCCGTAACACTATTCCACCAATGGAATGCTGACCCTTGCAACTATCTAGAGGCCAACGTTCTCTTCTACTCATCATCTAAAACCTAATCAGAAAAGATACGCTTGCAATGCAATGGCCAATTCTCTACTTCCATGGCATCCTCTGTTGACATAAATGGTTTCATACCAAGGCTGATGTAATCTCTACTTAGCTTAGCATTATTACTCCCAAATGGAGCCATACGATTAGCTTCTCTAACATTTCCAACAACTCCAGTAGCAACCCCTACTTGCATCACATTGATAAAGAACAAATATCTCGCCTCAATATCTACTGGTGGATTTCCAGCACCCACATTAGCATCGGCATTTGCATTAGCATTCGCTTGTCGACCTTGGTTCCTTCTGTTATTTGGTCGAGTATTTCCATTGGTTGCGGTGCTTCCTCTACAGAGATTTCATCTTCCGTTTTCCGCTTCTATATCTTCTTTCTTGTAAATCTTCATACGAGCCTTAGTAAGATACAGAACAATGATGAGAGAGGGGAATATGTATATATATATATATATATATATATATCAAATACAAGTATTTTATTATAGCATAAACCAAACCCCAATCGTATTTTCAGATTTATTGGATTATGTTTGAAAAAGCTTTTAGGTTTAACTTTTCTTTTAAGTTTCATAACTTCACTCTGATACCAACTTGTAACATCCCCCTACTTGGAGGCCCAAAACTAACGGCTACGGATGTTGTAGTCATCCATAGTTATTAATCCTCGGCGACCAAGTACGGCAATGTTAGGTACATTGATACACAGAAACACATGAATATGAAAAAATTATAAAATATCAAACAAGTACCACATTCCATTTCAAAACATTTCAAATTCGTTACATAATCCCACAATCGTTAACCACATTCAGAGAATATATATATATATATATATATATATATATATATATATATTACAACATACGCCAAGAGCGACATATGAAAATTCCCCCTTAGATGTTCAGAGTACATATATATAGGCAATTTAACAACTTTGCCTTTACAATAACCACACAGCAGAAAACTCTAATTAGATATCATGCCTCCTGCATGTTTCCTGAAGCTTATTTGTCTAATGAGGTACCTAAAATCCTCAACTCCCAAACTACTCAAAATCAATTGAGTACCCAGGAGTTTAAGGAAAAGCATAAACTTCAATCAGACAAAAAGCCTGGTATGAATAATAATCAGCCATCTCAAACCATTTAGATATCTGGTGAGACCACGCCACTTAGCGGAATGGGTTTTCCCCTCACTATTATCTTAAAACCTTTATAAAACCGTATATTATGCTCCTACATCCTCAATGGTTAAAACAACTTAAAACATTACGATATGATATGATGATATGCAAAACAAGTGAACCAATTCTAGATTACCCATCCGCATTCATTTTGACTAGCTGTCTCAGATGTAGTTTCTAGGATTACCGTTAGCCTAATAGTTTTCATGGGCTGATTAATAACCGGTTTAATGTTTATGGACACCCTGTCTAGTTACATAGTTTTCATAGGATAACTAAGAACTTATTGGCCCCTGTCAATATCTTTACCGTTTCACTAGTTCTCCCTAAACCTATTGGTAACTCTAATATCCTTCTCTTATCCTAGTTTTGATGGGTTGACAAGGAACCTATTGAAAACTGTCAATATCTTAATCTAGATATAGTTTTCATGGGTTCATTACAAACCTATTGTCTCCTGCCACTATCAAGTCATTATTTTTATGGGCTAACTATGAACCTATCTTTTTAACGTCTTCAATTAAACATAGTTTTCATGGGCTTAATATGAACCTATTGGCTCCTGCCAATATATTTTCCCATGCACAATTTTCACAAGCTTACTGAGAACCTAATGGCACCGACCAATATCTTTAATTAATTTAATTTATATTCACTACTTGGTCAACCTAGCTGGTTATTCTACCCCTCTCCAAAATATAGTTATGGGTCCGCTATAATATGAATATATACATATATGAAGAAGCAAACATAATAACATAACAATACCCCTCATGTAGGTTTAATGTCCTTGAAATTATTTTCATACGAAACATGGTTAATCCCTTAACCTAATACTTTATCAAGGAAAGCTTCTTCTTAAAACCATTTCAAAACTCCTTTACTTAGCCATGGGTTTTTCCTTTAGAATGAGATTGGGTTATTTGTTTTGAAAAACTAAGGTTTTCAAAATCTTTGAAAATTTGCTTTTGACCTCCTCGACAACCTCTTTCGAAAGCATACAAATCTGTTTTCAAAACATTAGGCCTTTGCCGTTCGAAACACTTTAATACCTCTTTTTTGAAACCTTTCAAACGTAATAAAGTAATACTTTTTAACTCTTAAAAGCATAGCTTTGAAGCCATTGAAAGTACATCTTTCGAAACCTTTGGATGTGTCCCTTTCGAAACCATTGAGTTTTTGTTTAAAAATATCATTTGGGTCAAAGTGAATATAAACAAACTTATCTCTTTTGAAACCATTCTTTATCATATAAAAGTATTGGTGAAAAACTTAATGGCATAGGCACCACCCCTTTCGAAAGCTTTCAAACATTTAAGCCAAAACTCTAAAGGATAACATCAAAACCCAAGTCGTTGCCTTTGAAACCCATAAACCATTTCGAAAGCATATAGGAAGTGACTTAGTATATGTCTGAAACAAAAACTACCCTTCGAAAGCATTGATGATTTCAATACACTCGAAAGGTATAGATATGGCAGCAGAGTTTTGATTAGGTCAGAAGCATCATTTTTGAAAGCACCCTTCAAAAACAAGTCAAGAGAATATTTTTAAAAGTAAGCAATGGTTTCGTCTTTATTGAAAGTAATGCTTTCGACATCTTGCCATCCGCACTTCACCAATCTACTTCGCACCAATCTCGTTAATACCATGTGGATTAGTTTCAGCTTTAATAGGTTTCGGCTAGTTTGATTTCGACTGAGGTGAAGCGGATGCATTAGAGTCGAAGAACACTTCTAAAGGAGGCGGAACCAACTTTTCTGGATAAAAACTGGTTAATGCTAATTAAAGCAAATACTTTCTTACTAACCTGCCATGTGTAAACATACAATTAGTTACCTTAACTTTTCAAATTATTTAAAGAATATGTGCCATTTAGTTCTTGATCTAAATCAAAATTTATTTAACAAATAAGCCCTTCCATTAAGCAAAACTAATATTGCAAATAAGTCCTTCTAAAATAATTTAATTTCCATAGCAAATCACTTAGGAAAAATCCCTAAAAATTATAAAAATTCACATTTATCTTATTATCTTATATATCAAAATTTCAAACCCAAATTCTTAGTATAATTTCTGAAATAAATTTCTAAACCCAGTTTACCATATTTTCCTTCGAAAATTCATAATAATCTTTCGATTGCTTGGAAAATTACAAAAATTAAAACCCAACTTCAAAATCATGTTTCACATAACATAATTTTTTTCATGGAATTCAAAAGTCATTTACAATCAGTTTTGCCTTAAAACCATATAAATTCCCATTTAAACAATCTTATTTAAGTTAAACAAATTATAATTCAAGCATATCATCATCCAAAACATCACAGATACGAATTTAATCTTAAATCTGAAAACACATGTTTATAAACAAAATAGAGATGGTATAAATTATTATTCACGTTGATTATGATAAGAAGATTTGATTGAGATTGAGATTTATTCCATAGCTTTAACCCTTAGCTTTACTTTGATTTCTCTTCTCTTTTCTTCCGAGAAATAGCCGGCTCCTCTTTACGTTTGTGTTTTGTTTTCGAAAAATGACGTGAATTGGAAATATGAATGGTATGAGAACACACACACACACATATATGTGTGTGTATATATATATATATATATATATATATAAGGGTAAGGGGTTATGTGGAACTAATTCCCGTTACGCCCTTATTTAAATTAATTAACTTAAAAACCATTCTTAAGCCCATTTAATTAATTAATTGAGCACAGCCTTTATTTTATTTTCATATCTTAATCCCCTTGTCAATCTAATTATTACGTTATTCTATGTAATTTATCAAATTAAATCTCTTGAATGATGTTATCAAAAATTAGTGGTGTCACACAGGTCCCTGTCATTTAATACCTATTCAGTAGCCACTTGATAACACAATCCCTAAGCGGACCATCCTTGAGATATCCTTTACCGTACCTAACTACTAATTGTGACTATTTAACACTTCCTACATTGGGAGGAGGTGGGCCCTCAATCAGCCACTTAATGCCTTCAACCCTGAAGCAGGTCCTTTATATTATGACTGATAATCCAAACTATGATGTCTTACATTAGTTCGACTATTTGTAGGTGGTAGTAGCCAGATATGGTGGTAGGTTTACACTAAATAATTTGGGACCAACCTCGTGTCCTTCGTGGTTTCTTATTATGGTTAATGTTTCACATCAACCCAAAAGTGATACTATTGGTAGCCAGAGTAGTTGGGTAGATTTCCCTCTGCTTTTGAATTAACTCATATCCTTATAACTTAGTCATCATTTATAATCTCTTAACATATTGTGACACATCTCACGGCATTACCTATGAAGGCCATATATGGGAAAAACACACAGCTTACCTTAAATATCAGTTTCTTACCTTAACTATTAGTTTCTTTCCTAAGGGAGATTTAATACTAATTAATTACCTAATTACTGTGCAATTAATATGCTATTAATTATACATTATTTATATGCTAATACACGCACACGTGCCTAAAATATTTATACCCGTACAAAGATATGCCCTAAACTAAACATATAAATATCAAAAATCCAAATTTATACAAGTCCAATTCCATATCAACAAATATACCATATCTAATATTATTAATTCAACAATAGACCTGCACAAAAATGAAACTAATACCAAGCTTATTTTATACTAAAATAGCATAATCAACATTAATGAAATTTATGATTCAAATCCTTTTACTCTATGTTCAACTTCTTTGCATAAAATTGAAAAAGGGAATTTCTATTTGAATTGCGAAAATAGGTAGTTCAAACTACTAATAAAGGAATCTGTACCTTAGACATCATTCCTTAACTTATTTATTTCCAAAACCCTTAATCAAATCAAAAGAAAAAGATAAGAAATGGAATGAAATGTAAAACATTAAAATTGCAATTACTACACTATTCCACTAATTTAATATAAAATAATGAGATTCTAAGTTAAGAATTGACATTTAGCTTTAGGAATTTTAGGGTTTTAGTTGATTTTTTGTAAAGAAAATTCCCTAAGGCATACATAAAAATCTAAGTCATACTATACAATTACTAAAATAGAAAAAATAAGATTTTCACTCACCGAATGTCCTGAGCATTTCCCATTGTATTTGTTTACCCAGCTTTAATCTCTTTCAGATCTCTCCTTTTAGAATTATACAACAAGGGAATTGAAAATGAGATAGATTCAAAAATTTAGGTATTGGAGGAGAATAGAATTAGAAATTGAGTAATAAACACCTAAATTTCTAACCTAAAACCCTAAAAATTTCTTATCTGAATAATAAACACCTAAAATTTCCATTTTAGCATTATTATTAATTTATTCTTTTCTTGTCAGTTAATTCCTAATTAATTTTTACTGGGTGTTACACCAACTATGTTCTTTTAAACTAAACTTACCAAAATCTCCAAATCAAATTTTCCATGAAAATGCCTATGCATTCTTAGTGCGTACAAATTGTAATATTTTTTAGTTGATGAGAACCTAAATTCTTAGTTTAACAATTTATTGTGTGATATTAAGTTCAACTTTGTTTAGGATGTCTTTTACTATTTGAACTTTTAAAATTTGCAATGCCTTATTGCAATTCCACTAATGGGACCTTTACCAAACTTAACTTATCATTGTTACACTTTAATCGTTCTATAGCCGAGACAACTCGAGTTAGAATTGCGTCTTGACATTTTAATTCAATGAGCACAATATTCAATATCTAAGTAGCATCATACCCAAAACCTCATCCCAGAACATCTAAACTGGATGATGTTCTAGGATAGTGAATATGATATGGAACTCTTGTCAGTAGCCAAAAACAATGTACTTGTAGTTGTAACAACTCAAGCATCAATACATTGAAGACTTATGATCTACAAACAACCCAAATCACCTCTAGTACTTCAGAGAAATACAATAGCTGCCACCTTAAGATCATGTGTTAGAAACTTCTTCTTATGTACTTTCAACTGTTGACTAGTATAACAAATAGCTCTACTCTCTTACATCAAAATAGTGCACCATCTTGTGCCGCATGCATCAATATTTATAGAAAATGCCTTGGAACCAACGGGTTTTACTAAATCTGGTGTACTAGTCAATAAATCCTTTAGATTAATTAAACCATACTCATATTCCATGTTACATAAAAAAAAATTCTTAGTAAGGTGTATTTGCAGTGCAGAATTCTTCACAAAGTCTTTTATGAACTTCTAGTAGCAACCAGCAAACCAAGAAAACTTCTTTCCTCCATAGCATTCTTTGATATAGTATACTATCATAGCTTACTCTTTCATTACTTTGATATTAAATAAATTTATCCAAATCACATCTTCTAAACCTTCATGCGGTAAGACTTGACAAATAAAACCATATTTAGATAAAAAAAAACAAAGTGGTTTTCACTCTTTATTATTATAAAAAATTCGGTCTGGTATCCTATGTTTCCAACTTGAATGTCAATTGAAAAGGCCACCAAATCCCTATCTTACTTTGTTTCTTGACAAAAAACTTCCATCGCATCATACTACCATAATTTTCAATACTGGCAAGTCCTTAGCACACTGGCATATTGATTATTCTAGCTAGTTTACTATAATCAATTCAATTTTTGTAGGTTGCATAATTCTACTTATCTAACTTCGAACAAATTTTTTAAGTGATCATCATAGTGACAAATTCATTTTTTTCTTAAATCAAAGATCTTTGATTTTGACATCATTTTCTCAAAATAATTAAGCTTTTAAAACTAAAAAATCCTTTGCAAATTTTGACAAACATTCCCCTTTGACAATATCATGACTGTTTTTAATTCAAAATATAAGCAAAATGGTTCACTTAGAAAAGTGGACATGTAAACATATTTTTCTAAAATTTACTTTTACAAATTATTTTTCAATAGAATTGTATTTTGAAAGAAAATTAGATATTTTACTCTTTTTTCAAATGCGTGATGGAAATATTCATAAAACAAAAGACATTCAGAAGATTGATTTTACATACTTTTTTTCCTTTTAGAAGTTTCATTATCAAAAATAAAGTACATATCAAAAGATAAGTGCAACAATGTGTTTTAGACTGTACTTTTTACAAAAACCAAAAGCCTTAAAGTAGTTATGGAAAGTTGCTTCTAGTTAAGTTTTTTTTTCCATGTTTAAAGCCTAAAATAAGGAGTAACTAATATAAACTTCAGCTTCTATGCTCCCTAAATATTCCAAACACCAATGTTTCTAACTTATTTAAAAAAAATGCTGCAATCAATTTTCATAAATTTTGTTCGAACATTTCATAGAAAATCATAAATTAAACCAATTTATTTTATTTGATAAAACATATTAGACATCTAAAGTTTCTAACTTTGTAGAAAGTATTTCCAATGGTTTAACACTTAAATTAAAGTATAAGAAAATGACCTATTTACATAAGTCCAACTACATCATACTATCTGACGATGCTTTAAGTGCATTGGGTTTTGGTTCCTCCCTATTTCAAGTCACTAACTCAAACCCATCTTCTAATACAATGTCCAATATCATTGTAGGAATACTCTGGGAATTCAATTCAAATCAAATGGAGTTTCTACTCTGTTTCCAATACAATAGTAGGAATTCTGCCATAACCGAGGAGGTTTACCCTATTAGGGTTCCTTCTTTTATTCCTCCATTATGCCTTATCAACATCACACATATTTTCTATATGTCCAAGGGTACTTCAATTTACTCTATGCTACAAGTTGGTATAGGGAATCTCTATTAGCCTTTCTTTGTGGGGTAATTATAATAAATGTGATGGATTTATTTTTTGTCTTGAACCATTACACATTTATTTTAAGTGGAAGTTGTTTATTTAGAAAAGAGAAAAGCTAACAACACCTCATAAGTCAAAATATATGTAATGACCCACCATTTCGGCTCTTAAATGACGACACTAATAAATCCACGGTATTCACATGCCGAGCATTTAAGTATCGACAAGACAGATTGTTGGAGAAAAGAAAGAAAAGATAGAACAGAATCTCACATTGTGACAAGTAACATGTAAAATGAAACAGATCTTTGCAAGAAAACGGAAACTATAATATACATAAATCAAAACAGAGTACACTAACTTATCATTGGCCTATACAGTTATAACAACCTCTCCTCAAAAATTTCTAATAATCACAACAACTAATGTGGTAGAAAATAAAGAAATACATAGATACGTCTTGGACATCCATCTCATCTCCTTAGCTCCAAAGCATCCAAAGTGAATCTTAAAATATACTAGGTCCGACCCGAGCGTTATAATAAAGTAAAATCGGATAAAACTGGTAAACCAGCATGAGAAACACACCTCAGTTGGATATTAAATTCCTTTAAAACCTTTTAAATAAGGGTATCTCGTAAGACCACGCTGCACATAAACACAGACTAGTTTTTACCTTACGATGACCATTCGTTTATATAGAAAATCCAATGACATTATAATAATGTATAAGGGTGAAAATAATAATAATCAAGTAGTTATGATGTTTGTGAGTATACATCACAACAATACTAGGTATATAATAAAAAATTGCTAAGGCACATACACTAATTATGTAAGATTCCATGGAGGTGCCCTCGGCACTTCGAGAACAATCCTTATGCACAAGGATTAGAGTTTTCCTTCCAAAGCTACAATACATCCTAAGTGATGCAATAGGAATACATAGCTAGCCATGTATGGGCCGAATGCATCGCTCCATGCATGCATAACAGCTATAGGTAACTCTAGGAAGGAGACGACTACACCCTTATGGGTTAGCTAAACCCTGGTTATGCATCCTATCTCTAATTATAGTTATTACCATTGGCGAGGTTACATCTTGCATTCTAGCTCACATACCGTCAAATGAACAGATCACGGAATTCCATACGGGCCTCCATATCCCAATGGGTCTTGGAATCACACATAGATTACCACATCTCAAAATAGATCTCATTATCACACATGAATTCCTATACCCTAATGGGTCTCGGAATCACACACGGATTTTAAAATCTCAATAGATCATGAAACTCCTCCTTAGAATGCATATATGGTTTTCAGAGTGGTTACGGTACAAGTCATCTCATATGCGTATGCTCCCCCGCTTACCAGGTGCTCCAAAATCCCAATCATCCATTTTCCAAAATACTGGTTCTTTTGGAAATAATCAGATAATGCATAAGAACGGGATCACCCCCCTAATTGTTTACGTGGATGGATCTACTAGTCATTTGTCCTAGAAGAACAAAATGAGTATATACGTACAATATAGCACCGCCGATGGTAACTGTACCATATAATCCCTATGTTTCTCTATATATTTCTAGAATTAAAATCCTTCGACATTAAGTAAGGAATATTTTGTAAGAAGGATTACATATTTAGGCCAAGAATTTATAGTCGATTTTAACTATTGAATAAACAAACATTTGAAATGGAGATTCTGTATATGATGGAAATTATTAAGCCTCTTAGAATTATTCTTTCACTATTTAAAACCACTTTTCAATTACATGGAAATCACTTCCATATATTCTTATTTCAACAGGATAAGTATATTCATAAAACACTATATTTTCGATACTTAGAAAATATAACCATGTGCTTATCCCAATGATATAAGTATATCCACAAACATTTCACTTTCAAAATTTGGAAATTTTTTGCGACGAACGGGAATTTCAAGCCTCGAAAATCAACACTAATAAGTCCACTGGATTGCATGTCGAGCATGCAAGTGTCGGAAAACCGATCGTTAAGGTTAAAAATAAAAATCAATAAAGAATTGAATCTTACATGAATGAAAAAACATATATTATTTCAATATATATAATCTTTATAGCGGGAATTTTAAATACATACATCAGAGTCTATCCCAATCTCAGCCTGGACAGTTATAAATCTCTATTTCTACTAGTGCTAAATACAAACAGTAAACATAAAGGAAATGGACAATCATCTACAGAGGAAATTCTAGCTCTTACTACAAGCTCCTTAAAAATGTTCCAAGCTAGATCTGAACTACTTGGCTGCCAAGAAAAATAGTGCACTTAGAGTTTAAGGCAAAAGAAAATAAACTTCAGGTCGGTTATGGGACTGGCGTGAGAAAAATTAAAACATTTATATTTTTTATAACAAAGGGTATCTCATAAGACTATGTGGCATATAAACACGGAAGGGTTTTTACCTTATGATAACCAAATCTTCACTATAAAAAATCAAAGATACTATTTTTAATGACATTTATTAAAACTCTTCAAATAAATATAGATAATCCAAGCTAAAATCATTTCATTTATTAAATTCCAGCATAATAGGTTTACGACTAAAAGCGTAAAGGCTAGTATTGGAGAATGGATTCCACATAATGACAAGGCAAGGAACTACCTTCCAATAGTACATATCTAGAGGGATCCACTTGAGGCTCCAACTTCTACCAACACAGAACTGGCCTTCGTTTACCACAGATGACACCGAATAAGATATTACTTGAGTCGTTCCCGTCCTATCCCTGGCTACATCATACATAAAAAACTTGAAATATAGAGGTTAATCTAGAAAGTGATGACCATATCCTAATGGGAGCGATCCACCTAGCCCTGTTGCATCTACCCTGTTTTCCCATTACCGGTTTGTGAGGCTTAAGATGACGTTTTACCATTCACATGGAAAATCCCACTATGAATGCCATATTCATTTTCGATGACACATTAATTGATTTCCACAAAAGTACAGCCTCTGAGCTCGTACGTCTCAGAAAAGGGGTAAGTATAATAGGGTAACCTCCTATACCAAGAAACAGATGTACGTTTTAACAACGAATGTACATGCTCTTAGAAATGCAATATCAGACATTCGTCCATACAATTTGTCAAGGCATAGGGAAAACCAAAGGCACTTCTTCTATTACATCCTTTTGGGAATCACCCCTAGGATTAGTAACGTGTAGTTCTTGCATTAAATATTTCAAATCGAAGGAACCACCATGACCATATATATGATAAGGGAATTAACCCAGAGGTTAGTGACAAGCAGTCTTAGATTATGAAGATCTTTGTCTTCAAAATCAATGGTTTTAACATGTTTTCACTTTCAAACTTATATTGGTTCGAAGTGGTTTTGGGATAGGAATCACACAAATTCGATATCGGTTTCTTCGAACCAATCATTGATAAAACCAGTTAGTATTGAATAGAATGGATCCATATATTTTAGTCTGATCATACCCAATACTAATTTCCGCATTCAACCTACATTATCTATCAAAGAATTGTGAAATCACATTTTAAATTCATATGGATAGTACGAGTTCCCTCCTTGAAATTTAATATGGAGTATAACTAGAATGTTTTCTTTAACAACCAAAATATATTTTAAACCTTGTTTAACTACTGTAAAGCTCCAAATCTATTTTTATTTTAGAAAGATTTGGTTCGAATAACTTTACTATCCCCTCTATTGCACCAGTCCGGACATCTAGAGCGAAATCCAGACACTGGTTGTCCAAGCTCGGGTCTAGAGACTATCTCTATGCCACCCAAAAGGCGGTGAAATTATTTGATAAATTCCAAACTATTTAAAATACTTGATTTATTATTTGAAAAAAATTCGCAAAAGATTTGGGATGAAAATCCCAAGTTAAAATCTCAATTTCAAAAGTTATCAAAAATTGCTGCAAATATTGTTTTTAAAAGTTGTTTTGATCAAAACATTAACTTCATTCCACATATCTTTGTTTTTATAAATAAAATCCCTTTTAAGATATTTTAATATATTTGTGGAATTTATTTCAAAATTTAAAAAAATTAAAAATATCCATTTTAAAGATTCTGCCATTTTTGTTTTCGAAATGCCAAAGTGTGATGCTTTTGAAAATTTGGTTTGGACACATATAAAATTTTAATTAATAAAATCAAGATTTTTCTTCTTTATTTGAAAGTCATAGTTATAAGCTTTTAGAAAATTCTTATTTCAAATCATTCCGAGCTATTTTCCTCTTTACATGTTTATCTAACTTTTATGGTGTGGAATCGTGAATAGCCACTATGCGACGCGCTTACTTTGACTACATTTTCAAATCTTTTCCAAACTTTCTTGAAATGAGTTTTAATGTTTATAAAACATTTGTAAACTATTTTAAACCATTTTGTTTATGTTTAAAGAGGTTTAACTATTCCGTAACACTTTTATAATTCATATAGGAAAGCGATTTCCTTTATGTAAACTCGACATGTTTAACGTGAATTATTTCCATAGCCAAACAAACATATTATAAAATCCAAACCATGATGATCAAAGACACAAAAAAATCGTAGCAAAATATATTATTCATTACATAGTTTATACTAAATTAGCAGAGTAATTCTCAACTTCATTAGTTTTAGGATTTACTAAATTTAACAATAGCTCCGCTATTCCGGAGCTGGAGCTTACGAATCTTGCACTAAGATTCCTAGGGTTTTGGCCTTGCAACAGTGGAGGGATGCTTAGAGGCTACATCCTTAGTAAGAGAAGAAGGAGAAGATCACTAACTCGATCTCGAACTCTAGGTGGTGTATCTATTTATATTTTACAACTTATTTTGATATAACTTCGATGCTGTTTTTGAATTTTCCTAATAGGCTATGGAAGCCATTAATATAGAGGAGGAAGAAGATGATAATGCTTAAGAATTGAAGAGAACATGAATGAAATGAGAGAATAGAGGGTGGTATTTAAAGAAAAAACGAGAAATATTTCAATGCAAAATTACCAGACTACCCCTACCCCACTCCCCTCCCACTCACATGGCAACCCCCCTTGTCCTCCTCTCTATGTGCTTGAGTGATGATGGTGTGTAAGGAGGTGATGGTTAGTTTGCTTTTAGGTTGATTAAGGATGAAGAAAATAAAAACATCTTAGGTATTTTTTTATTAAGTGCATGTGTGTGTATGTGAATGTTATATATGTGTATATGTATATGTTAGTACATGTATGCATATTGTAACAACCCGCATATTTATCGATTTTATATTTAAATATTTTATTTAGATATTTTATCGTTAGTCGGATTATAGTCCGAAAAGCTACTTTTTGCATACGTTCAAATTAGGACTCGAGACCACTTCCATTGAATTCGAAACGCCGTTTGCAACTTTTTTAAGTATAAGCATTGATATGTTTGGAGTTGGTGGAATTTCACCACCTTTTCACTTGAGACCAATAGTTGGGCTTTTAACCTATTAAACCCAAACTCCACCCTCCCCTCTTCATAATTTTCTAATTGCTTTAAACCTTCAAGCTTCTTCAAAAAATGGTAGTGGGAATGGGAAATTAAAACTCCAAGCTCAAATTCAGCTTCAAATCCATCATTCAACTCCAAATTCAACGAGAAGACATTGGATTCAAGCTTCTTGCATTGGGATTGAAGAGGGATTGATTCTTGCTTGCTTTGTTCGTCATTTTCATTGGTTTTTGGTGCAAAGGTGAGATTTTTATCTCACAAATCTAGCCTATAACTATCTTGGATTGTTGGGAATGAATCCCTATCATGTTTGCATGTACATTTGCATTTGGTTTGGATTGGATTGGCGAAAAACCCCAAATTTTAGTGTTTTTGGTGAAAAACTGCACGTAGGTCGTTCTGCCTATGCTAGGTCGTTCGCGTGGAAAAGTCTTGGCCTCAAAATAGCTCGTTTCCGACCTTAAAATGGCCTACAACGTTAGGTCGCTCGGCACTCGGAATTAGGTCGTAGGTCGTTTGGTTTTAGGTCGCTAGGTCGTTGGGCTTTAGGTCGAATGGACCTTAGGTCGTAGGTCGTATGGACCTTAGGTCGTAGGTCGTTCTGGCCATTTCTAACGTCTTCGGAGTTAGGTCGTATGGACCTTAGGTCGCTAGGTCGTATGGCTTTAGGTCGCTAGGTCGTATGACCTTAGGTCGTTAGGTCGTATGGCTTTAGGTCGCTAGGTCGTATGACCTTAGGTCGTTAGGTCCTATGGCATTTTAGGTCGTGTGATCTTCTTACCTGTTAGGTCGTTGGACCTACATCCTGTTAGGTCGTTGAACCTTTAGCTCGTAGGTCGCTAGGCCTTATCTCCTTAGGTCGCGTGACCCATCTTCTTTAAACCACTAGGTCGCTAGACCACGTTTCTAGTTAGGTCGCAAGACCTTGTAAACCGTTAGGTCGCGTGACCTATATTCCGTAGGTCGTAGACCCACTTAAGTCGTTTGTCCCTCATAGGTCGCGTTTCCTGCTTAGGTTGCTAGGTCGCGTGCCTTTAGGTCGCATTCCTTTATTAGGTCGCGTGTCCCTGTTAGGTCGTTGACCTCCTTAACTCGCATGACCTAACCCGTAGGTCGTTCGACCTCGATTCTATTTAAGTCGCTGCTTCTTATAGGTCGCTCGGCCCCTTATTTTCTTTAGGTCGTTTGAGTGTTAGGTCGCGAACCCATTTTAGGTCGCATGACCTTTACCCTTTAGGTCGCTGAACCACTAAGTCGTGCCCCTTTAATCACTAGGTCGTACCGTTTTGGACGGGGCGTTGCCCCCTGGACCCCCGCGACCTGACTGGGCAGGTCGAACCCCGTAGCAGGGACGTTGCCCCCGCACACCCACCTTGGGGGTTGCCACCCCCTGGACCCCCCTCCGTAGGGGATCTTATCCCAAAAACATTCAATAGAACTTGCTTCATTGAGATGCTGAGTTGACCATTCTTCGAGACAGACTATCTTGGGCTTCTCGGTCAATTTTATGGATTTTTGAATATCTATTTTGATGGATTTTTTATCAGTTTCTTTGGATTTTATTCACGTCTTCGTATGTGAATTTTTATAATTGATTGTTTCTACAATCACTTCTATGATTTGTCACTTTAAAATATGAAAGTTTCAATACTAGTAGTAAATATCAAAACTCTTTTAACAAAATGATTTCAACTCTATTTTCAACAACAAAGCTCTTTTCTTAAACCATTTTCCAATCTACTAGTATATACAAACCTTTACCTCACTCGTATGAGAAATTGAATTAAACGGCTTAGTAAAACAAGTGGTATGAAACGCTTGCGTTTGCTTCGTCGGTTAACTTTGGACTTGTTCGATTGAACCTTTTTGTGACAATTTTCTAGTGAAGATCTACAGTTTGTTCGTAAATATTTGAGTTAAGCAAGTGGTTATGGGACATGAAGCTAAACTTTTATATTTACTAGCTTAGTGTAATTGAAACTTCTCGTTGATCATGATGATCATTTTGTGATTTAGGCTAGCAAATGTGCGATGTCTCTTTGTTTGCTTCCTGGTTAGGCTAGACACCATTTGTGTGATTCCATTCACACATACCTTTTTGCTTTTTGGTTAGCCTAGACACCATTTGTGTGATTCCACTCACACATACCTTTTTGTTGTGAGGTCAGGCTAGACACCATTTGTGTTATTCCATTCACACATACCTTTTTGCTTTTTGGTTAGCCTAGAACTCATCTGGGTGATTCCGACTCATCCATATGGGGTAGCTCCCCATGGTCTTCGGACCGTCATGTGATAGGCCTCTTTCCCTTTTTCTATGATTTCTGGATTTCCTGTGTTGATTTCTGGAATTTATGTCATTGACTTGTTATGAGTACAAGTTTAGGGTATGATGCCCTCTTTGGATCTTTGAGAAGATTCTTGTGATATTGATTTATCTCTTATTGAATCTTCTGTTGATCATCATTTTCATACTTATAGTAGTATGTCAATATGGATATTTTATGTTATGCCATATCTTTTATTTTATACCATGTCATCTGATATTTATAGCTAGACTGATCCGTTTATTATTTTCTTAAATAATACTCGGGTCAGACCGAGATGTTACAGGTGCTTCTGCTTGACTTCTCCCCGGGGTTTGCTACTCTGACTTTTGGCTAACTATTTAGATTAGTAGTTTTTGTTGTATACACTTGAGATATAGAATCATAGTTGTATTCTTTTGTATCGCACGTGTTGCTATTCTTTTGTATTATTGTGGATCTTTTTGACCAGTACTCTGATGTACACTTTCATGTATTAGTTATATATCCATATCTTCTTCCTCCTTTGTGATATGGATGTCTGTGACTGATTATGTTATGCTTATTTCTATGTTTGTTTCTGAAGATTATTTATAGCCACCATGTGATAGCTTTGAGTTTGTATCGGTATGTCGGACTTCCTCCTTAAATGAAATGCATGCTATACTATCTGACATAACGGTGCTCGCACAAAGAAGTTACATGGATGGTCGCTCCTCAACAGCCTTATTCTCCGTGCTAGTTGACAGCACTACATCGTAGTGTTCTTGGTTAGCGTGGGTATCGAGGTGGGGCATCACACATATGTTATATATATGCACAAGACATATAAACAATGTTGCAACAACCTTGAACAACTTTTGTTAAACCACTGAAAATGTGGAAGTCAATTCCTGGTCACATTTTCACTTATTAATTATGTTACATATAAATGTAAAAAAATATAAAAAATAATTTCTTATCATTAGTGATAAATTAAAACGATCACATTTGAATTACCAAACCATATAAATTAATATTAAACAAATGTTTACAAAATGTGCTTTCGTACTGACAAAGCGTTATGAATTTTCTTATATTTTTAAAACAAGTATATATCTTTGTAAAACTATTGTAATTCACTTATTATCATTATATAATAATTAAAATGAATTATTATCATTAAAAATAATTATTAAATCATTTAAACTCAATTCATATTCAAAAACCAATTATTTAAAAATAATGACATCATTGATGATGTCATAAAGGCATTATTCCCAAAAATAATTTTTTTTTTTACATATTCTCGCTTAAATGGAGAAATAAGTGTGTAAAAAAATCATGCGTGGCTTTTGATGGGTAAAAAGCTATTTATTGATAAAAACGATTTTCATTCATTTTTCTTAAGAAAACCCCCCAAATATCCATATTTGTTAATTGCTTTAAAACAAGTTTACCCTCATTATTTATGGTTCAAAACATTATAATTTGTGTTATAAAATCTTATATTTAAAGAGTCCAAATATAAATATAATTTATCAAAGTGATAAATTTGTGGGACTTCCCCCTTTAAAGAATTTCATCCCCAAAAATTACTCTTAACCGAAAAATCCATTTATTTTAAATTTCAAATACAAACCCGTGTTATGCACACGGATTATCTGTATACACTACCTAATTCGATCTTAAATTCAAATACACCACTTTGCTTCTAAATTAGTATTGATCCTTCGATTCTATAGTGCAGACTTTGATCTGGCTTAAAAGCTATTATTTTCCTTTCAAAATTTTGGTTCAATTCTCCTTTTAAATTTTGTTTCCCTTATCAAGAATTCTCATAAAGTGATTTATGAAATTGCAAATGAGAGAAGTTATAACAAAAGGTCATCTTAATATTCTAAAAGCCTTGGTACATAGGTCAATCCTTAACGTATACCCATCATTCACAAGTTATCCTTACATAGGTCATCATATCTTACATATGTCATCCTAACCATACTTTATCATACCGAAAATACACAATCATAATACAAAGTCATCATACTACTACTTAAATACTATATTGGTATATATCACCAATCTTTAAATCATATCACAACACCCAACTATTCTTCTGATTCTAATACTGATGGTCTACCCAATTTTCCAAATTCAAATAGGATTACCTCCATATTATCTTCATTATAACTTTCTTTCTCATCGTCTACTTCATTTTCAGCCTATTCTTGATGTAGTAAATCCTATCCCATTGGCTGCCAAGGCTATCCTTGGGGAACCCATGGAATATGTCCTAATCCAACTAGGACTTCAGGTAAAACTTCTCCTTCAACTAACTAAACCTTGAACTCCCTCTTCCAAGGAATTCTAAGCTTCTTCCTCATACTATTCCATATCATCCCAATTGTTGTATGAACTTGACGATTCTTCATGCCAAATGACATTATCATTTTCACCTGTTTCCCAAACGATGTTGTTATCACCACTACTGTTATTTGATTCACCTGATATGTCATCCATCCATGTGTCATATGTAGAAGAGTGTTGACTATTCATCACAACATTTAGGTCTTGTTTGGGTTTCGAACTTGCTGGATCGGTGATCCATATCCTATATGAGTTACTTGAGGAAACATTACTGGTTCTAACTCTAAGATTATTTCAAAATTTTCTGATGTATAGGTGGTTTCTTCATCACTGATATCATAAAAAGTTATGGAGTCTTGTGTGGTATAAGTATCCCAACCTTAGGATAACCATCTTCATCTAGATGAGTGTACGGATCTGGCTCTTCCTCTATATATGGCCATCTATTTCTAAACGGCCATGCTTCAGGATCTTCATCGCTGGAAAGAATTATCAAATTATCTCTTTCGCCCCAGTTGGCTCTTGATGATTTCCCCTTGTAGTACTTTTCTCTGTCACTAGAAGGCTTCTAGAATTATAAAAAACAAATACATAGACACGAAGTATTTTAACTGCCCTAACAAATCTAATGTCAGATTATTAATCTAGGTTTATCATAACATAAATCCGTTTTAACTGCACTATTTTAAAGAGAATAATTCACTAAGCACTTGGTACTATTTTCCCAAACCAATATTAGATCAATACTTAGAAAACATATCGAGATCTTTGTTCAATCGATTATTAAAGGTAGTTTTTTAACTTAGATTTCTTCCCATGATACACATGTCCAAATGTTTTATCTATTCCAAAATTCCTTTGAAATCTTTGCCAAAATATTTCCCTAACATTACTATTATCACCTTTCAAAATCTTTTGAAAACTCTTTTTCAGATCTTAGATCAAAGTTCCCATTATCCAACTCCTCGGGTTTTATTTATATTCCTTATTACTCTTAATCCTTTCAGCATTATCTTTAAACATCTTATGGTCAAACTGCGAAATTCTAATCACAAGATGTTCACAATAAGATTTAACTAACCTGATTTTAACCAATTATCCAATTTATAACGTAACAACATAACTAACTATTTTTCAAAATGTATTCCTTACATACAAAATATAACCTTAGGTAAAATTATTTCATTTACCAATTTTTCAAAATAAAAATCATTTATATATAGCATTAACAAATACACGCTCCTATATAATACTCTCAAACTTATTCTAGGTGTCATTAGGGTATCATTAACACTATCTCTGATGAGACTTTACTCCTATCGAGCTTAAGTGCTCGCTAAACCTATGCTTTGATACCAAATGTGATAAATTGAATTTTAGACCCTCGAACATTGACAATAATACGTCCCGTGTATTGTTGCCTATCATTCAAGTACCAGAAAAATTGATCTTAAAGGTAAAAGGAAAAATAAAGACAGAACATAATCTTAGACGAATGGAACAACATATATTATTCAATATATAATCTTTACAGCAGAAAATTTAATTCATACCTGAGATTTTATCCTAATCTCAACCTGGACAGTTATAAATCCTTGTCCCTACAAGTGTTGAATAGAAAAAGTAGAAAAATGTAGTGGAAATGGAAATGGATAACCATCTACAGAGGATACTCTAGCTCATGCTCCAAGCTCCTCAAGAATGTTCCAAAGTAGATCTGAAATACTTGGCAGCCCGAAAAAATAGGACACCCTGTGTTTAAAGGAAAAGAAAATAAACTTCAGGTCAGTCATGAGACTAGTGTGAGAAAACTCACAACAAAAATATTTTTGAAAACAAATGGTATCTCATAAGACCATGGTGCACATAAACACGAAGGAATTTTTACATTATGATAACCAAACCATTTGCTATGCAAAATACGAGAAACTATTTTTAATGGCATTCTTTGAAAACTCTTTCCAATAACTATATATAATCTTAGCCGAAATTGTCAAATCTATTAAATTCCAATATAATAGGTTTATAATTAAAACCGTAATGGCTCATATTGGAGAATGGATTCCATATAATGACAAGGTAAGGGACTACCTTCTGATAGTACATCTCTAGAGGGATGCACCTGTGGCTCCAACCTCTACCGACATAGAACCAGCCTACATTTACCATAGATAATAATAAATATGACATCACCCCGATCATTCTCGACCTATTCGTGGCCACTACATACACAATAAACCCGAAATATAGAGGGTAATCTAGAAAGGTGATGACTATATCCTAATGAGAGTGACCCACTTAGCCTTGCCGCATCTATCCTTTTTTTCCATTACCGATGTGTGAGGCTTTTAGTAACGTTTTACCTTTCACATGAAAAATACTACTCTGAATGCCATGTTGCCATTTTCAATGACACACTAATTTATTTCCACAAAAGTACAACTTCTAAACACGTACGTCTCAAAAAAGGGTGTTAGGTATTAGAGGGTTTATCTCCTGCATCACCAAACAGATGTATGTTTGTAAAAATTAATGTACATGGTTTTAGAAATGCAATGTCAAAAGTCGTTCATACAAGTTGTCAAGGCACAGGGCAAATCGAAGGCATTTTTCCTACTATATCATTTTGCGAATCACCCCTAGGATTAGTAGTGAGTAGCCTTGCACTGAAGATTTCAAATCGAAGGAACCACTACCACCATATATATGATAGGGGAATTACCCCAGAGATTAATGATAAATAGCACTACATTATGAAGATCTCCGTCTTTAAAATCATTGTCTTCAACATGCTTTCATTCTCAAACATATATTGGTTCGAAGTTGTTTTTGGATAGGAATCACTGAAATTCGATCCAGGTTTCTTCAAACCAATTACCGATAAAAGATGTCAAGTATATAGGTGATTATTATTTAATTAATCAATATTTTTTATCCAAGTAAAATATCTTTTTAAAGATATACATCTTTAACTCATATTCTATTTAAGTATATATAGGATAATCAAACCTCCTTTATCAAACCCTTTGGTTTATTAAAACCCCTTTTCAACTTTGGAAATACCAAAACATTTCATCTTTAATTACTTAGGAAAAGCATAATTCAAATCTTATTGAAGATTTCATATTCCCGTAACATATGTTTAATGGGTCAAAAACAATGTTATTTAAGACGCCGTTTATTATAAACGCAAACCAATTAGTATTGAATAAAACGAACCCATATATTTTAGTCTGATCGTACCAATACTAATTTTCATATTCAACTTGTACTATTTATCAAATAACGATGAAATCACATTTTAAATATATGCGAATAGTACGAGTTCCCTTCCTAGAGTTTAATATCGAATTTAACTAGAATGTTTTCTTTAACAACAAAAAAAATCCTATTTTAAATCTTATTTAGCTTTTGGAAAGCTCCAAATCTCTTTTTATCTGAAGAAGATATGGTTCCAGTAAATCAAATTTACTATCCCCTATGTTGGGCAATCCTGATAGCTAAAGTTGAGCTTAGACATTGGTTATCCAAGCTCGGATGTAGTGACTATCTCTTTGTCACCCATAAAATGGTAGAGTTATTTGATCAACTCTGAACTCTTTAAAATATTTCATTTATTATTTAAAAACATTTGCAAAGATTTGGGAAAAATCCCAAGCTTAAATCTTAATTTCAAAAGTTACCAAAAACTGCCGTAGAAAGTGCTGCGAATAGTGTTTTTAAAAGCTTCTTTAATCAAAACATTAACTTCATTCCACATATGCCCATTTTTATAACTCAAGTCCCTTTTAAAATATTTTAATATATTGTAACGTCCGCCTTTTCGCACGCTTCAAATTACACACGTGCCAATTCAAACCATACGGAAGGATATATTATTATGAAGTAAATAAGAAAAACGAGGAAGAATAACAAAACAGAATCTCACAGCGGAAGGATAAAATATAATAATAAATATACAGTTCATAAAACTGTTTACAATTATTTGATTCTTCTTTGTACAATAAATATCAGAGTTCACATACCAATAATATTACTGCAGCAGAATAGAGTGTAGTGGAACCATATAATATATAATTATAATAGTAATGAAATCTTCGTATTCTTCCTCCAGAAAATCTTCAAATCCCGAATGCTCGGACTGACCCGAGCCAATTGAGAGGACAAAACACTCGAGTCAGAACTAAAAGATCTTATGTAAGTTAAATTAACAGAAATGAATATGAGTGCAGTAACTCAAGAGATGCTCGGGATTTACATATCCTAAGGATCCGTTAAACTATTTACTATGTAGTATATTTCGCTATTATAATAGTGTCTAATTGTAAAATAAACTTACTTTTACATAGCGTGAAGGCTTTATATTTTCCACCTTAAAACACAATATATTCCCATAGTCTATACAGTACCGTAATCTCCCCCGTACTGGGCGTCTTCAGAGGGCACTCCATAGGTATGGTACAAAACCAAAATCTTATAAGGCGCGATAGGGTAGGTGACACGGCACAACTAGGCAATGCCAGGGTATATATACCAATTACGCATCCGGGCTGGTGGTAACGCATAGCCGTAGCTACCGCCCACCTCTAACAAACTCCCCCTAAAGTCAAAAGTAAAGGTGGACACCGAATCAACCCAAAGTCAGAGTATAGTATCGAAGAGGAGTGTTCGATAAAGGGCGTTAACCCCCTTGGCCCGAGAATCGCTCCTGTTTTAGCCACCTTATGCCAACTCACGGGAGTCAGGTCCACGTATTTACCTTAAAGGAAACTCCGCCACCAACCTACTTCATTCTGGATCTCCACCGTGTACACGGTTGTTAAAGTGGTTTTCGGAGTTGGCAGAGAGTGTGACAACTTCCGATCCCGGTCTCCTCAACAACCAAACGTTATTATAAGACCGCGGTCATTTAAAAATAATTAAACTTTCAAAACCAGAATATAATTATCCATTTCAAAACCCATGAATACGATATCATTTCCTTTTAAAACCCTAATAAATATGATATCATTTTATTTCGAATATATTTCTTTCCCAAAATCATGCCACTTTTAAGATTTATAATACCTCGAAACCAATTATTTGAAATTTAACTTTCAACATAATACTTCGAAATCCATAGTTTTAAAACCATAACTTTCAAAACTTGAATGGTTTGGATATTCAACAGTATATAAAATAAAACAGTTTGAATTTAAAATTTCTTTATAAAATAATTTCCGCGACTTTACAGTTTATTCATTTAAAAATTTAGTCTAAACCATAAATTTTAAATTCACTTTCAATTGAATAAACCACTTCAATTTACTATATTTCTAACTTGGAGTATTTAACAATTTCAAAACTTAAGGTTGGAAATTTATATTCAACAATTCATTGTCCTATTATTTAGCTTTTGAAATGTTTAATAATAAATCAAAAATCATTTAAAATAAAACTCCAATTACTAACAACTTAATCATTTCCTTCAATTTATTTATGCTAGAAATATTCATTTAATTCATCTTGAATAAAAATTCAGTTATAGATATCATACCTTTTTAAAATTTCAAGTTAATAAATTTTACATCAACTTATGAAGTTAAATTCTTAATTAAGCTCTATTCCAAATAAATTTTCAATTTAACCCAAATCTTAATTGATTTAAATCATTTAACTCTATATGTACACAAGATCTTAAACCTGTACTTAAACATATAATATAAATTATCAAACTCCATTATTCAAATTATTTCATTTAACAAATTCATACATAGCTTAAATTCAATAATTTAACTATATATATGTATATATAAAATAAGATTTTTATATAAGATCCAAAATTAATATTTAGTAAACCATATCTTATCCAAACCATAGAAATCATTTCAAAAATAATTATATATATATATATATATATATATATATATATATATATATATATATATATACCGCGATGCCTAGATATAATTTTCTATCCTATGGTCAAGTGATACAGATATTTATCATTTCAATCCGCAATTTAAAAATAAAAAAATGCGGTTGTATATCATTTCAAACCATAATCCCAAATGAAATGAAATGTATGATAACTTGCAGTTTATGTAAATAAACATCCATTCATCCAAATATAATCATCAACCATTTATTATAATCATCATCCAATTTGAACAAAACATCAATATATAGCATATAAAATATAACAGGTAATAAATAACAGGTATCAACTAACAGTTTATATTCAATAATAAATTTAATAACTGTTTAACTAGCAGTTTATATGCAAACAAATAAATTTTAACTGTAAATTTTTATGCAATAATAAAATTAAATAACAATTAAATTTAAATAAATGCAATCTAACTGAGATGATGAATAAAATATGCCAACAGTCATAAATGAATTTCAACTCATATCATAAATCAATTTAACGAACATAAGAAAACTTAGAAGTTGTGAGTGGGTTAAAACACTCACCTTTTGAATTTAAATCGAATTTAAATCCGATTCAAACCCAAAAATTTGACAGCCTCCAAATCAGTCCAAACCAAAGTCAAAGTGTCCGGAATTTCGATACGACCGCAACGGAGAAAACCGCGCGTCAATCCGAGTTCGTATGCAAAAGTTATTCGAGTTAAAAGATTTAAATTTTAATATAACATAATTAATTACTACATAAAAAAATAACGTACCATCCTCTTCTTCCTTATCCATGAACCTACTAACCCATCACGTACGCGCCACTTTCTTTCGTGCGCACGCCACTCGAGACATATAGAATTCGATCAGCGACTACCAGTGTGTGCGCCACCTTGAGAGCCACCTACGGACCAAGTTTCACATCACCACTCGCTACCGTTTGCACGCAATCCAAGAAAATACGTCCACGCTTTCAAGCCAGATTTTGGTGAATCCATGGTCCAATAGCATAGATGTACCATATGGGTTTGAAGACCTCGCCGAGATCTACAACTTTGCTTTTGGAATTTTTCGATTTCGTTGAACGGATTGAAAGATATTGAGGAAAGAAGATAAGCAATTTCTGGCCATTGAATAAGTGGCGGCCATGGTATAGAATTAGGGTTTCTGAAATAAAATAATAATAAAACTGTCTTGGTTTGCGTGCGTATTTATAAAGGTAGGTCCAAAATAGTCCGAACTCCAATCAAGACGTGCCGCCAGGCGTTTATAATGTTTTACCCCCGTTCCGAACGCAATGAAACTAGTTTCGAAGCCTAATTCTATCATATGTGGAAGATAGCTTTTCAAAGTCAATTTATTTTATCGTATTCCTTTAAATTAATTTCTACGCGTTTCAAGCTCGCACGACTAAACGATATGTCCGATTACTACGAAATTTGAAATCTTACAATTATTCACTATTATGGATCCAATGAAACTGGTTCGTCGAAATCCGAATCAGTGGTCAAAATGGCTATTTTTATATTAATTAAATAAATTTAAAATAAATTAATTAAATCAAATTTCGCGTTAAAAATTCTGAAATTTTCAATCTTTATCACTTTAAAATTTTCAAACATTTACAATGATGTAACAATTTTTAAAAGTCAATTTATTAAAGATTAATCAGTAGAAATCTTCAATTTCATAAAATTTAAAATTATAGATAAATTTCCAAAATTTCCATTAAATTGAATTTACCCATAATTATTCCCTTCAAAATTTCAAATAGAATGGTTTACCATTGGATATAAAATTATCACATAAATGTTTCCAAATTTCAACTTAATTTTTACATTAACGGTTAAATATTTGATTTCATTCATTTGCAATAAATCCAATTATTATAAATTAAATAAATCAACTCACTATTAGAAATTCAAATTCTACAATTCATAAATTTTACCACCCTGCATTACTTATTAATTTATAATTCTTTAAACCAATTCCCATCTCTATTTAAAGTAACTTAATTCACCAATTATAGAATTTATTTCAATTTTTTAAAAAACCTCTTTATTATACATTGAATCCAATTTATTTTGATAAGTTTCCAATTGAATGGATTAGATTCAATTTCAACCTTAAACTTACACTTAAGTATAGGTCATAATCTTTTTATAACGTATTACCTATCTTAGTTATTACTTTACATACTTCTCGTATTAATTTCACCATCATAATTATTAAAGTGACGCTTATAATAAATACGACCCTATAATTTCTCAACATTTAAACGAACGTTATTTAATTTTCCATTAGTGTGACATTCATTCATTTTATTATCACTTATTACAACTTCTAATTCCATTAACAAATAAGCAGGTAATTTATAATATATGTTACAAATTTTAAATTAATCACTATTCATTATTATTGACTTTACTTTAGAATTACTTACCTTGCATTAACATTGTTACCTAAAATCCCTATCCAATTGCAATTAATATTCTAATGAATACATTTACTCTTTTCCGTTATGTTATTAATTATCATCAAGGCACATCTAATTATCTTTATTGGTAAATGAGTGAATTTACTAGTAACCCACTATTATAACCTTTAATATACTTGTATATTTATTCATCAATCAATATTTACGTTCTTTTTTTTCCATTCAAATTGATTTATAACCTAATATACATTTATATTAGTCCCATTTCATTCCATTCATTAATGGGTATTGCACTAACCTTATTACTTTACATTACATTCAGTTTCCCAATTTTATAGGATTAAATTCTAATTACTTACCATTTAATCCATCAATTATTGATTATATCCAAACATGTAACTTATAATAACTGCTTACAAATATGAATGGAATTATCATTTATTCCAATATTTTCTAACTTTACATTAACATATTAAATAAATTCCCTTTAAATGAATTTATATCCAGGTATATTACTTACCCTATTTCGTTTATTGAAATTTATTCAAATTGCTAGTAAATAGGTTTTAAGTCACCATTTATATATTTTAATTTAGCGTTCATTTCAATATTCATTTGTAAAGTTTTTTTTCTTTCTACTAAATTTAATTACAAATCTCATTAATTCAACCAAATTAAATGTACGAAATTCATGGGTCATTACACTCTCCCCCACTCAAAACTTTTCGTCCCCGAAAAGGAAAAAGAAGGGAGAAGGAAGAATTAAATAAACAATACATCTTATTCAAAATATTAACTAATAAACAATAATTTACAAAATTTATTACTTTAAATAAAATATACCCATTTTATAATTATTATATCTTTTTATACTTGAATAAATAAAGTTTGGAAAAATATTTCAAAAATTTCTAAGTCCAAAAATTTATGAAAAATTTCGACGGAGTCTCCCTTGTACGGAGAGGCTCGGAAGAAAATATAATATCCAAATATAACAATTATATTTCATATATTATCCAAAATATAATATTCCAAAACCGGGAAAATATATAAAATAGCGCTATAACCGTAATCCGAAACGTACCTATTTGTCGGGCAATTTACGCTTAATTTATGGAACCAAAAGCAGTAGCAATTGCTTCCATAACCTGCATTTCACTTATAAAGTCCAAAGGGTTAACAACTTATATAAAGTGAAATATTTAAGTGGTTTCAATCACTAACAACAAATCAATACAACAACCATCAATCTCAACAAATACAAAACAACCATTCAATCAAACAAACAAATAGTTGTTCGGGTTCAAAAATTTTAAATTGTATGGAATGAAAAATAACTATCAAGTGCATCATTTACTCAATAGTCTTAGATGAAACAAAATATATTATATTTTTCCATCCAAACAATTTCAAATCTCCTTACCCAAACAACCATAACCAAACAATAACAATTCCAACCAACAAATCAAATTAACTTATTATTAATTTTATTTCATACATTAGTTGTTTGATTTCCATTCTCTCATTCATTGAGTGATTACTTCATTTATTCTCATTTATTACTTACAATATTCATTTTTTTTCATTTTAATGTCATGTAAGTTTCTTCTTTATTGCATCATATTCACTCATTTCTTAATACTTAATTTCGTGTATTTACTTAAGTTTTTAGTTGCTTACTTACAATACCTACTTTCCATTATATCCAATTAGTAGCATTCAATTATACTTAAGTTTATACAACTACACATCAATTCTTATTTATCGAGGAACTTCATTAATTTCTTTCATTACCTCAAATTTATTTCTTGTACAATATCTATTACATCCGCTTTTTAATATTTCAACTTTTAATATTTGGTAAGTTATATATATGCTTTAAGAATGTAATTGAAAAATTATACAAGTTTTCTCATTACCTATGATTAATTTAATGTTCAATAATAATATTCTTTATTTTATAGGTTACAATTTCAAATTACCTTTAATTTCATTCATAACCTAGCATTAAATCTCCATTTACTTTAAGGGTTTCAATTATTAATTACATACTTTCCAATTTACTAAAATAATTTGAAACTATTAATTAATGGAAACTTAAGAACTAAATACCGGGTTTAATTTCAAATTATTTAAAATAATAGATAAATATATGCTTACAACTTATATATCTCTAATTATATTTAAAACAATTCAAAATATATTATTTTTTCCAAAAATGAATCTGCAGTAAACTACTACAGTGGCCTTCCCCTTCGAAACTAGAAAATGAAAGTCGATGATGCGGCCGCCATCATCGAAATTATTTTCCAACGACAGAGAGGAAAGTACAAAACTTATTTTCTCCAAAATCTTCTTTAAAATAATTCTTCCGAATTATATTGAAATATTTATATCAGAAATACTTATAAACAATATTATTATATTACAAAATTTATTCGAGAAAATTTTAAAACCCCGGATCTTAAGTTCTAAATTTCCAAATTTCATTTATTTTATTTTTCAATCTTATTTCTATTATTATTTATACATTTTATTACCTAACAACAAATCTATTGCAGCCAAATATAGATATCATACAAAAAAATTATTTTATATATAGAAAATATAATAGGCAAAATTATTTCATTCACCTATATAAAACAAATATTATGTCGGTCTGTCCTATTAAGTGTTTAGAAATCCCTATTGATGTCATAGCGTCCCATGCACCAACCAGAATTTATAAATACAAAACGGAACATATTAACACAATATTAAAACCCTTTTATAACACTAGCAAATACGCTCTCTCATATATATACTCTCAGCGACTCCCATAGGGTATTACTACCCTATTACTAAAGAGTCAGACCCCATAAAGCTAAGGTTTAACGCTAAACCAAAGCTCTGATACCAACTGTAACGTCCGCCTTTTCGCACGCTTCAAATTACACACATGCCAATTCAAATTGTAACGACCCGTATTTTACGTGTCGATAAATCGTAAAATGGTTGCCATTAAGTCATTAGTATTGCTTAAGTCGTTCTGAGTCTAAGTCGTATGTTAGTATAGGTCGGCCGAGCAACCCAAGTCATGTGAATGACTTAGAGAAGTTAGTGGTAGTGGTTGCCGACTTAAGGGTTAACGACTTAAGAGATTGACCGACTCATAGGGTGAGCGACTTATAGGAATTGGCCGACTTAAGGTGGTTAGAAAGTTAGTGGATTGAACGACTTATAGGAGTTAACGACCTAAGGGTTAGTGGCTTAGGGGAGTTAGCGGCTTAACTGGATTAGTAGGGTAACGGCTTAGGAGTTAACAAGTTAACGAGTTAGTGACCTAGAGATTAGCGCTGTGTTAAGATAGGTCGTGGGAGTCTCAAGTCGTTGGGTCGTATGGTTTGCTAAGTCGCTAAGCCGTAGGTAGAGTAGAAGTGTTAACCCGTTAGGATGGTTAGGTCGACATTATATTTAAGATGTGACCGACTTATGTTAGGTCGTACGAGCGACTTAAGTGTTAGGTCGGCAAGATAGTTAAGTCGCGTATATGTTGGTGTGTATTAGGTAGTTAGGTCGGCTATGTAGTTGAGTCGTTAGGTCGGCAGTGTGAGATGATTAGTTAGGTCGGCAAGGGTTAAGTCATGACCGACTTAAGGGGGGTGAACGACTCATGGGGTTCAGCCTATATATACAAGCACCGGATTTTGAAGCGACGAAGTGCTGCTATTTTGAGAGCTCGACTACAACACTTCTTCACTTATTTTCTCCACTTTAATCTTGTGCTTCCATCCATCTAAATTGAAGATCAAATCAAAGATCAAAGAGCTTAGATTGAAGATCTCCATCCATCGAAGAGAGATTTCATCATTTGAAGCGGAATCTTGTCGGATCAAGCTAGATCCTTTGCTGTCCAGATCTGGAGTTTGTTGCTTTTGAGGTGTTTAGGTGATTCGGTGAGTGGTGGTTATCTCTCACACGGACCCAAAGGAGTATATTGGATCGGTGGCTTGTTTGTGTGTTAAAGATAGTGATTTCATGCATTTTCCTTAAGTCCGCATGTAGATCCATCGTTCATAAAGTTTTGAGATCCACTTTACTACACGTTAACCTATGCTACTTCATTCATCAAGATATTACTTAGAATTCATGCTTGTTAGATTTGGACTCTTTATTTACGAAATTGCCATTATTGTTATAACTGTTTATTTAGATCTTGTTTGAATGATTGATAACTTGGATTAATGATTGTCTTGATTGATTGTTATGAGTTAGTTGATGTATGGTTGAATTTGGACAAGTTGGTCGAAGATGATTCAAAAGCTAAGTGGAAAGGCTCTTGAATAAGGAAAGCTGCTTGTGGCATATGAAGCGGATGATAAAGCTCATATGGATAGATTTGATGATGATGTCGAGATGGAATTTTGCTATGATGCGATGAGGCAAAGCATGATGTTGAGATGGGACTTTGCTATGATGCGACGAAGCAAAGCATGATGTGAGATAGCCTTGGTTTAATCCAGATGGGGTCATTCCAAGCATGTTGATAACTCGGTGATATGGTCCGAGTTCGTTGATACTGGATGGCTCGAGAGGTGCTTGAGCTAGTATGAGAATAGTCGTCGAGGAGGATGACTAGAAGGATGACTAGAGGGGCTATCACTATAGAAAGAGGTGGAGTGGGATGGTTGGGCTCCTATTCCTTTTTTTTCCTTTATGCTCTTTTGGTATGTTTGATAGTTGATTTACTGCTCACTAGGACATTTGTCCAACTCAAGGTTTTATGTTCAACTCCTATTACCTTGGGCTGTTCATCCGTTTTGGGATGGACAGACTAGGTAGCAGGTGACAGGTGCTGTTCTTAGTGACCAACGCGGTTGATGACGAAGACGAGCTGAAGGCTTTTGCATATTGTTTTCTTACTATATGTGCTGGGTGTTCCGCTGTTTGTATGATTCTCTGAGTGATATGTAGTGAGGCTTGCTGTATTGACTATTCAGATGTTTGTATCAAATTGTTTTGTAGTGTATTGATGAGATTCTATTTGGTAAAGCTTCACTATATATATATATATATTTCTCTATTGTATTTTATCCCTGCGCTGTGAGTAATACCATAGAGTTTATTGTGTTCACCCTACCCTGATGATCGTCCATGGCGGCCTGGCACACTTTTAACTGCACTATTTCCTTGTTTAAGTGCAGGAGTCATGGGCGGTCGTCACACAAACCATACGAAAGGGCATATTGTTATGGGTAAATAGAAAAACGAGGAAGAATAAAACAAAACAGAATCTCACAGTGGAAGGATAAAATATAATAATAAATATACAGTTCATAAAACTGTTTACAATTATTTGATTCTTCTTTGTACAATAAATATCAGAGTTCACGTACCAATAATATTAATGCAGCGGAATGCTGTGCAGTGAAACCATATAATATATAATAATAATAGTAATGAAATCTTCGTCTTCTTCCTCCAGAAAATCTTCAAATCCTGAACGCTCGGACTGACCCGAGCCAATTGAAAGGACAAAATGCTCGAGTCAGAACTAAAAGATCTTATGTAAGTTAAATTAACAGAAATGAATATGAGTGCAGTAACTCAAGAGATGCTTGGGATTTACATATCCTAAGGATCCGTTAAACTATTTACTATGTAGTATATTTCGCTATTATAATAGTGTCTAATTGTAAAATAAACTTACTTTTAAATAGCGTTAAGGCTTTACATTTTCCACCTTAACACATAATATATTCCCATAGTCTATACAGTACCGTAATCTCCCCCGTACTGGGCGTCGTCAAAGGGCGCTCCATAGGTATGGTACAAAACCAAAATCGTGTAAGGCGCGATAGGGTAGGTGACACGGCACAACTAGGCAATGCCGGGGTAGATATACCAATTACGCATCCGGGCTGGTGGTAACGCATAGCCGCAACTACCGCCCACCTCGAACAAACTCCCCCTAAAATCAAAAGTAAAGGTGGCCACCGAATCAATCCAAAATCAGAGTATAGTATCGAAGAGGAGTGTTCGATAAAGGGCGCTAACCCCCTTGGCCCAAGAATCGCTCCTTTTTTAGCCACCTTATGCCAACTCACGGGAGTCGGGTCCACGTATTTACCTTAAAGGAAACTCCGCCACCAACCTACTTCATTCTGGTATCTCCACCGCGTACACGGTTGTTAAAGTGGTTTTCGGAGTTGGCAGATAGTATGACAACTTCCGATCCCGGTCTCTTCAACAACCAAACGTTGTTATAACACCGCGGTCATTTAAAAATAATAATACTTCCAAAACCAGAATATAATTATCCATTTCAAAACCCATAAATACGATATCATTTCCTTTTAAAACCCAAATAAATATGATATCATTTTATTTCAAATATATTTCTTTTCCAAAATCATGCCACTTTTAAGATTTATAATACCTCGATGCCAATTATTTGAAATTTAACTTTCAACATAATACTTCGAAATCCATAGTTTTAAAACCATAACTTTCAAAACTTAAATGGTTTGGATATTCAACAGTATATAAAATAAAACAGTTTGAATTTAAAATTTCTTTATAAAATAATTTCCGCGACTTTACAATTTATTCATTTAAAAATTTAGTCTAAACCATAAATTTTAAATTCACTTTCAGTTGAATAAACCACTTCAATTTAATATATTTCTAACTTGGAGTATTTAACAATTTCAAAACTTAAGGTTGGAAATTTATATTCAACAATTCATTGTCCTATTATTTAGCTTTTGAAATGTTTACATAATAAATCAAAAATCATTTAAAATAAAACTCCAATTACTAACAACTTAATCATTTCCTTCAATTTATTTATGCTAGAAATATTCGTTTAATTCATCTTGAATCAAATTCAGTTATAGATATCATACCTTTTTAAAATTTCAAGTTAATAAATTTTACATCAACTTATGAAGTTAAATTCTTAATTAAGCTCTATTCCAAATAAATTTTTAATTTAACTCCCAATCTTAATTGATTTAAATCATTTAACTCTATATGTACACAAGATCTTAAACCTGTACTTAAACATATAATATAAGTTATCAAACTCCATTATTCAACTTATTTGTTTTCATTTAACAAATTCATACATAGCTTAAATTCAATAATTTAACTATATATATGTATATATAAAATAAGATTTTTATATAAGATCCAAAATTAATATTTAGTAAACCGTATCTTATCCAAACCATAGAAATCATTTCAAAAATAATTATATATATATATATATATATATATATATATCGCGGTGCCTGTATATAATTTTCTATCCTATGGTCAAGTGATACGGATATTTATCATTTCAATCCGCAATTTAAAAATAAAAAAATGCGGTTGTATATCATTTCAAACCGCAATCCCGAATGAAATAAAATGTATGATAACTTGCAGTTTATGTAAATAAACATCCATTCATCCAAATATCAATCATCAACCATTTATTATAATCATCATCCAATTTGAACAAAATATCAATATATAGCATATAAAATATAACGGGTAATAAATAACAGGTATCAACTAACGGTTTATATTCAATAATAAATTTAATAACTGTTTAACTAGCAGTTTATATGCAAATAAATAAATTTTAACTATAAATTTTTATGCAATAATAAAATTAAATAGCAATTAAATTTAAATAAATGCAATCTAACTGAGATGATGAATAAAATATGTCAAACGGTCATAAATAAATTTCTACTCATATCATAAATCAATTTAACAAACATAAGAAAACTTAGAAGTTGTGAGTGGGTTAAAACACTCACCTTTTGAATTTAAATTGAATTTAAATCCGATTTAAACCCAAAAATTTGATAGTCTCCAAATCAGTCCAAACTAGCGTCAAAGTGTCCGGAATTTCGATACGAACGCAACGGAGAAAACCGCGCGTCAATCCGAGCTCGTATGAAAAAGTTATTCGAGTTAAAAGATTTAAATTTTAATATAACATAATTAATTAATACATAAAAAAATAACGTACCATCCTCTTCTTCCTTATCCATGAACCTACTAACCCATCACGCATGCGCCATTTTCTTCCGTGCGCACGCAACTCGAGACATATAGAGTTCGATCAGCAACTGCAAGTGTGTGCGCCACCTTGAGAGCCACCTACGGACCAAGTTTCACATCACCACTCGTTACCGTTTGCACGCAATCCAAGAAAATACGTCCATGCTTCCAAGCCAGGTTCTGGAGAATCCGTGGTTCGATAGCATAGATCAACTATATGCATTTGAAGAGCTCGCCGAGATCTACAACTTTGCTTTTGAAATTTTTCGATTTCGTTGAACGGATTGAAAGACATTGAGGAAAGAAGATAAGTAATTTCTGGCCATTGAATAAGTGGCGGCCATGGTATAGAATTAGGGTTTCTGAAATAAAATAATAATAAAACTGTCTCGGTTTGCATGCGTATTATTTATATAGGTAGGTCTAAAATAGTCCGAACACCAAACGAGACGTGCCGCCAGGCATTTATAATGTTTTACCCCCGTTCCGAGCGCAATGAAACTAGTTTCGTGACCTAATTCTATCATATGTGGAAGATAGCTTTTCAAAGTCAATTTATTTTATCGTATTCCTTTAAATTAATTTCTATGCGTTTCAAGCTCGCACGACTAAACGATATGTCCGATTACTACGAAATTTGAAATCTTACAATTATTCACTATTACGGATCCAATGAAATTGGTTTCGTCGAAACCCGAGTCAGTGGCCAAAATGACTATTTTTATATTAATTAAATAAATTTAAAATAAATTAATTAAATCAAATTTCGCGTTAAAAATTCCGAAATTTGCAATCTTTATCACTTTAAAATTTTCAAACATTTACAATTAATTAACAATTTTTAAAAGTCAATTTGTTAAAGATTAATCAACACAAATCTTCAATTTCATAAAATTTAAAATTATAGATAAATTTCCAAAATTTCCATTAAATTGAATTTACCCATAATTATTCCCTTCAAAATTTCAAATAGAAGAGTTTACCATTGGATTTAAAATTATCACATAAATATTTCCACATTTCAACTTAATTTTTACATTAACGTAATAGTTAAATATTTGATTTCATTCATTTGTAATAAATCCAATTATTATAAATTAAATAAATCAACTCACTATTAGAGATTCAAATTATATAATTCATAAATTTTATCACCTTGTATTACTTATTAATTTATAATTCTTTAAACCAATTCCCATCTCTATTTAAAGTAACTTAATTCACCAATTATAGAGTTTATTTCAATTTCTTAAAATAACCTCTTTATTATACATTGAATCCAATTTATTTTGATAAGTTTCCAATTGAATGGATTAGATTCAATTTCAACCTTTAACTTACACTTAAGTTTAGGTCATAATCAATTTATAACGTATTAGCTGTCTTAGTTATTACTTTACATACTTCTCGTATTAATTTCACCATTAATCATAATTATTAAAGTAACGCTTATAATAAATACGACCCTATAATTTCTCAACATTTAAACGAACGTTATTGCATTTCCATTAGTGTGACATTCATTCATTTTATTATCACTTATTACAACTTCTAATTCCATTAACAAATAAGCAGGTAATTTATAATATATGTTACAAATTTTGAATTAATCACTATTCATTATTATTGACTTTACTTTAGCATTACTTACCTTGCATTAACATTTTTACTTAAAATCCCTATCCAATTGCAATTAATATTCTAATGAATACATTTACTCTTTTCCGTTATGTTACTAATTATCATCAAGGCAAATCTAATTATCTTTATTGGTAAATGAGTGAATTTACTAGTAACCCACTATTATAACCTTTAATATACTTGTATATTTATTCATCAATCAATATTTACGTTCTTTTTTCTTAATTCAAATTGATTTATAACCTAATATACATTTATATTAGTCCCATTTCATTCCATTCATTAATGGGTATTGCACTAACCTTATTACTTTACATTACATTCAGTTGCCAAATTTTATAGGATTAAATTCTAATTACTTACCATTTAATCCATCAATTATTGATTATATCCAAACATGTAACTTATAATAACTGCTTACAAATATGAATGGAATTATCATTTATTCCAATATTTTCTAACTTTACGTTAACATATTAAATAAATTCCCTTTAAATGAATTTATATCCAGTTATATTACTTACCCTATTTCATTTATTGAAATTTATTCAAATTGCTAGTAAATAGGTTTTAAGTCACCATTTATATATTTTAATTTAGCGTTCATTTCAATATTCGTTTGTAAAGTTTTTTTTCCTTTCTACTAAATTTAATTACAAAGCTCATTAATTCAACCAAATTAAATGCACGAAATTCACGGGTCGTTACATATGGAATTTAGTTCATAGTTTTAAAGATTTAAAAATATCCACTTTAAAGATTTAAAAATATCCATTTTAAAGATTTCACAATTTTGGTTTCAGAATTGCCAAAGCGTGACGTTTTTGTAAACTTGGATTGGAAACATCTAAAATTTTACTTAACGAAATCTTGATTTTTCATTTTTATTTGAAAACCATAGTTATAAGAGTTCAGAAAATTATTATTTCAAATCATTTCGAGCTATATTCCACTTTACACTTGCGAAGTGTCATTATGCGACGCGCTTATTTTGACTGCATTTTCAAATCTTTTTTGATTTTTAATGTTTATAAAACATTTGTAAACCATTTTAAACTATTGTATTCACTTTTAAAGAGTTCAACTATTCTGTAACACTTTTAAAACTCATATAGGAAATTGATTTCCTTTGTGTAAACTTGACGTGTATTAAATGTAAATATTTCCATAACAAAAAAATATATTATCACATCCAAAACATGATGATCAAACATAAAAAAATCATAGCAAATGTATTATATCATCACATAATTTATAATAAATTAGCAAAGTAATTCTCATCTTCATCGGTTTCTAGATTTGCTAAATTTGACTATTACTCCACTATCCTTGAAGCCGAGCTTACGAATCTTCCACTAAGACTTACAGAGATTCAGCCTTGGTCTTGAAAGGGTAGTAGGATGCTTAGATGGGTACAGTCCTGGTAAGAGAAGATTAAGAAGATCACTAACTCGATCTCGATCTCGAACTCGAAGTGGTATATTTGACTGTATTTTATGACTTATTTTGATAGAACTTCGATGCTATTTTTTAATTTTCCTAAGAAGCTATGGAAGCCATCAATGTAGAGGTGGAAGAAGATAAATAAGCTTTAGAAATAAAAAGAAGAGTGTGAATGAAATGAGAGAATGGAGGGTGGTATTTATATGAAAAAATGGAAGGTTGTATTTATAGAAAAATATCTAAATGCAAAATATCTAAATGTGCTTCACTAATGAGGGTATGTAAGAAGGTGATGGTTGATGGTTCGTTTGCTTTTAGGGTGCTTAAGGATGAAGAAAATAAAAATATCTTAGATTTTTTTTATTAAGTGTTTATGTATATGTGTGTGTTATATATGTGTTGTTAGAACTACTATTCCTTGATTTCAATGACAACAACTATATAATCATACACATACAATGTATATTCCATCTACTTGTAGGGAAAAGCATTCAGAAGTCAACTTGAAGACGACTAATAAAGAAGAACAATCATCAATATTAGATAGTGTCATATATATAGCTTATAAATCTTCTTTAGTAGATTTCAAACATTACACGACCAAAGCTTTTGTAACGTCCCGCCTTTCCGTACGCTTTAAATCGACGATAAACCAAACACGTCAGACTTAAACCATACAGAAGGGCGGATTGTTATGGGGTAAATAAGAAAAAGTAGAGAAAGAAAAATAAACAAAATAGAATCTTGCAGCGGAACGATAAAATATAATAATCAAATACATAGTTCATGAAGCTGTTTACAAAATATTCGATTATTCTTATAAAATATATATCAGAGTTACACATAACAAGAATAATAACAATGCAGCGGAACAATGTGATGCAGTGGAACACTATAGTAAATAATAATAATAATACAATCTTCATCTTCGTCCTCCAGAAATAAGGCCTTCAATTCCTGAAATGCTCCGGCTGACCCGAGTGAATTGAAAAGACAAAACACTTGAGTCATAACTAAAAGATCTTATGTAAGTTAAATCAATATTAATAAATATGAGTGCAGTAACTTAGAGATGCTCGGGATTCACATCTCCTAAGGATCCGTTAAACTATTTACTACGTAGTAATATATTGCTATTATAATAATGTCTAATAGTAAAATAAACTTACTTTTAAATAGCGTTAAGGGGTTATCCATATAGCCGTTAACACAAATAATGCCAATAGTCTATACGGTACCGTAATACCTCCTGATCGGGAGGCTACCAGTGGATACTCCATAGGTACGACACAAAAAGAAACTCGCACAAGGCGCGCTAGGGTAGGTGACACGGCACAACTAGGCAATGCCAGGGTAGATATACCAATTACGCTTTCGGGCCGGTGGTAACGCATAGCCGCAGCTACCGCCCACCTCGAACCACACCCCCAAATCAAAGAAATCAAAAGTGGCCACCGAATAAATCCAAAAGTCAAAGTATAATATCGAAGGGATGTGTCCGATCAAAGACGCTACCTCATTAGTCCGTCAATCGCTCCTATTTTAGCCACCTTATGCCGACTCACGGGAGTCGGGTCCATGTATTTACCTCAAAGGAAACGTCGCCACCATCCTACTTCATTCGGCAATCTCCACCGCGTACACGGTTGTTAAAGTGGTTTTCGGAGTTCGCAGAGAGTATGACAACTTCTGATCCCAGTCTCTTTAACAACCAAACGTTATTATAACACCGCGGTCATTTCAAAAAAATTTATACTTCAAAACCAGAATATAATATCCATTTCAAAACCATATAAATATGATATCATTTTCGTTTTAAAACTAAATCAATATGATATCATTTTTATTTCAAAATATATCCCTTTTCCCAAAAATCATAGCACTTCAAATCTATATACCTTGAAACCCATAGTTTTGAAACATAACTTAAAATACTTAAATGGTTTAAATATTAAATTACTTTATATAGTAAAATAGCTTCTTTAATTTCACAAAAAAAATTCCAAATTCCGATCTGAACCTCCAAATAAACATTTCAAATTCCCATATATTTCAAAGCTTTAAATATTCCACCATTTCAAAACTAATTCTTTGATAATTCCATATATATCAATTTCAATTAATATTATTTAGATTTGAAATGTTTACTTAATAAATCAAATATCATTTAAGTAAAACCTTTAACTTCAAACAACTGGATATCCTTTCAATTTAATTAACTTGATATATTCATTTGAATCAACTTTATATTCATTGAAATCACTCTAAACCAAATCAAGTTATTAGAATCACACCCTTTAAATCTCAATTTTATTTAATTTCAAATCAAATTTATTCGAGTAAAATTCTTAAATAATTCAAATTAAACCGGTTTCATATTTATCTTCTAACTTAATTTTTATTTAAGTCATTGAAACTCTATATATACAATATCTTAAGCATGTACTTAACCATATAATATAAAACAATCAAACTCCATAAATAAACTTATTTTTATTACACAAATTTATACATAGCTTAAATTCAAGAATTTAACTATGTATATAAAAAAATATTTATATAATATCAAAATTTAATATTTATTAAACCGTATATTTCTCTCCAAAACCATAGAAATCATTTTCAAAATATTTATATACATAGACTGACGGTGTCTGTATATAATTTTCTACCCTATGGTCAAGTGATACAGATATTTATTATTTCAATCTGTAATTTAAAATAAAAATACGGTTATATATCATTTCAAACCGCAATCCCGAATGAAATAAAAAGGTTGATAACAACTTGCATTTTATAACAATATAATATAACAACCATTCATCCAATATCAATCATCAAACATTATCACAATATCATCCAATTCCAAAAATAACATCAACATAGAATAGAAATAAATAACAAGTAATTATTGGCAGTTTATATTCAATAATAAATTAATTTAACTGGCAGTTTATATGCAATAATAAATTGAATACCAATTTAATTCAATAAATTAAATTTTAACTGGAATGATGATAAAAATATAACAAATAGCAATAAATAAATTTTTAATCACATGAGAAATTAATTTAACACACATAAGAAATTTTAGAAATTGTGAGTGGGTTAAAACACTCACCTTTTGAATTTAAATTGAATTTAAATCCAATTTAAACCCAAAAATTTAACAGCCTCAGAATTCGTCCAAACAAGCCCCATAATGTCCGGAATTCCAACACGAACCTAGCGGAGAAAACCCTACGTAAAACGGACTTCGTATGCGAGAGTCATACCCATTAGAATGAGTGGAAAATAAAAAAATTAAATTAAAATAAATATAACAAGATATTACCGTTTCTTGCCACGTCATACTGTCTTCTTCCCAGCCTTAATGCGCATGCACGAAAAGAAACACGCACACCCACACGCCCTAGTTCGATCAACCACACCCCCTATCTACGGCCATTGCCACTTCTACTCCGTGCCAACCACCTCCAAGGGTCACGACCCCCTCAGAACGCCACACACGAGCCCCGCGACGCCGGTCGCCACTAGAAACTGAAACCCTAATTGAATTTACTAAGGCGATCAAGCCGTTAACCCATCATAAAACCCACATGGATGCGACCCCCTCGGCTCTCTCTACATCACTGCACATTCGATTCGTCGATCAGTTGCAGTTGATTTCGACGCAATGGATGACCGAAAATGATGCAGCTAAGGCCAGAGAAGAAGTTGTGCAAACTTTAATTCCTGAAAACACGAGTTGGTGGTGTAGTGTGATGACTCGTCCACGACTCAATGAAGGTTTGAGTCGTTTCCGAGCTAGGGAAGGAGGTCCACGACCTAACAAACCACGGGAGAAATCAGGCCGAGATAACAAGGCATCGGAGTTGAGTCGTCCACGACTCAACGGTCTATCCATAAGTCGTTTGCGACTTAACCAAGCTCAGGAGAAGAAGTACCGACCTAATGATATCTACATGAGTCGTCTATGACTTAGCATGAAGCAAGGGAAAGCCCCAGCTAGTGAAGACCTTGAGTCGGAGGGAGTTAGGACGGCAAGGAGTTGAGTCGCTTGGCTTGTTGAGTTGTGTACCTTGTGTGTTTGATGAGTCGTGAGTCGTTCACGACATAAGTTGGGTCATGTATGTAATATATGAGTCGGTCGTGTTTGAGTCGTTTGTATTGTCTGTGAGTCGTAACGTGTTGAGTCGGGTGAGTTGTGGTTGAGGTAGTAAGTCGTGAGTCGTGCCTGCTTGAGTCGGTTGCGTATGAAGTGTTGTAGTAACAGTATGAAGCGTCTGTTGAGTCGGCAGCGACTTAGATGAGTCGGCAACGACTTAGATGAGTCGTAAGGTATGAGTCGGTCACGACTCAAGGGCTGTGTTGTGGAAACCCTATAAATACGCGTGTATTGTACATTTTTTGGTAGTTGATTTTTGAATAAAATTTCTTATTGATTGCTTTGTGCTTTCTTCTCCAATTGGTAGTTGAGTGTAATCTCCTATCTCCACTTACGTCATTCGAGTGCGCTCAAATCCACGTTTGTTGAAGCCGATTCACGGAATCTAGTGCGCTAGATCAACATGCGAAGAATCGTAGATCTTTGAACACGGTATAGTGCGCTATCAACGTGTTTGAGATAGCTAGAGTTCGGTATCTTTGGATCAACGAACTTGGGCATTTTGGTATCTTCAACTCACCGATTGCTACATTCCATCGATTAAAGTTTTGTTTGATTAATCCGCTGCGTCATTTATTGGTATCAGAGCCATACTTAGCCAATCATAGCTAAGTTGATTCTTGGAACCAAGTTTTTGAAGTTTTTGAAGTTGAAGTTGTTCATTGTGTTCATATTGAAATTGCATCAAGTTTGGAGTGTTTGATCTATTCCATTTTGGATCGAAGTGTTGGACATTGTTTGAATTTGGTCTTGGGTTTTGCGCGCCAAGGTTTGAAGTGTTGGACCGAGTTACTTTGAGTCGTACAAAGCAAACCGAGACAAGGGAAGCCGTGCACTATTGAGCCGTGCCTTGTTGTTTGTGAAAGCTTTTGAAGTTTTGTGTTCAAATTGTTGAAGTGTTTGTGAAGTTTTCAACCATGCCACCAAGGAGAGCTAATCGACATCAAAACGTTGAAGCTTTGTATCGTAGAGAAGAAGCTGAACTTATGGAACAACGTATTAATGATAAATTTGATGAAGGCATTGGAAAATTGGAGAGATTGATGAATGATTTGAATCAAAGGAGGAGATCACCAAACTCGAACCATGGAGGAAACCGAGTTTCGCCATCGGTTACGGAAGCGAGGAGGGTATCGCCACATTCTTGTAGAGATAGAAGACAAACATCAATTTCATCACGAAGAGATCATCATGACTATGCACATGAAGAGAGACGAAGTCAACGTGAATTTGACAATGAAGTATATAGAGATGAAGAGAGACATAGTCAAAGAAGTATGCATGAACGAAGGGATGATAATGGTCGAGATCGATGTAGGCGTACTTTTGATTTTGTTGAAGAAGGTGAAAGAGCTAGTATTCATTATCGAGATCGAGACCAAGTTCGAAATTCTTATCGGGATGTTGAAGATGATCGTCGATGGGAATCAGGTATGAAGATGGAGATTCCGGAATTTAAAGGCGGGATGGTTGCTGAAGAGTTCTTAGATTGGTTGTCTAATGTGGAGGAAATCTTTGATTTCAAGGAGGTTCCTGAGAATCGAAGGGTGAAGTTGGTTGCTACTAGGTTGAGGGGGAGAGCTTTGGCATGGTGGCAGCAAACTAAACTTACAAGGGAGAGAATGGGGAAGTCAAAGATAGAATCGTGGGATAAGATGAAAAAGTTGATGAGATCTACTTTCTTACCTTACAACTATCAATCACTTATGTACCAGAGGTTGCAGAATCTGAGGCAAGGGACGAAGTCTGTTAGTGATTATGCTGATGAATTTTACCAACTCATTGCCAGGAATGATATTATGGAAACGGAAGAACAGCTAACGGCTAGATTCATTGGGGGATTGAGAATGCAGATCCAGGATATGGTTAATATGTTTGATCCTAGATCAGTTGCAGAGGCACACCAGAAAGCGTTGGCTTGGGAGAAACAAGGAAGACGTGGAGGTGGTGTATTTACTAATTCCAATAATCAAGCAAGGGGTGTTGGTGGAAGTTCTAATGTTTCTAAACCTGTTTCAAAGCCAGTGGTGAAGGAGGCTGAGAAGGGAAAGGCTAGCAGTGTTTTCAAATGTTATAATTGTCAGGAGTTGGGTCACAAGAGCAATGAATGTCCGAAGCCGAAGAAGAGAACCATGGTTGCAGAAGTCGAGGAGGATAATGGTGAGGAGGCAGAATGTTCTAATACACCTTATGTTGAGGAGGAAGAAGAATTGTGTGGAGATGAAGGTTGTAATCTTATGATGAGGAGGTCATGTCTTACACCAAAACAAGAGGAGGATTCTAGTTGGTTGAGGAGCAATATTTTTCAGTCGACATGCACTATTCTGGGAAAAGTTTGCAAGTTCGTTATTGATGCTGGAAGTTGTGATAATATTATTTCTACAGAAGCAGTGAGGAAATTGAACTTGAAGACTGAAAAGCATCCTAAACCGTACAAGCTAGCATGGTTAAGGAAGGGTGGTGAAGTGAAGGTGTGTCGAAGGGCTTGTGTTAATTTTTCTATTGGGAAGAAGTACAAAGATGAAATTTGGTGTGATGTAGTGGACATGGATGTTTGTCACTTGTTGTTGGGCAGACCGTGGCAGTTTGATAGAGCAGTACAACATGATGGTCGTGCCAACAGTTACAGTTTCATGTTCGAGGGTACTAAAATCACTTTGGTTCCTAAGAAGCAACAGCAGAAGGAGAGCAAGTTAGAAGAGATTGAAGAATTGAAAACTCTGTTGACTTTGAAAGAGTTTGTTAAGGAAGTTGAAGAGGAACCTGAAGTATTTTTGTTGATTGGGAGAGAATGCAGTGAAGAAGTTGAGATTCCAGAAGAAGCAAAGCCAATTTTGAAAGAGTTTGAAGATGTCTTTCCAGAGGAGTTGCCTAAGGAGTTACCGCCACTTAGAGACATTCAACATCAAATTGATCTTGTTCCGGGAGCAGTGTTACCACATCGACCACATTACCGAATGAGTCCGAAGGAACATGAGGAGTTACGAAGGCAGGTGGAAGAATTGTTGGAACAGGGACGTGTTCAGGAAAGCTTGAGTCCTTGTGCCGTGCCAGCATTGTTAGTACCAAAGAAGGACGGAACTTGGAGGATGTGTACTGACAGTCGATCTTTGAACAAGATTACTGTTCGTTATAGATTTCCTATGCCAAGGTTGGATGACTTACTGGATCAGTTGAGTGGGGCAACTATATTTTCGAAGATTGATTTGAAGAGTGGTTATCATCAAATTAGAATCAGACCTGGAGACGAATGGAAGACAGCTTTCAAGACAAGAGAGGGGTTATACGAATGGTTGGTTATGCCATTTGGTTTGTCGAATGCACCTAGTACATTCATGCGGGTGATGAATCAAATCTTTAGACCATTCATTGGGAAGTTCGTTGTGGTTTATTTCGATGATATTCTGATTTACAGCAGAAGTATGGAGGAGCATGTTCTACATTTGAGGGAAGTGTTGATTATTCTGCGTGAAGAACAATTTTATGCTACTACAAAGAAATGTGTGTTTATGACGCATACTGTTTTATTTCTTGGGTATGTTGTTTCAGGGGAAGGTATTCAAGTTGACCAGAGTAAAGTTGAAGCTATTAGAAATTGGCCACAGCCGAGAACTATCACTGAAGTTAGAAGTTTTCATGGATTGGCATCATTTTACCGAAGGTTCATTCCACACTTCAGTAGCGTGATGGCTCCAGTTACTGATTGCATGAAAGGGAAACAGTTTGCATAGTCAGAGGAAGCGGGAGTTGCTTTTGAAAAGATCAAGGAACTGTTGACAACAGCACCAATTCTTGTTTTACCGAATTTTCAGTTATTGTTTGAATTGCATACTGATGCTTCGAAGGTTGGTATTGGAGGAGTTCTGAGTCAGAATGGGAAGCCAGTTGCTTATTTTAGTGAGAAACTGTCAGGGGCAAAGATGAGATACAGTACATATGACGTTGAATTCTATGCTGTTGTACAAGTTGTTAAGCATTGGAGACACTATCTATTTCAGAAGGAATTTGTTCTATACACTGATCATGAAGCATTGAAGCATTTACAGGGACAAGACAAGATTTCAGCAAGACATGCATCATGGATTGCTTACTTACAGCAGTTTACTTTTGTCGTTAAGCACAAATCAGGGGTGACAAATCGAGTAGCTGATGCTTTGAGTAGGAGGAGTCATTTATTAACGACAATGAAAGTTGAAGTGACGGGGTTTGAAATGTTGCCAGAGATGATTAATGAAGATCCTTACTTTGTGAAATATGTTGAGAAAGTGAAGGATGGGAGTACCGATGAATTTATGTTGGTTGATGGATTCTTGTTCAAAGGAAATCAATTATGCATTCCAGATTGTAGTTTGAGATTGAAAATTATTAAGGAGTTGCACGAGGAAGGGCATGTGGGTCGTGATCGTACTTTACAGTTGATTTCACAGTCTTACTTTTGGCTGTCGATGAGAAAAGAGGTTGAAAGATTCGTGGAGAGATGTCATATTTGCCAGGTTTCAAAGGGAACAGCGACGAATGCAGGGTTGTATATGCCATTACCAGTACCATCTAAGCCATGGGTGGATATTAGCATGGATTTCGTTTTGGGTTTGCCTAGAACTCAAAGGGGAAATGATTCGATATTTGTTGTGGTGGATAGATTTTCGAAGATGGCACATTTTGTTGCTTGCAAGAAGACAGCAGATGCAGTTCGAGTGGCGCAGTTATTTTTCAAGGAGATTTATCGACTTCATGGTTTACCAGAATCTATTGTTTCTGATCGAGATACTCGTTTTCTGAGTCACTTTTGGCTGAGTTTGTGGAAGATGGTGGGAACGAAACTGAAATTTAGTAGTGCTTATCATCCGCAAATTGATGGGCAGACAGAAGTTGTTAACAGGTCATTGGGAAATTTGTTGCGTTGTCTTGTACAGGATAATTTGAGAAGTTGGGACATGAAGCTATGTCAGGCAGAATTTGCTCATAATCATGCAGTGAATCGTAGCACAGGATTCAGTCCGTTTCAGATTGTTTATTCAAACTTACCAAGGGGCCCGTTGGATTTAGCAGTAGTACCACAGTCGAAGGGAACAGTTAAACGAGCTGTTGATTTTGTTGATGAGTTGACTGAATGTCATAAAGTCGTTCAGAAACGATTGGAGAAATCGAATGAAAAGTATAAGAAGTTTGCAGATTTGAAACGACGAAATGTTGAATTTAAGGAAGGTGATTTGGTTTATGCTGTATTGACAAAGGATCGTTTTCCAGTGGGTGCTTATAACAAGTTGAAGGCGCGGAAAATTGGTCCAGTTGAAGTTTTGAAGAAAATTAATGAGAATGCTTATCGATTAAAGTTACCGGATGATGTTTATACTTCTGATGTTTTTAACATCAAACATTTAATTCCATATCATGGAGGTGGGATTGTTGAGGAAGAATTTACAAATTCGAGGTCGAATTTTTCTCAACCAGGGGAGGATGATGCAGCTAAGGCCAGAGAAGAAGTTGTGCAAACTTTAATTCCTGAAAACACGAGTTGGTGGTGTAGTGTGATGACTCGTCCACGACTCAATGAAGGTTTGAGTCGTTTCCGAGCTAGGGAAGGAGGTCCACGACCTAACAAACCACGGGAGAAATCAGGCCGAGATAACAAGGCATCGGAGTTGAGTCGTCCACGACTCAACGGTCTATCCATAAGTCGTTTGCGACTTAACCAAGCTCAGGAGAAGAAGTACCGACCTAATGATATCTACATGAGTCGTCTACGACTTAGCATGAAGCAAGGGAAAGCCCCAGCTAGTGAAGACCTTGAGTCGGAGGGAGTTAGGACGGCAAGGAGTTGAGTCGCTTGGCTTGTTGAGTCGTGTACCTTGTGTGTTTGATGAGTCGTGAGTCGTTCACGACATAAGTTGGGTCATGTATGTAATATATGAGTCGGTCGTGTTTGAGTCGTTTGTATTGTCTGTGAGTCGTAACGTGTTGAGTCGGGTGAGTTGTGGTTGAGGTAGTAAGTCGTGAGTCGTGCCTGCTTGAGTCGGTTGCGTATGAAGTGTTGTAGTAACAGTATGAAGCGTCTGTTGAGTCGGCAGCGACTTAGATGAGTCGGCAACGACTTAGATGAGTCGTAAGGTATGAGTCGGTCACGACTCAAGGGCTGTGTTGTGGAAACCCTATAAATACGCGTGTATTGTACATTTTTTGGTAGTTGATTTTTGAATAAAATTTCTTGTTGATTGCTTTGTGCTTTCTTCTCCAATTGGTAGTTGAGTGTAATCTCCTATCTCCACTTACGTCATTCGAGTGCGCTCGAATCCACGTTTGTTGAAGCCGATTCACGGAATCTAGTGCGCTAGATCAACGTGCGAAGAATCGTAGATCTTTGAACACGGTATAGTGCGCTATCAACGTGTTTGAGATAGCTAGAGTTCGGTATCTTTGGATCAACGAACTTGGGCATTTTGGTATCTTCAACTCACCGATTGCTACATTCCATCGATTAAAGTTCTGTTTGATTAATCCGCTGCGTCAGAAAATAGTCCTTCAATTTCTGGATAAACAGAGATCCAGATCAAAAAACGAACTGCAGATCTGACTTGCGCTTTTCGAGGGCTTCGATATATAATTTTTTTGAATTTTTTTGAGGAGTTTGAAATTTTAATTTGATTCTTGAATTGCAAATGGATTTGGAATTATTTGCCATTGAAATGAGGAGGTGAAGAGGGATTGTATGCACAGACAAATGAGAAATAGAGGTAGGCTAGGGTTTATAACAGGGTATATATATGCAAGGTTGAAATAGAATAGATGGACCCGATTTATAAAAGCGTTGAACTATATGTGGCCCACAAAGCCCGTTTCGACTCCAGAACGAAATTTGGTCAACCCATATATTAAAATAGATGTTTTAAAATATTTTAAACTCGATGGAACAAGTTTCAAGTCCAAATTCCATCGTATGAAGAAGTTATGCTAAAATCAAAATTTTCAAAATTGATTTCAATTGATTTCAATTTCATTGATTCCTAGGCGTTTCGAGTCCGTACGATCAAACGACACGTCTAATCGTTATGAAACTTGAAATCTGACAATAATACACCGTTACAGATCCAATGAAACTGGTTGTGTCGAAATCCGAGTTAGTGGCCAAAATGTCTATTTTTACATTAATTAAATAAATTAATAAATTAGCTAATTAAATCAAATTTCAAATTTCAATTCTTTAATTGACAAATTTCATCCTTTTTGATTTCTTAATCACTCACAATAATTCAAGATCAGATGTCAAATTTAAAGTTGATTAATTTATAAATTTCAGTATTAACCACAATTTCATTAAATTCAGAAATCATAAATTTAATTCCCAATAATTCCATTAAATTGACCTTTCACTCTATTATTCAATCTATTAGTATCAAATAAATGAAATTAACATTGGATTCGTACTTCATTACATAAATATCTTCAATTTCATCTAAATTAATATTTACGTCATATTTAAATATTCAATTTAATTGCAATAAATCCACTTTATTAAATTTAAATTAAAAATCTTGGTTCCCATTCTTACTTTATTATCACACAAAATTTATTATAATTACTCTCTAGCATTGATCCTATCAAACTACAATTCATTACGTATTATTTTTATCAATTAATATAACTTTGAATTCATTCCCAATTTACAAATTTCAATCAATTTTAACTTTACAATTTGTTTCAAATAATTGGGATTCCACTAATTAAGTCAATTATTGCAATTGCTTTCAAATTATATTTTTATGAACTAAATAAATAGGTAACTTATACACTTATAACCATTAAAATTTAATTAACTTTTAAGTTTATTACTTCCAAGCAAATAATATGATTTCTTACAGGACATTGATTTTTATTCAATTACCATTTATTAAAATTCAAATTCATTAATTAATTGAATGCTTACATTTGTTTCCATATATCCAATTTGTAGCAAGTATAACATCTACATTATTTTCATTGATTTGGATTAAATTCCTATCTTTATGTTATGCCTATTATTATGCTATAAACTGGTTACTATTGATTACCTTTTATTTACTTGCCATATTCTCATTCCCATAATTGTAACCTTTGTTTATATTTATTAAAATTTTGATTTCTCCTTTCAATTAATAGACTAAATAAACGGGCAACACATAATTATTGCCATCGTTTACTTTTAACTGCATTTATAAGTTTATTGTTTACATTATAAGTTTATTGTTTACAGACCCAAGTTACACATTTACATAATTCTAATTTATCGTAATCACATTCAATCTATCCAAAATTTAGCTTAGATTACATCCTTACCATTCCTTTATTATTGACTTTAATTAGCATTGCTTACCTTGCATTAACATTATTACTTTAAATCTACATCCAATTACAATTAATATCCTCAATAAATTTATTTACTTGGTCTCATGCTTTTTATTACACCAATCACTACCTTATAAGTAAATGTACGTTACTATTTTAATTTACATTCACCCTTTTCCGTTATTATATTAATTATCATTTAAGTATATTCAATTGTCTTGTATGTTCATTCTTCCCCCCAGTTACCACCTATGATATTATTCCACACATTAATTCACAAATTACATTTGCTTCCTCATATTCCACTTATAACCAAGTCATACATTTAAATTATTTTATTTTATTAGAATTTCATTCAAGTTCATTAATTATTAACTTAAATTAACTTTGTTACGTTTCCACTTAGTTATTTTCATTATTACAACACAACTTATATCAAAAATTCACAAATTTTTATTTTCTTCAATATTAATTTAAAAAAATCTTATTATATTAACAATTTTAATCATCGAATTTTTACGAATCGTTACACTTTCCCCATTCAAAATTTTTCATCCTTGAAAAGGAAGAAGAAGGGAAAAGAAGAACTAAATAAACAATATATCTTATTTAAAATATTAAATATATAAACAAATTAATTTAAATAAAATATACCAATTATAATCATTAAATCTTTTATACTCAAATTAATAAAGTTTGGAAACATTTACAAAAATATTCTAAGTTCAAAATTTTCGAAAATTTTCGGCAAAGTCTCCTTTGTACGGAGTGGCTCGAGAGAAAATATAATATCAAATATAACGATATATAACATATATTTTCCAAAATACTATATATCCCAAGCCGGGAAAACAATATAATAATGCTATAAACCATAATCCGAAAACGTACCTATTTATCGGGCAAATAACGCTTATTATGGAACCAAATGCAGTAGCAATTGCTTCCATAACCTGTATTTCACTTATATAATCCAAAAGGTTAACAATTATATGAAATGAAATGTTTAACGTTGTTTCAATCAATAACAAAAAAATCAATACAAACACCAATCACTTGCAATCAGGCATCCAACCATCACATAGAATCATCACAAATCAATCAATCATCCATATCAGACAAAACAAATAGTTGTTCGGGTTCAAAACTTCAAATTGTACAGGACGAAACATAACTACTAAGCGCACCATTTACTCAACAGTCTCTAATGAGGCTAAACAGATTATTCATACATCCAAACAATTTTAAAGTATCCTTACCCAAACAACCATAAACCAAACAAACAACGATTTCAAACAACAGATTAAGTTTATCCTTATTAATTCCATTCATACATTTGTTGTTTGATTTCTCTTTTTCATTCATATAATGGTTTATCTTTTAATTCACATTTATTTTTTGCAAATTTTCATTTTTATTGCATTACATTCATTTATTCATTTACTTAAGTTTAAAATCTTATACCTATAATATTTACTTTCTATTACCATTATTACAGTAACATTTCAATTTTAACTTAAGTTCACAAAAATTTCACATCACATTCTTATTTATTAAAGAATTTCATTAATTACTTTGATTACCTCAAGTTTATTACTTTTATAATATCTATTACATTTTCTTATTAACATTTCAACCTTTTATATCTCTTGGTAAGTTATATGTATGCCTTTAAGAATGTAATTGAAAGTTATACAAGTTTTTCTCAATTCTTTTAATTAATTATATGTTCAATAATACTATCCTTTGTTTTATATGTTACAAATTTAAATTTTATTTTTATTTAATTTATAACTTAGCATTAAATCTCTTATTTCCTTTATAGGTTTCAATTATTAATTACCTACGTTCCAATTCACTACAATAATTGAAACTATTAATTAATGGAAACTTAAGAATTAAACACTGGGTTTAAATTTCAAATCATTTTAAAATAATAGATAAAGGTTTGTACTTAAAACTTATATATCCAATTATACTTAAACAATTAGAAATTTATATTTGGTTATCAAAATACACCTGTAGTAAAACTACTACAGTGGCCGTCCCACTTCGAAACTCAAAAATGAATGTCGATGGTGCATGCATTCATCACCGAAATTATTTTCCAGCGACAGAGAGGGGAGTACAAAAATTATTTCTTTCCAAAATTTCTTTTAAAACATTTCTTTCAAATTATATTGAAATATTTATATCAGAAAATATTTCTAATAATATTATTACTATTATTCCAAAATCATTCAAAAGAAATTTTCAAAACCCCGGAACTTAAGTTCTAAATTTTCAATTTTCATTTATTTTATTTTCGATCTTATTTCAACTATTATTTATAAATTTCATTACCTAACAACCAATATATTGCAACCAAATATATATCATTTATAAAAATTTATTTTATATATATAGAAATATAATAGGCAAAGTTATTTCATTCACCTATATGCAAAACAAATATTGTGTCAGTCTGTCCTATTAAGTGTTTAGAAATCCCTATTGATGTCATAGCATCCTATAGACCAACCAGAATTTATAAATACAAAACAAAACAGATTAACACAATATTAAAACATTTTTATAACACTAACAAATACGCTCTCTCATAAATATACACTCAGCGACTCATCATAGGGTATTATTACCCTATTAATAAAGAGTTAGACCCCACAAAGCTAAGGTTTTTCGCCAAACCAAAGCTCTGATGCCATATCTAACGTCCCGCCTTTCCGTACGATTTAAATCGACGATAAACCAAACCCGTCAAACTTAAACCATACAGAAGGGCAGATTGTTATAGGGTAAATAAGAAAAAGCAGAGAAGGAAAAATAAACAAAATAGAATCTTGCAGCGGAACGATAAAATATAATAATCAAATATACAGTTCCTGAAGCTGTTTACAAAATATTCAATTATTTTTATAAAATATATATCAGAGTTACATGTACCAAAGAATAATAACAATGCAGTGGAACAACGTGATGCAGTAGAACACTATAGTAAGTAATAGTAATAATAAAATCTTCGTCTTCGTCCTCCAAAAATAAGGCCTTCAATTCCTGAAATGATCAGGCTGACCCGAGCGAATTGAAATGACAAAACACTCGAGTCAGAACTAAAAGATCTTATGTAAGTTAAATCAACAGTAATAAATATGAGTGCAGTAACTTAGAGATGCTCGGGATTCACATCTCGTAAGGATCCGTTAAACTATTTACTATGTAATAATATTTCACTATTATAATAATGTCTAATAGTAAAATAAACTTACTTTAAAATAGCGTTAAGGGGTTACCCATATAGCCCTTAACACAAATAATGCCAATTGTCTATACAGTACTGTAATACCTCCCGATCGGGAGGCTACCAGAGGATACTCCATAGGTACGACACAAATAGAAACTCGTACAAGGCACGCTAGGGTAGGTGACACGGCACAACTAGGCAATGCCAGGGTAGATATACCAATTACGCTTCCGGGTCGGTGGTAACGCATAGCCGCTGCTACCGCCCACCTCGAGCCACACCCCTAAATCAAAGAAATCAAAAGTGGCCACTGAATAAATCCAAAAGTCAAATTATAATATAGAAGGGATGTTTCCGATCAAAGGTGCAACCTCATTAGCCCGTCAGTCCCTCCTGTTTTAGCCACCTTATGCCAACTCACGGGAGTCGGGTCCACGTATTTACCTCAAAGGAAATGCCGCCGCCATCCTACTTCATTGTGGAATCTCCCTCGCATACACGATTGTTAAAGTGGTTTTCGGAGTTGGCAGAGAGTACGACAACTTCCGATCCCGGTCTCTTTAACAACCAAACGTTATTATAACACCGCGGTCATTTTAAAAAAATTTATACTTCAAAACCAGAATATAATATCTATTTCGAAACCATATAAATACGATATCATTTTCATTTTAAAACCAAATCAATATGATGTCATTTTCATTTTGAAATATATCCTTTTTTCAAAAATCATAGCACTTCAAATCTATATACCTTGAAACCCATAGCTTTGAAACATAACTTCAAATACTTAAATGGTTTAAATATTAAATTACTTTATATAGTAAAATAGCTTCTTTAATTTCACAAAAAAATTTCCAAATTCTGATTTGAACCTCCAAATAAACATTTCAAATTTCCATATATTTCAAAGCTTTAAATATTCCACCATTTCAAAACTAATTCTTTGATAATTCCACATATATCAATTTCAATTACTATTATTTAGATTTGAAATGTTTACTTAATAAATAAAATATCATTTAAGTAAAATCTTTAACTTCAAACAACTGGATATTCTTTTAATTTAATTAACTTGATATATTCATTTGAATCAACTTTATATTCATTTAAATCACTCTAAGCCAAATCAAGTTATAAGAATCACACCCTTTAAATCTCAATTTTATTTAATTTTAAATCAAATTTATTCGAGTAAAATTCTTAAATAATTCAAATTAAACCAATTTCGTATTTATCTTCCAACTTAATTTTTATTTAAGTCATTAAAACTCTATATATATACAATATCTTAAACAGGTACTTAACCATATAATATAAAACAATCAAACTCCATAAATAAACTTATTTTTATAACACAAATTTATACATAGCTTAAATTCAAGAATTTAACTAATATATAAAAATAATATTTATATAATATCAAATTTTAATATTTATTAAACGGTATATTTCTTTCCAAAACCATAGAAATCATTTTAAAAATATTTATATATATAGACTGACGGTGTCTGTATATAATTTTCTATCCTATGGTCAAGTGATACGGATATTTATCATTTCAATCTGTAATTTAAAATAAAAATATGGTTATATATCGTTTCAAACTGCAATCCCGAGTGAAATAAAAAGGTTGATAACAACTTGCAGTTTATAACAATATAATATAACATCCATTCATCCAATATCAATCATCAAACATTATCACAATCGTCGTCCAATTCAAACAATCACATCAATATAGAATAGAAATAAATAACAAGTAATTACTGGCAGTTTATATTCAATAATGAATTAATTTAACTGGCAGTTTATATGAAATAATAAATTGGATACCAATTTAATTCAATAAATCAAATTTTAACTGGATTGATGATAAAAATATAACAAATAGCAATAAATAAATTTTTAATCACATCAGAAATTAATTTAACACACATAAGAAAATTAGAAATTTTGAGTGGGTTAAAACACTCACCTTTTGAATTTAAATTGAATTTAAATCCAATTTAAACCCAAAAATTTAACAGCCTCAGAATTCGTCCAAACCAGCGCCAAAATGTCCGGAATTCCAATACGAACCTAGAGGAGAAAACCGCGCGTAAAATGGACCTCCTATGCGAGAGTTATACCCAATAGAACGAGCAGAAAATCAAAAATTAAATTAAAATAAATATAGCAAGATATTACGTTTCTTGCCACGTCATACTGTCTTCTTCCTAGCCTTAACGCGCACGCACGAAAAGAAACACGCACGCCCACATGCCTTCGTTCGTTCAACCGCGCCCCCCATCTACGACCATCGCCACTTCTACACCGTGCCGACCACCTCCAAGGGTCACGGCCCCCTCAGATCGGCACGCACGAGCCCCAAGACGTCGGCCGCCACTAGAAACTGAAAACCTAATTGAATTTATTGAGGCGATTTAGCCGTTAACCCATCACAAAACCCACATGGATGCGACCCCCTCGGCTCTCTCTACATTACTGCACCTTCGATTCGTCGATCAGCTGCAGTTGATTTCGACGCAATGGATGGAAGAAAATAGTCCTTCAATTTCTGGATGAATAGAGATCCAAATCGAAAAACAAACTGCAGATCTGACTTGCATTCTTCGAGGGCTTCGATGTATAATTTTTTTGAGGAGTTTGAAATTTCAATTTGATTTTTGAATTGCAAATGGATTTGGAATTGTCTGCCATTGTAGTGAGGAGGTGAAGAGGGATTGTGCGCATAGATAAATGAGAAATAGAGATAGGCTAGGGTTTATAATAGGGTATATATAGGCAAGGTTGAAATAGAATAGATGGACTCGATTTATAAACGTGTTGAATGATATAAGGCACACAAAGCCCGTTTCGACTCCTGAACGAAATTGGGCCAACCCATATATCAAAATAGATATTTTAAAATATTTTAAACTTGATGGAACAAGTTTCAAGTCCAAATTCCATCGTATGAAGAAGTTATGCTAAAATCAAAATTTTCCAAATTGATTTCAATTTCATTGATTCCTAGGCGTTTCGAGTCCGTACGATCAAACAACATGTCTGATCGTTACGAAACTTGAAATCCTACAATAATTCGCCGTTATGGATATGATGAAACTGGTTTCGTCGAAATCCGAGTCAGTGGCCAAAATGGCTATTTTTACATTAATTAAATAAATTAATAAATTAGCTAATTAAATTAAATTTCAAATTTCATTTCTTTAATTGACAAATTTCATCCTTTCTGATTTCTTAATCACTCACAATAATTTAAACAAGTTCAGATGTCAAATTTAAAGTTGATTAATTTATCAATTATAGTATTAACCACAATTTCATTAAATTCAGAAATTATAAATTTAATTCTCAATAATTCCATTAAATTAACCGTTCACTCTATTATTCAATCTATTAGTATCAAATAAATGAAATTAACATTGGATTCATACTTCATTACATAAATATCTTCAATTTCATCTAAATTAATATTTACGTCATATTTAAATATTCAATTTAATTGCAATAAATCCACTTTATTAAATTTAAATTAAAAATCTTGGTTCCCATTCTTACTTTATTATCAAACAAATCTTATTATAATTACTCTCTAGCATTGATCCTGTCAAACTACAATACATTACGTATTATTTTTATCAATTAATATAACTTTGAATTCGTTCCCAATTTACAAATTTCAATCAATTTTAACTTTACAATTTGTTTCAAATAATTGGGATTCCACTAATTAAGTCAATTACTGCAATTGCTTTCAAATTATATTTTTATGAACTAAACAAATAGGTAACTTATACAATTGTAACTATTAAAATTTAATTAACTTTTAAGTTTATTACTTCCAAGCAAATAATATGATTTCTTATAGAACATTGATTTTTATTCAATTACCTTTATTAAAATTCAAATTCATTAATTAATTGAATGCTTGCATTTGTTTCCATATATCCAATCTGTAGCTAAGTATAACATCTACATTATTTTCATTGATTTGAATTAAGTTCCATCTTTATATTATGCCATTATTGTGCTATAAACTGGTTACTATTGATTACCTTTCATTTACTTGCCATATTCTCATTCCCATCATTGTAACCTTTGTTTATATTTATTAAATTTTTGATTTCTCATTTCAATTATTAGACTAAATAAACGGGCAATACATAATTATTGTCATCGTTTACTTTTAACTGCATTTATAAGTTTATTATTTACTGACCCAAGTTACACATTCACATAATTCCAATTTATCGTAATCACATTCGATCTATCGAAAATTTAGCTTAGATTACATCCTTACCATTCCTTTATTATTGAATTTAATTAGCATTGCTTACCTTGCATTAACATTATTACTTTAAATCTACATCCAATTACAATTAATATCCTCAATAAATTTATTTACTTAGTCTCATACTTTTTATTACACCAATTACTACCTTATAAGTAAATGTACGTGTGACGCCCCACCTCTATGCTCACAATAACAAAGAGTATTAAAGGAATACTGTCTGTTATTACGAAGAATAAGGCTGGATAGGAGCGGCCATCCGTAGTTAGGCCTTACACTAGTATTTATTATCTTGATAGGAGTGGTATATATTTTCTATTTTTCATCTCTATTTATTTACTCCCATCGACATATTCAATTCTAGTATAAAACGAACTATGATGATTCATAATAGTTTAGGCCAAGATATATAATAATAACACAGATAAGCTAAATGCGGAACACAGATAATACAAAATCTCATATATATAACTGAAGTCAGTTACAAGACATGTGATACAATACATGTGTTACAACTACAACTGTCGACACTGGAAGTTACATATACAAGTACATTATTGTAAATAATATACATGAATACATATCATCCTATAAAATGACCACTGACTACTCTGAAAGATATGAAGAGACTTCATAGCTCAAGTAGCAACCCAAAGCAAGATATCAACAACCTGTAATAACTTCTTCTGACCCGAGTATTAATTCAAAATAAAATAATATACGGGTCAGTCTAATTCAAACTCAGTTATTAATGCACAGAAGCAATAATAATTAAATAATCAAATAGACGACAGTCACAATAAATCTGACCTATCCAATCCTGTAGTAAGGAAATTGGTTATGGTAAATATAACGCGTAACAGCGTTAAACAGAAAATCATCAAATTCAAATCATCAACAAAGATAAATGAAAGGATTATCAATGAAGATAATTTAGAAAACAACAGAATTGCCTAAACAGCAATTAACAGCAAGTGGCTAAAGCAAAACTCAAGCCAGTGAACAACATAAACAACAAAATCTAGTTATCGATACGATAATTAGAAAACACATAATCTAACTATCTAGTAGATAATTAGATATCACAAAATGATCAAATTAAACTAAATCAAAATACAATTTCAAAATATTGAATTGGACGTTCGAAACAATTCAAACAATTGAAATATCAATTAAGAAGTCAATCCTGATAGGGCTGCAGTACACGTTCACGTGCACTGCCTCGCCACTACGACATATGATGTCAACACAACTCCATTATGAACAGCAAGTCGAAACTGCAAAAGTCAAGTCACTGCTATCATGACTCAACAGAACTGCAAGACCAAACCAAAGTTAACAACAATATAAAGAAACCAAATGAGGTCAGGTCTGGACAACATGAATAGACAAGCACATGCGTGCAATTAACAGCAGATTGTACACGAACAAAGCAGTTCAGTAATGCATAGGGTTCAAGTAAACAAAACCAGAAGAAGCAAATATAGGCCAGGCAGATTAAAAATGCATTCATGTATACCAAAGATTGGAAAGAAAGGCAATTCAACTCAAATGCAAAGTACAGAGGCTCGCATAACCAAGTGCACTAAAGATCAAACTACAGTATGGAAAAAATGTAACTGATCAGAGGTGGCAACTTGGGCATCAGATAAACAGTGCACTCAAGATACAATGCATATCAAACTAGAAATGTGCTCGAAGCGAAAATCCAAACCAAGTTCAATATTACAACTCAAAACAACTCGAAATCAGTGATACCAAATCACCATGTGTGAACCGAAACTGAAGTGATAAAACACAACAATGGCATCAAAAGTGACCTCAATACAGTTCACATTCAAATATAGTGAATGTATCCTGATGAAAAACGAATTTCAATAAACCAGACAAGTTACATGAAGAAGCATCTCAACAAAACCAGGTCGAAGCAGCAGTTCGAAATCAACCAGCGAAACAATGACAATGACATAGCAGTTTTGAACGAAGATTCAGTGAAGCCAGATAATATCATCGCATAAACAAAGTCGTGGCCGATTCAAAGGCAAAGAATCGAACAAGTCAAGTTATATTAACATGAAAAACAATGTCAAAACCAAGTCAGAAGCCAAACTCGTGCTATTCAATTAAATTGAAAAAGGCAGTAATCAATCTCAAGCACCCAAACGAAGATTAATGGCCAACGCAATTAAGGAGATTGAACTCATATAAACGAAATCAAGATCTCTAATCACATTTAAACAGTATTTTGAATTAGATGTGAGTGAAAATCGAAATTCACTCACCTTGTTTCCCATAGCACGAATCAAAGATCGACGGTAACGAGTCGAAGCCGTGGAAATCGAAGAAAGGAATTGAAGCATCATCGCACTCAATTCAACAAAGACGACGACTTCACTACGAAACCCTAGCAGTGACCATTTTTCTTTTCGTTAGTTTAGGGCTTGCGAATCGAATGAAATGAAATGAGGAACGGGTTATTACCTCTGATAATAATCACAGCACCACGAATAATAAAAGAAATGCGGGCCGCGATTCGATCAAAAGCCCGCATACCCTTAACAATTCTTTAAAAGAATTCCAACTGATTAAAAACTTCCAATAGCAATTAGCCAACAGATTAATCGTTTAATGTCGATAATAAATTGGTGCAAAACCCCCGGGTTGTTACAATACGTTACTATTTTAATTTACATTCACCCTTTTCCGTTATTATATTAATTATCATTTAAGTATATTTAATTGTCTTGCATGTTCATTCTTCCCTCCTAATTACCACCTACGATATTATTCCACACATTAATTCACAAATTACATTTGCTTCCTCATATTCCACTTATAACCAAGTCATACATTTAAATTATTTTATTTAATTAGAATTTCATTCAAGTTCATTAATTATTGACTTAAATTAACCTTGTTACGTTTCCTCTTAGTTATTTTCATTATTACAACACAACGTATATAAAAAATTCACAAATTTTTATTTTCTTCAATATCAATTTAAAAAAGATCTTATTACATTAACAATTTTAATCATCGAATTTTTACGAGTCGTTGCAGCTTTCAATCTTCATATAGCATAGAAACTGAAATGCAAAATAATATATGTCAGATGTCTGACCTAATATATCAGACATCTGAACATAGCCTCTATTTTTAAATCGAGAGCATATATAAAAATCTATCAAAAAAAGCTCAGACATCTGACTCCGGCTATTATTTAAAAAAATGTATAAATGATCAGACGCCTGAACGTATGGACAGATGTCTGAGCTGAGCAACGACCATATATAGTGAAAGGTCATCTACTTCATTCTAACAGCTGCTTTCATACCTCTTCACCGCATCTCTTCCTTATCAACAATTGCAACCTTTAGACTCAAAATAGAAAAATCTAATGGATATTACTCTTCACAAAAACTCTTCATCATCTACATATATGTAAAGATTTTAAGAATTAACTCACTATAATTCTATGAATCCTATATCTACATTCTTTGCATACTCTAATTTCTAGAAGCTAACCATATTGGTCTTTATCTTTTCTTGAAATCAAAAGCTTCACGTATGCATACTACTCAAAGGAGATTATAGGATGATTTGTACCGTGCAGTCGAAATTAGTGTTTTCTAAATCACATACTTGTCTCATAAAGAACTTTTGTATCAAGCCTATTCCCTTGGACAAAGCGAGGGTTATTTACTAGTTAAAGCCAAAGAGGAGCTTCGAGACTTGACATAGGATGAGAGGTCCAAATCAGTATAAAAAAACTGGTGTGATTATTTCCTTATTATTATTTACTTTACCCTATTAACTATAAGCTAGCATTTGACTACGCTTGCATATTAGATATAAACATACGATCGATACATCCTTTCATTTGGTATTAGAGCACAGTTGTCTAAATTCAGAGTAACACGTGATTGAAACATTTTAGTATAGCAAGTACATTTCAAGAAGGACAATCATCTACACATCCACCACTATTCACTGGATCAAATTATGCTTACTGGTCTACTCAAATGCGTATTTTTATAAAGCAAATGGTTTAGAAATTTGGCAAGCAACACAAGTTAAACATGCAACACTAGAAATAAATATAAGCACTCGAAAAGATGCTCAAAAGAACACAGCAACAAACAATGCTAAAGTTATGAATGTTTTATTCCATCCATTTGACAAAAATGAATTCTCTCATGTCATGTTGTACACTACTGTATATGATATATGGCGTACACTACAAATCACTCATGAAAACACTAACAAAGTTAAACAAACAAAGATTTCCATTTTAAAAAAAAAAATCAATTTTCTTCATTTAAAATGAAAGAAAATGAATCTATTTGTGATATGTATGCTAGATTTCAAACTATATAACATGATCTCATGGCACTTGGAGTCAAATTCACATATTTTGATTTAGTTACACGTATTTTAAATTCCTTAACAAATGAATGGGACAAAAAGTATTGGCCATCAAAAAGGCAAATGACTTATCTCAACTGAAAGATGAATAATTGATAGGAAATTTAATGTCGTACGAAGCAAATTTGTAGGCAAAAAAAGAGTAAATCAATGAAAAGAAAAATATAGCCTTTTACGACAGTAATAATAATTCAGACTTAGATGAAGATGAAATCATATTCATTGCCAAAAATTACAGCAAATTTAAGAAATTAAAAAACGATGACGAGATCCCAAAACGGGGAAAATTCAAATTCATCCAACCAAACTTCGATCAAATGTTTTGGATGTGACAAGTTCAGACACATGAAGAAACAATGCCCATAACTCAATAATGACAAAAGGAGAGTCAAGTTCGAGAAATTCAAGTAAAGAAAACTGGCTTTTCAAGTAACTTGGGATGAATCAAATTCGTCTTCATCATCAAAAGTGACAGCAATAGTGCTTCTGGACAGGCTAATGTATGCTTTATGTCAAAAACTAAAGAGGTATGTTCTGATCTTACTTATAATGAAATTTGATAACTCAACATGGAATTAAACGACAAATATAGAGAAACTAAAAAATATAATAAATAATATGTTGCTAAAATTAATCGAGTGGAACTTGAAATAGGATTATTAAAAGATGAAAAAACCATTTTAGAAGAAGAATTAGAAACAAGAGAAATATAAGAATCTAACTTTCAAAATGACTCATTATTACGTGAAATAGGAAAAGTTAAACTAGAAAATGATGAAATTAGAAAAGAAAACGTTATATTAAATGTAACGATCTCGGACTTTAACTGAGTTTAAATTGCTAATTAATTTAATTTTTGAATAAAATTTGTTAAATTAACTGGTGAATTTATTTGAGTTTCTCGTTATTCGAGAAAAAATATGTGTGTTTATTTTATCAAAGTATAATTAAGTTTTAAAGAAATTTCTTTAAAAGTTAAATATCTATACATATATAGGAATGTAAATGTAAAATAAATATTAAAGTTAAAAATAAATATTCAAGTTAGAAATAGCATATATATAAGATAAATTAAAATATCAAGTGATTTCACTAGAATAAATTATAACAACATATTAAAAATAGAAATTTATTTATATTATAATAAGACAAAGCAAAAAAAAGAGATAAAATAATAAATAATAATAAAACATAAGTACTAAAACAAAACAAAGAGAAGACAAACAAAATAAAGATAAGTATATAGACTTGAGGAAACAAACAAGTAAAACAAGACAAAAGAAAAGAAAGAAATAAATATACTCAAGTATGAAACAAAACCAAAGTATATGTGTGCATGAAGTATGAAAAAAAACCTGGCAAAAGTAAATATGAATGTGAAGTAGTTATGAAGGCAAGTAAAATATATATGTATGCAGCCTGTAGAGTTAGAAATGCAAGGCAAGAAAATACAAAATAAAACGATAAAATTCTATAAACACAAATAATGCTAGCACACATACACATCTTATTAGCCACTAAAACAATATTATCAACCGAAATTTTGCTCAACCAAATGAAGAAAATATCGTGATATTGTACAAACAAAATAATTACCCTATACAAATATACAATCACCTGTAAACTCCTTCCTATATATCAACTTCTTTTATCAATTTTTCATTTCAGTTTCGTCCATTTATTCAAAGTAAACCTGAAGTTAGTTTTATCTTAACCTTAAACAAAAATTCAACTTAAACAACAATGCAAATTCACACAAACCAGAGAAATCAAAAGTTCAGTAAGCAAAATTTAAAAGTCTGGTTCAAAAAGAAGCAGCTCTGTTCATCTCTTAATTACTGTGAGTAACATCATTTTTAAATTTTAAAAGTATGAATCTGTTGTGAACATATCTGTGAATAAGTATGAATTCTTTGTGTATATTGGTATGTTGGAAATATTTTGTGTGCAGGTTGTTATTTCTATATGTTCTCTGTGTTAGTTCATAAACCAAGGTTTTGATTCAAAAATCATTTCTTCACAATCTACTTACTGTTTGGCTGTAGGATCAAAACAAAAATTGTTTAATCAGGAACTAAGTTTTAAAAATCAATTTAGGCTAAAACAACTTGTCATTGTCTCTGGAAATTAAAAGAGCAGAGCAAAACTTTAAATTAATCAAATTTCGAATCTCTTAATTCTCGAATTCAATGTTATAAACTGAATTCTTATACTAAAATATGATTTTTAAAGTAAAAATTATGATTTTTAGATCAAGGATTTGAGAGAAGTTCGTATTTGTTCGAAAATTGGGTTTTGATCAATTGCGGTTGATCGGAGTGTGGTTGGTGATCGTGGCTTCGCGTGGAGGTGGAGGGGCCTATGACAAGGGTAGGAAAAATGCTCGGTAATGCTCATGTTTCCGATGGTGACGGCGGCGAACGTTTAAAATTTGTAAACATAGTTTTGCAATGGGTTCAAATTTTTGATTTTTTTGTTCTCTAGGATGGATCGAGTGTTTTGTGGCTCTGGGATGGGTAGAGGGGACATTGACAAAGTGATGGCCGAAATCTCAAGGGCTCTGGTGGACAAGGTTGTGGAAGCGACGCAGTTCCAGGTTCGTGAGGAGTTCCAGTTCACGTTTCCAGGTTTGGGCTTTTCCTCGTTTTCGAATTCGAGAAGATGATGGGGATTTTGATGGTCGGGGGCTAATGCGTGGATGAACGTCGACTTGCTCGATGATGTAGGGTTGGCCGGAGCATCGCATGGCGACCGTGCACGTGCACCGTGCACTAACTCTGGTAACCTCGAAATGGTGTTGTTGAGATGAAGCACGGTGTGCGCGAGTTTGACTCGAGTTTTAACTCGAAGTTTTTGGTGGTTGGTCTTGAAGTAAGTTTAGGTGTGGCTCGGGTAGATGTTTTCCAGATCTTGAAAACAAAGCTGTTCCTGTTTGTTTTGAATTTAAAACCGAACTTTCAAATTTTAAACAAAGTTTAAATTGAGTTTTAAAATCAAAAGTTTGAATCTAAATTCAAGTTTAGACTGGAAACTTAGTTTGTAAATAAATAAAGTTTATAAATTTAAATTTGTTTTAAGCAATCAAGTGGGTTTAAAAAGAATTTGAATTTAAAATGTATTTTGAATTGTAAAGAAAGAATTTAAACAAAGTTAAATCAAATTTGAAACCTGAACTTAAATTTAAATTTGAAATCAAGATTTTGAAATAAAATAAGTTTTATAAATTTAAATGTTTAAATAAGTTTAAAATGTTTAAGTATACTTTAATATGTGAACTTAAGAGGGATTTGATTTTGAACGCTTTTAAATTTCTTTATAACAAAAGTGATACTTTAACATGTGAAGTTGAAGTTAAAGTTAAAAAACAATGGTTTGAAACTTTATTAAAGATAAATTGGTATTCATTTTAAATCTAAAAATTTAAAATGAAACTAAAAGTAAATTTAGAAGTAAGTTGTTTTTAAATGTATTTGTGAGTGTTAATTAAATCATTAATATATATGAGTTTTACTTTTAAGTAAATAGAGATTGGATGATTTGTAATTCATAAATTTTGAAGTTAGTTAGAATGAATCATTAGTGATTTGTATTAATTAAATTAGTAACTATATGCTTAAATTTATTAATTAAGGTTTAAGCTAATAAATTAGAAAATAATTAAACTGAAATTAAGAACCTTAAATTAGAGTGGATAATTACTGATAAAAATTTAATTAATTTATAATTAATGACGATTTATGTGAATAAATTACTTTAGCGAAGTAATTAAAGAATTATTATTAGTTAATGAAGGTCATTAACTGAGATTATTTAAATATTTAATTAATGTAATTAATTTTAATAATTAATTAGATTAATTAAATAATGATAATCACTATGAGATTGTGTAAGTGTAATTACTTTATGGAAAGTAATTAAAGGTTTAATAATTAATTAAGGGGTTAGTTAATTATGTAATTGGTTCAGAGGTTAATTTCATTAACACGATTAATTAAGAATAATTTATTAATTAAGAATAATCAATTAAAGTGTTTGATTAATTAATTTGTATCAAATGATTTGAAATTTATAAATTAGGATTGGATAATTAATTCATAAGTAATTAATTTAATTGGAAATAAATTGAATTAATTAGGATTAAACAATTAATTAATCCTGCTTATAAACGATTATTGGATGCTTGACCTTACTTATGAATGATTGTATTGTATGAGATGCCGTGAATTGATTGTCCTATCTGATCTGTGATATTTGGTTCTGTGGATTGAGCTGTGTATTTTATTTATTTATTTGTGATACATTTGTTATTAATCTGTGATATGTGAATGAACGATAAGCGTTATAGTTTATACTGCTTATCAACTATATTTCTGTGTTTTGATTTGTGATGATGATGTTGTTGCACTATTGTGTTAAACCCCTGGACCACACCATATACACACAAATATGGATTTCACGAGGAAATCGATTAAGTCACAGATTTTTGAAATGATTTTTAAATAGACAATTTGAATTCAAACGGTTTGGAAATGGAATCGGGTTAAATATGAGAAGCTTTTGAAAAGGAATTTCAAAGTTAAATTTATTTTTGAATAACTTGATAATTGTTTGAAATTTAAATAATTTGATTTAAATTTGAATTCAATATTTGAAACTGAATTCTATGATTTGAAACTAGGATTAAAGATGTTATACAAGTTTATATGGGTTAAACCATTTTAAAGGCATTAATTTGGGAATTGGAATTTAAATTCAAAGGCTCTAACTCGTGCAAATATAATTGGATTCTTCCGAAATGAAAACTATTTGTTTTCAAATAATTAAAGCTTTCACATAGGTAATGAACGTCCAATTTGTGTTAAAAGGATTTCTAGTTTGACATGGAAGTGATTTCCAAGTTATGGAAACGGTTTGAAAGCTATAAGTTAAATTTTAATCTAAAGATTTAAAGAGTTAAGCTAATTGAAATGGAAATTGTTTTGAATCCGTAAATGGATCTTTGTGAAACTGTGTGAACTTTGTGAAACAAATCTTTTTGTTTAAAGGTTTGAAATGGTAATCTGTTTAACCACTTAAAGAAAAGTTTTGGATTTTATAAGTTGTGACTTAACTGAAATCCCATATCCATATGTTTTAAATATTGGGCTCATTATTCGGTTTAGCCGGGAGAGGATCTTGTGTCATATAACCCATTCTGTATAGTGATACGACGTTATGGATTGCATTGAAGATCGGATACTTGCGAGAATGATAGGATAACCTATCGATTGTCTCTGCACCGAGTAGCTACGGTATAGAGATTCCCTAAGTGATGGGAAGTCCGATCGGGATTATGAATACCCGGATTTGCAAGGGCTTCTTCGGAAGTGCCTTCGGTTCTGTTCGACCCCGGGACAGACTGGTATGGTTGTATGTCTGACACTAGACTTTGAGATCTAAAGCAAATTTCTTTCAAATACATATCTCTTGGTGACGGAGAATTTATTCTCTTAGCTTAACACCCTTCTCTGAGGCGTACGAGCTCAGAGGTTATGTAGTTGAAGGTTATCAGCGATACATTCCCAATCGAGTAGTGTGGCATGCTGAGTGCTGCTGTGTGTTGATCATTTGTTGATCATTGTGATCAAAGCATGGCTTTTGTATAAAGCGTAGCTTTATGGACGAGACTGCATCAGGACCTCATACCCCGGAAATGGTCGAAACAGGAAAGATGCGGCAAGGTTATAAGGATCGCGCCCTTTAGGGTGTGTCATTCCCTTCTGGTAAAAGGTGGTATCATGGTATGGAGCCCAGATATTTACCTATGTGGTGGGCTTCAATCTCATTTGCTGTGTGGTTGTTGCTTTGTGGTTTAGAGGCGCCTTGGATAAAGGTCCCAAAGGACCAGGGGGTGGCATGCTCGTGTAGTAGTTACCTAGTTACAGAGGTAACCTGGCCGGTGTTGGTAGAGAGCTGGTTAAGTTCTCGGGACGTCCCGCCAGAGGCGTACCCATGGACAGTGGGAAGTTCCTTATCCCGAACATTTGTTGGAGATCCAAACGAAACAATACGAGCCCTTTACGATTGCAGTTGTATAATCTGCCACCTTAGAAGGTAGCTATAGCAGGCTTAATATAATGGTACCTATGCTGGCTAAGATTTATATTATACTTTCGAAATGGTTTTTCTACACCGTGCACCTATAATAATAGTATCAAGAAATTTTCTAGTATCAAGTATGTTTGACTATCATAAGGAGAAATCTTCTCCAAGTCTGCGTTTGCATTGTGTGTGTGGCGGGAGGCCTTATGGTGGTTTCATTTTCTAAAAAGCATTGAGGATTTCAATCTAAATTCTTTTGTTATTTGTTATAAAAGACCAAATGTTTTTGTTGCTCACACCAGTCCCATGACTGACTCGGAGTTTATTGTTCCTTTCCTAAACTATGGGTGCCCACAATTTTTCCACACGGGAGTCTAGAGTTGAGTTTTTCAGATAGTCAGGTTTAGTAGATTACCTAGAGTTGGTCAAGTTCTGGATATGGACGGAACTTGCTTATCTCGGTGAAGCATGATGTTGGTTTGAGCTAGCTTTGGATTGGAGCATTAGATTTGGAGATGCATCCTATTGAAGTTTTTCTTTCCGCTATGTCTTGTATCTCTGATAGTATTGATACCTATTGTATCATTCTATTCTATCATTGTATCTGAATGTTGTATCAGATGTTGTATATGATATTATTCTTTTTCTTCCGCTGTGCTATACTTAATGGTGTTATAAGCTCCGGCGAACCATGGTCGACGTTTGGGTCTGCGACATTTGAATATGAGTGTCGTATTCGGTGCCGATTTTCGAAGGTCGAGTCAGGGCCTCACATTTGGTATCAGAGCTTAAGGTTAAAACTTTAACTCAGGAGTATAACACACTAAGTAGCTCATTAGAGATACGGTGAAGTATACCCTAGAATGAGTATATCCCTAAGATATCCGTTCGAATGCCTCAGTAAATTCTCTTATTATCCACTGATAGTAAGTATGAGTGCCAGAAGTGAACGACATAGGGGACGGGGGAGTACCACTATAAATGGTCAATACCCTGCAACAGTGGAAACAATTTTATTCTCAATCTCCTTTGATTCGTCTTCCCAATTTCTTTGATTGCTTCGTACCAGCTCCAGATAGAAGTTTCGGTGTGATAGTGGCCCACGAATCGTTGTAGAAAATCCTTACTTTGTATCTCCATTAGTTTCTTATCATCTTTTCGATCTACACTTTAGTAAATTTGAAATTTGGACTTGAAATTTTTTAAATAAAATGGAAGGTTTTAAATTGAGTCAAATTGATTAATATAATATAGGGATAAATTTGAATTGTATCGATAAAACGATATCGTTTAAAACCAAATTTGAAATTCTATCGTAATTTCTTGTGTAGATTGAAGTTCGAAGAGGGACAAGTTGGTATATGCTTTGGGGTATTCCAACTTGGGTTTGGAATCCATATCTTGTGTTTAGAAAATTATAGAAGATTGAATCTATCTATCTATTCTCTTAGGGTCCGATATATTCTACGAACGGTTAGTTATCCTTCAAACTAACCAGTGCCTTGCATATTTCGTAGATTTGGCGACGCGAGTATATTATGAAAATCGTAGGAGTTTGTTCTCATATCCATTGTTGATCTCCTAATTTGGTAAGCCAAATGCAGAATAGATATCCAGTTTGAGCTGGAAAACTATTTCTCTGTCTTTGTGTATCTATCTTTGTTGCTTTCGTGCCTGCAAATTTCGTGGACGAAATTTCTTTAAGGGGGGAATCTGTAATGATCTCGGATTTTAACTGAGTTTAAATTGCTAATTAATTTAATTTTTGAATAAAATTTGTAAAATTAACTGGTGAATTTATTTGAGTTTCTCGTTATTCGAGAAAAAAATGCGTGTGTTTATTTTATCAAAGTATAACTAAGTTTTAAAACAATTTCTTTAAAAGTTAAATATCTATACATATATAGGAATGTAAATGTAAAATAAGTATTAAAGTTAAAAATAAATATTTAAGTTAGAAATAGCAATAGAAATATATAAGATAAATTAAAATATCAAGTGATTTCACTAGAATAAATTATAACAACATATTAAAAATAGAAATTTATTTATATTACAATGAGACAAAGCAAAAGGAAAGAGATAAAATAATAATAATAAAACATAAGTAATAAAACAAAACAAAGAGAAGACAAACAAAATAAAGATAAGTATGTAGACTTGAGGAAACAAACAAGTAAAACAAGACAAAAGAAAAGAAAGAAATAAATATACTCAAGTATGAAACAAAACCAAAGTATATATGTACATAAAGTATGAAAACAAACCTGACGAAATTAAATATGAATGTGAAGTAGTTATGAAGGCAAGTAAAATATATATGTACGCAGCCTGTAGAGTTAGAAATGCAAGGCAAGAAAATACAAAATAAAAAGATAAAATATCTATAAACACAAATAATGCTAGCACACATACATATCTTATCAGCCACTAAAACAATGTTATCAGCCGAAATTTTGCTCAACCAAATGAAGAAAATATATTGATATTGTACAAACAAAATAATTACCCTGTACAAATATACAATCACGTGTAAACTCCTTCCTATATATCAACTTCTTTTATCAACTTTTCATTTCAGTTTCGTCCATTTATTCAAAGTAAACCTTAAGTAAGTTTTATCTTAACCTTAAATGAAAAATTCAACTTAAACAACAACGCAAATTCACACAAACCAGAGAAATCAAAAGTTCAGCAAGCAAAATTTCAAAGTTTGGTTCAAAAAGAAGCAGCTCTGTTCATCTCTTAATTACTGTGAGTAACATCATTTTTAAATTTTGAAAGTATGAATCTGTTGTGAACATATCTGTGAATAAGTATGAATTCTTTGTGTATATTGGTATGTTGGAAATATTTTGTATGTAGATTGTTATTTCTATATGTTCTCCGTTTAGTTCATAACCAAGATTTTAATTCAAAAATCATTTCTTCACAATCTACTTACTGTTTGGATGTAGGATCAAAATAAAAATTGTTTGTTTAATCAGGAACTAAGTTTTAAAGACCAATTTAAGCTAAAACAACTTGTCAATGTCTCTGGAAATTAAAAGAGTAGAGCAAAACTTTAAATTAGTCAAATTTCGAATCTCTTAATTCTCAAATTCAATGTTATAAACTGAATTCATATACTAAAATATGATTTTTAAAGTAAAAATTATGATTTTTAGATCAAGGATTTGAGAGCAGTTCGTCTTTGTTCGAAAATTGGGTTTTGATCAATTGTAGTTGATCGGAGTGTGGTAGGTGATTGAGGCTTCGTGTGGAGGTGGAGGGGCCTATGACGAGGGTAGGAAAAATGCTCGGTGATGCTCACGTGTCCGGTGGTGACGGTGGCGAACGTTTAAAATCTATAAACCTAGTTTTGCAATGGGTTTGAATTTTTGATTTTTCTGTTCTCTAGGATGGATCGAGTGTTTTGTGGCTCTGGGAGGTGGTAGAGGGGACGTTGACGAAGTGATGGCCGAAATCTCAGGGGCTCTGGTGGACAAGGTTGCAGAGGCGACGCAGTTCCAAGTTGGCGAGGAGTTCCAGTTCACATTTCCAGGTTTGGGTTTTTCCTCGTTTTCGAATTCGAGAAGATGATCGGGATTTTGATGGTCGGGGGTTGATGTGTGGATGAACATCGACTTGTTCGATGATTTGGGGTTGGCCAGAGCGTCGCACGGCGACCGTGCATGTGCACCGTGCACTAACTCTGGTAACCTGGAAATGGTGTTATTGAGATGAAGCAGGGTGTGCGCGAGTTTGACTCGAGTTTTAACTCGAAGTTTTTGGTGGTTGGTCTCGAAGCAAGTATAGGTGTGGCTCGCGTAGATGTTTTCCAGATCTTGAAAACAAACATGTTCCTGTTTGTTTTGAATTTAAAACCGAACTTTCAAATTTGAAAGCAAAGTTTAAATTGAGTTTTAAGATCAAAAGTTTGAATATAAATTCAAGTTTAGACTGGAAACTTAGTTTGTAAATAAATAAAGTTCATAAATTTAAATTTGTTTTAAGCAATCAAGTGGGTTTAAAAAGAATTTGAATTTAAAATGTATTTTGAATTGTAGAGAAAGAATTTAAAAAAAATTAAATCAAATTTGAAACCTGAACTTAAATTTAAATTTGAAATCAAGATTTTGAAATAAAATAAGTTTTATAAATTTAAATGCTTAAATAAGTTTAAAATGTTTAAGTATACTTTAATATGTGAACTTAAGAGGGATTTGATTTTAAACGCTTTTAAATTTCTTTATAACAAACGTGATACTTTAACATGTGAAGTTGAAGTTGAAAAACAATGGTTTTAAACTTTATTAAAGATAAATTGGTATTCATTTTAAATCTAAAAATTTAAAATGAAACTAAAAGTAAATTCAGAAGTAAGTTGTTTTTAAATGTATTTGTGAGTGTTAATTAAATCATTAATATATACGAGTTTTACTTTTAAGTAAATAGAGATTGGATGATTTGTAATTCTTAAATTTTGAAGTTAGTTAGAATGAATTATTCGTGATTTGTATTAGTTAAATTAGTAATTATAAGCTTAAATTTATTAATTAAGGTTTAAGCTAATAAATTAGGAAATAATTAAATTGAAATTAAGAATCTTAAATTTAAGTGGATAACTACTGAAAAAAATTTAATTAATTTATAATTAATGACGATTCATGTGAATAAATTACTTTAAGGAAGTAATTAAAGAATCGTTATTATTTAATGAAGGTCATTAACTAAGATTATTTAAAAAATTAATTAATGTAATTAATTTTAATAATAAATAGATTAATTAAATAATGATAATCACTTATGAGATTGTGTAAGTGTAATTACTTTATGGTAAGTAATTAAAGGTTTAATAATTAATTAAGGGGTTAGTTAATTATGTAATTGGTTCAGAGGTTAATTTAATTAACATGATTAACTAAGAATAATTTATTAATTAAGAATAATCAACTAAAGTGTTTGATTAATTAATTTATATCAAATGATTTGAAATAATAAATCAGGATTGGATAATTAATTCATAAGTAATTAATTTAATTGGAAATAAATTGAATTAATTAGGATTAAACAATTAATTAATCCTTCTTATAAATGATTATTGGATGCTTGACCTTACTTATGAATGATTGTATTGTACGAGATGCCTTGAATTGATTGTCCTATCTGATCTGTGATTTTTTTCCTGTGGATTGAGTTATGTATTTTATTCATTTATTTGCGATACTTTTGTTATTAATCTGTGATCTGTGAATGAACGATAAGCGTTATAGTTTATACCGCTTATCAACTATATTTCTGTGTTTTGATCTGTGATGATGATGTTATTGCACTATTGTTTAAACCCCTGGACCACACCATACACACACAAATATTGATTTCACGAGGAAATCGATTAGGTCACAAATTTTTGAAATGATTTTTAAATAGACAATTTGAATTCAAACGGTTTGGAAATGGAATCGAGTTAAATATGAGAAGCTTTTAAAAAGGAATTTCAAAGATAAAATTTATTTTTGAATAACATGACAACGGTTTGAAATTTAAATAATTTGATTTAAATTTGAATTCAATATTTGAAACTGAATTCTATGATTTGAAACTAGGATTAAAGATGCTCTATAAGTTTATATGGGTTAAACCATTTTAAAGGTATTAATTTGGGAATTGGAATTTAAATTCAAAGGCTCTAACTCGTTCAAATATAATTAGATTCTTCCGAAACAAAAACTATTTGTTTTCAAATAATTAAATCTTTCACATAGGTAATGAACATCCAATTTGTGTTAAAAGGGTTTCTAGTTTGAAATGAAAGTGATTTCCAAGTTATGGAAACGGTTTGAAAGCTATAAGTTAAATTTTAATCTAAAGATTTAAAGAGTTAAACCAATTGAAATGGAAATTGTTTTGAAATCCGTAAACGGATCTTTGTGAAACTGTGTGAACTTTGTGAAACAAATCTTTTTGTTTAAAGATTTGAAATAGTAATCTGTTTAACTATTTAAAGAAAAGTTTTTGATTTTATAAGTTGTGACTTAACTGAAATCCCATATCCATATGTTTTAAATATTGCGCTCATTATTCGATTTAGCCGGGAGAGGATCTTGTGTCATATAACCCATTTCGAATAGAAATACGACGTTATGGATTGCATTAAAGACCGGTGGTGAAGACCGGATATTTGCGAGAACAATAGGATAACCTATCGATTGTCTCTGCACCGAGTAGCAACGGTATAGAGATATCCTAAGTGATGGGAAGTCCGATCGGGATTGTACCCGAATTTGCAAGGGCTTCTTCGAAAGTGCCTTCGAATGTTCGAACCCGGGACAGACTTGTATGGTTGTATGTCTGACACTACACTTTGAGATATAAAGAAGATTTCTTTCAAATACATATCTTTTGGTGGCGGAGAATTTATTCTCTTAGATTAACACCCTTCTCTGAGACGCACGAGCTCAGAGGTTATGTAGTTGAAGGTTATCAGCGATATATTCCCAATCAGGTAGTGTGGCATGCTGAGTGCTGCTGTGTGTTGATCATTTGTTGATCATTGTGATCAAAGCATGACTTTTGTCTAAAGCGTAGCTTTGTGGACGAGACTGCATCAGGACCTCTCACCCCAGAAATGGTCGAAACAGGAAAGATGCGGCAGGGTTATGAGGGTCGCGCCCTTTAGGGTGTGTCATTCCCTTCTGGTATAAGGTGGTATCATGGTATGGATCCCAGATATTTACCTATGTGGTGGGCTTCAATCTAATTTACTATGTGGTTGTTGCTTTATGGTTTAGAGGCGCCTCGGGTAAAGGTCCTTAGGACCGGGGGGTGGCATGCTCGTGTAGTAGTTATCTAGTTACACAGGTAACCCGGCATTGTGTTGGCAAAGAGCTGGTTAAGTTCTCGATACGTCCCGCCAGAGGCGTACCCATGGACTGTGGGAAGTTCCTTAGCCCGACCATTTGTTGGAAATCCGAACAAAACAATGCGAGCCCTTTACGATTGCAGTTGTATAACCTGCCTCCTCAGGAGGTAGCTATAGCAGGCATAATATAATGGTACCTATACTGGCTAAGATTTATATTATACTTTCCAAATGGTTTTTCTACACTGTGAACCTATAATAATAATATCAAGAAATTTTCTAGTATCAAGCATGTTTGACTATCATAAGGAGATGTAACAACCCGCATATTTATCGAGTTTACATTTAAATATTTTTATTTAAATATTAAATCGTTAATCGGATTTTGGTCCGAAAAACTACTTTTTGCAAACGGTCAAATTAGGACTCGAGACCACTTCCATTGAGTTCGAAATGTCGTTTACAACTTTTTAAGTATAAACATCGATAGGTTTGGAGTTAGTGAAATTTCACTAACTTTTCCCGCTTTGGACTTTGGGTTAGTTTAGCCTATTAAGCCCAATTCCAACCCTCTTCTCCTCACTCTTCATAAATTTCTTAACTAACTCAAGCTTTAGCATTAATGGTGAAGAGAATGGGAAATTAAAACTCCAAGCTCAAATTCAATTGCAACTCCATCATTCAACTCCAAATTCAAGTAGAAGATATTGGATTCAAGCTTTGGATTGCTTCTCCTTGCTTTCAAGCTTCATCTTCATAAATTTTAGTGCAAAGGTGAGATTTTTATCTCACAATTCTAGCCAATAACTATATTGGACTGTTGGGAATGATTCCCCATCACTTTAGCATGTGCATTTGCATTTGGTTTGGATTGGATTGGCGAAAAACTCCAATTTTTAGCGTTTTTGACAAAAAAACTGCAGTTAGGTCGCACTGCCTCGGAGTTAGGTCGTTCTGGCCTTAAGTCGTTTCTGGCCATCGCTAAGTCGTCCACGAGTTAAGCCTAAGTCGTAAGTCGCGCGCGTTGAAAAGTCACCGCCTTTGTATTTCTGTTCGCCTGTGTTAAGTCGTCCACGAGTTAAGCCTAAGTCGTAAGTCGCGCGCGTTGAAAAGTCACGCCTTTGTATTTCTGTTCGCCTGTGTTGAGTCGTTCACGAGTTAGAGTGCTAAGTCGGCTGCGAGTTAAGAGTTAAGTCGTTCGTGTGTTATCTCGCACTACAACAAAATGGGCTTTTCTCAGCAATAATCGACAGCGTTTTTGACATAAGTGCTGACAATAGTGCGTTGAAAATGAAAAATGATTACCACAAACGCTGTGTGAAATAGCCCGCTTGATTTTGAGGATTATTTCATTACGCTGCTACTTTTCCCCCATCCTTTCTTCTTATCTTCACGCAAAGTAATAAATCTATGAAATCCAAATCCTCCTCAAATTTCACCAGCAATCCCAAATCCTAAATCCTACGTAAATTATCAACTACCGCATCATCGTCCTCATCCCATCCGACTCGAACCGCTTTCACTTCCTCACCGACCGCTTCTTCGAGCTCCGACTTCCACATGCAAATCCGACTCGGACTTCGCTTAAAATCATGGTGATGGCGACCAGAAGCTTGATAATAAGCATTCGTGGAATAAGCAGCGTTTGTGTGGATACCATAGAGACGCTGTCCAGTTAGGGTTATGTTGTCAATTCGCTGCAATTTTAGATCTTCATCTCCAGCTTGGATTTCTGCACAAATCAATTGGTATGTCTTTCTCAATTTACTGTTTTTTCGCTTGGATCCTAGTTTCAGGATTTCAGATGAATGGTTTTTGATTTAATTTCTGCTGCAAATTTATTGTTGAAACCCTTCAATGGTATCAAAGCTAATTGCAAAACGTTAGTTGAGATTAAAAGTCTTACTGTATTCGATTTTAATGTATAACATCATGTAAGAAAACATTTTACTGGAGTTGGGAATTTGTTTAATTGCCAATAGAATTTTGTTAACCGTTAACAATTGGAAGGACTATTTTATTCGTATAATTCTCCTGGTGTTATGAACACTACTGGTAGTTTTGATTAATGTTGTTAATTGAAATTGAACATATATGATATATGTTTGAACAACATAATCCATGAATTGTTGGATTTTCTATAAGATGTTTACTTTTGATTTTCTGCTAGTCATGATAACTCTGTAATATTATCTTCAATTATAAATATATTCATGAAGTTATGTGCTATAAAGTTCTTGATATAACTTTCTGAAAGTTGCATGAATTGGATTTCTGGATATAGATTTTAAACTTCTACAAGATGCTTCATGTTCTGCTGTTAATCCTATAACCATATAACCATTAGATTGACCTTCATGTTCAGTCTTGATACATACTTAAGCATTGGGTAATCTTATTATAGTTTTCTAGAATCAACAATACTTCTTGTTTTAGAATTGTTAAAGCTAACCTAATGTTGCTTAAAGGCTGCGCAAGTAGCTCAATCATGTTAACTAATATTTATGTTACCTTAATTCTAATTCTACATGTAAAACCTTTCAAGATACCATGTAGACTTGAATTTAGAAAATTGCTTAAATTAAAGAATTATATAATCGGAAAGCCCTAGAATACTTAATTATCAACACTCCAGTTCACCAAATACACGAGTGTTTGAAACAACGAGAGAAAAATAACCGAAAAGGGTTCAAGTTGTAAAAGATAATCTACATTGCCATGTAGTTTGAAATTTTTTCTATTTTCCACAGAGTTACAAAATGCATCTTACTGAGAAGCTCCATAATTTTTTCGGTCACTAGTAGGACATGACTTACATAAAATATTGGTATTTATGTTTTTACTCTCATAAGTAAGAAGCAACAACGATAGTCAAAAATGGTAGTAGGTTGAAATATCATAAGAATGCACGCTTTCCCCATAATATTACAACCACTACAAAAAAATGTAGTTTTGACAGCATTAGAAGTCAGCGTTTCCTCCCTGATCGCTGACAAAAGTACTTTGACAAATAAAAACTAGAATGTTAAACGCTGTTCAAACTAAGCCGTTCAATGTTGACATTTTTTCATTTCGCGGTTACTTTAGCCGCCTTCCTTTCTTTCTTTTCTTTTTAACTTCTCGTATAATCCCAGATCCTTCGATGAATTATTTTAAACCTAATCAAAATACCAAAAACGCATGAAATCTCCCATGAAATTTTGTTCATCCTCTGATTTTGCCTGCAATATCCAATTCAGTTGACCCTAATGCCCTTAATTTGTCTTTGGCAAACAGAACAAAATGATTTGATTTTGAGTTCAGTCAATAGTTAAGACTACCATTCACTGAAGAATTCTTTGACGGTTCTCTTCGAAAATTTGATTTGAGGTAATTTATGTAGAATATTGAAAGTTAATTTGTTAATTAGGTTGGAGAAAACGATATCAGAAAGCTGAATTTATCTAACAGCCTTAGTATTTATCAATTTCCTACTCCCATAAACTGAGAAGTTTCTGCTTTTTTATTACACTACAGATGGAAAGATTGTTATATAGGTTTTAGGGCTCCCGAACATGCAAGTTTGAGGGATAGTGGATTAACCAGTATTGCAGTGACTTCATCCTTGTTGGAATCGGTATGTTCCATATTTATTCTTTGGTTTGTAAATCGGTAAATTCTTTGATAATATGTAATGTACGTCTTAGTAGTTTGTTGATACCCAGATTTCCCTTCTCTAATAATTATGGATTCTTGAATCTTACAAACTTTATTGTACTTGGAATTTAACTATAGGTTGAGAGTGGAGATCTTTATCATATGGTATCATTCCAGAGTTTATTGGAAGATTTCCTATATTGCTTAGCTTATCAGCATTAAAGGAAGACCAAATTGTTCAGGTATGGGTTACTTGTAGGATTATATATATTATTAAAATGTGTTGGCACCTGAAGAAGTGAATTATGAAATTTAAAAGAAACTTCCACAAACAACTTGATATAAAAAAGCCACAATTGGTTCTTGTAATAAGGAGATTGTCCTTTGTATGTATTCATTATTGCATTTGACATATATTTTCTAGAGCAATTTGATTAATGTGTTTGCATATCAGTATAACTTGATTTTTTTCCTATTACTTCTTGTAACGGTCAGATTTCATGGTAGTTTCTTGCAATACCACTTGACAAGTTCAAATAAATTACCCTGCTTTTACTCTAGAATTTTACCCCAAGTGCAATAGTTAAAACTAATTTTCAAAAAGTGATCGAGTACGACTATAGGTATGTGTTACCATCTTTTACTTTATCTTGATTTTTTTTCCTTTATATTGCTTTTTCAAAATTTGTTTTGTTGATAGTGTTTGTAATTTTGGTATGTACTAATTTTTTTTCAGATTTCATTGTTGCTATTTACTCTTGGTATAATTTGGGAAAAGGTGAAAATTTTCATTTTAAACAATTTTTCAAAATTTTGTGTACTTTTAGTTCAGTGTTGAACTATTTGCAGGTTTAATTTCATAAAATCTATGGTTTTCACTTTTCACAACATCCAATATGATTGTCCACATCCACCACTCAAAAACAAGATATATCAAAGAAAGCATATTGAGAAATAATTCAATTTTATGAAATTAAAATAGGCATGCGTGTGCGACTAAATCTGTTCCAATTTATACTGCATAGATTTTATGTCATATGCACCATGCCTTGGTCCCTAAACAATCTCATTCATTCGTTATATTATACATATTCTAACTAATTTTTTAAATCAAAAGGGTATATGGTTATGATTGTTTTAGAACATTGGGCACATGCAATTTGAGGATGAATCTCATGTGCACTTTGTACCTTTACAATTGGGTATATAATATATGAATGCGAGATAAAAGAGATATATAAGAAAAATTTTGATAAAATAAATGTTTGTATAAGAATCCGATTAGAAAATACCTTTCACACTTCTTAGAACAAAGAATTCGTTCTCAAAGCCTACCTTCATTACTTACACATGCCAAGAACATACAGACCGAGAATGTTTCTTGACATAGGGAGAGGGAAGCTTTTGAATATTTACCATGTCAAATTCATTTTTCATATTTATCACTAGTTTTCCGTAAAGTACTCCTTGGGCAATATTCCTATGCTTCACCTAGTTTTATGTGCATATCAACTGATACCATTTCTTCCTTTTTTGCCATATCATACAAAAGCAACATTTCAGAAGTGAATAGTTAAGTTTGCAAAAGCTTTCATTAAGAAAATGTCTAAGAGGAATCACACGAATTCATGCATATCTTTATCAATGGTATGTTTAGGTGACACTATAAGAAAACAATTTAGTGACATCAATTATTATCAGTGTTTCTAAATGGAGTGTTGTTTGAAATAAATAAGAAGAGAATAATAATTAAACATTGTTTTATCATTGCCAATCTCAACTTAGGAAGTTAGAATAAATCCTAGTCTTGCCATTTATTTTCCCTTCACAGCTATCCTCTTGCTCCAAAATCAAAGAACCCTAAAATTTCTTTTCTTTTTCTCAAACTTGAGTTTTCTGATCCACTTAGAGCACCATCGGCAAATCCTACGACGAAGCTACTCACTTAATGACCATAGGAAAACTAGTTATTTTACTTCACCAATCTTCTAGATCTAAAAATTAGTTTGACACATCATCATAAATGTAAAACTACATGGTTTTTAACAATAAATTTATCAATTTTCTGAACAAGAAAATTCTTAATTAATAGAAACATGATTCACTCCCACTATCTCCAGATAAACAATCCAGAGATATATCATTGTCCAATTTGGGACATCCTTATTTTTTAGTTTTTTAAAGATGGATAAATCGGTTCTTCATTTAATTCTTCACAATGCTATATGCATTTGTCATATTTTTAGTTTATTGCAATGTTAAATATGTTTGCCACTTAATAGTATCATACTTATTACAAATGGCATAAATATACGAACTAGTAACTTGTATTTATCATTCTCTTTACAATATTTTATATGCTGCTATATGGATTTATCAGTATGTTTTATTCTACGGTAAATGTTTATCAGTGTTTCAAAATGATGCCTACCTGTAATTATCAATTTTAATACAATATTTTATGTTTTTTATCATGTATTCATTTGAGTTATTAGTTAAAGTGTACATGAAAATGTACTAGATCCTAAAACTAAATTGGAGTCCTTATATTTTCTTTTTCATTCAAGTAGTCCTTCGAAGCTTATTATATGAGATGCAATGCATTCATAGAGTGCCACATGAATCATACGAATGGCTTAGTTTTCATGTTGTGTGTGTGTAGATGTTGCTTTAATGGCTCAATTTCGTGTTGTTTTAATGCCCAGGTTTTACTTGGATGTATCAATTCCATAACAGATGGATTCATGATGAGATGAACTACTTTTTGGGATATCTATAACAGGTTATCATCCTCCTACCCTTTGGTTGAGTTTGATGTTTTTTCCCCTCTTTCTCTCTCTTTACTTTATTCCATAAATATGAAAAAGTACTTAAATTTTTACTCAGACTTACATATGGTAAAAGATGGTCTTATATTCGAATTTTTTGTTATAAAACAGAAAGTACTCTATGGTATTAACATTAGTTTTCATTTTCTATAGCAGTAGTGGTCTTTTCCTTGCACTGGCATAATCTTTTTCAGTTTGGTATTATTTGCTTATTGTCTTCTGCATTTGTGACTGAAACAAAAATGGTTAAATGTTTGTTTTGTTGCTGTGGGATGGTTTTGAATGACTGTTGTAACTGTTTGTAGTGGATAAGTGCTTGATATGTGGTTGAAGTGGGAAGTTTTCAAATTCAAAACCATTGAAAACCATTGATATGTGGTTGCCTGATCAAAAACATTCCCAGTCTAAAAGTTTTCAAATTCAAAACCTGCAAACCAAGATTCAGAATAAAAGCTGAGTCAAAATCTTCAATCTGGAACGAGGGTCAAGATCAAGCAATTCCAAAAACAAATCAAGTTTCAAGTGATTCAAAGATCAGGTAGAAGTAAAATGCAGATTCAAATTAAATCCAGATCAAATAAAAAGAAAAAAAAATATACTGCTCTGTAGTTGTTAATAAACTTAATTCAATGCATTAGCTTCTATAAGCAAGCATTGATTTCTTTCCCTTCTAACTTCAGATTTTTTTAATAAATCAAAGTTCAGGTTGTGGCAGTATTTACTGTGTCATTGTTTGTTTGGATAATATGCAGGTTGTTGAGATGGTTCGGGATTGGCACGACTGGGCTGAATGGTTCAGGATTGGCATGACTAGGTGGTGATTTCTGGTTTGCTGAGGAAGTGTGGGTATTGTTGTTGTGTATGTTGTTTGTATGGAGATGTAACAGAAAATGCGGTAAATCTTTTACACTTCCAATCTCCTTAATCATCTTGATTATCCTAACAATATTTATATTACATACTTTCACTTGTAATCCATATATACTAATTTCACTTTGGATCTTGTTCAACAATAGTTTATCATCGTTACTTTTACAACCATAATAGTAGACCAACAGCTAAAACTTTGCATATTAATTAGAGACATGACACAGTATGATGCATAGAGACCGGGTAATATATATGTATAACATTTACTGTGTAAGACGCATGTAAACTTGTATTATACATGTATATTACCGTCAGGAATTGAACTAAAATATTTGTTGTATAACATGCATGCAAACTTATATGGCTATGTGTTTTAAGTTTGAGGAAGAATGATATAGGAATCATATTGATCTTTTAACGTCTTGATTAATACAGAAATGACTCCTGGGCATTTTTTGGAAAAGTTGTAGGATGTATCAGAGAGAATTCATTATGATTCTCAAAATAACATGGCATTAAAATGAATTGATGGTTATGTACTTCACTGATGGAAGTAACTCATATCATTTATGCTATCAAAGGCCTTAAAATGTTTAGAGGACCGCCTGAACTGAACTGAACTATAAACATGACCAAAAATCATAATTAGGTCCTTAAGCATGAAAGTGGTGAACTGAAGCATGGCAATTTTCGAAGCAAGTGCTGAATCATGAAGGTTCTGAACTGAAGCATGCATATAATTTTATTGTCACTTTTTTCCCGTTCTAATGAAAATCAATTTCGTCCCCACACTTTGATTACAGTACCTTCGGGCCTTACTTTATTGATAATGTCTGTCTTCAATTAGCCCTGATGAAAATGTTGTGTCCTATTTGGCTTCAATAGCTCTACCAAGATTTGTTAGAGAGAAGGTACTACTACCTACATCAAATAATACACTTCTTTGTGTACTAGCTTCTTACATGCAAACTATAAACAAAATTATGAATTTTCAGAATGTTCCATTGGAATCTCATCCATCTAAATTAGTTGGAAGCATTGGATCTAAGAACAGATATTTTGATTTTTACAAGCTAGCCGAGGTTAGAATATTATTTTAATATGCATACTCAGTTAATTTTGTAATCATGTGTCAAGCGTTGCTTAATATGCTCATAATTTTGAAAGATAACATCAATTGTTACTGCAAACCTCAACAAGATAACTGATGTTAATTATTACCCAGATGAGACGGCGAGGAGGTCAAATATGAGGCATAGACCAATTAGTTTAGGTGTACAAGGCCTGGCAGATGCATTTATGTTGCTAGGCATGCCTTTTGATTCAGAAGAGGTATTTGGTTGTCTTTAACTTGTATGGATAATTTTTCCCCTTGTGCCTCATCCGTTGTTATCTGTTCAACTGTTTGTTCAGGCTCAACAGCTAAACAGAGATATTTTTGAAACAATATATTATCATGCTTTAAAAGATTCTTCGGAAATTGCAGCAGGAGAAGGCACTTATGAAACTTATCAAGGAAGTCCTGTCAGCATGGTATGTACAACTTATCTTTCTTTTAAACTTAAACACTTTAGCAATGGTCCTGTCAGCGTTTCATTTGATTGCTTTTTTTGCTTTTTGCCTTTTTTTTCACTGCACAGGGTTCAACTTAAACTTTTTGGACAGTTGGTAGTCTGTAGAGCAAATACATGTGAGTATGTTCTCCTTTTAGTAAATAATTAATTTCTTCAACAATCCCTTTTTATCTGTTTTTATGAAATCATCTTCTTAATTTTATTTGCATATAAGCAGATGAATCTGGAACAAAGTCGAAATGTCACAACAGTTCCTTCGAGCTTGCTGGTTGCTGAATGGGAGGAGGTAAAAGATGTTTTATCATTGTTTCTGCGCTTCCATCTTCAATGGTTACTTGCCTTTCTTCCATAAATTTAACTAAGTTAACTAAGTATGATTATTATAAATTTTTTTTAACTAAGTTAACCAAGTTTTATAAAATTTAGCAAGTTTAATTTATAAAAATTAACTAAGTACATAAAAATTTAAAACATAACCAAATAATAATAATAATTATTATTACTATTAACTAAGATTTATAATAATAATACTAAGTTAACTAATATTTATAAATATTAGATAAGTTTATGAAAATTAACTAAGTATTATGAAATTTTAACAAAATTAACTAAGTTTTATAAAAATTAACAGGATTAGTTTATATAATTATAATATATAACTTAATATTTTATACTGCTAATAATAATATATAACAGGATTAACAGGATTACAGTACCTTCGACAGATCACAACAAAAATAACAAAGTAAGCATGTATAAAAACATACAGAAAATACAATATGATGCATCAATAATGAGATGAGATCATTAATACTGAAGGAAAAATTCAAAAACCTAAGGTATAAATATGATGATGATGATACGTAACTCCTACTATTTGTGCTAGCAAAAGCTGATAGCTTTCAGCAATCGAACATAAGATCTAATGGAAGTCACAGCTTTTGATCATTTTTAAGTCCTAGCTTCTCTCTTTCCTTGGTCATATAGAGAGAACAACATATTTCAATATTTTCTACATGTTGTTAGTACATTTCTTTATGCTGGAAAGAAAGATATGGATTGAGGTTTTCCCATTGTAAAATTTTGTATATTAAACAGCTTTTTCCATGAGCTAGTTGTGTTGTTTTGTTACATGTAAATCTTATGCAAATTGTGTTGGTGTTGAAATTGTGTGTGTAAAAATATAAAGTAAATTATGATGATATTGTTCCAACTGTTGATGGGATCTAATGTGCCAGATTTTGAATGGAAGATTGATTTTTGTGGAGATGGCAAACTCCAACTCTGGGTCAGATGTGCAGTAATTTGTGACAATACTTTTCTTCATCTTCATGGTCCTCTGGAGCAGTGGTGGTGTTGAAGTTCTCTGGTGGTATGAAGGCTGTGATGATTTTGTGGGAGAAAGCAGATAGCATGGAAGCTTTTCGCGTATAGGCAGAGGTGTTTGGATGATTGGGAAATGGTATGTGTTGCTTCAATAGTGTATGGATGCTAGTTTACTTTGTATAGGCAGAGGTGTTTGTATGTCAATAGTTTACTTTGTTATTTTTGTTTATGGATATTATTGAAACTTGGTTTATGGATGTCTTTTGTTTATTAATATTGTCTTAACTAGTTTATGTAACCAATTAATAGTTATTAGAACCTGTTATATATACTAGTTGCTTAAATATGCTTAAAATATAGTTTTGGAATATTCAAAAATAGAGTGGAATATTAAAGCTGTTATATAAATAGAAGACAGCGTTTGATTAATGCTGTCAATGAAGAAACAACAGCGTTTATTTCGTGCTGTAATTATCTTGAAATTGTCAATAACAGCGTTTTTTACATGCTGTCGAAATAGTTGATGATTCAATCACAGCGTTTTTATCACGCTGTCGAAATTGTTGATGATTCAATAACAGCGTTTAGAAAAAGCTGTTGTAAACAGTTAAAGTAGAATTTGAACATCTTCGACAGCACGTCTGAAACGCTGTAAAAAATATTATTGACAGCTCGTAATAAACGCTGTCACGGAGATGTTTCAACAGCGTTTATAGAAACGCTGTTGTAAGTTATGTATATACGACAGCATGTCGTTATACAGCGTTTCTAATAACGCTGTTGTATCATATTACAGCGTTTATCAAACGCTGTTAAAAGCCTTTTGTGGTGTAGTGTCGTAAGTCGTCTCCGACCTAAGCTCCAGTAAGTCGTTCGCGTGTTATCTCGTAAGTCGTCTCCGACCTATGCTCCACTAGGTCGTAGGTCGTATCCGACCTAAGCCTCTCTAAGTCGCGAATTGTTAAGTCGGCTGTCCTTGAGTCGTTCGACCCCACTAAGTCGTAGGTCGCCTCCGACCTTACCCTTAGGTCGTATGACCTGTTTGTTAAGTCGGCTGTCCTTAAGTCGTTCGACCCCACTAAGTCGTAGGTCGCCTCCGACCTTACCCTTAGGTCGTATGACCTGTCATCCACTAGGTCGCGCCACTTAGGTCGTATCCCTTAGGCCGCGAACTCTTTAGGTCGTTAGACCTCATTTTGCTTTAGGTCGTAAGCCGCTTGTCTTCACTTAGGTCGTACCGTGACGGGGCGCTGCCCCGCACCCCGCCGGGGGCGCTGCCCCCTGGACCCCCGCGACCTGACCGGGCAGGTCGAACCCCGTATAACTCTGCGTAGGCGATCTTATCTGAAGAACATTCAACCGAACTTCCTGAGCTGATTTCCTTGGATTTTATTCGCATCTCCGTATGCGATCTTTGTGACTGATTGTTTCTACACTTACTTATGTGTTTTGTCACTTTATAATATAAAGGTTTCAATACTAGTAGTAAATATCAAAACTCTTTTAACAAACAATTTCAACTCTATTTTTAATAACAAAGCTCTTTTCTTAAACCGTTTTCCAATCTATTAGTATATACAAGCCTTTACCTCACTCGGATGAGAAATCTAATTAAACGACTTAGTAAAACAAGTGGTATGAAACGCTTGCGTTCACTTCGTCGGTTAATTCTTGGACTTGTTCGATTGAACCTCTTATGACAATTTTATTAGTGAAGATTTACAGTTTGTTCGTAAATATTGAAGTTAAGCAAGTGGTTATGGGACATGAAGCTAAACTTCTATATTTACTAGCTTAGTGTAATTGACACTTCTCGTTGATCTTGATGATCGCTCTATGAATTAGACTAGCAATTGCGCGATGTCTCTTTCATTGCAAGGTTAGACTAGACACCACTTGTGTGATTCCATTCACACATACCTTTCTGCTTTTTGGTTAGTCTTGACCTCATTCTGTGTGATTCCACTCACACATGTGGGGTAGCTCCCCATGGTCTTCGGACCGTCATGTGATAGGCCTCTTCCCCTTTTTTATGATTTCTGGATTTCTCGTGTTGATTTCTGGAATTTATGTCATTGACTTGTTATGAGTACAAGTTTAGGGTATGATGCCCCCTTCGAATCTTTGAGAAGATTCTTGTGATATTGATTATCTCTTATTGATTGATCTTCTGTTGATCATTATTTACATACTTATAGTGGTATGTCGTTATGGATGTTTATGTTTATGCCATATCTTTTATGTTATATCATGTCATCTGATATTTATAGCTAGACTGATCCGTTTATTATTTTCTTAAATAATACTCGGATCAGACCGAGATGTTACAGGTGCTTCTGCTTGACTTCTTCCCAGGGATTCATCACTCTGACTTTTGGCTAACTGTTTAGATTAGCAGTTTTTGTTATATACACTTGAGATATAGACTCATAGTTGTATTCTTTTGTATAGCACGTGTTGCTATTCTTTTGTATTATCGTGGATCTTATTGACCACTACTCTGATGTACACTTTCATGTGTCAGTTATATATTCATATCTTCTTCCGCCTTTGTGATATGGATATCTGTGACTGATTTGTGATATGATTATTTCTATGTTTGTTTCCGAAGATTATTTATAGCCACCGTGTGATAAGCAATTACATGGATGGTCGCTCCTCAACAGCCTTATTCTCCGTGCTAGTTGACAGCACTTCTCCGGAGTGTTCTTGGCTAGCGTGGGTATAGAGGTGGGGCGTCACAGGAGAAATCTCCTCCAAGTCTGCGTTTGCATTGTTTGTGTGGCGGGAGGCCTTATAGTAGTTTCATTTTCTAAAAAGCATTGCAGATTTCAATCTAAATTCTTTTGTTGCTTGTTCTAAAAGACCAAATGTTTTTGTTGCTCACACCAGTCCCATGACTGACTTGGAGTTTATTATTCCTTTCCTAAACTCTAGGTGCCCACAATTTTTCCACACGGGCAGTCTAGAGTTGAGTTTTTCAGATAGTCAGGTTTAGTAGATTACCTAGAGTTGGTCTAGTTTTGGATAAGGATGGAACTTTCTTATCTAGGTGAGGCGTGATGTTGGTTTGAGCTAGCTTTGGATTGGAGCATTGGATTTGGAGATGCATTCTATTGAAGTTTTTCTTTCCGCTGTGTCTTGTATCTCTGATAGTATTGATACTTATTGTATCATTCTATTGTATCATTGTACTTGAATGTTGTATCGGATGTTGTATATGATATTATTCTTTTTCTTCCGCTGTGCTATACTTAATGGTGTTATAAGCTTCGGCGAACCAGAGTCGACATTTGGATCTGCAGCATTTGAATATGAGTGTCGCATTCGGTGCCGATTTTCGAAGGTCGAGTCAGGGCCGTCTCATTATAGAATGATTTAGATGCACTAAAATCCGAAATTTCTCCTCTTAATGATAGGTTGGACAAGACTACCAATAATATTTCAAAATTTAATAAAGGAAAGCAGAATTTGGATAACTTGATCAAAATTTCAAAACCATTTGGAAATCACAATGGATTAAGATTTAAGAAATCTTCAAAACATAATAACTATAACTCACTATATAATAGGTTCAAGATGTCAGATAATGTAACGACCCGTAAATTTTCAATATTTAATTTGGTTGAACTTATAAAATTTTGTAATTAAATTTAGAAAGAAATAAAAACTTTATAAATTAATATTGAAATAAACACTAAAATAAAATATAGCTAAGGTAATTAAAACATAATTATTTGTAATTTTAATAAATTTATAATAACTGAAGTAGTGAAAGGTTTATACCTGGATATAAATTGAATATGAGAAATTAGAGGTAAGTATTGAATTGATTAATGTAATAAAACATGGTTAACAAAAATTGGATGTAAATTAAGAAAATATGTTATTGCAAGTTATTAGTTAATGAACTTGAATGAACATTCCAATTTAATATAATAATTCAAATGTTATGACTTAGTTTTAAATGAAATATAGTAGTAACAAATGTAATCAGTGTATTAATGTGTGAAATAATATATTGATTTATTTGTTACTGAATGTAAATTAATGAAATTATGTTAAGGTAAGTTAATAAATAATTAATTTGGCGCAATCCAAATTAATTGAAATAACTATAAGGTCATAATTTATGGTATCTAGTAAATTTGGAAAATAAATCTCAGTAAATGTAATAAAGTAATGAAATGTATATTGTTTCCATAGGAAAATATAAAGAAATGAAAACTTGCGACCTATATTTGGAATAATGATCAAAATAAGTGAAATAGTGTTAAAGTAAGTAAATTGGTAACAAATAGAATGGATTCCCATGATTTGTTGGAAATTTTTTATGTTACAACTTGGTTATGAATTCAATATAAGGTAAGTGAGTGGAAATATTATAATCTGTCTATAAACGTAATAATGCAGTGTTAATGGTAATTAATTAGTGCTATATATGGAATTATAATCTGGGTTGGTAAGTAATAAACTTATAAATGAAAGAAGGGTAAATAGGTGACCATTTATATATGTTATTTATTCTTTTAGTATGTTAAATAAAATTTGAAAATCAGATTTCAATTAACGGAAATTAAGTAGCACGCTAATTGGAAGTAAATTTTAATAAATATTACATCAATGTGAAATGTAATACAAATGGTTAGTGGTTGTCAAATTTGGTAAACTAAGGTAATTATTAACAAATTGAATGAATTTCAACTCAATGGATATAATGTAAATATATACTTAGCTACAAATTGAATATATGAAAACAAATGTAAGCATTGAATTAAGTTAATGAATTTAAATTATAATAAATGGTCATTGAATAAAATAAATGTTTTGGAAGTAATTATAATATCTGTTTGAAGGAAATAAGCTTAGTTATTGGTAATTAAAGTTTAATGGTTACAATTTTTATAAATTACCTATTTGTTTAGTTCATAGAATTTAATTTGAAAGAAATTGTAGTAACTGACTTAATTAGTGCACTCCCAATTTATTAAAGCAATTAGTATGATAAGAAGAATAGAAATATAAACTTTATTTATTTAAGTGAAATGGAAAATTCAATAATTGGATTTAATGGCAATTAAATGAAATTGAAATAGTTAAATAATACGTTATTTGAAATAAAGATAATATGAGAAATTTTTGTATTAGTTTTGAATCCAATATTTAATCCACCTATTGACAGGAATGAATGGTATAATAATTAATTTATTTAACTAAATGGAATTTTGGGGATTTTATTTATAATTTGTGAATTTAATGAAATTAATTATTAAAAGTGAAGTTAACATAGGAATTGATGAATTAATCAACTCTAATTTGACATTTAAATTTATTTAAATCAGTGTAAATGATTTGGAAAATTTAAAATGATAAGAATTGTCAATTATCAGATTGAAATTTGAAAATTTGATTAAATTGACTAATTTTTAATTTATTTAATTAATATAAAAATATCCATTTTGACCACTGACTCGGATTTCGACGAAACAAGTTTCATCGAATCCGTAACGGTGAATTATTGTAGGATTTCAAGTTTCGTAGCGATCGGACTTGTCGTTTGATCGTACGAACGCGAAACGCCTTGAAACTGATTTAATTGAAATCAAGTTGAGAAATATTGATTTTAGCATTACTTCTTCATATGATGGAATTTGGACTTAAAACTTTTTCCATTACGTTTAAAATAATTTAAAATATCTATTTTGATATATGGGTTGATCCAATTTCGTTTCGGAGTCAAAATGGGATTTTCGGGACATTATTGTCATTTCAAACCAACTCGACTGCAAACACAGTAACCTACGAAAATGATAGAATTGAGCCTCGAAACTAGTTCCATTGTATTCAAAAGGCCTTTTTACATTAGAAACGTCAGGCGGCATGCTGCGTTTGGAGTTCGGGGGTTTTTTTTGGGCCTTACATTATAAATAGGCACGCAAAACGATAAAATAATAATATATTATCCTTAAACCCGAGCCGCCGCTCCTCTCTTCCTTTCAATGGTCGAAAATTCGCCACTTTCTTCCTTCGATTTCTCTTCATCTGTTCGTCGAATTCAAAAACTTCCTAAAGCAAAGTCGTAGAGCTCGACGAGCTCTACACATCCAATGGTGGAATCGTGGCATTACATCTCGGATTTGCCTAAATCGAGGCATACAGGGTTTCGCGTTTTTGGGGTTTTGCATGACGATGGAACCAACGTATGTAACGACCCCTAAAATTTTAGCAATTTTTAATTGGTTTATAACGTATTGAATTGGATTTTTGAAAAATTATTAATAATAAATTAAAAGAAATTTTAATATTTGGATTACGTATAATTATAATTGATTCAGAAATTTGCATGAAATCAAGGGAATCAACTGTTACCATAAATTTTATTTCTTTCCTGTCCATTCAAATTTTACATCAGTTACAAACCAATCAATACCTTACCTTTATTACTCCCTGCATTCGTGCTGTAGCTCTTTAATTTTCTATCCGTTGCTTTTTCATTTCGGGTTTGTTCCTTCCCTATTTATTCCATTTCAAACATTTTCTTTTCTCTCCGGCAGAAACATAATATTTTACATTATATATATATGTAGCTTCCATTCGTTCGTTTATTCACTTTTACGTTTCTCATGCTTTCTACTTTATTGTTCTTAATTCCCGCGCTTGACGTTATCATTTCAGTTTGTTTCCATTGAATGCGGCACGTTTCATGGTTAACGTTTTATTCCATTTATGTGTGGCTTTCCTTTTGCAACCTGTCCCATTTCTATTTCCTTCGTTTCAAAATTTGAAACGTTACAGCTGGACCACGTTATTTATTCGCTTGAATAAGGAAGCTAAATCATTGGATGACCGTTGCTAATAAAATTATTACTTTTCTAACATATATACTCATTGCTACTTTTCCTGACCTTTTATTTCTACTTTCTTTTTTTCACTATTTCGTTCCTTCTTTAAAATTTTAATATATATGTTATGTATGTATTAAAAATCTTCACGTCACTTGGTCACTCAAGCCGTTAATTTCTTTCCACTAAAACTGCTTATATTTAATCCATACGTTTCTTTATAACGTTTTATAATATTGTTTCATCTTGAGACTGAAACAAAATGCACCGCATACACATGTTCGTTCAAAAGAAAGTGGATAGGCCTAAAATGTGCAGCTTTTCATTTACCTTTCAGTTGATTTCCTCCCTTATATTTTACCTTACATTCCAAATTTGAAACGTGGTGCTCAAACAATAGGTGCTTTTATTATTCAGCTCAATTAAGGGCGACCGTTGCCATCACATAACCGGTAAAAGATTTGTATACGTTTTATTTGTTTATGTGGCAACGATTCACATTTACACTATTTTTTCCTTTTTAACTTCATTGGTTTTCATTTATTTGTGTACGTTTCGTTTCATTTATTTGCGCTTTAATTTTCTATATTCGTTACTTTACATCGATGGTACGTTATTTTTCGTTCATAAAATGTTATACGTTACTTTGCATTCATTAAATTTTAAACGGCCTACTTTATTCACCTTTATATCTATTCACTTTTGGCCTTGATATTCCCAATATAAATCTATATGTTTGTCTTTGTCCTTTCACTTTCTCTTCTCAATCATCTGGTGTTGCTTGTGAGAGAATACAACAAAGGATATAAGTGGCCTTCTTCTGCATTCAACTGCTCATTTTGTTCTCTTTGAAAAGAAAAAAATATTTCGCATGCTTGTAGATAGCAGCCCCCTCCTCCTTTATTTTCCGAATATCACCTTTCTCCTTTCCTCTGCAACCTTTGCAATTCTTTTATACAAGGTAATATCTATATTATAAATATATTGTGTTGTATTTACCTAAAAGTTAAAAGCTATAATCTGTTTACCTTTTTATACTTACGCTGATGATTTGTAAATAGCTTATATATACAATTGTTATATACACACTTGTCAACATACAATTGGTAACATAAATAGGAGCATGTGTGCATATTTAGCCATATTTTACATATAGGGTCTGCATATTTGTTTGTATATATAATTATAAAGCTGAATATATTTAGATTTATATCATTATTTTTAAATCGATCATTTTTTTTGCAACAAGTCTTATATAAATAATATGTTCACATATTTATAGGCATATGTATTTTTACAGTTTTAATGTATGTGTTTTAACACATGGGTTTACATTCAGACCTTTTATTTACAATTTATATTAAAAAGTATGTTATAATCTCTTGGTTATATTCAAATTTATTATATATATTGTTTGCAGTAATAAATTTTATTATTGATAAAAATGTAAGTTACATATGTCATTGTAATTATGCGCATAACTGATACGTAAAGATATATTAGTATATAAGTTTGTATTTGTGTTATAGGCACGTTACTTTATATTTAAAATAACACATAAATAATCATATGTAGGTAGTTGCGTGTTGCAGTGGGTGTGTTAGCTTATAGCAGTCGGGATTTGTAGATATTTGGAAATTTAAAAGGCTGTGCATATATTTTGTAAAAGGCCGTGCATATATTTTGTAAAGGCTGTGCATATATTCATAGTCTAAAACCAATTATATATATTTTGTTATAAATAGTTACAGTTATATTTTAAAGTGTGAGTCATAACAGAATTTTAAAGGTTACTATATATCTTATACTTGTATGCTGATGGGTCTGCATAGATTTATAATGGGTATGTATACATTTGAGTAACATGAATGTAGTGGGTGGTATATATATAAATATCTTACATACATTTGTTTATACACATACATACTGTTTTGGACTTAAGTTGATTTCGTCGATACTAAATTTATAACAAATATTGTTTTAATTATAGCATACAATTTATTTTACATGTTTGACTTTAGTATATAAATCCACCTATATACCTTTTACCTTCATCGATCCGGTTCTGATTCGTTTTATCAATTCTTGATCATCAGCCTTGTTCGTCCAATTCGCATTCAAATCTTACTTTGCTTTGAGTTGTTGTTTGGACTATTCGATGGTCTAGATCGTGATCCAATTCATATCTTGTGGAGTCGTCAAAATCTCTAGCCTCGAAAGGTGAGCATTCACTCACGATTTACGTTCTTGTATTTTATTAAATTTGATTTCAATTGAAACGACAATTGAAATATAATGTTTTAGTTATTTTGTTATATATGCTATTATTTGTAACTGTTCACCTGAGGGATATGATACCATATCCTGTTGTTTATATTTTATTTAAATTATTGATGATATATGCCTGTTATTATTTTATTATCTGCTATCACTTTGCAAGTTCCCTATTAGTATAGAATTCACTATGGGTTGAAATGATATATACCCGAATGGACTTTAGAATAGGTGAAAATCGTTATGGGTTGAAATGATAAACCCAAGCAATTTTCAATTGAACTGAATTGGGATTACGGGTCGAAATGATACACACACACACACACACTTAATTACGGAATGAAATGATAAGTATCCGTATCACTTAACCATATGATAGAAGTATATACAGACGCCGTTGGTCCATATATAAATATTTTGAAATGATTTTCTATGGTTTCAGGAGAAATATAGGGTTTTAGTTAATATTGGAAATATTTTTATATATAAATATGTTTAATGTAAAGTAGATTTAATAGTAAACTTTAATTTAATAAAGTTTGATTTAATTAATAGAATATGTTTAAGTATTTTATTTTAAATAGATTTCCAATGTTTGTATATGTTAAGGAAGATAAAGTTGAATTGATTGTAATGGTATTTAATTAATAATTTCATTTAATTAAATCAAATTCGAAACTTATTGAATTTGAAAACTTAAAATATAGTTCATAACATAACTTTGACTTTAGTGATTTAATGAATATTCACTTTTAAAGAAATTGGAGGCAAATATAATGAATTGAAATATAAGGCTATATAAGTAATATTGAGTGGATATTTCAAGAATAAATAATAATGAAGTTAAATCAAGATCTATATGAAACTATTAGGTTTAGTTTGAAATGTTGAAGCTTTGAAATACGCGACTTAAATAGTTAAATTGTGATTCAGATCTGTATTTGAAATTGATAAAATTTGAATTTGTTCTTTAGAAGACTAAATTGAATGGAAATTGAAATTTGAGATATAGTTTAATCTGAATAGGAAAGTCGAGTTGATTTTTGAAGTGATCCGTGAAACTTGGGGAAATTATAAATAATTTACTTTATAAATTTTTCAATATATATATATATATATATATATATATATATATCTATTTTATATTGAAGTGAAAATGATATTTTGGTTTTGAAATATAACTTAATTTGAAAGGACCATGGTTTTATAGTGTATATTTCTACCTTGTAGATATTTCTGTAGATCCTTAGGGGATGATTATCCCAAACATCATTTAAGTTACTTGTATTTCAGTTGATATTTAACTTAAGTTGGATTTATAGATATAAGAATGTTAATCCTGAGTCGAGTGTTTTTGTGTTTTGCTTTATGCTCGGGTCAGACTGAGTGATACAACATTTGAGACTCACCTTCGAAGTTGGAGCTTTGCTTGAAGATCCCGCAATCTATCCTTTCAGTCATCTAGTTGATTGGTTCAGAGAAGTCATCTGCTCGTACTGGAGACTTCACTACATCTGAGATATTCTGTTGTATTTTATTTCTAACTCTGATGTTTATATAGTAGCTTCATGAACTACTATTCATTTATTCCGCTGCGTATTATTGTACTACTCTGTATCCATGATTCTATGATTGATTTATTTACTGTATATGTTAAGTTTGCAAAATTTAAATTAACAATCTGATATTTTGGGCAATTCAAGTCTTACTTGTGCAGATGCGAATAGTTGAAAATATCGGGCTGTTACAGTTGGATCAGAGCTTTGGATCTAGGCAAATTTAGCATGTACGGAAAATTTAATTATGAAATCACTTTCGTTCATGCTTGAACTCCTTTCTCTTGACTGGAAGTTCCTTTAAATTTTGGAATGTCCATCGGTTCCGAAATTCATTCTTGTCTCTCCCTGTTTATATTCGTTTGATTCTGGAGTATCCCATAACTCCACTGAATGATTTGTAAAGGGGGTAAAAACTCCTTTACAATTGGCATTGATTCACCGAAGATTTCTGTATCCTCGGTTTACGATGCTGTTATATGTGACGCCCCACCTCTATACCCACGCTAGCCAAGAACACTCCGGAGTAGTGCTGTCAACTAGCACGGAGAATAAGGCTGTTGAGGAGCGACCATCCATGTAATTGCTTATCATACGGTGGCTATAAATAATCTTCGGAAACAAACATAGAAATAATCATATCACAAATCAGTCACAGATATCCATATCACAAAGGCGGAAGAAGATATGAATATATAACTAACACATGAAAGTGTACATCAGAGTAGTGGTCAGTAAGATCCACGATAATACAAAAGAATAGCAACACGTGCTATACAAAAGAATACAACTATGAGTCTATATCTCAAGTGTATACAACAAAAACTGCTAATCTAAACAGTTAGCCAAAAGTCAGAGTGATGAATCCCTTGGAAGAAATCAAGCAGAAGCACCTGTAACATCTCGGTCTGACCCAAGTATTATTTAAGAAAAATAATAAACGGATCAGTCTAGCTATAAATATCAGATGACATGATATAACATAAAAGATATGGCATAAACATAAATATCCATAACGACATACCACTATAAGTATGTAAATAATGATCAACAGAAGATCAATCAATAAGAGATAATCAATATCACAAGAATCTTCTCAAAGATTCGAAGAGGGCATCATACCCTAAACTTGTACTCATAACAAGTCAATGACATAAATTCCAGAAATCAACACGAGAAATCCAGAAATCATAAAAAGGGAAAGAGGCCTATCACATGAGGGTCCGAAGACCATGGGGAGCTACCCCACATGTGTGAGTGGAATCACACAGATTGAGGTCAAGACTAACCAAAAAGCAGAAAGGTATGTGTGAATGGAATCACACAAGTGGTGTCTAGTCTAACCTTGCAATGAAAGAGACATCGCGCAATTGCTAGTCTAATTCATAAAGCGATCATCAAGATCAACGAGAAGTGTCAATTACACTAAGCTAGTAAATATAGAAGTTTAGCTTCATGTCCCATAACCACTTGCTTAACTTAAATATTTACGAACAAACTGTAAATCTTCACTAATAAAATTGTCACAAGAGGTTCAATCGAACAAGTCCAAGAATTAACCGACGAAGTGAACGCAAGCGTTTCATACCACTTGTTTTACTAAGTCGTTTAATTAGATTTCTCATCCGAGTGAGGTAAAGGCTTGTATATACTAATAGATTGGAAAACGGTTTAAGAAAAGAGCTTTGTTATTAAAAATAGAGTTGAAATTGTTTGTTAAAAGAGTTTTGATATTTACTACTAGTATTGAAACCTTTGTATTATAAAGTGACAAAACACATAAGCAAGTGTAGAAACAATCAGTCACAAAGATCGCATACGGAGATGCGAATAAAATCCAAGGAAATCAGCTCAATGTTTTTCAGATAAGATCCCCTACGGAGGGGGGGTCCAGGGGGGGTGGCAACCCCCCCAAGGTGGGGGTGCGGGGGCAACGCCACCGCTTACGGGGTTCGACCTGCCCGGTCAGGTCGCGGGGGTCCAGGGGGCAGCGCCCCCGGCGGGGTGCGGGGCAGCGCCCCGACCAAAACGGTACGACCTAGTGAAGACAAAATGAGGTCTAACGACCTAACGACTCAAGGGTCATACGACCTAACGGCTGCGACCTAGGGGTCTAAGGGGTCAAGCGACTTAGTGGTTGCGACCTAGAGGTGTTCGCGACCTAACGATGACTCACGACCCAACATGGCCGACTTAACAGAGTCGAGCGACCTAAGGTAAATGGTCCAACGACCTAACTCGAACGACTTATCTGGAGCTTAGGTCGGAGACGACCTACGAGATAAACCAGGCCGACTTAGTGGACGAGCGACCTAAGGTAAATGGTCCAACGACCTAACTCGAACGACTTATCTGGAGCTTAGGTCGGAGACGACCTACGAGATAAACCAGGGCGAGCGACTTAACGTTTGCCTAGAGATTATAGGTCGGAAACGACCTAAGACTTAAAGCTTAACTCGCGAGCGACCTACGGCTTAAGGCCAAACTCGTGAGCGACCTACGACTTAAGGCTTAACTCGCGAGCGACCTAACTCCGAAGTGCCAATACTTCCAGAATGACCTAAAGCCCTACGACCTATGGTACTAACTCGCGAGCGACCTAACGACTTAACTCGTGAGCGACCTAATTCCGAAGTGCCAATTCTTCCAGAACGACCTAAAGTTAACTCGTGAACGACTCACGACCCATGGACGAACGACTTAACTTCGAACGACCTAAAAATGGCCAGAACGACCTAAGTGCAGAAAATTCACCAAAATGCTAAAAATTGGAGTTTTTCGCCAATCCAATCCAAACCAAATGCAAATGTGCATGCAAAAGTGATAGGGAATCATTCCCAACAGTCCAATATAGTTATAGACTAGATTTGTGAGACAAAAATCTCACCTTTGCACTAAAGTTTATGAAGATGAAGCTTGAAAGCAAGGAGAAGCAATCCAAAGCTTGAATCCAATATCTTCTACTTGAATTTGGAGTTGAATGTTGGATTTGCAATTGAATTTGTGCTTGGAGTTTTAATTTCCCATTCCCTCCACCATTAATGCCAAAGCTTGATTAGTTAGGAAATTTATGAAGAGTGAGGAGAAGAGGGTTGGAACTTGGGCTTAATAGGCTAAACTAACCCAAAGTCCAAAGCGGGAAAAGTTAGTGAAATTTCACTAACTCCAAACCTATCGATGTTTATACTTAAAAAGTTGTAAACGACATTTCGAACTCAATGGAAGTGGTCTCGAGTCCTAATTTGACCGTTTGCAAAAAGTAGCTTTTCGGACCAAAATCCGATTAACGAGTTAATATTTAAATAAAATATTTAAATACAAACTCGATAAATATGCGGGTTGTTACAGACTCCCCTCCTTAAAGAAATTGCGTCCTCGCAATATATATAAGATGGAAATAAAAAGTAACAACCATAAAAGCATATTAACACAAGAGGAATTTTGAAAGAAGAAGTTCACCTCAAGGAGAAGGAGTAAGCAAGTCCGGATGTGTACGCTCGATGAATTCTCTGGATTCCCAAGAACAATCCTTAGGATTTGAGGACCATTGAACCTTCACAAGCGGAACATCTTTATTTCGAAGTCGTTTATCCTCAGAAGCTATAACTCGAATAGGATGCTGCTCATAAGTTAAATTCGGCGAAACTTCAATTTCTTCCACAACAGCAGGCTCAAGAATAGAATCGGAATCCCGAAGGCATTTCCGTAATTGAGAAACGTGAAATACATCATGCATAGCAGAAAACTGAGCCGGCAATGCAAGGCGATAAGCCATGGAACCAATACGTTCAGTGATAGGAAATGGCCCAACATATCGAGGCGCTAACTTCCCCGATCGACTGAAACGTACAACACCCTTCATAGGTGAAACACGAATAAAAACAGGATCCCCAACAGAAAATTCTAATTTCCTTCTTCGATTATCGGCATAGGATTTTTGTCTACTCTGGGCTTCTTTCATCCTATGTCGAATAAGTTCAATCTTTTCCGTGGAATCACGAATAAAGTCTGGACCTAAAACCAGCTTCTCACCGGCCTCAAGCCAACAAGAAGGAGATCGGCATGGCCTTCCGTAGAGTGCCTCGAAAGGTGCCATACCAATACTAGATTGGAAGCTATTATTATAGGAAAATTCAACAAGTGAAATATGATCTTCCCAACTTCCTCCAAAATCAAGCACACAAGCACGAAGAAGATCTTCAAGAGTTTGATTCACACGCTCGGTTTGTCCATCGGACTGGGGGTGATAAGCGGTGCTAAAATTAAGCTTCGTTCCTAAAGCTTTTTGAAGACTCTTCCAAAATCCACTAGTAAACAATGGATCATGATCGCTAACAATAGAAGTAGGAACTCCATGCAATTTTACAATTTCCTTGACAAATAGTTTGGCCAAAAGCGGAACGGTTCGGCTAGACCGAACCAGAATAAAATGGGCGGATTTAGTAAGTCTATCAACAATCACCCATAAGCTATCATGACCCAAACGAGAACGGGGAAGGCCATCTATAAAGTCCATGGAAATTTGATCCCACTTCCAAATTGGAATTTCTAAAGGTTGCAATAACCCACCAGGCCTTTGATGTTCGGCCTTGACAAGTTGGCAAGTCATGCAACACTTAACAAAGTTAGCAATATCAGATTTCATTCCCTCCCAATAATAAAGTCGCTTCATATCAGCGTACATTTTACTACTACCAGGATGAATGGTGAATCTAGAACGATGGGAATCTTCTAAAATATCTTTACGAAGATCTCTAATATTTGGTACGATAAGTCTACCAAATTTTCGAATGCCGCCACGAGAATCAATATCAAAGTCTTTCAAACCTTCAATATCAATTTTATCCTTAACATTTTTGCCAAGAAGAGCCAATTCAGAATCTAGCCCTTGAGCTTCAAGAATGCGGTCTAAAAGAGAAGGATGAGCCTCAAGGCTACATAAAACAAGCGATGAGCATAAATCGGATACGCGCTCTCGAATCTCACAAGTGGATAAGATCTCGAGATCGTTCCATTCGGATATCATCATAGAAACAACTGCTTGTTGCTTACGGCTAAGAGCATCGGCGACACGATTACCCTTACCGGGGGTATAAAGAATATCAAGATCATAAGGTGCAAGGAACTCGAGCCAACGCTGTTGACGTAAATTAAGTTCTTTTTGAGAAAATAAATATTTCAAAGACTTATGATCCGTGTAAAGAATAAATTTCTCTCCCAATAGATAATGACGCCACATTCGAAGGGCGAAAACAATAGCCGCGAGCTCTAGATCATGAGTGGCATATCTAGTCTCGGCCGGCTTCAATTGCCTAGAAGCATAAGCAACAACACGTTCTTTTTGCATAAGAACGGCACCCAAACCAACGTGACTAGCATCGGTATAAACAACAAAATCTTGATTCCCCTCGGGAATCACAAGAATAGGAGCATCGGAAAGGAGTTCTTTCAATTTCTGAAAAGAGGCTTCACATTTGTCCGACCAAATGTATTTAACTCCCTTCTTAGTCAAGCCAGTAAGAGGCACGACAATCTTAGAAAAGTCTCTAATAAAACGGCGGTTATAGCCCGCCAATCCGAGAAAACTACGAATCTCTGTCACACTCTCCGGTCTCTTCCAATCTTGAATCGCTTCGATCTTTGAAGGATCCACGGATATCCCGGATTCGGAAATAATATGACCGAGAAACTTCACACGAGATTGCCAAAAGTGGCATTTAGAAAATTTCGCCTTTAATTGATTACTCCTAAGTGTTTCCAATACAATCCTAAGATGTTTCTCATGTTCCTCCTCGGTTTTTGAATACACTAGAATATCATCAATGAATATGAGAACGAACCGATCGAGGAAATCTTTGAAAACTCGATTCATGAGGTCAACGAAATAAGCTGGAGCATTCGTTAACCCAAATGGCATAACAAGCCATTCATAAGATCCATATCGAGTACGGAATGATGTCAAAGGAATGCTATCCTCAGTGATACGAAGCTGATGGAAACCGGTAGCCAAGTCCAATTGTGAAAAGAACTTAGCACCACTAAGCTGATCGAATAGATCATCAATCCGAGGTAAAGGATATTTATTTTTAATAGTAAGATCGTTAAGCTTGCGATAATCAACGCAGAGCCTCAGAGTACCATCGGATTTCTTTACGAAAATAGCCGAAGCTCCCCAAGGCGAGGAACTAGAGCGAATAAATTGCCTCGTCTCCAACTCAGATAATTGTTTACGCATCTCCTCATTTTCCTTATTGGACATGCGATAAGGAGGACGAGTAATAGGTTGAGCTCCAGAAACAAGATTAATTCTGAACTCAATTGCTCGTTTAGGTGGCAAACCTAAAACGGGCTCGAATATGTCGGAAAATTCACGAACAACATGAATACGAGAAATAATATCATCTTCATCATCATCATCGTCATCACGAGGATTTAAAGAATATAAAGATGCCACCAAACAGGATTCTGAATCTTTAAGATTAACATAAATCTGTTTAACAGATTGTGGATGTCGGAGATGAATAGTCCGCTCAGGACATAGGATATGGGCTTGATAACGGTTAAGCCAATCCATTCCCAAAATTATTCCAAAGCCTAAGTAACGCATGACATGCAAATCGCCTAGGAAAGAAAAATCACATAAAATAATCTCCACATCTTTACAAAGCAAACTAAGAGTTGCGGATCCACCAACAGGATTCGCAATTTTTAAAGAAGTCATCAATGCAGTAACACTTAAGGAAAAAGTGTCTACCAGTTCCTTTGATATAAAAGAATGGGATGCACCCGTATCAAAGAGAACTCTAATAGGTTGATCATGAAATAAAATAATACCATCAAGAATGGAATGAGAAATACCTTGGCCACGAGATGTGTTGCCAGGGGCTTGAGCCACATTTAACTTTCCCTCATTCCTGCTTTTACGTTTGAGGCATTGATGTATAAAGTGATCTGGGCTCTTACAATAGCGACAAGATTTGGGCTTAGAGCACTTATTCGCATAATGATCCCCAGACCCACAGTTGAAGCAACTCGCACCACTAGGAGAAGGAGACTTTGCCGCAGGGATTGCCTGCTTACCCTTTTTGTTGGGATAAGGACCCTTGAATTTGTTTGGCCTCTTCTTGTTGTTGAAGTTTGGTTTAGCGCCTTCCACTTCAACATCACTCTCTCTATCAGCCTCTTCAAGACGAAGAGCGATATCGACGAGTTGATCAAATGCGACTTCTAGTTTCAGGAGCAGTGGCTTCTTAAGACTCTTATTTAAGCCATAAACGAACCTCTGGTTCTTCTTCAATGGGGTGTTGATGTATTCAACCCCATATTTGGAAAGCGACTCGAAGGCTGCGACGTAATCAGTCACAGAGGATTGACCTTGAACAAGGTCTATAAAACGTCGAGCCAAGGTTACTTTCCCAGCTTCTGGTACAAACTTTAACTCGAAGCGTCCCTGAAATTGCTCCCAGGTGAGATCCGCTTCATTAATTTCTGAAATAAGGAGTTCGTACCAGTCCAATGCTCTCTCCTGGAGCATGCTGGAAGCCACCTGAACGCGGTGGAGATCGATAAGGTTCATGCGAGAGAAGATTCGATCACATGATTTTAACCAAGCCTGGACCTCGATGATATTTTCCGAACCTTTGAAGGGCTTCCCACCCAAGTTGGTGTAATCGCTGCACAAGCGTGCAAATCCCGACTTTGGGTGAGTGGGTTCTGGGTTAGCTCCAGCTGCTTGAGCATTAGTTACTAAATCAAGAAGCTGTTGAGCAGTCATAAAAACTCCATCCGGAGGAGCAGCACCAGATGATCCAGTTCTGGGATGGCCTGGTCTAGACATTCTCTTCCTTAAAGAAAGAAAGAAGAGAAGTAAGAAGGTTATTTACCAATGAACATCAAGTAATCTTGATAGATAAAACAAGGAATCATAAAGGAAATAGGATGAATCGGTACGAAGACTCAAATTAATCCTATGGTAGGACTCCTAAGATAGACCTAGGACGATGATCCTTGTTAAGTTATTCTACATTGTTCCGAAGTTTGGCTCTGATACCAAGCTGTGACGCCCCACCTCTATACCCACGCTAGCCAAGAACACTCCGGAGTAGTGCTGTCAACTAGCACGGAGAATAAGGCTGTTGAGGAGCGACCATCCATGTAATTGCTTATCACACGGTGGCTATAAATAATCTTCGGAAACAAACATAGAAATAATCATATCACAAATCAGTCACAGATATCCATATCACAAAGGCGGAAGAAGATATGAATATATAACTAACACATGAAAGTGTACATCAGAGTAGTGGTCAGTAAGATCCACGATAATACAAAAGAATAGCAACACGTGCTATACAAAAGAATACAACTATGAGTCTATATCTCAAGTGTATACAACAAAAACTGCTAATCTAAACAGTTAGCCAAAAGTCAGAGTGATGAATCCCTGGGAAGAAGTCAAGCAGAAGCACCTGTAACATCTCGGTCTGACCCGAGTATTATTTAAGAAAAATAATAAACGGATCAGTCTAGCTATAAATATCAGATGACATGATATAACATAAAAGATATGGCATAAACATAAATATCCATAACGACATACCACTATAAGTATGTAAATAATGATCAACAGAAGATCAATCAATAAGAGATAATCAATATCACAAGAATCTTCTCAAAGATTCGAAGAGGGCATCATACCCTAAACTTGTACTCATAACAAGTCAATGACATAAATTCCAGAAATCAACACGAGAAATCCAGAAATCATAAAAAGGGAAAGAGGCCTATCACATGAGGGTCCGAAGACCATGGGGAGCTACCCCACATGTGTGAGTGGAATCACACAGATTGAGGTCAAGACTAACCAAAAAGCAGAAAGGTATGTGTGAATGGAATCACACAAGTGGTGTCTAGTCTAACCTTGCAATGAAAGAGACATCGCGCAATTGCTAGTCTAATTCATAAAGCGATCATCAAGATCAACGAGAAGTGTCAATTACACTAAGCTAGTAAATATAGAAGTTTAGCTTCATGTCCCATAACCACTTGCTTAACTTAAATATTTACGAACAAACTGTAAATCTTCACTAATAAAATTGTCACAAGAGGTTCAATCGAACAAGTCCAAGAATTAACCGACGAAGTGAACGCAAGCGTTTCATACCACTTGTTTTACTAAGTCGTTTAATTAGATTTCTCATCCGAGTGAGGTAAAGGCTTGTATATACTAATAGATTGGAAAACGGTTTAAGAAAAGAGCTTTGTTATTAAAAATAGAGTTGAAATTGTTTGTTAAAAGAGTTTTGATATTTACTACTAGTATTGAAACCTTTGTATTATAAAGTGACAAAACACATAAGCAAGTGTAGAAACAATCAGTCACAAAGATCGCATACGGAGATGCGAATAAAATCCAAGGAAATCAGCTCAATGTTTTTCAGATAAGATCCCCTACGGAGGGGGGGTCCAGGGGGGTGGCAACCCCCCCAAGGTGGGGGTGCGGGGGCAACGCCACCGCTTACGGGGTTCGACCTGCCCGGTCAGGTCGCGGGGGTCCAGGGGGCAGCGCCCCCGGCGGGGTGCGGGGCAGCGCCCCGACCAAAACGGTACGACCTAGTGAAGACAAAATGAGGTCTAACGACCTAACGACTCAAGGGTCATACGACCTAACGGCTGCGACCTAGGGGTCTAAGGGGTCAAGCGACTTAGTGGTTGCGACCTAGAGGTGTTCGCGACCTAACGATGACTCACGACCCAACATGGCCGACTTAACAGAGTCGAGCGACCTAAGGTAAATGGTCCAACGACCTAACTCGAACGACTTATCTGGAGCTTAGGTCGGAGACGACCTACGAGATAAACCAGGCCGACTTAGTGGACGAGCGACCTAAGGTAAATGGTCCAACGACCTAACTCGAACGACTTATCTGGAGCTTAGGTCGGAGACGACCTACGAGATAAACCAGGGCGAGCGACTTAACGTTTGCCTAGAGATTATAGGTCGGAAACGACCTAATACTTAAAGCTTAACTCGCGAGCGACCTACGGCTTAAGGCCAAACTCGTGAGCGACCTACGACTTAAGGCTTAACTCGCGAGCGACCTAACTCCGAAGTGCCAATACTTCCAGAATGACCTAAAGCCCTACGACCTATGGTACTAACTCGCGAGCGACCTAACGACTTAACTCGTGAGCGACCTAATTCCGAAGTGCCAATTCTTCCAGAACGACCTAAAGTTAACTCGTGAACGACTCACGACCCATGGACGAACGACTTAACTCCGAACGACCTAAAAATGGCCAGAACGACCTAAGTGCAGAAAATTCACCAAAATGCTAAAAATTGGAGTTTTTCGCCAATTCAATCCAAACCAAATGCAAATGTGCATGCAAAAGTGATAGGGAATCATTCCCAACAGTCCAATATAGTTATAGACTAGATTTGTGAGACAAAAATCTCACCTTTGCACTAAAGTTTATGAAGATGAAGCTTGAAAGCAAGGAGAAGCAATCCAAAGCTTGAATCCAATATCTTCTACTTGAATTTGGAGTTGAATGTTGGATTTGCAATTGAATTTGTGCTTGGAGTTTTAATTTCCCATTCCCTCCACCATTAATGCCAAAGCTTGATTAGTTAGGAAATTTATGAAGAGTGAGGAGAAGAGGGTTGGAACTTGGGCTTAATAGGCTAAACTAACCCAAAGTCCAAAGCGGGAAAAGTTAGTGAAATTTCACTAACTCCAAACCTATCGATGTTTATACTTAAAAAGTTGTAAACGACATTTCGAACTCAATGGAAGTGGTCTCGAGTCCTAATTTGACCGTTTGCAAAAAGTAGCTTTTCGGACCAAAATTCGATTAACGAGCTAATATTTAAATAAAATATTTAAATACAAACTCGATAAATATGCGGGTTGTTACATTATATCTTGATATGCCAAATTGTATCTCTGGCGATTGAATGTCGATTTGTTTTGGAATTCTGCATCGATTATATTCCTGAAGTCACGGTTGACCCGGTTAAGGTCGTCCGCAATTATAGAAGTATATCTGTCTTCTATTTTGTAATCTAATTATCTCATCTTCGATCAAGTCTATCTTCGAATTAGGATTCTATTCATTAGAGTTCCTCTAATTTAAATCTCTATCTTTGTTTGAAATCCATTCTTGAATCATCCTTTGAAAATCGGGTTCTGTTTGTATTTTAAATTTGTTTATATACCGAAATTTTTATTTGGGTAACTATGATTTTATTTTATATATAAAGGAGAAAATGTTTTCTATAAGGATTATATACCTATATATAAAACGAATAAGAAATGCTATTCTATATATAAAAGTTTCGAAAGGATTTGAAATTTTGATGATTATATAAGAAATGGATTTATATAAAAATAATTTATAACTGAAGCGTTTTAATTTGAAATTCGAGAGATTGAATTCCGCTGTTTTGAAATTGGTTTTAAGATTTTGGAAGAAAAATATAATAATACGATTTAAAAGATATTTTTAGAATAAGAAATGTTTCAAATGAATTCGATTGAGTTCCAATGATTTCGGAGAGATTTTTTTCAAAGAAGTTTCAAGAAAATAGAAGTCCAGAACTCACTTTTGTCGCTGGGAAATAATTTCGATGATGAGTGTGAAGACCCGCAAATCCGTACTCCTTGAATATACACTAATCTCCCTTGATTAATTCAAGATGAACAAAAATACGAATGCTCAATGTTTAAGAAAAAGGAAAAGGGAGAAGAAGAGAGAAAAAGATAGAAAATGGAGAGAAAAGAAAATAGAAAATAGAACGGAATAGAAAACAGCACAACAATAACAAAATCTCACAATCGCAGCGGAACAACATATAATAAATAAATGAATAATCTTTAAACAAAGAACTATATCAGTTATTACATTACATTACATTACATTACATTACATTACATCATATCATCATCAGAGTGTACAACATCAAACAACAACAAACAGCGGAAAGAAATACTATATACTAATAATACGCCATGCCATCCATCTTGCCTTCAACAACTCCAGAATATCCTGATAAACCTTAACTCTCGACTGCCCGTGTGGAAATTGGTGGGCACCCAGAGTTTAGGAAGGAAAACAATAAACTCCGAGTCAGTCATGTGACTGGTGTGAGAACTCAAAACAGTTTATTTATCTTTAAAATCAAAATATAGGAATATTTTTAAAGTCAATTCGCAATGCTTTTAAAAATGAGACTACCATAAGGCCTCCCACACACACACACAATGCAAACGCAGAATCGAAGGAGATTTCTCCTTATGATAGTCAAAGATGCTTGATACGCATTAAAAAGAACATTTGATATTATTACTAGTGCATAGTGTAGAGAAAAATTCATTTCGAAAATAAAGATATAAATCTTAGCCAACATACGACCATTATCGTATGCCTACTATAGCTACCATCCAAACAGTGGGGCGCCACCATAAGTGAATGATAGGTTCTACAACTAATACCGTAGAAGATCGTATTGTTTCTTTGGATTTCCAACGAATGATCAGGCCAAGGAACTTCCCATTGCCACATGAGAATGCCTCTGGAGGACATCCCCGAGAACCAAACCGGATCTCTACCAACACAAGGCCGGGTTACCCTAACTGAGTAACAACTGACCGAGTATGCCATCCCCCGGTCCTTTGGGACCTTTAACCGAGCGCTCGTAATCAATTCACACAATCATAAAGTGTTTTCAACATGAGTAAGTATCTGGGCTCCATACCATGATACCACCCTTTTCCAGAAGGAAATGCACATACCCTAAAGGGCGCTACCCCTCATAACCTTGCCGCATCTTTCCTGTTTTGACCATTCCGAGGTGTGAGGCTCGATGAAGTCACGTCCACAAAAACATACTTTATACAAAAGCCATGCTTTGGGTCAACAAATGATCATAGAAATGATCACCAAGATAGACGATCAAATAAATGATCCTATCACCAATGATCAACACAATGATCATTTCACAGCAACACTCAGCATGTCACATTACCAAATTGGGAATATATCGCTGATAACATTCAACTACATAACCTCTGAGCTCGTACGTCTCAGAGAAGGGTGTTAAGCTAAAAGAATAAATTCTCCGCCACCAACAGAAATATATTTGAAAGAAATCGGCTTTATATCTCAATTTGTAATGTCAGACACACAATCCATACAAGTCTGTACCGGGCTCGAACAGAACCGAAGGCACTTACAAAGAAGTCCTTGCAATCCGGATATCCACAATCCTGATCGGATTTCCCATCACATATGGAGAACTCAATACCGGAGCAACTCGGTGCAGAGTCAATCGACAGGTCATCCTATCGCTCTCGCAAATACCGGGTCTTCAACACCGATCTTCAATGCTATCCATTACGTCGTATCACTATTCGGAATGGGTAATCCGAATAACGAGCGCAATAATTTAAAAATAAGTGTAGCATTCAAATTCAAGCAAATCACAACAAATACCTTTCAAAGGTATATATTGATAGTCGGTTATTGAACTATCAATGGATATGCACACATCACCAGATTCCAAATAATTTTCCAAATTATTTATTTCCCAAAGATATCTTTACAAGATATATAATTCAATTTCTCAAAAATAAATCAATATTTATTTTTAACAAATTTCATTTTCTTTTATAAATTCCATAGTGAATTTATATTTTACAATATCTATGAATATACGATTTCAATTATTCATTTTCAATTTATCTTCAAAAAGATAAATTCTCTAATATTCACTTTATATTGGAAAACATTTCCATACTTACTTATTCATAAGTAATTCACAAATTTTATTTATTTTCAACACTTGGAAAATATTCAATATACTTAAGTCGAAATTAAGTGTATATTTCATTCTTTAAGGAAATCATTCTCTTTAACATATTTATTTGGGCCAAAACGAATGTTGCGTAAAACATCGTTACGACGTCCCAAAATCACTAGTATAGGGATTCGAAATTAAAATAGATATATGAATCCCAATATTATACAAAACATTTCCTTTCGGAAATCATTTACTATAACAACAGTGTTATAGTCCACCATTTCCTTCTATTTCTCGAAAACATCTATTTCAACAATAAATGTTGAAATCTATGGTTTCGAATCTCAACGCATTTTAAAACATCTTTAGATCGTTTTAGTTCTGTTTAAAATATCACATTCTAAACATTTTCTTTAACATATTATTCACTATTCAAAAACGTGAATATACTACGTTAACAAATTTCATCCTTTTATTCATTTTATTTCAAAGGATTATTCATAGTCAAAAATGTGAATATAACTCCATTAATAGGTTTCAACAATTTACTTATCAAAATAAGTCGTTTGCGAATTTATAAAACAACGTTTATAAACTCCATTTCTATTTATTTTATAACAACTTCCTTTTATAAATCTCCTTTATTAACCTATTCGATTTATACCTCAATTATAAACCAAAAGTTCATGTTATAAGTTAAACACTTATAATTTATTTGTTTACAAAATCCTTCTTTTTAAACTTCCCAATCTATAAATCTTATAACTTATAAGATTCATTTATTTATCAAAAATCCATTCTTTAATAACTTTACAAATTTTATAAACCTACTGCTTATAAAATTCCATTCATAAATTCACCGTTTATAATTCTATAAATTTCATTCATTTTAGAAATTTGTTCACAATTCATTCTAACACTTATAAAAACTCGTTTTATAACTCAAATATTTTCATTTATAAATTATCAATTTATAAATCTTTTATATAAATCAGTTTATATTATTATTCTTTTAAAACATCTTTAATCCCCTTTTATAATTTCACCATTTTGATTTATAAAATAATCAAATTTTATAAATCCTATTTTTAAACTTTTCACAATAAATTCTAAAATCCCAATTTAACTATTTTATAAAATCATTAACCCCATATTTTCAAAAATCAACTTTTAACTATGTTTCTCAAAAATCATAATTTTTATAACATTAAAAATTATAACGTTTATTTATTTAAAATGAATCAATTCCAAAAATATTTTATAAACGTATACTTTCAAAAATCACTTTGAAATCCTTTTAAAATTCCAAAATTTGGTCCAATGATGCTACATACCAAATAGCCAATCACGACAACAACGATATCATATATCGATATGATAATCCATCAAATATCAAAATATCTGAAATCAAATAAATACTGTTGAGGAATCCAGTTGGATCCCTCCAACCTGTTTCCTGCATCCACAAACATTAGCATAATACCAATTCCGCTCCAGTACGGAATTATCGCGGTATATGGGATTTAAAATATTATCCACTTAATAGACGGCGCAATAGGGTCTCATCCGCTATACAATGCGGGAAATCAATAACTCCAATATATACATATGCCAATATATATATATATATATTGCTATTATATATAATACCAATTTCACTGTTTATGAAATATTCGCGGTATATGTTTTTAATAAATAACATCCGCTTACTAACGGCGCATAATGTCTATTTTAACAATCAATAGATAACAATCATCATTCAAACATGCATTCAAATATTTTAAATCTAACTATTTAAAATAAAAACGAAACTGATTCGATTGAGTGAGAAGTTCTCACCTTGATTTCAATTTCGTTTTAGCGATTTATTTCGAATAAAATTAAACGGACGTTTAATTTTACCCAAAATTCTCACTAACTCCAAACGATTCCAATCCAATTCCATAGCGTAATGCTCGTCCATACGATTCCAACGCAACTGGTTTCGCGCGTTTTCGACCTCGTATGAAAAAGATATGCATTTATGAAGTTACACGAATTATATATATATAAATTACAACATATTCTTTATAATTTAAACCTAAATCAATTTCTGGCCGTTGGATCAGGTCTCCCTCCATCAGGCCATGCGCGCACCCCCCCTTCATCTTCTCTTCGTTCATCTACAGGTAAAAGGAACGCAACCAAACCCATAGCTTTGAATTTAGGGTTAAGAAATTCGACCACCACGCTCAATTAAAAATCGATCAAGGACTTCCATCTCGAAGAGCACGACACGAGCTACTCTCGGCCATGACATGGTGGCACTCGGCTCCCCCCTCCTCCTCGAAATTCGTGCGCAACTTCGGCACTTTGAGTCCAAATTCCCGTTGATCCATAACACCATTCGCGATCTTAACCGTTGAACTTGTGGATCTCGATGTGCTCTATAACTTCGTAGTTGAACACTTCTTGAATTGCTTCACGGATTTGAAGAGATTTGGGGAGATAGAACATTTCTTTTCGGCCATTGATGTTTGAAGAGGGTGGCGGCTGTATTAGGTTTAGGTTATTTTTTTTTTTGTGAATTTATGGTCTATTTATAGGAAATTTTTGAACACTATTCATCCGGGAATTCCAAACTCCGATTTAAGCGCCGAAACTGACGTTCCTAAGGTTTATCCCGCGTTCCGGACACAATGCAACAGGTTTCGGAAGCTAATTCGAACATCTGTACGAGTTATGGCAATAAACGTTCAATTTGAATTAAAACGATTTAAACGATTTTCTAGGCGTTTTAATTTGTACCGGACAAACGGTAAATCCGATTGACACGAAATTTGAAACCTTACAATAATATCACATTACGGATCCGATGAAACTAGTTTCGTCGAAATCCGAGACTTTTTGAAAAATGGCTATTTTAACTCGCCAAATTAATATTAAAAACAATTCGATGCGTTTCGAGCTGCCACAATCAAACGATAACTCCGATTGCTACGAAAATTGAAATCCGGTAATAACTAACTATTATGGATCCAATGGAACTGGTTTCGTCAAATTCTAAGACTGTTCAAAAATTGGCTAATTTCACTAGTCGATTAAATATTAAAATATTCAATTTTCACAAATTAACTTTTAATTCGATTTTAAAAGTTCTAAAATATCATTCTAACTCCAATATGATAAAATAAAATTTTACAAATCATTTTCAATCATATTTAACTCGATTTTCTATTATTTCCATAATTTAACATATTAAATTATCGATTTAATTATTCAATTAAATCCAGTTAGTCAAAATAAAATTTATTTGACTTATAAATTCACTTATTAATATTTAAAATTAATTAAATATACAAATTTAAATAAATAAAAATCCTGGGTCGTTACATACTTCCCCCCTTAAAAGAATTTCGTCCTCGAAATTATCAAGTAAGAAAAGTTATAGAATTTATTAACTTTTCAAAATCCATAGTTAAATTTCTTACAATAACTTTACTAAGTTTTCAAATCATACTTAGTTATCTTTTTCAAAAACAACTACTATTGTTTAACTTTCAATTCCAAATCAAAGTTAAAATTTTCAAAATTTTCCAATTTTCCTCAAATTTTTTCTAACGCCTTAAATTTTCGGAAAAATTCGCCATAGTCTCCTTTGCGCGGCTCGATCCGGAAAAAAAATGACAGTATATATATCACAAATATACATCTCATCAAGTAATGAGGCATCCCACAGGGAAAAAGTATAAAAGTACGATATTTAATCCGAGATATGTACCTTATATTTTATTAGCAAGCATATACGGCTAATATAGCGCGAAAGCGAGCTCCAAATGCGAAGCAAACGCGATCCGCACCTATTAATCACTCAACAAACAACATGAGAATCATGCATATATGAAAATAATCTCAATATACATCATATAGCAACATAATAACTATACATGCCAACATAGCAAATGCAGTAAAAGCAATAAATTCAACCATCAACCAACTATCATTCATAACCAATAAATATTCATTTATATTCTCATTAATATTCAATGAAATGGTTTTCAATTTAAATCATATTGATTCATTAACATTGGATGTTCTTACTAACATTCATTTTCAATTAGTTTATATTCACTAATTCATATTCAAGTTGGTTCACTTCCAATTCAAATTCAATTCCATTCAAGTTTCACTTAACTTCCAATTGGATTTTAATTACTTTAGCCTTTAATTTCATTAACTCAATTTCATTAACACTTAATGAATTATATACAATCAATCAACTAACAACCATATAACAATCAATGTATATTAATTACAACCAAATTCCTTTGCTTTCAATTGGTTTAATTAATTGATTTTTATTCAACTATTCAACTTTCAATAACATTAGATTTTAATGAATTAACACTTATATTCATTATTTCATCTCAACTTAATTCACATTCAATTGATTAACATTCAATCCATTTATTCAATTCAATTACAAAAGTTGAATTTCATTTACATAATCTAAGTTCACATCTATCACTTAACTTTATTAATTTACTTCGATACCAATATCAACTTCATTCAACATTTCTTAAGTTATACTTTTTTTTATAAACATCACTTGTTTTTACTTAACTTAAATTCCCACTTATAAATAAATTCAGATTCCAATTCTAAAGTAAATTTCCATTTAACTTTAAATTCATTTTTATTTACAACTCATATTCATAAAAATATTCATATAGTTTCACTTCTTATATATATAAGTTTATTTCACAATTGTAAATCACTTTAATTATATTTCCATTCTTATAATTCTTTTGCTTATACAATTATTCTTTTATTCAGATTATTCAAACAACTAAACAATCAACAATCTACTTATATACACTTTAATAATTTTGAAAAATTATTCCTTTATATATAAAATTTATTTCACTTATAAATTCACTTATTAATATTTAAAATTAATTAAATATACAAATTTAAATAAATAAAAATCCTGGGTCGTTACAATGAGTGCATGCATCATCGACATTGATTTTCGAGTTTTAGAGTGGGGGAGAGGCCACTCTAGTAGTTTTGCTATGCGAGTGATATTGTGAAACAAATTTTGATTTCAAATTCCGAAGTATAATTTGATACTCGAAAGATATATATATATATATATATATATATATATATATATATATATATATATATATATATATATATATATATATATTAAAATAATTTAGAGGAAGCTCGTGTTCAATCCTCTAGTTTTCGATTTGATTTAGTATAACTCTATTTATAAAAATTAGTTTACTGATTTGTTGCTGATTTCCAACTCTTGGATTTGAAATTTGTTTTCACCGACTATTTTGAAGGTTCGAGCACTTCCAAATCAAGGCTTAAAATTTTAAAACTAAGAAATTTCGAAGAGTATAAAATATTTGATAAAGAATATAAGTTTAGTTTTGTATCTTTAAAGTATGAAGAGTATGGCTTAAGTAAATTTGAAACTTTTGTTAAATAAATAATTTGCAAAGGAAAATTGGATTTTTCATATAGATATAAATAGTTTAAAGGTTTTAAAGGGATAGTTATAAATTTGGAAATCATTTTGGGTATAATTGATTTTGAGAAAACATTTGGTTTTGAAAATAGATTGGAATGTAAAACCCAGTATTTATATGATGATTTTGGAAATGAATTTGTTTGACTTTAATTTTGTTAATTTGGAAACTGAGATTGTTTTCTAAACCTATCATTTTGGAAACTTTGAAACTGAAGTTATTAAATATGGAAGAAATAATTTGGTGAAATCATATATGATTTTGAAACCGAAACGATATTAAAAGAAATTGAAATTGAGAACCTTGTTTTACTAAATACTTGATTTGGGAGTTATCGAACTTATATATAATTGATTTGTATAAGTATGAAGTTGATTTAAAAACTATTGATTTGGAAAGATACTCAATTTTGAAAGAGAAATCTTATATAATCAAAGTCTATATAAGTATGATTCGATATACTATTGATTTTGGAAAATATTCGATTTGATAATGAAATCCTATCTAATGGACTTTATATAAGTATGACATTTGAAAGTGATTTGTAAGGTACTACATGATATATATTTTCGAAGTAAAGATATAGGAAGTGCCTTCTGCTTGATATCCGCTTTGTGGCCACATTGTGGATCCATTCTATTGATATTATTCTCTCTGATTTTTGGTTTTTCGGATGTGATACTTGAGTGTCCCACCGTGGCATAACCCATGGTTTTTCTTATGCGCGCGACTGCATAGCGCAACTGCCTGGCTAAGCTGGCCTAGGGGTACGGATTATTTCTTGGGGAATCCAGGCGTAACCATTGTGTATCCTGCACTCTATGTAGGTCGCATTAGTAGCGAAACCGCCTGGTTGAGAAGGCCTAGGGGCACGGATTGTTTCCTGGGGGATCCAGGTGTAACCATTGTGTATCCTACACTCTGCTAGTCATCATGGCGTAACTCGCAGGGCTGAGAAAGCTTACGGATATGGATTGTTTCCTGGGGGATCCAGGCGTAACCATTGTGTATCTGCGCACCATGGTTAGACAAAGGTTTTGGTTTGGTTTTTTTGTTTGGATTGTACTTTCCATATCTGTTTTAAAAGTTTTTCAAGTATTTTCACTGGGTGTTGAAACAGGTCTATTAAGTACTTGAAGAATTCTAGCTTTGCGCCTGATCAACGCATGGCCAGAGTCTGCAAGAACGAGGATAAGCTTGTTGAAACATCGAGTTATAAAAGTATTTTCGAAAGGAAAATTGGTTTCGATATAAAAGTATTTTATTATAAAGGTATTTCCAACAAATAAAATTCTTAATTTAATACCATTTCAACTAAATACCAATTTATCTTCCTAACCTTAATTTATCTATATTATTTGAAATATAAATTTTGTATTAATATTTGAAATTGAAATTCTTTTGGTTTGAAATTAACTATTCGAGCCCGATACTATTCTTTTGAATCTACCTTATCTGCCGTGCTTTATTTATTCACCTATATTCTCTTTTTCGAATATATCTTCTTTCCTTCTTTCCCTCTTTTGAATATATCCTTTAAAATATTGTTTATTTATATACTACCTGGTTTAATAGTAAATTTTTTTAGTGTTTTATAAATAATTGATCTCATAATTAATTGAATGGATTTAATAAAATGAGTAATCTATTAAATATTAATTAATTTAAATAAAAAAAGTATATGGTTTTAAATAAATTGTTTAATTTGTTTTTCAAAGCCTAATTTTTCATCTGGTTGTTTCTATTATCCTACTTTGTTCCTTTTCGGGGACGAAAAGTTTTGAGTGGGGGAGAGTGTAACGACCCCTAAAATTTTAGCAATTTTTAATTGGTTTATAACGTAGTGAATTGGATTTTTGAGAAACTATTAATAATAAATTAAAAAATAAATTTAATATTTGGATTACGTATAATTATAATTGATTCAGAAATTTGCATGAAATCAAGGGAGTCGACTGTTACCGTAAATTTTATTTCTTTCCTGTCCATTCAAATTTTACATCAGTTACAAACCAATCAATACCTTACCTTTATTACTCACTGTATTCGTGCTGTAGCTCTTTAATTTTCTATCTGTTGCTATTTCATTTCGGGTTTGTTCCTTCCCTATTTATTCCATTTCAAACATTTTCTCTTCTCTTTGGCAGAAACATAATATTTTACATCATTTATATATATATATATAGCTTGCATTCATTCGTTTATTCACTTTTACGTTTCTCATACTTTCTACTTTATTGTTCTTAATTCCCGCGCTTGACGTTATCATTTCAGTTTGTTTCCATTGAATGTGGCACGTTTCATGGTTAACGTTTTATTCCATTTATGTGTGGCTTTCCTTTTGCAACCTGTCCCATTTCTATTTCCTTCGTTTCAAAATTTGAAACGTTACAGCTGGACCACGTTATTTATTCGCTTGAATAAGGAAGCTAAATCAGTGGATGACCGTTGCGAATAAAATTATTACTTTTTTAACATATATACTCATTGCTACTTTTCCTGACCTTTTATTTCTACTTTCTATTTTTCACTGTTTCGTTCCTGCTTAAAAATTTTAATATATATGTTATTTATGTATTAAAAATCTTTACGTCACTTGGTCACTCAAGCCGTTCATTTCCTTTCCACTAAAACTGCTTATATTTAATTCCATACATTTCTTTATAACGTTTTATAATATTGCTTTCATCTTGAGACTGAAACAAAATGCACCTTATACACATGTTTGTTCAAAAGAAAGTGGATAGGCCTAAAACGTGCAGCTTTTCATTTACCTTTCAATTGATTTCCTCCCTTATATTTTACCTTACATTTCAAATTTGAAACATGGTGCTCAAACAATAGAAATTTGCTTTTATTATTCAGCTCAATTAAGGGCGACCTTTGCCATCACATAACCAGTAAAAGATTTGTATACGTTTTATTTGTTTATGTGGCAACGATTCACATTTACACTATTTTTGCCTTTTTAACTTCATTGGTTTTCATTTATTTGTGTATGTTTCATATCATTTATTTGCGCTTGAATTTTTCCATATTCGTTACTTTACATTTATATTGGTACGTTATTTTTGCGTTCATAAAATGTTATACGTTACTTTGCATTCATTAAATTTTAAACAACCCGCTTTATTCACCTTTATATTTATTCACTTTTGGCCTTGATATTCCCAATATAAATCTATACGTTTGTCTTTGTCCTTTCACTTTCTCTTCTCAGTCATCTGTTGTTTCTTATGAGAGAATACAACAAAGGATATAAGTGGCCTTCTTCTCCATTCAACTGCTTATTTTTTTATCTTTGAAAAAAAATTCGCATGCTTGTAGATAGCAGTCCCCTCCTCCTTTTTTTTCCAAACCCCACCTTTCTCCTTTCCTCTGCAACCTTTGCAATTCTTTTATACAAGGTAATATCTATATTATAAATGTACTGTGTTGTATTTACCTAAAAGTTAAAAGCTATAATCTATTTACCTTTTTATACTTATATATATGAATTCATACGAATTATTACGAGTTGTCTTATATATATATATAGTACGCTGATGATTTGTAAATAGCTTATATATACAATTGTTATATACACACTGTCAACATATCATTGGTTACATAAACAGGAGCATGTGTGCATATTTAGCCATATTTTATATATAGGGTCTGCATATTTGTTTGTATATATAATTGTAAGAGCTGAATATATTTAGATTTATATCCCTATTTTTAAATCGATCATTTTTTTACAACAAGTCTTATATAAATAATATGTTCACATATATATAAGTATATATATTTTTACAGTTTGAATGTATGTGTTTTAACACAAGGGTTTTACAGTTAAACCTTTTATTTACAATAAGTATGTTATAATCTCTTGGTTATATTCAAATTTATTATATATATCGTTTGCAGTAACAAATTTTATTATTGATAAAAATGTAAGTTACATATGTCACTGTAATTATGCGCATAACTAATACTTAAAGATATATTAGTATATAAGTTTATATTTGTGTTATAGGAACGTTACTTTATATTTAAAATAATACATAAATAATCATATGTAGGTAGTTGCGTGTTACAGTGGGTGCGTTAGCTTATAGCAAGGAGGATTTGTAGATATTTGGAAATCTAAAAGGCTGTGCATATATTTTGTAAAAGGCTGTGCATATATTTTGTAAAGGCTGTGCATATATTCATAGTCTAAAACCTATTATATATATTTTGTTATAAATAATTACGGTTATATTTTAAAGTATGAGTCATAACAGAATTTTTAAAGGTTACTGTATAACTTATACTTGTATACTGATGGGCTGCATAGATTTATAATGGGTATATATACATTTGAGTAACATGAATGTAGTGGATGGTGTATATATAAATATCTTACATATATTTATTTGTACACATACATACTATTTTGGACTTTAGTTGATTTCGTCGATACTAAATTTATAACAAATATTGTTTTAATTATAGCACACAATTTATTTTACATATTTGACTTTAGTACATAAATCCACCTGTATACCTTTTACCTTCATCGATGCAGTTCTGATTTGTTTTATCAACTCTTGATCATCAGCCTTGTTCGTCCAATTCGCGTTCAAATCTTACTTTGCTTTGAGTTGTTGTTTGGACTATTCGATGGTCTAGATCGTGATCCAATTCGTATCTTATCGAGTCGTCAAAATCTCTAGCCTCGAAAGGTGAACAATCACTCACGATTAACGTTCTTTTATTTTATTAAATTTACTTTCAATTGAAACGACAATTGAAATATAATGTTGTAGTTATTTTGTTATATATGCTATTATATGTAACTGTTCACCTGAGGGATATGACGACATATCATGTTGTTTATATTTGATTTAAATTATTAACGATATATGCTTGTTATTATTTTATTATCTGCTATCACTCTACAAGTTCACTGTTAGTATAGAATTCACTATGGGCTAAAATGATACATACCCGAATGGACTTTAGAATAGGAGTAAATCGTTATGGGTTGAAATGATAAACCCAAGCGATTTTCATTTGAACTGAATTGGGACTGTGGGTCGAAATGATATCTACCTTATATATATATATATATATATATATATATATATATATATATAGACACACACACACACACGCACACACTTAATTACTGATTGAAATGATAAATATCCGTATCACTTAACCATATGATAGAAGTATATACAGACGCTGTTGGTTCATATATAAATATTTTGAAATGATTTTCTATGGTTTTAGGATAAATATAGGGTTTTAGTTAATATTGGAAATATTTTATATATAAATATGTTGAATGTAAAGTAGATTTAATAGTAAACTTTAATTTAATAAAGTTTGATTTAATTAATAGAATATGTTTAAGTATTTTATTTTAAATAGATTTCCAATGTTTGTATATGTTATGGAAGATAAAGTTGAATTGATTGGAATGGTATTTAATTAATAATTTTGATTAATTAAATCAAATTCGAAACTTATTGAATTTGAAAACTTAAAATATAGTTCATAACATAACTTTTACTTTAGTGATTTAATGAATATTCACGTTTAAAGAAATTGAAGGCAAATATAATAAATTGTAATATAAGGTCTATGTAAGTAATATTGAGTGGATATTTCAAGAATAAATAATAATGAAGTTAAATCAAGATCTATATGAAACTATAAGGTTTAGTTTGAAATATTGAAGCTTTGAAATATGGGACTTAAATAGTTAAATTGTGATTCAGATCTGTATTTGAAATTGATAAAATTTGAATTTGTTCTTTAGAAGACTAAATTGAATGGAAATTGAAATTTGAGATTTAATTTAATCTGAATAGGAAAGTCGAGTTGATTTTTGAATTGATCAGTGAAACTTGAGGAAATTATAAATACTTTACTTTACAAAATTTTCAAAATTATATATATCTATTTTATATTGAAGTGAAAACGAAATTTTGGTTTTGAAATATAAATTAATATGAAAGGACCACAGTGTTATAGTGTATATTTCTACCTTGTAGATAGTTCTGTAGATCCTTAGGGGATGATTATCCCAAACATCCTTTAAGTTACTTGTATTTCAGTTGATATTTAACTTAAGTTGGATTTATAGATATAATAATGTTAATCCTGACTCGAGTGTTTTTGTGTTTTGCTTTACGCTCGGGTCAGACTGAGTGAAACATCATTTGAGACTCACCTTCAAAGTTGGAGCTTTGCTTGAAGATCCAACTATCTATCCTTTCAGTCATCCAGTTGATTGGTTCAGAGAAGTCATCTGCTCGTACTGGAGACTTCATTGCATCTGAGATATTCTGTTGTACTTTATTTCTAACTCTGATGTTTACATAATAGCTTCATGAACTACTATTCATTTATTCCGCTGCGTATTATTGTACTACTCCGTATCCGTGATTCTGTGATTGATTTATTTACTGTATATGTTAAGTTTTCCAAATTTAAATTAACAATCTGATATTTTGAGCAATTCAAGTCCGACTTGTGCGGATGCGAATTGTTAAAAATATCGTGTTGTTACAACGTAGATGATGGCGTTTTGGGTGAAGATGAAGCTCGGTGTGGCGCACATGAAGGCAGCGTTGGATCGTAGCTCGGCGGGCCGTAGTGGTGGGCGCACATTAGGGCATAGGCGTAGTATGGGTTCGAATTCTATACTGCGTGCGTGGTTTTGGGAAGATGAACGTGTGATGACGTGGCACTTTGGGGGTGATTTTTGTTCTCTCTCTCTCTTTTATTTTAATTTCAATTTAATTTTCAACATCGTTAACGCGTGTAACTTTCGCATGCGATATCCATTTTACACGCGATTTTTTTTGTTAGGATCGTATTTGAATTCTGGACCATTTGGCGCTGGTTTGGACGGATTTGGAGACTGTGTAAATTATGGATTTAAATTCAATTTAAATTCAAAAGGTGAGTGTTTTAACCCACTCACAACTTCTAAAATTTCTTATGTTTGTTAAATTTAATTTTGTTGTGATTATGCATTTATCTATGAGTGTTCCGGATATTTTTCATCATCATCTCAGTTAATTGTGTTTATTTAAATTAAATCGTTATTTAATTTATTATTGAATATAACTGCCAGTAAATTTCCTGTTATGTATTATCAGTCTTATATTGATATTGATTGGTTGTTTTGGATGATGATTGTGGTGGATGCATGATTTTATGATGGATGAATGGATTGAAATGATATATAACCGTAATTTTTATTTTAAATTACGGATTGAAATGATAAATATCTGTATCACTTGACCATAGGGTAGAAAATAATATACAGACACCGTGGTCTATATATAAAAATATTTTGAAATGATTTTCTATGGTTTTGGAAAAAAAATTACGGTTTAACAAGTATTAATTTTTGATGTTATATTAATATTATTTTATATATATAGATAGTTAAATTCTTGAATTTAAGCTATGTATAAAATTGATTTAACAAAACGAGTTAAATAATGGAGTTTGATTGTTTTATATTATATGGTTTAGTACCTATTTAAGATATTGTATATATAGAGTTTTTAAATGACTTAAATGAAATTTAAGTTGGAATATAAATATGGAATCGGTTTAAATTGAATTATTTAAGAATTGTACTTGAATAAGTTTGATTTGAAATTTAATAAAAATGGAGATTTTAAAGGGTATGATTCTTATAACTTGATTTGGTATAAAGTAATTTAAATGAATATAAAGTTGAGATAAATGAATTTATCAAGTTAATAAATTGAAAGAATATCCGGTTATTCTTATAACTTGATTTGGTATAAAGTAATTTAAATGAATATAAAGTTGAGATAAATGAATTTATCAAGTTAATAAATTGAAAGAATATCCGGTTGTTGGGAGTTAAAGGTTTTCTTAAATCATCTTGAATTTATTAAGTAAACATCTCAAATCTAAATAATAGAATTGAATTTGATATATGGAATTATCAAAGAATTAGTTTTGAAATGGTGGAATATTCAAAGCTTTGAAATATATGGAAATTGAAATGTTTATTTGGGATTTAAATCTATATTTGAAATTGATTTGTGAAGGTGAAGAAACTATTTTTTTTATATAAAGTAATTTATATTTTAACCATTTAAGTGGTGTGGTTATATTTCAAAGTTATGCAATTCAAAGTTTATTTTTTGGAAGGCTATATTTCAAGCGTTTGGTTTTGAAATATTATAACTTTGAAAATGTGATGAATTTGGAAAGAGAATATATTTGAAATAAAAATGATATCGTATTGTTTGGTTTTAAAAATAGAAACGATATCGTATTTATATGGTTTTGAAATGGATATTATATTCTGGTTTTGAAGTATAATTATTTTAAAATGACCGCGGTGTTATAATAACATTTTGTTGTTAAAGAGACCGGGATTGGAAGTTGTCATACTCTTTGCCAACTCCGAAAACCACTTTAACAACCATGTACGCGGTGTGGAGATTCCAGAATAAAGTAGGATGGTGGCGACGTTTCCTTTGAGGTAAATACGTGGACCCGACTCCCATAATTTGGCATAAGGTGGGTAAAACAGGAGCGATTCTCAGGCCAATGAGGTAGCATCTTTGATCTGACACATCCCTTCGATATTATACTTTGATTTTTCGATTGATTCGGTGGCCACTTTTGATTTTTTTATTTGGGGGTGTGGCTTGAGGTGGGCGGTAGCTGCGCGCTATGCGTTACCACCATCCTGGATGCGTAATTGGTATATCTACCCTGGCATTGCCTAGTTGTGTCGTGTCACCTACCCTATCGCGCCTTGTACGAGTTTGGTTTCCTCCCGTAGCCCGTGTGGAATCCTCTAGTGGCTTCCCGATCAGGAGGGACTATGATATTGGATGGACTACTGGGACTATTTTGTTTTAAGGGGAATATTGGGTCACCCCTTAACGCTATTTAAAAGTATGTTTATTTTACTATAGACATTATTATAATAGAGAAATATTACTACATAGTAAATAGTTTAACGGATCCTTAGGAGGTGTGAATCCCGAGCATCTCTTAAGTTACTGCACTCACATTAGACACTGGATAGGAGATGTCAAACCCTGTAAACAACTTCGACGTCGTTACACTCATATTTATTTCAGTTGATTTAACTTACATAAGATCTTTAAGTTCTGACTCGAGTGTTTTGTCTTTTCAATTCGCTCGGGTCAGTCCGAGCATTTCACGATTTGAAGACCTTACTTCTGGAGGACAAAGGCGAAGATTTTATTTTTATCATATATTATATATTAGTCCACTTCACACTGTATTCCGCTGCATCGATTATTATTCATTGGTATGTGCAACTTTGATATGTATTGTATAAATATAATCAAATGTTTATAAAACAACTTCATGAACTGTATATTTGATTATTATACTTTATCGTTCTGCTGCAAGATTCTATTTTGTTTTTTCCTTTCTCTACTTTTTCTTATTTACCCCATAACAGTCCGCCCTTTTGTATGGTTTAAGTCTGACGTGTGTGGTTTATCGTCGGTTCAAAGCGTGCGAAATGGCGGGGCGTTACAACTGGTATTAAAGCTTTGGTTTAGCGATAAACCTTAGCTTTGTGGGGTCTGATTCTTTATTAATAGGGTAGTAATACCCTATACGAGTCGCTGAGTGTATATATATGAGAGAGCATATTTATTAGTGTTATAAAAGGTTTTAATATTGTGTTAATTTGTTCCGTTTTGTATTTATAAATTCTGGTTGATGCATGGGATGCTATGACATCAATAGGGATTTCTAAACACTTAATAGGACAGACAGACACAATATTTGTTTTTAATATAGGTGAATGAAATAATTTGCCTATTATATTTTCTATATATATAAAATAAATTTTTATAAATAATATATATTTGGTTGCAATATATTGGTTGTTAGGAAGTGAAATTTATAGATATTGGTTAAAATTAAATTTGAGAATAAAATAAAATGAATGGAAATTTTAGAACTTAATTTCTAGGATTTTTGGAAATTTCTTTCAAATGATTTTGGAATATAATAATAATATTGTTAGAAGTATTTTGTGATATAAATATTTCAATATAATTTGAAAGAAATGTTTTAAAAGAAATTTTGGAAAAAAATAAGTTTTGTACTCCCCTCTCCGTCGTTGGAAAATAATTTCGGTGATGAGTGCACGCATCATCGACATTCATTTTCGAGTTTTGAAGTGGGAAGGTGTGATGCCCCACCTCTATACCCACGCTAGCCAAGGACACTACAGGGTAATGCCGTCAACTAACACGGAGAATAAGGCTGGTTAGGAGCGACCATCTATAGCCTTTCTCTAACTATCTATTGAATACATCGACACTAATCACACCAAACCGATCGACATATCCAATGAATATTTAGAACAAAACCATAGGTGGTTGAAGGATCTATCAGAACAGAATATAACAACTCAAATGCAATATACGTCACAGAACAGTAGATCATCATATACATATATACCGATACATAGCAGAGTATACAAAATAATACATGTCAAGTGGTATAGCCAACCACAACATACAGACGAATCCAGAAGAATAAATATCAGAGTTTCAACAAAATAGGACTACACAAAAGCTATGACAAAAAGAAGCTAGCGAAGTAGTCCATGCGGAAGCAAAATAGGCTAAGTCCAAAGTACCTAACCTGAAACATCTTGGACCGACCCGAGTATAAAATAAACGGGTCAGTCTAGCTAAACAAATCAGTTAGCTAAACTGAACAACAATAAACCTGCAAGGTTTCAAGGAATATCAAATATCTCTAAAGGAGATAACACAGTCATCTAACAAAAGATGAATCACATGATAACAAGCATCATATCATCGGCAACATATAGAAACAAAGGATAAGAATATCCCAAAGCAAGCCAAAAGGAAAATAACAAATACCAATAAGGTATACAAGTTCCACAAGGTAAACGCTACGCATCATGCGGCTCAAAAAGGCCAACACTGAAGGGCGATACCTAGGGAATATACATATGAATGAAACATCAGAAAATTTGCCCGAGCTCAGTACTGTACAAACAAGGATCCATGAGCCCGAAGACTCCAAACCCAATATCACCCATGCGGCTCATAACGACCAACATCGGAAGCGATACTAAAGGGAAACCCAATATCACCCATGCGGCTCATAACGACCAACATCGAAAGCGATACTAAAAGGCAACAAAGCCGAAGGCACAAACCCGAAGGCACATACCCGAAGGCAACAAACCGTAGTGGTGAAGGTCAGAGACCCAGTACTGGACACCACTAACTGGCGGAATGTGTCACAACTCTCGAAAAGGAATCCAAAAAGTTTTAACGTATGTCCCATAACCACTCGTTTGCACTAAACGGTTTACTATCCGTCAGCCACTTTCACACTCAAAGCAGTACAAAGTTTAACTCATATCATCGATAAACCAAACCCGATGGTCAAAACGATCAATCGAATAAGTCGGCGACTAATCGGGAAGACAAACGCATAGATTCATGGTCTGTGTTTTACCTAACCATTTAATCTTTCTTCCACTTCGCTCGAAGTGCGAAATTGTGTGTGTGCATTATAAATAGAATTTATAATTTGGAGAAGGGAGCTTTTAATACGATTTAGAGAGATTATTTATAAAACCCGTGAATGAAGTCAAAAACAAGTCATCAAGGTCAATCGTGAATGATAATCACAAACCAAGTCGACAAACATCGATAACCAATGAAATATCAACCAAGAATAGGCAAATTAGGCAAAACAGGGGATTCCAGACGTCTGAAGGGTGCATTCAGACGTCTGGTTTCGTCTTCTGGAAAATCCCAGCAAAACAAACCAAGCGTCTGATTTTGCGAACCAGACGTCTGAAACCATTCAGACGTCGGAAATTGAGGGTCAGACGTCTGAGAGTGGTTTCTGACTTTCTTTCAGCTGCCGTATGTTTATATTTTTCACTCCAGGTACAAACCAGACGTCTGAGCTTGGTTACCAGACGTCTGGTCACCTGGTCTGGACAACAATTTGCCTAGGCCAAAGTGGCCAAAACATATCGAAACCAATCGATCCAAATCCAATGCAACAGACATGAATAGAGGTTAGTAATTCATACCCAACCTCAGCAAAAGCAATAGCTTAGATGTGAGTTCCAAAAACTCACCTTTTTAACTCAAAAACAAAGGCTGAGAAGACCAAATGCAAGGAAACAACCAACCACTCTCCACTTCAACTCTACAAGCTTCAATCTAAGATTATAACAAACATTTCCTAAATTAGGTTAAGGAAACTTTCTGAAATTGAAGAGGAGAAGAGATAGAGAAGATGAAGAGGAGCTTACCTATGTCTTCTCTTTGATATTGGAGCAAGAATCAAGTTACAAAGAAGAAACTAGGGCTTGCAAATTTCTATTTCTCTTTCCCTTCCACCATTTCAGTTTTCTTAAGCTAAGAAATGAAATGAGGGTGAATGGATGAAGAGAGGGCTGATTTAGGGGTTTAAACTAACAAATGGGCCGAGCCCAAACCCAAAACCCAAATAGAAAAGTTGCAAAATTCACAAACTCCAAACATATCAAAGATTATACTCAAAAAGATCGCAAACGCCATTTTGGAACCAGTGGAGATGGTTTCGAGTTCCAATTCGGCCATTTGCAGAAAGTAACATTTCGGACCAAAATCCGACTAACGACGCTATATTTAAATAAAACATTTAAATATATAATCGTTAAATATGCGGGTTGTTACAGATCTCCCCTCCTTACAAAATTGCGTCCCCGCAATTCCTAGAGACGATATTTGTAACAACTACAAACATACAACCTCCAAAAGTAAAGGAAATAAGCTTGAGATGAAAAGACATACTCACCGTTTCAAAGGGAAGAAAGAAAACCCAGATAAGATCGCTCAATAAATTCTCTGGTTTCCCAAGTACAATCATTGGGACTAGCGGACCATTGAACTTTAACGAGCGGCACGTCCTTGTTTCGAAGATGTCGCACTTTCATGTCAAGTACGCGAATAGGCTGCTGAACAATAGATAAGTCCAGTGAGATCTCAAGCTCTTGCCAATCAGGAGAAGCAATAACAGAATCCGACTCCCGAAGACACTTCCGAAGTTGCGAGACGTGAAACACATCATGAATACCAGATAAATGAGCAGGAAGTGAAACTCTATGAGCCACAGGGCCAATACGTTCAGTAATAGAAAATGGTCCTATATAGCGAGGAGCCAATTTCCTAGTACTGAAACGCATAACCCCTTTTAAAGGAGAAACACGAATAAAAACAAGATCGCCGATCGAGAACTCGAGAGGCTTCCTACGGCTGTCCGCATAGGATTTCTGGCGACTTTGTGCCTCTTTCATTCTCAATCGAATAAGATCAATCTTCTCGAAAGAATGACGAACAAAATCTGGGCCAAGAATAAGCTTCTCTCCAGATTCCAACCAACATGAAGGTGATCGACATGGCCTTCCGTATAAGGCTTCGAAAGGAGCCATACCGATACTAGATTGAAAACTATTGTTGTAGGAAAACTCTACAATAGGTAGGTGATCCACCCAACTTCCACCAAAATCAAAAATATAAATACGGAGAAGATCTTCCAACATACGATTCACCCGTTCTGTCTGTCCATCAGACTGCGGATGATAAGCTGTGCTAAAATTAAGCTTTGTTCCCAAAGCTTGCTGAAGACTCTTCCAAAAATGACTCGTGAATAAAGGATCACGGTCACTCACAATAGAACTAGGAACACCGTGAAGTCTCACGATTTCCTTGACATACAACTTAGCCAAATGCGAAGCAGTCCTATTAGACTTAATAGGGACAAAATGAGCAGACTTAGTGAGGCGATCAACAATAACCCAAATGCTAGAATGGCCTGATCTCGAGCGAGGTAGGCCATCAATGAAATCCATAGATATCTGATCCCATTTCCACAATGGAATCTCAAGAGGCTGAAGAAGACCAGAAGGACGCTGATGTTCGGCCTTTATACGCTTACAAGTTATGCAATTACTCACATAACTCGCCACATCGCGCTTCATGCCTTCCCAATAATAAAGGCGACGCATATTGGCATACATCGTACTACTACCAGGATGAATGGTATACTTAGAACGATGACAGTCATCAAGAATGTCATGCCTAAGTGCAAAATCAGAAGGCACAAAAAGACGGTTCTTCTTGCGAAGACACCCATGAGAACCAATGCTGAAATCCCGCAACGCCTCATCACAGGATCCAGACTCACAAAGCTGAATAAGATGCAACAAATCAGGATCACGCTGCTGAGCATCGACAATACGATCCAATAAAATAGGTCGAGCTCCCAAACTAAATAATAGAATAGGAGAATCAGAAGATGAACCTCGATCACGAATTTTTCAAAAAGATAGAGTCTCAAGAACATCCCATTCGGCAAGCATCAAAGAAACAACAGCCGAATGTTTGCGACTAAGCGCATCTGCAACACGATTACCCTTACCAGGGGTATACTAGATCTCAAAGTCATAAGAAGCAAGAAACTCGAGCCAACATTGTTGTCTCATATTGAGTTCCTTCTGAGTAAACAAATACTTCAAGGATTTATGATTGGTATAGAGAATGAAGCGCTCACCTAATAAGTAGTTTCGCCAAATCTTCAAGGCGAAGACGATGGCGGCTAACTCAAGATCATGAGTGGCATAGCGAACTTCATTCGGACGCAGTTGCCTAGAAGCATACGCAACTACCTGATCCTTCTGCATAAGAACAACACCGAGACCACTACCACATGCATCGGTGTAGACAACAAGATCATGATTCCCTTCGGGAACCACAAGAATAGGAGCATTAGTGAGAAGTTTCTTCAATATTTGAAAGGAAGCTTCACACTTGTCGGACTAATCAAAACGAATGCCTTTCCGAGTAAGGCAAGTGAGAGGAAGCACAACAAGGGAAAAGTCCTTAATGAACCAACGGTAATAACCCGCCAATCCAAGGAAACTACGGATCTCATGCACATTCTCAGGCCTCTTCCAATTCTGGATGGCTTCGATCTTTGAGGGATCGATAGAAATGCCTTCGGAAGATACAACATGGCATAAGAACTTAACCTTATTCTCCCAAAAATGGCACTTGGAGAATTTGGCTCTAAGCTGATGATGACGGAGAGTGCTCAAGACAATGCTCAAGTGATTAGCATGCTCGGCTTCAGACTTAGAATAAATAAGGATATCATCAATGAAGACAAGGACGAACTGGTCGAGATATTCCCGGAATACCCGATTCATGAGACCAACAAAGAAAGAAGGAGCGTTCGTCAAACCGAACGGCATAACGAGCCACTCGAAAGAACCATATCGAATGCGGAAAGCTGTAAGAGGCATGCTATCCTCCGCGACTCGTAATTGATGAAAACCTGTGGCAAGGTCAAGCTGAGAAAAGACCTTAGCACCACCCAATAGATCGAACATATCATCGATCCTAGGCAATGGATACCTATTCCTGATGGTTAACTCGTTAAGCTTGCGATAATCAATGCAAAGCCTAAGAGTTCCATCGGACTTCTTCACGAAGACGACCACGGATCCCCACGAATAAAAACTGGACTGAATCAACTGCTTGGACTCAAGCTCTAAAAGCTGCTTCTTGAGTTCCTCATTTTCCCCTGTAGACATCCTCGTAGGAGGACAACTAACTGGTTGCGCGCCTGGAATGAGATCAATGCGGAACTCAATTGCCTGCTTTGGAGACAAACCCGATACAGGCTCAAAAACATCAGAAAAGTCACAAGCAATAGGAATACGAGATATATCATCATCATCTCACGAGTCAAGAGAATATAAAGCCATTTCGGAATTATCCACATCCCGAAGAACAGGAGATAGCTGAGTAGGCGAATGCGGATATCGAAGATACAAAATTCTCTCCGAACAAATAATCCTGGCATCATATCTCATTAGCCAGTCCATACCCAAAATCATATCAAATTCCAGACAAGAAATAACGTGTAGATTCGCACGAAAAGAAAAACCACATAAAAAAATCTCAACATCATCACAAAGCAAACTAAGGGTCACGGATCCCCCAATAGGATTCGCAATCCTTAAAGTAGTGACCATACAAGAAACATCCAAAGAAAAATCATCAACGAGCTTCTTCGATACGAAAGAATGTGAAGCACCCGTATCGAAAAGAACTCGTATACTATGATCATGAAATAAAATCGAACCTTCCAAAATGGATGGAGACATACCTTTGGGCTGAGAAGGACCTTTAGAAGCCTTGGTAGTATAAAGATTGCTAGACTTGGCACCAGCCGGAACAGTAGGGCAAGCTGAAACATGATGACCTTCCTTCTTGCAATAGCGACAGAAGAGAGGTTTAGGACAAGCTCAAATAATATGATCCGGAGAACCACAATTAAAACACTTCTGAATAAAAGGCGTTCCGGAAGACTGAGGCTGAGAGCTAGAACTACCAGTCTTCTTCTTCTTAGAAGGAAAAGGCCCGGACTTCTGAATTGGAAACGGCCTCTTGTTGGGGTTCTTGGAAACCTCAACATCCACATCACTATCACACTCCTTCTCGACAGCTTCGAGATGAAGTGCCGAATCAACTAATTCTTCAAAAGAAAGCTTAAGTTGAAGCAACAAAGACTTCTTAAGATATTTCTTAAGACCAGAGACAAACTTCAAATTCTTCTTGTAAGAAGTGCTAATGAATTCAAGACCATACTTAGATAAAGCTTCGAATGATGCAACATACTCAGAAATAGAAGACTTCCCTTGCTTCAACTCAAGGAAGCGACGGGTCAATAAAACTTTTTCAGATTCAGGAACGAACTTGAGTTCAAATCGCTCCCGAAACTGAGTCCAAGAAAGAGTAGACTCATCAATCTCGGCTATAAGAAGCTCATACCAATAAAGGGCACACTCTTGTAATAAGCTAGAAGTTACAAGAACTCTATCATGGTTAGAAAGATCCATACGAGAGAAGATACGCTCGCATGTGCGAAACCAAGCTTGGACTTCAAGAACGGATTTAGAACCCTTAAACGGCTTTCCTCCAAGATGAGCAAAATCACTGCACTGACGTGCAAAGGTAGACTTGCGAGGTGGAGACACTCGAGGAGGAACTGGAGGCTGAGTGCTCCTAAACAATTCCATAAACTAATCGGCAGACATATAAACACCATCGGATGTCTGCCACTGGATTGCCCAGCATCCGAACGTCGTCCCCTGCCTCTTCCAGCCATACGCTGAAGGTAAGATAAGAACGAGATCATGCACAAGGTAGATATTACAATATGGGATACTACGGAAAAAAATGCATTCCTAGACGTATTCCCAAATTCTATATAACCTTGATGGAATAGAGAGACGATGATTCAAAGATTTGTATCACTTATACACTTTGATGTATCACAATATGTGCTTCTATTCTGTGTTTATCATACTTTGTTCTGAACTCAGCTCTGATACCACGCTGTGACGCCCCACCTCTATACCCACGCTAGCCAAGGACACTACAGGGTAATGCCGTCAACTAACACGGAGAATAAGGCTGGTTAGGACCGACCATCTATAGCCTTTCTCTAACTATCTATTGAATACATCGACACTAATCACACCAAACCGATCGACATATCAAATGAATATTTAGAACAAAACCATAGGTGGTTGAAGGATCTATCAGAACAGAATATAACAACTCAAATGTAATATACATCACAGAACAGTAGATCATCATATACATATATACCGATACATAGCAAAGTATACAAAATAATACATGTCAAGTGGTATAGCCAACCACAATATACAGACGAATCCAGAAGAATAAATATCAGAGTTTCAACAAAATAAGACTACACAAAAGCTATGACAAAAAGAAGCTAGCGAAGTAGTCCATGCGGAAGCAAAATAGGCTAAGTCAAAGTACCTAACCTGAAACATCTCGGACTGACCCGAGTATAAAATACACGGGTCAGTCTAGCTAAATGAATCAGTTAGCTAAACTGAACAACAATAAACCTGCAAGGTTTCAAGGCATAACAAATATCTCTAAAGGAGATAACACAATCATCTAACAAAAGATGAATCACATGATAACAAGCCTTGTACCATCGGCAACATATAGAAACAAAGGATAAGAATATCCCAAAGCAAGCCAAAAGGCAAATAACAAATACCAATAAGGTATACAAGTTCCATAAGGTAAACGCTACGCATCATGCGGCTCAAAAAGACCAATACCGAAGGGCGATACCTAGGGAATATACATATGAATGAAACATCAGAAAATTTTCTCGAGCTCCGTACTGTACAAACAAGGATCCATGAGCCCGAAGATTCCAAACCCAATATCACTCATGCGGCTCATAACGACCAACATCGGAAGCGACACTAAAGGGCAACCCAATATCACCCATGCGGCTCATAACGACCAACATCGAAAGCGATACTAAAGGGCAACAAACCCGAAGGCACAAACCCGAAGGCACATACCCGAAGGCAACAAACCGTAGTGGTGAAGGTCAGAGACCCAGTACTGGACACCACTAACTGGCGGAATGTGTCACAACTCTCGAAAAGGAATCCGAAAAGTGTTAACGTATGTCCCATAAACACTCGTTCGCACTAAACGGTTTACTATCCGTCAGCCACTTTCACACTCAAAGCAGTACAAAGTTTACCTAATATCATCGATAAACCAAACCCGAAGGTCAAAACGATCAATCGAATAGGTCGGGGACTAATCGGGAAGACAAACGCACAGATTCATGGTCCGTGTTTTACCTAACCATTTAATCTTCCTTCCACTTCGCTCGAAGTGCGAAATTGTGTGTGTGCATTATAAATAGAATTTATAATTTGGAGAAGGGAGCTTTTAATATGATTTAGAGAGATTATTTATAAAACTCGTGAATGAAGTCAAAAACAAGTCATCAAGGTCAATCGTGAATGATAATCACAAACCAAGTCGACAAACATCGATAACCAATGAAATATCAACCAAGAATAGGCAAATTAGGCAAAACAGGGGATTCCAGACGTCTGAAGGGTGCATTCAGACGTCTGGTTTCGTCTTCTGGAAAATCCCAGCAAAACAAACCATGCGTCTGATTTTGCGAATCAGACGTCTGAAACCATTCAGACGTCTGAAATTGAGGGTCAGATGTCTGAGAGTGGTTTCTGACTTTCTTTCAACTGCCGTATGTTTATATTTTTCACTCCAGGTACAAACCAGACGTCTGAGCTTGGTTACCAGACGTCTGGTCACCTGGTCTGGGCAACAATTTGCCTAGGCCAAAGTGGCCAAAACATATCGAAACCAATCGATCCAAATCCAACGCAATAGACATGAATAGAGGTTAGTAATTCATACCCAACCTCAGCAAAAGCAATAGCTTAGATGTGAGTTCCAAAAACTCACCTTTTTAACTCAAAAACAAAGGATGAGAAGACCAAATGCAAGGAAACAACCAACCACTCTCCACTTCAACTCTACAAGCTTCAATCTAAGATTATAACAAACATTTCCTAAATTAGGTTAAGGAAACTTTCTGAAATTGAAGAGGAGAAGAGATAGAGAAGATGAAGAGGAGCTTACCTATGTCTTCTCTTTGATATTGGAGCAAGATTCAAGTTACAAAGAAGAAACTAGGGCTTGCAAATTTCTATTTCTCTTTCCCTTCCACCATTTCAGTTTTCTTAAGCTAAGAAATGAAATGAGGGTGAATGGATGAAGAGAGGGCTGATTTAGGGGTTTAAACTAACAAATGGGCTGAGCCCAAACCCAAAACCCAAATAGAAAAGTTGCAAAAATTCACAAACTCCAAACATATCAAAGATTATACTCAAAAAGATCGCAAACGCCATTTTGGAGCCAATGGAGATGGTTTCGAGTTCCAATTCGGCCATTTGCATAAAGTAACATTTCGGACCAAAATCCGACTAACGATGCTATATTTAAATAAAACATTTAAATATATAATCGTTAAATATGCGGGTTGTTACAGAAGGCCACTGTAGTAGTTTTACTACAGATTTATTTTGATAAACAAAAGTGAACTTTTAATTTGTTTTAAATATACTTGGATATAGATAAGTTGTAAGTATATTTATCTATTATTTTAAAATAATTTGAAATTAAACCCGGTATTTAGTTCTTAACTTCAGTATATTAATAGTTTCCATTAGTGTAGTAAAATGGAATCTAACTAATAATTGAAGCCTCTAAATGAAATAAGAGATTTAACGCTAAGTTATAAATGAAATTAAAGAAATTTAAAATATGTAATCTATAAGACAATGGACATTTTATTGAACATTTAATCAATTAAAAGAAATGAGAAAACTTGTATAACTTTTCAATTACATTCTTAAAGCATATATATAACTTATCATATAATTACAAGGTTAATAGGGAAATGTAATGGGAAATCTTACAAGTAAAACTTGAGGTAATGAAAGTATTCAATGAATTTGCTGTTATAAATAAGAATTTAATCTTATAAACTTAAGTATGACTGAAAGGCCACTAATTAAATATAATTGAAAGTTTATAAAGGAATGATAATAAACTTAAGTAAACGGTTGAAGCTATTATAAATAAAATAAGTAGAAAAGATGTATGCGTTAAATATATGATTATAGACTAAAGTAATGCATTGAAATGCAAATAAATAAATAAATAAATGAAACTGTAAGAAATAAATGAAAATAAAATGGATAAACCATTGTATAAATAAAAAGGAAATCAAACAACAAATAGTATGAAATGAAATTAATAAGAATGAACTTAATCATTGTTTGAAATTTGTTGTTGTTGTTTTGGTTCATAGTTGTTTGGGCAAGGATACTTCAAAATTGGTTTGATGAATGAATAATCTAGTTAGCTTCATCAGAGACTGTTGAGTAAATGGTGCACTTAGTATTTATTTTTCGTTATGAACAATTTTGAAGTTTTGATCCCGAACAACTATTTGTTTTGTTGTTATGGATGAAAGATTGATTTGTATGGATTCTATGTGATGGTTGTATGCCTTGTTGCAAGTGATTGTTGATTGCATTGAATTGTTTGTTTGTAGTTGAAACAACCTTAAATATTTCATTTTATATAATAATTAACTCTTTTGGATTATATAAGTGAAATACAGGTTATGGAAGCAATTACTACTGCTTTTGGTTTCATAATTGAGCGTTAATTGCCCGATAAATAGGTACATTTTCGGATTACGGTTTTATAGCGCTATTATTTTGTTTCCCGGGTTGGGATATATATTATTTTGGAAAATACATGTTATTGTTATTTTGATAATATATTTTCTCCTGAGCCTCTCCGTACAAAGGAGACTACCAAAATTTTCCGTAAATTTTGGACTTAGAAAATATTTTGAAAATGTTTTTCAAACTTTATTAATTTGAGTATAAAAAATTTAATGGTTATAAAATGGGCATATTTTATTTAAAGTAATAAATTTAGTAAATTATTTGTTTATAAAGTTAATATTTTTAATAAGGCGTATTGTTTATTTAATTCTTTCTTCTCCCTTCTTTTTCCATTTCGGGGACGAAAAGTTTTGATTGGGGGAGAATGTAACGACCCGTAAATTTTCAATATTTAGTTTGGTTGAACTTATAAAATTTTGTAATTAAATTTAGAAAGAAATAAAAACTTTATAAATTAATATTGAAATAAACGCTAAAATAAAATATAGCTATGATAATTAAAACCTAATTATTTGTAATTTGAATAAATTTCTAATAACTGAAGTAGTGAAAAGTTTATACGTGGATATAAATTGAATATGAGAAATTAGAGGTAAGTATTGAATTGATTAATGTAATAAAACATGGTTAACAGAAATTGGATGCAAATTAAGGAAATATGTTATTGCAAGTTAATAATTAACCAACTTGAATGTACATTCCGATTTAATATAATAATTCAAATGTTATGACTTAGTTTTAAATCAAATATAGTATTAACAAATGCAATCAGTGTATTAATGTGTGAAATAATATATTGATTTATTTGTTACTGAATGTAAATTAATGAAATTATGCTAAGGTAAGTTAATAAATAAATAATTTGGAGCAATCCAAATTAATTGAAATAACTGTAAGGTCATAATTTGTGGTATCTAGTAAATTTGGAAAATAAATATCAATAAATGTAATAAAGTTTTGAAATGTATATTGTTTCCATAGGATAATATAAAGAAATGAAAACTTGCGACCTATGTTTGGAATAATGACCAAAATAAATGAAATAGTGTTAGTGTAAGTAAATTGTAACAAATTGAATGGATTCCCATGATTTATTGGAAATTTTATATGTTACAACTTGGTTATGAATTCAATATAAGGTAAGTGAGTGGAAATATTATAATCTATCTATAAACGTAATAATGCAGTGTTAATGGTAATTAATTAGTGCTATATATGGAATTATAACCTGGGTTGGTAAGTAATAAACTTATAAATGAAAGAAGAGTAAATAGGTGACCATTTACATATGTTATGTATTCATTTAGTATGTTAAATAAAATTTGAAAATCAGATTTCAATTTAGGGAAATTAAGTAGTACGTTAATTGGAAATAAATTTTAATAAATATTACATTAATTTGAAATGTAATACAAATGGTTAGGGGTTGTCAAATTTGGTAAACTAAGGTAATTATTAATAAATTGAATGAATTTCAACTCAATGGAAATAATGTAAATATATACTTAGCTACAAATTGAATATATGAAAACAAATGTAAGCATTGAATTAAATTAATGAATTTAAATTATAATAAATGGTCATTGAATAAAATCAATATTCTGGAAGTAGGTATAATATTTGTTTGAAGGAAATAAGCTTAGTTATTGGTAATTAAAGTTTAATGGTTACAATTGTTATAAATTACCTATTTGTTTAGTTCATAGAATTTAATTTGAAAGAAATTGTAGTAATTAACTTAATTAGTGCAATCCTAATTTATTAAAGCAATTAGTAGGATAAGAAGAATGGAAATCAAACTTTATTTATTTAAGTGAAATGGAAAATTCAATAATTGGATTTAATGGCAATTAAATGAAATTGAAATAGTTAAATAATACGTTATTTGAAATAAAGATAATATGAGAAATTTTTGTAATAGTTTTGAATCCAATATTTAATCCATCTATTTGACAGGAATGAATGGAATAATAATTAATTTATTTAACTAAATGGAATTTTGGGGATTATATTTATAATTTGTGAATTTAATGAAATTAATTATTAAAAGTGAAGTTAACATTGGAATTGATGAATTAATCAACTCTAATTTGACATTTCAATTTATTCAAATCAGTGTAAATGATTTGGAAAATTTAAAATGCTAAGAATTGTCAATTATCAGATTGAAAATTGAAAATTTGATTAAATTGACTGATTTTTAATTTATTTAACTAATATAAAAATAGTCATTTTGACCACTGACTCGGATTTCGATGAAACTAGTTGCATCACATCCGTAACGGTGAATTATTGTAGAATTTCAAGTTTCGTAGCGATCGGACTACTCGTTTGGTCGTACGAACGCGAAACGCCTTGAAATTGGTTTAATTGAAATCAATTTGAAAAATATTGATTTTATCATTACTTCTTCATATGATGGAATTTGGACTTAAAACTTTTTCCATTGCGTTTAAAATAATTTAAAACATCTATTTTGATATATGGGTAGATGCAATTTCGTTCCGGAGTCGAAACGGGCTTTTCGGGGCATTATTGTCATTTCAAACCAACTCGACTTTAAACCGTAACCTACGAAATGATTGAATTGAGCCTCGGAACTAGTAGTATTGTATTCAAAAGGCCATTTTACATTAGAAACACCAGGCAGCACGCTCCGCTTGGAGCTCGGGCTGTTTTGGAACTTACGTTATAAATAGGCACGCAAAACGATAAAATAATAATATATTATCTTGAAACCCTAGCCGCCGCTCCACTCTTCCTTTCAATGGCCGAAAATTCACCACTTTCTTCCTTCGATTTATCTTCATCTGTTCGTCGAATTCAAAAACTTCTAAAGTAAAGTTGTAGAGCTCGACGAGCTCAACACATCCAACGGCGGAATCGTGGCATTGCGTCTCGAATTCGCCTAAATCGAGGCATATAGGGTTTCGCGTTTTTAGGGTTTTGCATGACGATGGAAGCAGCGTAGATGATGGCGTTTTGGCTGAAGATGGAGCTCGGTGTGGCACACGTGATGGCAGCGTTGGATCGTGGCTCGGCGGGCCGTGGTGGTGGGAGCACATTAGGGCATAGACGTAGTATGGGTTCGAATTCTATATTGCATGCGCGGTTTTGGGAAGACAAACGTGTGATGACGTGGCACTTTGGGGGTGAGTTTTGTTCTCTCTTTTATTTTAATTTCAATTTAATTTTCAACATCGTTAATGCGTATAACTTTCGCAGAAGATATCCGTTTTACGCGCGATTTTTTTTGTTAGGATCGTATTTGAATTCCGGACCTTTTGGCGATTGTTTGGACGAATTTGGAGACTACGTAAATTCTGGGTTTAAATTGAATTTTAATTCAAAAGGTGAGTGTTTTAACCCACTCACAACTTCTAAATTTTCTTATGTTTGTTAAATTTAATTTTGTTATGATTATGCATTTATCTATGACTGTTTCGGATATTTTTCATCATCATCGCGGTTAATTGCGTTTATTTAAATTAAATTGTTATTTAATTTATTATTGAACATAACTGCCAATAAACTTCCTGTTATATATTATCAGTCATATATTGATGTTGATTGGTTTTTTTGGATGATGATTGTGGTGGATGTATGATTTTATGATGGATGAATGGATGTTGTATTATATTATTATAAACTGCAAGTTATTACGCATTTTTATTTCATTTGGGATTGCGGTTTGAAATGATATATAACCATAATTTTTATTTTAAATTACTGATTGAAATGATAAATATCCGTATCACTTGACCATAGGGTAGAAAATTATATACAGACACCGTGGTCTATGTATAAAAATATTTTGAAATGATTTTCTATGGTTTTGGAAAGGAATATACGGTTTAATAAGTATTAATCTTTGATGTTATATTAATATTATTTTATGTATATATAGTTAAATTCTTGAATTTAAGCTACGTATAAAATTGATTTAATAAAATGAGTTTGATAATGGAGTTTGATTGTTTTATATTATATGGTTTAGTACCTATTTTAGATATTGTATATATAGAGTTTTTAAATGACTTAAATGAAATTTAAGTTGGAATATAAATATGGAATTGGTTTAAATTGAATTATTTAAGAATTGTACTTGAATAAATTTGATTTGAAATTTAATAAAAATGGAGATTTTAAACGGTGTGATTCTTATAACTTGATTTGGTATAAAGTAATTTAGAATATAAAGTTGAGATAAATGAATTTATCAAGTTAATAAATTGAAAGAATATCCGGCTGTTGGGAGTTAAAGGTTTTCTTAAATCATATTGAATTTATTAAGTAAACATCTCAAATCTAAATAATAGAATTGAATTTGATATATATGGAATTATCAAAGAATTAGTTTTGAAATGGTGGAATATTTAAAGCTTTGAAATATATGGAAATTGAAATGTTTATTTGGGATTTAAATCTATATTTGGAATTGATTTGTGAAGGTGAAGAAACTATTTTTTTATATAAAGTAATTTATATTTTAACCATTTAAGTGGTGTGGTTATATTTCAAAGTTATGTAATTCAAAGTTTTATGTTCTGGAAGGCTATATTTCAAGCGTTTGGTTTCGAAATATTATAACTTTGAAAATGTTATGAATTTGAAAAAGGATATATTTGAAATAAAAATGATTTCGTATTGTTTGGTTTTTAAAATAGAAATGATATCCTATTTATATGGTTTTGAAATGGATATTATATTCTGGTTTTGAAGTATAATTATTTTAAAATGATCGCGGTGTTATAATAACGTTTGGTTGTTAAAGAGATCGGGATCAGAAGTTGTCAGACTCTCTGCCAACTCCGAAAACCACTTTAACAACCGTGTACGTGGTGGAGATTCCAGAATGAAGTAGGATGGTGGCAGCATTTCCTTTGAGGTAAATACGTGGACCCGACTCCCGTGAGTTGGCATAAGGTGGCTAAAACAGGAGCGATTCTCGGGCCAATGTGGTAGCACGTTTGATCGGACACATCCCTTCGATGTTATACTTTGACTTTTGGATAGATTCGGTGGCCACTTTTGATTTTTTTATTTGGGGGTGTGGCTCGAGGTGGGCGGTAGCTGCGCGCTTCGCGTTACCCCTAGCCCGGATGCGTAATTGGTATATCTACCCTAGCATTGCCTAGTTGTGCAGCATCACCTACCCTATCGCGTCTTGTACGAGTTTGGTTTTCTCCCGTAGCCCGTGCGGTATCCTCTGCTGGCTTGCCGATCAGGAGGGACTATGATATTGGATGGACTACTGGGACTATTATGTGTTAAGGGAAATATTGGGTCACTCCTTAACGCTATTTAAAAGTATGTTTATTTTACTATAGACATTATTATAATAGCGAAATATTACTACATAGTAAATAGTTTAACGGATCCTTAGGAGGTGTGAATCCCGAGCATCTCTTAAGTTACTGCACTCATGTTAGACATTGGGTAGGAGATGTCAAACCCCGTAAACATCTCCGACGCCGTTACACTTATATTTATTTCAGTTGATTTAACTTATATAAGATCTTTTAGTTCTGACTCGAGTGTTTTGTCTTTTCAATTCGCTCGGGTCAGTCCGAGCATTTCACGATTTGAAGACCCTACTTCTGGAGGACGAAGGCGAAGATTTTATTTCCATTATATATCATATATTAGTCCACTTCACACTATATTCCGCTGCATCGATTATTATTCGTTGGTATGTGCAAATCTGATATGTATTGTATAAATATAATCAAATATTTATAAAACAGCTTCATGAACTGTATATTTGATTATTATACTTTATTGTTCCGCTGCAAGATTCTATTTTGTTTTTTATTTCTCTACTTTTTCTTATTTACCCCATAACAATCCGCCCTTTTGTATAGTTTAAGTCTGACGTGTGTGGTTTATCGTCGGTTTAAAGCGTGCGAAAAGGCGGGGCGTTACAGATACTATAGTATAGAAGTCTAACACCAAAATAATTAAAATATGGATTTCGAAATCCAATGACAAACTAACTGGACAAAAAGACATAGATAACTATCTGAAAAATGTTGTTCATAATAAAAATTACTTTTTTAAAGGTCCCAAACCCTCTTGGTTATGGCAACCATCTCTTTGTAACACTTAGGACGCCAACAAAGAAAGTCGGTACCAATTAAACTATTTTAGTCTTGTGGGTACCTAAAGGAAAATCAAATAACAAGGAGAAATGGATACTCAACAGCGAATGCTCCAAACATATGACTAGAAATACACAAGATGGTAGTGTTAATTACGAAGATAATTCAAAAGGATTGGTTGTTGGAATTGGAGATGCAATAATGTTGGTATGTCCACTTAAGTAGTTATCACAAATGTTCTTTTAGTTAAAAATTTAAAACATAACCTTTAAAGCATTAATCAACTTTGTGACAAAGGATTTAACATTTATTGTGAAAAGAATAAATGTAACATTTTCGATCAAAATAAAAATCTAATTTTCGAAGGATTAAGGAAAAGAAATATCGATGTGTTAAATATGAAATTTAATAACTCGAGCGATTTTTGTCTAGTAGTAGATTTTAATAAACCGTGGATATGGCACAAACGATTATGTCACATGAACTTTAAGTCTTTAAACAAACTAGCTGTGACGCCCCACCTCGAGATCCATATTAACAAAGAGAATTACTGGATAATTCTGTTCGATAATACGGAGAATAGGGCTGGTTAAGGGCGACCATCATAGTCTTGTATTAGATAATAGCAATGTATGTCGATTTGGTACTCATTTTTTTCATTTCATCTAAAGTGGTTCAACATACTTAATTCCTATCTTATACACCACTATGATGACTACTGGATAAATTCAGAAACAAAACATAATAACAATAACAGTCACAAATCAAATAACAGCAACACAGGTAATAAATATATATACATACATCAAATGTAATACAACATGTCACAAGTGGTATTACGACCACAATATATATACATACATCCCCACAAAAGAATATACATATCAAGGTCTACTACAAAAATACTGCACAAAATCTATGTTTCCTATCCATAAGGGTTGATAGTGAAGTCCAAAAGATACTTCTAAGCCAAAAGTCCAAAGGATCCTAACCTGCAACTCGGTCTGACCCGAGTAATAAATACACATTTCAAGCTAACTAGAACATGATGATTAGCAATAGATAAATGGATATAAGCACATAAGGGAAACATTCTTTAAATTGAAAGGAGTGATATAAGTAAAGTAAAATTCACAATTCCAAGGGTGGGGATTCTATAAAGGCTCAAAGTTAACTCATGGATAAGTTCAACATACCATAAGTGGATTCTACTCAAGATTATTCAACATAAATGCAAATAGGCAACACAAAAGCTATACAAGAAAACATCAAAATCTCCAACTCAATTATACCTCATTTCATCGACATACATACATACATACATACATACATACATACATACATACATACATACATACTTACATACTTACATACATACATACATACATATATATATAACTCAAAATTCAAACTAGCCAAAATGGCAAAACCCAGAATGTCCCCTCAAGATCAAGAAATCATGAAAACTCATAACTCAAGGAACTCAGTAAGAGTTCAAAACCTCATAAAATGAAATCACTATATGTAAAATATCTCATATAGCTCTAGGCTATAGATGTAATAAAGACATCTCAAAATGGTCAAGTCATAATAAAACAGAAAACTAAGAAAACTCGAAAAATTCGGATTGGCCATATCCCCGATTGCATGCCGAAGCAATGCTTCACGTGCCAAACTCTTGTCCAGTGCTATATATATATATATATTAGGTACCTATCTCATGGACTCGAAGGTCATACTCATGGTGACCGAAGTCACATAACTCATGGTGACTAAAGTCACGTAACTCGTGGTGACCGAAGTTACATAACTCATGGTGACCGAAGTCACACATCTTAGATGACCCAAAGGTCTATAGCACTGGCATACTCATGGATGTTCACAAATTCTCAAATAGGAACCCAAAAAGTCTTAACGTGCGTCACATACCACACGCTCGCACTAAACGGTTTACTAACCGCTATTTAATTCCACATCATAAAAATAAACTATAAATCTCAAAAATCTCAAAAATTCCATATCTTGCTTTGTATCATCGACAAGTGAAATAATATAGCGGGTTCTTATAGATTATAGATTCAAAATTTGGAGATCTCGAACCACAAATCTTGCCAAATATTGGCCATCTCAGATAATTCCCAAAAATAGGAGTTGTAAATCTCAAAACACGACCTAAAATGGCAAATCCAGAAATCATCTCAAATCAATAGCCCAGAATTGCTTTAATCGTACAAGTCGAGAATTAACCGAAAAAGCAAACTCACGTGTCCTGTACCACGTGTTTTACTAAATCACTTAATTCTCTCCCTTATACTTCCAAAGAGTGTAAAACTGTGTGTATTATTTATAAAATAATTTACTAGAGAAAGTGGGATTTTAATACAATTTTTCAAAATCAATTTAAACGCAATTTATTGAAAATTCTCCTTATTATAGGAAATAAATATGTTCAAATACTTTAAAATAATTTAATAACAATAATTTCAAAATTTTATAAAAAAATTATTTCGAAATTTGTTTGGAAGAAACAATGTTTGAAATCGAAGAAAAACGTAGAAAATACTCTAAGCCGATACTCAAATTCAATTCAAATTTAATTCAAATTTAAATTTCAAATTCCTCCTAATCTTGAATATTCTATTGGTAGACAGCGTAGCCCTTACTCATAATCAAAAAACATCTCAAAATTTGCATAAGAATAGTGGCAAAAAGCATAACAAAGGAAGGAAATAAGCTGCAGAAAGTATAGGAAAATGGGGCAACAACTACACGTACACAGGGCAACAAGAGGGCATACCCTTTGCATAGGCCTGTCAACTCCTAGTCGATCGCCTAAAAGGCAGGTCGACCGACCTGTCGACCTGGTTGGGGGCTGGGTCGACCTCCCAGTTGACCTAGGCAACTAATTTGTTTCAACTGATGTTTTCTTGCACGTATTGGTTTTCTAGAAGCAAATTGACACATCGAATGAATATATTTTGCAATGAAAATTAACGTGCACATAGATTAACAACTAAAATACACTCTTGAAAAGATCTAGCAGCAATTCAAGATAAAATCAAGAAGTAATAGGTGCTTAAAGCAACATCCAGAAACGAGAAACTTATATAACAAAGAACCGAGAATTTTACATATACAGTAAAAATTCTACGAACGATTAACACAGGAAACAAAATTTTTAGCTAGCATTTGTGAGTATTGAACTCAACGATTTAGCAAAGGTTTGAGTGATTTTGGAGTCAAGTTACAAGCTTTTGTGATGAAGAGGAGCTTCCAAGACCTATAAAAGCTAAAAGACACACATGCAAAAAGAAACAAACAATTACAGACAATTCATTTCTAATTCCAAGATTTTTGATGAAATTTTTTTGTATTATTGATTCAAATCTTACCTAGTTAGCCCAAGACAAAAAACACTTGGTGAAAATACCAAGTAATGTACATATTTTAGCCTATTTTTTTCACATATACACAATTTTCTTCATTTTAAAGCCAAACAAAATGTATAAAACATTTGTATGAAAATAAAATTGTTATCTCAATAAAGTAAAATTTTATTTTAATGATAAAAAGTTATTTTAACAATAAAACCTTATTTTTACCAATATTACACAATTTATATTATTATATTACAAAACACCTTTTTTAATTCAACAATATGTACAAAAATTATTCTCTTGTCAAATAAATTACAACAAATCATTCTAACTCTTTTTAATCATCAAAATATTGTTTTTCAACCACATTTCATTATTTATATTAATAAAATACATAAATACCTCATATTTCCCCCTTAAAATTCAATAAAAGATTAATATTGGCAAAAATTTCCAATATTACTACATTTGTGCAAATAAAATCAATAAATGATTATTTTCTCTCTAAGTTTATAAAATAAAATTTTTAAAAATTTGTTTTCATCATTTTACATTTATTTCAAATGTTGAAATACATTCATTTTAAAGTTTATTAACTCAATTTAACAAAATTCCAATATTTTCAATTTATTTAACCAAATACTTATCCAATCGATATTTAATCGCGATCTTTATTCCAAAGACATTTAACCAAATTTATCTTCTCCATTTCATTTTATTCCAATATTAAATTATAAATATTATAACTATCATTATAATTTAATATCATAGGTAATCACCAATACCAGGGTTGTTGTAGACACCCCTGTTATAAAAATTGCATCTTCGAATTTTAAGGGAAGAACTGTATTTAACTTTATTATTTTATCAATCAAAAGAAAGACAGACAAGCTTAATATTAAGGTTTCTTACACCCTACTCGAAATGAAAAAAACTAAAACAAAATTGCTCGATAAATTTTATGATTTCCCGACTTCATTCGTCAGGATTATCGGACTATAGAATTTGTATGAGCACTCATGATTTTGAAGGCATCTCTCCTTCGAAATAAGAACACAAAGCAGAATGCTACCAAAAACTCAATAGAGTGAAATTTATTTCTCAAAAAAAATTCAAATAGAGTTGGGATTTAACTCAACTTTTATCTCAAACTCCAAGTTACAAGGTGATTATCAACATGACTTTCCGTATGTCACTACGGAAAGAGTTATTACAATATTGGCTTGACAAGAGAGATATGAAGACTCGACGAGAGGTGGTTTCTTCAAAGGCCACCAAACTCAAACGACCGTAAAAGCACAAGTCGTTAGACCATTGCGCTAAGGCAAGGTAAACAAAAGAAATCAAATATTGGTTTACAATTAACACTTCTTAAAGTTCCAAAACTCATTATCTTTACATTCAAAATCTCAATTTTCAACACTTGGAAATTTTACAAACTCTTTACTATAGCACTTATAAAATGAAAAGTAATTTCAAATTCATACTTTTTTCCAAAATTAAAATTTTGAAAGAATTTTATAATTTCGTTTCAACAATCCTTAACATAAAAATTTTAAAATTTGGTACTCTTTATTTTCAAATTCTCAAAAAACAAACTCCATCTTCAACAAATATATCTCATTTTAAAATATTGAATAAACATTTATTTTTCAAACAAAGTATTATCTTGTCATTTCAACAATAAAACATAACTATATTCAAACTCATATATTTCGATTATCATAATGGCATTGCATCGCCATTGATTTATAATAAATAACCCTATCGATTGGCTACAGAGTTGACCGAATGATCAAAACCACCTCACCACTCATCCAACCCACTACAATGGATGCATATGTCTTCCAAATAAAATTTAATTCTCTGTCCTATAATTATTAATTTACAAAATAAATCGTATTAAAAATTAGTTTATCGTGTATGAATGTTTCATCACATCGTTTAGGAAATTCCTATCCATAACGTTGATCAGGTGTATCGACCAGGATTCTTAAAGCACTCGATGAACAGCCCAACACAAAGATCACCTTCTATAAAAAGAAATTATTCATATTTAATTCTCAAAACGTTCTTTATTTATCCCAAAAAAAATCCAATTTCTCTTAGAAACATATATCTTCAGTTTTTAAAAATTTTGAAAACATAACTTATTACATGTACCCAAAATCAAAACACAGGAAGATCTCATCGAGATATTCCCAAAATACTCGATTCTCAAGATCGATGGAATAAATTAGAGTGTTCGTTCTTCCGAACGATGTAATGAACTACTCACAAGAATCATAATGACTGCGGAATGCAGTAAAAGAAACGCTATCCTCTGCAATTCGTAGCTAATTAGAATCAGTGTTAGGTCAAGCTGAGGAAAGATCCTAGCACCACACAATAGATCAAATAAGAAATCAGCGAGATATAAGGGTAAGGGTAAAATATCTTCTCCATTGAGAAGAGGAACACGAACGACAAATCATTACCTCGGGTGAAGAAGTATCACAAAGCCTATAAATGAGTATCCAAAGAGGTTATCTTAAAACGGGATAAGAATTGATAGTATCAAATAAATTCAATAAATCACGTCATTTCGTTAGTGGACATCCTTATGGAAGAATGATCGAAAGGCTAAGAACTGAAAATGAGGTCAATACGACACTCGATTGCCCGATCGAGTGTCATATCTGAGACGGACTTACAGAAATCAACAATCATAATGACTGGAATTCTAGATATATAATCAACATCTCGAATCACAAGATGGATACAGATACTTTAGAATCATAATCAATATTTCGAAAACGATCAACTGAATTAGGATACCTAAATATGGGATCCTTCAAATCACAAAATGTAGCTTGATAAAATGCAAGCCACTCCTTAAATTACTACAAAATCTAAATAGAAAATAGCGTGCCAATTCCCACGCGATAAGCTACAAGGAACAACCTCAAAATTCTCACGTCACGTATTGCGTATCCCATCAAAAGAATTCACAATCCTCAAGTAAGCAACAAGACCAGAACATATAATAGCATTAACAAATTTCTCCGATACGGATAGATACAAAGTACCCATATCGATGAGGATTCGAATAGAACGGTCATGAAAAAGAATAGAACCATTCAAAATGGTAGGAGATATACCTCGAGATCGAGACGCACTACCAGAAGCTTTTGCCACATTCAAATTATCAGAACGAGAATCCTTTTTCTTATTAAGGCATGAAGAGATCATATGTCTTTCTTGCTTGCAATAAAGGCACTTGTGAGGGTGAGGACAATCTCTAGCTAGATGATCTCGAGAATCGCAATTGAAACACGCTAAAACTTTAGCTAAAGAAGGTGCTGCACGAGGATGAGAACCAGAACTACCTTGCTTTCCCTTCTTCTTCGGAGGAAAGGATTGGGATCTCTTAAAGGGAAATTTCTTCTTATTGGGTTCTTTTGAACTTCGGCCTCATCACTACTATCCATTTCCTTTTCGACGGCTTCGAGGTAAATCACTGAATCCACAAGCTCCTCGAATGAGAGCTTAAGCAGAAGAATGAGCGATTTCTTCAAATATTTCTTAAGTCCAAAAACAAACTTAAGATTCTACTTGTATGGTGTGCTAATGAACTCGAGCTCATGCTTTGATAAGGACTCAAAAGAGGATATCTAACTAGAAATAGATAATTTGCCCTGCTTCAACTCAAGAAAGAGATGGGCGAGGAAAGCCTTCTCGGATTCTGGAACGAACTTAAGCTCAAATCGGTCTCAGAAATGCTGCCATGTAAGGGTGGACTCATCCATCTCGGTAGTAAGGAGCTCATACCAGTCTAGTGCTCATTCTTGTAGAATACCAGATGCCACAAGAACATGGTGATGATCAAAGATCTCTATATGTGTGAAAATACGCTCGCATGTAGGGAGCCAAGCTTAAACCTCTACAACTGTCTCGGAGCCTTTGAATGGCTTTCCTTTGAGATGGGTGAAGTCGCAGCACATACGCGCAAATGCGATTTTGCATTGAGGAGAGGGATGAGTAGGAACGGGAGGCTGAGTGCTCCTAAGAAGCTCAAGAATATGTACGGTCGACATATAAACTCCTTCGGGATGAGAACCACTAGACGGTCCCACCACCGTAGTGTGACCTCTAACTCTTCCAGCCATTCGCTAAAAGTTAAGATAAGCTAGGATTATTCACAGCGGTAGATATAGCAATTGGAATTCATTAAATAAGGAACACTACGAAATTAAAAATTAACATTCCTAGGCATATTCCTTTCTATCTACCCTCAAGGGACTCAAAGGATTATAAGGACAAGGTTGGGTTCAACTACATTTTGGGGATGATGTTTACACTTGTATTATACTTGATGTATAGTAATTGTGTATACTATTCTGTGTTTATTACATTTTGGTCTGAATCCAGCTCTGATACCAAGCGATGATGCCCCACCCCAACACCCATATTAACAAAGAGAATTACCAGGTAATTCTTTCTAGTAATACGGAGAATGGGGCTGGTTAAGGGCGACCATCATAGTCTTTTATTAGATAAGAGCTAAGTATGTCGATTTGGTACTCATTTTTTTCATTTCATCTCAAGTAGTTCAACATACTTAATTCCAATCTAATACACTACTTTGGTGACTACAGGATTAATTCAAAAACAAAACATAAGAATAATAACAACCATATATCACAAAACAGCAACAAAGATAATATACATATACACATACACCATATGTAATACAACATGTTACAAGTGGTATTACGACATAATATATAAACATATATCCCCATAAAAGAATATGCATATCAAGGTCTGCTACGAAAATAATACACAAAAACTATGCTTTCTATCCGAAAGGGTTGATAGTGAAGCCCAAAAGATAATGCTAAGACAAAAGATCCTAACCTGCACCTCGGTCTGACTCGAGTAATAAATACATGGGTCAGGCTAACTAAAACATGATGATTAGAAAGAGATAAATGGATATAAGCGCATAAGGGAAACATTCCTTTAAATAGAAAGGAATGATATAAGTAAAGTTAAATTCACAATTCCAAGGGTGGGGATTCTATAAAGGCTCAAAGTTAACTCATGGATAAGTTCAACATACCATAAGTGGATTCTGCTCAAGATTATTCAACATAAATGCAAATAGGAAACACAAAAGCCATAAGAGAAAACATCAAAATCTCCAACTCAATTATGCATCATTTCATCGACATACATACATACATACATACATATATATAACTCAAATCTCAAACTAGCTAAAATGGCAAAACCTAGAATATATCCTTAAGATCAAGAACCATGAAAACCCGTAACTCAAGGAACTCAATAAGAGTTCGGAACCTCATAAAATGTAATCACCATATTTGTAACATCTCATATAGATCTAGGCTATTGATGTAATAAAGACATCTCAAAATGGTGAAGTCATAATAAAACAGAAAACTCAGAAAATCTAGATTGGCCAGATCCCTATTACATGTCGAAGCAATGCTGCACGTGCCAAACTCTTACTCTTATCCAGTGCTATATATATAAATTAGGTAGCTATCTCGTGGACCTGAAGGTCATACTCTTGATGATCGAAGTTACATAACTGGTGGTGACCGAAGTAACATAACTCGTGGTTACCGAAGCCACATATCTCAGATGACCCAAGGTCTATAGCACTGGCATACTCGTGGATGTGTCACAACCCATCAGATAGGAACCCGAAAAGTTTTAAAGTGCGTCCCATACCACACCCTCATACTAAATGGTTTACTAACTGCCAGTTATTACATATCATAAAAATAAATCACAAATCTTAAAAATCTTATATCTTGCCTAGTGTCGTCGGCAATACAGTGGGTTCTCATAGGTTTTAACGCCAAAATTTAGAGATCTCGAACCGTAAATCTCACCAAATATTGGTCATCTCAGATAATTCCCAAAATTATGAATTATAAATCTCAAAACACGCCCTAAAATGGAAAATCCTAGAAATCATCTCAAATCAATAGCCCAGAATTACTTCGATTGTACAAGTCCGGAATTAACTGAAAAAGTAAACTCACGTGTCTACATGTTTTACTAAATCATTTAATTCTCTTCCTCATATGTCCTAAGAATGTAAAATATTGTATATTATTTATAAAATAATTTACTTGAGAAAACGGGATTTTAAAATAATTTTTCGAAATCAATTTGAAAGCAAATTATTAAAAATTCTTCTTATTATGAGAAATAAATATATTTAAATACTTTAAAATAATTTAAAATAATTTAGAAAATTTGAAAATATTCTATAATATTATTTTCAAAAGTCAAATTATTTATAAATTATCTCAAAATTTGTTTAGAAGAAACAGTGGTTGAAATCAAAGTAAAACGTAGAAAATACTCCAAACCGATACTCAAATTCAATTTGGATTTAATTCAAATTTCAAATTCCTCCAAATCTTGGCTAGTCTATTGGTAGACATTATAGCCCTTACTCATAATCAAAAACATCTTAAAATTTGAATAAGAATAGTGGCAAAAAGCATAGCAAAGGAAGGAAATAAGCTGTAGAAAGTATAGGAAAAGGGAACAATAACTACACGTACACAAGGGAAAGAGGTATGGACCCTTCACTTGGGCCTATCGACCCCCTAGTCGACCGTCCAAAGGCTAGGTCATCCAGCCTGTCAACCTGGTTGGGTGCTGGGTCGAAACTTCCTGTTGACCCAGGCTACGGATTTGTTTCTGCTGATGTTTCTTGCACATATGGATTTTATGGAAGCAAATTGACATATCAAACAGATATATTTTTCAATGAAAATGAACATGCACATAGATTAACAACTAAACTACACTCTGAAAAAGATCTGGCAGTAATTTGAGGTAAAATCAACAAGTTATAGGTGCTCAAAGTAGCAATAAAAAATGAGAAACTTATATTACAAAGAACAAAAACTTTACATATACAGTAAGCAATTCTATGAACGATTTACACAGTTAACAAAAATTTTATCTAGCATTTATGAGTGCAAAAATGTCCTCGGTAGTTTTGCAAAATTTTGAGCATTTTTGGAGTCAAGTTGCAAGCTTTTATGATGAAGAGAAGCTTCTAAGACATGTAAAAGCTAAAAGACAGATATGCAACGAGAAACAAACAATTACAGACAATTCATATCTAATTCTAAGATTTTTGATGAAATTTTTTGTAGTGTTAGTGGAGATTAGCTTCTCTATTATCTATTTGTTGAATTTTTTTCTTTTATTTGTAGCAATTTTTTAGTGAAAATAGAAATTTAGTTGAAGGAGCCATGGTATCTCTTATTTTCTTTTACTGTATATTTTAGTTTGAGAAAAAGGTGAAAGAAAAGCTATGTATAGATTAGTTTTCTCGTACCAGAAGTTTCTAGTGAGGGCTAATGGATTCAAAGCTTACCTAATTGGCCCAAGACAAAAATACTAAGTTATGTACGCCATTTAGCCTATTTTTTCGCAAATACACACTTTTCTTCATTTTAAAGCTAAACAAATGTATACAACCATTTGTATGAAAATAAAATTGTTATGTCAACAAAGTAAAAATTTATTTTAATAAAAAAAATTTATTTTTAACAATAAAACCCTATTTTTACCAATATTACATGATTTACATTATTATATTACAAAAACACCATTTTTAGTTCAACAATATGTACAAAAACTATTCTCTTGTCAGATAAATTACAATAAATCATTCTAACTCTTTTTAATCAATAAAATATTATTTTTCAACCATATTTCATCTTTTATATTTTTAAAATACATAAATACCTCATATTTCCCCTTTGAAATTCAATAAAAGATTAATATTGACAAAAATTTCCAATATTACTACATTTGCTCAAATAATATCAATAAATGATCATCTTCTGTCCAAATTTTACAAATAAGTTTTTAAAAATTTTATTTTTACCAATTTACATTTATATCAACAATTTAATGTTGAAATACATTACTTATTTAATTTATTAACCCAAATTTAACAAAATTCCAGTATTTTCAATTTATTTAGCCAAATACTTATCCAATCAATATTTAATCCTGATCTTTATTCCCATGACATATTGTTTATTTAAAATAAAAAATTTAAATGAAATTTATCTTCTCTATTTCATTTTATTCCAATATTAAATTATACCTATCGTTGTAATTTAATATCATAGTTTATCACCAATACTATAGCTATTACATTAGCTAAACACAATTTGGTTAACGGTCTCCCTAAAATAAATTATAAAGTCAAAAATTTATGTGATGCATGTTAATATGGAAATTGAAAAAGAATTCTTTTAAATGTAAAAAAGAAATTTCTACCAATCAACCCTTAGAATTATTACATCTTGATTTATTTGTACCTACTCAAATATGATCAATAAATCATAACAAATATGTATTTGTTATTGTAGATGATTTTTCATTATATACATGGACACTATTCCTAAAACATAAAAGTGATACTTTTGAAATGTTTAAAATTTCTACTAAAAGAATTAAAAATTTAATGAGTGCTAAAATAAAAGGTATAAGAAGTAAAGAAGATGGAGCCCTTTTCGAGGAGGATACAGAAGGTACCATGGGTGGTACCCAGGACCAATATGGTCATTGGGCATACAGTTATATATATATAATATATACATATATATATATGTATGTATGTATGTATGTATGTATATATCAGTTATTAGGTTTTAATCTACTAAGGAGTATATGGGTATGATTCATGCACAGAGGCAAGAGTATGACAAGCCTAGTGAACCTAATTTAACAGTAAATGAAAATAAGACGGTGTATGTAGAACTAAGCCTAAAAGTGTATAATTTATCCGTTCACCGGAACTTTAGTTCTAACCCCCTCCTCATATCATCCTACAGGTTATGTAGATGGTAGAGACTTCCCAGCTTTAAGACACTTGTTTAGAATGTTTTATTATATTGGTGAATATTTACTTACTATTATATTTTAGTCAATTCCACTATGAGATATTTAATTGAGCACTGATATATTTGTCTTTGCCTATTTGCAAGTTACCATATTCCCAACTCGGGTTTCAGTGGGCTTGGGTTTTAGCATTTTTACGAAAAATCCGGATCCACTGGAATTCGGTTGTTATAGATAGTAAGACTTAAAACTCTATATTAGAGGAAAATAAAGAATGCTAATTTTAGATAATTTGCAAAAATTTGTGAGCAAGCCTTTTTTTTAAATTTTAATAGTATTAAAACTTGTTGGTAAGAATTTGTAAAATTCTTTTGAAAAAAATGTTTGAGTTAATTATCAACCTTAGTTAATTTCATGTTGATAATATGATGGAAATTATTTTTGTATCAAGAGGAAATAAAAAAATTGTATTGTTCATTTATTATAAAATGCTATATTAAGAAGTGCATGGTATAATAAATGAATAAGTCATGAGATTCAATCATTTTAAATGGTGAGAATTTTTTAAAATTAATATGTAAATTCAATATTTATTTTGAATGGATAATTATCTTTCAATAATGGAAGATATTAGTAATCTCTTTCAAAACGAGTCTTCGTAGTAAATTGTTTGAAAACTTGTTTGTTTAAAATGATAACAAGTGTTTCCAATTAGTGAATTGTTTTCTATAAGATGATTACAAGAAGTTGATTATAATTTTGAATGTCTTACTTTACATAAAAGAGGACCATGTAATAAATGGTTTAGCATAAAAAGCACATTTTGAAAATGTAGCTTGAAATTAGAATGGATTGGGCAATTTCAAATTTTAAATTGATTTTAAAGCTGAAATTTCATTTGGAAAAATGTTGTACCAAAATAGCAATAACTTGAGATTTATAACACTAAATGTGCTCAATGTTTTTGTAAATGAAAATTCTTTCAATAAGCTATAAATTTTCTTTTTACCACTTTGGAAGATTTGCTTTTTATTTTGTCTAAAATGGGTTTGAAATTGGATGGACATCTCTGTCCTATTTTAAATTCTCTAAGATTTAAGCCGAAAGTATATTTACCATAGCTTTCAAACCATGAGTCCGATTTTGATAATCTGTATATTTATGGAAAGCGTAGACTTAGTATAAAAACTTTCATTTTATAAGAGTTCTTAGATTTTGTTGTTTTCTATGTCAAAACTTGAGTTCTTTACAGAAAGAATCAAAACGAGATTGATTTGTTTCCTTTATGGTCAAATGTAATTCTACCTATTTGTAAATGTAATTGAATTGATTATTAATATGGAAAAAAATATGTTTCAAAATAAAATATATTTATGGTGGAATTAGAAGATGAAACAGCTCAAATTTTATTTTACTCTAAATAAAGAGTAATGAGCTTACATTAAAATTTAAATAGAAGCTTTGAAAATTTTCAAGTGGTGAAGAACTTGATTATGAAGATTATGGGTTTGAAAACTCTAAGAACATTTGTTTAATAAAAGAAAGTATAAAATCCATTTCTTGTGTTTGACCTGCCCTAGTGTAATTATCTAGCGACTTGCATTTATGCAGTCATATGAGTTTGGTGGTATTTGGAGAGATCCCCTACCTCTAGTTGAGTTTTCTTACATCAATTACTGTCAATTTAATATCGGTATGACTCCTTTCGTGGCGGTATACGGAAGGTCATGTCGATTATTATCTTATTGGTTGGAGTCCGGGATAAAGTGTGCTTAGTCCCGAATCTATTCATGAAGCTTCTAAAGAATCGATCTCATCCGATTTATCTATTGTGTAACATCCTATCCACGTTCTTACTTCGAAGGTGTAACTCCTTTGAAATAGGGATGTACTACTCATAAAGATTCAATGGTCCGTTAATCCCAATGACTATACTTGAAAAACTATAAAATTTATCAAGCAATCTTATCTTGGTTTTCCATCTACTTATGTTGAGGGTGAGAATTTCTAAACTTCAACTTATCTATCTTTCTTTGCTAGATGAATTAAATCGTGTTGAATACAGCTCTTCTCTAGGAAATGGCAAGGATGCAATTTTTATAAGGGGAGAGTCTATAACAACCCTAGTTTTGAGATTACCAGTTAATAATTATTATTATTATTGTTATAATTATGATATTATAATTTATTAATCCATGCTAATAACAATAATAATAAATTATGACGGGATCATAATTTATTAATCAAGAGATAAATATAATCGGGGATAGATGATTTAAATAAATTATCTAAGTAAAATTTAAAATTTTGGTTTGGATTTTTCTTGGGGAAAATTTGAGACAAAGGATGTTAAATTATTAAAAATGATTAAATATGGAGTTTTGGAGAAAATATATTTAGTTTGGAGAAAACTTGAGGAAAAGTGATTTAAACTATGAGTTAGGTTGAATTTGAATTAAAAATAAAATGTTGGGAAAAAATTGGGTTTCAAATTTTATATTTAATAGAGAACAAATAAGTTGGAGATGGAAAATTTATTAAAATTGTTTATTTTAAATAACCAATGAACTTTCGTTGAATAAAACAGAATTTGGAATATAAGAAATGTGTTGATTTGGAGATTTATTGAATTAAATAGGTGAACTAAAATAATTTAATTCAATATCATTTTGTTGTAAATAAATAAATAATGTTGGAGATAAAAATATAATGTTGAAAATAAAGTTCTAAAATTTTTATTATGTTAATTTGTGATAAAAATGAGCAATACATGATTTTGATTTGGTAAAACATTATTGTAACATAAACAATTTGATTAAGTAGTGAGATTATGTGAAAATGTGATGAACTAAGATTGTAAACATATAATAACATGATTTATTTTGGCTAAGTATCTCACATATGCATTTGGGTAATGGATACAAGCCCACACCCATTTCTGGGATTATCTGAGAAGTGGAAATTAGTACGTACAGTTTCCCATTTCCTACTCCCTCCTAACGGAAGCTTGAGAAATACTATAATGGCTTCCTTTTCAAACTCTCCAAACCAAAACCTCTTTAAATTTAAGTTTTTCAAAGAATGAAATTAGTTAAATCCTAATCTAATACATGTAATCTCACCAAAATCCTTACTATATTCTTTAATAGTTTTATTTTGAGAGAAAGCAATACTGCAACTATTTTTTTGCCTGCATGTCCTTTTTCAAGCTTCTACAGGTTCGTGAAGCCATTCAGGACATAAAGATCATGCTTGCAACCAAAAGTCGCTCAAAATCATGCTAAGGTGAGTTAAACTCACAACTCTAGCAAAAATAAGCTGTTGGTAAAAATCTGGATGCAATTTACGTTGTTATTTTGGTTTACTGTAACTGTATTTCTCAAACTGTAGTTAACAGTAAATTCTATGTCTAGGTTCAACTTTGAGAATCCCTATCTCTTCAATTTCATGTCGGATTTTATTAAAATCTTTTCCGGATCGTTTTCTGTATTTTGTCGTTTAGACATGTCAGTTTCATGTTGTAAATCATCTTAGTAGTGCTTGAATCATTGCTCAAAAGCTGAAATGAACTAGGCATAAAATGTTGTAGAAGTCGCGAGCTTCAGGCCGACCCAAAGCTTCTGGGGGTCGCTCTTGGGGTTGACCAACACACTACCTAGGTCGACCTTTGGGTTGACCTAAGCAATTCAAAGGTCGACCTATAGGTCGACCTGAGCTAGTGCAAATTTCCATCTTGCTTTCTTTTGTTCTGTTGTGTTCTATTGCTTGTTTCGATGACTCTTCTTATCGGTTTTTAAGATATTTTTGAGGTATTTGGAGAGGATTTAAACTACCAATAGGTAAGCCAAAATTTTGGTTGATCAGTACTCTGGATTGACATGTTTTTGGAGATGATTACTTATGTGTATTTTTAGCATTTTCGGTGATTTTTGATGTTTTCGAACACGGGTTTTCTAATAAAATTTCAAAATGATTTTTATAATAAAATGTGTTTTCAAATAAGTATTTTACAATATTTATAAATTATATTAAAGCTATTAAAACTATATATTCTCTATAATAAAGAGAATTTTGAAGGAATGTTTTTCAAACGATTTCAAAAAATTGTTTTAAAAACTAGTTTTCTCAAAACAAATTAATTTTCTATATAAAATACACATTTTTTCCCTCTTTGCGAATATGATAAAGAGAATTAAATGATTTAGTAAAATATGTGGTATGGAACATATGTGTTTACTTTTTCAGTTAATTCCGGACTTGTTCGTTTGAAACTAATTTTTGCACACCCTTCGAGCGTATGAGAAAGAGAATCAAATGATTTGGTAAAACGTGTGGTATGGGACACATGAGTCTACTCTTTGGTTAATTCTGGACTGGTTCGTTTAAAGCTATTTTTATGGACCTTCGGGTTGATTCCCTGTACTGAACCTTCGGATCATTTGTCCTTCAGGACGTTCTGTCTTTCGAGGTGTTTTGTCCTTCGGGGTGTTTTGTCCTTCGGGATGTCTGTTCTTGGGGATGTATTTGGTGCCTTATTTGAGACACAGTACGTAGCGGGCTTCGGCCTTTTTATAAGCATGTGCTATCTTTTGTGATGTTTTCATGATTTATTTGTGATTTTCCAAATGTATTGCCGTTTCGACATTATTTGGTCTTTTGAGCCGTTTGAGACATTATTATGTGGCGATTACATTTTTGGAGTTTGAACTCTTAATCAAGTTCTACAAATTATGGTATGTGATTGACATCTTTTGGCACTTATTTTGAGATTTATAATCTCCTTTTAGGGACCTATGTGTGATTGCCATCTTTTAGCGTGTTTTGGAGATTTGGGATTTTCTAATTTAGGATTTATTTGTGATTGCTAATCTTTAGTGAATTTTGAGTTTTGTGATCTCCTATGTAGAAGTTATGGTTTATGAAAACCATTATATTGTCTTTTCTAGATGCCGATTATATGAGGCGAATATTTTTGATTATTGGATATTGTTGTTGAATCTGCATCTTTCGAGAAACCTTTTTAAGAAGTATTTTAGTAATATTACCTTATGTTTAGTAGTTGGCATATGTTAGTGCTTCTTCACTTTTGAGAAGAGATGTTATCACTTATCCCTTTATTTCACCTTTCATATGCTAATCAGTTTATTTAAAGCTAGAATGACCAGTGTATTTTTATACACTCAGATCAGACCGAGTTATTTCAGGTTAGACACCTGTCGTAGATATCTGCTATGCTGCTTGTGCTCTGGATTATCCGCTAGTCACCTTTTCTTTAGTCTTGCTGATGTTTTTGAACACTGTGATATGTACTTATTCATTTTGACTCGTTGTATATATTGTGGTCCTTATACTACCGCTGTTGGATCACAATGTAGTGTATTGTGATGTACCTGTGTTTATGTATATATATGTTTGATTGATGTTCTATGGTCTGCTGTATTTTCTTTTGTTATATTTTGTTCTAATATATCTGTCAGCCGCCATAGTTTTGTATTACACCTAAATTGAGTATGCCGATCCATTTGAAAAAGATAAAAGTGAAAAAAAAAATAGAGCACCCAATAGACGTATTCACTACATGTTTAAGACAAAGATATGGATGATCGCTCCTAACCAGCCATATTTTCCGCATTAACAGATATATTACTCTGTAATGCTCTTTATTAATGTGGTCTCGGGTGAGGCGTCACACCCAAGGTAGGATGCTACCGTTTTGCGGATCCGGACTGGTGGTGACGCATAGTAGCTACTTCCGCCCACTTTGGAACACACTTACATAATCAAATCGAGGGACGGCCACCAAATCGATCATAAAGTCATAATATGGTATCGAAGAATTGTGCCTGACAAGAGGAGCGACCTCACTTGGTCCGGCATGGCACCTGTTTTAGCCATATTAAGTTGACTCATGGAAGTTAGGGCAATGTAAATATCTTATACAGAATCGTTCGCCAAACCATCCTACTTCATTTTGGAATCTCCACCACATGCTTGTTAAAGTTGGTTTCAGTATTAACAAAGAGTATGACGATATCCTATCCCGGTCTCTTTAACAACCAATCGCTTATTTCACACCAGATGGTACTTTTACATTTCCAAATCAATTCATAATTGATATCAAAATATCAAATTCAATTCAAACCATATCACTTCCAAAATTAAACTTCCAAAATAGTTTAAACCCTCATTTTAAAATAATCATATTTACTCAGAATATGATATTTCACTAGAAAATGTTATTTCAAATCCCAACTTGGATTATAAAATCATTTAAGCATATTTTCTGTTATATCAAGGTCTCAAATATAACCAGTTTGACCTTACATCCTTAGGGATTTGGAAACATAGTTTAGCTTGTCATAAATGTTTAAATAGTTAAAATGGGTTAAAATATTTTAAATTAGTTTAAATGTCTTAAAATAAATTAAAATAGATTAGATAGTTTAAATATTTTAAAATAGATTAAAATAGTTAATATTTTTTAAAATAGATTAAATTAGATTAAAATAGTTTATAATAGTCTAAAATAGATTAAAATAGTTTAATAATTTAAAATAGGCCAAAATAGTTAAAATTAGTTTAATAGTTTGAAAATCTTAATAATCATGATTTTTAAAATAATATATCTTTGAATAGCTTATATTAAAATAATTTATTTGAAATTAATATCAAATTAAACTATTTCTTTCATTTCAATACATTTGGACCACGTCCAGCTTTCAAATCAATAAACTTAGTTTTGTCTTTCAATTCAGATTCTCATTTAAAACCATTTAATCAATATCGATTTCAAATCCATGTTCGAAGTAAAAATTTAAACTATTTCAAATTTAGAAGATTTCAATGTTTTAATATTCAAATATTTCAATAACTCAATTTCGATAAATTTCATTTACTTCAAATCCAACTTTCAAATTTAAAATTAATTCTTTAAACAATTCATTTAAACCAATTCCAATTTCAACACTTAAAGCTTGGATTTTCGAAAATAACTCAATTTATATAAATCAAATTTTTATTTCAAAATACCATTTTACCGAACAAAAAAATTTAATGTTTTAAAATCATATAATTTAACCAACCTGGTGTCCGTATATAATTTTCTACACTATGGTCAAGTGATACGGATATTTATCATTTCAACCCACAATTGTAATGTAATAAACCGCATATTTTACGATTGTATATTTAAATTTGTTTATTTAAATATAGCATCGTTGGTCGGATTAAAGTCTGAAATGCTACTTTTCGTAAATTTTCGATTTAGGACTCGAGACCACTTCCATTGAGTCCAAAATGGCGTTTGCGACCTTTTTGAGTGTGAACGTCGATATGTTTAGAGTTGAGTAGAGTTTTTCTATTTTTCTATTGGGCTTTGGGTTCGGATTTCAGCCCTTGAACTCATCTAATACCCTAACTCTTCATTCAACTCCTCTTCACTCATTCTATTATTTCCTAACACTAAAGCTTAAAGAAAAATGGGGGAAGAGATGGGAAATTAGAATTCCTAAATCCTAGTTTTGCTTGGAAATTCAAGTTATTGCTCTAGAAATCAAGGAGAAGCATAGGTAAGCGTCCTCTACATCTTCTCCGTCTCAATCTCTCTTCAATTCTCAAAAATTCCAAAATGCCAACTTAGAAAAAACTTCACCATTGATTATAGATTGAAGATTTTTGAGGTGTATTGAAGAGGAATTGGTTTTGCTTTGCTTTAAAGCTTCCCATTTGTTGTTTTTTGGGTTTAAAGGTGAGTTTTTGAACTCATATATATATGTCTACAGCTTTCATTGTTGTTAGGTATGAATTTCTAACATCTATTCATGTTCATTTGCTTTTGATCTGAATTGATTTGGTGAATTTTCTAATTTTGGTGATTTGAAGTTAACATCTTTAAAGATCCTATCTTGGATATTTGGACATGTTATTTGGGGTGCATCGAAGAGCCTATAAGGCTGGGTTGTCGCTTTGCAGAAATTCCTAGTCTCCGTTGCTCGCCTGATCGCTTCCGAATCGTTTTGGCCACCATTGGCTTAGGCAAATTGTTGCCCAGAACAGGCAACCAGACGTCTAGTTGTCAAGTCCAAACGTCTGGTTATGGTACCTGTAGAAAAAAATTATAAGAACGCTGAAAGAAAAACGGCAGAGACAATTTCTAAACGCCTGATTTATTGGTTCAGACGTCTGGTTAGGGTTCAGAGTCTGCTTTGTAATTTCAGACGTTTGGGGGTTTTCTGGATTATTTCTAGAACATAAATCCAGACGTCTGGATGAACCCCCAGACGTATGGAACTGTTGAGTTTTTCCTATTTGCCTTTTTTGAGCGAATTTAAAGTTAATCGATTTTTGTTAATCCGATTAGTTGTTATCACTTTTATCGACTTTGATGACGTCTTTTTCTGGATTTTTGGGAATATCCATTTTGATGGATTTGGTATCGATTTATTTGGATTTGATTCACGTCTTAGAATGTGAATTTTTTGCGATCGATTGTTTTTACAATCGTTTTCTGTGATTTGTCACTTTAAAATACAATGGTTTCTGTACTAATAGTAAATATTCAAACTCTTTTTCTAAAATGATTTCAACATTTACTTTCAATATCAAGCTCGCTTTTAAAACCGTTTTCCAATCTATTAGTGTATATACAAACCTTTACCTCATTCACTCAAGAAATCTGATTAAACGACTTAGCAAAACAAGTGGTATGAAACGCTTGCGTTTACTTTGTCGGTTAATTCTTGGACTTGTTCGATTAAACCCTTGTGACAACTTTCGAGTGGAAATCTACAATTCATACGTAAATACTTAAGTTAAGCCAGTGGATATGTGACATGAAGCTAAACTCATTTATTTACTAGCTTAGTGTAATTCACACTTTTTAATGATCAATGATGGTCATTTTACGGTTTATACTAGCGATATGCGATGTCTCTTTGTCCACATGGGGGACTGTACCTCGTTTTATTGAGCTTCGTCTCATTTCTTTCAAGGGCTAGCGACCCATGTTATTTTATGGTGTTCGGTTCATCGGATGTACAATTATTGTAGTTCGTCGATGTTTTGGATTATCAGGATCATCAGATGTATTGTTGTTGTACTACGTCGATGTTTCGGTTTATCAGGATCATCGGATGTACCGTTATTGTATTATGTCGTTGTTCCAGCTTATCAGGTTCATCGGGCGTACCATTGTTGTACTACGTCATTGTTCCAAATTATTGGAATTTCAGGTCCATCGGGCGTACCATTATTGTACTATGTCGATGTTTTGAATTATTCGAGTTTCAGGTCCCTCGGGCATACGTTATTGTACTACGTAGTTGCACCGGCTCTATGGTTAGCGACCATATGATAGCGAACCATTAATGATACATGTGTTAGTGAGTTTTCATGCTCCCGTTTGTGATAGGCCTCCCCCTTTGTGATTTCTGGATTTCTAATTGATGATTTTTAGAATTTGTATTTCACCAATTTTTGCGATCGGCATTGATATGTTTGTCAATATTTATGGTTTGGTGAATAAAATAAAGAATATGACATACTTTTTGGTGTTTGAGATTCTTGAGATATTGTATGGTTTTTGTTGTTGTTAAATGTATACTTGTCACAGTATGGCATTATTTTTATCATATGTTTTTGTCATATCACTTATCCTATCTCATTTTATGTGATATTTATAGCTGGACTGATCCGTTTATTATTTTCTTCTTAAATAATACTCGGGTAAGACCGAGATATTTCAGGTGCTTCTACTTGACTTCTTATCAGGGTCCATCATCTGACTTTTGGCTAAATACTTAGCTTAGCAGTTTTTGTTTATACATTTGAGATAGAGACTCCTTGATGTATACATATTCATTTGTTAAGCACTTGCACCTATTCTTTTATGATGTAGTGGAACTTACATGACCACTACTTTGATGTACACTTTTACGTGTTGTATTCACATCCGTTTTCACCTTTGTGATATGAATAACTGTGAATGATTTTGTGTTATGCTTATTTTATATTAGTTTTCGAAGACCACATAGCCACCGTGTAGTAGTCTTGAGTTTGTATCGGTATGTCGGATTTCCTCTTGAAATGAGAGCGAAATTTTATCTGGCATTTTAGTACCCACACAAAGCAATTACACAGGTTGTCGCTCTTCAATGGCCTTATTCTTCGTACTAGCCGACGGAACTACCCCGTAGTGTCCTTCGCTAGTTTGAGTATAGAGGTGGGGTGTCACAGCTTGGTATCAGAGCCAAACTTCGTAACAATATAGAATATTATAGCAAGGATCATCATCCTAAGTCTTTCTTAGGAATCGTGCCTTAGGATTTAATTCGAGTCATTGGACCCATTCTATCCAATTATCTTTTATGATGCCTTGTTTTATCAATCATGATTGTTTGATATACATTTTGAGAATAACCTTTTTCCTCTTCTTTATTTCTTTCTTAAAGAAGAGAAATGGTTAGACCAGGCCGTCCCAGCGCCGGTCAATCTAGTGTTGTTCCTCAGAATGGAGTATTCATGTCTGTCCGGCAGCTTTTAGATCTTGTAAAGAATGCTTAAGCTGTCAGACCCATTCTAGAGCCTACTAATCCTAGATTTGGGTTTGCACGCTTGTGCAGAGATTATACCAATTTGGATGGAAGGCCATTCAAGGGATCTGAAAGTGTTATAGAAATCCAAGCTTGGCTTAGAGCATGCGACCACACTTTTTCTCGCATGAATCTTGTTGATCTTCATCGAGTCCAAGTGGCTTCTAGCATGCTCTAAGAAAGAGCATTACATCGGTATGAGATTTTAATATCGAAGATTATCAAAGCGGATCTTACTTGGGATCAATTCCGGAAAAGATTCGAATTAAAGTTTGTGCCTGAGGCTGAGAAGGTAACTTTAGCCCGACGCTTTATTTACCTTGTTCATGGTGAATCTTCTGTGATGGATTACGTCGCATCTTTCGAATTACTTTCTAAATATGGGTCGAGTATATTAATACCCTATTGAAGAGAAATCAGAGGTTTGTTTATGGGTTGAATAAGATCTTCAAAAGCCTCTACTCCTGAAACTGGAAGTTTCTTTTGATCAGCTTGTTGATATCGCTCTTCGACTTGAAGAGGCCGATAAAGAAGGCGATGTTGTATTTGTGGGAGCCAAATAGAACATCAACATAAAAAAGAAGAGGCCTATTAAGTTCAAGCCTAATCCCAACAAGAAACAGAAACAAGCAATTTCAGTAGCAAAGACTCCTACCTCTAGCCGTGGACAATACTACAATTGTGGTTCTAAGGAAAATTATGCTAATAGGTGTCCGAAATCCCTCTTTTGTCGTTATTGCAAAAGTTCAGGTCATCTTCTATCTTCATGTCCCAACCTTCCAAACAAGAAAGAGGGAAATCTAAATGTTGTACAAGCTCCTAGTAACACTTCTCTTGCTCAAGGTATTTTTCATTCTATCCTTGATGGCAATATTATGTTTCGTGGTCATCCTATTCGAGTTCTTTTTGATATGGTGCATCTCACACTTTTTATCAAAAGAACTTGTTGATACTTTTTCTTTGAATGTTATGTGCTTGATGACTTCACTGAGAATTGCGAATCCGGTTGGTGGATCTGCAACAATCAGTTTACTTGCATAGATGTCGAGATTATTTTATGTGATTATGCTTTCCGAGCCGATTTGCATGTTATGCGTTACTTAGGCTTTGGAATGATTTGGGTAATGGATTGGCTTAATCGTTATGAAGCCCACATCCTTTGTCCTGAGAGGAGTATACATCTTCGACATCCTTAATCTGTTAAGCAGATTTCTATTGTTCTTAAAGACTCAGATTCCAATTTGTTGGCATCTATATATTCTCTAAACCCTTATGATGATGATAATGATGACGAGGAAGATGTCATTTCCCTCATTCATATTGTTTGTGAATTTTCCGACATATTTGAGGCTGTTTTAGGATAACCACCTATGCGAGCGATTGAGTTCAGAATTAATCTAATCCTTGGAGCTCTACCTATCACACATCCTCCTTATCGTATGTTCAATAAGGAAAATGAGGAGATGCATAAACAATTATCCGAAATGGAAACAAAACAATTTATTCGTTCTAGTTCCTCTCCTTGGGGAGCTTCAGCTATTTTTGTGAAGAAATCCGATGGTACACTTAGGCTTTGCATTGACTACCACAAGCTTAATGATCTCATCATCAAGAATAAATATTCTTTACCTCGGATTGATGATCTATTTGATCAACTTAGCGGTGCTTGAGTCTTTTCACAGTTAGACTTAGCCACCGATTTTCATCAGCTTCATATTGCAAAGGCTAGCATTCCTTTGACATCGTTCTGTACTCGTTATGGATCTTATGAATGGCTTGTTATGTCATTTGGTTTAACGAATGTTGTAGCTTATTTCGATGAACTTATGAATCGAGTTTTTAAAGACTTCCTTGATCGATTTGTTCTCATCTATATAGATGATATTCTTATTTATTCTAAAACCGAGGAAGAGCATGAAAAGCATCTTCGGATTATGTTGGATACTCTTAGGAGTAATCAATTGAAGGAAAAAATTTCTAAGTGCCACTTTTGGCAATCTCGTGTGAAATTTCTCGGACATATTATTTCTGAATCCGGGATTTCTGTGGATCCTTCAAAGATTGAAGCGATTCAAAATTGGAGCAAACTAGAGAATGTGACGGAAATTCGTAGCTTTCTTGGATCGGCGGGATATTACCGTCGGTACATAAAAGACTTTTCTAAAATTTTCGTACCTCTTACTAGTTTGACAAAGAAGGGAGTTAAGTACATTTGGTCAGACAAATGTGAAGCTTCTTTTCAAAAATTATAAGAACTCCTTTCCGATGCTCCTATTCTAGTGACTCCCGAAAGGAACCAAGACTTTATTGTTTAAGCCGATGCTAGTCGCGTTGGTTTGGGAATCATTCTCATGCAAAGAGTGTGTGTTATCGCTTATGCTTCTAGACAATTAAAGCCAGCCAAGACTAGATATGCCACTCATGATTTAGAGCTTGCGGCTATTGTTTTCGCCCTTAGAATTTGGAGTCATTATCTTTTGGGAGAGAAATTTGTTCTCCACATCGATCATAAAATATTTCAAGTATTTATTTTCTCAAATGGAACTTAATTTGCGTCAACAACGTTGGTTCGAGTTCCATGCATCTTATGATCTTGATATCTTCATACTCCCCGAAAGGGGAATCGTGTTGCTGATGCATTGAGTCATAGCAACAAGCGGTTGTTTCTACGACGATACCTGAAAGGAATGATCTCGAGACTTTTTCCACTTGTGAGATTCGAGATCGTGAATTTGATTCATGTTCATCTCTTCTTTTATGTTACCTTGAGGCTCATCCATCTCTTTTAGACCGCATTCTTGATGCTCAAAAGCTAGATCCTGAATTGACTCTTCTTAGCCAAAGTTTTAGGGATAAAATTATTGCTGATAGTCTGAAAGACTTTGACGTCGATGCTCGTGGTGGCATTTGAAAATTTGGTAGACTTATCATGACAAATATTAGTGATTTTAGTAAAGAAATTTTAGAAGATTCTCATCATTCTAAATTTAAAATTCTTTCCAGTAGCAGTAAAATGTGTTCGGATATGAAGCGACTTTATTATTAGAATGGAATGAAATCTGATGTTGCTAACTTCATTAAATGTTGCATGGCTTGCCAACTCATAAAGGCTGAGCACTAAAGGCCAGTAGGTTTTTGCAACCTTTGGACATTCCAGTTTGGAAGTGGGATCAAGTCTCCATGGACTTTATTGACGGTCTTCCCCGTTCTCGTTTAGGCCATGACAGTTTATGGGTGATTGTTGATAGGCTTACAAAATCCGCCCATTTTATTCCCGTTCGGTCTAAGCCGACCGTGCCTCTTTTGGCCAAAGTCTATGCTAAAGAAATTATTAAATTGCATGGAGTTTCTACTTCTATTGTTAGTGATCGTGATCCATTGTTTACAAGTGGATTTTGGAAGAGCCTTCAAAAATCTTTAGGAATGAAGCTTAATTTTAGCACCACTTATCATCCTCATTCCGATGGGTAAACCGAGCGTGTGAATCAAACTCTTGAAGATCTTCTTCATGCATGTGTTCTTGATTTTGGTGGAAGTTGGGAAAATCATATTTCTCTTGTTGAGTTTTCCTATAATAATAGCTTCCAATCTAGTGTTGGTAAGGCACATTTGAGGCACTCTATGGAAGGCCATGCTGATCTCCTCCTTGTTGGCTTGAGGCCAGTGAGAAGCTAGTTTTAGGTTCAGATTTTATTCATGATTCCACAGAAAAGATTGACGTTATACGTCATAGGATGAAAGAAGCTCAAAGTAGGCAAAAATCCTACGTCGACAACAGAAGAAGGAAATTGGAATTTTCCGAGGGAGATTTGGTGTTTATTCGTGTTTCTCCTATGAAGGGTGTTATGCATTTCAGTCGATTGGGAAAATTAGTACCTCGATATATTGGTCCATTTTCCATCACCGAATGCATTGGTTCTATGGCTTATCGCCTTCTATTACCGGCTCAATTTTCTGCTATTCATGACGTTTTCCACGTCTCTCAACTATGGAATGCCTTAGGTATTTCGATTCTATTCTTGAGCCTGGTGTTGTTGAAGAAATTGAAGTTTCACCTAATTTGACTTATGAGCAAAATCCTATTCGTATCATCGCTACGGAGTTTAAATGTCTTCAGAATAAAGACGTTCCGCTTATGAAAGTCAATGGTACTTAAATTCTAAGGGTTGCTCTTGGGAATTGAGAGAATTCATCGAGCAAACACATCCAGACTTATTCTCTCGTGCACTTTAAGGTGAACTTATTACTTCAAATTTTTTTTGTGTTGATATGCTTTTATGGTTGTTACTCTTGATTTTCTTCTTAAGAATTTCGAGGACGCAATTTCTTTAAGGAGGGGAGTCTGTAATAACCCGCATATTTTACGATTGTATATTTAAATGTTTTATTTAAATATAGCATCGTTAGTCGGATTAAAGTCCAAAATGCTACTTTTCGTAAACTGTCGAATTAGGACTCGAGACCACTTCATTGAGTCCAAAATGACGTTTGCGACCTTTTGCAAACATCGATATGTTTGGAGTTGAGTAGAATTTTTCTATTTTTTTTGTTCGGTTTGGATTTGGTTTCATCCCTTGAACCCATCTAATACCCTAACTCTTCATCCAACTCCTCTTCACTCATTCTATCATTTTCTAACACTCAAGCTAAAAGAAAAGTGGGGGAAGAGATAGGAAACTAGAATTCCTAAACCCTAGTTTTGCTAGGAAATTCAAGTTATTGCTCTAGAAATCAAGGAGAGGCATATGCAAGCATCCTCTTCATCTTCTCCATCTCAATCTCTCTTCAATTCTCAGAAATTTCTATACCCTAACTTACGAAAAACTTCACCTTTGATAATAGATTGAAGATTCATGAGGTGTATTGAAGAGGAATTGGTCTTTCTTTGCTTTAAAGCTTCTCACTTGTTGTATTTGGGTTTAACGACGAGATTTTGAACTCACATCTACGTCTATAGATTTCATTGTTGTTAGATATGATTTCCTAACATCTATTCATGTTCATTTGCTTTTGATCTGAATTGATTTGGTGAATTTTCCAATTTAAAATTAATTCTTTAAACAATTCATTTAAACCAATTCCAATTTCAACATTTAAAGCTTGGATTTTCGAAAATAATTCAATTTATATAAATCAAATTTTTATTTCAAAATATCATTTTACCGAATTAAAAATTTAATGTTTTAAAATCATATAATTTAACCAACCCGGTGTCCGTATATAATTTTCTACACTATGCTCAAGTGATACAGATATTTATCATTTCAACCCACAATTGTAATGTAATAAACTACATATTTTACGATTGTATATTTAAGTGTTCTATTTAAATATAGCATCGTTGGTCGGATTATAGTCCGAAATGCTACTCTTCATAAACTGTCGATTTAGGACTCAAGACCACTTCTATTGAGTCCAAAATGGCGTTTGCTATCTTTATGAGTGTGAACATCAATATGTTTAGAGTTGAGTAGAGTTTTTCTGTTTTTCTATTGGGCTTTGGGTTTCAGCCCTTGAACTCATCTAATACCCTAACTCTTCATTCAACTCCTCTTCACTCATTCTATTATTTCCTAACGCTAAAGCTTAAAGAAAAATAGGGGAAGAGATAGGAAATTAGAATTCCTAAATCCTAGTTTTTCTTGGAAATTCAAGTTATTGCTCTAGAAATCAAGGAGAAACATAGGTAAGCGTCCTCTACATCTTCTCCGTCTCAATCTCTCTTCAATTCTCAAAAATTCCAAAATGCCAACTTAGAACAAACTTCACCTTTGATTATAGATTTAAGATTTTTGAGGTGTATTAAAGAGGAATTGGTTTTGCTTTGCTTTAAAGCTTCCCATTTGTTGTTTTTTGGGATTAAAGGTGAGTTTTTGAACTCATATATAAGTCTACAGCTTTCATTGTTGTTAGATATAAATTCCTAACATCTATTCATGTTCATTTGCTTTCGATCTGAATTGATTTGGTGAATTTTCTAATTTTGATGTTTTGAAGTTTACATCTTTAAAGATCCTATCTTGGATATTTGGACATGTTATTTGGGGTGTATCGAAGAGCCTATAAGGCTGGGTTGTCGATTGGCATAAATCCCTAGTCTTCGTTGCACGTCCGATCACTTCCGAATCATTTTGGCTATAATTGGCTTAGGCAAAATGTTGCCCAAAAGAGGCAACCTGACGTCTGGTTGTCAAGTATAGACGTCTAGTTATAGTACATGTAGAAAAAAAAATATAAGAATGCTGAAAGAAAAATAGCAGAGATAATTTCCAGACGTCTGATTTATTGGTTCAGACGTTTGGTTAGGATTCAGACGTCTGCTATGTAATTTCAAGCGTCTAGGTGTTTTCTGTATTATTTCCAAAACCCAAATCCAGACGTCTAGTTGAACCCCCATACGTCTGGAACTGTTCGCTTTAGCCTATTTGCCTATTTTTTGAGTAAATTTCCATTGTTAATCGATTTTTGTTGATATGATTAGTGATTTATCGACTTTGATGACTTCTTTTCCTGAATTTTTGGGAATATCCATTTTGATGGATTAGGTATCGATTTCTTTGGATTTGATTCACGTCTTCGAATGTGAATTTTTGGTGATCGATTTTTTTTACAATCGTTTTCTGTGATTTGTCACTTTAAAATACAAAGGTTTCTATACTAACAGCAAATATTCAAACTCTTTCATCAAACGATTTCAACATTTACTTTCAATATCAAGCTCGCTTTTAAAACGGTTTTCCAATCTATTAGTATATATAAAAACCTTTACCTCATTCATCGGTAAATCTAATATAAAACTTAGGAAAACAAGTGGTATGAAAAGCTTGCGTTTACTTTATCGGTTAATTCTCGGACTTGTTCGATTGAACCCTTGTGACAAATTTCGAGTGGAAATTAACAATTTGTTCGTAAATACTTAAGTTAAGCCAGTGGTTATGGGACATGAAGCTAAACTCATTTATTTACTAGCTTAGTGTAATTCACACTATTTATTGACCAATGGTGGTCATTTTACGGTTTATACTAGTGATATGTGAGATCTGTTTGCCATGTGAGGGACTGTACCTCGTTTTATTAAGCTTCGTCTCATTTCTTTTATGGGCTAGCGACCTATGTTCTTTTATGGTGTTCGGTTCATCGGATGTACCATTATTGTACTACGTCGATGTTCCGGCTTATTAGAATCATCGGATGTACCGTTATTGTACTATGTCGATGTTCCGGCTTATCAGGATCATCAGATGTACCGTTATTGTACTACGTCGTTGTTCCGGCTTATTAGTTTCATCGGGCGTACCATTATTATACTATGTTGTTGTTTTGAATTATTGGAGTTTCAGGTGGCATACCATTATTGTACTACGTAGATGTTCTGAATTATTCGAGTTTCGGGTTCCTCGAGCATACCATTATTGTACTACGTCGTTGCACTGGCTCTATGGTTTGCAACCATGGGATAGAGACCCGTTAGTGATACATGTATTGGTGAGTTTTCATGCTCCCATTTGTGATCGGCCTCCCCCTTTGTGATTTTTGGATTTCTAATTAATGATTACTAATATTTTTGTTACTCCAATTTTTGTAATTGGCATTTATATGTATGTCAATATTGTGATTTGGTGAATAAAATGAAGAATATGACATTCTTTTTGGTGTTTGAGATTCTTGAGATATTGTATGGTTTTTGTTGTTGTTAAATGAATGCTTGTCACAGTATGGCATTATTGTTATAATACTTTTTTTTCATATCTCTTATCCTATCTCATTTTATGTGATATTTATATCTAGACAGATCCGTTTATTATTTTCTTCTTAAATAATAGTCGGGTCAGACCGAGGTATTTCAGGTGCTACTACTTGACTTCTTATCAGGGTCCGTCATTTGACTTTTTGGCTAACTACTTAGCTTAGTAGCTTTTGTTTATACATTTGAGATAGAGACTCCTTTATATATACATATTCTTTAGTCAAGCACTTGTACCTATTCTTTTGTGATGTAGTGGATTTTACATGACCACTACTTTGATGTACACTTTTACATGTTATACTCATACATGTTTCCACCTTTGTGATATGAATATCTGTGACTGATTTTGTGTTATGTTTATTTTATATTGGTTTCCAAAGACCACATAGCCACTGTGTAGTACCCTTAAGTTTGTATAGGTACGTTGGATTTCCTCTTGAAGCAAAAGCGATATTTTATCTGGCATATCGGTACCGGCACAAAGCAATTACATAGATGGTCGCTGCTCAACAGCCTTATTCTTTGTACTAGCCAACGGCACTACCCGTAGTGTCCTTGGCTAGTGCGAGTATAGAGGTGGGGCGTCACATGTAACGACCCGTAAATTTTCGATTACTTAAATTGTTAAATTAATGGGTTTCGGTAATTTAATATGGAAAGATATAAAAACTTTATAATTTAATAATAAATGAATGCTAAAATGAAATGTGATAATGGTAATTAAAACTAATAATTAACAATTTGATTGAAATTACAATTAATTGGAATATGGTAAATTGTTATACATGGTTATAAATTGATAAGAAAACGAATGAAAACATTAAATTAATAAGTGAAATAGTATGAAATAAATGACCATTGAATAAAATTTAGGTTATGTAATAATTGTAACATTTTTTGTGAATAATGAACTCATAAGTGTGATTAAAAGTTATAGTAACGATTATTATAAGTTACCTATATATTTAATCTGTTAAATTGAATTGGAATTAGTCGCAATAAATCTACATTAAATATTATACTAATGTAAATTAAGGTAATAATTGGAAATAATGTTAATTATATTCATAATATGAAAATTAGTTGAATGAAAGAATGAAAATCAAGATTTATTAATTTATTGGAATTTAAAGCTATAATAATTGGATTAATTGCAATTAGATGAAATTAAATATTTAAATATTACGTTAATGAAAATTAAGATGAAATTGGGAAATATTAATGTACTCAGATATAAACTAATTTTAGTTATATCCTTATCATCATAAAGACTTGAACAATAAGGTTTAAAATTCAATAAATGGATTTTGGAATTTAATTTATAATTTCTGAATTTAATGAAATTGAATTAAACACTGAAATTGTTGAATTAATCAACTTTAAATTGACATCTAATATTTTTAAAATTATTGTGAATGATTAAGAAATCAAAAATGATTGAAGTTGTAAATTATTAAATTTTAAACTGAAAAGTGATTAATTAATTTAATGTTAATTTATTTAATTAATGGAAAAATAGCCATTTTAGCCACTGACTCGGATTTCGACGAAACCAGTTTCATTAGATCCAGAATGGTGAATTATTGTAGGATTTTAAGTTTCGTAGCGATCGGACTTGTCATTTGATCGTACGGGCTCGAAACGCCTAGAAATCAACTTAATTAAAATCAATTTGAAATAAGATGATTTTGGCATAACTTCTTCATACGATGGAAATAGGACTTAAAACCTGTTCCATTGAGTTTAAAATATTTGAAAATATCTATTTTGATACACGGGTTGACCCATTTGTGTTCCAGAGCAGAACGGGCTTTCCGGGTCATTTTTTCGTCCAACGTGTAAATCAATCGGATCCATTAATTCTATTTTTGTTTTGTCTATACATATCATTATAAACCCTAGTCATTTCTTATTCCTTAATTTTGTACATACAGTTCCATTTTCCCTCCTCTTTCCAATGGCAGACAAACTCTAATTTCCAATTGCAAATTCCAAATCAAAAATTCAAACTCCTCAATACATATCGAATTATATATCAATTTGAAGCTCTCGAAGAGCGCAATCCAGATCCACTTTCTGTTTTTCGATCAGGGTTTCGGTGCTTTCGGAATTCATGGAATCATTTTCGGCTCTACATCATCGCGTTGATTGACTTCGTTCGATCGACGAAGCAAAGGTGCCGTTGCAGAGAGATGGTCGAGTAGGGTTCTTCTATGTGGTTCACTGGTCGTTGCATTGGTTTGATTTCAAGCAAAAATTCAATTAGGTTTCGTTTTTAAAGGAGTCGGCTGGGTTGTTTGACCACAGTTCGGTGTCGCTCGTCGTCGATCTCGTGGCGGAAGTCGGCGAGAGGGCGCAGCAGAGGCGCGACAATCGTTCAGTGATGATCGGTCATGGATTGTGGCATCCTAGGGTTTCGGTCTAGCATCTGTATCGTGTGTGCATTCTATGAGAAGATGATGAAAGGTGACATGGCTGCATCTTATTGGTGGTTCCTTTTCTTTTAATTAAATTTTGATTTCAAATCTTATAATGCGTATGGCTTTTGCATACGAGGTCCAATTCACGCGTGGTTTCCTGCGCTAGGATCGTATTGAAATTGTGGACATTTTAACGCTAGTTTGGACTGATTTTGAGACTGTCAAATTTTGGGCCTTTATTTGGATTTAAATTCGATTCAAATTCAAAGGTGAGTGTTTAAACCCACTCACAACTTCTAAAATTTCTTATGTTTGTTAAATTTAATTTATGAAGTGATTAGAAATTTATTTATGGCTGTTTGGTATGTTTTAATCATCATCTCAGTTATTTTGGATTTATTTGAATTAAACCGTTATTTAATTTATTATTGAATATAGACTGCCAGTAAATACTTATTATCGATTATCAGTTCTATATTGATATTTATTGATTGTTTTGGATGATTATTGTTATGGATGTTGTATTTTATATCGTTATAAAATGCAAGTTCGTTATGGATTTTTATTTATTTCGGGATTGCGGTTTGAAATGATATACAACCATAAAATGTTTAAATTGCGGATTGAAATGATAAATATCCGTATCACTTGACCCTAGGGTAGGGAATCATGTACAGACACCGGATTGGTTAAATTAAATGATTTTAAAATTTTAAATTTAATCAATTGATGTTTTGAAATAAATTTTGATTTATACAAATTGAAGTATTATTGGAAAATCAAGTTTTGTGTTGAAATGCAAATTGGTTTAAAAAGATATTTCTTTAAGAAATTAAATTGGAAGTTTAAAATTAAACTTTTTCGTAAATGAAATTCTATCGAAATTGAGTTATTGAATTTGTTTAAAAATGAATTTGAAATATTTTGAAATTTGAATAATTCGAAATTTGATATTTGAACATGAACTGAAACGATATGAAATTCGATAATTTTTTGAAATTTAGTTTGTCGGTGTGGAAATTTGAAATGGTACAAATATGTTGAAATGAAATGAATAGTTTAATTTGATATTAATTCCAAATTTGTGCTTTAATATAAACTGTTTTAAAAATATATAATTTTAAAATTTCTAATTATTAAGATTTTCAAATTTATTAAACTATTTAACCAATATTAACCATATGAATTATTTTAATCTATTTTAAACTAATTTAATTTATTTTAAACTAATTAAAATATTTTAATTTATTTTAAATCTAATTAATCTATTTTAAAGCTATTTAATCTATTTTAATTATATTTAATCTATTTTAAATCTGTATTAATTATTTAAAACTATTTAAAATATTTTCTTCTAAATTCCAAACCAAGTAAAATGGATGGGTTTATATTCAAATTTCTTGAATTTTAAAGTGGATATGGTTAATGACGTTATAACTTAAGTTGGAATTTCGAATGTTATAATGAATCGAAATGATGATTTTGAAGCAAGGACTCAACCTGATTTGAAAATATGATTTTGAAGATATATGATTAGAGAGTGGTATAATTTTGAACATGATATTTTGATATAAATTGTGAATTTGACTTTGAAAGCAAATATAATTATCGAACAATGATATCAAAGGCGAATATGATTTCGAAAGTAAGTAATAATTTCGAAAGTGATATTGTTTGAATTGAATATGATATTTTGATATCAATTATGAAATTATTTTGGAAATATAGAAGAACCATCCGGTATGTAATAAGTAATTGGTTGTCAAAGAGACCGGGATCGGATGTTTTCATACTCTTTGCCAATACCAAAAACCACTTTGACAACTGTGTACGCAGTGGAGATTCCAGAATGAAGTAGGATGGTGGCGATGATCCCAAAGGTATATTTACGTGGACCTAAGTCCCGTGAGTTAGCATAAGGTAGCTGAAACATGAGCGATTCCAAGCCAAGTGAGGTAGTCCCTCCGATCGTACACATTCCATCGATACTATATTCTGACTTTTGATTTATTTGGTTGCCACCCTTCGTTTTTTACTCCGGAGTGTGTTTCGAGTTGAGCGATAGTTACGGTTATGAGTTATCAACAGTACGGATGCGTAATTTGTATATATACCCTGGCATTGCTTAGTTGTGCCGTGACAACCACCTTAGGGTGCCTTCTACGGGTTTATTTTATGTCTTACTTATGGGTTATCCTCTAGCCGCCCCAGTTTACATGGAGTCACGGTACTGTATAGATTGTTGATAGTATAAAATGTGTTAAGGGGGATATGGGTAACGCCTTAAAGATATCTTAATAGTTTAATTTACTATAGACATATTATAATAGCGTATTGTATTACATAGTAGATAGTTTAACGGATCCTTAGGAGGTATGGATCCCGAGCATCTCTTGAGTTACCGCACTCACGTTCGACACTGCATAGGAGATGTCAAACGCTGTAAATATCTCTGACGCCGTTCCACTCATATTTATTTACCATTGATTTAACTTACATAAGATCTTTTAGTTCTTACTCGAATGTTTTGTCTCCTCAATTCGCTCTAGTCAGCCTGAGCATTTCAGGATTTGAAGAATATGGAGTACTTACACGAAGATGTGTACTACTACTATTACTATATTATTCCACTACATCATACTATTCTGCTGCATTACTATTTATTTATCTTTGATATTTGTAACCCTGATACCGTGTTGTATAAGTATAATCAAATGTTTTGTAAACAGCTTCACGAACTGTCATTTGATTATTATATTTTGTCATTCCATTATGAGATTCTATTTTTTTTATATCTTTCCCTTTTTCCTATTTACCCCAATAATAATCTGCCCTTTTGTATGGCTTGAGTTGGCATGTGTGTGTGCTTAAAGCGTCCAAAAAGGCGAAATGTTATAGTTGGTATGAGAGCTTTGGTTTAGCGAAAACCTTAGATTTAAGGGTCTGACTCTTTATTAATAGGGTAGTTATACCCTATGATGAGTCGTTGAGTGTGTGTATATATGACAGAACGTAGTTGTTAGTGTTATAAAAAAGTTTGATATTTTCTTAATTTGTTCTGTTTTGTATTTATAAATTCCGGTTGGTGCATAGGACGCTATGACATCGATAGGGATTTCTAAACACTTAATAAGACAGACCGACACAATGTTGTTTTGAATATAGGTGAATGAAATAATTTTGCCTATTATATTTTTGTATATAAAATAATAAATTTTATAAATGATATATTTGGTTGTAATATGTTGGTTGTTAGATAGTGAAATTTGTAAATATTGGTTGGAAATAAGATTTCTAAATAAAATAATTGAAAATTGAAAATTTTAAAACTTAATTTTCAAGGTTTTTAAAAATTTCTTTAGAATGATTTTGGAATATAATAATAATATTATTTAGAGTATCTTCTGATAAATATTTCAATATGATAAGAAAGAGCTGTTTTAACAAAACTTTGGAAAGAAATAAGTTATGTACTCACCCCTCACTCATTGAAAAATAATTTTGGTGATGAATGCACGCATCATCGACATTCATTTTCGAGTTTCTAAGTGGGAAGGCCACTGTAGTAGTTTTACTACAGAATTATTTTGATAAACAAATATAAATTTTAAATTGTTTTAAATATAATTGGATATTTAAGTTATAAGTGATACATTTATCTATTATTTTTAAACTGATTTGAAATGGAACCCGGTATTTAGTCCTTAAGTTTCTGTTAATTAATAGTTTCAATTATTTTAGTGGAATGAAATGTAACTAATTAATAATTGGAACCACTAAATGAAATAAGAGATTAAATACTAGGTTATAAATGAAATTACAAGAAACTTGAAATTTGTAACCTATAAAACAAAGGATATAATTATTGAACATTAAATTAATTAAAAGAAAGAGAAAAGGTTGTATAAATTTCATTTGCATTCTTAAAGCATGTATATATATATATATATATATATATATATAACTTATCAATATTAAAAAGTTGTAATGTTTAATAAGAAAATGTAATAGGATGTTATACAAGTAAAACTTGAAGTAATGAAAGTATTCCATGAAATTCTTTAATAAATAAGAATTTGATGTTGTAGTTGTTATAAACTTAAGTTACAATTGAAACATTACTATAATAAAATGTGATAGAAAGTAGATATTATAAGTAGATGATTATAAACTTAAGTTAATGACTTGATATGTAACGACCTAGAATTTCTGTCATTTGAAATTCGTATATCTAATTGATTTTAAATATTAATATGTAAAATTTGTAAGTCGAATAAATTTTATTTCGAATATCTAGATTTTATTGGATAATTAAATCGATAATTTAATATTTGAAATTATAGAAATAATTCGAAATTGGTTTAATGTGATTAAAAATTGATTTGTAAAGCTGTATTAAATCATATTGGAGTTAAAATGATGTTATAGAACTTTTAAAATTGAATTAAAAGTTAATTTGTAGAAATTAAATATTTTAATATTTAATTGATGAGTAAAAATAGCCATTTTTCAAAAAGTCTCGGATTTCGACGAAACCAGTTTCATCGGATCTATAATGTTATATTATTGAATGGTTTCAAATTTCGTGTCAATCGGACTTACGGTTTGTACGGGGCAAGCTAAAACGCATAGAAATTAGTTTAACCGATTTAATTTAAATTTGATCGTTTATTTCTGTAACTCGCACATATGATCGAATTGGCTTTCGATACCTATTCCATTATGTCCGGAACGCGGGGTAAACCCTAGAAATGCCAGCCGACATGCTTCGTTTGGAGATCGAAAAATTTTGGGATGAATAGTGCGCGCGTAAAATTCTATAAAAGGACTCAACACTTTCACTTTTACACAAAACCCTAGGGCATCAGGTCACAGCCGCCATTTCCAATTTAATGGCCGAGAATACACGATTCTTCTCCCTCAATTTTCTTCAAATCCGTGCAATAATTCAACAAACTTTCAACTAGTAAAGCATAGAGCATTGCAAGATCTTCGTATCCATACGGTTGTGATTGAAATTCGAGAGGTGGCTCAGCAGCTACATGGCCGCGTTCGATCATCGTTCGTGCACGGAAATCCACGCACGGATGAGGCCGAGCTGCACAAGGTTGTGGCCAAAGGTAGCTCTCGTCAGGGGCATTTCAATGGTAGTCTTCGATCGTCTTCGAATGGCTCGAGGAGGTGGCGTTAATTCAAAGCAAGTGGCGGCCGTTGGGTTTGATCGTGCGTGGATTTACTGAGTTGGGGAAGAAACAGGGGACGGTTTGGATTGCTTGTGTTTGAACGTGCGGCCAAGATTGAAGGGTGAAAAATATAATAAATTTGTCGTTAAATCTTATAATATAAATTCGTTCGATGTTTAAATATCATAACTCTTTCATACGAGGTCGAAAACTGACGAAACAAATTGCGTTGGCTTCGTATTGACGAACACTACGCGATGGAGCTGGATTGGAATCGATTTGAGTTAGTGAAAATTTTTGGTAAAATTAAACGCGCGTTTAATTTTATTCGAAATAAAATGCTGAAACTGTTATTGAAAGCAAGGTGAGAACTTCTCACTCAATCGAAATTGTTTCGATTTATATTTTAAATAGTTAGATTTAAAATTGCTTGATTGTATGCTTGGATGATAAATTATTATCTATTGTATTGAAATAGACCCTATACGTCGTATATTAAGCGGATGTTATTTATTAAACATATATATCGCGATATTTCACCCTGAAGTGGAATTGGTATTATATATGTACTTGGAGTTGACTCCCCGCATTATATAGAGGATGAGACCCTATTGCGCCGCATAATAGCGGATAATATTTTATATAAACCCATGTACCGCGATATTCCGTATTGAAACGGGATTGATATTGTGCTAACATCTGTGGATGCAGGAAAACAGCTTGGAGGGATCCAACTGGATTCCTCACCCGTATTGATTAATTTACAGATATTGTGATACATTCTGTTATCATATGATATATGATGTTTTGGATGTTGGGACTATTTTTGGAGTTTTAAAAATGTTAAAGTAACGATTTTGAATTTAAAAGGACTTTTAAAGTGATTTTTAAAGTGATTTTTGAAAGTATACGTTTTATTAAATTTTGGAATTTGATTCATTTTAAATAAATTAACGTTTAAATTTTAATGTTATAAAAATTATGATTTTTGAGAAATACAGTTGAAATGTGGTTTTTGAAATATGGAGTTAATGATTTTATAAAATAGTCTAAATTGAGATTTTTGAATTATTATAAATGGTTTATATAAAAGATTTATAAAATTGATATTTATAAATTAAAATATTGGAATTATAAAACAAGTTTTTATAAGTGTTAAAAATGAAGTATAAAGGGATTTCATAAGTGAAGGAAATTTATAGATTTATAAATTGTGAAGTTATAAAATGAATAGATTTTTTAAAATAAAAGATTTATAAATAATTAACATATAAATTGGATTTTGGCGTGTAAATGGGATATGGATAGAATTTGTGAATTGAGGGATTTTATAAGTTGAAGTTTTTATAAAATATATATATTTTAATGTGAATATATAAAACGTTGTTTTATAAATCCAAAACCAAGTGAATTCGATAAGTTGATTACTATAGCTAATTTAAGGAGATATATCCACGATTTTGGACAGTGGATAATCCTTTAAGTTAAATATGTAGAAGTGTTGAATTTGGTAAACGATTTATATTCACGATTTTGATCAAGTGAATAATATATCAAAGAAATGTTTAGGAAGTGATCTCTTAAATAGAATTAAAACGATTTGAAGTTGTTTTAAAATGTATTAAGTGTCGAAACCATAGATTTCAACATTCATTGTGGAAATAGACGTTTTCGAGAAATAAAGGAAATGGTGGACTATAACACTGTTGTTATAGAAAATGATTTTCGAAAGGAAATGTTTTATATAGTATTGGGATTTATATATCTATCTTAATTTCGAATCCCTATGCTAGTGATTTTGGGTTGTCGTAACGATGTTTTACGCAACATTCGTTTTGACTCAAATAAATGTGTTTAAGAGAATGTTTTCCTTAAAGGATAAAATATATACTTAATCGTGATTTAAGTATATTGAATATTTTCCAAGTGTTGAAAATAAATAGATTTGTGAATTACTTATTATTTAATAAGTATGGAAATGTTTTTCCAATATGAAGTGAAATGCTTTGAGATTATATCTTTTAAAGATAAATTAAAAAGTGATTTGAAATTTGTTTTCAAACGGTTGAAGTGTGGGAAAAAAATATCGTGTAAAGATATTTTTGGAAAATAAAAAATTTAGGAAATTATTTGGAATCTGGTGATGCTGTGCATATCTATTGATAGTTAAATAACCGACTATCAATATTGACCCTAAAATGGGTATTTGTAGTGATTTGCTTGAATTTAAATGCTACACTTATTTGAAAATAAGCGCTCGTTATTCGGTTTATCCGGGAGAGGACCTTTGGGTCATAAATCCCATTCCAAATAGTGATACGACGTATATGGATAGCATTGAAGACCGGTGGTGAAGAACGGGTATTTTCGAGAACGAAAGGATAACTCGTTGATTGTCTCTGCACCGAGTCGCGCCGGTATAGAGATTCCCTAAGTGATGGGAAGTCCGATCGGGATTGTGAATACCCGGATTTGAAAGGACTTCTTTGGAAGTGCCTTCGTTTCTATTCGAACCCAGGACAGACTCGTATGGATTGTATGTCTAACATTACAAATTAAGATGTAAAGCTGATTTCTTTCAAATACATTTCTGTTGGTGGCGGAGAATTTATTCGCTTAGCTTAACTCACTTCTCTGAGACGTACGAGCTCAGAGGTTATGTAGTTGAAGGTTATCAGTGATATACTCCCAATTTGGTAGTGTGGCATGCTGAGTGCTGCTGATCATTTGTTGACCGAAGCATGGCTTTGTGAAAAACATAGCTTTGTGGACGTGATTTCGTAAAACCTCACAACCCGGTTATGGTCGAAACAGGAATTGTGGCAGCAAGGTTATTTTTGGATGGCGCCCTTTGAGGGCATGTCATTTCCTTCTGGATTAGAAGTGGTATCATGGTACGGAGCCCAGATATTTACTTCGTGGTTGCTGCATATTTATTGATTTGTGGTTGTTGGTTTAGAGGATCCTCGGATAAAGGTCGCAAACGACTGGGGGATGACATGCTCGTGTCAGTTGTTACCCAGCTAGAGGTAACCCGACCTTGTGTAGCAGAGATCCGGTTAGGATCTGGGGACGTCACTCCAGAGGCATTCCATTTTACTTGGGAAGTTCCTTTGCCCGACCATTTGTTGGAAATCCATTCATCCAATATGAGCTCTTTACGATTTTAGTTGTAGAACCTGCCATTTTCTTATGGTGGTCACCACTGTTTAGATGGTAGCTATAGTAGGCATAGTTCGGAATGTCTATGCTGGCTAAGATTCATATTATACTTTCGAAATTTTTTCCTTCACTTTGCACTAATAATAATAATAATATCAAAGAAATTTGTGTATCAAGCATGTTTGACTATCATAAGGAGAAATCTCCTCCGATTCTGCGTTTGCATTGTGTGTGTGTGCGGGAGGCCTTATTGTAGTTACATTTTCTAAATAGCACTGCGAATCTAATTTAAAATATTTCTTTATTTGTTTTTAAAAGATAAACTGTTTTAAGTTCTCACACCAGTCTCATGACTGACCTGGAGTTTATTGTTTCCTTCCTAAACTCTGGGTGCCCACCAATTTCTACACGGGCAGTCTAGACTCAGGTTATCAGGTCATTCAGGAATTTAGAAGTTGCTGTGGAGCTTAAGAGGCGACTTGGATGGCATGGCGTATCAACTAGTATATAGTATTTCTTTTCCGCTTTTGTTGTTGTAAACTCTGATAATGTAATGCAATGTGATGTAATGAATAACAGATATGATTCTTTGTTTTAAAGATTATTCATTTATCTATTATATGTTGTTCCGCTGCGATTGTGAGATTCTGATATTGTTTCTATTCTCTTTTCTTTCTTTCTTCTTCTATCTTCTACCTCTTCTTCTTCAACCCTAACGGTACGGTTTTCGGACCTTCGATTGCTCGGCAGTTGATACAGTGGACGTATTGATGTCGATTTTCGAAAGTCAAAAAGCCGTTATGTTACAAAGTGGTATCATAGCATATGGTTAAGCGACAACCTTAGCTCTGTTGGGAATTACTCATTAGAGATAGAGTCAGTAGTGCTCTAGAATGAGTGTGAGTGTAATAATAGTTATGAGAGCGTATTTGTTAATGAATATAAAATTGTTTTATATTGTGATGATTAGTTTGTTGAGTGGTATTGCTTTAAAAGCGGGTAAATGAAATAATTTTACCTTGATTATATTTTATATATATAAAAGGGATCATTTTTCAGAATTATTAAAGTGTATATAAATTGATTGTTTGATCGTTGAAAATATAAGAATATATATAAATTATTTAAAGGATGTTCGAATAAGTTAAATAAAACATATTGTAAAAGAAGAAATTGTATAAGTAAATGAATTATTAAGTATGGAATTTTAATTATTATGATTTACAATTGTGAAAAAATCTTATATATAAGAAGTGAAACTATATGAATATATTTATAAATATGAGTTGTAAATAAAAGTAAAAATAGAATTTACTTTCGAATCGGAATCTGAATTGGATTTGGAAATTTAAGTTAAGTTAAAAAAATGATGTTTGAAATGGAATATAACTTAAGGAATGTTGAATGAAGTTGATTTTGGTATCGAAGTAAATTAATAAAGTGAAGTGATGAATATGAACTTGAGTTATGTAATGAAATTCAACTTTTGTGGTTAAATGAATTAGCAATTGAATCAATAAATGAGTTGAATGTAAATCAATTGATATGAAATAATGGATGTAAGTGTTAATTCATTAAAGCAAATTAAAAGTGATGAACCAAATTGAATGAATGTAAGCAAAGTAAAATGAATTTGATTGTATTGGATATACATTGATTGTTAGATTGATGGTTAGTTGATTGTATAGAAATCCATATGAAATTCAATAAATGAAAATGAAAGCTATAAATCATTGAATTCAAATTGAAAGTAAATCTAAATAGAATTGAATTTGATTTGGAGGTGAACCAACTTGAATATGAATTAGTGAATGTAAAGTAATTGAATATGAATAAATGAATGTTACTAAAGTCCAATGTAATGAATCAAATATGATTAAATGAAAAAAAAACCAAAATATTAATGAGAAGTGCATGAATATTGATTTGGTTATGGATGTTAATTGGATGATAGTTGGTTGATGGTTGAATTTATTGCTTTTGATTGCATTTGCTATATTGGCATATGTAGTTCTTGTAGTGGTATATGTTGTATATCGATATTATTTTCTATATACATGTTCTCATTTGTTTGTTGAGTATTTAGTAGGTGCGGATTGCGCATTGCGCATTGCTTCGCATTTGGAGCTCGCTTTCGCGCTATATTAGTTGTTTATGCTCGCTAATAATATATAAGGTACATATCTCGAATTACATATCGTACTTTTACACCTTTTTCCCTGCGGGATGCCTCATTACTTGATGAGATGTATATTTGTGATATATATACTATCATTTTTTCGGATCGAGCCGCGCAAAGGAGGTTATGGCAAAATTTTCTGAAAATTTAAGGCGTTAGAATATTTTTGAAAAAATTAGAAAATTTTGGAAACTATAACTTTGATTTTGGAGTGAAAAGTTACACGATATATTCGATTTTGAAAAGATAACTAAGTATGATTTGAAAACTTAGTAAAGTTATTGTAAGAAGTTTAACTATGGATTTTGGAAAAGTTAAAATGTTTAAATGAATCTGAAATCAAGTTGGAACGATTTGTTTTTGAAAAGTTAATGTATTCTGTAACTTTTTCTTACTCGGTAATTTCGAGGAAGAAATTCTTTTAAGGGGGGAAGTTTGTAACGATCCAGAATTTCTGTCATTTGAAATTCGTATATTTAATTGATTTTAAATATTAATAAGTAAAATTTGTAAGTCGAATAAATTTTATTTCGAATATCTAGATTTTATTGGGTAATTAAATCGGTAATTTAATATTTGAAATTACAGAAATAATTGGAAATTGGTTTAATGTGATTAAAAATTGAATTGTAAAGCTGTATTAAATCATATTGGAGTTAGAATGATGTTATAGAACTTTTAAAATTGAATTAAAAGTTAATTTGTAGAAATTGAATATTTTAATATTTAATTGATGAGTAAAAATAGCCATTTTTCAAACAGTCTTGGATTTCGACGAAACAAGTTTCATCGGATTCGTAATGTTATATTATTGTATGGTTTCAAATTTCGTGTCAATCGGACGTATGGTTTGTCCGGGGCAAGCTAAAACGCATAGAAATTAGTTTAACTGATTTAATTTAAATTTGATCGTTTATTTCTGTAACTCGCACATATGATCGAATTGGCTCTTGATACCTATTCCATTATGTCCGGAACGCGGGGTAAACCCTAGAAACGCCAGTTGGCACACTTCGTTTGGAGTTCGAAAAATTTTGGGATGAATAATGCGCGCGTAAATTTCTATAAAAGGACTCAACACTTTCACTTTTACACAAAACCTAGAGCATCAGGTCACGACCGCCATTTTTGATTTAGTGGCTGAGAATATACGATTCTTCTCCCTCAATTTTCTTCAAATTCGTGCAATAATTCAACAAACTTTCAACTAGTAAATCATAGAGCATTGCAAGATCTTCGTATCCAAACGGTTGTGATCGAAATTCGAGAGGTGGATCAGCAGCTACATGGCCGCGTTCGATCGTCATTTGCACACGGAAATCCATGCATGGATGACGCCGAGCTGCATAAGGTTGTGGTCGGAGGTAGCTCTCGTCAGGGGCATTTCAATGGTAGTCTCCGATCGTCTTCAAATGGCTCGAGGAGGTGGCGTTAATTCATGGCAAGTGGCAGTCATTGGGTTTGATCGTGCGTGGGTTTAATGAGTTGGGGAAGAAACATGGGATGGTCTGGATTGCTTGTGTTTGAACGTGTGGCCGAGATTGAAGGGTGAAAAATATAATAAATTTGTTGTTAAATTTTATAATATAAATTCGTTCGATGTTTAAAAATATCATAACTCTTTCATACGAGGTCAAAAACTGACAAAACGAATTGCGTTGGCTTCGTATTGACGAGCACTACGCGATGGAGTTGGATTGGAATCGATTTGAGTTAGTGAAAATTAGGGTAAAATTAAATGCGCGTTTAATTTTATTCGAAATAAAACGCTGAAACTGTTATTGAAAGCAAGGTGAGAACTTCTCACTCAATCGAAATTGTTTCGATTTATATCTTAAATAGTTAGATTTAAAATTGCTTGATTGTATGCTTGGATGATAAATTATTATCTGTTGTATTGAAATAGACCTTATACGCCGTATATTAAGTGGATGTTATTTATTAAACACATATACCGCGATATTTCACCCTGAAGTGAATTGGCATTATATATGTACTTGGAGTTGACTTCCCGCATTATATAGCGGATGAGACATTATTGTGCCGCATAATAGCGGATAATATTTTATATAAACCCATGTACCGCGATATTCCGTATTGAAACAGGATTGGTATTGTGCTAACATCTGTGGATGCAGGGAAACAGGTTGGAGGGATCCAACTGGATTCCTCATCCGTATTGATTTATTTACATATATTGTAATATATTCTGTTATCATATGATATATGATGTTTTGGATGTCGTGATTGTTATATTTAGTGCTGTTGTAGTATTGGGCCTATTTTTGGAGTTTTAAAAATGCTAAAGTAACGATTTTGGATTTAAAAGGATTTTTAAAGTGATTTTTGAAAGTATACGTTTTATTAAATTTTGGAATTTGATTCATTTTAAATAAATTAACGTTTAAATTTTAATGTTATAAAAATTATGATTTTTGAGAAATATAGTTGAAATGTGATTTTTGAAATATGGAGTTAATGATTTTATAAAATAGTTTAAATTGAGATTTTTGAATTATTATAGATGGTTTAGATAAAAGATTTATAAAATTGATATTTATAAATTAAAATATTGGAATTATAAAACGAGTTTTTATAAGTGTTAAAAATGAAGTGTAAAGGGATTTCATAAGTGAAGGAAATTTATAGATTTATAAATTGTGAAGTTATAAAATGAATAGATTTTGTAAAATAAAATATTTATAAATAATTAACTTATAAATTGGATTTTAGCATGTAAATGGGATATGGATAGAATTTGTGAATGGAGGGATTTTATAAGTTGAAGTTTTTGTAAAATATATATTTGTGTGTGTGAATTTATAAAAAGTTGTTTTATAAATCCAAAACCAATTGAATTTGATAAGTTAATTATTATAGCTTATTTAAGGAGATATATCCACGATTTTGGACGGTGGATAATCCTTTGCGTTAAATATGTAGAAGTGTTGAATTTGGTAAACGATTTATATTCACGATTTTGAACAAGTGAATAATATATCAAAGAAATGTTTTAGGAAGTGATCTCTTAAATAGAATTAAAACGATTTGAAGTTGTTTTAAAATGTATTAAGTGTCAAAACCGTAGATTTCAACATTCATTGTTGAAATAGACGTTTTCGAGAAATAAAAGGAAATGGTGGACTATAACACTGTTGTTATAGAAAATGATTTTCGAAAGGAAATGTTTTATATAGTATTGGGATTTATATATCTATCTTAATTTCGAATCCCTATGCTAGTGATTTTGGGTTGTCGTAACGATGTTTTACGCAACATTCGTTTTGACTCAAATAAATGTGTTTAAGAGAATGTTTTCCTTAAAGAATAAAATATATACTTAATCGTGATTTAAGTATATTGGATATTTTTCCAAGTGTTGAAAATAAATAGATTTGTGAATTACTTATTATTTAATAAGTATGGAAATGTTTTTCCAATATGAAGTGAAATGCTTTGAGATTATATCTTTTAAAGATAAATTGAAAAGTGATTTGAAATTTGTTTTCAAACGGTTGAAGAGTGGGAAAAAATATAACGTGTAAAGATATTTTTGGAAAATAAATAATTTGGGAAATTATTTGGAATCTGGTGATGTTGAGCATATCTATTGATAGTTAAATAACTGACTATCAATATTGACCCATAAATGGGTATTTGTTGTGATTTGCTTGAATTTAAATGCAACACTTATTTTAAAATAAGCGCTCGTTATTCGGTTTAGCCGGGAGAGGACCTTTGGGTCATAAATCCCATTTCGATTAGTGATACGACATATATGGATAGCATTGAAGACCGGTGGTGAAGATCGGGTATTTTCGAGAACAAAAGGATAACTCGTTGATTGTCTCTGCACCGAGTCGCGCCGGTATAGAGATTCCCTAAGTGATGGGAAGTCCGATCGGGATTGTGAATACCCGGATTTGCAAGGACGTCTTTGGAAGTGCCTTCGGTTCTGTTCAAACCCAGAACAGACTTGTATGGATTGTATGTCTGACATTACAAATTGAGATGTAAAGCTGATTTCTTTCAAATACATTTCTGTTGGTGGCGGTGAATTTATTCTCTTAGCTTAACACCCTTCTCTAAGACGTACGAGCTCAGAGGTTATGTAGTTGAAGGTTATCAGTGATATACTCCCAATTTGGTAGTGTGGCATGCTGAGTGCTGCTGATGATTTTTTGATTGAAGCATGGCTTTGTGAAAAGCGTAGCTCTGTGAAAAGCGTAGCTTGGTGGACGTGATTTCGTCAAACCTCACAACCTGGTTATGGTCGAAACATGAATCGTGGCAGCAAGGTTATTTGAGGATAGCGCCCTCTGAGGGCTTGTCATTTCCTTCTGGATTATAAGTGGTATCATGGTATGGAGCCCAGATATTTACTTCGTGGTTGCTGCATATTTATTGATTTGTGGTTGTTCATTGAGAGGATAGTTTGGAATGTTTATGCTAGTCACCACAGTTTAGATGGTAGCTATAGTAGGCATAGGTCGGAATGTCTATGCTGGCTAAGATTTATATTATACTTTCAAAATGTTTTCCTGCACTTTGCACTTATAATAATAATAATATCAAAGAAATTTGCATATCAAGCATGTTTGACTATCATAAGGAGAAATCTCCTCTGATTCTGCGTTTGCATTGTGTGTGTGTGTGGGAGGCCTTATGGTAGTTACATTTTCTAAAAAGCATTGCGAATCTAATTTAAAATATATCTTTTTTTATTTTTAAAAGATAAACTGTTTTAAGTTCTCACACCAGTCTCATGACTGACCTGGATTTTATTGTTTCCTTCCTAAACTCTGGGTGCCCACCAATTTCTACACAGGCAGTCTAGAGTCAGGTTATCAGGTCATTCTGGAACTTAGGAGTCGCTGTGGAGCTCAAGAGGCGAGCTGGATGGCATGGCGTATCAACTAGTATATAGTATTTCTTTTCCGCTGTTTGTTGTTGTAAACTCTGATAATGTAATTTAATGTGATGTAATGTAATAATAGATATGATTCTTTGTTTTAAAGATTATTCATTTATCTATTCTATGTTGTTCCATTGCGATTGTGAGATTCTGATATTGTTTCTGTTCTCTTTTCTTTCTTTCTTCTTCTATCTTCTACCTCTTCTTCTTCAACCCTAACGGTACGGTTTTTCGACCTTCGATTGCTCGGCAGTTGATACAGTGGACGTATTGATGTCGATTTTCGAATGTCAGAAAGCCGTGTATGTTACATGATATGCTAAATAATTGAATTGAACATGAATACTAAATAAATGGATGTAAATAAATGAAATTAAGTAATAAATGGATGAATGGAAATTAAATTTTGTAAGGAATAAATGTAAACTAAATAAATGAGCATTAAGAAATGGAATTAAAAAGAATGAACACTATTTATTGTTTGAAATTGTTGTTTTTTGGTTTATAGATTGTTTGGAAAATGGTGCTTCTAATTATTTGGATGTATGAATAATATATTGAGTTTTATGTAAGACTGTTGAGTAAATGGTATACTTAGTAGTTATTTGTCATTCTATGCAATTTAAAAGTGTCTAAGCTCGAACAAACTATTTGTTTTGGCCGATATAGAGGGATAATTGATTTGTTTTGATTTAATGTAATGTTTGTACACTGTGGTTGCCAGTGATTGTTGTTTTATATTGAGTTTTTTTTAGTGGTTGAAACAACTTTAAATAGTTCATTTTACATAATTATTTACTCTTTTTGGATTATATAAGTGAAATACAGGTTATGGAAGCAATTGCTATTGCTTTTGGTTTCATAAAATAAGTGTTATTTGTCCGACAAATAGGTACGTTTTCGGATTACGGTTTTCTAGCCATATTACATTGTTTGCTTGCTATTGGAATATATTATCTCGAAAAGTTATAATATATATTATTTATATTAAAATTTCTCCCAAGCCTCTCCGTACAAAGGAGACTCTGCCGAAAATTTTCGTAAATTTTGGACTTAGAAAATTTTGAAAATGTTTTTCAAATTTTATAAGTTTGAGTATAAAAGTATTTAATCATTATAATTGGTAACTTTGTTTAAATTGTTTAATTTTATAAATTTATTTGATACTAAATTTAATATTTTGAATAAGATATATGGATTTCTTAAATCCTTTTCCCTTCTTTTTTCCTTTTCGGGGACGAAAAGTTTTGAGTAGGGGAGAGTGTAATGACCCATAATTTTTTGATTATTTAAATTGTTAAATTAATGAGTTTTGGTAATCTAATATGGAAAGAAATAAAAAATCTATAATTTAATAATAAATGAATGCTAAAATGAAATGTGATAATGGTAATTAAAACTAATAATTAACGATTTGAATGAAATTACAATTAATTGGAATATTGTAAATTGTTATACTTGGTTATAAATTAATAAGAAAACAAATGCAAACATTAAATTAATAGATGAAATAGTATGAAATAAATGACCATCAAATAAAATTTAGGTTATATCAGAATTGTAACATTGGTTTGTGAATAACGAATTCATAAGTGTGATTAAAAGTTATAGTAACGATTATTATAAGTTACCTATATATTTAATCCGCTGAATTGAATTGGAGTTAATCGCAATAAAACTAAATTAAATATTATATTAATGTAAATTAAGGTAATAATTGAAAATAATGTTTATTCTATTCTTAATATGACAATTAGTTGAACAAAAGAATGGAAATCAAGATTTGTTAATTTATTGGAATTTAAAGCTATGATAATTGCATTAATTGCAATTAAATTAAATTAAATATTTAAATATAACGTTAATGGAAATTAAGATGAAATCGGGAAATGTTAACGTACTCAGATATAAACCAATGTTAGTTATATCGTTATCATCATAAAGACTTGGACAACAAGGTTTAAAATTTAATAAGTGGATTTTTGGAATTTTAGTTTATAATTTCTGAATTTAATGAAATTAAAATTAGACACTGAAATTGATGAATTAATCAACTTTAAATTGACATCTAATTTTTTTTAAATTATTGTAAATGATTAAAAAACCAAAAATGATAGAAGTTGTAAATTATTAAATTTTAAACTGAAAAGTGATTAATTAATTTAATATTAATTTAATTAATTAATGGGAAAATAACCATTTTGGCCACTGACATGGATTTCGATCAAAACCAGTTTCATCGGATCCACAACGACGAATCATTGTAGGATTTCAAGTTCCATAGCGATCAGACTTGTCATTTGATCGTACGAGCACGAAATGCATAGAAATCAACTTAATTAAAATCAATTGAAATCAATTTCAAATAAGATGATTTTAGAATAACTTCTTCATTCGATGGAACTAGGACTTGAAACTTGTTCCATTGAGTTTAAAATATTTGAAAACATCTATTTTGATATATGGGTTGACCCATTTGCGTTTTAGAAGCAGAACGGGCTTTTCGGGTCCTTTTTTCGTCGAACGTGTAAATCAATCGGAAAGATTCATTCTATTTTTGTTCTATATAATATATATATATATATATATATATATATATATATATATCGTTATAAACCCTAGTCATTTCTTATTCCTCAATTCTGTATGTACAATTCCATTTGCTCCTCATCTTTCCAATGGCAGACAAACCCTAATTCCCAATTGCAAATTCAAAATCAAAACCAAATCAAAAATTCAAACTCCTCAATACATATCAAATTATATATTAATTTGAAGCCCTCAAAGAGAGCAACCCGGATCCACTGTCTGTTTTTCGATCTTGGTTTTGGTGCATCCGGAATTCATGGAATAATTTTTTGTCGTTCATCATCTCGTTGATCGACTTCGTCCGATCGATGAACCAAAGGTACCATTGCGGTGAGATGGTCGAGTAGGGTTCATCTGTGGGGTTTGCTGGTCGTTTCATTGGTTTGATTTCATGCAAAAATTCAATTAGGTTTCTTTTTTAAAAGCGGCGGCTGGGCTGTTTGACCACCGTTCGGTGTCGCTCGTCGTCGATCTCAAGGGGAAGTCGGCGAGGGGGCGCAGCAGAGGCGAGGGGGCGCAGCAGAGGCGCGGTGATCGTTCAGTGATTACCGGTCGTGGCTTGTGACATCCTAGGGTATCGGTCTAGCATCTGAATCGTGTGTGCATTCTATGAGAAGATGATGAAAGGTGACTTGGCTGCATCTTATTGGTGGTTCATTTTCTTTTAATTAAATTTTGATTTAAAATCTTATAATGCATATAACTTTTGCATATAAGGTCCAATTCACGTGCAGTTTCTTACGCTAGGATCTTAATGAAATTCCGGTCATTCTGACGCCGGTTTGGACAGATTCTAAGACTGTCAAATTTTGGGCCTTTATTTGGATTTAAATTCGATTCAAATTCAAAGGTGAGTGTTTTAACTCACTCACAACTTCTAAAATTTCTTTGTTTGTTAAATTTAATTTTTGATGTGATTAGAAATTTGTTTATGACTGTTTGGTATATTTTAATCATCATCATAGTTAATTTGAATTTATTTGAATTAAATCCTTATTTAATTTATCATTGAATATAAACTGCCAGTAAATACTTGTTGTCGATGCTACGCACCTCTTGCTTTCGGCTTTGTAGTGGTTATCAGTTCTATATTTTTGTTTATTAATTGTTTTGGATGATGATTATGATAGATGTTGATTGTTGATATTGGTTGAATGGATGTTGTATTTAATATCGTTATAAACTGCAAGTTCGTTATATGTTTTTATTTATTTTGGGATTGCGGTTTAAAATGATATACAACCGTAAATTGTTTTAAATTGCAGATTGAAATGATAAATATCCGTATCACATGACCCTAGGGTAGAGAATTATATACGGACACTAGATAGGTTAAATTAAATGATTTTAAAATTCTTAAATTTTAAATTTAATCAACTGATGTTTTGAAATAAAATTTGATTTACATAAGTTGAAGTATCATTGGAAAATCAAGTTTTGTGTTGAAACGCGAATTAGTTTAGAAAGGAATTTATTTAAGAAATTAAATTGGAAGTTTAAAATTAAACTTTTTCATCAATGAATATCTATCGAAATTGAGTTATTGAATTTGTTTGGAAATAACTTTGAAATATTTTGAAATTGGAATAATCCGAAATTTGATATTTGAACATGAAATGAAATGATATGAAATTCGATAGTTTATTGAAATTTGGTTTGTCGATTTGGAAATTTGAAACGGTACAAATATATTGAAATAAAATGAATAGTTTAATTTGATATTAATTCCAAATTCAAGCTTTAATATAAACAGTTTTAAAAATATATTATTTTAAAATTTCTATTTATTAAGATTTTCAAATTTATTAAACTATTTAACCAATATTAACTATATGAATTATTTTAATCTATTTTAAACCAATTTAATTAATTTAAACTAATTAAACTATTTTAATTTATTTTAAATCTAATTAATCTATTTTAAAGCTATTTAATCTATTTTAATTATATTTAATCAATTTTAAATCCATATTAATTATTTAAAACTATTTAAATTATTTTCTTCGAAATTCCAAACCAAGTAAAATTGTAACGATCCCGATTTTACAAAAAATTAAATTGATAAGCAATTTAATTTTTAAAATTAAATTGTAAATTAATTTGTTATTTTTCAAAGTAAATAGATATTTGTTTATTAATATAAATATGTAAATATGTAAATATGTAAATATGATTTTAAATAGGATTTCTAATTGGAAATTCAGAATAAATGTTTAAAATAACATATTGGATTTGAAACTTAAATATAAGTATTTATAATATATTGGCAATGAATGTTTTCGATTTGGAATTCAAAAATGATTGTCTTGAACATTTGTAAGGTTAAAACTAAAATTTCATATTTGTGTATATAAATTGTTGTAAATTGGATTTTTTAAATTGAAATTCAATAATAAATATTTAATTTATTAACTAGATTTTAAATCCCTATATAATTGAAACTAATAAAATCTTGTTTTCTAACTTCTGTAAATGGGTATTTTGATTTGGAAGTTATATTTGAACCTTAATGTAATTTTCAAAATCTATTCTAAGTTAAATTATAAATATATATATATATATATATATATATATATATATATATATGTTTTATCCATGTATATATATATATTCATTAGTGTATAATTAGATTTCAAAACATTTTTCTTTAAAAGCTATACAAATATAAATGTAGAAAAAATGTATGAATGAAAATATAAAGTATATTTATATATAAATATTTTAACTCAAGTTTGAGATTTAATTAAGATCAATAAAAAGGGTTAATCTTCTTTCTTGTAAAATATGATAACAAGAGGGTTTAAAACTAAATTTTAAAATAAATTAAACTAAAGGGTTTTAACATAAAAAGACATGGCTTTGACATCTATAAAATTTTAATGCAACTAATGAACAAGTGTAGATGAATTAGTATGCAAAATAAACAAGTGGCATTTGAGTTTTTCTTTTAATTTAAATTTTACAAAATAATGTATAAGAGAAAGGAATAACCAGGCTTCACTTTTTTCAAAATTTTATCAAATGTAAAAAACCTGAGAAACCAAAAATTTGAAAGCAAGCATGGCTTCAACTTCAATCTTAAGCAAAGCAAGTAATTTTATCAGCATACAAAAACATCAAGCAAAACACGAAATGCAAAAAGAAACTAAGGTTAGAAGCAACTCAACAATCCAGATCAAAGAAAAAGATCAAAGCAGTAAAACCTGAGCAATTCAAATACAAAAAATCAATAGCAAACAGTAGTTCAAATTCAAGAACATCTCAAACAATCAGCAAGCAAATCAAAGATTTTCAAATTTAAAGATCAGGATCATATGCAGATATAAATCAAAAACAAATTCTAGAGTTTCATATTCAATTTTCCAGGCTTGTGTCCTCTGTTCAAATATATCAGGTGAGTAAACTCTAATTCTTAACCCAGTTCTTTTGATTCTAATATCTGTGATGATAATGCCTTGGGAAATGAAAAATGTATGTTTTTATATATCAGTAAGTATATATGCATTTATGTGTGTGATTAAGTATGTGCATGTCTATTTAACAAACATACTTACCCCTGTTAAAATATCCAGGTTTATACTGAGGGAAGAAATTCCATTGCTCTGTATATAATAAGTTTTAAACTTTGATTTCGAGATGAAAAAGATTTGTAAAACTGTAACACCATCTTTAAAAATTCAAGGGTTTAAATTGAGTACATACTTTGAAAATAAAAATATACAGTGAAGAATTAATACAAGTCAAATTTTCGACTATTAAAATTCTTAGTTTTGATTATAGAATTGGATTCGTGTTTATAAATTATGATTTTTAACATAGATATCATGATTTTTAATTCTATAATTGTTGAGAAAATTCGAGATGAACAGATTTTAGTTTTTTTTTGATCCACGATGATCGGCTGACAATGTTCTTCGAGTTTTGGTCTAAGGGCGGATTAAGCATCATTTATCATCAGAAAAATGTTTGTTGATTTTATAATTCATTGTGGATGATGGACGAGAACGATTTAGGGTTTAAAGGATGTCTTAGTTCGTCGAGATTTGATAATTAAAATTGTCATCAATAGTGGATTTAAGGCGATTGGACCGGGGGAAGGTGGTGCATGGACAAACAATGGAGCCGTGGTCAGAGTTGGCGAGACTCTGGTGATGTGACGTGGCGGTGGGAGGTGGATCTGTGGGTTGGAGTTTCCTGTTCCTGTTTGTCTATTAGGCTCGATTTCGATTTTGAGTCTTATGATCGATGATGGATGGTCAGGCCAGTGGTGTGTGTTGCCAGTGATATAGCGAGGTGATTGGGATTGATCGGAGAAGCTCCGGTCGACGGTGCACGTGTACGCATGCACCTATGTGTCAGCGAATTAGGGAAGATGGAAAGCTCAAGTTGCTCTCGGGAATGGCATCGAGTAATTCAGGTTTTGGCTCATGTTCGCTGTTGAGTCGTTTCACTAGGTACAGGGAAAATTTAGTTTTAGAAAAAAATAAAAGAAGAAGAAGCGGGAAAGGCTCGGGATTGACTCGAGAAAAATTAAATATGGCTCAGGTTTTCGATAGTTTTAGCCGGGATGTTTTGTATTGAGTTACCAGGTTTAAATCTTGGAAAGAAACAGGTTTTCAGGTTTTGAATACAACCAGATTTGAATACAAAGCATGATTTAGTTTGAATATATTGATTCCAGGTTTCAAAAATCAAAGCATGACTTGGTTTTATTTATATATACGTATGTATTTTAGAGAACAAGTTTTCCAAATTTAAGTATTAATCGAAAAAATTTAAAAAGTAAGCTTTCAAAACTAGTTAAAGAAACAAGTTTTTAAAAGTATTTTAATATATATATAACCTTTAATTAAAAGTTTATTTTAAATAAACTAAATAAGACAATTAAGAAGTAAATTAAGAAGATAAAATGTTTTAAAGAAGTAAAAAAACTTAAAGGTTTAAAATAAATTAGCTAATGATAATTAATTCCAAATTGTTTTGCAAAGAATTTAGTTAAGGAAGTAATTAAGATAAGTGGATTATCTTAAAGTTAATTAAGGCTTTGGGAAATTAAAGATTGATTAATTAATGATTAAAGATGATAAATCAAGTGATTAAACAATAATTAATTTAAAGAATAATTAATTAATGTGATTAATTAATTAAGTAATTAATTTGAGAATAGTTAATTAAGTAAAGTTAATTAATAATGAAAGTAATTAGGGATAATCACCTATTGTAATTAATTAAGATTAATTAATTAAATGGTAATTAATTAAGGGTTAATTAATTTATTGATTAATTAATTAAGGATAATTAATTAATGGTTAATTAATTAATGTAATTAATAATAATTAATCAAAGAATAATTAAATAATTAAAGGTTAATTATTCAATAACTATAGGTTGTTGATTCATTAATTAAGGATGATTAATTATTAATTAAAGAATTATTAAAGGATAATTAATCATAATGGTTTGTGATTAATGAACGATTAATTAACCAAGATTAGTAGTTTATTCATAAGTAAGCAATCTAATTTACATTAATCAGATAATTGATTTATCTTACTTATGGATGTTTGGATGCCACTGAATGTTGAATTATTTGATATCTCTGCTGCGTGATGCTTTGTGATATGAATAGAGCTGTGATGAATGTAATCTATTTTATCTATGATGAATTATATTATTTATCTGTGAATGAAGATAAGAATTATAGATTATACCGCTTATCGATATTAATATGATTAAATCTGTGATGATTGATTTATGTTGCACTATTGGGTAAAGCCCCTGGACTACACCATACACACACAAATATGGATCGCACGAGGAAATTGGTTAAGTCACAGATATTTGTAATTAATGAAATGGTTTTAAAGTTCAACATTGAATCCAAAATAGTTTTGGAAATAGAATTTAAATAAATGTAAAAAGCTTTTGAAAAGGAGTTTTAAGTTATTTTAAATAATTGGATAAAGTTTTGAAATTTAAATAATTTGAATTCAAGTTTTGAAATTGAATTTTATGTTTGGAAATTATGGTTTAAAAAGGTTACACAATTTAGAAATGTGTTTTTAAACTACTTTAAAAGTATTGCTTTGGAAATTTGAATCTAACCCAAGTTTTATACTTGAAGGGATTTTACTCGTGCAAATGTAATCGGGTTTTTCCAAAACGAAAACTACTTGTTTTCAAATAATAAATAGCTTTCATATTTAGAAAGAATTTCCAATTCATGTTGAAATATTTCAAAGTTTGAAATGGAATTGAAATAATTTTGATGAATTAATCTTTGTGATAAATTGTTGAACCTTGTTTTGAAATTTAAAAAGATCTAAAGGTATATCCTTTGTATAAAAGATTTGAAATGAAATTGTTTTGAAAACTATAAATGAATCTTTGTGAAATATTTTGTGGAATTTGTCTTCAAACAAAAGAGGGTATAAAAGATAGATCTTTTGTTTAAATATTGTAAATGAATCTTTATGAAAGATTAGTGAACTTTGTGAAGTGAAACTTTTTGTTTAAAAGATTAAAATGGTAATTTGTTTAACCATTTGAAAGAAAAGTTTTGGGTAACGAGTGTGACTTAACTTAAATCCAATTATCCATATGTTTTTAAATATTGCACTCACTATTCGGTTTAGCCGGGAGAGGACTTTGTGTCATATAACCCATTCCGAATAGTGACACGACGAAATGGATAGCATTTGAAGATCGGTGGTGAAGACCGGGTGTCTTCGAGAAGATAGGATAACCTGTCGAATGACTCTGCACTGAGTTGATCCGGTATAGAGATCTCCATATGTGATGGGTAGTTCGATCGGGATTGAGGATGCCCGGATTTACAAGGACTTCTTTTGAAGTGCCTTAAGTTCTGTTCGAACCCAGAACAAACTTGTATGGTTGTATGTCTGACGTTACACTTTGAGATATAAAACCGATCTCTATCAAATACATTTCTGTTTGGTGTCGGAGAATTTATTCTCTTAGCTTAACACCCTTCTCTGAGACTTACGAGCTCAGAGGTTATGTAATTGATAATTATCAGTGATATACTCCCAATTTGGTAGTGTGGCATGCTGAGTGCTCCTGTGTGTTGTTGATCATTTGTTGAACAAAGCATGGCATTTGTGTAAAGCATAGCTTTGTGGATGAGACTACATTAGGACCTCACACCCCAGAAATGGTCGAAACAGGAAAGATGCGGCAAGGTTATGAGGGTCACGCCCTTTAGGGTGTGTCATTCCCTTCTGGAAAAGGGTGGTAACATGGTATGGAGCCCGGATACTTAACTCATGTGGTCACTGCAAATCTATTACTTTGTGATTGCTTTATGGTTGTTGGTTGAGAGGCGCCTCAGATAAAGGTCGCAAATGACCGGGGGGTGGCATGCTCTAGTAGTAGTTACCTAGTTACAGAGGTAACATGGCCTTGTGTTGGTAGAGAGCCAGGTAGGTTCTCGGGACGTCCCTCTAGAGGCATACCCATATGGCAGTAGGAAGTTCCTTGGCCTGACTATTTGTTGGAAATCCAATCTCCAATATGCGCCTTGTACGGTTTTAGTTGTATTACCTGCCATTTACTTATGGTGGTCACCACTGTTTAGATGGTAGCTATAGTAGGCATAGTTCAAAATGTCTATGTTGGCTAAGATTAATATTATACTTTCGAAAGGTTTTTTGCACTATGCACTAATAATAATATCAAATGGTTTTCGCGTATCAAGCATCTTTGAGTATCATAAGAAGAAATCTCCTCTAATTCTACGTTTGCATTGTGTGTGTTGTAGGAGGCTTTATGGTAGTTTCATTTTCCAAAAAAGCATTGCGGATTTCTTTTAAACTCTTTTGTTGTTTGTTTAAAAGAAAAAATTGTTTTTGTTTGCTCACACCAGTCCCATGACTGACCGGAGTTTATTGTTCCCTTTCTAAACTCTGGGTGCTCACAATTTTCCACACGGGCAGTCTAGAGTTGGGTTTTTCAAATAGTTGAATAATAGGTGCAGATTCGATAGCATTCAATCTTTGGATATTGGCAATCGTGTGTGGATCGAGTTGCTTCACTTCAGCATTGTTGTTGGATTGAGCTTGTTGGATGAGAGTTCTTTAATGCTTTTGATTTTGAATATGAAAGTCTTCGAAAGTTTGGAGTGTTTGGAGTTGGCATTGAAGACATTGTCTTTCTGCTGTTGTTGTCTCTACTATTGTCTTGTATCTATCTTTGATATATTTATAGTCATTTGTATCAAAATTTTTGTATCAAATGCTGTATAACAATGATATATTCCTTGTTTTCTTCTGCGGTGTTGTTATACTTAATGTGTTATAAGCTCCGGTGAACCAGATTCGACATTTGAATCTGTGGCATTTGAATACGGATTGAAGTATTCGTTCCGATTTTCGAAGGTCGAGTCAGGGTCATTTCAAAATGGACGGGTTTATATTCAAATTTCTCGATTTTTAAAGTGAATATGGTTAATGACGTTATAAGCTAAGTTGGAATTTTGAATGTTATAATGAATCGAAATAATGATTTTGAAGCAAGGACTTAAAATATGATTTTGAGGAAATATGATTTGAGAGTGGTATAATTTTGAGAACACGATATTTTGATATAAACTATGAATTTGACTTTGAAAGGAAATATAATTATCGAACTATGATTTCAAAGGCGAATATTATTTCAGAAATAAGTAATAATTTCGAAAGTGATATGGTTTGAATTGAATATGATATTTTGATATCAGTTACGAAATGACTTTGGAAATATAAAAGGACAATCCGGTGTGTAATAAGCGATTGGTTGTCAAAAAGACTGAGATTGGATGTTGTCATACCCTATGCCAATATCGGAAACCACTTTGACAACTGTGTACATGGTGGAGATAACAGAATGAAGTAGGATGGTGGCGACGATCCTAAAGGTATATTTATGTGGACCTAACTCCCATAAGTTAGCATAAGGTGGCAAAAACAGGAGCGGTTGCGGGCCAAGTGAAGTAGCCCCTTCGATCGGACACATTCCATCGATACTATATTATGACTTTTGATTTATTTGGTGGCCACCCTTTAATTTTTACTTGGGAGTGAGTTTCGAGTTGGGCGGTTGTTGCGGCTATGTGTTACCAATAGTCCGAATGCGTAATTGGTATATCCACCCCGACATTGCCTAATTATGCCGTGTCACCTACCTTAGCGCGTCTTCTACGAGTTTGTTTTTTGTCGTACATATGGTATCCTCTAGCATCCTCAGTTTATGGGGAGTCACGGTACTGTATAGACTATTGACATTATAAAATGTATTAAGGGGGATATGGGTAACGCCTTAACGCTATTTTAATAGTTTACTTTACTATAGACATATTATAATAGCGTATTGTACTACATAGTAGATAGTTTAATGGGTCCTTAAGAGGTGTGAAACCCGAGCATCTCTTGAGTTACTGCACTCAAGTTAGGCACTAGATAGGAGATGTCAAACCCCGTAAACATCTCTGGTGCCGTTCCACTCATATTTATTTATCGTTGATTTAACTTACATAAGTTCTTTTAGTTCTGACTCGAGTGTTTTGTCTTTTCAATTCTCTCGGGTCCGCCTAAGCATTTCAGGATTTGAAGACTTATTCCGGAGGACGAAGACGAAGATGTGTACTGCTACTATTTACTATATTATTCCACTACATTACTATTTATTTATCTCTGATATGTGTAACCTTGATACTATGTTGTGTAAGGATAATCAAATATTTTTTAAACAGCTTCATGAACTGTTATTTGATTATTATATTTTTTTTCATTCCACAGATAAATTCTATAACTTTAATTGCTAAATCCATAGTTATATTTGAAATCCAAGTTAAAATATCATTCAAATATTTAAAACCAATTAAATATTTTGATTTCAAATGTTTAAAAATTTTGGGCCGTCGCATCCTTCCCCCCCTTGAAAGAATTTTGTCCCGAAATTACTAGTTAAGAAGAATGATCCTAACCCGTTTACTATTTTCCCAAAACCAAACATATTATCAATTTACCAAACAATTCTTTTTATTAAGAATCTATTCACTTCAACTAACTTTCCAACTCAACCATAAACTCCAAACAATAATGTTTTCTTAATCAATTCAAATTTAAACTTAAATTCAAAATTTTAAATTTTCAAAATTTCTCAAAATTTTTCTATCTCCCAAAATTTTTGAAATTTTTTGCCAGTGTTTCCTTTGCGCGGCTAGCTCGGTACGACTACAAAATGCCACAACGGGCCCCCAAATTTTAAAAAGAAAACAAAAAGCCAAGTGGCTAGACAAGAAAATTACCAAATTTCATATAGAAATTTAAATACCTACCTTTTCGAGCAATTCAATTTTATCTTCAAAATCCCAATTCCATTTCCTTTATAATACATGTATGTTATTTAACAACCATATCCAGCTTCTACATTCAAAAATCATTTTGCACATTTCATTACAAAAGTTTGAATACTTACTTCTTATACCATCTTTACTTCATTATTGAAGTTATATATCCATTTTCATTCAATCTTACATTTTCAATTCCATTTGGATCCAATTTATTTTAAATATTGAATTTTATCAACTATGTTTCATTAACAACTGATTCATATCACTATTTTAAATTAGTTTCATTTACTAATTCATTACAAATTCCAATTCATTTTTTTCTCATTTCCACCTTTATTATCTTTAGTTCACTTCAAACTAATTTTACAATTTCACACAATTCAAATTGGTTTTCAATATTCAGTTTCAATTCCAGTTTTATTCATTTATTCATTCCAAACACAACTCAACTTCAATTCACCATTTTTGTTTACAACCACTTATATTTAAACTAGATTTCAAATTCCATATGAATTCAATTTACCTTTCATTTATAATTATTGAATTCAATTCATTTCTAATCATATTTTCTTTGTCATTCCAATTCGTTTCACTTACTTTTTTTATTCCAATACTTCGTTCGTTTTGGTCTAACTTGACAAATTTTCCATTTATTTACATGTTTGGAACGAACTTCAACACTTAGTTTTTCAATTTCATTTTGAATCCATATCATCATTTTATTTGACTCAAATTTTCAATATTTTTTTTTATTCAGTTTTCATTCTTTAATTCTACTTGAATTAATTTTTTTCCTTCCAACTTACTTTGTTTCCACATTTACCTTTTTCTAACTTCTCTATAAGTTAGATTTACTTTAACAACTTTAAACTTTACAAATTATCAACTTAATGATATTCCATAAATTTTTATATAGTAGTCCAGAGTCTTTTCAACCTTTCAAAAATCTTTTTCTTTTTTTTTGAATTCCCAAAAGCAAACCCATTTTGCAAACAATTTCTATTTAAAACAATTTGGCAGCAATTCCTCAAAAACACAAAAATGAACACCGATGATGTCGCGATCATCAACGAAATTATTTTCCAGCGACCGAAAAGAGTTTAGAGCTTTTATCCCTCCAAAACATTTTTCAAAACCTTTGAAAACCATTTTCAAACCAAAAAGTGATTTAGACTTTTCCACCAAAATTTCGAATTTCAAATCATTTCAAATTCTTTCAAATATTTCTCTGGAATTCTATGTCAAATTATAATTCACATTTACAATTTACATTTACAAATCCCGTTTGCATAGGAATTTATATTCTTAGCTTTTAGTTATGATATCAATTTCTTATTCAAAAAAAATCACTTTCTAACATCCAAGCAACCATATACTATAATAATTTATGGAAAATTTATTTCTTTTATATACAAAAATAATTTGGGAAAAATTATTTCATTTACCCTATTTTAAAATGATACCATGTCGGTTTATCTTGTTTAAGAGTTTAGAAACCTCTATCGATACAATTGTCCAAACTGCATCGACCAGAATCTTTAAACAATCAACCGATAAGTCAACAAAATATAAAACAGTTTTATATTCACTATAAATACGCATTCATATCTATTATTACACTCAAACTCATTCTAGAGTACTATTGACTCTATCTGTAATGAGTAACACCCTCCAGAGCGAAGGTTGTCGCTTAACCAAATACTCTGATACCAAAAATGTAACGACCTAATTTTTCGACGCCCATAAGTCGACATTGATACATCCACAGTATCCAATGTCATACAGGCGAATGCCGGAAAACCAAACTGTTAAGGTTTAAGAAGAAGAAGATAGAAGAAGAAACAGAAACAATAACAGAATCTCACATTTCATAGTGGAACAAATATAATAGATAAATGAATAATCTTTAAAACAAAGAATCATCTCTGTTAATACAATACAACATCAGAGTTTACAACGACATCATTCAACACTAGGAATTTACAACAACTAATCCATATTAAAAATAAACTTACAGCAATCTCAATGCAGCGGATAGTACATAGTATAATAATACGTCTCGCTATCCAACTCGAACTCCAGATCTCTACAGCATCTTTTCTGACTTCACTTTCGAATAACTGATAGCTTGACTCTAGGCTGCCCGTGTGAAAAAAATGTAGGCATCCAGAGTTTAGAAAGGGAACAATAAACTCCAGGTCAGTCGTGGGACTGGTGTGAGATCTTAAAATAGTTATTTTTCACAAAGAAAGGAAAAGAAATCCGCTATGCTTTTTGGAAAATGAAACTACCATAAGGCTTCCCGCTACACACACAATGCAAACGCAGAATTGGAGGAGATATGTCCTTATGATATTCAAACATGCTTGATACGCAAAATCCTTTGACATCATTATTATTAGTGCATAGTGTGGAAAACATTTTGAAAGTATAATATTAATCTTATCCAGCATAGGCATTTCGCACTTATGCCTACTTTAGCTACCACGTTCAATAGCAGGTTACCGCCACATTCCATGGAAGGTTATACAACTAAAACCGTACAGTGCGTGTACTATTTCTTTGGATTTTCAACAAATGGTCAGGCTAAGGAACTTCCTACTGCCACATGGGTACACCTCTGGAGGGACGTCTCGAGAACTTAACCAACTCTCTGCCAACACAAGGCCGTGTTACCTCTGTAACTAGGTAACTTCTACACGAGCATGCTATCCCCCGGTCGTTTGCGACCTTTATCCGAGGATCCTCAACCATAAAGCAACAACCACAAAGTGTAATAGATTTGTAGCAACCACATAGGTTAAATATCTGGGCTCCATACCATGATACCACTCTTTTCTAGAAGGAAATGACATACCCTAAAGGACGCGACCCTCATAACCTTGCTGCATTCTTCTTGTTTTGACCGTTTTCGGGGTGTGAGGTCTGACGAAGTCTCGTCCACAAAGCTACACTTTTTCACAAAGTCATACTTTGATCAACAAATGATCAGCAGCACTACATATGCCACATTACCAATTTGGGAATATATCACTAGTAACCATCAACTACATAGCCTCTGAGCTCGTACGTCTCAAAGAAGGGTGTTAAGCTAAGAGAATAAATTCTCCGCCACCAATACAAATGTATTTGATAGAATCCAGCTTTACATCTCAAAGTGTAATGTCAGACACACATCCATACAAGTCCGTTCCAGGATCGAACGGAACCGAAGGCACTTCAAAACAAGCCCTTGCAAATTTGGGTATTCACTAATCACGTCCGGAATTCCCATCACAAAGGGTGATAAAATCTCTATACTGGAGCAACCCAATGTAGAGACATTCGACAGGTAATCCTTTCGCTTTCGAAAATACCCGTTTTTCAACACCATGTTCAAATGCAATCCCATTTCGTCGTATCATTATTCAGAATGGGTTTTATGACACAAGGTCCTCTCCCGGCTAATCCGAATAACGAGCGCTTATTTTAAAAATAAGTGTTACATTCAGATTTCAAAAAACCACAACAAATTTCCATTTTCGTCTTTTAAACAAAAGATTCATCACAATCACAAAGGTTCGATGTTGTTATCGAATATCCATTTGGATCCGACCCCCGGTCTCATCGAAATTCAAATGCCATTTAAAGGCCAATATTGATAGTCGGTTATTTAACTATCAATCAACATTCACAACAATCGCCAGGATTTAAATAATTTTTCCCTTAATTATTATTATTTTCAATATATCTCGGCAAGATATAATTAACGCTCCAACCATTTGAAAACAAATTTCAAATCAATTTTCACCTTTCAATCCTTTGAAAACAAATTTCAAACCACTTTTCCACATTTCAATACCTTGAAAACAAATTTCAAATCATTTTTCCTTACGCGGAAAACATTTCCAAATATTTATTCGTTTCCACTGAAAATCTACCAAGTTCAAATATTTTAAAATAATTTAAAATATTTATCCAAAATATACTTGGAAATATTTAAAATAAAACAATTTAAAATACTTTCTTAAATATTAGTTATGAAAAAAAATTATACTAATATCGCATATAAAAGTTCAAGTCCAAAATAAATTTTAAAATAAAATTAGTAGATAGGATATAACTATTTAAATATCCAATTTCTAAAACAAATGTCAATTTAAAACTTTAAATAATCACTTCTATAATAGTTTAAAATATATTTTTACTTTAAAGATTTTAAAAATAACCTAAGTAAATAATTTTTCCAAAACATTCTTTCCCTTAAACCATCTTTACAACTTCAATTTATATTTATAAACTATATTGAAAACATTCTTGGCTTTCAGGGAAAATTCACATTCCATTCTAAAATGGTTCATTCAAATCAACTTATAAATCTTCCTGTATTTATTTTAAATGTACGTCCCAAATCTGTAAATTCTTTTCCACGCTTTTAAAAATAAAACAGTACTTATTTTTAAAACAAATTTCCCTTTCTTTTATAAAACTCCCATTGTGGATTTAATTTTTTTTAAATACCCACTAATTTACGATTTTCAAATCGATTCCCAAATATTTACTTTCAATACCAAATCAATTTTTCAAATTGATTTCCAAATTTATTTCAATTACCAAATCCGATTCCAAATTGGTTTCTAAATTCATTTCAATCGACAAATCAATTTTCATATCAATTTCCCAAAGGTTTATTTTTAAACACCAAATAAATTTTCAAATTGATTTCTAAAATCTTTTCAAACACTAAATTCTATTCCAAATTTAATTTCTAAAATTTATCCCCCTTATCTCTACCAAACTATTTAAATTCCATATTTTAAATGACTTCTTCAACTTTTGAATAATATTACCCCAAATCCATTGATTAAGCCTTTTTCTCATATTTTGGAATTTATGCAATAGGATTCAGAAAAAACAAAACTTTATTATTTTTAAAATTCCTTCTTTTAAATTTATCCAATTTTCAAAAATAAATTTTTACTATAACTTTTCAAATTGAATTTCAAAAATTCAATTTTTTATTTATTTCCTGTATCATATGATACCAAAATAAATTCGGCTAAACTATAGCCTTCAACAATTTCAATCACAATATATTCACACACAGATTATAAACAAATCAACACACAAATTATTGAAACAAATTCAATCATTTGAGGATTCCAGTTGGATCCCTCCAACCTTTTTCCCTGCATCCACAGACGTTAGCACAACAATTAAATACCCAATCCACTTCGAGGTGGAATATCGCGGTATATGGGATTTAATATAATATCATCCGCTATATAATGCGGGAAATCAATCACTCCAAATACATATATAATACCAATTCAACTTCGAGGTGGAATATCGCTGTATATTGGTTTAGATATATAATATCACCCGCTATTATATGGCGTATATGGTCTAAACTAATATAACTGGTAATAAATAAATCATCCAAGCACACAATCAAAAAATTTAAATTTAACTATCACAATTCAACAATCAATCAATAACTGAAATTTTCAATTATTATAATTTGAGTGAGAAGATCTCACCTTTACTACGTGTGCAACCCATTTCCATTCCGAACTTGATTTCATCTTTGTATTTGACCTTGTATAAACAATTATACAATTTATTAATATTCGAATTAGTCGAACAATTTAATTTCCATTTATTTAATTTAACAAAAATTAGTTTTAAACTAATTCTTTTTAATAATAATAAAAATATTTTTTCGAGTTACCACAATAATTACACAAGTAAACTAAAAACATTACTCACTAAATAAATTAATAAATTGTAATTCATTTTTTATTTTCCATTTTTCTAATTTATACATGTAATACGTTTTCTATAAAAACAAATGGATTTCTTCACTGCAAAACCTTCTTTCTTTAATGTATATATATATTTGTAAAAACAATAACTTTCCTCTGTAAAATACATTATTAAATTTTTAAGATAATCTGTAAAATAAAAATCGAACATTCAAAATATCTTACTGCAAAATCACCAAGCTCAAACTTGAGCCCACAGCCATGCGACACCCTACGCGAGTACGCGACACTGGCCGCCGATGTCATCGCCTACAGTGAGCCCTAACAGCCAAAACCTAATTCGCCTCCTCCTCTTTCCACTGCAATCATCGCGGCCCCAGATTTCGTGCCTTCATCCAAATCGAGTTCGACCTGGGCCACCACCGTGGGATTCGACTTCACCGCGCTCGCCCAAACTCCCCTACCTCGAATGCGTCATTGCCTCGTCGCGGCAATCCATTGCAAACCCAAGAACACTGCTTCGCCCCTCTTAGCTCCATAGTGCTTCGAAATCGAAAATGATTTCGATTCTTTTATTTTATATTGGCTTTGGTTTGAAATCGTGAATCCTGGAGAAGAAATGAGGGGATAATTGTATGCGATCCTCTGCCACTTTTTTTCTTTTGAGTTCGAATGGTTAAATTTAGGACTGAGGAAACTTGCGTTTTCTTTTATTATTTTGAACAGGATAATAATTTTCGTTATTTTTATTTTTTTGTATTTTTTATACTTGGAAACGAACGCATATACACAATGAAGGACTTGTGCTTGATGATTTCTTTTACGTGTCTGATGTTTGCACAGTAATTATATTAATTGTTTTTAAATTTAAATTTAAATTCAAATCGTCTCGAATTCGAAGCCTTAAAATTTTACCTATCGAGGCGTGCTGCTCGGCGTTTATAATGTTATAAGCCCATTTCGAACACAATGGAAAAGGTTTCGAGTCCAAATTCAATCGTACGAAGAAGATAGCTTTTTAAACTCGGTTATTAAATTAAATTTCGATCTAATTTTCAACGCGTTTGCTTATCGTATGGCCAAACGATCACTCCAAACATGACGAAAATTGAAATTCGATAATAATACAATATTATGGATCCAATGGAACTGGTTATGTTGAATTCCGAGACTGTGCCTCGGAAGGCTATTTTTAAATATTGATTTAAAAGATAAAATTTCAAAACTGATCAAAAACTTCGAATTTCAAATTCTAGCACTTCCATTATCTTCAGTATTATTAATATAGGTTTTCCAACCCTTCAAATTATTTTTAACAAGCTCAAAATTGAAAATTCAAATTTTTACCCAACTTCAGTAAATAAATTCAATAACTTTAATTGCTAAACCTGTAGTTATATTTGAAATCCAAGTTAAAATATCATTCAAATATTTAAAATCAATTATTTATTTTGATTTCAAATGTTTTAAAATATCCAGGTCGTCACATTTCCATTCCTCATTTTCCTTTAAATCACAGTTTCCAAAACACTTAATCAATTTTTAACCGATTTCCTGGTTTAAATTCCCCTTTAAATTTGTCTCTTGATTTATCCAAAATCAACTACAAATCCATTAAATAATTTCACCTTTTATTTCGATTTAAAATCCTTATTTAAATCTGAAACATCCATTTCGGTTTTTATTTCAAAACTCCCATTTTATTTTCTCTAAAAATCTAAACTTATATTTTTCATTCTCACAGATACCCTTATATATACATATACATATACATACATACATGAATACATATATATATATATATTCAACCAAGCTATAGCATCCAATAATTCATTTCCGGATATAACAATAAAATCATCACAGATTATTACCTAATTGACAACGTTGATTATAAAATAAATTCAATGTTTTGAGGAATCCAGTTGGATCCCTCCAACCTATTTCCCTGCATCCATAGATGTTAGCACAATATAAAATATCAATTCCACTTCGAGGTGGAATATCGCGGTATATGGGGTTATATTCATATCATCTACTATTATACGACGCATAGGGTCTCATCCGCTATATAATGCTGGAAATCAATCACTCTAATATATATAATACTATGTATAATATACCACACCCAATTAATTCAATCATTCAACAAAATTTAAATCTAACTATTTAAATTTAAATAAAACCCGGTGAGGTTAACTCACCTTTATTTTGCAGTTTGAAATCCATTTCCATCTCGACTATTCCTTCCCGATTTTGGACCTTGAACAAACATTTATGGTTTATTAATATTCGAACAAATCGAACAATTAAATTTCCATTTAATAATTTTTAATTTAAATTAATCTTCCTATAATAAATATTTTTAACAACGAAAATAATTAAATAAGTTTATTAAGCAATTTAATTCATACAACACATTATTTTATTTTTCTTTTCAAAGGCCTATATATACACATAATTTTCTATTTCACTATTTACCTACATATCCAAAAAAAATTAAAAGAAATTGGTTTGAGTGTATATATATTTATATTTATTATATTATTTTCTTTACTGCAACAGTATACAAACATATGTATATAAATTATAAATAAGCAGTCGTATACCTCTTATTGTAAATTTAAAAACATATATACAATTTTATCAACTAAAATTGAAACTTCTTAAATTAAAAGTCAATAATACATATATTTTCAAATATGTGTGTGTGTGTGTATAGGTTAAATCAAGTTTTAATAGAATACCTCACCACCCACAGGTCAGTTCACGATAATGCCTCAGACCTTTCTCACTCGCTTTGTCGAGCTTGACTTCCTCTCTAGGTTGCCGCCTCCTCTGTCGTTCACCGAAACCCGTACGACCTAGAACTCGCGAGCCTTTAGGTGGGCAGTCGTGCCTCACTTGCCCATCTACATGCGAGAACGAGAACACAAAAATGAGAATGAAGCCACCGCGACTCCACCTTTTTGTGCACACACGAGAATAAAGCCTCCTCTCTTCGCCTTCGACCTCCAGGCGCTTCTCTTCCCTCAATTTGCGCCGCGAAACCAAGCCAAGACGAATCAATTAAAAGAATTCGATTTCAATTTCAAAAATTGACTGAGGAGCTAAAGAAAGAACACGACTTTGAATATGATTCATTCGCGAAGGGGTTGAAGTAAGGGAAACTATGGCTTTGAATTTCGAATGAGAAGGTAAAGTATAACTGGAGATGGAATCCAAAGTTCGGCTATTATTATCTGAATTGATGAGTTCATTTTTTTATTTGGGTTTAAAAATACTCGGCTGTAATACAAAAAGAAAAAGGGACATCTGTACGCAAAATGGGAAAGGAAGGGAGCTACGTGTTTGTTAAGGGAAACGTGTTAAATTTGCCTCTCGAGTGTGTGTGTGTGTGTATTAAATTCAAATTCAAGTCGTCACGATAAATGCAACTCAAAAACTTGATCTCTAATCGAAGCATGCCACTAGGCGTATATAATGTTAAACCCTTATTCCGAGCGAACTGGAAAAGGTTTTGAGGCCTAATTCGACCGTATGGAGAAGATAGCTTTTGGACCAACTATTATATTGAATTTTCAATCTAATTTCAGCGCATTAATTATCGTACGATCACACGACTACTCCAAACTCTACGAAAATTGAAATTCGAAAATAAAACACTATTACGGATCCAATGGAACTGGTTTCGTCAAAATCCGAGACATTGCCTCCGAAGGCAATTTTTAAATTGAATTTAAACAATATAATTTCAAAACTGAACAGGATACTTTCAAATTCAGTTTTAACACATTTGTTATCTCTAGTATTACTACTATAAATTTTATAAACTTTCAATTTATTTTTAACAAGCCTGAGATTCCAGATTCAACAAATTTCCCAATTTCCAATAATTAAACTTAATAATTTAATTGCCAAATAAATAGTGATATATGAAATTCAAGTTAAACTAGCCTTCAAATATTTAAAATCAATTAAATATTCTAATTTCAAATATATAAAAAATTTGGGTTGTCATATCCCAGGCACGGGCAAGTATTAGAGGGTAATTTTCCTTAAACCACAATAGATATAGAAATTTGAGCACATCGACGTTGTACTGATTAATCGGTTGCTCAAACTTCTTCATTATCTACTCTTCTACCTATTCCTTGGAGTATTTTACTGCAGCTTCAACTTCTCTCTTGATGAGAGCATCAACATCCTTGAACTTTTCAAGCGCATTGTCCATCTCTATCCTGATGGCGACCGGCTTATCGCATGCATCCTGAGCAATTTTCTATGCATCATATTTTTCCATGCTCTCATGCTCGAGCTTGATTTTCAATTCAACTGCATTCCTCTTGGAAATATCCCTTTCCATTATTATCTCATGGTTCCGATTGCGCGCTTACTCGATCTCATTTAAATTCTTGAAGCTCTCTGCTTCGAGTGCTTTAATGGCCACCTCGGCTTTCTTCTTTGCTCTGACTTGAGACTTTCTTGAATTCACCAGCTTAGTGTCAAGAGCAGCTGTGATTCTATTTTCCTTGGCCATAATGATTTTTAGCTACTCTATCTTTTGCAACCTGTATCTTGAGACTTTTGAAATCTTTTCAACTAGCTTCACCTATTTGTTTTATTGATTATGGATTCTATCATTCATTCGATGGTCCTTTGTTGGACTTTAGCAGGAATTCTCTTTAAGTTTGGTAAGCACATAAGTCCATCAAAGCAAATATTAGGGAATTTGTTCTTAAGCTCGACCATCTGCTTCGTAGTGACTACTTGTTGCTCCTTCGTAATGGCCGGAGCAACTGTGCTTCCTTTTCCTGGCCTCTGATGTAAAATATTAGAGCCACTCTTATGATGTTTGAGCATACTACGGTGAGATGATGGCATGGTTGTAAAGGGAGAGAGGCAGGTGGTGGAACGAAGAAGAGTCGGTTGGAGGATATTATCGCATTGGTCAGGCTACCTATCTAGGCCTCTAGAAGGAGATGATCTAGATCTAGGTTGGCACTTTGAAGCAGAATCGTGAGAAGAACGGTCTCTGTCATAATTACTCTTATCTCGGCCATCTCTGTTGCGGTTGGAGAAGTATCTTGAATCATAGTCTCGACCGCTTACTTGATGGTATGAACTCAACTAGGAGCATTAAACATGATATGCATTCTTTTCCAAGGATCAAAATGATTGCTTTCTCTTATCCAACGAACCTGTAAAGAAAATAGGGATGAACTAGATCAAACGGGAAGGACGCGAAGCAGGTGGAAGTGTCGTATAGTGCATGTGTGTGTGTTCCCTAATGTCCCCTCAACGGACCATGTACTAGAGCTTTACACATAAGAATAGCCTCTCCTGCACCGATTTGAATGATGTCCTTCTCAAAGTTGATATGAGAACCGATGTCACCGCTGCTGACGATATTAATGTCAAAAGAGCCAAACTCTATAGGGATAGGCCCTAATCTGGCAAACGTGCCCAATGAAGGAATATATGGAGTCTTCTCTGCACTTGTGATTGGTGGAGACTAAGTGGAAGTTTGCATCTATGAAATTCTCAAAATTAATTTCTTTCTGCGAATAGGTAGTGGGTCGTTATTGGGTTGCCTAGTCTGGGATTTGTGGCCGACTTCAATGTTACTTTGGCCAGCCTCACCACCTTCTCCAATAATTTCACCTTCTTCGATGCCTTTATGTTCTAGGCTAGGACATAGGGTTGGGGGCAACTCCGGATTGACTTCGCCTCTTGAGGACGGATTGCTATCATTATTATCATCATCATCCTCGATGTCGACAACTAGAACTATTCCGGTCACCGTTGGTTCTCGCCGAAACATCTATACAACAATGAAAAATAAATTAAGCATGCAAAATATAAGGAAAATACATGAATGGCGTTACAAATAAAACTTACATCCATATATCCATTTGCAAGCGAACTTGGGTGGATAGCATACATAAAACCATTCAGCCTTAAAATAATTCAGCTTGTTCCAAGCCCCAGAAACAATTCTACAACAACTTATCGGCTCTAAGTAAATAAGAGAAGCTTTTAAAGCCATAAATATATTGGATTTCTTCATCGCTAGGCACTCGATTCAAATTTTTAGAGGAAACAAGGTAAGTGCTAAGAAGAAAAGCGTGGTTGTTCGTGTAACGACCTATAATTTTACCACTTTGAAAATGCAATATTTAATTAATTTTAAATAAATATTTATAAGTTAAATGAAAATTTTTAATTAGTTAAAGATGATAAGAAATTAATTTTCAAGTTTTGTTTACATAAATAAATAGTTTGAATTAAAAACTGAAAATATGATCGAAAATTGGATCCCGAAATCTCAACGGTGTGACAAATGAAAATTGTTTTAAGTTATTACAACATTGTTTGAACATGCACACACATGCACATACATACACATATGTGTATCACAATAGTCAAACCGAAGCTAACAAAAAATATCTAATATAATTTTTACAAAAAGTAAGTGAAAAATGTAACATCTAATCACCATTAAAATATGGAAAGCAAACATCAAGTCCACCATTAATGCATGTCATTCCATCTTCAAATTTTTTTTTTTGCAATATGTCTTATCATATTACATCTCATTAACGCATGCAGTAGAGTATGGTGACAAAAATTTAATGCTGGAGTGATGTGTGTAAGAGATATTTTGATAATATCTAAGGGTAATTTAGTAATTTGCCACATTTTCCTAAGGCTATAAATAAGACCCTAAGGCTTCACAAATTCACACATCTCATTCCAACTTCTTCTTATTCTTCACCTCTACATTAATGGCTTCTATCACCTCCATCCTCTCATCCATAGACCGAGCCATCTAGAAGCAATAATCCAAGTGATCATGAGCTAAAAGTTCGAATTAGCAAAGCTATTGCTAATTTTTAGTTAGTCGTTTAAACCCGAGGTGAGTAAACTCCTAAACTATCAAATTATATGCTTTAGATGTTATGTTTTATTATGATTATTAATGATCATTTTTTAATATGAATGTTGAATACATATGCAGGTCACAGAAATATACGTCGATAAGCACAAAGGAAATCACTTTCCTTTATTTAGTTAATTAGTGCATATGAAATGTTAAACCTCTTTAAAATTGTCTAAAAATATAAAATAAATTATAAAAATATTTTTAAATGTTTTAAAAGTGATAAAAAATGAGTTTCTAAATGATGAAAAAAAGTCGTTTTGATCAATATAGCTTAAAAAGCACTTTCCTTAGCACTTTTCTATAACTTTTGAAATGTAGTTCTAAATGCAACCGTTCTTTTCCAAATCTTTTGTAAATATATTCAAATGATTAATAAAGTATTTCAAATATGATTTGAAGGATTTATGGCAAAGTTAAAGGATATAATTCTCCAAATATAAATAACTTGAATTTTTTAGAGAAATCTTCTTGTACTCGGTGTTAAAGCCAAAAGAGGGAACTAATACTATTCGTGGAATTTGAAGGGTGCTTTAACTGTGATTCCGCCCATAGTATTTGTTGAATACGAGACTTGATATTGAGTAGAATTAGATGATTTCTATAGATTCTTCTCACTTAACATTTACTGTTTTTGGACTAACAGCTATGATGACATGCTTATAACCGAATAAAAATTATGAATTTTGAATTAGGAAATCATTTTTAAGATTTAAATGAAATGAATTGGAACTATTTTTCTAAGTAAAATATGAAAGGTGTATGGAATTATTCCATGATTTAAAAAGGTTTAAATTAACCAAAGGATTTGATAACTGAGGCTTGATGATTCCATATACTCTGAAAAGGATAAAAAATATATTCCATAAATATATCTCTAAGATATATCTATGAATGAATAAAAATAGGAATTAAATTGAATGATGATTGACAATCACATATGAACTTAACATCTTTTTAATCGATGATTTGTTCGAAGGAACCGGGGTGGGATTTGGGTAGTACCTATCCGAAGACCACTTTGAACCAATTTACATGTTCGAAGTGAAGACATGGATATAATATTAAGGATTTTCGTAATGAAGGACTGCTTGTTGATCATTTGGGGATAACTCCCAATATACATATAGTAGCAGTAGTCTCTTCATTATGAAATTTCCAATGCAAGGACAAATCGCTACCAATCCTAGGAGAAACTCCTGACAGGATGTGGTAGGAGAGTACCTTCGGTTTTTTCTATTCCTGGACAACTTGCTTGGATGGATGTCTAATGTTTCAATTGTAATTACATTGGTTTATTTCTATAAACGTATCATCTGATTGATGGCGAAGAAGGCGACTTCTCTTAGCTTAACACTATTTTCTGGGACATACGAGCTCAGGAGTTATACGTTTGTAGAAATTAGTTGTGTGATTTTGGATTGGCAATGTGCCATTCAAAGTGGAATGTCCTATGAGTAAGGTAATCGTTACCTCGAGCCTCACCATCCGAAAATGACAAAAATCAGGGTAGATGCGGTAAAGCTAAGTGGGTCACTCCCATTAGGGTATAGTAATGGCCTTTCTATATATATTTATTCTCGCTATGATGTCGGTTTTAAATTAACATGGTGTATGCAAAGAGAGCTCTCGGGTACGCCGGGAATGACCGGGGTGATGACATATTCGATACTATTTATGGTAAAGGTAGGTCGGCTCTATGTTGGTAGAGTTTGGAGCCTTAGGTGCATTTTTCTAGAGATTTACTGTCGGAAGGTAGTCCATTACGTTGTCATTGTACGGAAATCCATTCTCCAATAAGTGCCTCTGGATTTGATTGTAAAGCCTAGTATGTTGGAATTTAATAATGTAAAATTTTTGGCTAAGATTATGTATACTTACTTGAAAAGTGTTTTCAAAAGAATGTCATTAAAAATTAATATAAACATATTCTGCGTAGCAAATGTTTTGGTTATCATAAGGTAAAAACCAGTTTCGTATTTATGTGCGGCGTGGTCACATGAGACACCTTTTTCCAAATATCGTACTTTGAGTTTCTCATACTAGTCTCATGACTGACCTGGATTTTATTTTCTTTTCCCCTTAAACTCCGGGTGCCCTATTTCCTGGGCAGCCAACTAGTTAGGTAAGCTTGGAGCATTTTGGAATGCAGCACGGAGCATGGAGTATTTTGGATCTTTTGTTGAAGTCATTTTTCACTTTCCATTGTGCTCGTATTAATATTTACCAGCACTATAAGGATAGGTCGTTATAACTATCCTAGTTGGGTTAGTACCTATTATAACTTTGATGGAAAATTTTGAAATAATTGCATGTACTACTCATACATATAATTATATGTTGAATACTGTTAGTGCCAAAATTAGTCACTAACACCCAAGCGCCGTTGAAAGCACCAAGCAATAGTAACAGATAAAGGAGATAATATATGTAGAGAGTATAAATATAAAGAACGGTAAAAACTAAAATGAATCGAGACCGAAGATCGATTAGTACTAGGTCCTGACATTATTAGAGAAGCTTTAGAAAAGGTTGACAAAATTAGAAAAAAATTGAAAGAAGCCCAGAGTAGGAAGAAGAGTTATGATGATCAAAGGTGAAGAAATTTAGAGTTCTTAGTTGGAGATTATGTATTCCTAAAAGTTTCTCCAACGAGAGGAGTGGTAAGATTTGGTCGGCTGGAAAATTAGCACCTCGATTTATTGGATCTTTTCTTATTCTCGAAAGGTGGCCCATTAGCTCATCGTGTGGAACTACCCAAAAGTTTATCTGGTGTACATAATGTATTTAATGTATCTCACCTACATAAATATGTGCATGATCCAGAGAAAATTATAGAAACATCTGCCCAAAAAGATTTAGAAGTTGAAGCTAATTTGGGGTTATCAAGCGATCAATGCGAATCGTAGATCACGAGGAGAAGCAATTAAGGAGGAATGTTGTAATATTAATTAAATTCCAATGGAATGGTGACGCAGTAGACTGCACATGGGAGACATAGGAAAGAATACGTAAAGCCTACCCTGAGTTTAGGTTGGATATATAGTTGTATGTGTATAGTGTACTCACCGGCTTGTGATGATGTTACTTGTTGTATCTTAAACATGTGTACAACTTCGTTACATATATATGTATGTATGTATGTATGTATGTATGTATGTATGTATGTATGTATGTATGTATGTATGTATGTATGTATGTATGTATGTATGTATGTATGTATTTGTCTTTGAGTTATCTTGTTCTTATCCTTAATTTCGAGGACGAAATTCTTTGAAGGGGAGAAGTATGTAACGACCCATAATTTTACCACTTTGAAAATGGAATATTTAGTTAATTTTAAATATATTTTTATAAGTTAAATGAACTTGTTTTAATTATTTAAATATGATAAGAAATTTATTTTCAAGTTTTGTTTACATAAATAAATAATTTGAATTAAAAACTGAAAATATGACCGGAAATTGCACCCTGAAACCTCAACGGTTTGACAAATAAAAATTGTTTTAAGTAATTGCAACATTGTTTGTACATGCACACATGTGCACATACTCACACATATGTGTATCAAAATTATTCAAATTAAAGCTAAAGAAAATATCTAGGATACTTTTTACAAAAAGTAACTGAAAAAGATAACATCTAATCACCGTTAAAACATGGAAAGCAAACATCAAATCCACCATTAATGCATTTCATTCCATCTTAAAATATTTTTTCAATATTTCTTATAACATTACATCTCATTAATGCATGCAGTTGAGTATGGTGACACGATTTGATGTCGTAGTGATGTGTATAAGAGATATTTTGATAATAACTAAGGGTAATTTAGTAATTTACCACATATTCCTAAAGCTATATATAAGACCCTAAGGCTTCACAAATTCACACATCCCATTCCAACTTCTTCTTATTCTTTACCTCTAATTTAATGGCTACCATCACCTCCATCCTTTAATCCATAGGCCGAGCCATCGAGAAGCAATAATCCAAATGATCGTGAGCTAAAAGTTTGAGTTAGCAAAGCTATAGCCAATTTTTAGTTAGTCGTTTAAACCCGAGGTGAGTAAACTCCTAAACTATCGTATTATATGCTATTGGATGCAATATATGTTTTATTATGATTATCAATTATGGTTGTTTAATATGAATGTTGAATACATATGCAAGTCACGGAAATACACGTCGATAAGCACAAAGGTAATCACTTTCCTTTATTTAGTGAATTACTGCATATGGAATGTTAAACCCCTTTAAAAAAAATTAAAATTATAAATAAATTGTAAAAATATTTGTTTCAAAGTGATAAACAAAATGAATTTTCTAATGATAAAAAAGCCTTTTGATCAACATAGCTTAAAAAGCACTTTCCGCAGCACTTTCCATAGCACTTTTATTTACCAGTTTTCTATAACTTTAGAAATGTAGTTTTAAACGCAGCCATTCTTTTCCAAATCATTTGTAAATATATTCAAATGATTAATAAATTATTTTAAATATGATTTGAAGGATTTATGAAATGGTTATATATTAAATGATTTAGAGTCGATCAAATTACCTAACAGCCTTATGGGTGTTAGAGAAATGGTGTCTAGGCTTGAATTTGAAAAACGATTTTCATGTTCTCCCTAGCTATCTAGACTGGCCTGACGGATGGGATAGTTAATTTGATTTAATCGGATCAAAATTTTCCAAAGCTAAAGGATATAATTCTCCAAATATAAATAACTTGAATTTTTTGGAGATAATCTTCTTGTACTTGGCGTTAAAGCCCAAAGAGGAAACTCATACTATTCGTAGAATTTAAAGGGTGCTTTCACCGTTATTCCGCTCATAGTATTTGTTGAATACGGGACTTGATATTGAGTAGAATTAGATTATTTCTATAAATTTTTCTCACTTAACATTTACTTGTTTTTAGTTAACATCCAAGGTAACATGCTTTTAATCGAATTAAATTATGAGTTTAGAAAATCATTGTTAAGATTTAAATGAAATGAATTGGAATTATTTTTCTAAGTAAAATATGAAAGGGTATGGAATTATTCCCTGATTTAAAAAGGTTTAAATTGACCAAAAGGATTTGATAACCGAGGCTTGATGATTCCATATACTCTGAAAAATATAAAGAAAATTTTCATTGAATATATCTTCGAGGTATATCTATGATTGAATAAAAATATGAATTAAATTGAATGATGATTGATAATCACATATGAATTTAACATCTTTTTAATCGATGATCGGTTTGGAGGAACCGGAGTGGGATTTGGGTAATTCCTATTCGATGACCACTTCGAACCAATTTACATATTCGAAGCGAAGACATGGATATGATATTAAGGATTTTGGTAATGAAGGACTGCTTGTTGATCATTTGAGAATAAACTCCCAATAACATATAGTAGCAGTAGTCTCTTCGTTATAAAATATCCAATGCAAGGACTAATCGTTACTAATCCTAGGAGTAACTCCCAACAGGATGTGGTAGGGGAGTTCCTTTGGTTTGTCCTGTTCTTGGACAACTTGAATGGACAGATGTCTAATGTTGCAATTGTAATTACATTGGTTGATTTTTATAAACGTATCATCTGATTGGTGGCGAAGAAGGCAACTTCTCTTAGCTTAACACCCTTTTCTAAGACAAACGAGCCCAGGAGTTATACGTTTGTACAAATCAGTTGTGTGATTTTGGATTGGCAATGTGCCATTCAAAGTGGAATGTGCTATGAGTAAGGTAATCGTTAACTCAAACCAGACCAACCGGAAATGACAAATAATAGGGTAGATGCAGCAGAGATAAGTGGGTCGCTTCCATTAGGATATAGTCATCACCTTTCTAGATATATTTATTCCTTCTATGACATCGGGTTTTAAATTAACGTGGTGTATGCAAAGAGGCTCTCGGGTAGGTCTGGAACGACCTAGATGATGACATATTTGGTACTATCTACGGTAAAGGTAGGCTGGTTCTGTGTTGGTAAAGGTTGAAGCCTCAGGTGCATTTTTCTAGTCATGTACTGTCGAAAGGTAGCCCCTTACCTTGTCATTGTATGGAAATACATTCCTCAATAATTGCCTTCGGATTTGGCTGTAGAGCCTAGTATGCTGAAATTTAATAACATAACAATTTCAGCCAAGATAATGTATACTTACTTGAAAAGTTTTTTCAAATTAATGTCATTAAAAATAATATCCACATATTCTGCGTAGCAAATGGTTTGGTTATCATAAGGTAAAAACCCGTTCCGTGTTTATGTGCGACGTGGTCTTATGAGAAACCTTTTGTTTTCAAACATCATATTTTGACTTTCTCACACCAGTCCCATAACTAACCTTGAGTATATTTTCTTTTACCCTTAAACTCTGGGTGCACTATTTTCCTGGACAACCAACTAGTTAGGTAAGCCTAGAGCATTTGGAATGCAGCATGGAGCATTTTGGGTCTTTTGTTGAAGTCATCTGTCACTTTCTGCTGTGTTTGTATTAAGTATTAGTATTTACCAACACTATAAGGATAGCTTGTTATAACTATCCTAGTACCTATCATAACTTTGATGGAACAATTTGGAGTAATTGCATGTACTACTCGTATGTATAATTATGTGTTGAATACTGTTAGCGCCAAAATTGGTCACTAACACCTAAACGCCGTTGAAAGCACCAATTAACAATAACAGATAAAGGAGAGAATATATGTTGAGAGTACATATATGAAAAACAGTAAAAACTAAAATGAAAGCGGTAAAAACATAAGATTTATAGTGGTTCGGCTGACTCCGGCCTACGTCCACTCCAAAAATTTCCTTTATATTAATATGAGAATCAATTACAGTTACAATCTAGAGTTTTTGAAGCAATAATGTCCGAGTTGCCTTACTAGAGAATAGGAAAGGGAACAGAGTGAAGATCGCTTTTTCTAATGCCCTGCATGTTGTATTTATAGAGAAAATCCTGGTTATTAGGCTTACCAAGTGATACCGGCCACTAAGACCTTAGACGAGCTCACACCCTTCATCTCGACCGACCCAAGTCCTCCATAAGCCAACCCAAAGTAGTCATGGTACTGATGCGAAGCGGAATGCTCAATGACTCGAAGTAACATGACTTATAGCCTAGGTCGAACCCAAGTTGTAGTAACTTTCACCCAAATGCCGAACCGAAGCACTCCCTGATATCGACCCGAATCATTGCTTGTGCCGACCCAAAGTCCATCTCGAAGCCGACCCACATCATCTTGCCGACCCAAACGATCAAGACTGATCCACACATGTCGAACTCCAATGACCGAACGGCATGGCCTTCCTTTCTTTACTCGACCGACCCTCCTTAGCCGATCCGTTATGACCGAGCATACACCAACGTGACCGATCCACCATCCTACCGATCCGCTCCTACATGACTGACCCACTTCTTCACTGATCCCATTCTCCTTGCCTACCCGAACCATTCCTCCTATCAAGCCTCACCAAACTAGGTTATGCCGACCTGCACCATCAAGGCCGATCCAGACCACCTTGTCGATCCATACCTACCGACCTTCTTAGGCAGGGCTACTCATGACTCTCCACCCTTGACCAAGCCACCTAGAATATCTACCCTGATGACCTTATATGGCCAATCCACTCCACCCCAATCCACTCCAATACCGACCGAACCAAATAAATAGATTGACCCATCTAAATGCCGAACCACCTTTAATGTCGATCTTAGAACCAGATGTCGGCCCATATAAACAGGCCGACCCAGAGCAGGTAGGATCATGCTGATCCCAAAACCAATACAAAACGAGTCTACTTTTGTCGAAACCTATAATTCCAGTATCCTACGACTTTTTTCCATCGACCATGCCAAATCCCGGCTACATGTTAATGTTTACCATCCGTGATCGATCGTCTATTCATCCATTTGAACCAATCCATCACCTTCCAGTCTCGACAAAAAAGCGGTTGATTTAGTTAAATCCGCCTATCTACGGCCTTGACAAAAGGCGGGTTAACATTTTTCTCCCAAGACATGTCTTACAGTAGGAATGTGTGTTTTGAATAGCTTTTAATCCATCCTCCAAAGTCTACATTCCATCCATTGCCATACCATCCTATCCGCAACCCAATCGGTTTTATCCTAGTGCCATTGCCATTGCCATATCCTTATTCGAATCCGCAACGGCTTCGAGTTGATATCCGATTGTGAATCCAATAACCAAACCCTGAGCCAATTCCATGGCCAATCGAACCCGCCAACCAAGTTTTTTGTCTATTCATATCCAATAACCAATAGCCAAATCCATGACCACTCTGGGCCGTTATCCTATTCCGACCTCGACTCTCTTGTCAAGGGCTTTTATGTTCTCCGACCCCGGCTCTCCGGTCAAGGACTTTTCGATTCTCCGACCTCGGCTCTTCGGCCAAGGGCTTTTTAATGTTCTTCGGTCTTGGCTCTCCAGCCAAGGACTTTTTATTATCTCCGGCCTCGGACTTTTTATATTTTCCGGCCTCAGCTCTCCTGCCAAGGACTTTTTATATTGTCTGGCCTTGGCTCTCCGGCCGAGGGATTTTTATATTCTCCGGCCTCAGATCTCCGGCCGAGGGCTTTTTGTATTCTACGGCATGGGCTTTCCGGCCCAGGACTTTTTATATTGTGTTCGAGTCAATTCCATCGCTCTCGGACTAAGGGACTCGTAACTTGCAATCACTATTCTGTCTCTCCGGTCGGGACAGTGATCGCAAGACCGGTATTATGTGTTACATTGATCCAAGTCCAATCGTTCAAAATAAGAGTTTTCACAACTAGGGAACACCAAATAAATGTCTGTACATCCAAGGAATAAACCAAAGTTTTCAGGAAAACGACAAGAAAAACAGGATTTCACAAACTCGAGCAACACCGTTTATCATCGTCTTGGAGCATGCCTATGCACCATCCTCGATCTTGTACATGTGTAAGTGGTTTAGTCGTATTACTTTGAGTTCTATTACTTATTCAAAGACATAAATTTATTTATTTAGTAATAAGCTGAAATTGCCTAGGTCCAGTGTCATCTTCGTTCGAGGTGGGCGGTGGCCGCTCCTGTTCCACTGCCACAGCTCGATTCCTCACATATTTTTGTAGATGACATTCCTTACATGCTCCTCAATGACATCTTTCAAATGCCTGTAGTCTTTTTTGTTGTGCCCATCCGGCTCATGGAGTAGGCAGTTCTTTCCCGATGCTCGCTCATATTCAAAAGTTTCCCTTCTTGCCGGCCTTCGATAATAGAGGCACCCTCGAGTATCTAAGTAAATCATTTCCGGAGTTTCAGTTAGATCTGTGTAAGAAGAAAACTTTGACTCTCTTCGAGGCCTTTTCGAAGTGCTACCGTTGTCATCCATTTTCCTTTTTCCTTGATCATCTTTGTTTGGATCCTCCCTGGGTGGACCTCCACCCCTTATAGCTTAAGCTTCAGCCTCTCTCCCTCGACCTGTGCATCTTCCTGCCTCAGAAACCTTTCCGCCTCATGGTAGAACTCCTTGAGATCCCTCGGTGGGTCCCGTTGTAATGATATCTTGAAATCCAAATTATCTGCAATTCCTAAAACTGCCGCCATCAAACCATCGGTGGATCGAGTCGATTCACCAAAGGTACTGCCGCATTGAATCCGGTTAAGAAATCCCTGAGCGACTCTCATTTCCATTGTTTCATCGATGTTAAAGTCATCACGTTCTTGGGTCTGACTATGTGGACTCGAAACTGTCTCATAAACCTTTCAAGCAGCTCCGTCCATGTGCCAATAGAGCCACTCTCCAGCTGTCAGAACCATAATGCTGCAATATCCGTCAAACACAAAGGGAAGCATCACGCCATGACCTCCTTTGATGCCCTCAGCACTTCTATATGCCTCATGTACTTCACCAAGTGAACAATGGGATCCGTTCTCCCATCATACATCATCAATGTTGGTAGTTTGAAATCTGGCAGGTTTCTAGCTTGCCTGATCGCAGAAGCAAAGGGAATCCTATTCATATCCTCCACGTCTCTATTTACCAATCCATCTCTCATAGCTCGCCTAACCAGCTCTACCAACCTATCATAGTCGTCGAGTTGTAGTCCTTGCTTGTTGCCTCTAATCTGCCCCCTCGAGTTCACGAGGGATTCCTGGAACCTGCTCACCTAGAAGAGCATCCATTCCTCTATCGACACCATGTTGTACAGCTCCACCTGGTAGTCTGCCCGGGATTGGATCAACATGCTTCAGGGGAGTGCCCCTTAGTCCTGGTGCTGCTTCTAATGGTCCCGCTCTATTCTGAATTCTGGTTGCTTCGTCCTCTTGATCAATATTTCCAACATCCCCTGTAGTCGCGTTTCCTTGACTCCACACTCCGACTTGTGCAACTTATTGAAGTAGGTTTCGCATCATCTCCTCTTATCTTTTCAGCATTGTTTCCATCTCGTCTTTGGTGATGAAAATCGAGGCCTGATTAGCTCTCGAAGAAGCCTCTTGACTCCCTTTATGCTGACCCCTTTCGGTTCTCTGTCTTCTTGTCGGTTTCCTTGTCATAGCTTTCCAGATCCAAGTCTTTAAGTCTTCAAATCCAAAGCCAAGTTGTAGGTTCCCCGAGTTCTAGCTTTCTAAATGAAAGCACCAAAATGTAAGTGCCAAAATTGGCCGCTAGCACTCCCACGCCGTTGAAAGCACCAACCAACAGTAACAGATAAGGGGGAGAATATATGTAGAGAGTATAAATATAAAGAACGGTTAAAGCTAAAATGAAAGGAGTAAAAACATAAGATTTATAGTAGTTCGGTTGACTCCGGCTCACGTTTACTCTAGAAATTTTCTTTATATTGATATGATAATCAATTACAGTTATAATCCAGAGTTTTTGAAAAAATAATGGCAGAGTTGTCGTGGTAGAGAATCGGAAGAGGAACAAAGTGAAGATCCTTTTTCTAAAGCCCGGCATGTTGTACTTATAGGCAAAATCCTGGTTATTGAATTTCCCAAGTGATGCCAGCCCAGTAAGACCTTCGTCGAGCACACACCCTTCACCTCGACAGATCCCAAATCCTCCATAAGTCGATCCGAAGTAACCATGGTACTGACCCGAAGTGAAAAGCTCAGCGACTCAAAGAAACTGACCTATCGCCTAGGCCGAACCCAAGTTGAATTAACTTTCACCCAAATGTAGAACCGAAGCACTCGCTGATGCCGACCCGAATCATTGCTTGTGCCGAGCCGAAGTCCGTCTCGAAGCCAACCCACATCATCTTGTTTACCCAACCCATCAAACATGCCGAACTCCAATGACCGAACAGCATGGCCTTTCTTTCTTTGTCTGACCGACCCTCCTTAGCCGATCCGTTATGATCGTGCCTAAACCAACATGACCAATCCACCTTCCTACCGATCCGCTCCGACATGGCCGACCCACTTCTTCATCGATCTCATCCTCCTTGCCTACCAGAACCATTCCTCTTATCAAGCCTCCCGAACTAGGTTATGCCGACTCACACCATCAAAGCCGATCTAAACCACCATGCCGATCCATACCTACCGCCCATCTTAGGCCGGGACACTCATAACTCTCCACCTTTGACCGAGCCACCTAGAATATCTACGCAAACCGAGCCTATATGACCAATCCACTCCACCCCGATCCATTCCAATGTCGACCGAACAAAATGAATAGGCCAACCCATCTAAATGTCGAACCACCTTTAACGTCGATCCTAGAATCAGATGCCGGCCCGTATAAACAGGCCCATCGGGAGTAGGTAGGATCATGCCGATCCAAAAACCAATCCCGAACGACTCGACTTTTTTCGAAACCCATAATTTCAGTATCCCAAGACTTTTGCCCAGCAACCATGCCAAATCCCGGCTACGTATTAATGCTTACCATCCGTGATCGATCATTCATTCAACCATTATAACCAAATCCATTGCATTCCAGTCTCGACAAACGAGTAGTCATTTTAATTGAATCCACCTATCTATGGCCTTGCCAAAAGGCGGGTTAACAAGTACGATGTGAGATTCTATTATTGTCTATCTTCTATCTTTATTTCTTTACCCCATGATAATCTACCTTTCTGGCACTTAGATTTACGGCACGTGAATACTGAGGATGTATTAGTGTCAATTTCTGAGGGTCGAGGTGGCCGGTCGTCATAGTTCGGATGTAGCTTTGTAGGAGCCGGTCTCATAAAGTTCAAGACTCGATGGACAAATTGATTAAATGGATGGACGCAACCCGCCAGGCACATATATATATATGTGTGTGTGTGTGTGTGTGTGTGTGTGTGTGTTTGTTGCAAGTTATATACCCTTCTAGAGGAACATGAGCTCTCTAATTGCGAGACAGTGCCAAAACATTGTCAAACGAAATTCCATGCTTATTGCATATCCTCTAAAGAGATCCTTCAGTGATTTTGCATGGAACAAAATTGACTGGCTTATTCAATATGATAGCATCCTCAAGAATATCGGATGTTGGATCTATTTGATGCCCATCTACCGGTTCAATTGGATATTTAAGAATATGTTGATCTACTTTCGGGTTCTCTAGATTTTGTTGATCAACACATGGAGGTTTTGGATGTGCTCTTGTTGGATAGGAGTTTGTTGCGCCAAAGAAGTTATAGTTGACTTGATTCTACGTCGGATTCGATATATTTTGACGGTAAAAAATTACCTGTATTCTGAGCAGTCAGACACTTGGAACGTCTTTGTTTAATTTCAGTAAAAAGCTTGATAGATAATCAACATTAGAATATTAACTGTAAACCATGCCTCCTGTGCTAAAGTAGATTCTAATGCAATACAGTTCGGAGTGTTGCGGATCGGATTTCAATTATTATTTAATTATTTCTTTTAGCAGTTCATTTTAAAGTCTAGATATTGCTCGACGTTGCCGTCATCGCAAACTGTACCGACTAGCTTAATGTTATCACCCATGCTATGGAAATGTTCGAGATGAAAGAGGAAATTCAACGTGAAATTCCAAGGCAAAGTTCGGTTTCAAAGCTCATAGTAGGCCAAAAAAATTTAAGTATGGGGATTGATGCAGATCCCGGAGACTCCTATAATTAGGCAAATCCCACCTTCGTCCTTCATCCCTACCGACCTCAGGAACCACGGCTACAATTTCATTCAATATCCATGCCTAACTCCATGTCCATTCATATGCGACCAGTAACCATCATCCTACCTAATTTTGTTCGACGTGGAGTTAAGGTTAGCGATCGGTTCGAATGAAATGGGATCTCAAGCTAGGGTTTAGGATAGTGAAGGTAGATCCAATAAAGTGATAAGCGGAGACATAGGCGACATCAGGCATTAGCAAGGAAGGGTGGTGGTGGTCCTTGGTTCAGGCGAGGATGAAGGCTGGTGTTGGATTTAAAGGTTTTAATGGCAGAGATCGAAGGTTTTAACTCAAGTATAGAAGTAAAGTGAGGAGATGGAGTAAAGGGAAATAATTTTTATAATGCCACAACCACGAACCCTCAAAACCAAAACAAACTTTGAGAAATTTCTCCAAGTGAGGAGTCGATATCGATACCCAAATTGGGGATTGGTACATAGTCCCAAATATTTAAAAAATAACAAACAAACATGTACAAGAATAAGTATTGTTTATGCGTATGTATGTGAGTGCCTATGCAGTATGATGAGCCATGTGTATATATTCAGTATACGACGACTAAAGTTAAAGGAAAGTTAGATTTATACCTAGGGAATTCGATGAAATTAGTCTAAAATCATCAGACATGAAATAGCATATCATTGGATCACGCTCCAGACTTATAGTCCTGGATGTTAGCAGAACATCATAACGGATCATTATGGACATGACAATTCACGGTTATCCAAACTTGTCACACATTAGGTTGGGAAAGAGATTTACTTTGGGAAACAAGTGTTATCCCGCCCTTTGACAAGGTAGAATTCGGACAAACTGGACAAATAGTACCAAGGGTTATCAAGGTGGAAAGCCTGGAGAGATAGCCCAGGAGTCCAAAAACAAAGCACGGATAGAGCCATGAAGTTAAAGCCACGAAGTATCAAAGACAACAAGGCAGTGGTATCCACTAAGTTGGAGATTGGTAAGGACTCCCGCTGGGGATCCGTACCGACTCCCAAATACAACTTGGATGGACCCCATCTTTTGCCTACATGCTTATGTCAGTGTTGAATTCCTATTTCCAAGGTTGGTTTGTTGATTCAATGCGTTTCTCCGTCGAATACTACAGACACTTGAAGTTAAAACTTTGTCCTCCTTCAATTCCATCCTTTGGGCTCAGAGATGAGCTAAAACAAGTACAAATGACTATGGAATCAAGAATCTAACTACAAGATGATTCAAAGTAAGGACTGGAGATCCTAAACATGGACATCTTGGGGATCGATACCAACTCCCAACTTCTGAGAAAAAGAATAATCGAATAAATATTACAATGGCATCCATACCACCTTGTATTACTAGTCCGTTTATTCGGTACTCACATATCATACTCACCCTCATTATTCCATATAATGAGTCCAAAGAATAATCGAAAAGTATTACCAAATGCCACATCCTAAACAGTGTTACTAATCCGTTTATTCAGATTTCAAGTCACATAAAGTAAATATTAATAAATCAAATAGCAAGATGTCATCACCGTATCGTCTTAAAATATAACTCAGATACATAATTACGGTGGATCATTCATAGCAAAAACAATGTCGAAGGAATGATAAATTATAAAAATGCAGTAAGATAATATTTAAACAAATATTTTGGATAAACATCTTAAACTTTTAATCATAAATGATACCTTCAAATTTATTTATTTATATAATTACAAAATAAGATACAAAACAGTATTCATTTTCAAATCAATACACACACATGCACATCCAAATCACTTTATAAGGCTTATAAAAATCATTACAATCAATAATCAAATTCTATTTTAAAAGATATTAAACCACCTTTTGAGTAATTCCTTTATATTTCAAGCCACTAATTTATAATTCAAATATTTCTATATATATACATATACATACATACATATATATATATATATATTCAAAGTTATTAATTATTATATTAAAATCATTTAATAACATCAGAAAGTCGTTTCATAATATATTTATAAAAATAATCTAATTTCAATTGAACATACATATATATATTAAGTAAAAATAAATTTCTATAATAAAAGCTATAATAACATCTTAAATATACTAATAATTTCCACACATTATAAATATCATTTTTCTTCAGAGAACTCTTGCAATATCAAATAAACACAAATCATCATGCCTTTAAATTAAATAGAAATAAGTTTTAAGATATAATAAACTATTAAAATCATTTTAGAAAAAATAGAATTTACCCAGGTTCAATTGACTGGGAAAATGCTTTAGTCGACTGATCTCAGTAGACTAAAATCATAAAGGAGTCAACTGAAACAAGGTGCTGCTCTTAGATTTGGATTTTAAACTAGTTCAGTCGACTGAATGGTTACCTCAATCGATCGACCAGTTCGACTAAACAAGTGAAAGATCTTGTTGTTTTAAAACATGCACTCGAGACGAAATTTTGTACTAGTTTAGTCGACTGAATAAAATAAATTTCTAAAGTAAACCAATTTTTGAAACAAGAATTTCAAGCCTCGCAACATCATTCAAATTTTGATTCAAGTTCTAGCAAAACTATGATTAAAAGAATGTATCACATGACATAAACACATATATAATCAATTTTGAAGCCAAGCAAAACAACCGTGGATTTAAATACATCAATGATCATCGAGGATTAAATATGGCAAACTAAGTTGTGAAAGATTATATATATTCAATTGATGTGATCAAAATCATACACATAACAAATTCAATGATTAACTTTCAGTAGCAATTAACCACAACAAATATTTTATCTAAGTGTAAAAATCTAATTTGGACATAGATGTGTGAAGGAATAATACTCACCTTGGCTAAATGAAATTCCATAGCTAAAATTGTATTCCATCATCTACTATTCTAGGTTAAACAAGAATACTTCATTGCTCCAAATTTAATCAAAACTTCAACATCTTTATGAAAGTAGATGTAACTTGGTATTAAGAGAAACATACTTCAAATTTAGTATTAACAGGATTTATTTTAATTAATAGAAGAGGAGGGTTTTACTTTGTTTTTGTATCATGAAGAAAAGGAGAAAGAAAGAATACCCTAGAAAATTCTAAACGGGAATTGCTTTGATAAAATAAAGTTCACTTTCACTATAAAAGAAATATGAATGGTAGTGTAGAAAAAAAATTATCTACATAATAGCTTTATGCAATGATATTTGGGTTTTGGGCTTTACATAAAACTTAGCACATTTGAGTTCTTTTTATTTTCTAGTTTAGCAAACCATTTTCTTTTCAATATAAACACTATAAAATTTCAAACAACAATCATGTTTACATCACTAAATGATTACTCAATGTTACGAAATTTATATATACTTTATTTTTCATAAATTTCTTTGTTTCAATTAATGACTAAGGATATCGAAACTATCATTGGTAGCTTACTTACTTTGATTAACAAAATCAATTTAAATCTTTACTTGAAAATTATTATTAACACAAATCTTCATTTCTTATTCACATATAAGTTTATAAAATATTATTTTCATATTTTATCTAAGTTTATTTTAAAAACATTTCTCAATTACATTTCAAGCTCAATTTTCAAATAATTACCAAACCATTCATTTAAATAAAATAAAACTTCTTCCCTTCAAAAATTTACTTCTAATCACATAGTAGATTGAGTAAAATATATAATTACCTTTACCCCATCAAACTCATTTTAAATTTTCATTCGTATATAATAAATCCAAACCTTTCTTAATAAATATTTAAAAATCCATTTCAATTAATGAAATCACAATTATTATCTTTAATTGATTACTACATCACACCAGTTATTACAACGATGATACTTACTATACATTATCATCCATGAATAGGATTGTTATGTGAATTGTAATAATTTTTAACTACATTCACGTGAATTAATAACATCAACCATTAGATTTACTTAGGAAAAAACATTGAATGTTTAATTGTTTTAAAACTTCTTAGAAACTGAATTAAAGATCGAAATAAAAACTGAGATTTGGCCCGTAAGGAGTCTTAGTATTTATAAACCGATTTGAGACCGAATCTTAGTCCCTAACTCGGTATTTTAAAGGCTATTTTTTTAGTACTTCGTCAGTTTTTATTTAAAGACCAAAATAATTTCATTCTTTGTATAGATATTTTTTCGTGATGAGTAACTCTAAAATAATTATGCCAAAAAATTGAAAGAAAAGAAAATGCGAAGGGACCTTAAGAAATTTCTACTATTGAAAACAATCATCTCCTAATCATTTGTATAATCTACACCTTTTAAATGGATCTGTTTCCATGTATGCGCATTCAAAATCATATAATTCTATCATATAATGTTCTTACAAAATGTGACATGTCACCATGCAAAATGTGATATACACCCTGGTTTACAATGTAAACATGATGACAAACAAGAAGCACTATCAGAAATTATTCGTAAGCCGACTGTTCGATTCACCAACCCAGTTTCCAAAGCACCTTCATTGATTGTCAATCAAGCATCTTTTCCCACAATTCAAAAGTCATGTCTGAAATAAAAACCTAGTAAAACTAACTTAGTTATAACATTGCTTTGAAGAAATCAAGTAGCCTTAAATATTTCAAGTTTTCATATTCCAGATTTATTTCAAACATAAAAATGTAGTGAAAAATCTACTGCTCTAATACCAAACTGTAGTTCAAAACTTTGCTTTGCGAAAGCTTTTTCCAATAGATTTTTTATCATCCAAATCACAAAGAGGTAAATTTGGATAGAAAATAAACGAACATGAAATCAAAAATCAATACACAAGAGATTTCACCCAACTACCCATTTTATTGATTCACCAGAATTTGTTTACAATTAAAAGTAAAGAAAATACAAATTAAGAAAGGGAGTCTTGATTTCTATGGCTAAAATTGTCGGAGGAGAAGAGAAAAAACAGAAGAAGAGAGAATTAGCAATTAGATTTCCACTCATTTTACACTCTATTCTAGGCTCTATTTATAACATTAATTACTTAATGCCTAATTTAATATTAGACGGGAAAAAGTAAATTGATTAGCTAGTTAGAGAGAGAAATAAACAAAACCAAACATGCATATTAATTAGGAGAAACGAAATTTTCTCTTTCTTCCTTTTTGCATATTTGTTTCCTTCTAGTTGTGATTTCATATCACTAAAATTTAACACTCCACCTTGACGCAAAATCACATATCTCCAACATATCAAGCATGCCATCTCTAGATGTACCACAGCTCCTTATATCTTAATCATACTAAATTACAAACCTCTACCACTGCCTACAAGTGGTGCATCTCCAGCCATGAGGTGCACTACACCAATCGGTCTCAAAAGCGCTTGTAATACCACAAAGACCTACATACAGTCATTGTGGATTTTCCAACTCAACACCCGTCTATCACTCATTCTGAGCTCATAACATTGTCATTATCGATCCCTCGAGCATCATCAATATGAAGATCCCTGTCTAAAATATGATTCTCAACACGATCATCATAAGCAATGAACAAATTAATCTCCCTAGCTGACTGTGGACTAGGCTCTCCAACTGTTACTCACTTCCCATAGTCGACTATATGACCAACCAAACTATAAAGGTTTCCTTCTTCTAGTACTCCCCTCATCCTTGCAAGACCACCCTTCTTCACTCTCAAAACTCCACCTCGAGTCTTATAAGTGCAACCTTGACGATCTAACTCATCAAGAGAAATAAGATTATGCGAACAAGTAGGTACATGTCTTACTATAGAGACTTCTTTAACCAAATCATCATCCATATGAAACCGGATAGACCAATACCATAAATTGGTAGCTCTTCTCCATTGGTTATCCTAGTCATGCCGACATTATTCTGATAAGAAGAGAAACAATTCACATTTCTACAAATGTGAATATGGACTCCCTAATCCATCTTCCAAGGCTTCTCTTTACTAATGAAGACATCACAAGAAGTATCACTATCGCTACCTTCAGCTATGCCCGCCCGTATATCACTATAACTGTCACTACGTATAGTCTTCTTTTGATCCCTTTTATACGCTTCACACCTATTGCGCATATGACCTATTTTATGACAATAATAACAAATTATATCTTTTGACATACCTTTACCATTAGCGACTTTACTCTTCGAACTTGTATCCTTCTTCGAGTCCCTTGCTACCATTACCTCATCTTGAACTAATTTCACACATGACCCTTTTCTTCTAAGCTCCTCATTCAAAAGACTACTTCGAACATTTCCAGTGAGATAGTTTCATTAGCATTGGAATTGCTCAATGAAACAACCAAAGTTTTTCAACTTTCTGAAAGCGAACTCAACAATAAAAGCGCCTGTAAATAATCATCAAATTTGACATTCATATTTGCCAATTGATTTATTACACCTTGAAATTCATTCAAATGCTCTACTACATATTTCTCTCCATCCAAACTCAGTTGAACCAACTTTCAGAATAGAAAAGCCATATTTGCATCACTCTTCGACTCATACAAAGATACCAACTTATTTAAAAAAGCCTTTGCGGATTCACAACTAACCACATAATGGAAGACTGAATCATCAAGATACTGACGAATCAACACAATTGTCTTCTTATTCATATTCTTCCATTTTCCCTCCTCTACATCAGAGAGCTTCATCCCATCTCCATCAATCGAAACATAAAGATCACTAAGATACAAAACATCTTCATCCTAGCTTCCAGATACCGCAATTTTTTCCACCCAAAATAGTAATCTTTGAAAAAGAAATCATATCTGACGTCTCAATGATTTTTCAAATCAAAAATTACGCTAAGATTTGCGATGAGCTTATTATGGTACCAATCTATAGTGAAAAATCTACTGCTTTGATACCAATCTGTAGTGCAAAACTTTGCTTTGTGGATGCTTTTATCAATAGATATTTTATCATCTAAATCACAAAGAGATAAATTTGGATAGAAATAAATGGACATGAAATCAAAAATCAATACACAAGAGATTCCATCCAGCCACCCACATTATTGATTCACCAAAATTTGTTTACAATTGATCGAACAAAATAAAAGTAAACAGAATACAAATTGAACCAATAATCAAATTGAGAAATAGAGTCTTTATCTCTATGGCTAAAACTATTGGAGGAGAAGAACAAAGAAGAAGAGAGAAGTAGAAACTAGATTTCCACTCATTTTACACTTTTTCGTTTACGCTCTATTTGTAACATCAATACTTTAATGTTTAAGTTGAAATTAGATGGAAAAAAATAAATTTATTAACTAATTAGAGAGTGAAATAAACATAACCACGTATGCTTAGGAGAAACAAAATTTTCTCATTCTTCCTTTTACATGTTTGTTTTCTTCTAGTTGCGATTTTTTACCAACAAAATTTAACAAAAAAACATTGTGCAGTAATTATTTTGAAGTTTACCATTATTTTCATGCATGCATGCACAGAAAGTTAGAACCTTAATTACAATACAACTCCATATATCACAGCTTGTCAGAAAAGTTTGGGCTATGAGGTTAGTTGCAAGAATAGGATGGCAGGATATTTTTTTATGGGAATTCTATATGAGATTGAGAGTACCTGACATATTTTTCTTCCATAGGTCTAAAATATAGAGCCTGCAGTGGTTGGTTCTTTTATCGCATCTAGAATATGAAGCTATGTTAACTGGTTCAATACAAAATCAAAGGTAGAGATTGGTGCGGTGGCTTGCTGATGTGCATGCCATTTAACTAGTTTAGTTCACCTTAATATAACTCATACTGGAGTATCACCCTTCTCATTATTTCGTTTCTCCCTTACATTCTACAAAACTCTCATTCACCTCTTATTTGTCTCTACACTTTCTCCTATAGACAATATCAAATATAGTAAGAAAAGGATAGAATAATGATACTATTATACACATGCAACTACGACTACTAGACCCAAACGTGTTATTGTGCTACCTGCAAGGTACAAATGTGAGCAGAAGCTACTTCAACAACCTAGCAAATAGTGGAGCAGGCACTTATAGACAAATAGTTTGTTATTGTGATTTCCTTTTTATACAGTATTTTCTTTTTTTGTTAGAATTATATGGTTCTGAATGATTACATCGCCACTAGTATTGATGCCTGGCATCTAGAAGCATGTATGAGTAGTCTATATAGGATGCTATAATGAATGGAAAAGCAGGCCAGAAATAAAGTATTTCTCTTCATTACTGTATTTCTCTTTCTTTTTTCTATGTTTTCTTCTTTCTTCTCTTCTCCTCCTCTAAAACCTCTATTATCTTTCTTGGATCGTATCATTTGGTGCTTTCACCATGATTCTCACCTCCTCGAAAACCATGAGCAACAACACCATCAACAACTCCATCAATCAACTCCGCGAAATCACCATCCAACAACAAATCGCCATTAACTCCATTCAAGCCACTCTCCCCACTCAACAAAATGACATTGCCAACATTAAAACCACAATCGTCAAGATGCGAATCTCCATTAATCATATCATCCACTCACTATCTGAACTCACCACAAAACTCGACCTTCAAATCACATTACCACCACCTCTCCTATTCTCTTTGGCTCATCCAACTTCATTGCCTACTACTGTCATGGGTTCTACGACAGCAGCTCCTCCAACCCCGGCTACAACAAATGTCTCTTCCCTTTCCATCAGCACCCCCACCATCTTTACTTCATCTCCTGCAGTTACACATTCATTGCTGCCATTTCATCAAACATTAGTAGCACATCTTATCCCAACCAACAACACAGCTTTCTTCTCAAAAACAAAAGTTATTGCTACCACCGTCGGCAATGAGGCCCTCTTCGGCAACAACATCGATACTTCTTTCTCCATCCTCACAAACTCCGACAACGTCGTCACCATCCGGTTCTATTCTCTCTCTCCTGTTTCCTAGATCCAACCCACACCATATGTATTCCCATTCACATGCTTTTTCGATCTCTACTCAGATCACCGATGCTTGTTTGTTGCCACGGTTGGCAATGGCCAAATGATTCGCATCGGAGAAGTTTACATTTTCGATCCCAGTGGTAAATTATACATAGATATAATTTTCGACCTTGAGGACAAGGTCTATTTCGAAAGGTCGGTAATGATTCTGTTATGTATATGCAACTATGACAACTAGACCCAAACCTGATTTTTTTTTTAACTACAAGGTACAAAATGTAAGCACACCAATCTAGCAAATAATGGAGCAAGCACTTGTAGACAAATAGTTTGTTATTGCGATTTCCTTTTTATACTGTAATTTCTTTTTGTGTTAGGATCATGTGGCTCTAAATGATTACATTGCCACTAGTATTGATGCTTGGCATCTAAAGCATGCCTGAGTAGTCTATATCGGATGTTGTAATGAATGGAAAAGCAGGCTGGAAATTAAGTATTTCTCTTCCTTACTGTATTTCTCTTTCCTTTTGCTGTGTTTTCTTCTTTCTTCTCTTCTCCTCCTCTAAAAACTCTATTATCTTGCTTAGATTGTATCAAAATGCCTCAAGTTCCATCATCTATATGGTGCTTCATGAGCAGTTTAGAAGTGGAGCAGGTAATGGTGTTTGACGAACTGTTTAGCAACTAATCCAAGTTGAGTTATATAAACCAAGAACTAAATCAGAAATTAGAACTTTAAAAGAATGTTGAACAAAATTATAGTTTTAACTTACAGTAGCAGGATATATTTGGGACATTCATGTTATTAATAATTTGGTCCCACTAGTTTAAATATCTCTTCATTTATGCCTGGAGAACCATGACAGCAAAATGTAGGAGAAAGGAATATAAGTTTCACCAAAGTTAATGGAAACAATGTACAAAAGTACAAAACCTGAGATATGAAAATAGGAAGCAACCGAGGGACAACATTTGGAGTTCTGTAGAATAGGAAATGAAGCTCTATGCATAAGAAATTTTTAATGACCCGAGATTTTCGATCCCGAAAATCTCAGATAGTGAGAGAAAAGAAGAAACGGGTAGAAGAAGAAACAGAAAACAAATCACATATTCTCATATTCGCAGCGGATCAAAATATAATATCAAATAAAATAGCAGTTATACAAAGGAAAACTATATTAGTTAATTTACATCAATATATCAGAGTTACAACATTTTCACATAACATTGGACAGTCAAAAACATGTCCTAGATAAACTACAATATATCACAACGGAATACATTCCATGCGTTCCTGCCATCCATCTCGCCTCCTTTGCTCCAAAACATCCTTACCTGAAAATTTGTAATACTCTGTCTGACCCGAGCATTACATCAAGGTTACACCCGGGTCAGGCTGGAAACCAGCATGAGTAAACCTATCTAACATGAAATACTAAGATATAAAACTTATTTAAAATTCGAGGTAACTCATACTTCACTACGAGTTCTCAACTTGTTATAGTCAACACTTATTTCACAAATCAATATCTATGTGCCTCTACATAGTTTAAATGGTCCAATTACTTAAATCATTCCATTCCAGCCTATTGATTTCACATATCAAATAAGGAATTATATAAGATTACAAATCGAAGTGGTTTCGGGTACTTACCGGTACCCGACCCTGGTCTCTTCGAATCCAATTATCATTTTAAAAACCAAGCAATTTAAGTTTAAACATTTCCATAAATATCCAGAATTACATATTTACATAGCCATTTATCATAGATAGGCAAAGCATATTATCTCAATTTAGTCCAATCATACCATATCACATAGCATCACTTGTCAAAGACATCAAGTAATCCAACGCATATAATAACATTTAATTTTTGATAAGCAAGATTAATTATTCTCACCATTCAATTAATTTAAATAAATTAAATTAATTCCTTTAATTACTTTTAATCCTGCTTACCTAACATTAATTAATTACAAACCATTAACTAATCATCCTTAAATTTTCCACTTTAATTACATTAAGTACTTAGCCTTTAATAACACAAACTAATTAACATTCACCCATTCACATTCATTACATTTATCGTTAATTAATTCTCAAATTAATTATCCCATAATAACTTACATTGATTAATTATCCTTTAATTAATCACACTCATTAATCTATTAACCCTTAATTAATAAATCCTTTAATTAAATACATTAAGCAATTAATGCTTAATTACTAACCTTAAGTAATTAACCTTTAATTACTTCCATCAAATCATTTTCCCACTGGTTAATTAATTACATTGATTAATCAACCCTAATTAACTACCCTTAATTAACTAACCTAATTAATTATCCTAACTCAAAAATTAATCACAACTATTAATTATTCTTTTGCTAATAATTAATTACTCTTAAATTACTAATTTATTAATCAGTATTAATCTTAAATTACTTATTAATTAATCTTTAATTGTAAATATAAATGATAAATCATTTATCTTAATTAATCTTCTTAATTATTTTCAAAGTCTTACTTAATAACCTTGGAACCAAATAATTTACAAGCTTTAAGTTTAATTTAAAATTTAAAACATTTAATCTTTTAATTAAACTATTTAATTATCTGATTAATTAAGCTTTAGAAACAACTTAAGGATTAACTTGATTAATATCTTAAAATACTTTTCAAATTTAAATTAACAAAACATAAAAAAAAATCAACTTATTACTTAAAATAGTTTTAAGATAATTACTTTATCTTGGATTTGTTAAATTTAAAAAAACTTTTAACATAAATTTATAACCCGAGAAAAACCTACGTATTCCCATCAAAAACCCGAGTTATCTAAACTCATTCCCGAGCTTCCTCTTTTTATTTAAAAATTAGTTTAAATTTTTAAAAAAACTTGTTATACTTAAAAAACTCGCACGAATCAACATGAAGCAAACTCGAGCTAAACCCTACTCTACTTTGAGTCAAAACTCGAGACAAACCCATCGTCCCAAAACCCAAACTCCGGTGCATAGAAATTCTAGTGCATGTGCACCGATCGCTAGCGAAGCTCCGGCATCCACGACTTCCACCAACAAGTCATCTTCGACTTCCTCAATCTATCGAGCCACTCAGATAACTCAATCGATCATGGCATTAGAAATTTCTCGATCGATCTACCCTGGACAAGAAAAAACTAGTCGCCGATAATCCCTCAACCTGCCCATTTCCTACCATCTGAAGCTCTCCCCCCCCCCCCCCCCCGACCGCAGCCTCATCGAAAACCAAACTCTGTTTTCCCCCTCGACCGATCACTTCCAGCTCATCCTTGCCGACGATATCGACAAATTTCCATCGTCGACCAAAATGGGTTATTAAACCTTACAACTCCTCCGACCGACCACCCTGGTGGCTTAAAAACCTCGTCGCTATTTTTCCTACTATCATCAGTCACTCCGCTACCTTCAGCATCAAGTGCGATAATCAGATCATGGTCGATTGCCTGAATTTTGCCAAAACATACTTCCCGTTCAACCTGGAAATCCTCGACATCTACTAGCTTAAAATCAAGAGACCTACATCTAAAAACAACATTTCAAAATACGATTCTGATTATGTAATTATATTTTAAAATATACATATCTGATTTTTTTGATAAATAACGATTTTGCTGTAAAAATCATTATTTCACAATATTTAATAAATAATTTTACCGGCAGTTCCTTTTAGAAATGAAATTACATAGCTACGATCGTTTTTTATTTAAAATCTTAGCCTAATTTACACTGTATAAAGAGAAATTAAATTTTTAAACTTGATTATTAAACCTGTAACTAAGAACAGAGGGTTTATACAGGCGTACATATTCAAATATCTGCATATTTATTTATATACAAACATAATCTCATCGTGCAAACAATTTCCACAAGGTTAATCATTGTTTTATCACAAGCATCAATTTTAACAGGTTAAAGCATAATTAAGAGTAGCAGTTTACTCACCTGTTCAAATTAGAACAGTGAACAGTTTTGATTTTCACTGGAAATAGGAGTTGATCTGAAGATTGGAAACTCAAAGCTTGGAATTTTGAATCTGAAGTTGCTTGATTTGATCTGCTCCTTGTTTTGGTTTGATAATTTGGAAAAGTTCTTGATGTTTGGATTTTCTGCTGTTTTGAAACTGATTCCTTTCTGGTTTGATAATTTGAGACAGTTTGATTTGTTGCTTTAATATTGAAATGTTTTATAGCTTCAGGTTTAAATGAATTCTGGTTTATTTTTTCTGATCTTTAACTTTAATCTGCCGGTTGAGGCTTTGAATAAAAGAAAAAATGAGAAAAGTAGGAGATGTAGTATTATATAGTTTTGAATTTTATTTTTATTAATTTTCAAAAAAAAATGAGTGAAACTTGTTAAATTTTATGTTAGAATTATTACACTTTTATCTTCCATGTTTTAAACACTTACATTTGTAATTTGTATGATAAAAATGTCTTTTATATAATTTATATGTCGTATTATATTTAGTTTATATCTATGTATATATTTTACCAATTTATATCCTTATTAAATATATTTTCTTATATTTATAAAATTTCAAAGAATATATTTTAAAACTAAATTATATATATATAATCATACATATTTTATTTTCAAATCCAATTTATTTTTAAGATATCAATCTTTCAAATTTCAAGTTTAAATCCAAATTCGATTTCAAATCCAATTTAAAATTTAACTCAAATATATGAATATACATTTTTAAACAAATACAAATTCAATTTGTAAATAATAATTCTATTAAAATCCATATATATATAAACACATTATTATTGTTTGAAAACAACAATTTTACAAATTTCAAAAAAAATTATAAAGGGGATTATCACATTTATTTGTTTAATTTTATAAATCAGTATTTTCAAGAGTTAAATCAGATACTATCCAATCATCTGATGCCAAAAAATCCGGGTTATCACATTCCTTCCCCCTTTGAATCTTTTCATCCTCGAAAAGGAACGAAGCCAGAATTTATTCTGTACTCAAAATTAGATAAATTATTCTTTGATCAATTTTAAAACATTTTTAAAATCTATATAATTCTAGAAAATAATTTTTTTTATAAAAACACCTTTTATAACTGGATGTCTCAACCAGTCCATCCTTGTTCTTACAGAAATTCGGTCATACGTTGATCAGGCGTAAGACTGAAAATCTATTAGTACTTAGCATACCCATTTTCAACACCCAATCAAAATATTTGGAAAATATTTTGTTGAAAATATAGGAAAAAAATTTGAAAATATAGGAAACATCTTTGGTGAGAATGCTCTGGAAATCATCACCCCCATCCATGGTCGCAGTTAACCCGATGGTTACGTTGTCATCCCAGCAAAATCCATAGATAACTGTAGGCACTCCGTGCCCTTCGATTACGCCATAGAACCTGCTACAGATCGCAGCTACATCTGGGGTTACGTTTCTATCATAGCAAAAACCCATATAACTTTAGGCATCAGCGCCCTCGAATTTCGCTGCCAAAAGAATGAAACTTCTCCACTCCACTCGACCATAGATCGAAGTCTACCGATGTTACGTTGCCTTCCTAGAAAAATCAAACATAGACCATTGACATTCACCTCTACACGATTTTTGTTGTGGTCCACAGTACATCGCAGCGACATCGAGTTACACTGTCGTCATAGCATAACCCGAATTCCCCTGTAGGCATCAACGCCTTTGACTTCCGCTACCTAAATAATCCTCAGGAACTTCATTTTGTCCAGACTTCCTCATAAGATCCACTTTAGAACCCCCCCCCCCCCAGGGCCCAAGGCAGTACCAATCTATGGTACTCCTAAGAAGTTCATTTCAAGGGAGTGCCTTTTTCTCTAGAACCATTTTCAAAACACTTTATACTATACACATATAGTATCTTCCAAATCACACACCTAGTATGAATCTTATATAAATCTCCTTTCTCAAAATTGATTATCCTAAATTGATAATTCTCAGATTAGGCTTTCCAAATTTCCAAAATTGATTTTTTTCCAAAAATCAAAAGCCTTTCCAAATCCATAGGTTCCCAGAACCTTTTTTCCAAATTCATTCTCATAAGATCCTTTATATATATATATATATATATATATAATCTTGAAAAATCTTCAGATCATTTCAAACTCGTATAAATTCCATTTCTATACTTCAAATACTTTCAAAAACCCTTTTTATTCTGGCTATAGATTCAACAAGGGGAGTTTATCAATTATATATAACAAAGATATATAACTTTGTCTATGTCAAATCAATATTCAAAGCTGATTACTCTATAAAGTCACTTACCATATTACTTACTTCCATAAAGTAAATTTCTACCATAGAAATATCCAATTTCCACTTTATTTCATCATATATTTCATAAATATACTCTTTCATTTCAAAATCATTTTACAGTTCTTATTCACAAATTCCCAATATCAATTTCATTCAAGCACGTACGATGTACACATATCATCCATATGCTATATTAATCTGATCACTCACTCGATCACACAATTTCACTGCCGAACTAGTATCTTCCATCCGACTTCCTAGTGTGGACTCAGATCTGGTTTCTTGATCAAAAACAGTCATTCTCCTTGCATAGTCATAACTATGATAGAGAATTCCCAAAACCAATCAAAAATTCATATCCAGGTTCGCCGTCGAAAATTGAGTGAAAAAACACAATTCGGATCGATATACTATCTCGAGATCTGTGCTCGAATCTGGATCAAATCACTATGCGAATAGAATAACACTATGCGAATAGAATAATATACATACATCCTACGTATTTATCTTCATTGATTATTAACTAAATCAATCCACTTTTTCTATTCACATTCATCTTGATTTTCATTCACTTATTCACAATTGCCTCACTCCCCATTGGATTATCACCTCAATTCTTATCTCAAATGGGTATTTAATCATAAATAGTTCGAACTCTGTCCAGCTTAAATTTAGAAAATAGGTTGAAAATTTGAAAAGTAGATAAGTAGTTGAAAAATAATTACTAGTTTGTAAAATAGCTGTAAAATAATTAAGTAATTGTAAAATAGTTGGAAAACAGTCAAATAGTTATAGAAATTTTAAATAATTACAAAATAGTTGTAAAATAGTAATTAGTTATAAAGTAGCTAAAAAGTAGTAATTAGTTTATAAAACAGTTGAAAATTTGTTAAATAGTTCCAAACATAGTTGTATAAAATTGTTTGGCTTTAAAAAGAAAGATTGTATATGGTAAATAGCTATGGAAAAATATATTTAAGAAAGTTTACATTAAAACAATTTATTTTAAAAATAGACCAGAGCCAAACTGTTCAACTTCCCAATCTCCATTCTCATCAATTCCATTTAAATTTACACTTCCTTTTGAATTGATTCAATCCCAATCCAAGTTGATCTTACCCTCAGTTCCTTTCAAATTCAAATTAAATTCCATTTGAATTTACTTATTCAACTTTAATCACAATCCCATATTATTCAAATCAAATTTCAATTTGAATTAACTTCATATTCCATTTCATTTTAAACCATCTCGAATCATATAAATTCGAGTTAAATGTCAAGTATTGATTTGATTCCTTTAAATCAAATCGATCTTTACCTTAATTGATCAATTAAATTCTTTAAACAATTTAATTCTGAGTTAAAATTTCAAATACTGAATTTTAAATTACCTTTACTTCTACATAAACTTATTTCTAGGTTCAAATAATAAGTCAAAACCCTTTTTAAAAAATTTAACCTTTGAAATCCAATTTATTACCTAATTTCAACTTTTGAAACCAAACCTCAGAAATTTCAGTTTTAATTTATTTCAAATAAAGAAAGTGATTTTATATAAGATCACACCACCATGAAATATTTCATACATTGATAGACTACACATTAGCAGTTCAAACATCACATCCATTATCACAATAAAAGCCTTACAAAGTCATAAATCTAGATGTCTACATCAACACCTAGTGTTTAGAGTCCTAGCATTATCTACCAGAATCCTTCCTATGGACTTCTTTCAAATGGGCAAAGCCCAAACATGCACTTTTCAACAGGATGTCCCCACCTATAGCATTTTCCAAAAAAGTTTTCTATCCTCCCATTAATCTGGATAACCTCCACGCCTCCTACAGGACGTTCCACAACCTCATTCTTCTTCTTCTGTCTCTTGGGACAATTCCTAGCGATGTGTCCCAACCCTTTACAATGATAGCAAATGGTGGAATCATTGACTGGTTCCATTGGTTTACGCTTCACCTTCCTCACTTCAGGACAATGGTTAAAGAAATGTCCCTTCTTATGGCATTAAAGCATAATATCTCGGAGCGAAATCGTTGGAATGTACCCTTTAATTCCTTCCATGTTTTACCACACTTGGCTGCGTAATGACCCTTATTGAAACATCTGTAGCAAGTGACATTATCATAAGGTCCTGGTCCATTCCTTTCCTTAATCTGATTTTCATACTCCTGTATTGCTATTTCCCGTTCCTTACATGCAGCTGCTCTCCGTTCTCTGTGCCTTGCCTTCCATTCTTCACTCTTAGCCATTTCTCTCAAAGACTGAATTCTAGAGGGACTTCCTAACCTATAAATTAGACTTTATTAGAAGAATTCAACTTTTACTCTTATATCAATTTTCTTACCAAGTTATACCCTAAGTTTTAAACCAACTTTGGTTTTTAATTCCAAGCAAAGTTTTCAAACAACTTCTTGTTTTAAAATAAGATTACATTCCTTTTAATATTTTGAAAACAATTTCAAATATTTTTAATCTTAGGATTCAAAACTTCACAATTTAAAACCCACTTCAATTTGCAAGTCATACTTTTACACTCTTAACACATTTCATTTTGCTTTATCATTATTATAAAACAAACATCCTAATATTTGATACAATAACCATTTTATTTTATTTTGGTTTGAAACTAATTCTAATTCACCTTATTTGTATGGTTCATTCTATTCAATTCCTATTTGGATATATATATTTATCACTTAAATTCTTATTTAATTGCAATGACCAACAACTAGTTTTCTTAATAAATAGTAATTGGAAAATTATTTGCTTTATATATTAAAATATAAGCTTGTATAAGAATCATTCATTTTTAAAACCATTTTAAAACCTTTATATAAGAAAATAACAAGTACACTCTCATATATATATATACACTCAACTCATTCTAGGTTACCACTGATCCTTATCCTTAACAAGTACCCACCAGAGCCAAGGTTCTTGCTTAACCTCGCTCTGATACCAAATGTAACGACCTAAGATTTTCGATCCCGAAAATCCGAGATAGCTAGGGAAAAGAAGAAAGAGGTAGAAGAAGAAATAGAAAACAAATCACAGATTCACACATTCGCAGCGGATCAAAATATAATATCAAATAAAATAGCAGTTATACAAAGGAAAACTATATCAGTTAATTTACATCAATATATCAAAGTTACAACATTTTCACAAAAAACTGGACAGTCAAAATCAACGTGTCCCAGATAAACTACAATATATCACAGCGGAATACACTCCATACGTTCCTGCCATCCAGCTCGCCTCCTGAGCTCCAAAACGTCCTTACCTGAAAATCTGTAATACTCGGTCTAACCTGATCATTACAACAAGGTAACACCCGGGTCAGGCTGGAAACCAGCGTGAGTAAACCCATCTAACATGAAATACGAAGATATAAAACTTATTTAAAACCCGGGGTAACTTGTACACTTCGAGTTCTCAACTTGTTATAGTCAACACTTATTTCACACATCAATATCTATGTGCCTCTACATAGTTTAAATGGTCCAATTACTTAAATCACTCCATTCCAACCTATTGATTTCACATATCAAATCTATAAGGAATTATATAAGATTACAAATCAAAGTGGTTTCGAGTACTTACCGGAACCCGACCCTGGTCTCTTCGAATCCAAATATCATTTTAAAAACCAAGCAGTTTAAGTTTAAACATTTTCATAAATATCCAAAATTACATATTTACATAGCCATTTATCACAGATAGGCAAACCATATTATCTCAGTTAAGTCCAATCATACCATATCACATAGCGTCAATTATCAAAGACATCAAGTAATCTAAGGCATACAATAACTTCAATTTTTCATAAGCAAGATTAATTAGTCTCACCATTCAATTAATTTAAATAAATTAAATTAATTCCTTTAATTACTTTTAATCCTGCTTACCTAACATTAATTAATTACAAACCATTAATTAATCATCCTTAAATTTGCCTCTTTAATTAAGTAATTAGCCTTTAATAACATAAATTAATTAAACTTCACCCATTCACATTCATTACATTTATCGTTAATTAATTTCTCAAATTAATTATCCCATAATCACTTACATTGACTAATTATCCTTTAATTAATCATACTCATTAATCTATTAACCCTTAATTAATCAATCCTTTAATTAAGTACATTAAGTAATTAATCCTTAATTACTTCCCTTAAGTAATTAACCTTTAATTACTTCCGTCAAATAATTTTCCCATTGGTTAATTACATTGATTAATTAACCCTAATTAACTACCCTTAATTAATTAACCTTGATTCATTATCCTAAATCAAAAATTAAACACAACTATTAATTATTCTTTTGCTAATAATTAATTACTCTTTAATTACTAATTTATTAATCAATAATTAATCTTAAATTAATTATTAATTAATCTTTAATTATAAATTTAAATGATAAATCATTTATCTTAATTAATATTCTTAATTATTTTCAAAGTCTTACCTAATAACCTTGGAACCAAATAACTTACAAGCTTTAAGTTTAATTTAAAATTTAAAACACTTAATCTTTTAATTATACTATTTAATTATTTGATTAATTAAGCTTTAAAAACAACTTAAGGATTAACTTGATTAATATCTTAAAATACTTTTCTCGACATAAATTAACAAAACATAAAAAAAATCAATTTATTACTTAAAAGAGTTTTAAGATAATTAATTTATCTTGTCTTTGTTAAATTTTAGAGAAAAAAAATTAGCATTTAATTTGTAACTCGAGAACAAACCCGGGTATTCCCATCAAAAACCTGAGTTATCTCAACTCTTTCCCGAGCTTCCTCGGTTTATTTAAAAATTAGTTTAAATTTTTAAAAAACTTGTTATACTTAAAACACTCGCGCGAATCAATACGAAGCAAACCCGAGCTAATCCCTACTCTACTTCGAGTCAAAACTAGAGATAAACCCATCGTCCCAAAACCCAAACTCCAGTGCATAGAAATTCTGGTGCACGTGCACCGATCGCTGGTGAAGCTGCGACATCCGCAACTTCCACCAACAAGTCATCTTTGACTTCCTTAATCCATCGAGCCGCTTAGATAAATCAATCGATCACGGCATCAGAAATCACTCGATCGATCCACCCTGGACAAAAAAAACTGGTCGTCGATAATCCCTCGACCTGCCCATTTTCGACCACCTGAAGCTCTGCCCCCTCGACCACGTCCTCACCAAACTCCTTTTTCCTTCTTAGCCGATCACTTCCAGCTCATCCTTGCCGAAGATATCGACAAATTTCCATCGTCTACTAAATGGGTTATTAAACCCTACAACTCCTCCGACCGACCTCCCTGGTGGCTTAAAAACCTCATCACCATTTTTCCTACTATCACCAGCCACTCCGCTACCTTCAGCATCAAGTACGATAACCAGATGATCGTCGATTGCCTGAATTTTCCCAAAACGTACATCCCGTTCAACCAGGAAATCCTCGACATCTACTAGCTTAAAAATCAAGAGACCTACATCTAAAATCACCATTTCGAAATACGATTCTGATTATGAAATCAGATTTTAAAATTTACATGTTTGATTTTTCTGATAAATAATGATTTTGTTGTAAAATCATTATTTCACAATATTTACTAAATATTTTTACATGCAGTTCTTTTTAGAAATGAAATTAGTAGCTACAATCATTTTTCCTTTTAAGATGTTAGCCTAATTTACACTTTATAAAGAGAAATTAAATTTTTATACTTGATTTATAAACCTTAACTAAGAACAGAGGGTTTATACAGGCATACATATTCAAATATCTGCATATTTATTTATATACAAATATAATCTCATCATGCAAACAATTTCCATAAGGTTATTCAATGTTTTATCACAAGCATCAATTTTAACGGGTTTAAGCATAATTAAGAGTAGCAGTTTACTCACCTGTTCAACTTAAAATAGAGAACAACTTTGATTTTCATTGGAACTAGGAGTTGATCTGGAGACTGGAAACTCAAAGCTTTGAATTTTGAATCTGAAGTTGCTTGATTTGATTTTCTCCTTGTTTTGGTTTGATAATTTGAAAAAGTTGCTTGATGTTTGGATTTTCTGTTGTTTTGAAACTGATTCCTTTCTGGTTAGATAACTTGAGATAGTTTGATTTGTTGCTTTAATATTGAAATGGTTTGTAGCTTCAGGTTTAAATGAATTCTGGTTTGTTTATTTTTTTATCTTTAATTTCAATCTGCTGGTTGAGGCTTTGAATAAAAGAAAAAATGAGAAGACTAGGAGATGTAGTATTATATAGTCTTGAATTTTATTTTTATCAATTTTCATAATAAAAAAAATATGAGTGACACTTGTTAAAGTTTATGTTAGAATTATTACACTTGCTATCTTCCATGTTTTAAACACTTGCATTTGTAATTTGTATGATAAAAATGTCTTTTATATAATTTATATGCCATATTATATTTAGTTTATATCTATGTACATGTTTTACCAATTTATGTTTATAAAATTTCAAAGACTATGTTTTAAAACTAAATTATATATAAATAAAATCATACATATTTTATTTTCAAATCCAATTTATTTTTAAGATATCAATCTTTCAAATTTCAGGTTTAAATCCAAATTCAACTTAAAATCCAATTTAAAAATCAACTCAAATATATGAATATACACTTTTAAACAAATACAAATTCAATTTGTAAATAATAATTCTATTAAAATCCATCTATATATATATAAACAACACATTATTATTATTGTTTGAAAACAACAATTTTACAAATTTTAAAAAAAATTATAAAGGAGATTATCACATTTATTTGTTCAATTTTATAAATCGATATTTTCAAGAGTTAAATCAGATAACTATCCAATTATCTGATCCCCGAAAAACCGGGTTATCATAAAATTGAAGTTGAAAACTAGACTATGGAAACATGAATTTCTCTAGTAAACTCATGGAAATGCAGAAGACTTGGGTGAGTAACCATATCACTAAATACAGTTCTGTAAATATACTTCCAATCATTGAAGTCAAATGATGCTGCATATATAGGTTGAACGAGTGACTCAAGAGATCAGAAAATGATTTATATGAAAAGATTTTTAAGACCTGTTAACATTTATATCAATAAATAACTTTCTCTCTATAGTCAGTTATTTAGGCATACGGGTGAAATTGTAGCAAGTAACAAAATGTATTCTATTTAGAAAGTTTCGAATAGAACAGGATAAACATATTTGTAAAGTTTTAACAAAGAAAATATTTACTTTTTAGTATAATTTTTTAAGAAATAAACATGGGAATTTAAGATGCTCTGATTCTTTACTAACTCTCTGAGTCAAAACATTACATTATTTTAACAATATTTTGAAGGTTTAAATTCAAAATTTTAGTAAACTATAAATTATGTCCCACTATTTGTGATATAATTATCAACCAACGAGTTTTTTCTTCTATTTTGAAAATATGGAAGACAAATATCAATAAGAATATCCCCATTCAATTTTAGAAATATAGACTTATTTCATGTATTTGAAAGTTCAATCACTCTTTTCATAGGGTATTGAACTCAGCAATGTATTTATCTCAAATTCGACTATAAAGATTGAGGCAAAAAATTGACAATAAAAATATATGAACATACTTTCAATTAAAATTTATATGATTGTTGTAATTAAAAATTTGTGCAATCTTAAACATACACACGCTAGTGCAAATTTCGATCCTTTCATGGATTCTGCAATAGTCCCATTTTTTCGACTTTCGAAAGTTGGCATCGATACGTCCACTATATCGAAGGCCGAACAATCGAATGCCGGAAAAACCGAAGCATTACGGTTTAAGAATAAGAAGATAGAAGAAGAAGAAAAGGAAACAATAACAGAATCTCACAATTCGCAGCGGAACAACATATAATAGATAAATGAATATCTTTAAAACAAAGAACTATATTAGTTATTACATTACATTACATCACATTACATTATCAGAGTGTACAACAACAAACAGCAGAAAGAAATATTACATATATAAGTAATACGCCTCGCCATCCAGATCCCACTCCTGATTTCCGCAGCAACTTCTTGACTTTGCTTCCGAATAACTGATAACCTGACTGTAGGCTGCCCGTGTGGAAAATTGTGGGCACCCAAAGTTTAGAAAGGGAACAATAAACTCCAAGTTAGTCATGGGACTGGTGTGAGATCTTAAAAACAGTTATTTTCACAAAGAAAAGAAAGGAAATCCGCTATGCTTTTTTGAAAATGAAACTACCATAAGGCCTTCCGGCACACACATAATGCAATCGCAGACTTGGGGGAGATTTCTCCTTATGATAGTCAAATATGCTTGATACGCAAAATCCTTTTTAATATTATTATTAGTACATAGTGTGAAAAATATTTCGAAAGTATAATATTAATCTTAGCCAGCATAGGTACCATTATATTATGCCTGCTATAGCTACCTCCTGAGGAGGCGGGTTATACAACTAAAACCGTACAGGGCGCGTATTGTTTATTTGGATTTCCAACAAATGGTTAGGCTAAGGAACTTCCTACTGCCACATGGGTACGCCCCTGGAGGGACGCCCCAAGAACCTACCCGGCTCTCTGCCAACACAAGGCCGGTTACCCCCTTCCTAAGAAGTAAAACATAAGATATGCCACCCCCGTTCGTTGCGATCTTTATCCGAGGATCCTCTACACCAACAACATCACACAGTAATAAATATACTACAGTGTCCACATGAGTAAGTATCAGGGCTCCAGACCTGACATCACCCTTTTCCAGAAGGAATGGACATACCCTAGGGGAGCTACTCCTGAAACCTTGCCGCATCTTTCCTGTTTCGACCATTACCGGTTTGTGAGGCTCGATGAGGTCTCGTCCATAAAGCTACGCTTTTCACAAAGCCATGCTTTGATCAACAAATGATCAGAAGCACTTCGTATGCTACATTACCAAATTGGGAATGTATCACTAGTAACCATCAACTACATAACTTCCGAGCTCGTACATCTCAAAGAAGGGTGTTAAGCTAAGAGAATAAATCTCTGTCACCAAACAGAAATGTATTTGATAGAAACCAAGTTACATTGCAAAGTGTAACGTCAAACACACATCCATACAAGTCTGTTCCAGGCTCGAACAGAACCAAAGGCACTTCCGAAGAAGCTCTTACAAATCCGGGTATTCACAATCCCGATCGGACTTCCCATCACTTAGGAAATCTCTATACCGTAGCTACTCTGTGCAGAGACAATCGATAGGCCATCCTATCGTTCTTGCAAATACCCGGTCTTCACCACCGGTCTTCAAGTGCTATCCACAACGTCATATCATTATTCGGAATGTGTTATATGACATAAAGGTCCTCTCCCGCTAATCCGGATAACGAGCGCTTATTTTTAGAAAAATAAGTGTTATATTCAGATTTCAACAAATCATAACAATTTTCACTTTGATCTTTTTAAATAAAAGATCCATCACAATCACAAAGGTTCGATGTGGGTTTCGAATATCCATTTGGAATTCGACTCCAGGCCGCATCGAAATTCTAATGTCATTTAAAGGCCAATATCGATAGTCGGTTATTTAACTATCAATAAATATTCACAACAATCACCAAGATTTAAATAATTTTCCCAATTATTTATTTCAAAATATCTTCGCAAGGTATATTTCATATTTCAACCTATTGAAAACAAGTTTTTAATCAATTACCACATTTTAATCCTTTGAAAACAATTGTCATCTCATTTTCCTTATGCGGAAAATATTTATTCATTTCCACTGAAAATCTGCAGAGTTAAAATAATTCAAAATAATTTAAAATACTTATCAAAATATACTTATAGATATTTAAAATAGAACTACTTTGAAACACTTGCTTAAATATTAGTTATGAAAACATTACACTAATAATTAAGATAAAAATTCAAGTCCAAACTAATCTTAAAATAAAATTAGTAGATAGGATATAACTATTTCAATATCCATTTTCTAAAACAAATATCAATTTAAATTATAAATAATCACTTCTATAATAAATTAGAATAAATCTTTACTTTAAAGAATTTCAAAATAACCCAAGTAACTGATTTTTCCAAAAATAATCTTTCCTTAAAACCATCTTCACAACTTCAATTTTATATTTATAGACTATATTGAAAGCATACTCGACTTTCCAAGTACACCTTCCATTCTAAAATGGTTCATTCAAATCAATATTTAAATCCTTCGGGATTTACTTTAAATTTACGTTCCAAATCCGTAAAATCCTTTCCATGCTTTTAAAAATAAAACAATATTTATTTTTAAAACAAATTTCCCTTTCTTTTATAAAATTCCCATTTTGAATTTAAATTCCCAAATATCCACTGATATATGATTTTTAAATCGATTTCAAGAATCGTGTATAAACACCAAATCAATTTCCAATTTGATTTCAAATTTTATTTTAAATACCAAATCAAATTCCAAATCGATTTTCGAAAGATTTATTTTAAAACACGAAACCAATTTTAATTTGATTTACAAATTTAATGCCTTTAAAAATAAATTCCTTTATCAAATCATTTCCCATTTTCTCGGAATTTATTCAATAGGATTTCACTATAGATTTTCTACTTAATTTAAAAATCCAATTTTATTTATTTCTGGTATCTTACGATACCAAAAATATAATTTGCTAAATTTTAGCCTTCAACGATTTCAATTACAAAATAATAACACAGAGATTATCAACACACAACATATGAAACAAATTCAATATTTGAGGAATCTAGTTGAATCCCTCCAACCTGTTTCCCTTCATCCAGAGACGTTAGCACAAAAATTAAATACCAATTCCACTTCGAGGTGGAATATCTCGGTATATGGGATTTATAAAGTATCATCCGCTATTATGCGGCGCATAGGGGCTCATTCGCTATATAACGCGGGAAATCAATCAGCCAATATATACTATATACTACTATATATATAATATCATCCAGTGAATAATCATTATAAATCAATCATCCAAGCACACAGTCAACCAATTCAAATTTAACTATTTAAAACCAAACTGGAAATTCCAATTTGAACTTAAGTGAGAAGATCTCACCTTTGCCTACGCATGCAATCCATTTTCATCCCAGATTGATTCTTTATAGATTTTGACTTAGTATAAACAATTATATAATTTATTAATATTCAAAATAATCGAATAATCAATTTCTTTTCAATAGATTAAAAAATTAACACTTTTAATTTGAACTAATCAAATAATTAATTTTCTATTGGATAAACTAAATTAGCTAAATTATTCTATAAAACAAATTTTCTCTTACCAATCTATTTAATTAAATCGAATTCCCTTTTAAAAATCCTAAGATAATTAAAATAGATTAATTTTAAACCAATACTTTTAATTTCTAAACAAATCCCTTTTAACAAATTTATTTAACTAAAAGCTAAATTTAAAACTGATTTTTTTATATATAAACTTTTATATCCCAAACTCTTAAGTAGGTATATTTACTTTTATATTTTCTGTTTTATAAATTACTTTTGCTCTCTTTTTTTTAACTTCTGCCTTATAACAAAACTATTACAGTAACATTTATATTATATTTTTTATATAAACTTCTATATATAAAAAAAATTAAATAAAATAAAAACATACCTACATACCTTATCATCAAAACCCTAGACCACAGATTCGAACGGCACACCCCTACTGCTGTCGACATCATCACCGAGCTTGGCTACTCAAGCTAACAACCTTGCGCGCCAATTCTCATTCTCGACTGCCTCCTTCCAACTTCAACATCGCTGCTAGATTTACACAGCTACAGTACCCCCATGCCGCAGCTTTCGGCCTTACCCACGATGTCGCCGCAGTCCCCAAACCTTCTTTGCGAGCCCTGGTCACTTCAACTGAATCGCGACCCCGTATGCCATCTAATCGAGCAGCCACACCTCGCCACACCCCTCCGTCCATGCGATTCGACTTCGAGATCCAGTAAATCGAGCCGCCATCGCTACTCTCGAGCATCTCGCGACGGTCGCCATTGTTTTGATTTTAGGCTCGGCTTCGAACGCAACATGAAATCGCGATTCAATTAAGTGGAAATTCTTTCTTTTTTTTCTAAAGTTTTGAGTTTTATTTCGATAAATGAAAAAGGAGGAAGCGTGTCTGAGTTTTAAAACTGGCAATGCGCCTCAATTCAGAAGGGTATGGCGGCATATAGCGCAGGCTATGGTGTATAGGGTTTGACTTTGTAATTGATTTTTTTTATAATTTTATATTCAAAATATCTCGTATAACCTAACTTGAAATCCAAACTCCTATCGAGGCGTGCCGCCTAGCGTTTCTACTGTTATAATCCTATTCTGAACCTAATGGAACAAATCTTGGGCTCCAATTTAATCGTATGTGGAAGGTAGCTATTTAAATCGACTATTTAAATTAAATTCGACTAAATTATTTCTAGACGTTTCCAGATCAAACGACCAAAGGGTAAATCCAAACGCTACGAAATTTGAAATTCGATAATAATACAATATTACGGATCCAATGGAACTAATTTCGTCGAAAACCGAGACTGTGCCTTGGAAGGCTATTTTTTTAAATATCGATTTAAACGATAAATTTTCAAAACTGAACAAAACGTTTCCAAATTCAATTCTGAAGCTTCTATTATCTTCAGTATTATCAATATAGATTATTCAAGCCTTTAAATTATTTTTAACAAGCTTAAAAATCAAGATTCAATATTTTACCCGACTTCAATAAATCAAATCCAATAATTTGATTTCCAAATCCATAGTTATATTTTGAAATTCAAGTTAAAATAACTTTCAAATATTTAAAATCGATTAAATATTCCATTTCAAATGTTGAAAATTTCCGGGTCATCACATCCTTCCCCCTTCAAAGAATTTCGTCCCGAAATTACTAGTTAAGAAGAATGATCCTCAACCCGTATGTTATGTTCCCAAACCAAACAGTTTCATCAACCTTCCAAAACTAATCTTTTATTAAAAACTCATTATCATTTCAACTAATTTACCAAATTCAATCATAAGTTTCCAAACAACATTGTTTTCAATAATTCAAGTTTATGTTTTAAATTCAACTTTCAAATTATCCAAAAAAAATTAAAAATTTCTAAAATCCTAAATTTTCGAAAAATTTCGCCAGTGTCTCCTTTGCGCGGCTAGCGCGGTACGACTACAAAATGGCACCACAGGCCTTCAGATTCTAAAAGAAAATAAAAGGCCAAGTGGCTAGACAAGAAAATCACCAAATTTCATATAGAAATTTAAATACATACTTTTTTGTCGGGCAATTCAATTTTATCTTCAAAATCTCGATTCCAATTTTTCTTTTTCCTGTAACATACCTGTATATTCTACTAGCCAAAATATTCAATTACAACATTCAAATTTATTTTGCACATTCCTTTACAAAATTTTCAATATATACTTCTTATACCATTTTTACTTTACTATTGAAGTTATATATCCATTTTCATTCAACTTCACATTTTCAATTTCATTTGAATTCGATTCGCAATTTCATTCTATTTGGATTTAATTTATCTTCTATGTATTGAATTTTATCATTATCTTTCATTCACAACTGCACTATTTTAATGTAGTTTCATTTACTAATTTATTACAAATTCCAATACATTTTATCTCAAACCATTTATTTATTTCACCTTTGTTATCTTTAGTTCACTTCGAACTAATTCTACAACTTCATTTGCTTTCACACAATTCAAACTGATTTTCAATATTCAGTTTCAATTCCAATTTTATTCATTTGTCCATTCCCAAAAATTTATTTTCAATTCACTATTTCCATTTCACGATTTCCAGTTTAGCCTTCACTTAATGATTAACCTGGTATATTCCCAATACAGAATTTACTTAAGAATTTCACACTTCATTTCTTAAGTTCAATGCAAATATTCTATATACTTCTTATATTTATTTTTAATTCATCACTTTGGTTTATATTTACTTATGTTGAACTGGATTTCAAATTCTATATGAATTCAATTTACCTTTCGTTTATAATATTGAATTTCGATTCATTTCAAATCATATTTAATTTCGTCATTCCTTTAATTAGTTTATTTACTAATTTTATTTCAATATTTCACTTTTTTTAATACAAACCAAATTCAATTCCAATTCCAGTTCTATTTACTTATAAATTCGAAATGAATTTCAACATTCTATTCACTTTCATGCACTTGCAATTGCAAATTTATTTATTCATTCACAATTTATTTTCCATCTTAATAATTTTATTCCAATCATTTTAGTCTATTAGACTTCTAAAATTCACCTTTATTCAAATTAACTCAAGTCAATTTCAGTTTAAATCTAAAGTTTCAAACTTATTATTCCTTAACTATTTTTTAATAAAATTCCAGAGTCTTTCCACCTTTTCCAAAACCATTATTGAAAACAATTCAAACTATCCTTTGAATTTCAAAACCAAACCCAAATTTTCCAAACAACTTCATTTAAAACAATTTGGCAGCAATTCCTCTCTTGGAAACTCGAAAATGAACATCAATGATGCTGCAGTCATCACCGAAGTTATTTTCCAACGACCTAAAAGAGTTTATGTCATCCCTTCAAAACACTTTTCCAAACCTTTGAAAATCATCTTCAAAATTAAAAAGGGATTTAAACTTCCCCAATCTCCAAAAATTTCAAATTCTTTCCAAAACATTTATCTGGAATTTCATTTCAAATTACAAATCACATTTACAATTTATATTCTCAAATTCCATTTGTATACGAATTTATTTCCTTAGCTTTAAGTTATGATTTCAACTTCTTATTCAATAATCAATGATAATAAATTAATATTATCAATTCCTAATAAACAAGCAACCATATACTATATAATTTGTGGAAATCATTTCTTTTTATATACAAAAATAATTTGGGTAAAATTATTTCATTCACCCTATTTTAAAACAATATCATGTCGAATTGTTCTGTACATGTATTTAGAGATCCCTATCGATAGAGGTGTACGACCTATACCGACCAGAATCCATATACCACTCAACAAACCAATCATCACAATATGAAACTATTTTTTTTATATTCACTAACAAATGCACGCTCATATCTATTATTACACTCGAACTCATTCTAGAGTACTGCTGACTCTATCTCTAATGAGTAACACCCAACAGAGCCAAGGTTATCACTTAAACAAATGCTCTGATACCACTTGTAATAGTCCCATTTTTTCGAATTTCGAAAGCCGACATCGATAAGTCCACGGTGTCGAATGCCGAACAATCGAATGCCGGAAAAACCGAACCATTAGGGCTTAAGAAGAAGAAGAAAAGGAAATAATAACAATATCACACAATTTGCAGCCGAACAACATATAATAGATAAATGAATATCTTTAAAACAAAGAACTATATCAGTTATTGTATTACGTCACATTACATTATCAGAGTGTACAACAACAAACAACGGAAAGAAATATTACATATATAAGTGATACGCCTCGCCATCCAGCTCCAACTCCTGATTTCCGCAGCAACTTCTTGACTTTGCTCCCGAATAACTGATAACCTAACTCTAGGCTGCCCGTGTGGAAAATTATGCATCCAGAGTATAGAAAGGGAACAATAAACTCCAGGTCAGTCGTGGGACTGGTGTGAGATCTTAAAAACAGTTATTTTCACAAAGAAAAGAAAAGAAATCCGCTGTGTTTTTTTGAAAATGAAACTACCATAAGGACTCCCGGCACACGCACAGTGCAATCGCAGACTTGGGGGAGATTTCTCCTTATGATAGTCAAACATGCTTGATACGCAAAATCCTTTTTAATATTATTATTAGTGCATAGCGTGTAAAACATTTCGAAAGTATAATATTGATCTTAGCCAGCATAGGTACCATTATATTTGCCTGCTATAGCTACCTCTTGAGGAGGCAAGTTATACAACTAAAACCGTATAAGGTGCATATTGTTTATTTGGATTTCCAACAAATGGTTAGGCTAAGGAACTTCCTACTTCCACATGGGTACGCCCTTGGAGGGACGCCCCGAGAACCTACCCGGCTCTCCGCCAACACAAGGCCGGTTACCCCCTTCCCGGAAAGTAAAACCTAAGATATGCCACCCCCGGTCGTTTGCGACTTTTATCCAAGGATCCTCTACACCAACAATATCACACAGTAATAAATATACTACAGTGTCCACATGACTAAGTATCAGGGCTCTATACCTGACACCACCCTTTTCCAGAAGGAATGGACATACCTTAGGGGAGCTACCCCTGAAACCCTGCCACATCTTTCATGTTTCGACCATTACCGGATTGTGAGGCTTGATGAGGTCTCATCCATAAAGCTATGCTTTTCACAAAGCCATGTTTTGATTAATAAATGATCAGCAGCACTTCGTATGCCACATTACCAAATTGGGAATGTATCACTAGTAACCATCAACTACATAACCTCTGAGCTCGTATGTCTCAGAGAAGGGTGTTAAGCTAAGAGAATAAATCTCCGCCATCAAACAGAAATGTATTTGATAGAAACCAGCTTTACATCTCAAAGTGTAACATCAGACACACATCCATACAAGTCTTTTCCGGGTTCGAACAGAACCGAAGGAACTTCCGAAGAAGCCCTTACAAATTCGGGTATTCACAATCCTGATCGAACTTCCCATCACTTAGGAAATCTCTATACCGTAGCTACTCAGTGTAGAGACAATCGATAGGTCATCCTATCGTTCTCGCAAATACCCGGTCTTCACCATCGGTCTTCAAGTGCTATCCATAACGTTGTATCATTATTCGGAATGGGTTATATGACACAAAGGTCATGTCCCGGCTAATCCGAATAACGAGTGCTTATTTTAAAAAAAATAAGTGTTATATTCAGACTTCAACAAATCACAACAATTTTCACTTTGATTTTTTAAGTAAAACATCCATCACAATCACAAAGGTTCGATGTGGGTTTCGAATATCCATTTGGAGTTCGACTCCCGGTCGCATCGAAATTCTAATGCCATTTAAAGGTCAATATTAATAGTCGGTTACTTAACTATCAATAAATATTCACAACAATCACCAAGATTTAAATAATTTTCCCAATTATTTATTTCAAAATATCTTCGCAAGGTATATTTCATATTTCAACCTTTTGGAAACAAGTTTTTAATCAATTTCCACATTTTAATCCTTTGAAAACAATTTTCAATTCATTTTCCTTATGCGGAAAATATTTATTCATTTCCACTGAAAATTTGCCGAGTCAAAATAATTCAAAATAATTTAAAATGCTTTTCAAAATATACTTAGACATATTAAAATAGAACTATTTTGAAACACTTGCTTAAATATTAGTTATGAAAACATTACACTAATATTTTATATAAAAATTCAAGTCCAAACTAATCTTAAAATAAAATTAGTAGATAAGATATAACTATTTCAATATCCATTTTCTAAAACAAATATCAATTTAAATTTTAAATAATCACTTCTATAATAAATTAGAATAAATCTTTACTTTAAAGAATTTGAAAATAACCCAAGTAAATGATTTTTCCAAAAATAATCTTTCCTTAAAACCATCTTCACAACTTCAATTTTATATTTATAGACTATATTGAAAGCATACTCGACATTCAAGGGAAAGTACACCCTCCATTCTAAAATGGTTCATTCAAATCAATATATAAATCCTTCTGGATTTACTTTAAATTTATGTTCCAAATTCGTAAAATCCTTTCCACACTTTTAAAAATAAAACAATATTTATTTTTAAAACAAATTTCCCTTTCTTTTATAAAATTCTCAAATATCCACTGATATATGATTTTTAAATCGATTTCAAGAATCGTATACAAACACCAAATCAATTTCCAATTTGATTTCAAATTTTATTTTACACACCAAATCAAATTTCAAATCGATTTCCCAAAGATTTATTTTAAAACACCAAATCAATTTTTAATTTGATTTACAAATTTATTGCCTTTAGAAATAAATTCCTTTATCAAATCTTTTCCCATTTTCTTGGAATTTATTCAATAGGATTTCACTATAGATTTTCTACTTAATTAAAAAATCCAATTTTTTTATTTCTGGTATCTTACGATACCAAAAATATATTCGGCTAAATTTTAGCCTTCAACGATTTCAATTACAATATAATCACACAAAGATTATAAACACACAACATATGAAACAAATTCAATATTTGAGGAATCCAGTTGGATCCCTCCAACCTGTTTCCCTGCATCCACAGACGTTAGCACAATAATTAAATGCTAATTCCACTTCGATGTGGAATATCGCGGTATATGTGATTTATAAAATATCATCCGCTATTATGCGGCGCTAGGGTCTCATCCGCTATATAATGTGGGAAATCAATCACCCAATATATACTATATACTACTATATATATAATATCATCGAGTGAATAATCATTATAAACCAATCATCCAAGCACACAGTCAATCAATTTAAATTTAACTATTTAAAATCAAATTGGAAATTCCAATTTGAACTTGAGTGAGAAGATCTCACCTTTGCCTACGCATGCAATCCATTTTCATCCCAGATTGATTCTTTACAGATTTTGACCTAGTATAAACAATTATTAATTTATTAATATTCGAAATAATCGAATAATCAATTTCTTTTCAATAGATTAAATAAATTAACACTTTTAATTTGAACTAATCAAATAATTAATTTTCTATTGGATAAATTAAATTAGCTAAATTAATCTATAAAACAAATTTCTCTTACCAATCTATTTAATTAAATCGAATTCCCTTTTAAGAATCCTAAGATAATTAAAATAGATTAATTTTAAACCAATACTTTTAATTTCTAAACAAATACCTTTTAACAAATTTATTTAACTGAAATCAAAATTTAAAAATGATTTTTTTATATAAACTTTTATATCCCAAACTCTTAAGCAGGTATATTTATTTTTATATTTTCTGTTTTATAAATTATTGTTACTCTCTCTGTTTTTTTTATACTTCTGCCTTATTACAAAACTATCACAATAACATTTATATTGTATTTTTTTTACATAAACTTCTATATATATAAAAAATTAAATAAAATAAAAACATACCTACAGACCTTATCATCAAAACCCTAGACCACGGATTCAAATGGCACACCCCTCTGCAGTCGACATTGTCGCCGAGCTTGGCCACCCAAGCTAACAACCTCGCGCGCCAATTCTTGTTCTCGACTACCTCCTTCCAACTTCAACATCGCTGCCAGATTTACACAGCTATAGTACCCCTACGCCGCAGCCTTCGGCCTTACCCACGATGTTGCCGCAGTCCCCAAACCTTCTTCGCGAGCCCTGGTCACTTCAATTGAATCACGACCCCATATGCCATCTAATCGAGCAGCCGCACCTCGCCACACCCTTCTTCGTCCACGCGATTCGACTTCGAGATCCGGTAAATCGAGCCGCCATTGCTACTCTCGAGCATCTCATGACAGTCGCCATTGTTTTGATTTTAGGCTCGGCTTCGAACGCAACACGAAATCGCGATTCAATTAAGTGGAAATTCTTTCTCTTTTTTTTTAAAGCTTTGAGTTTGATTTCAATATATGAAAAAGAATGAAGCGTGTCTGAGTTTTAAAACTGGTAATGCGCCCAATTCAGAAGGGCAGGGCGGCATATAGCGCAGGCTAGGGTGTATAGGGTTTGACTTTATAATTGATTTTTTTTATAATTTTATATTCAAAATATCTCGTATAGCCTAACTCGAAATCCCAAACTCCTATCGAGGCGTGCCGCCTAGCGTTTCTACTATTATAACCCTATTCCGAACCCAATGGAACAAATCATGGGCTCCAATTTAATCGTATGTGGAAGATAGCTATTTAAATCGACTATTTAAATTAAATTCGACTAAATTATTTCTAGACGTTTCCAGATCAAACGACCAAAGGGTAAATCCAAACGCTATGAAATTAGAAATCCGATAATAATACAATATTACGGATCCAATAGAACAGTTTCGTCGAAATCCGAGATTGTGTCTCGGAAGGCTATTTTTTTAAATATCGATTCAAACGATAAATTTTCAAAACTGAACAAAACATTTCCAAATTCAATTCTGAAGCTTCTATTATCTTCAGTATTATCAATATAGATTTTTCAAGCCTTTAAATTATTTTAACAAGCTTAAAAATCAAGATTCAATATTTTACCCGACTTCAATAATTCAATAATTTGATTTCCAAATCCATTGTTATATCTGAAATTCAAGTTAAAATAACTTCCAAATATTTAAAATCGACTAAATATTCCATTTCAAATGTTGAAAATTTTCGGGTCATCACAGATTCTCACTTGTAATTTTTCTGAACTTTATATTCACATGGAAATGTGTCTACCATAAAAAAAATATTACCACTAAACATTAATCTGGCCAATGTCATAAGGTCACTCTTCTTCCAAATTTCCATCAATTATTGTGATATTTCGATAAGTTAATTTTGGTAGTTTGATCCAAGAAAATAGAACAACCAAATTTGGTGATATAAAGATGCATTCATAAAAAATGCTTTAAACATATGATAGACTGAAATTTAATCAAAAGGTAACCCAAACATATTTTTTGGAAAGTAAATATTTGCTTGTTTGAACATATCAAGTAATATATAACCAATGTGGCACATGCCCAATGAATGACGATGTGTAAACGTACAATTTGTAAAGCATTCGACGTCGAAACGTAGTTGATTGAAATAGAGAGTAGATAGAAATTGCAGAATTTAATAATATAAATTTTACATATATTAATCAAGCAATCCAAATTTACAAACTTTCTTGCCGTAAATACTCATTATACTAAAAGAAATATACGAGAATAACTACAAATGTATATTATGGAAATATATATTGAAATTATTGAATTATCATTAGCTTTTAAAGGCAGCTTTATTACCTAATTGTGTCCAAATTAAGAATTTTTTCAAAAAGAGTAAACATTCATTATAGACAGACTATACACATTTCAAAATCATATTATTGACCACTATAATAAAAGAAATAATATGAGAATGATTGAAAATGCATGTTTTGGAAATATAAACCGAAATCAATGAATTATTATCAATTTTTAAATGCATCTTTACTTTTTATTCACTTGTGTTAATTTTTTTCCAAAAGAGGTAACATTCATTATAAACAGGCTATACACACATTTCAAAATCTTATTCTTAAGGTTCATATACTGAACTACAAGCAACCAAGAGAATGCAGTTTGGAATCACTACCTAAGAAAATATATATCAACTAGTTCTTTCGATTTTCCTCTTTCAATGATATTTTCTCATCATAAATAAAATGTTTGACCTGCATTTCTCAAGAACCACCAACTCTTAAAGAGGTAAAGGAAATTTCACATGTTGTTATGGCAAAGATCTTTATAGTGTTTCTTTAAATTTCCAGGACTGAAAATCTCAGAGCATCACCTTCGAGTCGTCATGTTAGCAGAAAAAACAATAAACCACATCCTCTTACCACTCCGCCATACAATATATTGAGTTGAATAAATGATTATGCCTCTATCACATGATATGACTTCTACTTTGATTTATTTCAAGAGGTTAGGTTCGATCTCCTATACCCTAGCATACACTAAGAACCACTATTCAAAATAAAAGGATTATGCCTCAACTCATGTAGAAGGATTATATAATTTAGTATAGAGAGCTAAAGTCATAACTGGAATCCGAGTTTCACAACGTCAGCTTTTGGTATTCGAGTTTCGTCTTCGGATACATGTTCGATAGGATAAAGGAGTCATGATTAGTTGGATGAAATGGTGGAAGCTCAAAGGAGATGCGTCACGGGTGTTTAAGGAAAGGGTGATGGGAGAAGGGGCATGGAATCTGGAAGGAGAAGCAGATCACATATGGAATGAGATGGCAACGCGCATTCGGAAAGTGGCTACAGAGGTGTTAGGGGTATCGAAAGAAAATAAACGCGAACCTAAAGATTCGCAGTGGTGGAATAGTGATGTGCAAAAGGCTATCAAAGAGAAGAAGGAATACTATAAGTGTTTGCATCATCGCAGGAGACAACATGCAAAGTTACGAAATGTTAAAGAAGAATGCAAAGAAAGCGGTGAGTGAAGCAAGGGGTCGGGCATATGAAGACCTATATCATAAGCTAGGTACAAAGGAGGGTGAAAAGGACATATATAGGATAGCTAAACTTCATGAGAGGAAGACAAGAGACTTCTATCAAGTTAAATGCATCAAAGATAACAATAATAGACTTTCGGTGAAGGACAAATAGATGGAGAGATTACTTCGACAAGCTATTTAATGAAGAAAGTGATAGCACTATGATCGAGATAGACGGCTCTTTTGAAGACACCAGTAGCCATTTTGTTCAAAGAATTCAAAAATCCAAGGTAAAGGAGGTGCTAAAACTGATGAAAGCAGGCAAGGCTTTGGGGCATGATGGCATCCCCATTGAGGTGAGGAGATGCCTTGGAGATGCAGGGATAGTCAGGCTAACTATGTTGTTCAATAATATTTTCAAATCAAACAAGATGCCAGATGAGTAGAGGAGAAGCATATTAGTTCCAATTTTTAAAAATAAAGGAGATATCCAAGGTTGCACAAACTACAGAGGAATCAAGCTTATGAGTCATACGATAAAGCTTTGGGAGAGAGTCATTGAACATCGATTAAAAAGAATGACAAGCGTTTCAAAAAAATAATTTGGCTTCATGCCTGGGAGGTCAACCACAAAGGCGATTTTCTTGATAAGGCGACTTATGGAGAGGTTTAAGGAGCAAAAGAAGGATATACACATGGTATTTAATGATTTGGAGAAAGCTTATGACAAAATACCGCGAAAGGTGATGTGGTGGGCCCTATAAAAGAAGAGAGTCCCAATAAAGTATATAACCCTTATCAAGAATATGTACGATGATGTTGTGACTAGTGTCAGAGCATGCGATGATGTAACCAGTGATTTTTCCATTAACATAGAATTACATGAAGGGTCAACTTTGAGTCCTTACATTTTTTCCCTAGTGATGGATGAGGTTACGAAGGGTATAAAAGCAGAGATTCCTTGGTGCATGCTATTTGCTGATGATGTTGTTCTAATTGATGAATGTAGGATTGGGGTTGATAGACAACTTGAACTATGGAGACAGACTTTAGAATCGAAGGGATTTAGGCTTAGCAGAACTAAAACAGAATATATGAAGTGCAAGTTCAGCGGTGTCATGTCAGAGGATGGAGATGTCACTCTAGCCGAAAAAATAGTTCTTAAGAAGGAATCCTAATTTCTATGTGGTGCTATGGGTAGAATTACTCTTATAGTTGTTGGTTGGACCATTAGGGAGAATGTTTCATCAAAATCAATTCAACGTTGTCGAGTATAGCCTTTTGCAACTAATCTTGCCTTATATTTCTGAATAGTCCTATCTAGATTCCTCTTCAATTTATAAGTCCATTTGTAGCCAATTACTATTTTATGTTTATGTGATGTAGCAAGACTCCATGTCTTGTTTCTTATTAATTCATTGTATTCCTTATTTATTACATTTCTCCATTCTTCATTTCTAATTACTTGCATATATGTCTTTGGTTCATCACTGCTTAGACATGTGACATATAGCTTTGGTTTAAATATAGAGCTCTTGGACCTTATTATCATTGGGTGTCCTCTGATTACATGTTTCTGATGTATATTAGCTGATTGCTCAATGCTTTGCTCGTGATTATCCTCATCACTGCTATGTTTTGACTGCTTGTGATTGCAGGACTCTGAATTGATTACTGAAGCTGTCCAGACTCATCTTGACCTGGTTCATTGTTGAACACCATTTGTTGAGTGTCTACGCTGCTTTTGCTTTCCACCATATATCTTTGATTTTCATGGCTTTAGGACACTAGTATGGGTGGAATAGATGCTTTTGAATTATATATTTTCTGAGCAATCTTTATACTTGATGTTACAAATGGAAATGTATGCTCATTAAACACCACATGCCTTGATATGAATATTTTCCCACTGCAGTCCAAACACTTATATCCCTTCTGATTTATGCCATATCCTAAGAATATACATAGTGTGGACCTGAAATTAAGTTTGTGTGAGTTGTATGGTCGTAAGTGTGGAAAACATAGACATCCAATTGTCTTTAGATTTTGATAACTGGTCTTTCATTGAATAATACTTCCATTGGACCGTTGCCTTGTAAAACCTTTGTGGGCATTCTATTAAAAAGATACAATATAGTTGCAAATGCAACTAGCCAAAACTTCAATGGAAGTGAAGCTTGTGCTAACAATGTAAAACTGGTTTCTACTATGTGTCTATGTTTTCTCTCCACTAATCGATTCTATTTTGATGTACAGGGTCAAGTCATTCTATGGATTATTCCTTTCTTTTGAAAGAATATTTGAGTATCTTATATTCTGCACCTCCATCAGTTTGTATTATTTTTACCCGTTGATTTGTTTTCCTTTCCATTTGCTTTATGAAATGTATGACTACATTGTGTGTTTCAGACTTTGATTTCACGAAAAATGTCTTTGTGTAACTAGAATAAGAATCTACAAAAGATGTATAATACTTGAATCCATATTCTTAGTTGATGGGTGTTGGTCCCTACAAGTTAATTACAATGAGCAGCAGGGGTTTATCATGCTCATATTGTTATTCTGGAAAAGTCAGTTTATGACTTTTCCCATTCAACATAAGTGGAAATATGTGAATATGGTATGTCTTTAACTACTATTTTATTATCAGCTAAAATTTTCTTTACAACTTTCACGCTAGGATGGCCCAACTTTTAGTGCTAAATATCAAAGATGCTTTTACTACATTTCGATAAGACTGATTCTGCTAGGTTGCAACATTTTCTTAAATTGTTTGGATGACTGACATTTGACAAGTTGAACATGTATAATCCATTATGAGAATCACTTTGCATTAAAATTTGTTTTCTCTGAATATCTCTAACTAGACAATATTTTGGGTAAGATTCAAAAATGACATCGTTGTCTTATGCAAATTATGACACACTGATTAGGTTCTTTCTTATTTCGGGGACTCTTAATAGATCATCAAGGTGTAAAATTTTATGGCCCCTAATTTTTGCACTGCAGGTATGTGTAATATTGATGCAAGTACCATTACCCATACAGATAGATTGATTACCTTTGTACTCCTTGTTACTAACGTTTAGATTCTGCAGATTGCTTGTCACATGATGAGTGGTGCCTAAATCTAGATAACAACATTCATTCTGAATATCCTCTAGTCTTGTTGCCTTTGACATATTCAGGTTATGCAAGTTTTATTCTTCTGATGTGTTTTCTGTCTCTTGTTGCATACTTGCTTTATGTACATAGTTTCTTTGCTTACCTGTATTCTTGGTAGGATTATAGGTTGTATCAAATCTAAAGTAACACCTATTAGAAGTCTGCCCAATTTTTTCATAAATCTGACATTTTGGTCCGTTGTTATTATTTCATCTGCCTCCTCTTCCTCTAGAGCTTTTAAATATATTTCATGAGTAGCTTTGGAGTTTTTCTTGGTCCAGTTTTTGTTACTTGAGTTTCTTTCATGATTTATGTTTCTTGAGTTTGTAGCATAATTAATTGAGAGTTCTGAATCAAAAGACTTTTTCTATTCTATTCTACCTTCATGAGGAAGCAAGTTTGGAGTGTACACACTTTATTGATGGTATCACCTCATTTAATGAAATGTCTGCCACTACTGTTACGTATTCACTATCTAACCTATTCATGATTGTCAAAATCTGCTCTACGTTTGATATTTTGTTTTCTGCAGCCTTTAAGAAATCACAATGGTTCTTGATTTTGGTTAGGTAGTCTATCATTGACATGCTATCTTTCATTAGATTTTGCATTTGCCTTTTGTAATGCATTATCATTGCTACAGACAGAGAATTAAGGATTTTCTCTACTGTTATCTATATTTTGTTTTCCGTTTTACATCCTATAATCTGAGGTAGTAACTCAGTGCTTATTGAAGAAATTAGCCAAGCAACATACTCTTTATTTCTGATTAACTTGCTTTCATTGTCAGCAATAAATTTGGATTACGTGATATTTGTGCTAAGAATGAATTCTTCTAACCCATGTCCTCATGTGGCATTTTGAATTTGAAATTTCCATAGTAAATAGTTACTTTCATCCAAATGCACTATGATTAGTTGACTCTTTGGGCTAATGATGGTCTTAATCAAATCATCTATAGATGATTGACGGTGCACATGTGCTCTCTGTTGTGGTGAGGTAGTTGCAGAATCATTGTCATTTCCATAAATGTTGCCTTCTTGAGCAATTGATGTAATAAGTGAATCTTGGATAGTAAGGGTTCAAGAAGATGGTTAATGGGATCTGATGAGAATGGGATGATTGCAGCTAAGGATTCAGATGATGTTCCATTGAATGTTTTGGCGAGACAGTTATCTTAAGATTGTTGTAGTCAAACTGATTTGAACAAACTCTAAATCCTGATCTTGGTAGAAAAAAAACCAAATGATGAATCTATTTTGATAGCATCTTTGCACTGCCAGTGGTTTCAAATGATGAAATCTAATCTAATGAAAGCCTGGCATGGCGTATTACCATTAGGCAGTGAGCTCCAATACCATATAAGAGTTTATGAAAATTTGATAGTAGAAGAAATGAGAATGCACTGATGAAGAGAGAAATTAAAAAAATGTTGTTTCTACATACTCATTGCATACTGACTCTTCTTTATTTTTATTTTTATTTTTTTTATTTTGAAATGGTACTTTATATACAACAAATCATTGGGACAACATATCCCTTGTCAATAAATGTTCGAAAGCAAGTTTCTAACTTGTGACCTCTTGCACCAAAGAGAATCAATTAACCACTTGGACAATGGTGCTTGTCGACTCTTCTTTATTTATAATGCTACCTACATGACTCAGTCTAATATACAGCTGTATTCGGTATAATTACTTTTCTGCCCTCACATTTTGTTACATAAAACTTGTCGTTTGTATTATTGTTATTCATTTGCTCTATTTATACAAGAAAACTAATCATTTTTATATAGGAAATGCTTTGGCTCGAACATGATGATCCACCAATTAACGCATATAGGAAATTCTTTGGCTCGAACATGATGATCCACCAATTAACGCACAGTTGAAGCAAATACCTAAGGCCATTCTACTTTTAGCTTAAGGTGGTACTATTTAACACCATCAAACATATAAACATATGGACTTACATGCATATTTCAAATATAATTAAATAAATTTTTCTAAATTATCCAAAGAAGCAAGTTCTACTTGTAAGTTTTAGAAAACCCTATGCCTATCAAATGCATATTCCAGGTACTTGTTACAGAATTGTAAGTTTTAGATACGAAATTAAGACCTCTAGTCTCGTAGTTTGGACCATCATTACGTTAACATAATTAAATATCTTTTATATTTAGTTAGGAAGTAACTAGTACATTTAGAGAGGATAAAGGGTACATAATTGTGGCTAGAACTTAGTGGTTATACTGCAAACAACAAACTAGGATGATGGCTTATAGACTTGTTGTAGGTTCTTCAAACATCAAAAGCATCATACTGTTATCATCTTTCCATCTATGCACCGATGACATTCTTTTCAAGACTTGATTTTCCTATTTAATTTTGATAACTTAAATACATGTAACTAGGTCTGTTGATGGATACCTGAAATATCTGAAATCCATGTGCATCCATATCCAAAAAGCAGATAAATATCTGATATTCTAAAAAAGGATGCAGATATAATAGTACCGTTGTGCAAAAATTACATAAATGTAGAAAAATAATAAATAGGATCTGGTTTGCCAATTTGAACATCACTTAACCTATCAGCAATTATTCTGTTACTCCAAATAATAGTAAGTAACTATAAAGTAGGAAAAAAGAGATGCATAATATTTATACTAGTTCCACTATCATCAGGGTAGTGTACATCCAGTCCAAAAGATTTTATTACACATGAGAAGAGATTACAAGATAAAAGTTTACATACCAAGCCCTACATTAGACATAACAAGAAGAGATACTCCATTTGGGTATCACTGGCTGAATACCAGGATGGATTCACAATGAAGCCTGCCATCAATATATAGCCAATGTAGATTCATGTGAGTCAACAATCAAATTACCAAGATGTGGTAAAAAGATAATGCAGACAAGTTACAATGGTAACAAATCGCGCAAACATAGCAAGTAATTCACTCATTCCAAAGATGGAAGAAAATAATCCCAAAGCAATGCGATTACGAAGAAAGAAATAATATGCATATCTTTTTGCCTATATATTATTCCATAACGTACGCATGCCTATATTTCCTTGCCATCTCATTCAAATGCAATCCAATAATTTATGCATTTCCATAATGAACAAACGTGGTTACTTTCTTTCTTACATATTTGTTTTCTTCTGTTTTTGATTTTGTATCACCAAAATTTAACACTCCACCATGATGTAAAATCACATATCTCGAACACCCAACCCTGATTCAAGTTCTCTTCTCAGCATAAAACTCTTAAAATCAAACTCCACCTTCAACCAAAATCTCTTAACGAGATAGATACCAAAATGAATACTTACCCAATGGGTTCCGACAAGGCCACTCCCACCACACCTTGCTAACGAGCTCAGACTATGTGCCCGCCCGCCAATAAAATGGTGCGAATATCCAAAATCAAAAGAAGGTAGATATGAAAACAATCTCAAAGCCACCAAGGCCAAAAAATTCTCTCAATCACCAATCCAAATAAAGAGCCAAAAAACAAAAGCCAATAGACATAACAAGGCTAATCCAAATCTTTGTATGCAAGACAAATCTCTCTCTCCCACATACCTTATCTGCCAAACAACATATTTCCCATGGAAATCAACATAAGACTCTCACATCAACATTGAGCCATGAAAAAGATCCAAGTTTCCAAATCCAGCTGTCTCTTCAACATACTAAACTCCTTATCATCAAATTTCCAAGACTGGAATGCTCTTCTCTCTCAACATATTCTTCTTCATCTTTAACTTCCATATGGCACAAAATCTCATTTTTTCGTCCGAATGAGTGATACCATAATTACCATCGGACCTACAGCTATTTCTAGAAGCCATCGATGCATAAATTTAAACAAATCGTATTGCTCTGATACCAATCTGTTGTGCAAAAATTACACAAATGCGGAAAAATAATAAACAGGATCTAGATTTGTCAATTTGAACATCACTTAATCTAGCAGCAATTATTTTGTTACTCCAAATAAATAGTAAATAACTATAAAGAAGGAAAAAAGAGACGCACAATATTTATACTAGTTCCACTATCACCAGGGTAGTGTACATCCAGTCCTAAGAAGAGAGATTTTATTGCACATGGGAGAGTTACAAGAGATTACAAGATAAGAGTTCACATACCAAATCCCTAAATTAGGCATAACAAGAAGAGACACTTCATTTGGGGATCACTGGCTGAATACCGGGATGAGTTGACAATGAAGTCTACCATCAATATATAGGCAATGTAAATTCATGTGAGTCATCAATCAAATTACCAAGATGTGGTAAAAAGATAATGAAAGCATGTTACAATGGTAATAAATCGCGTAAACATAGTAAATAATTCACTCATTCCAAAGATGGAAGAAAATAATTCCAAAGCAATGTGATTACGAAGAAAGAAATGATATGCATAACTTTTTGCATATATATTATTCCATAACGTGTGCATGTGTATATTTCTTTGCCATCCTCATTCAAATGCAATCCAATAATTTATGCATTTTCATAATGAACAAACGTGATTACTTTTCTTCTTGCATATTTGTTTCCTTCTATTTGTGATTTTATATCACCAAAATTTAACACTCCACCTTGATGCAAAATCACATATATCTAACACTCCACCTCGATTAAAGTTCTCTTCTCAACATAAAACTCTTAAAATCAAACTTAACCTTCAACCAAAATCTCTTAACGAGATAGATACCAAAATGAATACTTACCCAATGGGTTCCAGCAAGGTCACCCCCATCACACCTTTCTAATAAGCACAGACTATGCCCCTGCCCGCCAACAAAGTATTGCAAATATCTAAAATCAAAAGAAGATAGATACAAAAATAATCTCAAAGCCACCAAGGCCAAAATATTCTCTCAATCTCCAATCCAAATACAGAGCCAAAAAACAAAAGCCAATGGACATAACAAGGCTAATCCAAATCTCTGTATGCAAGATAAATTTCTCTCCTTCCATATACCTTATCTGTCATGCAACATATTTCCCATGGATATCAACATAATTAAGACTCTCACATCAACATTGAGCCATGAAACAGATACAGGTTCCTAAATCCAGATGTCTCTTCAACACACTAAACTCCTTATCATCAAATTTCCAAGACTGGTACGCTCTTTCTCTCTCAACATGCTCTCCTCCATCTTTAACTTCCATATGGCACAAAATCTCCTTTTTCCGTCCAAATAAGTAATAGCATAATTACCACCGGATCTACCGCTCTTCCTAGAAACCATTGATGCACAAATTTAAAACAAATCGCCTTGCTCTGATACCAATCTATTGTACAAAATTTGCACAAATGCAGAAAAATAATAAATAGGATCTAGGTTTGCCAATTTGAACATCAATTAATCTAGCAGCAATTATTCTGTTACTCCAAATAAATAGTAAATAACTATAAAGAAGGAAAAAAGAGACGCATAATATTTATATTGGTTCCACTATCATCAGGGTAGTGTACATCCAGTCCTAAGGAGAGAGATTTTATTACACATAAGAGAGTTACAAGAGATTGCAAGATAAGAGTTCATATACCAAATCCCTAAATTAGGCATAACAAGAAGAGACACTCCATCTGGGTATCACTTGTTGAATACCGGAATGAGTTTACAATGAAGTCTACCATCACTATATATAGCCAATATAGATTGATGTGAGTCATCAATCAAATTACCAAGATATGGTAAAAAGATAATAGAGGCAAGTTACAATGGTGACAAATCGCGCAAACATAGTAAGTAATTCACTCATTCCAAAGATGGAAGAAAATAATTCTAAAGCAATGCGATTACCAATAAAGAAATAATATGTAAATCTTTTTGCATACATATTATTTCATAACGTGCGCATGCGCATATTTCCTTGACATCTCATTCAAATGCAAACCAATAATTTACGCATTTTCATAACGAACAAACGTGATTACTTTCCATCTTGCATATTTATTTTCTTCTGTTTTTGATTTTGTTCACCAAAATTTAACAAGTACCAGCATCCAAAATTATTCGTTCGGTTTTTGTCAAGATTAGACGTAATATTTTATATATTATTGTACGACGATAGACATGTGTTTATTTATTTTTTATTAAATTAATAGTTTGTATCATATGAATTTAACATATATTAATTACTCAAAACTATTTTTATCACCTTATTTGTTTATTTTTTCATACTTTGTAACTAATGGAATTGAAAAAATTATGCTAGACCAAAAGTTTTTTTTTATATTTCTCGATTTATCGATCGTTAACGGATAGAATAATTATCTGATATTCGTCCATACCCGTGGATGTGGATATTCGAATATGATTTCGATCTTGGATGTGAATATGGTAGTTTGTATCCAAAAGTATTCATTAGGAGGTCCACATGCAACTTGCTTTCAATTACATTGTAGTGTATATATTATTATCAATAATTGTAAGGTTCGTGAATCATCAATTAAAGCCATCATCTGCGGCAGATAAGCAGCTTTCATTTTCTTAGTTTTTGACTAAAAGCAGAGTAGGTCCAGCGGGTATGGAGCTCCATGTTTTTTTCTTGTTCATATTTATGGATATGCGAGTTAATGCCAAATGGCTGTTATGCGCCTAACATTCGGAGATATTTACTTTTATTTAATAAAATATTAGTGAATATTAGTGGATGATCAATATGTGCGATAAATATAAAAGCTTTAATGGTTATAATACTTTTATTTTAAGGAGTTTTATTTGGGTAATTGGGTGTCTGTTGCAAATTTATTGGACAGTGGATGATGATTGAGATAGCAAACTACTGTGGTATCTTATGTGAAATCAGAAGCCTGAGCTGATGCTGATATAACACGCTATATCATTACGGGCCCTTACGATAGATTCTTCATGTATCTCATTTGAACACAATATTTGTATAAAATAGCACTTGGATACAAAAATGCTATTTTTTTTTCTGTAATTGGAGATTGATGCTAGATCATGATCAAGTGGACTTTAATATGATTCTTCAAAAAAGAAGGGGTTCATTTCACAAATCTCTTGAATCCTATTTTTTCAATTAATGAAAGTTATATATTTGCAATAAGTCATTGGTTCATTTAATTTTTAAGATACCAAACATCTGTACTTGTTTGTATAAGATTTTTCTTGAAATATTGGACTGTTGAAACAGGGTTTTAGTTGTGTAGTTTGTCGCAATGTTAATTCTTCATGGAGATAGTACAGAAGAAAAAATGTGTGCTTTAGTATGACTAAGAAATATTAGTAAACTTTGGGTATGGGTCATGCTACAAGGTGCATAATGATTTATGGGTTTTTGACTTAGGAGAAGAGACGAAACTTATATAGAGATTAGACGTGACAATTTATCGACTGATGTAAAAGCATCATTGCCAACATGTTTTTATTAGATAACTCGATGATTGGATGCGAATGCTCCGCCAAAGCCTGATCAAATGAAGATCACGTCTAAGTAGTTTTATAAAAATAGTACAAGTTAATAATTGGGTGCTTGGGTACTACTACTACCACCAATGGTATCCTGGACCATGCAAGATGCGATTGCATTTTTGGTGGGATGGTATATAATGTGGGGGCATACATGTTATATATTCAATCAAGAGAAGCATTTTGGTTAAGATTAAATGAAGTATTATTTATGGTCGAACGTGTTATACGTCTAGTATACCAAAACAGAGACTAATCAATAATAAACTTGTTTTACAAGTTTACAACTCAGATTTCCACTACTTTGGAATTCTGTATTAGTTATGTTAATAATAAGTATATTGTAATTAATTACAACAACTAACAACTATAGCAAGAATAACTATAGCAATAAATCAAACGTTATACTATTGAAATAAATAGTACAACGCAGAAACGATATATGTGTGTGTGTGTGTGTGTGTGTGTGTATCAATTAGAAATATAAACGGTTGAAGAATGAAATTTCGGCTGAGGCTTGTCATAACAATTTCATTAAGACTTTATTCAAAGTCTTTCAAGATACAACAGACGTGATCTGATCGAGATTATGATGTGTATGATTTTCTATGTGATATGCAAAAGCGCACAGATTGTAGATATTAAGAAACGAAGAGGAAAAAGAGAAAATTCGAAATTAACTGAGTGAGGAAAGTGATCAGGTTTCCTCCATATTTATAGCCGAATTTCCAATGACTACACCCATTGAGAAAAGTAACATCCCTTCATTTGCAATGCCAAAAAGCGTTATTGTTCGAAACAGCCGTGCCACTTCGTTTTGCAACGGACGAAAACTGTTGATGTTCGCAACAGTCGGCCTCTTCGTTTGCAACGGCCGAAAACTGTTGTTGTTCGCAACAGTCGCGCATCTTCGTTTGCAACGGTCAGAAACTGTTACGGTTCGCAACAGTCGCGTCTCTTCGTTTGCAACGACCAAAAACTGTTGTGGTTTGTAATAGTCTCGTCTCTTTGTTCGCAACGGTCAAAAATTGCGGTTTGCAACGGTCGCGTACAATCCAGTAGTCGCTTCGTTTTGAATTTAAACAGTATAAAACCGTTCATTTCTGTGCAGAAAAAATATAACACGGTCCACCCTTATTGGACCCGCACCCAACTCGGCCCGGTTCGGTCGGTCGGTCGGTCGGACGGGCGGGCGGCAGCGCACGCGCGTGTTAGTCCATGGTCCTATAGATCCTCCCCCTCGCACAAAATTAGCTGGCCCTAAAGGTCAATATAGGGTTGAGAGTATACTATATAAACCAGAAAATTAACATATTTTTGACGATGTAGGACATCTCATTCACCATTTTTTGAGAATTCTAACAATCCCCCATATGAATGACGATATATGTCTCCGCCACACAAAGTGTAATATCACATATATAACAACCCATAAATTTTTAAACAGATTTTAGTAACGTATTTAGTTGAATTTTTGAGAAATTTTAAATAATAATATTTTGAAATAAAAATTTAATGTTTGGATTTCGTATAATTAAATATAAGTAATGAATAAATAAGAAAACATATAAATTTAAATTACGTTACTTGTTAATTAATTTAGGCGTACGTTCGTTTTAATTATTGCATCTATTGTACGCACTCTTCGATTTCATATCTTAGTTGTTAAAAATCAAATTAGCACGTGCATTTTAAAAAAAAAAGAATTAAAAAACCCTGCCTCCAATTCACGTGTAAAACTTTCCACTTTTATTTGCGTCTCCGTATTTAATAGGAATAAAAATCTTTGAATTCCTGACTGTTTCAAAATCTCTTCCCATCTTCAATTTTTGCAACGCAGTTCAGATCTGGAAAAAAAAAGGTAATGGGTAACGATCCGAAATTTTAGACCAATTTAAAATTCTATTTTTTTTTAAATATTGAATAAAATTTGGTAGAAACAAAAATGATGGGAATAATAATAGTTTATATGAGATTTACAATTTGAATTAAAACAACAAATGTTAAGAATTTAATAATAATTGTTAATTGTAAATATTGATCTATTGAATAAAATTAAAGAGGAAACAATAGTTTAATTGTATTGTTGTAATTCAAATAAGTTAAACTCTAACAAATGAACTAAAATTGGTAACTAATGGATATGTTGAGTTATGTGAAATTATTAAATAATGTTTGATTTATTGTTAATAAAAAGATGTAGTTGAATTAAATTTTTATTTGATTTTAATACGAAATTAATATTTGCATTTGTTGAAATCTTTCCATTGAGGAAAGAGAATGTATTAAAATGAACATTTAATTTGGTAGTTAACATAATAATATTTTATTTATAAGTTTTAAAAGAGAAAATTATTTCAAAATGTTTTCCAAATATAATAATTATTATAAGAAAGATATTTCGAAATAAAAGTAACATGTTGTATTCTGTGAATTTACAATTTTTTTTATTTACAATAAAGCAGTAGATAGTTGTTATTATTTTATATGTTAATTTAATGATTTAAAAGTTAATATGGTTTCAATTGGGAATAATATTTATTTCGACGTTAAATAATAAATTTATCTGTAGCCTTGCATTCCAAGTGGGAAAGAAATCATTTCCCTAGACGTTCAATTTCTTTTAAATCTAGTTTTCATAAGTTACGTGTAAATTTCTACGCTTTCCTTTTTTCTCATTTTTATAATAGGAATTAAAATTCGCGTAGCAGTTTCAAGCAAATTTATTTCTCTTTATAAGTTCAAAATCCGTTTCAAGATTGTTTGAAATTCACGTGTATAAGTGTCTCTTCTTTTCCATTTACTTCTTTGCAATTAATAGGAACTAAATCTTTGATTTTCCTTACCATTCAAACGAATTCTTTTATTTCCTTAATGTTCCTATACCATTAATTAGTACGTTTCTTTATTTAATCTATCCAACGCAATTATCTCCTAAATCAAATATCACGTGCAAATTCCTCCTGACAGGAATTATTTCCTGCCGTTTCTCCATGCAATCAATACTAGTTTCATTTAAATACTCAACCTTGTACGCAAATAATTTTCACCACCTTCCCATTTTATAAATATTTCTTGCGTTTTAATCAACGCATTTACTTTCTAATAAATTTTAAACGTGTAGAAAATGTTTGCCAAAGATTTCTTGCAGTTTCCTTTTGCTAAATTCGCGCAATCAATACCACTGTAAATATTCGCTCAAATCTTTCTTGTCTATATTCTCTCACCTCAATCAATGCAATCGTGTATAAATGATTTAAATTTATTTCTTTTCTATATTCTCTCACCTCAATCAATGCAATCGTGTATAAATATAAGCCTCGTACACAAATAGTTTTCAATTGCATCTCAACATTTTCTTCATTTCTTCTTGCGTGCGTGAGCTCTGAAGGTATGGCCTCCATTTTCTTCTTTTTATTTTATATTTTTTTTCCATGCTTTACTTCTCCCCTCCCTGTCCTCTGCTTCCAATATATTTGACAAATCCATCTTTATATTTCAACTTGCGTTCACAAATTTTCACATTATAACAGTCTCCATTTAATTGATATTTTAGCATAAAACTATATGTACATATTTTTTATGTTTAATGCTTATGTGAATTTTAAGCCAAGCTTTTCAGAGACGTATATATACGTTAGTCTTATATCTTATTTGTTATTATAAAATATTAGTAATATACATATTTTGAAAACATAATTAGATTTTATTCCCGTTCGAATATAAAATATATTAGTATGGCAGCTGAGTGTTGTAAAAGCATTAGTGATTTATGTTGTAAAACTAAAAATTTAAATGTATAGTTTTCATCTCGATTCTAGTGTAAATATATAAAGTATGTTTTGCTTTTTCCTCTTTTCCGTAGTGCTTTCATAATGTATGGTCTATATATAGATTGATTTTCTCAGTATATGCTTTGAATTTTGAGTAAACTATATATAAATATGTTATTTTAAAATGCATGTTTTAAATAAGTGATGATTTTTATATATATTATGCCTATATTTTATTTTGTGTGTGTGATTAAATGTAATATTGATTTAAGAGGAAAAACGTTTATGTGTTTAAATTTAAGTATTGATTTTTCAATAATATGATGGTGTTTTGTTTTAATACGTATTTTAAATTTAATATCAGTTTCAAACAATGTGAATAATTTATTTGAATATCCGTCTTAA